>CM053031.1:127631140-129043640 GCA_028564925.1 Lithobates sylvaticus
GTCCCACCTGTGTGCTCCCCCCCCCCACACTGTCTCCACCTGGTGTGCTTCCTCACTTCTCTCCCCCCCACACTGTCCCACCTGTGTGCCTGTGAGCTCCCCCCCCACACTGCCTCTCATCCCCCCCCCCTTCTCCCCCCCCCCACCTGTGTGCTCCCCCCCCCCTCCCCCCGTTCCCCCACACTGTGTGCTCTCTCCCCCCCCCCCCCACCTGTGTGCTCTCCCCCCCCCCCCACACTGTCCCACCTGTGTGCTCTCCCCCCCCACACTGTCCCACCTGTGTGCTCGTCCCCCCCACACAGTTCCCCCCCCCCCCACCTGTGTGCTCACCCCCCCACACTGTCCCCCCTGGTATGCTCTCCCCCCACACTGTCCCCACCTGTGTGCTCCCCCCCACACTGTCTCCACCTCTCCCCCCCACTGTCCCACCTGTGTGCACCCCCCCACAGTGTCCCACCTGTGTGCTCTCCCCCCCCTCCCCCCCCCCACACTGTCCCACCTGTGTGCTCCCCCCCACACTGGCCCACCTGTGTGCGCCCCCCCCCCACACTGTCCCACCTGTGTGCTCCCCCCCCACACTGTCCCACCTGTGTGCTCCCCCCGCACACTGTCCCACCTGTGTGCTCACCCCCCACACTGTCCCACCTGTGCTCCCCCCCACACTGTCCCACCTGTGTGTTCTCCCCCCCCCCCCAACACTGTCCCACCTGTATGCTCTCCCCCCCACACTGTCCCCACCTGTGTGCTCTCCCCCCCCCCACACTGACCCACCTGTATGCTCTCCCCCCATACTGTCCCACCTGTGTGCTCTCCCCCCCCCCACACACTGTCCCACCTGTGTGCACCCCCCCACAGTGTCCACCTGTGTGCTCCCCCCCCCACACTGTCCCACCTGTGTGCTCTCTCCCCCCCACACTGACCCACCTGTGTGCTCTCCCCCCCACACTGTCCCACCTGTGGTGCTCTCCCCCCCCCCACACTGTCCCACCTGTGTGCTCTCCCCCCCCTCCCCCCCCACCTCACACTGTCCCACCTGTGTGCTCTCCCCTCCCCCCCACACTGTCCCACCTGTGTGCTCTCCTCCCCCCCCCACTGTCCCACCTGTGTGCTCTCACCCCCCCACACTGTCCCACCTGTGTGCTCCTCACCCCCCCCACACTGTCCCACCTGTGTGCTCTTCACCCCCCCACACTGTCCCACCTGTGTGCTCTCACCCCCCCCACACTGTCCCACCTATGTGCTCTCACCCCCCCACACTGTCCCACCTGTGTTCTCTCACCCCCCCCCACACTGTCCCACCTGTGTGCTCTCACCCCCCCCCCCCACCTGTCCCACCTGTGTGCTCTCACCCCCCCCTCACTGTCCCACCTGTGTGCTCTCCCCCCCCTCACACTGTCCCACCTGTGTGCTCTCCCCCCGCCCCCCCCTCACACTGTCCCACCTGTGTGCTCTCCCCCCCCCCACACTGTCCCACCAGTGTGCTCTCCCCCCCCCCCACACTGTCCCACCTGTGTGCTCTCACCCACCCACACTGTCCCACCTGTGTGCCCCCCCCCCCACACTGTCCCACCTGTGTGCTCTCACCCCCCCCACACTGTCCCACCTGTGTGCTCTCACCCCCCCCACACTGTCCCACCTGTGTGCTCTCCACCCACCCCCCCCACACTGTCCCACCTGTGTGCTCTCACCCCCCCACACTGTCCCACCTGTGTGCTCTCACCCCCCCACACTGTCCCACCTGTGTGCTCTTCACCCCCCCACACTGTCCCCCCTGTGTGCTCTCACCCCCCCACACTGTCCCACCTGTGTGCTCTCCCCCCCCACACTGTCCCACCTGTGTGCTCTCACCCCCCCACACTGTCCCACCTGTGTGCTCTCACCCCCCCACACTGTCCCACCTGTGTGCTCTCACCCCCCCCACCACTGTCCCACCTGTGTGCTCTCACCCCCCCACACTGTCCCACCTGTGTGCTCTCTCCCCCTCCACAGTGTCTCCCTGTGTGCCCCCCCCACCCCCCCAATGTCCCCCTGTGCAGCAGGTGTGACTTGGGATGCAGGGGGCCCCATGATCTTCTATTGCCCGGGGGCCCCATCAGTTGTCAGTCCGCCCCTGCTGGGGACCCCTGAGGTGGTGTTACTTTGGATTCAGGTCCATGTCCCCCCAAGACACACAGACTCTGGGAACCCTGTATATGCCATATTAGAAATAATGGCTGATTCATAATGCTGGGACAAATACTGTTAGGAGATGCTGATGTCAACTCCAGCCACCTGTCTGTCTGTTGTCTGCTATAATGTAAATTAGTCTAGTATGACTTGTCACAACTTCTAAGAGTCTTTCACCCATTGTTGTTTGTGCTAATTAACCCTGCAATTGAATGAAGGAGTTCTGTGTTGAGAAGTATGATAATGTGTATTGTAGTTATGGAGTCATATCAGCTGCTTTAACCACTTTCCGACCAGCGCACGACGATGTACGTCCTGATTTTGAAGAGGGATATCTCGGTAACGGCAGCAGCTGCAGCCACAACCGAGATATCCATCTCTTCAGGCGCTGGTCTGCATTCCGATAATGGTGGTCATCGCGGCGTATTCGCCGCGAGATCACCGTTATCGGCGGCGGGAGAGGTGCCCCCCCCCTCCCGCCGCTCTCCCGCGCCTTCCGCGCTTACCGGAACCGTCGGCAGCGGCGGAGGCGATCGGGTCCGTTCTCCTGCTGGGCATAGAGATGAGTGATGGTAAGATGGCCGCCACACATCTCTATACCATAGGAGGGCGGAAGCGACGTCAAAAACATCACTTCCGCCCATAACACTTAAAGAGGAATTTTCAAATGTCATTTTTTTAAATGACATTTTTTTTTTTTTTTTCATTGAAGTCCAAATAAGAGATCTGAGGACTTTTTTGACCCCAGATCTCATATTTAAGAGGACCTGTCATGCTTTTTTCTATTACAATGAATGTTTACATTCCTTGTAAGAGGAATAAAAGTGAGCCAATTAAAAATATATAAAATCAAGAAAAATAAATAAGAAAAACAAAAAAAAAATGTTTTAAAGCGCCCCGTCCCGACGAGCTCGTGCGCAGAAGCGAACGCATACGTGAGTAGCGCCCGCATATGAAAACGGTGGTCAAACCACACATGTGAGGTATCGCCGCGATCGGTAGAGCGAGAGCAATAATTATAGCTGTAGACCTCCTCTGTAATGCAAAAATATGCAACCTGTAGAATTTTTTTAAACGTCGCCTATGGAGATTTTTGAGGGTAAAAGTTTGATGCCATTCCACGAGCGGGCGCAATTTTGAAGCGTGACATGTTAGGTATCAATTTACTCCGCGTAACATTATCTTTCACAATATATAAAAAAATTGGACTAACTTTACTGTTACTGTTTACTGTATTGTCTTATTTTTTTATTCAAAAAAAGTGAATTTTTTTCCAAAAAAAGTGCGCTTGCAAGACCGCTGCACAAATACGGTGTGAAAAAAAGTATTGCAACGACCCGCCATTTTATTCTCTAGGGTGTTAGAAAAAAAACAATATATAATGTTTGGGGTTCTAAGTTTTTTTCTAGCAAAAAAAAAACTGTTTTAAAAACATGTAAACACCTAAAATCCAAAACGAGGCTGGTCTTAAAGTGGTTAAGGGATTAGTTAATTAGCTCATGTTAATTTATGTTTCTGGTTACAGGTGTATTGTTAGAGTAATATGAGCAGGAGGTAGGAACCTCCTCTTTAACTGTATATAAGACTTGTATTCTTTTTCTAATAATCTGATGTTTTACCCTACACTGAGCTATGACTAGTGAATGGGAAATGAAGGGGTCTTGGATTGTGTGGCACCGGACAGAGGAGCAATATGGCGGACAGACTCCTCTTGAGTATGGTGGGTCCATCACATGAGTCTTTTTATCCTAGAAAATACTCATTGGGATGTATTCTGTCCTTCCTCTAGTCTAGTCTGGATCAAAAGTTTGCGTTGAGTACCATTGTAAGGAATACCCACCTTGGCCATTGTTTTGGAGACATTTGGCCTCGCACTGTTTAGTTAAGGCCTTTCAGAGAAATGCTCCCCCTGTTTGTTCCCCTGTATCCCATTGGGATGTCAATCTTGTTCTCTTGGCCTTGCAAAGCCACCCTTTGAAGCTATCGGGATATTTTATTTTCTGACCCAACTCATGAATGTAAAGTTATGCACTTGGGGGGCTAAGAATGTGCATGGTTCATACATACTAGGGGGAGTACGACTGGAGGAGTCAATGGTGGCGAAGGATCTGGGTGTTCTGGTAGATCATAAGCTTAGTGTTATTAAACTCAGGACCCTGCATTCACTATATCTGGTCTCCAGCAGTACACAGAACATGGAAATTGCAATAGTTTTAGTAAATATAAACTGCTAAATACGTTTTCTCATTAGCAGTATATAGCAGTCTTGTGACTTCTGTCAGTCTCTGGTTAAAGCTTGTAGGGAGAGTTTTCATTCTGCTCTGACAGTCCCATGAGGCTGCATGACCCCTGACCCTCTGTCTGGACAGTTCTGATTGGCCCTGTTCTGATCACATGCACTCTCCCAAGAATTAAAAAAAAAAAAAAAAACTCTAGCAATACACACAAAACTGAGAATGTGCAGCTTGTCCCCTAGCCTCTGTACTATCAGCAGATGGATTGGGGACTGTGGAATGAGAGCAGGATCAGAGAAGTGGGGATCAAACAGCCTTTTTTACACAATGCAGAGGAATAACCCCTTAGGTTCCACAGCGAGTATAACAAGCATGCTTTACTACATATACAGACTGAGTTTACTGTTGTGGGTTTAGTACCACTTTAATAATGGCATGCAATTCCAAGCAGCGGTTTCCAAAAGCAAGCCAAATCCTTTCTTGTTTTAATAGGTAGAGACTGCAGAGAGAGAGATATTGTTTTATCCCTGTACAAATCATTAGTAAGACCGCATATGGAATATGCAGTTCAGTTTTGGGCACCAGTTCTCAAATAGAATATCGGGGAACTGGAGAAAGTGCAGAGAAGGACAACCAAACTGATGAGAGGCATGGAGGAGTTCAGCTATGAGGAAATATTAGAGGAACTGAATTTACCCTCTCTTGACAAGTGGAGATTAAAGCGGAGTTCCACCCATTTAAAAGTCAGCAGCAACAAAAAGTGTAGCAGCTGACTTTTAATAAACAGACTTTGACCTGTCCCATGGTCCAGCGTTGAAAAAAAGGGGAATAAGGACTGTCATAACCACTCTACCAACTCCATCCCTAGACTACATAGAAAGAGAAGAATTAGCCATGGGACTTTGAGTGAGGTGGGAGAGATTTAGGCACCAGTTCAAAAAGAAATGTGATAAAGTCAATTTATTAATTACATACTGCTGTATGAACGGTTGGGAACAGCCAGGCACGCACTGCGCTTGCACGAGCCGCGCTGTGAATGGCCAGGCAATCTTTGAGGACCTGTGACGTGTTACAGCAGATTACAGGGAGGGAGAGGTGATCTTCCAGGGGAGATACCCCCCCCCCAAAAAAAAATGACATGCCAAATGTGGCATGTCATGGGGTCACCAGCACTTTTTTCCATTTTTGGGTGGAACGCCGCTTTAAAAAGGGATATGATCAAAATATATACCGTAAATACATAGGTGGTCCATATAGTGAACTTGGTGTTGCGTTATTAGTTTAAGGTCATCACAGAGGACAAGGGGGCACTATTTACGTCTGGAGGAAAAGAGATTTTAATCTCCAAATACGGAAAGGCTTCTTCACAGTATGAGCTGTGAAAATGTGGAATAGACTCCCTCAAGAGCTGGTTCTGTCCAGCTCAGTAGTTGGCTTTAAAGACCTGAATTCTTTCCTAAATGTATATATTTATAACTGGATACTAATATTTATAGGTAAAGTTGTTCCAGGGAATATTCGATTGGCTCTTGAGGGATCAGGAAGGAATTCTTTCTCCTGCTGGAGCAAGTAGATCATGCTTTGCAGGGTTATTTTGCCTTCCTCTGTATCAACTGTGTGGGTAATGGATTGTGTATATATGACTTTTAACAAATTGGATTCACTCTTTGTGCTTTCTGAAAGTTTCCACATGGGTCTCCCTGCCTCTTGCTCAACCATTGATAGGTGGATCAGAAAAGCTGTCATTAAGACTTATACCTTGAAGTATAGGGTTCCTCTCTTTTTTTTTTTTTTTTATTAAAGCACATTCTACTAGATCTGTAAGTCGCAGGCTTTTCAGCATTAGGTATCTGTTTTTGAGATTTGCAAGGCTACAGATTGGTCTGTTAAACCCACAGCGTTATTAAGTTTACACATTAAGTACAATAAAATAAATGTTTCCCACTAAATGATTAAGAT
Organism: Lithobates sylvaticus; assembly: GCA_028564925.1. Taxonomy (NCBI): domain Eukaryota; kingdom Metazoa; phylum Chordata; class Amphibia; order Anura; family Ranidae; genus Lithobates; species Lithobates sylvaticus. Next base: position 127,637,500 of record CM053031.1, read on the forward strand.
TCATACCTAAACATTTGCTGTTTACAACCTATCTATTTGGCTGCATCTTGGGGGTCTGTACCCAGACCCCGCTGCATTGAAGATGCAGTGCCGGCCTGTAATATCGATTTTGCACTGGATCCTGTTGTGGGTGTTCTGCTTGACATCCAGTGCAACACAGGGAAGTTCCCACAGATTGCTGTACGGGTCTAGAGTCATAGTCTTCATGGTGCAGAGTGCAAACTCTGAAGACCCTTGCGTAGGTGGGCATTTCCCACAGGGGTCTTCAGAGTTTTAGCTATGATGCAGCCAAGTTGATAGAAAAGTCAGTAGACAGAAAAAGTATAAAATCATGGCTTGAAGCAAGCTTCTCTCATTTAGGAAACTAGCAAAAACTGAGCCTATCTGGGAGTGGAAGGGTTATTATGAGCGATATCCTAGCAGCTATTTTAGCCAATGGCTAGTCACTTGAAGTTATCTGCGTATAACACAGTGGTGAAGATTAAAGCCTGTGTCCCATAGTGTAAAGGAAATAGGATTTTTGACCTACCAGTGTAGCAAAACATCAACTAACCTGTACCCAAATGAGCACAAATGATAGATAATCTTTTTATTACCATAATCCTGCAAAGGGATTATTAAAGTTACCTTGAGAGAAATACTGTTCATAATACACTGTGACATTTTCACAGTTTAGGTGTGATCATTGCACTAAAGCTGTCCCAAGCAAATTACCTGCAGGAGAACAAAAAACAGGTGCCCTACTCCTAAGCAGTAGTAAGCCAAACATTTGATGCAGTCACATTTTTTTTCTAAATGATTTCTAGCATTTTTTTTCTTAATGCCCTGTTAGAAATTTACCAGTTTACCACCCTATTTTATAAAAAAAAAAAAAATCAGTCTGTGTATACTACTCCCTGGCATTACTTGGCTTATTTCTGGAATATCTGTAATCTGCTTTTATTTTGTAGGAGTTGTACGTAACCCTCGTGGAAAGAAAATTAACACATCAGAACAAGATAATCTGCCAGGACAAGATATGGATGCAGAATCTGAAGAAAGACAGAATCTGGAGAGAAAGTGCAACATTCTCGAGAGTGTTATGTATGTACCAATTTAGCTATGAAACTTTTTTAATCAAAATATGCCAGATCTAAATATTTCTCTCAAATTTTATTTAGATACATAGTTAGGTTGAAAAAAGGCACAAGTCCATCCAGTTCATATTTGATGGTGAAGTCATTTTTCTGGCAGTTGTGTGCCTCTTTTTTTTAATGTTGCAGCATAACTGCAGATAGAAGCAGTGTCCATAAGTATTTACTGTACATGCAGTTTGACAAGATACTTCCCATGTTAATTTTGTAATTATAAAAATGTATGAAACAAGTGTAATTGTGAGAAGCGTCACTTTACAATTTTATGAGCGAATGCTTCTATTTAATTTCTATGGACCCAATCACTCCAATGCTGGTATAGTTTTCTTTTAAAAAACGTCTAAAGTACAACGCATAGAAGTAATCCAGCAACATAAGGGAGCATCTATTTGGAATGCATTTTTATGAATTAAAATTCACATGTTTTACTGGTCCCCTGTTAAGGATATATCAGTTACTACTTTTGCCAATAAACATATAAGGATTGGAAGTGCAAGATCCCAACAAGGACACAGACTACAATAAAAGTGTAAAAAAATGTTTGGAGAAGTTGTGCAGCATTGAACCTCTGCTTTCCATAGCTACTAATGACTTGTATGCATTTGCTGTTTTTTTTTTCTAAATGTTCCCTTTTTTGCCCTGCAACCATCATGGTTTTTTTTATGCCACTGGGAGCTATGGAGTCCTGTAGGAGTCTCCTCTCCTCTACTCTCCTCTACATGCTAACATTTTATGGCCAGCCATTCAGAGTGCCACACACAGGCATACTTTTACCTGTCTTGGATCTCCTACTAACCCTTTAACCACTTCAGCCCCGGACCAATTGGCAGCCACAGGACCAGGCCCCTTTTTGCGATTCGGCACTGCGTCGTTTTAACTGACAAATGCGCGGTTGTGCGACGTGGCTCCCACACAAAATTGGCGTCCTTTTTTTCCCACAAATAGAGCTTTCTTTTTGTGGTATTTGATCGCCCCTACGGTTTTTATTTTTTGCACTCTATAAACAAAATTAGAGCGACAATTTTGAAAAAAATGCAATATTTTTTGCTTTTTGCTATAATGAATATCTCCAAAAAATATATAAAAATTTTTTTTTTCCTCAGTATAGGCCGATACGAATTCTTCTACATATTTTTGGTAAAAAAAATCGCAACTAGCGATTATTGATTGGGTTTGCGCAAAAGTTATAGCGTTTACAAAATAGGGATAGTTTTATAGCATTTTTATTAATTGTAGTGATATAATTTATCGTGGGTAGATGGTATGTAGTAATGTAGTGATATAATATGTAGTTCGTAGATGGTTTGTAGATATTAATAAGTATTGTCCCGCAGCAAACCCAATTCTCCAGAGAGAGATTTTTATTGGCTTCCAAAACAGAATAGTCTCGTTATAGATGACAAAATCCAACAGAGTATAATTACGACAGTGCTAGTAAATATTTAGAGCCCCATGAAACCATGTGACTTTTGGTGACTTCATAAGAACACACACTTCTAAACAGATTGAACGTCCTGTTATATCCCCACCCACACTGAATGGCTGAGCAATTTGATTGGCCGTTTCCATTAAAGGCTTTGATCTGCTCCTGTCATTCAGAGTGACAGGAGATCACCCCCAAGCTGTGAACAGCTGTAGTCCTAAAACTACTGCCCTAATCTGTATTCTTGCATATTTAACATTAACAAGTCCCCATTGATATGTGTGACTACTGATTAGAATAAGATAATCATTATCTGTTCCCCTTTGATATTTGGAGTAATTCTTGTTTGGCCACTTTTCCTTTGATCAACAAACCCTCTTTTTTAATATGCGCAATTAGATAAACAGCTACCAATGTGGCCTGCATAGAATATACTTGTCTTAGAATGCCTACACAAGCATATATAAAATGCATGCATATCTATATACATAGATACACCCACACACACACAACCCCACACCCACACCTACACACACACCCACACACACACCACTACATATATCCCCACTTGGATCGGTTCGAATCAGAATCGATTCACAACCAAACTGCTCAGACATCCCTGGCTCTTAAGATTGAGGCCATCTCTATGCTTTCCTTATTTTTCTGGATTGTTATTAGTTGTCTTCTACCACAACAATATAAACCAAACAAAAGACATATTAATGTCAATTGAACGAACACAAAAATCAGGGAAAGAGTTCTCAATAGCGGGTAAGAAAGAGTGTTATTGGGAATGCTCCACCAAGGCTCCTGAAATTCTTTAGCAATTTTATTAGAACTGATGAGTTTTTCCTTCACCAGTTCTTGTAATTCTATAACTTTCCTACTATCCCTCTTAAATAATGTATCCAATTCAACTGTAAGTGGTGGAATTTTCTTAAATAAAGGAGAAATCATAGAGTCCCAATTGCCAAGATCGGTTTACTCAATGTTTACAGATACTTGATTCATCTGGATATTGGCTTGAATGTCTTCCTGTTCGATTGTTAACAGTCCATATGTGAGGTTCACACACACCAGCCTGTGATAGGTGTCCAGCACTGAACTTGTTTCTGCCAAGTGAATGAGGGAACCCCCCAATGCACAGACCCACGAGTCTTCTCCATGAATTAATCTCTTCCAGGCCGGTTCAAATTTTTGTAATTGAACCAGGCAGTTTCCAGAGTGTGTAGCAGCACAACCCTCTACGTACTCCAGCCGCTCAAAAGAACAGGAACAAAGCCAGGCCTAGGCACGTTTGGTACAGCAGTTGGGGTCCATGGTTTTCCATACTTGGTTGTCCTTGACGACGAGTCTGCTTTGAGGTAGCAGTTGTTTCAGTATATTAGTGCCATTTCTCACCTCCACCTCACCAAGAACGATCATCTTGTATACCGGTAAGGGTGTTGTTGACCATGTAGGGATGTCGACGGTCAGAGGTACTTCCTGCTTTCCGATGCGATCTTTATTACAAAGAGAATCCAGGCTCCTTACATTAGCAAGGGCAAAGTTCCTTCAAGTAACACCACTGTCTTTGATAAGATTGAATAATAAAGTTGAGTTCATTATCCTTGGCCATTCTCCTCGTTTGATTTCTTGAATCCCTAGGCTCAGATGTTCACTCAGCAAGTTTCCTATAATACCACAAACTATAGACTTGGATACATTATTTGTTTGAATGGTTTTAGATCACTACAGGTACCAAGGAGCCCATGGGTTCCTCCAGAGATTGCTAGAGGTTCCTTGAGCTGTGGCTGATTGACCTCCCATCCAATGGTGCTTAAATAGTTCTGAGGTCAACACCACTTGGCAGAACCAGCTTCTATACACCAGCAATCTTTTTAGCTCCTGTAAGGATGGCATTCTGACCACCAAAATAAGGTGGCATACTTCCTACTGACCCCCAATGTCACATTGACCCCCAATTAAATTAATTTAGTAAGGTTTTCCCCAGACCTAAAGATCATTTTAGGCTGCTTTTACACTGGAGCGGTGGCTGGCGGTAAAGCGGCGCTATATTTAGCGCCGCTTTACCGGCGTTTAAGCGGCGCATTTCGGCCGCTAGCGGGGTGTTTTTAACCCCCGCGAGCGGCCGCAAAAGGGTCAATACCGCCCCCAAACCGCCGCTGCAGCGGCGTTTTGCGGGCGGGTTCGGCGCGCTCCCCCAATGTTTTCAATGGGACCGGGCGCCATAGGAGCGGTAAATATACCGCACCTATAGCGAGCCAAAGAAGCGGCTTGCAGGACATTTTTGAGCCTCCTACAAGCGCACCGCTTCAGTGTGAAAGCCCTCGGGGCTTTCACACTGAAGGAACAGCAACAGCAGTTTCGGGTCGGTTTGCAGGCGCTATTCTTAGCGCACTAACGCCTGCAAACCGCCCCAGTGTGAAAGCAGCCTTAGAGGGTTCCACTGGGGTATAAAGGTTGAGAAAGGTAATATGTTCCTCTAGAAATCCCTATTTTTTTTTTTTTCCACCCTTTCCCATTTTTATTTTTATTTTATTATTTTTTATTTCTTGAACTCTATCTTAAAACCAGAGCAAAACATTTAAACCTAAAATAATTTTCATAACACCTGTACATATTACATATTGATCAATATATTTGATATCTAAGGAGAGATGCTGCACAATGGCTTGGCATAGCATAAATTATAGTATGTTGGGTGGTTTTCCTAAATTTATAAGAGGGGTGAGTGAAATTCATCACTCCAGTCATGATTTGTTGAACTTTGTGAATCAGTCATTGATAATATGCTAAAAGCTATGACATATATGGATGAAAAAGACCTAACTTGTCTGGATAGAAGATCTGAAAAACACTGATGTCAAGCTGATTCTATCTGAACGTGGGGGATTATATATGGATTATATGGATTATAGATTGGTATATAGATTGGTATACCATTCAGGAGGAATTATGGACTGAACAAAAAAAAGCAAAAGCAAATCGTGGCTGGCAATCAACAAATTCAGGTACTTGACAGGTACACAACAGGTCATCATTGCTCAAATATGAAGATGTGAATTGTAAAATGCTTGTAAGATGGACGTGCAAGAAGTGCAAGGAAATAGTTTGCAGCACAGTTTTTTCTGCCGAATCCAAACCTTTTGAACTTGAAAGTGAGTGCTGGTACATTGATGGTTCTTCTAACTATAAAGATGAAAGTAGAATTTCAGGATTTGCTGGTGTTTGTGCAAAAGCATCTTTAAAAATGAAAACCTTGAGCCTGGAGATGAGAATCCATACCAAGTTTACTTTCAGTGAGAGATGTGATGAAGTCAGATCGAAGAATGGACAGTGACATCAGCTCGTTTTTGTGCAATATTCAAGATCTTGATGTGATATAATAAGGGCTAACAGCTACATGGGCCATGGATGTCTACCGAATCCTTTTCCAGTCATGGTCTAAAGCTATGTTATCTAATGACTGTTTCATGGGGATTTTTTAGAGGCTGGTGAAGAGAGATGTAACCAGTTAACAACTTAATATGTTTAAATTTCAAAAGTTTTTAACTTAACATAGAATTTTTGAAAACATAAGATAGTATACATAACGGTATACTGAACAGTGCTGCATTAGAAAGACGTATGTAGAGTTCTAACTATCAGGTAAATGCATGACTTGTATTGGCTGAGACATTTTTATCTTTATATTTAGGCTTTTTACTTTTATAATGCACTCACTCAGTTAACTCTCCTGTTTTATTTGGTATTATTTACTACTTGGCATCCGGTGTGTCCCGCCGACGGGCGCCCCAAAGGGAACTAACTGCGCCCGCCGGAGAGGCCCACCAGGTCCAGTTTAACATGTTCTGCTTTCCTTGTACCATTTTATCCACGGTTCCCATATCTTGAAGTGCGATATGTACTGTCCCTGTGAGGCTGCGAACATCAGTTCATAATTAATGTGAAGATCAGTGACTTTTATTATTTCCTGCATTGAGGGCACTTCCGCAGTTCTCCATCTTCTTGTGATTGCTAATTTGGTGCTGGATATGATATGAAAAACAATTTTCCTATGTGTGCAGGGGAATCTTTCCATGTTTAATGACAATAATGCTAGTGCAGGGTCGTTTTCAGTGTGGGTTTTGGTTATATCTCTAATTACCTCAAATACCTGAGTCCAAAGTTTCAGTATGGTCGGGCACTCCCACATTATGTGTGTTAGTGTTCCCCTATGGCCACATTGTCTCCAACAAAGAGGTGACGTGTGTTGTTGGAATCCTGCTAACCTAGTGGGGGTTAGGTACCACCTTAGAAGAAGTTTGCTGGCTAGTTCCCAAAGATTGGCGCACTTGGTAGCTGTGTGTGATATTTTAATTGCGTTTTGCCACTGTTCCAGTGAGAAAGTAGCCTTCAAGTCGATTTCCCATGTCCTCATAGATGGAGATTTAGTAAACTCCAGTTTAGAGTTCAAAGTGTTGTAGAAAAGCGAGATTCCCTTGATTGCAGTGTTGGGATGGATGAGGTACATGTAGATCCTAACTGGTAGATGTATCTGGATAGTGGGAATTGATGCTAGGAGATGGGAGATTTGTTTGTAGGTGTATATGTCTCTCGGTTCTAGGCCATACTCTAACTGGAGCGCTCTGAACGTTTTAACTGCCGGACCTACCATGAGCTCTTCCAGTGAGACTATGCCTTTCCCTATCCAGCTTTTAATATTGAGGTTTGGTATCAACAGTTGCAAACACGTGATGTTAATGTGTAAAGGTTTAGTAGGTTGAGTAGGTGGGAGTGTAGTTAGGAGTGTTTTCCATGCTCTAATTGTGGCTTCCATAGGTGGTGAAACCTGCATTGTCTTTAAGGGAACGAATGAACTCGTTATTAGTAGGTCGTATGTGTTGTTGTTCTTGCATTGTGCCTTTTCTAGTTCCAGCCATCTAGGTGAGGGGTTGTTAGGGAACCACTGTTTGGTCTGTGCTAAGATTGCTGCTAGGTAATAATCTTTTAAAAGGACATGACCCACCCCTCCCGATTTCCTCGAAGCTATGAGTTTCTTGAAAGCGCATCTGGCCCTTTTCCCCTGCCATAAAAATTTATTAATGCTTGATTGGGCCTTGGTGAAGAATGTATCTTGGATAACTATTGGCATCGATCTAAATAGGTATATGAACTGCGGAAGCACCATCATTTTGAACGCCGCCAATCTGCCTGACCAAGATAACTCAGTCCTGCCGATTGAGGCAAGCTTATGGTCTAAGCTTTCGAGAAAGGGTAGGTAGTTAGCGCCGCTCAACTGGTCCACCTTTTCTGTTAATGTTATGCCTAGATATTTTATCCCCACTGTATTCCATGTGTATGGGAATTGTTGTTGTAATTTATTTTTTGTGTGTTCGTTAATGCCCAGTCCCAATATTTGTGATTTATTTTCATTAACTTTGTAGTATGAGATTCTATTGAACATTGTCAAAGCCTTATGTGCCTCTGCCAGGGAAGTCTCCACGTTCGTTAAGATCATTATTACGTCATCAGCGAACAGGCTGATCGAGTGGGAAGTATCGGGAACTTTGAAGCCTGATATGTTAGGGTGCGATCTGACGTGTATGGCTAGGGGTTCCATCAGGAGATTGAAAATTAAGGGGGACAGGGGGCAGCCCTGTCGGGTCCCATTTGTAATGGGGAATGGTGCAGATAGAACTCCTGATGTGTATACTCTAGCTGATGGTTTAGAGTATAATGCCATGATTGCTGTCGATATGTTTCCAACAAAGCCAAAGGCTTCAAGGACTTGCTTCAGGTATTGCCAGTGTATTCGGTCAAAGGCCTTCTCTGCGTCCAGAGATAGAAGCAGAGAAGGTCTTTTCTGTACCTCAGCGAGGTGAATTATATTAATCAGCCTTCGGGTGGCGTCAGATGTTTGTCTGTGTTTTGTGAAACCTGTTTGGTCTGGGTGGATCAGTGATGGCAAAATGTCTACTAGCCTGGCTGCTATCAGTTTAGCGTAAAGTTTAAGATCACTATTCAAAAGAGAGATCGGCCTGAAATTTGCTGGGGTATCTGGAGACTTCCCTGGCTTAGGCAAGGTTATAATAGTTGCTTCTAACATTTCTGAAGGAAAAGAGGCAGAGGCAGCGGCTGCATTAAAGATGTCACATAGATATGGTTTAAGTATGTTTTTGAACTCTTTGTAGTATTCCCCGCTGAATCCGTCTGGGCCTGGAGATTTGTTTAGGGGCATATGGTCAATTGCTTTAAGTATTTCTGTTTCAGTGAAGGGGGCGTTTAGTGTGGACAGTTGCGTCTGGGTCAGTTTAGGGATAGCTAAGCGTGCTAAAAAATCGTTTATTTCGTGTGGAACTGGCTGGTGAGTTTCTTGGTCATTTTTTAGGTTATATAGTGAGCTATAGTAATCGCTAAACGCGTCAGCTATCTTTTGGGGGTGACTTTCCTTGGTTTTGGTTCGCGGGTGGAAGATATATGGTATCTTGGATTTGTACCTAAGGCCCTTTATGTTTTGCGCTAAAAGTCTACCTGCTTTATTTCCATTGGAATAGTAGGTCATTTTCAGTCTTCTGTTATATTTTTCAAAGTTTTCTAGCAGTAATATTCTAAGGTCATGTCTTAGTTGGGTAAGCTTACTCGATGTATCGTGGGAGGGATTGGTCTTGTTGTCTTTCTCTAAACAATTGATGTCTGTCACAAGGTCCTTCAGCCTCTTCTGCCTCTGTCTCTTTAGCCTCGCCCCTAGTTGTATACTTATGCCTCGCATATAAGCCTTATGGGCATTCCATAACATGAAAGGATTGCTCACAGAGCCTTCGTTATCAGAGAAGAATTCCTTCAGCCTGTCTTGTATCACTTGCCTACATTCTTTTTGTTGCAGTGTAAAGGTGTTAATTCTCCATAATGGCCTCGCGTCAGCCGACGACGAGTCCCTTATGGAGAGCACCACTGGCACGTGATCAGACCAGGTTATAGGGTGAATAGTCACTGATTTAGTCCGAAGTAAGGATTGTTGGTCTAAAAGAAACAGATCTATTCTAGTATATACTCTGTGTGGTGGCGAGAAATATGTGAAGTCTTTTTCTCCGGCATGAAGGCATCTCCATGCGTCGTAAAGATCATTCTTGATGATAGTCGGTAGTAATGCCAGGCTATTTCTTCTAGGTTTGGAAGTTGAGTCCATGGTTGGATCCGGTGTTATATTTAGGTCGCCGCAAATGACCAGAAGTCCCTGGCGGACCTTAGATATTTTCAGTAGCAGTTTGTTAACAAAATGGATCTGGTGCTTGTTGGGGGAGTACACGTTTACAAGCGTATAGGTGGTTGAATTAATTTTGCATATTAGGATTATGTATCTGCCTTGCGTGTCGGTAATGCAGTCAATGGGCTTGAATGCTACTGAGTCTTTGATTGCAATAAGGACCCCTTTCCTTTTTGAGGATGCGTTCGCTGTGAAAATGTGGGGGAAGTTCTTATGTGAGCACTTGGGAGGGTTGGAGGCTAAGAAGTGAGTCTCCTGGGCACATACTATGTCACAATGGTGGGTACTGGCTTCCTTCCATAGAGAGTTCCTTTTCACTGGGTGATTAAGCCCCTTGGTGTTGATGGTCAATATGTTCAGAGCCATCTTGTTACATCAGGGGGGTTGGTGTGATGCAGCAGGTGACAGGGTGTTGTACAAAAGCAATCCTTCTTTAGTGTGGAGAGGAGTGTCTCTGTGTCCTGCGTCGTCGTCGCATGGCACAGAGAGAACATTAAAGGTGTGTGCAATAAGGTACTCACTGTTGTGGTTGGGCGACTGCAGCGTTGTGCATGCACATATGAGGTGCTTGTTTGTGCTGTTGTGGTTGGAGGGTGTCTTCTAGCGGGTCGATTCAGCAGTATCGGATGTGTTGTTTCAACGTCTTCAGGTTTTCTTAGCAGCAAGGGAAAAAGAAAAAAGAAAAGGGAAACAAAAAGAAAAAACATAGCAACCACGCACTGAATTAGTGCGGACATTAGTGCTGAACCAATACAAACTAGTACAGCTTATATCGCTGTAAGAAATTTGGGGGGTAAGTTCGGCCCTATTCTCCCTAGGGACGGAGATGTGAGAGCATACAGGAATGGGATATTGGTCATCCATCTTTGTTAGGCGTGCGATTTGGCGTTCTTAGCAGTCGCTGTATTCCAGTCTCTGTCCACTTGTCCCGGAGTACTGGTGTCGGGGGCTCCTGGGTCTTGCTCTGGTATTATGTCCCAGCTTTTGAGTAGTTCAATCCCTCTGGTCAAGGAGGTAATTGTGTAGGTGTGATTATCTTTGGTTACAGATAACTTGGTGGGGTAGCCCCACTTGTAGATGATCTTGTTGTTTCTGAGTGCCTTTGTAATTGTGTTCAGAGCCCTTCTCTTCTGTAGTGTGTGTTGGGACAGGTCTGCGAAGAACTGGAGGTGCTGCAATTGTGGGGGGACCTGCTCTTTCTTTCTCATAGTCAGCATGAGGTTTTCTTTCACGTGAAAGAAATGTAAGCGGAGCAGGACATCCCTGGGGATATGGTCTGGGAGGTGTGCTGGTTTGGGAAGACGGTGGATTCTGTCAATTGTGACGTCCATATCTGACAGGTCAGGTACAATTTGTTTGAAAATTTCGGCGGTATAGGTGTGGAGGTCAGCTTGCTGGATTGATTCGGGGATCCCCCTGATCTTTACGTTGTTCCTCCTGGATCTGTCCTCAATGTCTGCCAGCTTATCCCTTATCCACTCTGCCTCCCTTTCCTTATCTTCGTTAGCGTCCACCAGGTCATTTATAGTGTCTGCATATTCCCCCATCTTGGTTTCTATATGGTCTATTCTGGAGCCCATGGCGTTAATTTCTTTGGAGAATCTATGCATACATGATGCCATGTCGGATTGAATGGTGCTGCGAAGGGACATCAACATGTCCTTCAGAACTGTGTCCAGAACAGGCTGGTTCTGGGTGGGGAATGACTCTATGGGTTCGGGGAGTTCCCTCGTGTCCTCATCTGAGTCTATGGCCGGGCTGCCCTCAGCGTGCAATCTGTCGCCATCCATCCTAGGTTTGGACTTTACAGGGCTACCAGTGGATGGGGATGGAGGGTAGGAGTAGTGATGAGAGTTATGCTGGGCATCGTGGTGTTTGGCGTTACCTTGTTTGAAGGCCGGACCGCGTTGTACAGCTCCGTCCGTGTTGTAGGCCCGGGCGCCATCTTGGAGCCTTTTGTCAGGGACTCTCGTGTAAAAGTCCGTGAGCCGCTGGGGCTTTCCAGCGGTCCTCCGTTTGCTGGGCATGTCGCCTGGTGCTCGGTAGGGATGCCGCACTCCGTCAGGGTGAAATTCACTCGTGGATGCGCCCGCTTTTAGCCGCTTAGACTCTCAGTCTCCGGAGCTCCGGGATTACACGTCCATCCGGAACTCGCGTCAGGCCATGTTATAGTGCCTACTCACTTGGAGAATTGGGATTGCCTGCGGGACAAATACTTATTATTAACCTACACACCATCTACGAGACTACAACCAATTATAGTCACTACATAAATATTTATATTTTTTACTAGTAAATGGCGGCGATCAGGCGATTTTCTATTATTATTTATTTTTTTTTTTTATATTATTGTTACTGAGCAACATTATGGTGGACACATCGGGACAATTTATTTTAGGACCAATGTCATTAATACAGCAATCAAATGCAAATATTAAAATTCATTGATTCCTGTATAAATTACGAGTGGCAGTAGGAAGTGTTTAACCACTAGGGGAAAGGGAGCGATATAAGGGCTGAGAACGTTGTGGATGTTATATTACATTAGGGCGGGGGCCTTGGAAAAAAAAAAAGGGCTGACGTCTAGACGACATGTGATTGGCGGGCATTCCCTAAGTGACAGGGGAACAGCCCGATCAATTGACAGGCAGAAGTAAGGAAGCGTTCGGGGAGAGGTATTGGTATTACACAGGACCTCTCACCCCGTTATCCAGCACTGTGAACCCGATCGCGGGACACACCAGCGGCGATCGGGTCCGCAGGTGCCCGCGTTAGCCGGGGGTCCACGGAGCTCCCGAGCCCGCGTCGCTACGCTAGTGCCGGCGCGATGACCCATGGGCCAGGCAATAAAAGTGTCCAACGTACCTGTACGTGGTTTTGCCTGGCCCGAAGTCCATTCAGCTGACGTATAAATATGCAGTGGTGCGGTCGGGAAGCGGATATAAAACAATTCACACCAAGCAATTCTCATGAGCCCAGCATTGGGGCCCTGGAAGGCTTTGGAACTTTACTATCACTAGTATTTTGCAATCCTCAAACCGGTTCCCACTAAGTATTCTGGCGCCCCACCTTGATCTAGATTCACACTGGCAATTACCTGACCAGAATCTTTCTAGTGCTGAAGGATTCAAAGACGAATCTTTGAGATAACCTTTCCAACCTTTTTGTGTCCTCCTGAGATACCTTTTGGCCCGGCAGACATCTGAACAAAAAGCGTTATTTCGTGGTCCGCTTTTACCAGTGCAACCAACGCTTTCCCCTCGACTTGGCCTGTGGTTTCTCTTACTTGACCTAGCCCGGTGGGCATGGCTTCCAACACCCCCAGTGCAACTTCTCAAAAGCACTGTGTTCCATTTGTTAGCTTGCCTATATTCCCTAGGACCCTCCCTAGTTGGATTTTTGATTGATTATTTCCAATAAATTTCAGTTTGCTCTTTGCTTTGCTTATTATGGTGAGAAAAACCAGTATAGACTTTGGAAGGTTTCTCACGTATAGCTGTCAATTTGCTGATATTAGTCACTGCTATGTTTCTCTTCTCCAAGCGAAAAGTCCAATGCTCAGCTTCTGAAATCACACCCTCTATGGTCCATCCCCACTCTGCAGCATACAAGAATAGTCTTTGAGGATGATTTGGCTCGTATTTCCAGCCCCTACGTCTTGCTATGTTGGTCTGCCTGGTACACCTTGGTTTAATCTTCATCGAGTCTAATTGTCCCCCAGGTCTGCTGGCTAATATCTAACTCTGGTGCCAGGGTGCCACCTTCCTGATTTACAGAAAAAAATCCTATGGCCCAATGCCAGATACTTGGGATAATGATACTTGACAACCCTTGGTGTTGGGGATCAACCAAGTCCACTGGATCTATCCCCTTACAAACGCCTCCATATCAGGAAGAATGAGCACAATGGTTGTCCCTGCAGCAGTGGACTGGAGGGTCATCCCATTCCAAATTCAGTTAGAAAAACGGGCACAACTGCAACTTAACAATACCACTGGGGGTGAAGCCATTGGTCTTGCCAATGGCAAGGGCAGCAAGAGGTTACTGTCCAGGCCTGAATTCAATCTCCAGCCCAAGAGTGAAAGATGATCAGGTTTCCTTCTGTCAGACAGAACCCATAGGCTTGGGATTGAATCATATAGCCATGTGGTATTCTGGGCCCTGTTTTGTAGTGAAGGTGATGACTGGATTTGTAGTCCGTTTGACACTGGAGTACACTAACACACAAGAGACAGATTTTGTCACCAGATACAGGATCCTACTTTTTGGGTCCAACAGATGTTCAGGTGGCTATTGTGACATCAGCACAGTTTTTTGCTCATCACCTCAGTTACCTTTCAACCGAACCCTTATCTCCACAGCTGAATAGGAGTATGGCAGGCATTCCTGAAATCTTTATAGGTAACAGTGTTGGCTCAGGCAGGACTGACTCCGTAACTACCTTTTAGAACTTCCCAATGTCGCAGATATTCTCCTTGTTTTCCCATTCTATAGACCTGGTTATTATCCTGCTCATGGTTCCAGAAGCTTTCATGGCTGGGCCCTTACAGCTCTGGACCATGAGACCAGGGTTTTCAACTCAGGTTGGGTGGTTTCTTAGTGTGTAAATGTTAGGGTGGATTATGTTCCCCGCAGTGTATCTACCGTCACTTTGGACAGAAGTAGTTTGCTTGTTTTTTGAGGATTTTATTTCTGTGATATAAGAAGTTCCTTGAACGACCGGTTTAACCAGTCATGATTTTAATCAACACATTTTCTGTTTTAGCAGATATATCTTAGTGGCTTGCACTTTAAATTCCAAAGACCCCGCTGGCCTTACCATTCATATTTAAGGCAATTTGCATATGGTATATCCTAAGTGTAATTTCATACACTGGTAACCCTCTCTCTTTTAACTTCAGTGAACTGGTTTGAAAATTCTCTAATTCCTCTACTGCCTCCTTTGAACCTTTATAAAGCATAGTTCCTCTTTCTCCCCTATACACACTCTGGGTTGCCACACTGCGAGACTTGTTTTTTTGAGCTTGTCAGCCTTGGCCTATCTACCCTCTCTTGATCCCATTGCAAGGCTATATAGTTGATTGAGACCTAGAAAATTCCATTCATGGTATTTGCAATTCAATCACAACCAGAAGAATGGTTTCGCTCATCTTTCAGTCCCTAGCACCAGTGGCCCGTCAGCTCAGAATCATATTATCCCAATGGCTATGATAAAGGCAGTCCCTAATGCATGCTGGTTCTTAGTCAGCTGTTCAGTTGAATGTCTGACTCCTTCTTAGATACTTGTGGTAAGAGCCTTTTGGGCCTTAAGGACCTATATCAGGGTGGAAGCCTGGCCTTTGCATTTTACTACTGTCATATGGGGTAGATTATCATCATCTTTTCACCAACAAGCTTGCACATCTCACTAGAAGACTTGGAGCTGGTCCCTGTGTGGAGGTTGATATGTTTTTTTTCGCTCAACCCCTCAGTAAGAAAGACCCTGCTTTGGCATGACCCCAGTGGGTCAAGAAATTCCATCTGTGCCCTTGCCAATTCAATGACTAGAAGATAAAAAAACAGCATTTTGTACTTCGTCATATCATCCCACTTCTCCTGAGAACTATTGAAGGACACAGGCTAACTACTCCTATGGTTTGTTGTTAGTGACCAGTATGACGTGTATGGTACAGATTGTGGTAAACACGGCTTTTTCTAGCAGACCCAGGGGGTCGGTTGGTCCCTATTGGTGGGACACACCACTAGGCTGTGCATAATTTTTGATTATTCAACCAGGGGCCCTTCCTATAACTGATGTTTCCACAAAAAACCCAAATGGTCAGCGATCAAGATATTTACCGCTGGTTCCCTTCCCATACAAAATTACCTTGGGGGGGGTGGGGGGGGCTAATTGCTAATCCACTTTCTTTGTGGCTCAGACTGTCATCCCAAGCTCATCGTTGATACTCTTTTCCTTCCTGTCCAAGGTGCACCACACTAAAATGATTTTTGCGGGTTGGTTGGGGCCTTTTCAGCAATTGGATAATCTGTATTCCCCAGATTTCCAAGGCAAAACCAACCAAACACCTTGGTCTTTCTACTGACAAAACGTCCTATTATGTTCTACAATGCCCCACGTGGTTGTTAGTTATAGAAGCCTAAATAACCTATGCAACACTATCAGCTGACAGGTTCCTTCCGGATGGCTCCATGGTATCAGTTAATCTTTCTGGGGGCCTTTTAGTGTTTGTTTTCCTGTGTTGTCCCACCCCTCAGTTGCGCTGCCCACGATCAATTTTTTGACATGCAACATGGCGAATTAGCTGTATTGGACCAACATCCCCGACCGTGTTGTAAACGCTACCATCGGACCATCTTTTTCTCCAGGTTTCATCGGACTTTTGTTTGCTGTGCTAACGGACCAACTTTCTCTGCCAACAAAA
Organism: Lithobates sylvaticus; assembly: GCA_028564925.1. Classification (NCBI taxonomy): domain Eukaryota; kingdom Metazoa; phylum Chordata; class Amphibia; order Anura; family Ranidae; genus Lithobates; species Lithobates sylvaticus. Next base: position 127,653,727 of record CM053031.1, read on the forward strand.
GACCGATGGACCAAAGGTCCGAACCCCGTGTGAGTACGACAAAAACCAACGAGACTTTTGACCAAATTAAAAACACACGCATGCTCATAACCTATGCAAAAGAATCAACAACAATATAGAAGTTGACAAAAGGTTGCGCAGTAGTATACGAAAAAAAACCCGTATTTCTTCCTTTTGAAGTGTCGTCAGTACGTTTTGAAAAACGACACTAAATTTACGTGTTGTGATGCCTAAAAAAGGTCCACCGAAGGTGTATGCAATACCAACTTGTGGGGCCGAACGCCCTTTGGACCAAAAACCATGGGAAAGTTGGGTCCAACGGTCCCGATCGTGTGTATTACGCTTCAGTTTAACAACTAGACTAGAAAACAAGGATTTTTTGTGCGTGTCAATATTTATTCCTTGAAATCCCACCCCTCAGTATTTATATGATCAATTTTTTTTCAAGGTACTTTGCTACCTCCCAAAAATGGAATTGATGACAGGATTTTTCATTGAGTACAAAAGCCTCATTAACATCCTAACTCTTGCTACCAGAAAAAAAAAAAAAACTATTTAAGGCAGAGAGAGGGAATGCCAATATGTGTAACAAATTAATTGGCATTTCCCAAAAATTTTCAGGCACTGGCAACTGTGTTGTGGATGTGAATTAGGTTAGGCATACAGAGGTTATAATAGTTGCTTCTAACATTTCTGAAGGAAAAGAGGCAGAGGCAGCGGCTGCATTAAAGATGTCACATAGATATGGTTTAAGTATGTTTTTGAACTCTTTGTAGTATTCCCCGCTGAATCCGTCTGGGCCTGGAGATTTGTTTAGGGGCATATGGTCAATTGCTTTAAGTATTTCTGTTTCAGTGAAGGGGGCGTTTAGTGTGGACAGTTGCGTCTGGGTCAGTTTAGGGATAGCTAAGCGTGCTAAAAAATCGTTTATTTCGTGTGGAACTGGCTGGTGAGTTTCTTGGTCATTTTTTAGGTTATATAGTGCGCTATAGTAATCGCTAAACGCGTCAGCTATCTTTTGGGGGTGACTTTCCTTGGTTTTGGTTCGCGGGTGGAAGATATATGGTATCTTGGATTTGTACCTAAGGCCCTTTATGTTTTGCGCTAAAAGTCTACCTGCTTTATTTCCATTGGAATAGTAGGTCATTTTCAGTCTTCTGTTATATTTTTCAAAGTTTTCTAGCAGTAATATTCTAAGGTCATGTCTTAGTTGGGTAAGCTTACTCGATGTATCGTGGGAGGGATTGGTCTTGTTGTCTTTCTCTAAACAATTGATGTCTGTCACAAGGTCCTTCAGCCTCTTCTGCCTCTGTCTCTTTAGCCTCGCCCCTAGTTGTATACTTATGCCTCGCATATAAGCCTTATGGGCATTCCATAACATGAAAGGATTGCTCACAGAGCCTTCGTTATCAGAGAAGAATTCCTTCAGCCTGTCTTGTATCACTTGCCTACATTCTTTTTGTTGCAGTGTAAAGGTGTTAATTCTCCATAATGGCCTCGCGTCAGCCGACGACGAGTCCCTTATGGAGAGCACCACTGGCGCGTGATCAGACCAGGTTATAGGGTGAATAGTCACTGATTTAGTCCGAAGTAAGGATTGTTGGTCTAAAAGAAACAGATCTATTCTAGTATATACTCTGTGTGGTGGCGAGAAATATGTGAAGTCTTTTTCTCCGGCATGAAGGCATCTCCATGCGTCGTAAAGATCATTCTTGATGATAGTCGGTAGTAATGCCAGGCTATTTCTTCTAGGTTTGGAAGTTGAGTCCATGGTTGGATCCGGTGTTATATTTAGGTCGCCGCAAATGACCAGAAGTCCCTGGCGGACCTTAGATATTTTCAGTAGCAGTTTGTTAACAAAATGGATCTGGTGCTTGTTGGGGGAGTACACGTTTACAAGCGTATAGGTGGTTGAATTAATTTTGCATATTAGGATTATGTATCTGCCTTGCGTGTCGGTAATGCAGTCAATGGGCTTGAATGCTACTGAGTCTTTGATTGCAATAAGGACCCCTTTCCTTTTTGAGGATGCGTTCGCTGTGAAAATGTGGGGGAAGTTCTTATGTGAGCACTTGGGAGGGTTGGAGGCTAAGAAGTGAGTCTCCTGGGCACATACTATGTCACAATGGTGGGTACTGGCTTCCTTCCATAGAGAGTTCCTTTTCACTGGGTGATTAAGCCCCTTGGTGTTGATGGTCAATATGTTCAGAGCCATCTTGTTACATCAGGGGGGTTGGTGTGATGCAGCAGGTGACAGGGTGTTGTACAAAAGCAATCCTTCTTTAGTGTGGAGAGGAGTGTCTCTGTGTCCTGCGTCGTCGTCGCATGGCACAGAGAGAACATTAAAGGTGTGTGCAATAAGGTACTCACTGTTGTGGTTGGGCGACTGCAGCGTTGTGCATGCACATATGAGGTGCTTGTTTGTGCTGTTGTGGTTGGAGGGTGTCTTCTAGCGGGTCGATTCAGCAGTATCGGATGTGTTGTTTCAACGTCTTCAGGTTTTCTTAGCAGCAAGGGAAAAAGAAAAAAGAAAAGGGAAACAAAAAGAAAAAACATAGCAACCACGCACTGAATTAGTGCGGACATTAGTGCTGAACCAATACAAACTAGTACAGCTTATATCGCTGTAAGAAATTTGGGGGGTAAGTTCGGCCCTATTCTCCCTAGGGACGGAGATGTGAGAGCATACAGGAATGGGATATTGGTCATCCATCTTTGTTAGGCGTGCGATTTGGCGTTCTTAGCAGTCGCTGTATTCCAGTCTCTGTCCACTTGTCGCGGAGTACTGGTGTCGGGGGCTCCTGGGTCTTGCTCTGGTATTATGTCCCAGCTTTTGAGTAGTTCAATCCCTCTGGTCAAGGAGGTAATTGTGTAGGTGTGATTATCTTTGGTTACAGATAACTTGGTGGGGTAGCCCCACTTGTAGATGATCTTGTTGTTTCTGAGTGCCTTTGTAATTGTGTTCAGAGCCCTTCTCTTCTGTAGTGTGTGTTGGGACAGGTCTGCGAAGAACTGGAGGTGCTGCAATTGTGGGGGGACCTGCTCTTTCTTTCTCATAGTCAGCATGAGGTTTTCTTTCACGTGAAAGAAATGTAAGCGGAGCAGGACATCCCTGGGGATATGGTCTGGGAGGTGTGCTGGTTTGGGAAGACGGTGGATTCTGTCAATTGTGACGTCCATATCTGACAGGTCAGGTACAATTTGTTTGAAAATTTCGGCGGTATAGGTGTGGAGGTCAGCTTGCTGGATTGATTCGGGGATCCCCCTGATCTTTACGTTGTTCCTCCTGGATCTGTCCTCAATGTCTGCCAGCTTATCCCTTATCCACTCTGCCTCCCTTTCCTTATCTTCGTTAGCGTCCACCAGGTCATTTATAGTGTCTGCATATTCCCCCATCTTGGTTTCTATATGGTCTATTCTGGAGCCCATGGCGTTAATTTCTTTGGAGAATCTATGCATACATGATGCCATGTCGGATTGAATGGTGCTGCGAAGGGACATCAACATGTCCTTCAGAACTGTGTCCAGAACAGGCTGGTTCTGGGTGGGGAATGACTCTATGGGTTCGGGGAGTTCCCTCGTGTCCTCATCTGAGTCTATGGCCGGGCTGCCCTCAGCGTGCAATCTGTCGCCATCCATCCTAGGTTTGGACTTTACAGGGCTACCAGTGGATGGGGATGGAGGGTAGGAGTAGTGATGAGAGTTATGCTGGGCATCGTGGTGTTTGGCGTTACCTTGTTTGAAGGCCGGACCGCGTTGTACAGCTCCGTCCGTGTTGTAGGCCCGGGCGCCATCTTGGAGCCTTTTGTCAGGGACTCTCGTGTAAAAGTCCGTGAGCCGCTGGGGCTTTCCAGCGGTCCTCCGTTTGCTGGGCATGTCGCCTGGTGCTCGGTAGGGATGCCGCACTCCGTCAGGGTGAAATTCACTCGTGGATGCGCCCGCTTTTAGCCGCTTAGACTCTCAGTCTCCGGAGCTCCGGGATTACACGTCCATCCGGAACTCGCGTCAGGCCACGCCCCCCAATAGATTTTATTTTTAAATAAAAACCCCCCAACTTCTCCCATGAACTAAATCTGAAATCTGGTCCTTTAAACCAGCTGTAAAATGCCACACATGTACTCTGGTGTATGAATGTATGTTTTATCATTAAGCAATTTTAAGAGAGATTATTTAAAAATGATATAAGATATTCAATTATATAAGATACAATTAGTTAGGGACGTTGTCCTGTTTATGTAAACAAATTAGAATATCATCAAAAAGTGGAGGGACAGCTAAATAAAAAAATGTTTAAGTCAGCAGCTACAAACTCTGTAGCTGCTGACTTTTAAAAAGGAAACTTATCTGTCCAGGTTGCCCGCGATGTTGGCCGTCCTAGGCCGATCCGTCCATCAGATCGGGTCCTGGCGCCACCATTCGAACTAAGGATAACAGGCAGTGGAGCCTTGCGGCTTCACTGTCCGTTTCCTACTGCGCATGCGCGAGTCGCACGGTGCTTTGTGAATGGCCGGCTGTATTCTGGGACACACACAGTTCCCAGAACACAGCACGCCCCATTCCTCAGAAGACAACGCGAGGAGGAGAAGAATTAAGATCACGCAGTGTAGGAAGTGGCAGATTAGGACGATCTGCCTAGCAACAGCCATTTTTAGTAAGTAAAACATTTTTAGGAGCATTTTTATGTATTTTTTTATTTTTATTTTTTAGGGTGGACCGTCACTTTAATCTGTTTCAGTAATTCAATTCAAAAAGTGAAACTTATATATTATATAGATTCATTACACACAGAGTGATATATTTCAAGCATTTCTTTCTTTTAATTTTGATGATTATGGCTTACAGCTAGTGAAAACCCCAAACCCCAGAAAATTAGAGGACCGGATGGATTGTTTGCTACCGCCACCAAAATATATACAACCATCCGCCACTGCTTGACAGTTATCCAGAAGACAGTCATTGACCCCCCTCCACAAGGAGGGTAAGTCATAAAAGGTCACAAAAGGTCATTGCTTAAGAAGCTGTCTCTTCACAGAGTGCTGTATCCAAGCATATTAATGGAATTTTTAGTGGAAGAAAAAGTGTGGTAGAAAAAGGTGCGTAAGCAACAGGGGTAACTGCAGCCTTGGGAGGATTGTGATGCAAAGGCCTTTCAAGAATTTGTGGGAGAGTCTCAAGTAGTGGACTACAGCTTGTGCCAGTGCTTCAAGAGCCACCACACAGAGATAAATCCAGGACATGGGCTACAACTGTCACATTCCTTGTGTCAAGACACTCCTAAACCAGAGACAACGTCAGAAGCGTCTTACCTATCACTCTGTGTGTAATGAATCTATATAAAATATGAGTTTCACTTTTTGAATTGAATTACTGAAATAAACTTGAAAATAACTTTTTGATGCACCTGTATATTGGCACTTTAATCTTAAGAAATATAAAATTTGTATGGATATTGTAATAATGCATATTTGCTATTTATTGACAGTGCTACTGTATGTGCTATGAAATATATGTGGATATGACATGAAAGGATAACCTTATATCACACTTCCTAAAGTGGTTGTAAACCCTGTACTACCACTTTTACCTACAGATAAGCATATAATAAGGCTTACCTGTAGGAGCTTTGAATATCTCCTAAACTTGCACCGTTCAGGAGTTATACACTGAATCCGCATGTGCCAACGTCATCGGCACTGAAGAAATGTCTCGCTCGTGCTGTTTCTTCAGTAGCTGTGCCATGACCGTCAGCTCCCGCGCACATGTGCGGGAGTGACGTCACCGTGGCTCTGGCCAATTACAGTGCCGGAGCCCGCGATCCTGGAAATAACTGCGGGAGACATGTCGCCAGTCACAGCTGTGTGCTGCAACAGCTTCGATCTATGGTAAGTATTTCATAATGGGCTAGTATGCGATGCATACAAGCTCATTATGCTTTGTCTTGCAGGTTTTTTTTTTTTTTTTTTTTTGAGAGTTTACAACCACTTTAAGACCGTGTTCATATTCATCATTTTTTTTGTACTCTATTGAAAAATGGGATTGTGTATACAATTGGAATATGTGTGCCCTCTCGATGACACAATTTACTTAATAAATCCAGCTGCCTCTGGAAAGATTGAGTGATTTCAGCAGCTCCTAGTTAGTGGAGCTGTCCGTGAGGGTGATACGAGGTGGGCCCTGGTCTATGTTATGTTTTATAATGGAGTTATGGACTCAGTGTCGCTAGCCTCTGAGAAAGTCCTATTAGACGAAATTCCTAGGGTGGAGTTTAGCACATTGATGTTATATGCTGCCACTTCAATACAAGCAGCAGTCTCTCTTATAAGTTTAGCCGCCTTGTTTAGCCTTTATTTTATGGTATGTAGTTTTAGTAAACAATACTGCATTGGGGGTTTCAGTTGTGCATCTGACAATTGTCAGATACAAACCTTCTAATATCTAAAACTAACGTCCAAATCACTCTCCCTCCTAGAAAGAAAAAAATTGTCTAATCAATGCATCTGTGTGGTCTCCCCACAGGAGAATGATTCCATATCTTAACGAGACTAGTGCCACTCACAAGCTAAGAAATACATCACTCAAACCTAAACAAAACCGCTCACACAAATTCATATAAATGGTGTGTGACTTAACTTTGTTTTGATTGCGGATGCCCGGCCACGCGCACACCAAGGATTCCGCTGTTTGCTGCTGCCACCGAACCTGGACACTCCCAGAACTCCTGGAACCTACCTGCCCCCCCACGCTACGCCACTGGGGGTGCCCCCGACTGACATGCACTCTAGGTCGGTGCCTATCTTTCCTATAGGTAGCGCTGGCCCTGCTCTTGCAGGAGACACCCTTGCAAGGAAGGACCTGGACAGCAGGGGGCCTGAACAGTAGTCTCGTCTGAAGCAGCAGGATTTCCATAGACAGAGTGAGTATCTTTACACCCCCAGGGCCTAGAAGGGAGAGGGCTGTCCGATGCAATATCATTCAAACTCTCAGGGATACTGCCACCAACATAAACCCAATCCCTTGTCCTGGGACATTTCACCAAGCAGCCAGATGGGCTGGTATTTTCAAGAGAGGGGACATAGTGCTCCTCCAAGTTGGGCCTTTGCTACAATTCCACCCAGGGGACACAGAGCTCCGAGAAGGGGGATGTCCTTTTGCAAGTCCAGAAAGACTGTTGCTGTTCCAGAGGGAATGCAGTCAAGGACTTGTGGTGTGCATAGAGAGGGAATTTGTCCACATTGCATCCCATAATCCCTCTAGGGGGGTAGCACTACAAAAAACATCTATAAAAATCAAGTCCATGTATGTTTGTTTTCACTTGCGATTCATGCAAACTTATCCGTGACCAGTGTTGGATTTAAAATTACAAGGAGAAATATAAATCCTGTGTCCCTGATGAGATCACAACAACTAAACATGTAAGGCCGATCTTTACTGATCGAGGAGAGAAAGTGTCCATAAGTGAGCTGCCAGCTTCTGTTACCTTTCCGCACAGTAGAGCTGAGTCCATGCTGAATAGAGAAGTGAGGGGATGTGGCAGTTGACCTGCTGATCTCATTAGCACACATCCTGCATCATCTACCCTCAGCTGGTCAACTCCTTCCTGTGTCATGACCTAAAATCTGACCAGGAAGTAAGGCAGAAGTAATTGGGCAGTGTGTTTAAACAGCTATGAAGAGAGCGAGTTAAGCGTGTGTAGAACTAATGGAAAGCTGTTTTATTTTTGCAAAATAAGTACACTAATTCTATATTGGTACATAGGGGAGCTGGAATTAAAAAAAAAATAAAAGGTGAATTTAGCGTTTAAGGTGAGCATAAACCTATTGGGCGATTCCTGGTGTCAGTCCAGTGTGTGCTTTTCTGGATTAATATTTCTCCTTGCAATTTTAAATCCAACACTGGTCACAAATAAGTTTGCATGGGTCATGAGTGAACACAAATTTATATGAACTAAAACTGTTTTATTAAACATAAAAGAAAATACCGTATATACTCGAGTATAAGCCGAGTTTTTCAGCACATTTTTTTGTGCTGAAAGTGCCCCCCACGGATTTTACTCGAGTCAAGCACTTTTCTGCAACAAAAAATTACATTTTCCGACCCGACTTTGCGGCCCCGTATCTCAGGCCACTTGGTGCTAGGAACCCCAAATTTGGTGTGCAAACCCAGTGGAACCAACATTACAACATACAACAAAATCGGTCAACTGTGTCCATCTGCAGCAATGTCATTTCGGGACCCTTTGGGTCCAGAGACCCCAAATTTGGCTGCAGCTAGGGGGTATCTAGGATCCCTTAACTACCAAGTTTGAAGTTCAGGGGACCTATGGCTGCAAATGGGCACAGTGAGGCATGCAAATGGGCACAGTGAGGCTGCAAATGGGCATTGTTGACCCTCTTTTCCACTTACAGTAGCTGTGCATTTCTCACCCTAGTCTTATACTCGAGTCAATACGTTTTCCCAGATTTTTGTGGTAAAATTAGGTTCCTCGGCTTATATTCGGGTCGGCTTATACTTGAGTATATACGGTAAATGAACAAGGCGGTAATACTGTGTTACATTGGTTTCAGCATGACAATAGTTGTACCAGTACATATCTGTTGATAAGAAATATTTAAGCAGCAAACGAAAAGTAATTTTTAGCAGTATATATGAACTGTTATGCATCAAATAAAGTATATTGCAAATCGTTTTGGAATCTAGAAATTGAGAGAGAAGATATAAGTAATAAGAGTGGGTGAGATGGGGAAAGATGGGGGAGGAAGGGAGGGGTTGATGTAGCTCGGCCATCAGCTGATGTTTGACATTTTTTATTGACTGGATGTGCACATCGATTGTACTTTTCATGATCATTCTCAGATAAGTTCATTTGGATCATGAGCAAATATGACTTTATATCTTGCAACCTATTATATTGCTTTTTATGCTGCTCATAGTAGCAGTAAAAAAGCATATCCCTGTGTCCCAGAGCATGGGGGTCCAGAGGGTTAGTAAATAGTATTGTTGTTGCTGTTAAATGTTTCATTTATAATTTTTAATAAAAGTCTCTTACAGTTTTCCTTAACTTGGCTTTTTCAGGGTACACGTAAAACTTCACTTTCTTCACATATTCAGACTCCAACTCTTGTGAAATGTCATATAGCATTGACCTGTAAGATTCAAAAAGAAAATGCAATTCCTTATATTTATTACATCCTAAAAATGTTCACAAATAGTTTCAGTTTACTTATCCTTAAGCCCTGGTTCACATTGGTGCGATTTGGTCAAATCGCATGCCAAATCGGCTGCAATTGCAGGCAATGGCACTATCCTGATCGGTGCGCCACACCGATTTCCAAAAGTAATTTCTGTACTACTTTTGGTGATTTCGGGGTGCAATTTCCATTGGCATCTGTGCAGAAACCCACACAGATGTCTCTAAAATTGTCCCCGAATTGGGGACTGACATGTGGGAATGAAATCGTGCGAGTTCAGTGTGAACCTAGGCTTAGACACAGATCGTTTTTCCTAACATTTACCTCATGGGAAATAAAGCAGTCAATTTACAACTACTCCCTGTTTAACCACTTCAGCTCTGGAAGATTTACCCCCTTCATGACCAGGCCATTTTTTGCGATATGGCACTGTGTTATTTTAACAGAAAATTGCGCAGTTGTGCGACACTGTACCCTAATAAAATCTATGTCCTTTTTTTTACCACAAAAAGAGCTTTCTTTTGGTAGTATTTGATCACCCCTGCGGTTTTAATTTTTTGCGCTTTAAACAAAAAGACTGAATATTTTGAAAAAATAAACAATATTTTTTTACCTTCTGCTATAAAACATATCCAATAAAAAAAAAAATGTCTTCATCAGTTTAGGCCAAAATGTATTCTGCTACATATTTTTGGTAAAAAAAAACAATACCACTCATGGTTCGGCCACTGTAACATACCCAAAATGAGTATTCTCCCTAAATTTTTGTATCTCTTCCAGGCCTTACTTATCCACATCCCAGTGAGTTACTTTAAACAAACACACTTAACGTTCATAGAATTCATCTGGTCCGACAAACGACCACGTCTCAGCAGGAAAATACTTTCCCTACCTAAACAACACGGCGGCCTGGCGATGCTGGACATCTGCACTTACTACCATGCAACACATCTAAGTAGGTTAATAGACTGGTGCTGACACCGTGATACCAAGCTATGGCCTCAATTGGAGCAAGCCCAAAGGGACATACCCCTGCATAGGGCACCCTGGTGCTATGCATCGCCACCCACCAATATTAAACAACATCCTCTTATTGGCCCTACTACGCGAATTTGCCCACATCTTCCGTCCCAAGCCTCTCTTTAATCCCGGAACTCGCCCTTATTCCCTATACTGGGAAAACCTCTGTTCGCACTGGGTCTTCATGGCGCGATCTTTCAGAATTTGATCAGCTCAGGCTATTTCCAAGCCTCTCATCTCTGAGCTGTAGGATTTTTAGAGTCCTTCAGCTCCGCCATTTCTTACGGTCCGTACCACCTCCCAGTGACTCTAGCCAACCCCTCACGACCTTAGAAAAGTATTGTACAGAAATTGGAGTTCTACCACATACACTCTCTCACCTACAATCTGTTATTTGCGCCCCCAGCGTATTACCAACCTCTGGGTCTGATCGGGCGGGGACATGATCTAAATCGTCAATTCAACCCAAGCCAACAACATCATATCCTCAGATTCACACACAAATCCTCCATCTGTACAAATATTCAAGAACATAACTTTAAAATTATGTTGAGGTGGTACAGAACCCCATCACTACTGCATAAATTCTTCCCCTCAACTTCCGACTTATGTTGGTGGTGCCAGAGGGACCAATGAACTCTCCTACATATGTTCTGGTCATGTCCCAAGATTGCATGCTTTTGGAGAAATGTCCGACAAATTGTACAGAAATTCATGGAACGTCCTATTCCAGATGACCCCCGTCTTCTTTCTTCTCCATGCTTCCACGACCCCGGCAAAAACTTAAAAGAGGTCCGTAATCCGTCACCTCCTTGGTGCTGCCAAAGCATGTATTCCCCTCCATTGTGAATCCTCACACCCACCGACCATCGACCTGTGGCTCAAAAAGGTTGAGGACATAAATAAAATGGAGGACCTTATCCTCACAATGAGACACTGACGGGACCAGTACTCCAACACTTGGACGCTATGGAACCTGTTTGTATTCTCAGAAGAGGGCCAGGCCCTCCGGGGAAACGACACAGATGTCTCAATCTTACAAAATCTCCTGTTGCATCTCTACTTTGTGACAAACTCGCTGAATCATGCTATGACTTAGCTACTCTGTGGATCCATGATCGTGGAATACCCCCCCCCCTTTTTTTTCCATTTCTCGCCACTTCTGTTTTCTTTTCTCCCCACCTACTGTCCAAAGCTATTTGTTTCTACTCTTATTACTTCAGATCTAAGGAAAACCTGTAAGGGATGAGACTCATGGAATAGCACTGTATTTTCTCACCACGCATCCAAATACGCTCCCATAGGGTAAGGGAGTGCATACTATGCCTAGGAGAACTATATATCGAGACGACCTGACGTATTATAAACTCTGGAAATCAATTTAATCTCCGTCATTAATCTCTCATCTCCTGTAATATTACAAACTGTTATCAGATGTAGCACCACATATGTTCATGTATTATAATCTGCTTCTGTATCTTCATTATGTTGACGCTGTGGGTCTTGTCTCTTGGATTAAATAAGAAATAAAATAAAATAAAAAATCCCAATAAGCGTACATTGATTGGTTTGCGCAAAAGTTATAGCGTCTACAAACTATGGGATATATTTATGTAATTTTCATTTATTTTTAACTTTTTACTAGCAACTTATAGCGGGACTGCCATATTGCGGCGGACAAATTCCAACACCTAATTGACACTTTTGACACTCTTTTGGGAACCAGTGACACCTATACAGTGATCAGTGATAAAACAATGCACTGTCACTGTACTAATGACACTGGCAGGGAAGGGGTTAACATCTAGGGCGATCAAGGGGTTAATGTGTGGCCAACATGTGTTACTGTGTGTGCTGTTTTTACTAAGCAATGTGCTGTTTTTTGCTTCCTGCTTTAGGCTGTATTCACACCTGAGCGTTTTTTTTTCAGGCAGAAAGTCGCATGTTTTTACTGCGATTTTGCCGTGGTTTTTACCGCAATTTTGCACAGGTCATAAAGTCACCATGATACAAGTGCAATATTGCGGCGGACAAATTCGAACACCTAATTTACACTTTTGACACTTTTTTGGGAACCAGTGACACCGATACAGTGATCAGTGAAAAAAAAAAGCACTGTCACTGTACTAATGACACTGGCAGGGAAGGGGTTAACATCTAGGGCGATCAAGGGGTTAATGTGTGGCCAACATGTGTTATGTCATGTGTTACTGTGTGTGTAGTTTTTACTAAGCAATGTTCTGTTTTTTGCTTCCTGCTTTAGGCTGCATTCACACCTGAGTGTTTCGTTTTCAGGCTGATTTTGCAGCGGTTTTTACCGCAATTTTGCACAGGTCAAAAAGTCACCATGATACAAGTCCATAAAAGTCCATAAAATCAAGCAAACATGACAAACAGCACTGTCACTGTACTAATGACACTGGCAGGGAAGGGGTTAATATCTAGGGCGATCAAGGGGTTAATGTGTGGCCAACATGTGTTATGTCATGTGTTACTGTGTGTGTAGTTTTTACTAAGCAATGTTCTGTTTTTTGCTTCCTGCTTTAGGCTGCATTCACACCTGAGTGTTTCGTTTTCAGGCTGATTTTGCAGCGGTTTTTACCGCAATTTTGCACAGGTCAAAAAGTCACCATGATACAAGTCCATGAAAGTCCATAAAATCAAGCAAACATGACAAACATCAATCCAAAAAAGGTGCTCAGTGGAGCACCTTTTTTGGATTGATGTTTGCCATGCCATGTTTGCTTGAGTTTATGGACTTTCAATAAATTCTTTTGATTTTACTTCCGGATGTACCGCCATTCTTCTTTGTTTTCATTGGATTTCCCTGGCTGCGGACCAGGCAGGCACCTGGATCTCTTCAGCAGCTCATCAGATCCTCACATGTGGCTTTGATCGGTGTGTTCCTAGCTCTTACCCTTATCTGAGTTACGGCACATGCACTGTAACTCAGTTAGGTATTACGGTGATCGAGGCTGCAAGTGGGCAGTCCCCACATAATTAGTGGCAGGGTTTGGATTGACCACACTGTAAAGTAGGAGGGCTTCTAGGAGGGATAGTCCAGTCACTGGGTAGGCCTAGGTGGACTGTGGGAAAAAAACAACTGCATCCTAGGGGCCAGCACTGAAATTCTGGTAAGTATGTGACAGGATCTCTAACCCTTTACAGTTTGGTTTCACCCTTGGTATTCAGACTAGCAAGATGTTTTGCCCTCACTAGCAAGGGGGATTAGACATGATCCAGTTCCAGGCCTGCAATGAAGTCACTCCTTAAAGGGAACTAATAGGCTCTCCCAATTGATTCTGATTTGATATCAGCCTAAGGCCCCTTTCACACTTGTGCGACTTGTCCCTCGACTTGGGACTGCAAAGTCGCATAATAAGTGGTACCTCATGATTTCCAATGATTACCATTCATATCTGCACTACTTTGGTCTGACTTTGATGCGACTTAAGGTCCATAGACCTCAAGAACACACAGGCATAGATTCAAGTCGCATCAAAATCGCAGCAAAATATTGCGTGACTTTCAGGTCACACAAATGTGAAAGGGGCCTAAGACCATTAATGAGTTGTGTGTCAGTAATTACTACTTATTTGTTCATATGCAAATTGAGCTTTATGTTTTATTGCAACCTGTGCAAAATTTGAGTACACTCTGATTCCTTAATCCCCCACATGTTACCAATTGTATAATGCCAAAATACCAAGCAAAAGGAATGCCATCTTATGTAGCGCCCTGCTCCTAATGAGCAGACGCTATTATTTTTGTAAATTCAAGTTTGTCTGAAGCTGCAGTTTGGCTCTAATTATGCTAAAGTTCTGGTTTCTGTACCAGTTTAGCTGGGTTGTGCTAGTTTCCACTTGACCGTGGAAATGCAACAGGCTAAATGCATTGGGTACACCTACCACACAGTACCGCCGGATTGGCTGAAAGAAACTGGTACTGTGGGACAGTTCTTTAATTTTGCAACAAGCTACTGGTTGTGCCTTCCTGTGGCAGAGGATTGCACAACGATTTTTTTAAATTGACAAGTCTGTGGCAGAGACTTTGACCTAGCATCTCATCGACTGCTAGGTCATTGAGAGAGGCCTATCCGGTGGTTGCTAGATCCAGTCTGTGGAAGCTGTTTGTCTTCTGGATCATGGAAATACCTCTAACTCGCAAATTACAAGGTACCTGGATTCCCCTTAACCCTCTATCCCTGTATTGCAAATTTATGTTCTTTCAAATAAATCTTTCAAAAAAAGGACTGAGTGTCGGAGCCGATATTCTTTGACCAACCCTTAAACGGGACCCATAGGACGGACACAGTGAACAGGTGAGGTAACGGTAAGCCCAACAAAAACCAGCAGCTCCTTCGGGGGTCAGTGCTACATTACATAAATGAGAGCTGGGCTAGCTAGGGGGATGCAATACTACAAGTGTAAATTAATGTTACCAAGGTACGTGTCACTGGTGTGATGACATCCTTTAAGAATCCGTTAAAAACATCTGTGATGTAATTCACCAAAAACTTGGGGAAAAATTGGGGAACAGCTTTTAGGCCCCTTCTTCTCTCTGCACTGTATGTGCTGTTTATTCCTGATCCCTGTACTCTATGCTTTACACTTGACCATTAGCAGCATAGGCTCAGGTTTTATTTAACCATACCCATCAGGGCCGGTGCTAGACTACTTTGCGCCCTAGGCGAGACCAGCTAATTGCACCCCCCCCCCAAAAAAAAATCTAAATTCATTTATTAATTTTAGCACCAGAACTCCTGCATAACACTAAACTGATGACCTATAGGAGCTTTGCGTGTGTGCACCCATGAAATGGCGAAAAACTTCTGTATGCTATATTTTTTCATAGGCACCACTTTAAAATCCCCTACAGGACATCAGGTTAGTGTTATGCAGTAGTTCTGATGCTAGAATTATTGCTCTCACTCTGGCATGTTAGTGATACAGGGAGTCCCCTACTTACAAACATCCGACTTACAAACGACTCCTACTTACAAACGGAGGGAGACAACAGGTAGTGAGAGGAAATCCACCCCTAGGAAGGGAAATTCACTCCTGTAAGAGTTAATATGGGAAAAGGTGTCTCCACTGATGCTTTATCACCAGTCCATGTTTCCCTAACAACCCAAAATTTTCAAAATCCAATTGTCATTGGGACAGAAGGTGAGGTGAAATCTTCTGAACAGGGGCACAGACAGCAAAACAAATGTTACATGGATGATAACCCTTCTCTATGTTATCTAAAAAACTTAAAAATAGATTTTTTGGCTGGAGTTCCACTTAAAAAATGTACCTGTTCCGACTTACAAACAGATTCAACTTAAGAACAAACCTACAGTCCCTATCTTGTGTGTAACATGTGTGTTTCTATAAAATAGTTACCAGGAAGAATGCAGATTTGTCTCACCTGTAAAGAGAGATGTGCCTTGGGGATTTTTGAAGCTCTGCTAGCTCCTCCTTAGTCACTGACAGATGTTTTGTTAGGAGGTCATTTCTGCCTATTTTGCAGAGAATCTCTTTTAGAAATGATAAGTCTTTCTCTGACACCAGAACTTTTTCCTGCAGATGTTCAAAGAGCGATTGAGCATCATGTATGTCTCGCTTTTTTATAGCCTTTATGTTGTCTCCGCAACAAAATACTAACTCCTTCACATCCTTATCATCAAGGGCGTCAGCAATATTTAGCAGCTTGACTTGTAGTTCTGGATTCATTTTCAGCAGACTGTGACTGTGAAAAAAATGTTGTACATTTGAATTAATCTTCAGTGATGCACATGTTGCCCCAAATGATACGACTTTCATAAAATAATCAAATAGACTCAATAATGAGTGCCCCAGAGAGCCAATGAATTTGATTACAGACGTTTCCCACTGCCCAGCATTCTGGAAAATACTGCCATTACACAGTCCCCTTTAAACTAAAAATATTTTTTATAGGTATGTAAAAATCAGTACAAGAACTAAGGTTCCTAACAATAAAATGCATTCATGGTTCATAATATGAAGAAAATGTAAAACGCTCCCGAGTCCAGCATTTACGTCTATAGAAAACAGAATGCCGGCGCCCGCGTCATTGGATTTGATTGACAGCAGTGGGAGCCAATGGCTGCGCTGCTATCAATCTATTCAATCAAAAGCTGGGAGCCCATGGAGAAGGAGCCAGTTCATCCCCACCAACTGAATGAAGGGGTTCAGGTAAGTAAAACGGGGGGGGGGGGGGGCTAGGGGGGCCGGTGACTGCCAGGTGTTTTTTCACCTTAATGCATCCTATGTGAAAAAACACGTACCTTTACAACCCCTTTAATGTGAGTGCAATTTATGGTTTTAATTAATATCCTTTGTTTTATGGGTTACACTATGGGGCTTTCTTATTTTTTTGAGAAAAAAAAAAGAAGAAGTGTAAAGAACATCATATTATGAGAAACTAGTCTATTAAAAGTCCATAGGTGAATGGTAATACCAACAGCTTCTGAAATGAGGAGTGGAAATACGGCCTGGCCAGTCCACACTCACATGGGAGGCTTCCTAAATGGAAGAAAGACGTAGTCCCTGCACTGCCCCTACTCCTCCAGAACCTTTCCCTAACTCTCCTGAACACTCTACCTGAGAGACGGGGAACCTGTCCCTACACTAACCACTCGCAAAATACACGCAAAACTAAGGAGCTAGTGTCTAAAATAGACGCTGCCCTGGTCACGGATACATTTGCATGGGTCGAGAGTGAACTTATATGAACTTGAAGTATTTATTTACTGATGTTTAAATGCACATGGATAACGAGGGAATATTAATTTATATGTTCTATATTTTCGTTTATTGCCATTTATTGATTGGTTGTGCATATTGATTGCACTGCTATACACCGATAAATCTTTTAACGATTGTACTTTGCATTTGCATTGACTGCATTTTTTACACATTGTCTGTATTTTTTGTCAGTTTGCACCTGTAGCAGGTGTCCCGCATCTCCCATGGCCATGCCAAGCTGACCGAGGTCTGCATCTCCTGTGGCCATGTCAAGCTGGCCAAGACTCTCACTGAGGGAGAGTGTGCCTGTCAGCTCCTGAGGGGGATTTCTCCCCCTCCCTCTCCTCACTGACACTGATACCGTTTGCTCTGCATCATCCCCTGCTTCCTCATTGGCAGGGGGAGGGAGCCAATCAGCAGCAAAGCATTCTGAGACATTCTAGTCCCCACCAAAAATGGCTCCATAGTCTTGTATGGGGACAGGACTACACACCCCAGGATTCTCTAACCCAATCACAGAAATCTATGTGAACAGGTCAGCAGAAGGGTAGAGAACTGCCACGGTATTTTCTGTCAGGCTCACTCCCCTCTGTCTTCTCAACCCATAGGTCATTAAGAATTTCACAACTTGGAAAGAACAATATGCAAACTAGTATATTCAAATTTCCCGGCTCCCTTAATCACAGCCCTAGAAGGATTTACCCCCTTCCTGACCAGGCCATTTTTGCGATACGGCACTGTGTCGCTTTAACTGACAATTTCGCGGTTATGTGATACTGTACCCAAAATTGCCATCCTTTTTTTCCCCTCAAACAAAGATTTCTTTTGGTGGTATTTGATCACCACTGCGGTTTTTGATAATTTTGATAAAACATTTAGACAATTTTGATAAAATATATATTTTTAACTTTTTGCTATAATAAATATCTCAATTAAAAAAAAAAAAAATCTTCTTCAGTTTAGGCCAATATGTATTCTTCTACATATTTTTGTTAAAAAAAAACAAAAAAACGCAATAAGCGAATATTGATTGATTTGTGCAAAAGTTATAGCGTCTACAAAATAGAGGATAGAGTTATAGCATTTTTATTATTAATTTTGTTTTTACTACTAGTGGCGGTGATCTGCGATTTTTAGTGGGACTGCGTTATTGCGGCAGACAGATCAGACACTTTTGACACTTTTTTGGGACCATTGACATTAATACAGCGATCAGAGCTAAAAAAAGCCACTGATTACTGTATAAATGTCACTGTCAGGGAATTGGTTAACACTAGGGAGCGATCAAGGGGTTAAGTGTGTCCTAGAGAGGTGTTTCTAACTGTGGGGGATGGGACTGACTGAAAGTAGAGAGAGATTGCTGTTCCTGATTACTAGGAACAGCAGACATCTCTCTACTTCCCTGACAGAATAGGGATCTATCTGTTTACATTGACAGCTCCCTGTTCTGTCTCTGTGAGAAAAAGATTGTGGGTGGCCGGCAAACATCGCGACTGCTGGCCATGCGCATCGGCTCCAGTGTCATGGGTGCACTCGCACATCCCCTAGAGCTCTTAAAGCAGCCAACGTACACCTACGGCGATTCGCCCAGGAGAGCCAACCTGCCACAGTGTAATCATGGCGGCTGATCCACAAGCATGCAATGTGATAATGAACAAAATAAAGTAGATGTGATAATGATGTGATAATGAACAAAATAAAGTGAATAAACAAGATATCTACCTAAGTGTTCAAACATAAAGTGTGTGTGTGTAAACAATATGATAGCAACTTGATGAAAATAACAGATGTCATAACATTTGCATTATTCAAAATGTCATTGTGCAAAAAATTGCAATTGCAGTGTGTAAAAAAATTTGGTTAATTTGAAAAAGTTCAAGTCCATAAGAAAATCCATACATTTAATAAAGGGTGTGACAAGTGAAAATGGTATTCAACTCCGTGGCTACCAGTGTTCAAGAAGAACGGCAAATTTTCCATCCACAAGAAAAGAGAGTAGCCTCTACCCAAAAAAAACCTTGCCCCTGGTTGTCATGGTCTGCCAGTGGGGCCTTATCTGAATATGGAAGCCCCCTCCGATCTTCACCTTATGCTCTCTCCCGCTGTAATGCTTGGGCCACTGCGTGCCATTTACTTTTATAGCCATGGTACATGGCCACCCAGTGACGTCATCAGGAGGCCCCACCCCTTGCCTTTGGCATGATAGGGCAGTGACGTCACACAGGGTGGGGCCTCCAGATGACGTCACCTGGTGGCAATGCCCCATGAATATATAAGTAATGGCACACGGCGGCCCTAGCATTACAGCAGGTGTGAGCGCCGGGTGAAGATCGGAGGGAGAACAGAGGGAGAAGACAGCAAAGAGAGGAGAAGTGGCAGAGGGAGAAGACATCAGCAGAGGGAGAACTGGAGGAAGATGTCATCAGTCGAAAGAGAAGAACCGGAGGATGAAGACATTGCCGGAGGAAGAAGAAATCAGAAGGAGAAGAGACGCCGGAGCTGATTTAATAAATTATTTTGTCAAAAACCTGGGTACTGTTTGTTTTTTTGACACTTTTCTTAGGTGAATGGGTAGGGGTACAATGTACCCCATACTCATTCACATAAGGTGGGGGGCCAGAATCTGGGGGCCCCCTTGTTGAAGGGGGCTTCCAGATTCCGATAAGTACCCTGCCTGCAGACCCCGACAAGCACCAGCCAGGGTTGTAGGGAAGAGGCCATTGTCTCCAACAACATGGGGACAAGGTGCTTAGGAGTGGAAGGTGCAGGGCCCCCCCGCCCCAAAGCACCCACCCCCCCATGTTGAGGGCATGTTGCCGGGTATGGTTCAGGAGGAGGGCCCTTGCATGTCCCCACCCCCTTTCCTGACCTGCCAGGCTGCGTGCTCGGCAGTGATGGTACTAACGCCGTTAAAGTAAACGGCGTTACGTAACGCCGTTACTTTAGAGGGTAACGAGTAATCTAACTGATTACTCTTCCCCTCGCGGTAACGCCGTTCCCATTACTGGGGCGGCGTTACCGCAATTACCCGCCGCGATCGCGGAGCCGTCCGCGGCCTCGGCCTTAGGAAAGGCTGCGGCTTCGGCTTAGCTCCGGAGCGGTGGCCGACGGGTGCACCAAGATGGCCGCCGCTCCGGCCTAGCTCCAGAGCGGCGGCCATCTTGGTGCACCCGTCGGCCGTTTACAATGTGATTGCTCCGTCAAATGACGGAGCGATCACTTTGTAAACAAACCGGCGTCAAGATGACGCTGGTCTCCCCTCTGTGTACAGATCTGTACAGTGGAGGGGGAGAGATCGGATGGCAGCAGCCATCCCTCCATACCCTGCCACTACTCTGCAACACCCTGCTAATACTGCGCAATACTCTGCAACACCCTGCTAATACTGCGCAATACTCTGCAACACCCTGCCAATACTGCGCAATACTCTGCAACACCCTGCCAATACTGCGCAATACTCTGCAACACCCTGCCAATACAGCGCAATACTCTGCAACACCCTGCCAATACTGCGCAATACTCTGCAACACCCTGCCAATACTGCGCAATACTCTGCAACACCCTGCAACACCCTGCCAATACTGCGCAATACTCTGCAACACCCTGCCAATACAGCGCAATACTCTGCAACACCCTGCCAATACTGCGCAATACTCTGCAACACCCTGCCAATACTGCGCAATACTCTGCAACACCCTGCCAATACTGCGCAATACTCTGCAACACCCTGCCAATACTGCGCAATACTCTGCAACACCCTGCCAATACTGAGCAATACTCTGCAACACCCTGCCAATACTCTGCAACACCCTGCCAAAACCGCGCAATACTCTGCAACACCCTGCCAATACTGCGCAATACTCTGCAACACCCTGCCAATACTGCGCAATACTCTGCAACACCCTGCCAATACTGCGCAATACTCTGCAACACCCTGCCAATACTGCGCAATACTCTGCAACACCCTGCCAGTGCCAATACTGCGCAATACTCTGCAACACCCTGCTAATACTGCGCAATACTCTGCAACACCCTGCCAATACTGCGCAATACTCTGCAACACCCTGCCAGTGCCAATACTGCGCAATACTCTGCAACACCCTGCCAATACTGTGCAATACTCTGCAACACCCTGCCAATACTGTGCAATACTCTGCAACACCCTGCCAATACTGCGCAATACTCTGCAACACCCTGCCAATACTGCGCAATACTCTGCAACACCCTGCCATACCCTGCAACACCCCGCCACACTCTGCAATACGCGGTAATACCCAGCCATACTCGGCGATACCCAGCCATACCCAGCTATACCCAGACAATATTACAGTTGGGGAGATGACGTGGATATTACAGTGGGGGCTTTATGGTGGTGGAATTTTCAAAGGTTTTTGCAAATTCAATTATTATTTGCTGATCCGAAAAATTATCCGATCTGTGACTCTGCAACAATCCGATCCGTGAGTTTGGGGGGGACAGATGTACAGGGGGGAACAGATATATGTGTGGGGGGGGGGACAGATGTACAGGGGGGAACAGATATATGTGTGGGGGGGGGACAGACGTGTAGTGGGGTACAGAGGGGGAACAGATATATGTGTGTGGGGGGGGACAGACGTGTAGTGGGGTACAGAGGGGAAACAGATATATGTGTTGGGGGGGAAATGGACGTGCAGGGGGGAACGCGCCCCTTGCTTACAGTAATACTAGACCCGCCCCTAAGAATATTAAAAAAAAAAGTCAGTTACTTTGCTGAGTAACTAATTACTTTTCCAATGTAGTAACTGAGTTACTAACTCAATTACTTTTTTGGGAGAAGTAATTTGTAATGTAACTAATTACTTTTTTAAAGTAAGATGACCAACACTGGTGCTCGGATAAGGGTCTGGTATGGATTTTTTGGGGGGACCCCACGCTGTTTTTTTTTTTTTTGCCATGGGGGTTCCCCTTAAAATCCATACCAGACAAAAGGGTCTGGTATGGTCTTGGAGGGGGACTCTATGTCGTTTTTTTTTTTTTGGAGTGGGCTTCCCCTTCAAGATAATCAGAGCACAAGTCGCATGCCAACGTCGGATGATCCGACTTTGATACGACTGCATTGAGAATTAATGGGCTAAAGTTGGATCAAAGTCGGACAAAAGTAGTGCAGGAACCTTTTTCAAAGTCGGACCGACTTGTGTCGGACCAGTTAAATTGGCTCTCATAGGGAACCATTCATTTTATACACGTCATGCAACTTGTGCTCCCAATGTCAGATCATTTGTCATACCATACCAGTGTGAACCCAGCCTCATTGCATAATCAAATGTTAAAATCAAACAAAGTTTTGAAATGCTTTCAAGCGGGTGTATGTAAAATTTCTGTACAAAAGTTAAATCCAAGATCTACTGGTGTATGCTTAAGAGCAGAATTCTCCTCACCGTGGGAGATTTTATCTAACTTTGTGGCGTATCTCTGGATAGCAAATAAAGGGAGATTTACCCTGACAGCAAAAAAATATAGTAGGGGTTTTAGCCCTTTCCTACTCTTTAAACATACAGTAGTTGCACATACTGTATGTAATATACATAGTACTTATGGAATGCGATCTTACTTTCATTTTCTATATACAGCAAAATAATCTATAAAATAAAAATTGAAGGGATCTATAAAGTTAGAAGTGTATGTCAATTTTGCTTACTTTTGGAATGATTCTTGGCTGTTTCAGTAGCAGACTGTATCTTTCCAGACGTTACTTCTTCTCAGGAAGCCAAAAACTGAAACTAGTTGTAGAACTGTTGCAAAGTACGCCCCACCCCTTCTCAGAATTGTGCTTGCCGGTAGTTCCTTATACATATTTCCATGTTACGTAACACTAACACATGTTGTGTTAGTGTGCTTTAACCACTTCAGGTCCGGGCCAATTCTGACAATTTTGTCATGTAAAAATTTGAATTTATTTTGCTAGAAAATTACTTAGAACCCCCAAATATTATATAATTTTCTAAAAACAAAGACTCTGGAGAATAAAATGGTGGTTGTTGTGTAACGGTAATACAGTGAGGGCTGCTAATAGACTCTGTACCCCACTGGTTGCCTTGACTCTGCAAATTCTCCATCACCTCTGACACGCTGGGTTAAGTCATCTTACCAATTGTACTAATAATAAGAGACTCACACAATATTAACAAAACAGTTCCAGTTTGTTTACTGTATTAGTGAGACCTAGGGATGAGCCGAACACCCCCTGGTTTGGTTCGCAGCAGAACATGCGAACATACAAAAAGTTTGTTCAAACACGCGAAAACCGCTAAAGTCTATGGGACACGAACGTGAAAATTCAAAAGTGCTAATTTTAAAGGCTTATATGCAAGTTATTGCCATAAAAAAGTGTCTGAGGACCAGTGTTGCAAGTAACTGAGTTAAAATAAACTGAGTTACCTAACGCAGTTACTTTAGAGGGTAACGAGTAATCTAACTGATTACTTTTCCCCTCATGGTAACTCAGTTCCCATTACTTTGGCTTAGTTACCCCAATTACATCTACCGCCACTAGATGGCAGTAGTGCAATTCCGGTGTCCTGCGAAAAAGTTCCCCCGCCAGATAAGGACCCCCTGTACTGCGCAGGCGCATGGCTTGCGCAGTACGAAGGACTACGGAGCTTCCGAAAATTGCCGAACCTAAACAGCTCTGAGTGAACTCTACACCGTGCAGGCGCAGTTAACATGTAATTGTACGAGGCGATGCCGCACGCTCCTGATGCTCGTGCTACTCTGCAAGGGGCATCTATCTTGTAAGTAAGGGGCGGGTCTAGTATTACTGTAACCAAGGGGCGCATTTATTATTATTGCTATATATCGAGCTCTGCCCATTAATTTAGCATTCGCCCTCTTCTGTAGCCATTCGCCCCTTACACGATATAATAATAATAGACCCACCCCTTACACGATATAATAATAATAATAGACCCGCCACTTGCTTACACGATATAACAGATCTGCCCCTTGGTTAGAGTAATAATAGAGCAGCCCCTTGGTTACACAATATATAACAATAATAATAAATGCGCCCCTTGCTTACAGTAATACTAGACCCGCCCCTTAGTTACACGTATAGAATATTTAAAAAAAAAGTCACAGTTACTTTGCTGCGTAACTAATTACTTTTCCAACGCAGTAACTGAGTTACTAACGCAATTACTTTTTGGGAGAAGTAATTTGTAACTTAACTAATTACTTTTTTAAAGTAAGATGACCAACAGTGCTGGGGACCCGGGTCCTGCCCCAGGGGACATGTATCAATGCAAAAAAAAGTTTTAAAAACTGAAGTTTTTTCGGGACCAGTGATTTTAAGAATGCTTAAAGTGAAACAATAAAAATTAAATATACACAGCTCAGAAATAATGAATATTCCTGATCCCAGCACTCAAATGGTAAAATTACATAAAACAAATAAAAATAAAAGTTAAAGAATGAAAAAATCTACAAAAGAATAAAATTGTGTTGAGTACACTCAGAAAGTAAATACTAGTAGCTGCTGTTATAAACCTGCGGTCAGTGTCATCAAATGCAAAACATGTTCAATTGGATATCAAATCAAACATCGCTATGTGACCTAGCTAAAAAACAATGGTACCACCATTCGGAAAACAGTGGTATATTGCTAATAAATAGGGATGAGCCGAACACCCCTGGGTTCGGTTCGCACCAGAACCTGCGAACGGACCGAAAATTTGCACGAACGTTAGAACCCTATTAGTTACAATGGACGCGAACGTTCAAAATCTAAAGTGCTAATTATAATGGCCAATATGCATGTTATTGTCATAAAAAAGGTTTGGGGACCCGGGTCTTGCCCCAGGGGACATGTATCAATACAAAAAGAAGTTTTAAAAACGGACGTTTTTTCTGGAGCGGTCATTTTAATGATGCATAAAGTGAAAAAAAAAAAAGGGAAATATTCCTTTAAATATGATACCTGGGGGGTGTCTAAAGTATGCCTGTGAAGTGGCATGTGTTTCCGTGTTTAGAACTGTCCCTGCAAAAAATGACATTTGTAAAGGAAAAAAAGAAGCCATTTAAAACTGCTTGCGGCTTTAATGTCATGTCTTGTCCTGGCAATATGGATGAAAATCTTTGAGAAAAATGGCATGCTACACCAGCCCCTTTGGGTCTTGTATGGATATTAAGGGGAACCCCGCACCCAAAATAAAACCCTATAACTACAACCCTATATACTCTGAACAGCAGTATACAGGCGGTGCAAACAAGACAGGGACTGTAGGTTTGTTCGTAAGTAGAATCTGTTTGTAATTTTGAACAGGTACATTTTTAAGTGTAGCTCCATCCAAAAAAAATCTATTTTTACTCTTTTTGGAGAACATAGGGAAGGGTTATCACCCCTGTAACATTTGTTTTGCTGTCTGTGCACCTGTTCAGAACCTTTTACCTCACTTTCCGTCCCAAAGTGGGGTTTTTATTGAAACAAGGATTGGTGATAAAGCATCAGTAGAGAGGAGATACCTTTTTCCCAAATTAAATTTAACAGGATAGAATTTTTTTCCTTCCTAGGGGTAGATTTCCTCTCACTTGCTGTTTTCTCCTTCCGTTTGCAAGTAGCAGTCGTTTTTTGGATGTTTGAAAGTAGGGGCCTGCCGTATATACTCTGCAGAAATTTGCACCATTAGATGTTGGTGTTGCCACAACAATGAAAGCCCTCACAGCTACTCTTGGTGG
Organism: Lithobates sylvaticus; assembly: GCA_028564925.1. Lineage (NCBI taxonomy): Eukaryota > Metazoa > Chordata > Amphibia > Anura > Ranidae > Lithobates > Lithobates sylvaticus. The sequence continues at coordinate 127,679,402 of CM053031.1, forward strand.
GCGCTGGAACGCCCTGCTGTGAACTATTATATCAGGAATTGTAATTACATGCCATTGTTGAACAGTGTTAGGAAAAATTGGGCCTTTGGTGGTGGTGGTGGTGCTGGTGCTACAACACTGTAAGCCCTCACAGTTACACTTGGTGGGCGCAGGAATGGGCCCTGCTGTGAATTATTAGATCAAGAATTGTAATTGCATGCACCTGTTGAACAGGGACAGAAAAACTGGGCCTTTGGTGGTGGTGGTGGACAGTGTTGCCACAACACTGTAAGCCCTCACAGTTACTCTTGGTGGGCGCAGGAATGGGCCCTGCTGTGAATTATTAGATCAAGAATTGTAATTGCATGCACCTGTTGAAAAGGGGCAGAAAAATTGGGCCTTTGGTGGTGGTGGTGGACGGTGTTGCCACAACACTGTAAGCCCTCACAGTTACTCTTGGTGGGCGCAGGAATGGTCACTGCTGTGAATTATTAGATCAAGATTTGTAAATGCATGCCCCTGTTGAACAGGGGCAGAAAAATTGGGCCTTTGGTGGTGGTGGTGGTGGACGGTGTTGCCACAACACTGTAAGCCCTCACAGTTACTAACTCCTGCAGATGGCTGGATTAGATGAAACCAGGGCAGAAGAGCAGATACAGGTTCAAGTTGTATACTGTGCTGTGCTGCACTCACACAACACAATTACTAACTCCTGCAGATGGCTGGATTAAATGAAACCAGGGCAGAAGGGCAGATACAGGTTCAGGTTGTAGACTGTGCTGTGCTGCACTTACACAACACAATTACTAACTCCTGCAGATGGCTGGATTAGATGACAACAGGGCAGAAGGGCAGATACAGGTTCAGGTTGTATACTGTGCTGTGCTGCACTCACACAACACAATTACTAAATCCTGCAGATGGCTGGATTAGATGACAACAGGGCAGAAGGGCAGATACAGGTTCAGGTTGTAAACTGTGCTGCACTCACACAACACAATTCCTAACTCCTGCAGATGGCTGGATTAGATGACAACAGGGCAGAAGGGCAGATACAGGTTCAGGTTGTATACTGTGCTGTGCTCAGGGGCGGACTGACAGGTCGGTGACTCGGGCGCCGCCCGAGGGCCCGGGGCCATTAGGGGCCCGGACTCGGCCACATGAGGGGCCACTTGAAACGGCTGTATTACATGCCGCGATGCCGCTAACAATACTGCTAGCGGCGCGCTGCTCCCCGCTGGCCCCTTCTTCCCTCCTGTCAGTCCCAGGTGCTTCTTCTGTACGCGTTGTGACGTCACCTGGGACGGATGGGAGGGAAGGAGGGGCCGGCGGGGAGCCGCGCGCTGTTAGCAGTATTCGCGGCATGTAATACAGCCGCTTCAACCTGCCGAGTCCGGGCCCCTAATGAAAGGAAAGAGTGGAGGGGCCGGCGTGGAGCATTGTCAGGGAAATTGAGTATTATACCTTTAAATGTCAATTTTGAATATGCATATTAATATAGCTTTATCTTCATTAAGTTTAAAATGCTTAGAAATATATGTTTCATGTAACTCTATATGCTTTTGTAGATTAAGTGCTTAGACTTGCATAAATTGAAAATACATGACGTTGCAAAAAGAGTCTTCCCAAAAGTCAGTATCCTGTATAAACAGTTGTGAATGTGTAAGTCTGTTAAAGGATATCACCACTTTTCCTGTCATTGTCCAGAATAAAGTAAGAATACATGTGACTGGAACATTCTGTGAGGAAGTGGGGGTGTCTAGGGATATAAAAGAGGGAGACTATACAATGTTAAAGCAGAAATGACCCATGCTTACCTGCAAATGTAATGTAACTCATTTCTCTTGCATATGCAATTAAATATTATCTTGATCTCCGAGGACGGTCTAAGACGGTGATTAATTTTCTGTAACAATTTGGTCCTTCGAGCCGGAAAGTCCAATTACCTGAGAGGCACTGGATCAAATCAGTGACCGATGACCGTACGGCAAAAACTGTAAGTCCTCCGTCTCAAATTAGACGTTAAAGAGAGGCCGGTCCGCTGAACTAGTGCTTCCCAGGCAGCGACTTCCAGAACAGCATAAGAGACCGCACTCGGGACAAGGTAAGATTTATATTTTTTTATCTTATTATTAACCTTTATTGTGTTAGAATTGATTAGAAATTTAATGAGGGATTTGAATACATACATGCATACAATATAGAGATTGATTGAATATTTATCTGTTTCTGTACTATCTGCTTTACCCTTGTTGAGGGGAAATAAGTGGTCACGTATTCCCCGTATCGATTCGTCTGTGGCCATCCTGGATGGGCAGACTTAGTGACTAACCCGCGTTTTGGAAAGACGCGCTCAGGGCGTCCTGGCGGCAGTCGAGCACTGCGGGTGTTCTCTCTTGTGTGTTCTTGTTTGTTTCTCCAGGTTAATTGTCATTTGATATAGGAGTATGGTCCCATACTAATATCCGGGTGCAGATAAAGGAAATTTGTCGATTGGATCATAGATCCTGACAGCCTTGTAAGCTGCAGAAAAATTCCCGTGGGGACACATAAATACTCCTAGATCAAAACCTAAAAAATCCCCTGTTGATACAAAGGTGTGGCCTGATAGATTTCCAGGTAACAAATAGAGGACATTTTGGTGGACCCACAGCGTCCATACCAGCCTCATATGTTGTATAAACCCTGAATGGCACATAAATACCCTTGGATCAAGAATACTCCCAGATCAAAACCTAAAGAATCCCCTGTTGATACAAAGGTATGGCCTGATAGATTTCCAGGTAACAAATAGAGGACATTTGATGAGCCCTTGTGCTCAATCAGCCTCATATGTTGTGTAAAATCCTGTACATGGCATATAAATACCTTTTTGGATCAACAAATATTAATGTTTTGATAAAGTGTGGGAACAACAGTCGGGAGAAATAAAGTCTCTCTTGTAATTCTGTTCTGCTCCCTACAGTTTACTGAAATATTAATGTTTTGATAAGGAGTGAGGTGAACAGTCAGGTGAAAATACGTTCGCTTGTAATTCTGTTCTGCTCCCTACAAATGAATGAAACATTAAGTAAGAAGACAAGACACCAGTATTTTAGCAGGACACAAGATCAATAATCTAGAAGTGATATGTCATGACTAGAAAGTTTGTGAGTAGCTGCAAAGGTGATAAAATACTGTGTGCATATATTGTGTCTGTATGAGAAGACCTTACAAAAAACTCCGTGTGCACGTTAAAATGAGTGTGATCCATGGAAAATCTGATGGTTTGAACGATGATACAAAGTATGATTTTGATGCATTTTTAAATAAGGATTGTTGTGTAATACTGTGTAGAGTAGAAAGCTTACAAATTATGCCGGCATGTGTACATGTGTGTATGTATGTGTATGTGTATGTATGTGTATGTGTATGTATATATATATGTATATATGTGTATGTATATATATATATATGTATATATATATATAAAAAAAAAAAAATAAAAATAAATAAGGAAACAGAAGAAATTAGGTCTTCCCCAGGCAAAGAAATGGCTTGAGGAGGCTAATCGTAGGTTAACATCATAAAAAGACTATGTTTTTAGACAAAGAGGAGGACAATAATATGACCGTCCTCCGAAGTTTAGTTCAGCAAGTATTGACTGAACCAAACGCACCAAACCAAATGCACCCAACAGCCCCTACACACCCTTTAGAAGACTCCCCAACCCCACCGACAGTCGATGCTCCAATTCCCTATACCCTGTTGCATACCTGCAGTCCCCACCACCGAGGGACAGAGGTATGCAACAAGCCACCCCGCTGACCCCCCTTACAGCAATCCCAAGGTCAACATAGCTCAATTCAGGGATGGTATCATGGGAATGGTTGCTAGCTATCATCTCAATGGGAGTGAAATAGAGCAGGTCACCAGACAGGTCTTGGAACCTGACTGGCATCATATAGTGGGAGAAATGCTCTTATAGCAAGGATAGAGAAAAGATGGATACGTCAAACCGACTGGTCCATTATAAATCAGTGTATATGGGGAGAAGAGGAAAAAGTGGATAATTTCATTGTTAGGACAAGGAAGAATTTCAATAACCACTCTGGGATAGAAACCTCAGTAGATCAAGTGAACGATAGCCCATATGAACAACACCTAAAGAATGCAATCCTGAAGGGGCTGCTAGCCCCTTTATCAAGTTTTGTTTCCGAACACATGATTAACCATAGGATCTGCAGACCCTAGGAGCTGATTGAGTATGCAAGGCATGCTGAGGGGCACTTCCAACCAAAAAAGAAAGTAAAGAAAGGGAAGATGTTTATGATAGGTGAAGGTAATATTGTGTATGTGGTTGGGAATCAGAACAGAAGATTGGGAAACACATACAAGATGAGAGAGGGGGGGGGAGTGTTTCCTGTATGGTAAAAGTGTGTCTGCAGAGAGAGAAGCAGAAGGAACTTGTTGCATGCTGTTGAAACTTGTTTGCATGCTGAAGCCAAGAAATTACCTTGGTTGCAAAGGGTAGTTGGGTAACATTTCTCTGTGATACTGGGGCTTGTAGGACCCAGATACACCTGCTGGATATGCCACCAGGGGTAAAGGGAAAAGGTTTAGTATATGTAAAATCTGCAAATGGGTTGAGTAAGGCCTTACTGTGGAAGATCCACAGACAGGTAAAAAGGCCCAATGTAAAATTGTAATTTCAACTAAATGTCCTGTTAAGTTGTTGGGTAGAGACATGTTGCATGCTCTTGATATTCCTGTCGTACCAGTGGAGGGGGGCCTCAAAGCCCATCGGCTGTGTGAAAAACAAATCACAGCCGTGGATAATGAGCCCCAATACTGATACAGCTTGGATTTGCAAACTGAGGCATTACAGATGCCTAAAACCCTAACAGAAATAATTGAAGAGCCTGTGAGGAAAGGGTACAAGGTCCAGCCGAACCTCTATTGCACTTTGTACTACAAAAAGACCTATGGGCCTGATGGGTCCTATAAGAAACAGTTAATGAGTCTCACTAACACTGAAGTGCTCCTAAGATACCTGTACTGTGATAAGAAAGGAAATAACATGGCTACTTATCTCCTACTACAGCCTATTCTGCAAATATACAGGCAGGATACTGTACCTCATGTTTTGGTCACCCGGAACTCTGAGGTATCATGGCATGAGCTAGAAGTACTTATCACAGACTGGATCCAACTAACAGATGAGGAACTAAAATCCAGAGGGATTCAGAGGTACAGATTAGCGTGGTTTGTTGAATGTACAACCAGAACTCGCGTGATTGAAGTTTTGACAAAAGACAGTGACTGACACCTTTTGACCCAAGGGGAAGGGGATGCCTTAAAAGACGTCCCCGATTTCTTGTGATCAAAAGGAAAGACAGACGTTGGACTAATTAAGACAGTCAGTTCTGGTTTATGTACAAGGGAAAATAAAAAAGGGTACACATACACCAGGTTACCCCAGAGATATTGTGAAAATCTTCTCACAAGAAATGTTCAATACTTTGTGTCGAGTTGTACCTCCCAGTGGGAGTCAGATTCTCTTTTATGTGGATGACATTCTGGTAGAGGCTCCTTTGGAGCGACAATGTAAAGTTGACACCTTGGCTCTGATACATTTCCTTGCAGAACAAGGTCACAAGGTCAGCAAACTAAACTACAACTTTTGAGAAACAAGGTGAAATACCAGGGTTACATTATATCTCATCAAGGCAGACATCTGGATGAGATCCGAAAAGAGGCCATCCTTCAAGCCCCCAAATCACGTAAAAAAAAAAAAAGAAATGATGTAATTTCTTGGCATGGTAAATTTTTGTAGAGCATGGGTAGCTAATTATGCTACGGAGGTGGTGCCTCTTTCTGATCTCATCTATAGTACACAAATGTCTGCAAAAGGTTCCATCCAGTGGAATGTGCAAGCAGAGGATCCATTTATAAAGGTAAATCACCTCATTGTGGGTTCTACTGTGCTTATCCTGCCCAATTACAGAAACCCTTTATCAGACTGTAGATTGTAAAGAAGGGTACATGATTTCTGTTCTCACTCAGGTTTATGGGAACAAACACAAACTAAATGCATTTTACTTGACTAATTTGCCCCACTGTGTACAAGCTGTAGTAGCAGCCTCATTGGCCATACAGTCATCTGCATTGATAGTATTGTTCTACCCGTGGTACTTAAAGGTCTTGCATGTTATTTTAGTGATCTTACTATAAGACAAAACCTCCTATTTATCTCCAGTCAAGCATTTATCATGCATGATAACACTTCTGGGACAACCACACATTGCAATCAAGAAGTGTACTACATTGAATCATGCTACACTAATGCCAACACCTGGTGACAGGGATTCACATAATTGTATGGCTCAAATCGATGAACGGGTATTCCCTAGGAAGGATCTCACTGATGTTCCCTTTCTAGATGCTGACATTTCCTTTTTGTTGATGGGTCTTGTAGAAAAAAAACGATAAAGGGATAAATCAAACAGCTTATGCTATAGTAACACATGACCAGGTCATTTAAGACAGACCCCTTCCCAGGTCCTATTCTGCTCAACAAACTGAAATTATAGCCCTGTCTAGGGCCTGCAGTATAGGAAAAAAAATATATATATATATATATATATTTATACTGACAGCCAATACGCTTTCTCTACTATACACATATTTGCCCAGCAATGGAAAAATAGGGGTATGATTATGTCCACAGGTAAACCGATCACACATAGAGATCTCATTCTTACCTTTCTAAAACATGTACAAAAACGAGCACAAGTGGCTATTTGGGTTTGTACAGCACATGGAAAGGGAACAGATCCAATTGCCCTAGGGAATGCATTAGCAGACAAGACAGCAAAGGAAGCTGCTGAAGGACAGCAAATAACATATATATGCTATACAGATCTCCAAGTAAATGATGAGGTATGGAAAGCTATTGATGGAACATGGTTATCAGAACAGAACAACATCACCAGCAGGTGCAAATAAAAAGTGGTTATCTATAGGGTCAACACTGGTCAATGGTATATACACATGTATAGAAGGTAAACCCAACTTATCTACATCACTATTCAGGTATGCTGTGTTATTGAGTCATGGGCAGGCCCATACCTCAAAAGGAGGGGTGGTACATTGGTGTACACAACATATGGGTTTACAAAACTACTCTAAAGATTTTGTCTCACATGTCCGATTTGTAACAGATACCATGCACAAGGTGCCCCAAGACCCTTAAGGGGTCATTTCCTGCAACTCCCTTATCCCTTTCACACAATATGCATGGATTTTATTGAATTGAAAAAAATGTGATTTACAGTAACAATGGATCCCATTTTTGTAAACTAAACAAAACAACAAATTGATATATGGTACAATATCTGACCTACTAGGGAGAATCACTATTTAGGTTATAACCCCTGGTCAGAACACCCCAGCCCCAGAGCCAACTCTGTTTCAACTTAGTCCTTCCTTGTTTAAAACAGATTTTACCTACAAGGAACAATTAAGTATAGAAACAGGATTTGGAGACAAATATGAATGGATAGAATGGGTCAGATACATAACCCAAGCAAAGGGGTTAAGTGATTGTATTTTTTGCTCAAACCCAAGACCACAACTAACCACCTTTCCTACTCCCTGAAGAGGAAATAAACTTGACTTGTATAATAAGACTGTTTTAGAAAATATTACTGGGTCAGAATGTGTAAATGAGAAAAAGAGCTACCCTAAGACTAAAATGCAAAGTATTCAGTACAAGCACTACTAGGAAATTTTACTTGTTTCTCTAACAAAGATAGGATGGTACAAAGGTTGGCACTCTATTTCCTGAATACTGTGTAATTACAACATCAACTACAGACATTAGGTACCAATTAAAATGGTTTCAGGAACAAAAACAGTAACTGGCTGATGTTTGGTGGCTGTGTGGGGACAAGAAACTAAGGCCCAGACTGCCACCTAGATGGGAGGGTAGTTGTGCCCTTACCCGCTAGTTGTTTCCCGTTTTTATATTGTTCCTATGACTAACAAATTCATGAGACTACCAGGTAAACACTATTTTAAGTGACTTAAGTGTCCAGGATCATTTGACAACCAGGTGTATATAGACTTAATAGGTGTTCCACGAGGAGTTCCAGATGAATTTAAAGCGCAGAATCAAATTACAGCAGGACTCACCTCACTCTTCATATGGGTCCAGCCCAATAAAAACGTTGACTGGATAAACTACATCTACTACAACCAGCAGAGGTTTGTGAATTACACCAGAGATGCTATCAAAGGCATAGCAGCACAATTGGACGCCACCTCTTTGACAGCGTGGCAGAACCGTATAGCGTTGGATATGTTGCTGGCAGAAAGGGGCGGGGTATGCAAAATGTTCGGCACCTTCTGCTGCACTTTTATTCCAAACAATACGGCACCTGATGGAAGTATCACCAAGGCTTTGCAAGGCCTACAAATGCTATCCGAAGAATTAGCTGAGAACTCTGGTGTAGAGAACCCCCTAACAGGACTCTTTGAAAAATGGTTTGGTAAATGGGGTGATCTTGCAAAGAGTTTGTTCATCTCTGTTGTCATGGCAGCCACGGTCCTTATGCTGTGGGGATGTTGCTGCATTCCCTGTATTAGGGGAATTCTTCAAAGACTGATTGACACATCTTTAACTAAGACTATGCTTTTTCAGAACACTGAACTATACCCGGAACCTGATGAAGATGAATTTACAGTCCTTTCAAAAGACTCATCTGTCTAAATGATAATACCTGGTAAAACAAAGAACCTGGATATTTGAATTATTGACATTATTAAGTATAAGAGGAGGGATATGTCAGGGAAATTGAGTATTATACCTTTAAATGTCAATTTTGAATATGCATATTAATATAGCTTTATCTTCATTAAGTTTAAAATGCTTAGAAATATATGTTTCATGTAACTCTATATGCTTTTGTAGCTTAAGTGCTTAGACTTGCATAAATTGAAAATACATGACGTTGCAAAAAGAGTCTTCCCAAAAGTCAGTATCCTGTATAAACAGTTGTGAATGTGTAAGTCTGTTAAAGGATATCACCACTTTTCCTGTCATTGTCCAGAATAAAGTAAGAATACATGTGACTGGAACATTCTGTGAGGAAGTGGGGGTGTCTAGGGATATAAAAGAGGGAGACTATACAATGTTAAAGCAGAAATGACCCATGCTTACCTGCAAATGTAATGTAACTCATTTCTCTTGCATATGCAATTAAATATTATCTTGATCTCCGAGGACGGTCTAAGACGGTGATTAATTTCCGTAACAAGCATCAGCATCGGCATCGGTGAGTCACGGGCCCCGGGTCCCTCCATCCCACAGTGTCACCCCCCAGCCCACAGTGTCACCCCCCCAGCGTCACCCCAGCCCACAGTGTCACCCCCCAGCCCACAGTGTCACCCCCAGCCCACAGTGTCACCCCCCCAGCGTCACCCCAGCCCACAGTGTCACCCCCCAGCCCACAGTGTCACCCCCCCAGCCCACAGTGTCACCCCCCCAGCCCACAGTGTCACCCCCCAGCCCACAGTGTCACCCCCAGCCCACAGTGGCACCCCCCAGCCCACAGTGTCCCCCCAGCCCACAGTGTCACCCCCAGCCCACAGTGTCCCCTTGTGTGCATGTCCCCCCCTGTGTGTGCGTTCTCCCTCCAGTGTCCCCCTGTGTGTGTGCCCCCCTGTGTGTGCGCTCTCCCTCTAGTGTCCCCCTGTGTGTGTGTGTGTTCCCCCCTGTGTGTGCGCTCTCCCTCCAGTGTCCCCCTGTGTGTGTGTGTGCCCCCCTGTGTGTGCGCTCTCCCTCCAGTGTCCCCCTGTGTGTGTGTGCCCCCCTGTGTGTGCGCTCTCCCTCCAGTGTCCCCCTGTGTGTGTGTGTTCCCCCCTGTGTGTGCGCTCTCCCTCCAGTGTCCCCCTGTGTGTGTGTGTGCCCCCCTGTGTGTGCGCTCTCCCTCCAGTGTCCCCCTGTGTGTGTGTGCCCCCCTGTGTGTGCGCTCTCCCTCCAGTGTCCCCCTGTGTGCGTGTCCCCCCTGTGTGTGCGCTCTCCCTCCAGTGTCCCCCTGTGTGCGTGTGCCCCCCTGTGTGTGCGCGCTCTCCCTCCAGTGTCCCCCTGTGTGCGTGTGCCCCCCTGTGTGTGCGCTCTCCCTCCAGTGTCCCCCTGTGTGCGTGTGCCCCCCTGTGTGTGCGCTCTCCCTCCAGTGTCCCCCTGTGTGCGTGTCCCCCCCTGTGTGTGCGCTCTCCCTCCAGTGTCCCCCTGTATGCGTGTGCCCCCCTGTGTGTGCGCTCTCCCTCCAGTGTCCCCCCTGTGTGTGTGCCTCCCTGTGTGTGTGCCTCCCTGTGTGTGTGCCTCCCTGTGTGTGCGCTCTCCCTCCAGTGTCCCCCTGTGTGTGTGTGTGCCCCCCTGTGTGTGCGCTCTCCCTCCAGTGTCCCCCTGTGTGCGTGTCCCCCCCTGCGTGTGCGCTCTCCCTCCAGTGTCCCCCTGTGTGCGTGTCCCCCCCTGTGTGTGCGCTCTCCCTCCAGTGTCCCCCTGTGTGCGTGTGCCCCCCCTGTGTGTGCGCTCTCCCTCCAGTGTCCCCCTGTGTGCGTGTGCCCCCCTGTGTGTGCGCTCTCCCTCCAGTGTCCCCCTGTGTGCGTGTCCCCCCCTGTGTGTGCGCTCTCCCTCCAGTGTCCCCCTGTGTGTGTGTGCCCCCCTGTGTGTGCGCTCTCCCTCCAGTGTCCCCCTGTGTGTGCGCTCTCCCTCCAGTGTCCCCCTGTGTGTGTGCCTCCCTGTGTGTGCGCTCTCCCTCCAGTGTCCCCCTGTGTGCGTGTGCCCCCCTGTGTGTGCGCTCTCACTCCAGTGTCCCCCTGTGTGTGTGCCTCCCTGTGTGTGCGCTCTCCCTCCAGTGTCCCCCTGTGTGTGCGCTCTCCCTCCAGTGTCCCCCTGTGTGTGTGCCCCCCTGTGTGTGCGCTCTCCCTCCCGTGTCCCCCTGTGTGCGTGCTCTCCCTCCAGTGTTCCCCTGTGTGCGTGTCCCCCCCTGTGTGTGCGCTCTCCCTCCAGTTTCCCCCTGTGTGTGTGTGCCCCCCTGTGTGTGCGCTCTCCCTCCAGTGTCCCCCTGTGTGTGTGCCTCCCTGTGTGTGCGCTCTCCCTCCAGTGTCCCCCTGTGTGTGTGTGCCCCCCTGTGTGTGCGCTCTCCCTCCAGTGCCCCCCTGTGTGTGCGCTCTCCCTCCAGTGTCCCCCTGTGTGTGTGCCTCCCTGTGTGTGCGCTCTCCCTCCAGTGTCCCCCTGTGTGCGTGTCCCCCCCTGTGTGTGCGCTCTCCCTCCAGTGTCCCCCTGTGTGTGTGTGCCCCCCTGTGTGTGCGCTCTCCCTCCAGTGTCCCCCTGTGTGTGCGCTCTCCCTCCAGTGTCCCCCTGTGTGTGTGCCTCCCTGTGTGTGCGCTCTCCCTCCAGTGTCCCCCTGTGTGCGTGTGCCCCCCTGTGTGTGCGCTCTCACTCCAGTGTCCCCCTGTGTGTGTGCCTCCCTGTGTGTGCGCTCTCCCTCCAGTGTCCCCCTGTGTGTGCGCTCTCCCTCCAGTGTCCCCCTGTGTGTGTGCCCCCCTGTGTGTGCGCTCTCCCTCCAGTGTCCCCCTGTGTGCGTGCTCTCCCTCCAGTGTTCCCCTGTGTGCGTGTCCCCCCCTGTGTGTGCGCTCTCCCTCCAGTTTCCCCCTGTGTGTGTGTGCCCCCCTGTGTGTGCGCTCTCCCTCCAGTGTCCCCCTGTGTGTGTGCCTCCCTGTGTGTGCGCTCTCCCTCCAGTGTCCCCCTGTGTGTGTGTGCCCCCCTGTGTGTGCGCTCTCCCTCCAGTGCCCCCCTGTGTGTGCGCTCTCCCTCCAGTGTCCCCCTGTGTGTGTGCCTCCCTGTGTGTGCGCTCTCCCTCCAGTGTCCCCCTGTGTGTGTGTGCCCCCCTGTGTGTGCGCTCTCCCTCCAGTGCCCCCCTGTGTGTGCGCTCTCCCTCCAGTGTCCCCCTGTGTGTGTGCGCTCTCCCTCCAGTGTCCCCCTGTGTGTGCGTGCCCCCCTGCGTGTGCGCTCTCCCTCCAGTGTCCCCCTGCGTGTGCGCTCTCCCTCCAGTGTCCCCCTGCGTGTGCGCTCTCCCTCCAGTGTCCCCCTGTGTGTGCGTGCCCCCCCCCGCGTGTGCGCTCTCCCTCCAGTGTCCCCCTGTTTGTCCCCCGTGTGTGCGCTCTCCCTCCAGTGTCCCCCTGTGTGTGCGCTCTCCCTCCAGTGTCCCCCTGTGTGTGCGCTCTCCCTCCAGTGTCCCCCTGTGTGTGCGCTCTTACTCCAGTGTCCCCCTGTGTGTGCGCTCTCCCTCCAGTGTCCCCCCTGTGTGTGCGCTCTCCCTCCAGTGTCCCCCTGTGTGTGCGCTCTCCCTCCAGTGTCCCCCTGTGTGTGTGTGTGTGTGTGTGCCCCCCTGTGTGTGCGCTCTCCCTCCAGTGTCCCCCTGTGTGTGCGCTCTCCCTCCAGTGTCCCCCTGTGTGCGTGCTCTCCCTCCAGTGTCCCCCTGTGTGCGTGTCCCCCCTTGTGTGTGCGCTCTCCCTCCAGTTTCCCCCTGTGTGTGTGCCCCCCTGTGTGTGCGCTCTCCCTCCAGTGTCCCCCTGTGTGTGTGTGACCCCCTGTGTGTGCGCTCTCCCTCCAGTGTCCCCCTGTGTGTGTGCCTCCCTGTGTGTGCGCTCTCCCTCCAGTGTCCCCCTGTGTGTGCGTGCCCCCCCCTGCGTGTGCGCTCTCCCTCCAGTGTCCCCCTGCGTGTGCGCTCTCCCTCCAGTGTCCCCATGTGTGTGCGTGCCCCCCCCCCGCGTGTGCGCTCTCCCTCCAGTGTCCCCCTGTGTGTCCCCCGTGTGTGCGCTCTCCCTCCAGTGTCCCCCTGTGTGTGCCCCCCTGTGTGTGCGCTCTCCCTCCAGTGTCCCCCTGTGTGTGCGCTCTCCCTCCAGTGTCCCCCTGTGTGTGTGCTCTCCCTCCAGTGTCCCCCTGTGTGTGCGCTCTCCCTCCAGTGTCCCCCTGTGTGTGCGCTCTCCCTCCAGTGTCCCCCTGTGTGTGCGCTCTCCCTCCAGTGTCCCCCTGTGTGTGCGTCCCCCCCTGTGTGTGTGCTCTCCCTCCAGTGTCCCCCTGTGTGTGCGTGTCCCCCCCCTGTGTGTGCGCTTGGTCCCCTTGAGTGTGGGGACCAAGGGGGCCCCATGATCTTCTATTGCCCGGGGGCCCCATGAGTTGTCAGTCCGCCCCTGGCTGTGCTAGACTCACACAGCACACACACTAACTCCTGCAGATGGCTGTATTGGTAGAGAACAGCACTTTTCCCACATGCAAATGCCTGAGAAGAACACACTATCCCTGCCTATTATTCCTCTTTCCCTACACTTTCCCCACACGCAAATGCCTGAGAAGAACACATTATCCCTGCCTATTTTTCCTCTTTCCCTACACTTTCCCCACACAGAAATGATAGAAAAATAGTTTAGACTGTCCCTGCCTATCAATCCTCTATCCCTCAATGCCGGAACACACTACACAAGGCCGCCGGCGCGGTGGCCTTATATAGTGTGGGGCGTGTACTAAACCCCCTGAGCTATAATTGGCCACAGGCATCCTGCCTGTGGCCAATTATTGCTCTCCTCGCTGCTGGCTCTATGATTGGCCAAGCATGCGGGGTCACAGTGCATGCTTGGCCAACCATCAGCCAGCAATGCACTGCGACTGGCGCAGTGCATTGTGGACCGTTCGCATCACACGAATTTGATGCGAACGGCCCTCAGAGTTCTGAACTCGAATAGCGGACGAACGGCCGATGTTCGATTCGAACATGGGTCCGAATCGAACACCGGGCCCATCCCTACTAATAAAGTATTAAATTGAGAAAATGAAACTCAATGTGCTTGAACCTATATATATATGCACAAATGTTCCTCTTATTAAGAAGGGTTAACTATTGCATCAAAAGTTAACATGCAAATAATAGTCCATCTGGAAAAAAAATTCAGAATGTAAATGAACAGAAAAACAGGAGAAGAGAGCGGTGTCAGCAGTGATGTACTGCCAATGTAAATGGAACTGCCTTCTCTGTAGGGTTGTGTGATAGGATCACACAACCCTACAGGGAAGGCAGTTCCATTTACATTGGCAGTTTCAATTGTTGCAGCTTGAAGCCAACTCCACAGTGAGATCCACATTAAAGTGAATGTAAACCCGAATTTTTTTTATGTCATAATGTAGAGAATAAGATTTCCTTTCATTTGAGCCCAGTCTTGCCACACAGAGTTACTCCAGCCCTGAGCAATCATATTGTATTGTTCACTTAGAAAAATCTTGACAAAGTGCTGAAAACGTTGTCAAAAACGCCCCCCTTGCTGTGAGTGACAGGTGATTTACATATCTCATGCACTAGCCTGAGACAGGCACATCCTGTGTAAAAAGTTCACAATTCACATCCCCTACCCTCCAGCTCTCCCAGAATTGGCTGGCGTTACTGTGTTTTGACTGGATGTTTCTCATCATGGGATGTGATCCACAGACCAGAGTGAAAGGAAATGTATTCTACAGTGAACAGCAAGAAGAATATAGGGGAGATGTATGTAGTCAGAGGTGGGCAGAGTAGAACATCCAGTGATCTGATGATTGTTATAGTGCAATGTGTGTGTCTGAGGTCACCTGATCACAGATAACATTCCTTTCCATCACCAGGATTTGTTATGTGGGGGAGGGGTGGATTTCTCACTTTTTATAATTACACTCAGTAAGGCTGAATGAGCTTAGGGCCAGTTTACATGTGATTCCCACCGCACTGCAGTGCAAATCACATGCGATGTCCATGCAGTGCGATTTTAGCCATACAGATAGTATGTGTGATATGGCATCACATTCAGACCAAACTCGCACGGACCCTTTTTTTGGTCCTAACCAGAATTGCATGGGTGTTCACACCTATGCGATCCGATTCATGTCCTAACTGTCAGTTCACAGTGCGATATGCGAGCTGAAATGGGGGTGTCGTTAACATTGTATGACACTCCCCAGCAGTTCGCATATGGCAGTGTGAACTGCTGTGAGAGTCAGATGCAATGTGGGAACTCGCAATGGATTCGCAGGGTTCCCGCATCGCACCAGTGTGAACCAAGCCTCCAAGCATACAGCCTACAAATGTCACCTGACTGCTCCCACCAAGGCTGCGATACGGGAACCCTGCGAATCCACTGCGGGTTCCCACATCGCATCAGACTCGCATGGCAGTTCACACTGCCATAGGCAAACTGCTGGGGAGTGTCATACAATGTTAACGACACCCCCATTTCAGCTTGCATATAGCACTGCGAACTGACAGGACATGAATCGTATCGCATGGGTGTGAACACCCATGCGATTCTGGTGCGGACCAAAAAAAGGGTCCTGTGCGAGTTTGGTCCAAATGTGATGCGATTTTGAGCCATACAGTTTGTATGGCTGAAATCGCATCGCACAGACATCGCATGTGATCCGAACAGCAATGCGGTGCAAATCACAGCAATGCGGAGTGTACAGTGGTGGGTAGTACATGCAGGATGTGGACAGTGTCAGATTATTATTATTTTTTTTTTTCAAAAGGTTTTTGGGACCAGTGGATTTTTTTTTTTAATACATTTTTACAAATATTATTTATTTATTATTTTTTTTTATATTTATTTTTGTACTATTCTAACAATGATGGGAGGGTGGGGTTTTATTTTTTAAATATATTTTTTCACATAGCTTTTGGGAAAGGGGGTGGTCGTGTCAGTGGAGCAGTGGACGGTGTCAGTGGACAGAGTCAGTGTCAGTGGGGGTAGTGGTTTGTGTCAGTGGTCGGTGTCAGTGGGGCAGTGGACGGAGTCAGTGGTGTAGTGGTTGGTGTCAGTGGACAGTGTCAGTATGGCAGTGGACAGTGTCAGTGGGGCAGTGGTTGGTGTCAGTGGATGGTGTCAGTGGGGCAGTGGACGGTGTCAGTGGGGCAGTGGACGGTGTCAGTGGGGCAGTGGTTGGTGTCAGTGGACGGTGTCAGTGGGGCAGTGGTCGGTGTCAGTGGGGCAGTGGTCGGTGTCAGTGGGGCAGTGGTCGGTGTCAGTGGGTGTGTTGCGTTTGTAAAAATATGATTTTTTAAACATCAGACCTAACATTACATGGGAGAAATTACAAGTTTAGTTGATCAGATTCTCTGGTTTGAGTAGAATTCTGAAACAAATGCTGTTTTCATACAATGGTGTTAGATAACAAATTGACAGTTGAAGAGACTATTGTCTCGTCAGCTACAGTAAACATGCAACCAACAGTCCATTGTCTTTTAAAACAGTTTGAGAGGGTGTCTCAACCTGAAAAGAAGGACTGTTAATCGGTTGTTATGGAAACAAGTGTATAAACATTAAACTTTGGTCAACAAACTGGCATATAAAATGGAGTAGAGACACAGAGAGGAGGATGGAACATCATGCTGTAACATCAGGACACACATCATCATGCTTTGAAGATCAGAAGAAGCCGCTCATGATACAAGAACAGAACCTGGTCTCTAAGAAGAAATATTGCCAATTGGAGATCATGAACATTCAGTAACAGAAGTTAAGTAACCCTTTTAAATGTATTTGTACTGTTAGACTTTAGGCTGTTCTATTTTCTAGGCATTTTGCTTGTTATAGATATCTGTCAGTCTTGTATTGTATTCCTAAGATTGTAATAGTTTTGTACAGCAGTTTTTTGTTAGTAAAACGCACATCTATACACTGCAGAAGTCTCAGCTTCCTTGTTATACCACAGAGTAACCTTGCTAGATAGACGCAAGCGATACATTTGGGGGCTCGCCGTGACTGTGCTATAGTTCAATTGAAGCAGAGCTGTTTTTTCTGTAGTGTGTAGCTTGTGCTAGGTAAAATGCTGCGTAAGCTGTTTAGGAAAAGCAAGGCTGTAGAGGGTTCTGGTGACCAGAAGGAAGTGTGCAGCTTACCTATCTGGGCCAGAGACAATGAGTGGGAGCCTCTTGCTAAAGAAATTGTGAAGTATGCTTCTCCCTTGAAGCTGACTTGGGGTGATAAAGTCTCAGATCATTTTGTAGATTTTAGCCTTAAGGGGTTGGATTTAAGTAAAAAAGAGAAGAGAACGGTGTCCAAATTCGGATGGTATTTTCTTCACGCATTTTACATCGAATCACATAGAAGGGAGAAGGCAGAGGCAGAAGTTAAGGTATTAAAAGACCAGCTAGCAGTTGCTTCAGAGTGTGTACGTTCAACTGCTAGTCGGGCTGATGATTTGCAAGAGCGGTGTGCAGCCCTCATGACCAAATCAATTAATGCCTTAAGGAAAAGGAAGGGCCGTAAACCTGTTAGTAAAGCCAGGGTGCGTGCCATTGTCACATCCCAAAATTGGGACTGTGAGGATGTGCTCTCCTCAAATGATAGTGAGGATGAGGAGAGTTTGATGTTTCGCATGATGATCTGCTAGTGCGAAAGAAAAAGTATGCCAGACCTCTCATTACTAAGCATAGGAAACGGCAACATGATAGAGAGGATATGGCAGATGGGGAGGTGCATTATCGCAACCCCAGAGATGTTGAATTTGAAGAAGTACGGGAGTTTACACAAACTGAACTCCATGAGCTGGCAAAACAATACAAACAAAGGTCTGGGGAGCCTCTAGTGAGTTGGCTCCTACGCTTATGGGATGAAGGAGCAGACAGTGTTGTTTTGTCAGGTAAGGAAGCAGTGACTATGGGAGTGTTAACCCATGATCCACAATTGCGTCAGGCAATGCGAAAAGCCCGAGAGTTTAGCGTGAATTTTTCACTGTTAGACCTCGTGAGAGATGGAATAGTCCGAGTATACTCTAGTCCTACTGACCTGGAAAATACCTACTCCTGGAGATCAATAGCAGAAGGTATTTCCAGGTTACGTGAGATGGGTTGTATAACCGGATTAAATACGTTTCCAGAATGGATGGGTCCAGATATGGAACCCTTTACGTCTGCTCTGCGCTCTAAGCTGATGAAGTCTGCGCCATTTAATCTCAGGGCTCCCTTATTGTCCTTGTTGGGAGGCCTGGGATTAAACAGCAAGATTCATGAAGCTACAACCCTTTTAAGCCAGTTGGGGGAGCTAGAGGAGACTAGAACAAAACCTGTCAGGGCAGTAGATAAGGTCAAGGCCAGACAGGAAGAATACAAGCAGAAAAGAACAGAGAAGAAAGGGAATGGGGTAGAGAAGACAGGAGGTGAAGAGAAAACCAGGCTAGTTATTTCTAGGAAAGAAATGTGGGTGGACCTATTAAAGGCAGGAGTACCTAAAGATGAGATAGATGGCATTTCTACTGCAGAAATGCTGAAGAGGTGGAAAGATTTAGTAGGTAAAACTGTCAGGGTTAGAAACACTACTCCTAGTGAAGATAACATCAGCCTAGACTTAGAGGAAACAGAACAGACCCCACCTGTTAGCCCCAAACCAATTCCCAAAACTGAACGTGAACACAAACCCAAATCCCTTTATCCTGGGGAGGAGTTAGAGAGAATCAGAAAAGGGGATTGGGAGGTTCCTTATCCTTTATGAAGGGAAGGTGAGTCTCCTGTAATAGCCGTGAGGACAGTGACAGCAGGAGACCGACGCCCATATGCACCTGTCACTGTATGGTGGGGGAAGTCATCTTCTCCTACACATGTAATGGCTTTAGTTGATAGCGGAGCCGAAGTTACACTTTTGCAAGGAAATCCTTCCCATCACAAAGGAGAATTGATTTATGTAGAAGGTTTGGGAGGGCAAACTACACCAGCAGTTAGGATACGAGTGAAATTGGCTATTGGCAAGGGATCAGGATTTATGACAAATGTTTTGGTATCAGAGTTATCCGAAAATATTCTGGGGATGGATGTACTTCAAGGTCAGTCAATTCAGACTGAAAGAGGTACATTCACATTCGGGTATCCTGATAAAGCGTATCTGGTAAGGGCGGTGAAGGCTGTGGTCAGAGGTCATGCAAAATGGACCCCTGTCTACATTCCTCCACCAGAGAAGCCAGTCTGTCTCAAGCAGTACAGACTTCCTGGAGGCCACAAAGAAATTGGGGAGACTATTCAAGAACTATTGAGAGTAGGGATCCTTAGACCTGCTGTAAGTCCTTTCTCGTCTCCGGTGTTCCCAGTAAAAAAGCCTGATGGGACATATAGAATGACTGTGGATTACAGAGGTCTAAACAAAGTGGCACCTCCATTGAAGTCAGCTGTACCAGATATGATCTCAATTGTTGAAAAAATTGCTAAAGATGCAGGAGAATATCATGCTGTGATAGACCTGGCTAATGCTTTCTTTTCGATTTCAATAGACCCAGAGTGTCAAGACCAGTTTGCTATGGTGTGGGACGGCCGCCAGTACACTTTCACTGTCCTTCCGCAAGGCTATCTTCATTCTCCAACGATTTGTCATGGACTGATTGCCCGAGATTTAAGCACCCTGAATTTGAAAGTCGCTGTGTTTCACTACATTGATGACATCATGATCTCTGGAACAAAAGAAGATGTAACTGAAGCACTGCACCTGCTGATACATCACATGGAGAACAGAGGGTGGGCTATCAACAGAGACAAAGTCCAAGGACCTACCACAGAGGTGAAATTCCTAGGAATGATGTGGACTGGGCAACAGAGGAAAATTCCAGAGACAGTTGTGCAAACTATCCAGGCGCTGTTGCCCCCTACTACCAAAAAGGAGGCACAGAAGTTCATTGGAGTTGTAGGGTTCTGGAGATCGTTCATCCCACATCTTGGACTGATTCTGAGGCCTATATATAATGTCACCCGGAAAAAGACTGAGTTCTCATGGGGTTCAGAGCAGCGGACTGCATTCCTGGCTGCTAAAGAAGCTATTTTGCAGCATCAGGGATTAGGACCCGTGAGACAAGGAGTACCATTTCAGCTGGATGTAGTGGAGCAGAATGGTACCATATCTTGGAGTCTGTGGCAGCCAAATGAAAAGAAAGGACTAAGAGCAATACCCATTGGATTTTGGTCCAAACAACTGACAGGGGCACAGAAGAGATACACGCCCCTAGAGAAGTACCTGTTTGGGGCCTACACAGCACTTCAACATGTAGAGACCATTACAGGAACGGACACAGTCACCATCCATACTGCATTGCCAATAGCAGGATGGGTGAGAGATAATGGACTGATCACTAGGGCAGCTGTAGCCCAGAACCAGACACTGATGAAATGGAAGTGGTACCTTCAAGAAAGAGGGGGTATTGCAGCTGGGGATGTTAGAGACATTTCAAAACAGTTGGCAGGGCTTGTTACTTTTACCAGCACCCAGCCAGAAGAAGAAATTCCTGTGCTGCAGTCATCCCCCATTCAAGAGGCTCCACCCTTTGAGTCTCTGTCAGAAGACATGAAGCAGTCAGCATGGTTCACTGATGGTTCAGCCATAGTCGCCTCGTCTGGGCGTAAATGGACTGCAGCAGCCTACATCCCAAGTACAGACACAGTCCTGCAGGAGACCGGAATTGGAGGGTCCAGCCAGTATGCAGAGTTGAAAGCTGTAGTGATGACTCTTCAGGAGGATCCTTCTTCCCATGTCACTATCTACACTGACAGCTGGGCGGTTTTTAAAGGACTGACAACTTGGATGCCCACGTGGAAGTCCAATGAATGGATGATTCATGGAAAGGTGGTGTGGGGAGGCAAGGAAGTTTGGGACTACATCTGGAAGGAAGCTCACTCGCGCACCATAAAAGTGGGGCATGTTGATGCACATGTGCCCCTAGTCCCAGACTTTGAGAACTATAACAGAGTTGCAGATGAAATCGCCAAAGTGAAGGCAGTTGTGCCAATTGATCCTGTCTTGATGAACTTGGCCAACTGGGCCCACAAGCAATCTGGACATTTGGGTCAGAAAGCAACATATGAATGGGCACAGCAGGGAGGCTTGCCTATATCCATGGACATGATAAAGACTGTAATAGGGAACTGTACAGTGTGTGGAGAAGTGCGACAATGGCCATTACAAAAGTACTCCACCAGGTCGATTAAGAGGGGTGAGAGGCCTGCAGAGATATGGCAGATTGACTTCATCGGTCCCCTGCCCCGGGGAAACAATGGACTGAGATATTGTTGCACTGCAGTGGACACCTATTCAGGACTTATGCTTGTTCATCCTTGCAAACGTGCAGATCAAGCCGCAACGCTTCAACTGCTACAGAAACTTGTCGTTGCTTATGGTTGTCCCAAGCAAGTCCAAAGTGATAACGGCTCACACTTCACCGGATCAACAGTACAGCAGTGGGCCAAAGATTCTGGAGTGTACTGGTTGTGCCACATCCCATACCATCCACAGGCAGCTGGTTTGATTGAAAGATACAACGGGCTATTGAAGGACCAGATACGCAAACTTACACCCACACATACACTAAGGGGGTGGGATCGGGTCCTCACACACGCAGTCATGTTGTTAAATTCTAGGCCAATAGCCAAAAGCACACCATATGATAGGATGGTAGGGGCTGGGGCACAGATTCCACAGCTGGAGTGCAGAGTTCAGTATTTATGTAAGGTTCCCGAAAAAACAGGGCTTAACAGATACCATGTTACTGCTTCCCATGACATAGAAACCAAGAGTGACGTATCTGAAGCTGAAGCCTATCTAGGAATGAGAGGGAATCTGGCAGGAAGGTTTGAAGTTATATTTGCATTGGCAGATGAGCTTCAAGACAGTGGCTGGGACTCTGACTGGTTAGTGGATACTTCTCAGCAAGAGTGGAAAGTGAGGCTACATAACATAAAACCTTTCAAAATAAACAGCAGTGATCTTCTGGGAAATATCAGTATATTTCCTCTCCTCCCTATTGATGTTCTTTGGGAGGGTCAGAAGTGGGTACAGGCAGGGGGCAAAGTGTTAGTCAGATATCCAGGCAAGAAGCCATTTAGAGGAGAGATCGTAGCTGAAGGGCCTGGATCTACTGTTTATGTATTATTAGAGGGAACAGATAATCTGCTTTGTTTACCACTCCACAGGCTGTCTCCGATTTGATCCATAGGAAGACCAGAGAAAAGTGATTAAAAGATGGAAAGAATTAGGGAAGATCGCAAGAGCTGTGGAGAGCAAGGCCTTTGATGTATTACAAGCCTGGACTTGTTTCTACAGAACTTTATGGACTGCAGACATAGTACAGTCCCTAGGATGGACTTTCTAATGAACTTTTTTTAAAGTTAAAAGACTGAAACATCTTCTCAATGACAGAAATTGGATGGGTTGCATTCAAGGAAAATTAATGTTTAGAATGAGTTTTATTAGTAATGATATGGAGTCTGAAAGAAAAAAAAAATCTAGGGCGGAATGTGTTGCGTTTGTAAAAATATGATTTTTTAAACATCAGACCTAACATTACATGGGAGAAATTACAAGTTTAGTTGATCAGATTCTCTGGTTTGAGTAGAATTCTGAAACAAATGCTGTTTTCATACAATGGTGTTAGATAACAAATTGACAGTTGAAGAGACTATTGTCTCGTCAGCTACAGTAAACATGCAACCAACAGTCCATTGTCTTTTAAAACAGTTTGAGAGGGTGTCTCAACCTGAAAAGAAGGACTGTTAATCGGTTGTTATGGAAACAAGTGTATAAACATTAAACTTTGGTCAACAAACTGGCATATAAAATGGAGTAGAGACACAGAGAGGAGGATGGAACATCATGCTGTAACATCAGGACACACATCATCATGCTTTGAAGATCAGAAGAAGCCGCTCATGATACAAGAACAGAACCTGGTCTCTAAGAAGAAATATTGCCAATTGGAGATCATGAACATTCAGTAACAGAAGTTAAGTAACCCTTTTAAATGTATTTGTACTGTTAGACTTTAGGCTGTTCTATTTTCTAGGCATTTTGCTTGTTATAGATATCTGTCAGTCTTGTATTGTATTCCTAAGATGTATCGCTTGCGTCTATCTAGCAAGGTTACTCTGTGGTATAACAAGGAAGCTGAGACTTCTGCAGTGTATAGATGTGCGTTTTACTAACAAAAACTGCTGTACAAAACTATTACAATCTTAGGAATACAATACAAGACTGACAGATATCTATAACAAGCAAAATGCCAGAAAATAGAACAGCCTAAAGTCTAACAGTACAAATACATTTAAAAGGGTTACTTAACTTCTGTTACTGAATGTTCATGATCTCCAATTGGCAATATTTCTTCTTAGAGACCAGGTTCTGTTCTTGTATCATGAGCGGCTTATTCTGATCTTCAAAGCATGATGATGTGTGTCCTGATGTTACAGCATGATGTTCCATCCCTCTCTGTGTCTCTACCCCATTTTATATGCCAGTTTGTTGACCAAAGTTTAATGTTTATACACTTGTTTCCATAACAACCGATTAACAGTCCTTCTTTTCAGGTTGAGACACCTCTCAAACTGTTTTAAAAGACAATGGACTGTTGGTTGCATGTTTACTGTAGCTGACGAGACAATAGTCTCTTCAACTGTCAATTCGTTATCTAACACCATTGTATGAAAACAGCATTTGTTTGAGAATTCTACTCAAACCAGAGAATCTGATCAACTAAACTTGTAATTTCTCCCATGTAATGTTAGGTTTGATGTTTAAAAAAATCATATTTTAACAAACGCAACACATTCCGCCCTAGATTTTTTTTTTTCTTTCAGACTCCATATCATTACTAATAAAACTCATTCTAAACATTAATTTTCCTTGAATGCAACCCCTCCAATTTCTGTCATTGAGAAGATGTTTCAGTCTTTTAACTTTAAAAAAGTTCATTAGAAAGTCCATCCTAGGGACTGTACTATGTCTGCAGTCCATAAAGTTCTGTAGAAACAAGTCCAGGCTTGTAATACATCAAAGGCCTTGCTCTCCACAGCTCTTGCGATCTTCCCTCATTCTTTCCATCTTGTAATCACTTTTCTCTGGTCTTCCTATGGATCAAATCGGAGACAGCCTGTGGAGTGGAAAACAAAGCGGATTATCTGTTCCCTCTAATAATACATAAACAGTAGATCCAGGCCCTTCAGCTACGATCTCTCCTCTAAATGGCTTCTTGCCTGGATATCTGACTAACACTTTGCCCCCTGCCTGTACCCACTTCTGACCCTCCCAAAGAACATCAATAGGGAGGAGAGGAAATATACTGATATTTCCCAGAAGATCACTGCTTTTTATTTTGGAAGGTTTTATGTTATGTAGCCTCACTTTCCACTCTTGCTGAGAAGTATCCACTAACCAGTCAGAGTCCCAGCCACTGTCTTGAAGCTCATCTGCCAATGCAAATATAACTTCAAACCTTCCTGCCAGATTCCCTCTCATTCCTAGATAGGCTTCAGCTTCAGTTACGTCACTCTTGGTTTCTATGTCATGGGAAGCAGTAACATGGTATCTGTTAAGCCCTGTTTTTTCGGGAACCTTACATAAATACTGAACTCTGCACTCCAGCTGTGGAATCTGTGCCCCAGCCCCTACCATCCTCTCATATGGTGTGCTTTTGACTATTGGCCTAGAATTTAACAACATGACTGCGTGTGTGAGGACCCGATCCCACCCCCTTAGTGTATGTGTGGGTGTAAGTTTGCGTATCTGGTCCTTCAATAGCCTGTTGTATCTTTCAATCAAACCAGCTGCCTGTGGATGGTATGGGATGTGGCACAACCAGTACACTCCAGAATCTTTGGCCCACTGCTGTACTGTTGATCCGGTGAAGTGTGAGCCGTTATCACTTTGGACTTGCTTGGGACAACCATAAGCAACGACAAGTTTCTGTAGCAGTTGAAGCGTTGCGGCTTGATCTGCACGTTTGCAAGGATGAACAAGCATAAGTCCTGAATAGGTGTCCACTGCAGTGCAACAATATCTCAGTCCATTGTTTCCCCGGGGCAGGGGACCGATGAAGTCAATCTGCCATATCTCTGCAGGCCTCTCACCCCTCTTAATCGACCCGGTGGAGTACTTTTGTAATGGCCATTGTCGCACTTCTCCACACACTGTACAGTTCCCTATTACAGTCTTTATCATGTCCATGGATATAGGCAAGCCTCTCTGCTGTGCCCATTCATATGTTGCTTTCTGACCCAAATGTCCAGATTGCTTGTGGGCCCAGTTGGCCAAGTTCATCAAGACAGGATCAATTGGCACAACTGCCTTCACTTTGGCGATTTCATCTGCAACTCTGTTATAGTTCTCAAAGTCTGGGACTAGGGGCACATGTGCATCAACATGCCCCACTTTTATGGTGCGCGAGTGAGCTTCCTTCCAGATGTAGTCCCAAACTTCCTTGCCTCCCCACACCACCTTTCCATGAATCATCCATTCATTGGACTTCCACGTGGGCATCCAAGTTGTCAGTCCTTTAAAAACCACCCAGCTGTCAGTGTAGATAGTGAGATGGGAAGAAGGATCCTCCTGAAGCGTCATCACTACAGCTTTCAACTCTGCATACTGGCTGGACCCTCCAATTCCGGTCTCCTGCAGGACTGTGTCTGTACTTGGGTTGTAGGCTGCTGCTGTCCATTTACGCCCAGACGAGGCGACTATGGCTGAACCATCAGTGAACCATGCTGACTGCTTCATGTCTTCTGACAGAGACTCAAAGGGTGGAGCCTCTTGAATGGGGGATGACTGCAGCACAGGAATTTCTTCTTCTGGCTGGGTGCTGGTAAAAGTAACAAGCCCTGCCAACTGTTTTGAAATGTCTCTAACATCCCCAGCTGCAATACCCCCTCTTTCTTGAAGGTACCACTTCCATTTCATCAGTGTCTGGTTCTGGGCTACAGCTGCCCTAGTGATCAGTCCATTATCTCTCACCCATCCTGCTATTGGCAATGCAGTATGGATGGTGACTGTGTCCGTTCCTGTAATGGTCTCTACATGTTGAAGTGCTGTGTAGGCCCCAAACAGGTACTTCTCTAGGGGCGTGTATCTCTTCTGTGCCCCTGTCAGTTGTTTGGACCAAAATCCAATGGGTATTGCTCTTAGTCCTTTCTTTTCATTTGGCTGCCACAGACTCCAAGATATGGTACCATTCTGCTCCACTACATCCAGCTGAAATGGTACTCCTTGTCTCACGGGTCCTAATCCCTGATGCTGCAAAATAGCTTCTTTAGCAGCCAGGAATGCAGTCCGCTGCTCTGAACCCCATGAGAACTCAGTCTTTTTCCGGGTGACATTATATATAGGCCTCAGAATCAGTCCAAGATGTGGGATGAACGATCTCCAGAACCCCACAACTCCAATGAACTTCTGTGCCTCCTTTTTGGTAGTAGGGGGCAACAGCGCCTGGATAGTTTGCACAACTGTCTCTGGAATTTTCCTCTGTTGCCCAGTCCACATCATTCCTAGGAATTTCACCTCTGTGGTAGGTCCTTGGACTTTGTCTCTGTTGATAGCCCACCCTCTGTTCTCCATGTGATGTATCAGCAGGTGCAGTGCTTCAGTTACATCTTCTTTTGTTCCAGAGATCATGATGTCATCAATGTAGTGAAACACAGTGACTTTCAAATTCAGGGTGCTTAAATCTCGGGCAATCAGTCCATGACAAATCGTTGGAGAATGAAGATAGCCTTGCGGAAGGACAGTGAAAGTGTACTGGCGGCCGTCCCACACCATAGCAAACTGGTCTTGACACTCTGGGTCTATTAAAATCGAAAAGAAAGCATTAGCCAGGTCTATCACAGCATGATATTCTCCTGCATCTTTAGCAATTTTTTCAACAATTGAGATCATATCTGGTACAGCTGACTTCAATGGAGGTGCCACTTTGTTTAGACCTCTGTAATCCACAGTCATTCTATATGTCCCATCAGGCTTTTTTACTGGGAACACCGGAGACGAGAAAGGACTTACAGCAGGTCTAAGGATCCCTACTCTCAACAGTTCTTGAATAGTCTCCCCAATTTCTTTGTGGCCTCCAGGAAGTCTGTACTGCTTGAGACAGACTGGCTTCTCTGGTGGAGGAATGTAGACAGGGGTCCATTTTGCATGACCTCTGACCACAGCCTTCACCGCCCTTACCAGATACGCTTTATCAGGATACCCGAATGTGAATGTACCTCTTTCAGTCTGAATTGACTGACCTTGAAGTACATCCATCCCAAGAATATTTTCGGGTAACTCTGAAACCAAAACATTTGTCATAAATCCTGATCCCTTGCCAATACCCAATTTCACCCGTATCCTAACTGCTGGTGTAGTTTGCCCTCCCAAACCTTCTAAATAAATCAATTCTCCTTTGTGATGGGAAGGATTTCCTTGCAAAAGTGTAACTTCGGCTCCGCTATCAACTAAAGCCATTACATGTGTGGGAGAAGATGACTTTCCCCACCATACAGTGACAGGTGCATATGGGCGTCGGTCTCCTGCTGTCACTGCCCTCACAGCTATTACAGGAGACTCACCTTCCCTTCATAAAGGATAAGGAACCTCCCAATCCAATTTTCTGATTCTCTCTAACTCCTCCCCAGGATAAAGGGATTTGGGTTTGTGTTCACGTTCAGTTTTGGGAATTGGTTTGGGGCTAACAGGAGGGGTCTGTTCTGTTTCCTCTAAGTCTAGGCTGATGTTATCTTCACTAGGAGTAGTGTTTTTAACCCTGACAGTTTTACCTACTAAATCTTTCCACCTCTTCAGCATTTCTGCAGTAGAAATGCCATCTATCTCATCTTTAGGTACTCCTGCCTTTAATAGGTCCACCCACATTTCTTTCCTAGAAATAACTAGCCTGGTTTTCTCTTCACCTCCTGTCTTCTCTACCCCATTCCCTTTCTTCTCTGTTCTTTTCTGCTTGTATTCTTCCTGTCTGGCCTTGACCTTATCTACTGCCCTGACAGGTTTTGTTTTAGTCTCCTCTAGCTCCCCCAACTGGCTTAAAAGGGTTGTAGCTTCATGAATCTTGCTGTTTAATCCCAGGCCTCCCAACAAGGACAATAAGGGAGCCCTGAGATTAAATGGCGCAGACTTCATCAGCTTAGAGCGCAGAGCAGACGTGAAGGGTTCCATATCTGGACCCATCCATTCTGGAAACGTATTTAATCCGGTTATACAACCCATCTCACGTAACCTGGAAATACCTTCTGCTATTGATCTCCAGGAGTAGGTATTTTCCAGGTCAGTAGGACTAGCGTATACTCGGACTATTCCATCTCTCACGAGGTCTAACAGTGAAAAATTCACGCTAAACTCTCGGGCTTTTCGCATTGCCTGACGTAATTGTGGATCATGGGTTAACACTCCCATAGTCACTGCTTCCTTACCTGACAAAACAACACTGTCTGCTCCTTCATCCCATAAGCGTAGGAGCCAACTCACTAGAGGCTCCCCAGACCTTTGTTTGTATTGTTTTGCCAGCTCATGGAGTTCAGTTTGTGTAAACTCCCGTACTTCTTCAAATTCAACATCTCTGGGGTTGCGATAATGCACCTCCCCATCTGCCATAACCTCTCTATCATGTTGCCGTTTCCTATGCTTAGTAATGAGAGGTCTGGCATACTTTTTCTTTCGCACTAGCAGATCATCATGCGAAACATCAAACTCTATCTCCTCATCCTCACTATCATTTGAGGAGAGCACATCCTCACAGTCCCAATTTTGGGATGTGACAATGGCACGCACCCTGGCTTTACTAACAGGTTTACGGCCCTTCCTTTTCCTTAAGGCATTAATTGATTTGGTCATGAGGGCTGCACACCGCTCTTGCAAATCATCAGCCCGACTAGCAGTTGAACGTACACACTCTGAAGCAACTGCTAGCTGGTCTTTTAATACCTTAACTTCTGCCTCTGCCTTCTCCCTTCTATGTGATTCGATGTAAAATGCGTGAAGAAAATACCATCCGAATTTGGACACCGTTCTCTTCTCTTTTTTACTTAAATCCAACCCCTTAAGGCTAAAATCTACAAAATGATCTGAGACTTTATCACCCCAAGTCAGCTTCAAGGGAGAAGCATACTTCACAATTTCTTTAGCAAGAGGCTCCCACTCATTGTCTCTGGCCCAGATAGGTAAGCTGCACACTTCCTTCTGGTCACCAGAACCCTCTACAGCCTTGCTTTTCCTAAACAGCTTACGCAGCATTTTACCTAGCACAAGCTACACACTACAGAAAAAAAAAACAGCTCTGCTTCAATTGAACTATAGCACAGTCACGGCGAGCCCCCAAATGTATATCCCGGGCGAGCCCCCAAATGTATCGCTTGCGTCTATCTAGCAAGGTTACTCTGTGGTATAACAAGGAAGCTGAGACTTCTGCAGTGTATAGATGTGCGTTTTACTAACAAAAACTGCTGTACAAAACTATTACAATCTTAGGAATACAATACAAGACTGACAGATATCTATAACAAGCAAAATGCCTAGAAAATAGAACAGCCTAAAGTCTAACAGTACAAATACATTTAAAAGGGTTACTTAACTTCTGTTACTGAATGTTCATGATCTCCAATTGGCAATATTTCTTCTTAGAGACCAGGTTCTGTTCTTGTATCATGAGCGGCTTATTCTGATCTTCAAAGCATGATGATGTGTGTCCTGATGTTACAGCATGATGTTCCATCCCTCTCTGTGTCTCTACCCCATTTTATATGCCAGTTTGTTGACCAAAGTTTAATGTTTATACACTTGTTTCCATAACAACCGATTAACAGTCCTTCTTTTCAGGTTGAGACACCTCTCAAACTGTTTTAAAAGACAATGGACTGTTGGTTGCATGTTTACTGTAGCTGACGAGACAATAGTCTCTTCAACTGTCAATTCGTTATCTAACACCATTGTATGAAAACAGCATTTGTTTGAGAATTCTACTCAAACCAGAGAATCTGATCAACTAAACTTGTAATTTCTCCCATGTAATGTTAGGTTTGATGTTTAAAAAAATCATATTTTAACAAACGCAACACATAAGATTGTAATAGTTTTGTACAGCAGTTTTTTGTTAGTAAAACGCACATCTATACACTGCAGAAGTCTCAGCTTCCTTGTTATACCACAGAGTAACCTTGCTAGATAGACGCAAGCGATACAGTGGGGCAGTGGATGGTGTCAGTGGGGCAGTGGTCGGTGGCAAGGGACGGTGTCAGTGGGGCAGTGGATGGTATCAGTCGAGCAGTGGACAGTTGTTGTTTTTTTTTTTACAATTACATTTTTTTTATCTTTTTTTTTTTTTACAATTTTTTAATATTTTTTTATCAGCCCTGTTGGGGGCTTTGGTGACATGCAAGGGGTCTAAACAGAAACCCCTGACATCTCCCATTTGACACAGAGAAAGTGAAAGAGGACACAGATTCCCCAGTCCCTTTCTCTGCATTGAAAATGAATGAAGGGAAGACAGCGTCTCCTCTCCATTCATAAACTGAGCAGAGGAACACACAGATTACTCGGCTCAGTTATCACAGGTCACAGAGCGATCGATAACGAACACTCTGTGTCCCATTCAGAAAAGAAAGGGGTCATGTGCAGGAGCTCTGTCACTCCCACACATGCACGCCAGTCTCAGCAGGCAAGAGGCTCGTCCTCGCAACGCTGGCTGGCAATAGGAGTGTAGCGGTGGGCGGAGGCGTACTCTGACGTTATGGCTCCGCCCACTGAGCGCCGAGATGATAGAACGCCCACATTATAGAGAGATTTGCGGGGCTTGTAACAGGTGAGGGGGCTATTATTTAAATATAAGGATACATGCAGGAGGCATGTAAATCCTTATATATTTAAACTATACTAATACTATTAAATTGATGATAGTGGGTTTACATCCACTTTAAGGCTCCATTTTTTAGCAGCTTTGGTAAGCAGCCAACCACTGGGGAGTGCACAAGGTGGTGACGGTGTAAGAGAAAAGCACCTGTAATCTGTAACGCTTCTATAGTGGATTGAACATCACTGCTGACACAGCTCTCTTCTCCTGTTTTTATGTTCATTTACATTCTGATTTTTTTTTTCAGATGGACTATTATTTGCATGTTAACTTTTGACGCAATAGTTAACCCTTCTTAATAAGGCTCCTCCAATTTATGTACCCAATTTACTTCTGCAGAAAAACCTCATTTTGCTTTGTCAAGGCTAAACAAAAATATAAAAATACAAAAATGTCTAAAATAAAATTACACGTTGGTCTAACAATGTATGTATGAACGCCAAGTCTTTAGTTGATTCCTCCGCTGTAACTTTGACAGCTAGTCCATAAGACTCCACTGCAACACCTAAGAACGCATACAATGTTCATACATAATCTTCTTCAGGACTTTCGCAGTCCACATGACAAGAAACTTCTTTTTTTTTTAATTATAATCTTTATTAATTTTTCCATCTATAAAACATGTTTACACCTCAACACAATATTCCAGGACCAGTATCTTTTTTACATACATTTTGTACTTAACACATAGGTATGTCTCTTTATGAAGATAAAAAAAGAGCACTCTATATTCCCTCCACTAAAAAGGAGGGAGCCGCTTTTTGAGTAATATTGCCTGGATTTACTCCTGTCTCATTATCCCCCCTTTCCCGCCTCCCCTCCCCCCCCACCCCCCCCTCTATTCCAGCTGTATCTGGTGTATTCCCTCTATCCATGGTCTCCACATCCTATCAAATTCTTTCACATTATATCTCTTTATGTACGCGGCTCTCTCCTTCGGGAGGGTTTCATTCATTATATCGATCCAATTCTTTACTGTGGGTGGCATCTGTGATTGCCATCTCATCATTATCATCTTCCTGGCCTGATACATGCCCCTTAATATTGCCACTGTTGTACTTTTTGTTTCACCCTTTTCCTGTCTATACCCCAGGATACAAAGTACCACTTCCCTTTCGACTTCTTTTTTAAATATGCTCTTCAATACTTTTGTCACCCCTTCCCAGTACCGGAAGAGCTTGGGGCATCTCCATACCATATGGACCAGGTCCCCCTGCCCCTGGCACCTCGGACACTTATCATTAGGCCTTCTTCCAAATTTACATAACAGCTTTGGTGTATAATACGCTCTGTTGAGTAGCATCAGATGTGAGAATTTCTGGGCGGGCGAAACCGATATCATCGGGGCTAGTTCTAGTATTCTCTTCCATTGTCCCTGTGGAATGGCACCTAGATCCTGTTCCCATTTTTTTTTTACCTCCAGCAGCTTTACTTCGCCTAGGGTCCCTCTGTTCAGTAGTTTATATATCGCAGATATTAATCCTTTAGTGGATCCTGGCTCCCCAATAACCTGTAGCATTGGTAGTTCCTCCCATACCATAGGTTGGTTTCGAAACTGGGCTTCTAGGGCATGGCTTATTTGAAGATAACTAAACTGTGTATTCTGGGGGATATCAAATTCCCTTTTTAGTACTTCGAATTTTTTTATGGCCTGACCATCGTATATTTGGCTCACTTTTTTAATTCCCCTATTTTCCCACTCCCTGATTTTCCCCATTATACGTAATTCCTGTAGGTTGCTATTGTTCCAGATTGGGGTATATATATTAGTCTCCATATATTTTAACTTTTTTTTGACGACTTTCCAAACTTTACTGACCATTTTTGTTGTTGGGTTCTTAGCCCCAAACGACCCTGCCTCTAAAGTTTCTATTATGGTCTCGTGTAGCGCGCCTGTCAAAAGAATTTTTCCATTAGGGGACCCTCCCTCTTGGGCACAACATCCCACTAATTGTTGTAACTGAGACGCTAGATAGTATATCTCAGGATTGGGCAGTGCAAGACCCCCTTCCCCTGAAGGGAGTTGCAGAGTCCGAAGCCGTATTCTTGCCTGTCCCCCCTTCCACACCAATTCCCTAAATAGACTCTCGATTTTATCAAACCATTTTCTGGGGATCCATATGGGGGCATTATGGAGCACATACAACAGTTGGGGCAGCCAAATCATTTTTATTAATGAACATCTACCGGCACTAGACAGGGGGAGGGATTTCCATGTTTTAATTTTCTCCCTAAACTTCCCCAATATTGGTATCAAATTATTATGCAAGTATTGATTGGGGTCTCTTGTTATCCTGATCCCTAAATATTTAAGGGAATCTACGACTGCTAATTTAGGGCTATTCCATAGCATCCCTTCCCTTATTTCGGCCATCGGAAGGAGCTCTGACTTCGTCCAGTTGATCTCTAGACCCGTGAAACTACCAAACCTCTCCACAGCTTTCATTGCTTCCTCCAATGAGTGTTCTATGTCCCCCAGGAAAAGCAATATATCATCAGCATATAATGCTATACGCTCCTCTCCTGAGATCCTACGGAAACCTACAATGTCAGGGCTCCTTCTGATGTACTCCGCAAGGGGCTCCATAGCTAGCGCAAAAAGCAAGGGCGATAAAGGGCACCCCTGCCTGGTTCCCCTTTCCAATTTTATTTGATTTGAAAATCTATTGTTAATTTTTAATCTAGCTACTGGTCTGTCATAGAGCATCTTGATCCACCCGATCAGCGTGGGTCCGAATCCAAACTCTTCCAGTATACGCCAAATGTATTCCCACTCTATAGAGTCGAAGGCTTTGGTCACATCCAATGATAATATCGCCTTCGACCCTGTATTATCTGTTGGCGTTTGAAGATTTAAAAAAGCTCTCCTTATATTTGTACTGGTTGATCGGTTTGCTATGAACCCAGACTGATCAGGGTGGACCAATTTTGAAATAACTTTATCCATTCTAGCTGAGATAACTTTAGCTAGAATTTTTGCATCCGTGCACAAAAGGGAGATTGGCCTATACGAAGCGGCATCTAGGGGATCTTTCCCTTCCTTATGAAGTACGATGATGGTAGCTTCTCTCATTGACTCAGGGAGATAACCCACCTCCATTGCCCCCCCTAAAACCTTCAACAGTTCCGGGAGCAGGATATCCCCATAGTATTTATACGTTTCCGTTGGGAGACCATCCGGACCCGGAGACTTTTGATTTGCCATGTCGGCTACAGCCTGTTGTAATTCGGAGAGCATTATTGGGGAATCCAGACCAACTCTTTCTTCAAGTGTTATCTTCGGAAGGGCTACCTTCCCCAAAAAACTCTCCATCATTGATCTCCCCGCTCCCCTTACTCGTGCGGAGTATAAGTCCCTATAGAACTCCTCGAAGCTTTCCAGTATACTTTTGGAGTTCGAGGTTACCCCCCCGTCTCTACTTCGAATAGCTGATACATTACTGGGGGCCCTGTTCGCCCTTGCCACCTGGGCCAACATCCTCCCCACCATCTCTCCTTCCATGAAGGCCTCCTGCCTCTGTAACAACTGTTTGGTCTCGACTCTCTGGATTACACATAATTTATATTCCTGTTGTTTTTCCAGCCATTTTTCTTTCCCTTCCATTGTTGGGGCTAGAATATAATTAGCCTCCGCTGCAGCCGCTTCCCTCCTTTTATTTTCTTCCTGTGCCCTTACCCCCTTGTTGTACTTCGCCACCTGCTGAATTAATAATCCCCTCTAGAAAGCCTTAAGGGTATCCCATATTATCCCAGATTCTGCTGTGTTTGCGTTGACTACAATAAATTCTCTCAGTGTTGGTGGGATGGTATCTATACTTCTGAGTATCTCAAACCAGCACGGGTTAATTTTCCACCCCCTCAATATTTCCTCCCTCCCTATCTTTAAACTAAGCATAAGAGGGGAGTGGTCCGAGATCCCCCTTGGCCGATACTCAACTGCTTCTACCAGCTCCAATGCCCTATCGTTTCCCATTACCATATCGATTCTGGAGAGGGTGGAGTGTGTGGCCGACCAGCAAGAAAATTGCTGAGCGTCAGGGTTCCGCACCCTCCAGAAGTCTATCCAGCCCACCTCCTCCATAAACCGACTCAACTGCCCTTTCTTCATATTTTCTGCTACCCTCTGGGCTGGGAATCTGTCCATATTATAATCCAATACCTGGTTAAAGTCACCTATTATTATGATTGGTGTTCCCTGTTTATCCAACAGGAACTCGTTTAATTTAAGCATGATCTCCATTTTAAATGGGGGGGGGACATACACATTTGCTATCACCATACTTTTATCTTCAATTTGACAACAGAGAAAAATATACCGACCCATTTCATCTGAAATGGCTTGCGTGCAGGAAAAATTCACCCCTTTCTTCACCATTATGCTAACCCCTCTACTGTATGAACCATAAACCGAGTGGTACTGAAATTGGTATACCCCATTCTGCCTTTGTAGTTGTTGGGCTGTTTCTTTTGTCAAATGGGTTTCCTGCAGGCAAGCCACGTCAATCCCATAGTTCCTCATCATAGAAAACACTATTGCCCTCTTACCCGCTGTACCTAACCCTCTTATGTTCCATGACCCAATTCTTAGTATTTTAGATTGCATCATTTTTCACCCAATGTATTTTAATCAGTGGTATTTTATCTCTGTAGCAGTGTTTTCACCCATTATCCTAGTGGTTCCCCGTTGAAAAACTCTATGTGTCTCCCTTTTTGCTTCCCACTTCTGTGCGTCTACCGTGATTCTTTCTTTTTTATCAGTGGATGTACCCTTTTTCCCTTGGCCCTTTACACACCTTTGATCTGAAATAGTACCCATACCCATCCCTCCCCCCTCCCCCCCCTTACCCCCCTCCCCCCCTTCCCACCTCTCTCGGTGAACCCCCCGGGGACTACCAGTGACCTTAACCCATACTCTTAACCCTTTCTTCACATACACCCTTATCAACATCCTCTCGTACCCGCCCATTGTGCCAACCCCCCCCCCCTCCCCCCCCTCGTGTAATCTATTCTGAGTACCACAGCTTATCACAGTGCCAGTAGCCTTTCCCTGTTCTCCTCCACCCATTTCTCTACCCCTCCTGGATCCTCAAAGTACCGGGTTTCCCCCAGGGCCGTTACCCTTAGTTTGGCCGGGTATAAAAGAGCATACTGAATTTTAAACTTTTGCAACGAACGTTTAACCTGGGTGAATTCTGCTCTACGTTTTTGGAGCTCCTGAGAGAAATCTGAATAGAAAGAAATTTTAATCCCATTAAAAAAAGATATTCCCTCTGTCCCTGGATTTTTGCAGAAGTGTCACTTTATCCTTAAAATTAAGGAACTTCATTAACAGGGTTCGTGGATAGCCTCCTGCTGGTGGTGGGCGGAACGGCACCCTATGTGCTCTTTCGATGCTAAATGATCTTGAAAAGGATTCTCTCCCAAAGGTCTCAATTAACCAGCCTTCCAAAAATTCAGTAGGATTGGATCCTTCACTCTTCTCAGGCATTCCCACTATCCTAATATTATCTCTACGACTCCTGTTCTCAATTTCTTCCAATTTGACCGCATGCCGGTGTAACTGCTCCCTCAGGTTCTTCATCTCTTTAACCAGTGGAAGGACATCATCCTCCACCTGGCTGATCCTTCCTTCCAATACCGTGGTTCTCTCAGCTATCCTTTGCATGTCTTGTCTTACCAGTACCAAGTCCTCTTTGACCCCCCTCATCTGTTCGCCCAAGTCTTTGAGCGAGTCATTTGAGATTTTTACTGCTTTAAAAATGTCCATTAATGTGGGTTCTTTCTCCAGAGGTGGGGCGGGTCCTGCCCCGACCCCAATTGCTTCTGTGCTTATTTTTATATTTTGATCTGTGACCACGGTGTTTTTACTTCCCTGTGTCTGTGTCTTTGCCCCCTGGGCCCTTGGTGTTGTCGCATTTGGTTGGCTCTGCCCTTGACTCCTTCTCTCTCCTGTACCTCCTTGTTGGATTTTGGACTGAGTCCCTTTTTTTGGGGGGGACTGCGGCATGGGTTGCCCCAGTGTATGCCCGGTTGTGTGTGCAAATTGCTCTAGTTTTGCTGCAGCAGCCATACCTGCTTGTTGGGCACTTTTATCTTTATCTTTTGCAGAACGTAGCTGCTGCATTTTCCCTTCTCCTCTTATTTCACACAATATTTATATTTAAAAAAAAAGAAAAGAAACCACACAGCCGGCGTAGTAAACAGTTACTAGGGGGTCCTATATCAGCAGCAGTCCTTCTCATATAGGAGCACAAGCCAGGAGCATAAAGCGGGACTTTTTCAGCACCAGCGGCCAAAAAAAAAAAAAAAAAAGAAAAAACAGTTTCTCTCATGCGGGTAATCAAATGGCCACATAAACGGTCAATTAATACACAAACAGCTAGGTGTACCAGTTCTTTTCTTTTACACACATCAGGGTACAGGCGGCCAGGCACACAGTGTTCCTTTTTTTTTTTATAGAGGGACCAACGGCCGAGGTTGCACTCAGCCGTATGTTATGTCAGCCGCAGCCGCAGTTCTTCCATATACTACTTAGCACCACCACCGGGTATAGCAGACAAGAAGAGAAATTTTTCCTCATGGGGGTGTACAAACAGCCAGCTGGGTGGTCAGTTGACATTCATATATCAGCGGTATATCAGCGGTATTTCTTCATGAATAAGAACCTTAACAGCCAGACAAACCAGTGCTTTCCTTTTACTTATATTTGGGTGCAAGCAGCCAGGCACACAGCATTTTTGATATTTTCAAATAATTCATAGGCAGCAGAGTAAACTATTTAACACCAACAGCCGGTACAGCAAGCAGGGAAAGAATTTTTTCCCTCGTAGGGATATGGAAACAGCCAGCTAGGTGGTCGATTGATATACGTATGTCAACGGTATTTCTTCACATATAAGAGCCTATAACAGCCAAACGAGCCAGTACTTTTCTTTTACTCATATAAGGGTGCCGGCAGCCAGGCACACAGTATTTCTGATATAATGGTTTTCATACATGGAGGCACCGGCAGCCAAACATGCACTCAGCAATGTACTATGTCCGCACCCGTTCTTTCTCATATAGTCCTGGCAAGTATATAGCTCTATTTCATATACCTATATATTTCAGTTATTGTTTGTTGTTTCTGTTACTCACGCGACCGACCCTGATATAGCCAACCCACAGTTCATGTGCTGATTTTCTGGTATACAGGTATACAGGTGGTATACAGGTGCACCGGTGATCCGCTATTCCTCCGGAGGGGGTGCAGTGCCTCTATGCCGTACCGTACGGTAATCACAGGTTCCTCCGCTGCTCTCTCCCTTCGGAGCAGACCGCGTGATGCGAGCGGCGTGTGACGTCACTCCCGGCCCTTTCCGTTCACACACTGCCAGTGCAGACTTGAGGCTCAGGGGATGGCCGGAGAACTCCGTAGCACTCGTGACTCCTGTACCTCCGTATCTCCGGCAGCTCTATAGCCTTGTCTGTGGAGTACAGCTGCACTGCGCCTGGGGGAAATCTGCAGGTTTCACGACATGTCGGGGGAAAAAAAAAAAGGCAGGGGGGAGGGAGGGAACACACAGGCGGCTTCTCACTCCTCTCCCTCACACATCACTCTGCTCCGCTCAGCACTCACGTCCGGTCACGCCCCCCGACAAGAAACTTCTAGTAGGTGTGCAGATATTTTTGCAATTGTAGCAAACTGTTTTTAGACAGCTGATATTATAAGTATCAAAGTTCTTCAGACATCTAGAAAGCTTTTGTTGTGGCTGATGTCATAAAGCCAAGGAATGAGGGAGGATATTTTTGAAGATGGCGTCAATCAGATTGTTAGTCCAACATTTGATCACTACCAAAAATGCCCATAAAGCCGTTGAGTTTTTTTACTGCTGAAGTAAATTTATGTTTTTAGAAGCAATAAGATCTAGAAGAAAAATAAAAACATATTAATACAAGGAGAAACAATTCTCATTTAGTATAACATATTATTCAACATGTCATTTAAACTAAACTGTATAGACTAGCCTGAATTCAATGAGACATTTTTCATGAACAATAGGCGTCTCAGAGGGGGGCCTATTACGTATGGCTTGGATCAGTGATCCTACAGGAACATAGACAAGAGAGCACAAAATACAGATTTTACAAGAATGACAGGAGTATAGTGCAGTATTGGGGTTCAGGGTTCACAGGAAGTCAGGTACACAAGATACAGTTGATGTTCAAGGATTTTAAGGCAGGAAGGATACCTAATGGTACTATCTGGGGAGAACGCAGCATGTCCGCACATGCATAAATGGTGAGGGCCCTTGAAAGGGCCGAGGCGCAGAGTCTAAGGAACTGCCTTGTCTTCTCCAGAGCTCTTAAAGGTAGAGATGGGCTTTTTGCTGCAAACAGTTCCCCGGTTGCGGCCCTCTTGCTCACCCAAGCAGGCAGATACCTATAACTAAGGGCCAATGAACAAATGAGAATCCCTTGCAGCGCTGAGGTGCTGGGATCACTAAACAGTAGGGAGTAAAAATCAAGCTAACAGGTGTGTGCCTGGACACACACAGACATTGGGGACAGTTACACAAAGACACATAATACAGCTAGAAATGAGTAGCCATGTAAACAGTCACACAGGAATCTATAATAGTAGTGAAGTTGCATGGTGTCACTGAAACAGGAAACTAGCTTAAAATAGACTTGGAGACACAAAGGCAGACTTGCTTGGGACATTATCATTCAAAGCCCAAAGCAATCTGCTTCAGCTTGAAAAGGCAGTACTGGCTGGACATGTAGCTAATTCAATTAACAGGAGGTCTAATCTAGTCTTAAAATAAGTTTTGTGGGACAAGATACAACCGCAGACCTTATAAGTGAAAGTATTGGAACTAAATGCCAACATCAATACAATAATCACACACATGGGTTGAAATTGATGGACTTGTGTCTCTTTTTCTCAACCTCACCTACTATGTAATAGCAGCATACCTGCTGATCTTTGGGAATAGAGGAGACAGATCTTTAGAAAAGCTGAAGACAGGTCTAATTTAAAATCTTAATAATACCCAAGTAATCTTAACACTTAATGTAGTAATACTGACATTCATGTAGTAATACATTCATTCCCTTTTTTTTTTTTTAACTAGAGCAACAATTGTTCAATTCAATTTTAATGAAACTTTTCATCATAAAATAATAGACAAAAAACTATATAAGGCTCAGTTCCCACTATTGCGACTTAAAGTTGCAGCGACTTTGAAAAGGTTCTTTCACTACCTTAATGCAACTTTTGATGCAACTCTGATCTAGAGACTGTGAAGATGAATCAAAGTCACACTCCAGAGTCTCTGAATCATGTAACTTTGGGGTCGCTATAGTGGAAACGTAGTCTAAGACAGGAGACGCTTAATTATCTAGAGCAGGGGTGTCAAAACTCAATTTCATTGTGGGCCGCATCAGCATTATGATTGTCCTCAAAAGGGCCAGTTGTATCTGTAATACTACATGTCCAGCGCATCCCCTCCCCTTACATTAGATGTCAAGAGCCCCCCGCCATCAGGAGTTGAGTCCCCCACTCTGCCTTACATCACAGTGCACCCCCTTTCCTTATGCTGCTGCTGGAAAGAATCTGGATGCATTGCTTGAAAGCAGAAAGTAGGGGTCTGGAGGAGGACCAGAGGAGGGCTGGAGCTCTCCTGCAGCTGCAGGAGATGTGCGAGGACCACATGAAAATGGCCTTGAGAGCCGGATTCGGCTTGTGGGCCTTGTGTTTGACACCTGTGATCTAGGGCATTGAAACTCATTAATTTTCAAAACAATACATGTTAGATGATAACACAACACAAAATTTTGTACTTCATACTGTAAATAGGAACAAGAACCTGGGCAGTACCGACTAAAATGGCTGCACCAATATTTAGCTAGTGGGGGGAGTGAAACCCATAAATGTTTACATATGAAAATAGAAACACTTTAGAACAATACTTCCATTGGTGTGTTGTCTTTAAAGGCTGTGATCTCCTTCTGTTCTGAAGACCTTAAATAAATCAACTCCGGGCATTAGAATTTATCTGAGGAGTAAGCATCAAAATTTTAGTAACAAAACACATATTTTCCTTCATAAAATAAACAAACCACAGAGATATTTAGCATACAGTAAGCATTTTTGAACATTTTCTTTCTTAGATGTTTTACCAGTGCACTTTTTCTAATACCAAAAATTGTTTGACGTCAAACTAAATGTTACCACGTGGATTTTATATATATATATATATATATATATACATATATATACACACACATATATATATATACAAATATATATATATATATATATACATATATACGTATATGGTATACCATTACTACATAAAAAAACTATTATTCACCATGGTTAAAAATGAGCAGCTCAAAAAAACAAAAACAATTTTTTTTTTTATAAGTTTCCCTTTGTCTTGCAAGACAGTTTATACTTCACCATACTGAGCACATTGGAAAACTTCTTCAAAAACGGTTTCTTCTATGGAAACAAAGATTACCGTTAATATACACACACATGTAAATATACATTATTCGGAGGTATTTTACTTTAGGCAATATTATAATATACACACTAGTTGTGGTGATCACTTGTTCCTCTGACCATTGACAGTGTAGCGGTTTCCCTTCTGCTGTTACCGTGTGGTGATTCCACATTACAGTTGCTTTTGGCAACTATTAAAGGCACGTATGGCTTACCCATATGTGGATCCTGGAGGTGCTGATATGAGGTAGAAGGAACCAACCTTGGATTAGAAACTGGTTTAATAGCGTATCTAAGGAGTTTAATAATACATATTTTGAGACAATAATAAGAGACATATATTGCCAGAAAGAAACCCATGACATAGAGGAGGACAGTTCCATGAGAATATAGAATATCAGAAAGCCATTTACCTAAATTACCAAAAAGATTGTTAAACCAGCCCTTGATATTATCAGAAATACCATCAAGCATGGATTTAGGCCTTCTCCTTAAGGCTGCCACAGCTTTTTTGCCTTGTTGATGTGATCAGTTATATTAATACTATAGTCAGGTATATACGTACAGCAGGCGTCCTTAATTAATGCACATACTCCTCCTTGTTCAGCTAACAAGTAATCAAGGGCCATTCTATTTTGTAGGGCCACTATCCAAAGCTGTTTTTGTTCTTCATTCAGGAGGATAATAGTTTTGGTAGTTTCGTTCACAATTTTTTCCATTATTCGTACCAGTCTCCTTATTATTAGTATAGCTCTGGCTGGGCCATACATGGGAAGTATTATAGCCGCTAACCTATTAACCTCACTAACATCAAAATGGTCTGGTACATATCCGTCTTCCCAGACTACATCAGTCCCTTTAAGGAGATGATTGCTGACAGGTACTTCTCTATGTTTTCTAGGGTATCTTTGGGAGATTCCTGTTGGGAGGTGCTTAAAATAGCTTACTTGTGGAAGTACATAGCCCAAATAACAAAGTATTTTAGGGATAAATCGGTAAGCATTATTTCCACATATAAAGAACACATCTAAGGGGAGTATGGTGCACTCATAATATTTTAGCTTTAAATGGGCCTGGAATACAAGTTTGACCATTTTCCATCCATGCATCCATGGGCTCATTCATACAAGTCCAATTAAATGTGTAATTTATTTCTTCTTGATTGATTTTCACACACTGACAGTTAGATGGTGTGTTAGTAAAATTCTTCAATTCATATTGACATTTGCTATGCCCTAGTTGATACACAGTAGTATTTTATCAGGAATTATAAATGTTTTGTGTTTACCTCTAATTGTGATGGTAATATTACTCCCCGGTACAAATGTACTCTTGTCTATTCTCCTATAGCAGTATTTCCCTTTACCTGGATATTGGAGTGTTTATCTAAATAGAAAAATTTGCTTTACATACATCTATAATACTCACTAGTCTAATTTTCCCAGTAAAATTGTATTTTCTTCTCTCTCTCTTTTTTTTTATTTTTTTACAGTTCACTCAGCTCACTCAATTTGCATGACAATACAGCTGTTCACACACACACACAAGCCATGCAATTTAACCTGTGTCAAAGAAAGGGAGGGGGTCATTGCTCCTTCAGAACTATAAAACACCATTCCTTATTTTTAAACTTTAATCATCAGTGAAAAGGCTTTTTTTTTTTTTTTTATGTCACTAATCTTTTAACATTTCACTTTAATTATTCTTATCAATTTTATTAAGTGTATTGGGTGTGGATCCAATGACCACATGATTAGCCACCTCAGCAAGTATTTAGGTTAACGATTTTCAGCTCACAGTTTTTAGATTAACTTTTCTTTTCTAATAAGCAAATATAATATTTTTTACATTTTCTTTTTTATATTAAATTGACCATAGTGCAAAATGACTACACATTGCACAAAATTTTACAATTTTAAGTAAATTGTTATTATTATTTTATTTATTTATTTTTTATACCAAAATTCTATAGATCAAATTGTTCACGATTTTAAGTCAGAAATGAAATTTTTAGTCTTTTTTTTAAGGTCATACTTTATAGACAAAATATATATATATATTTTAATTTTTTGCTTCTAAAAGTTGCAATGACCAACATGCCACTGTCTTGTTACCTGAAATTTAAAGTCCCATCACTTTAAAACATATATATCATTCCACCCATATTCATACTGTGTTACTATTATTTCACATTCATCAGTCCCTACCCTCAAGGAGCTTACAATTCTAAGGTCCCTAACTCACAT
Source organism: Lithobates sylvaticus (assembly GCA_028564925.1). Classification (NCBI taxonomy): domain Eukaryota; kingdom Metazoa; phylum Chordata; class Amphibia; order Anura; family Ranidae; genus Lithobates; species Lithobates sylvaticus. The sequence continues at coordinate 127,722,810 of CM053031.1, forward strand.
TCATACATACACTAGGGACAATTTAGACAGGATCCAATTAATCTGAGTGTAGGCGTACCTGGAGGAGAACACATGCAGGCACAGGGAGAACACAGGGAGAACACGCAAACTCCATGTAGTCGTGGTTTGGATCAACTGTTTTGCTGATACAGCACTTTGGGCATGTTAATACAACTAACATGACATAACAATCCATGGATCTCACACACATATGTACAACAAACATAACTCTCACACTTAGCCAACTACACCCTGTAGATATAAATTTTATACAGGACAATTAGTTAATTTCCCTTTTTCTTTTTTTTTTTAGCCTTCTAGTGGCAGAAAACCCCTGTGTGCATTTGTTCCATTCCTTGAGGGACTCTGCCACTCCTGTTTCCAAGGTGAATCTTTGGCAATCCAGGAGGAGCTCCCAGTAAGATCACACAGACCCCAATCTGGGGTGTACTCGTGGTACCCCCATTTTCATACGGTGATGAAACTTCCTCAAGAATTAATCTATTACTAGATCCCCGTGTCACACAGACACAGTGAACCCAGGCAATAGCAGGAACTGTATATCTGGCCCCCAATCCTGGCCAAGGATCTGTACCAGACTATACAATGCAAATCAGCCACACAGACTGACAGGCACACATCTGAAAGGGGGGGGTTAGTCACAGAAGCTGCTAAACTCTGGTAAAAACACACTCCTTTCTAAATAGAAACAGTCCACTTATATGCAAGATACCTGGCAGCACATATGACAGGCACACAACTTAAGCAGTTCAAGAATGTCAAAAGCACGCCATTTAGACAAGCCACTCATGCAGGATACACACATAGCATCACATATTCAAACAAATGGTGCAGTACAGTAACAAAAAAAAAAAATCAATAGGAGAAAGTTCTAGAGTATAGAATCTGACAGTTCTGTTTCCCTAAAGTCTTCCATATCAGGTTATAGATCCTGTTATAGAATAAGAGAGATAGTACGTCTATTTATGGCGCAGTTTTATGGAGAACTACATAGACGAGAATTTTGAAATACAGATTTTCAGTCAAAACGGGTACTAATAGCTTCAAGCAGCGCTGTTTTTTAAACAGGCCTCACCCTTTGGCTATAAACCAGGGCCTCACCACACATAGTACCTTATCAGCCACAGCCTATGATCCCTTGAGTCCGAAGACCCGATTCTTGACCTGGCTGATCGCTCAGACGCAGGAAATGCAAAAATCCTAGCTAAACAAACATTGCGCCTGAAATAGGGCAAGCCATTCACACAGAATCACACACTTGCAAGCACAGTAATAAGTTCAGATAGTATTGAAAGTAAAAGAAACATAAAAATAACAACATTTCAGCAGTCAAGGTTCTTGGAAAGAGTACTTCTACATGACATGACTTACAGAAATAGGCACAGCACAAGGGGAAGTCACAGTAAGCAAAACAGTTGGCTTACCTTCACCAGCAAAAGTGAATTCCCAGCTTGGGTTGTTCCATTTCTTTGCGATGTCTGTCTGTAGAATTATCTTATCCGCGCTCGAAGGACCAATTGATAAGGAAATTCCAGAACTTGTGAGATTCCAATAACATGTTGACTGCTGAACCATATTTAAAGAGATGTATTTAATATTTCAAGCTTGTAGCTAGCCACAAGCTTGGAGAACAGACATTGTACAGTGCATGTCATACATTCATATATTGTTCTACTGAAGCTTGGGACCTCAGTACATTTATACAGCTCAAAAGGGGGGTGGGAGTACATTGGTTAGGAAATGGTCGTTTAGCACCTTCTTGTTACTTCCAACCTAGTCTGGGAACAAGTCAAATCTACTTGTTCCCAGGCTCAGGGTGTAAATGGCATTTGGAGACATCCAACACAGCTGTCCAAGTACATCCTGTGATTAGACATTAACAAAAAAGGTATCTCTGCTCTCAGAACACATTGTTTGATAATCATAACTAAATGTTTGATAAAATAAATGCCTATTCCATTTACCCGATCAATCCCATATACTCCATTCTATACCCACAGTTGATCCAGAGGAAGGCAAAAAAACACTGTAACCCAGCTGAAGTAATTGTACAAAAAATATTATTGAACCTATATATTAATTTGTCTATCCCTATAATTAGCTAGTCTATTAAACTCTGACCACATGTTACTGTTAATATCACAATAATACAAGGTTAGCTATGAAACCAAACACACGGTTTATAATAAGAAAACGCTAACAAGAAATACTAGAGAAAGATATTACAAACATATACCAACAATACACATTATATGAGAATATCAAAGATACTTATCACAAGGCTCTCCGCGAGGCCTTGTATCATCGACTAGGCTCAGATGTTGAAGAGAGATAACTATGTGGCTTAGGCAGCCACCCGGCTTGAACCAACAGTGAAAAGGGACTATTTATCTTCTGTGTTTTTTTACTCACATTCACACCCACTAGTAGCCACCCCCATTTGCCTCCTGTCCAATGAGGTATTGCCAAGCGGTAGTCCTTCTAATATCTGACCATTCTCCAGGAAGCATGCTGTATTGTCCACTAGGGGGCAGCATTTGTCCATGAATCGTCACTGTCTGAACTGCGTCAAATCTTCATGCTGGAGTGCAGACACCCAGTGGAACCACGCAGCTCTGCGGGACCAGTTCTGCATGGGTTTATCTGAGAACTTGAAAGATGAACTTGCCTGAGTGGAAATATCCAATACCTTGGAAGGTCTTATCAGTCTGGTAATTCAGATTGACCAGCGACTCCGTCAGCGCCAATCAGCAGAGGTGGGGGACTCGAGTCGCATGACTTGACTCGAGTCAGACTCGAGTCGGCTATTTGAGGACTTGCGACTTGCTTGACAAAATTAAACAAATGACTCGACTTGACTTTGACTTGACACTAATGACTTGTGACTTGACTTTGACTTGGGCCCTATGACTTGGCAAGTCATTACTACCACTAACCATTGCAGTGTAAAAGCCGCGCCTCCTTGTCTGTGATAGGCGGAACCGCGCCTCCTTGTCTGTGATAGGCGGAACACTCAATTTCACAGCAGGCAGTGTTCCGCCTATCACGGACATCCTCTCATCCTCGTCTGTGTTATGAGGATGAGCGGATAGCCGTGATAGGCGGAACACTGAATGCTGGGAAATAAATTGAGTGTTCCGCCTATCACAGACGATGAAGAGGCGCGATTTTGCAATACTGGGGTCTGGAAAGTGGACACGTGGAATGGCCGCCGGGACGCTGATGGGACGCCGCCGACCAGGTACACCGGCGCTGACAATATACGGTCGGTGTTGTGCAAATTATTCATTTTATTTTTTTACAGCATTAAGTCCAAGGGGTCTGACTCATATAAAAAAAAAACATTGGCACTAATGAACTGACAATCGTAGGAAAGAAATACACATATTGGAGACAATAGGGGCCATTGTGAATAATTGCCCCTATTGTCTCCAATATGACTATTTCCTATGATTGTCAGTTCATTCATTGATTTACATTGATCCTATGTGAGGTCCTAATGTTTAGTAGTACTATATTTATGACCAGTTGCTGTAGGTGTGCAATTTGCTTATAACCAGCTATGGGGTTGTGCAATTAATGAGTTGGAAGCTGTCCGATAGATCAGTTTAAGTTTATATGGAGGTGCGCAATTATTAACCAGTTTATAACAAGCTGTGGGGGCATGCAATTAATTTGCTTATAATAATAAGCTATGGGGGTGTGCAATTCATTTATAACCAGATATAGGGTTGTGCAAATATTAATTTTGACTTGGGAGGTATGCAATTGATCAGTTTAAAACCAGCTATGGGGTGTGTGCAATTAATCAGACAGTTTGACTTGGGAGGTGTGCAATGGATCCACTGGTTATTATTAACTGGCATTGCACAGCCCCATAGCTTGTTATAAACTAGTCAATTGCACACCTCCCAGGTCAAACTGATCAATTGCACACCCCCATAGCAGATTATAAATTGATCAATTGCACACCCCCATAGCGGATTATAAAAAATTGGTCCATTGCACACCCCCATACTTGGTTATACACGGATCCATTGCACACCTCCCAACTGATTAATTGCACACACCCCATAGCTGGTTTTAAACTGATCACGAGGACCCCTGGCCCATTCTTAAAACAGCAGTGGTAAACTGGCCACCCTTGCCCTATTTAAATGGCAGCTTCTCAGAACGGCCCATTGTGCTTCCATTCCCACCAGTCTTTTTTTTGCCGGCCTGTGCCACCCCTTTGTCTGCCCAGCTGCTTTGCCATTACTGATCAGCAGCAGCTGGGGGAACAATGACAGTGGCAGGGTCCGGTGTGCCCCCCTCCAGAGAGTCACAGACAGCCGGGGCAAAACTGGCACAGGAGACTGAAGTATTTGCCCGTCTGACTGCAGGCGTGATCTGCATGCCAGGCAGGGCTCGGTGAGAGAGTAGCTGGCAGAGGCTGGTGCTGAGAGTGTACTATAAGAACGGTAATGTATAGCAAACCCTAGACAACCAAATGGTGGGCAGTAATGTATAGCAACCCCTAGCAACTGAATGGTGAGTTCATTAATAATTGAACATGTTACTTGTTTGTTGCCTAAATACTAAAATTTACACTTACAACTGTATTTTTTTTTTTAATTTTTGGAAATGCCAGTAAAAGCTTGCCTGTGCCAGCCCAGTACATTTTGGGTGTCACGTGTGGCTGTTCTGCCACAGAGGAAGAGAGAGATCTTGTGTCTAAGCTGAAACGCAGATCTCTCTTTTCTTCTAACACATCCATCCCTGCCACAGTTAGAAAGCACTCCCTAGGAGCATACCTAACCCCTTGATCACCCCTAGTGTTAACCCCTCCCCTGCCAGTGTCATTTATACAGTAACAGTGCATTTTCTTTAGCACTAGTCACTGTATTGGATTGGTGTCACTGGTGCCAATAAATAGTTTTGTAAGTAAGCAACACCTTATTTTCTGGCAGTGCCCCTCCCGACACAGTATACTCTGGATCCGCCCCTGAGAGACCAACGCACGAGACAGCTATAATGGAGGGAGCGATTCCAAAAATAATTAAATTTGGATTTAAGGATTATGTTTTAGATGTTGGCGAAAAGAAGAGAACGGCGATGTGCAAGGTCTGCAGCTCAAAAATAAGAGACACGTCAACCACAACATCCAACTTCATCCGTCACTACAAAACCCACAAAGAAAGGTAGGTACAGTAACGTGTATGGGTGGGAGCAGAGTGTATTGTTGTTAAAATCAATAAAATCAATTAATCAATTAAAATCAATAAATCAATAAATCACATAGCTAACTTTATTTTCCATCTCTCTTCTGTTTACTCTATAGATATGAAGAGTACATCCATACCAAAGGGACTTTTGATGCTAGCCAGCCTCAAATCTCACAATTCAACTCAGGGGACTGTGCAGCTATACCACTGCAACCACCAGCAGCAGAAGGCAATTACAAACTCAGACCTGTCAGACCTCATTATAAACTGCAACATGCCACTATCCATCATTGAACATCAAAGCTTTCGTCGCTTTTTGTCAATAGTAGACAACAAGTACTCTCCAGTAAGTAGAAGAACAATTACTGGCAAGCTTGACAATCTGGTGGCAGATGAAGCTGAAAAATGAACTCGCAGCAGTAGATCATCTGTCAGTGACTGTAGATATATGGTCAGACCGCAGGATGAGAGGCTTTCTTGGAGTCACAGTGCACTGGATCAACATTGAGGAAGACCGTCTTCAGTTGAAATCACAGTTGCTTGCGTGCAACCGCTTCAAAGGTCCCCATACAGGGGAAAGAATTTGTGAGGAATTTGAGCGTGTATGTGAAGAGTACAAGATTAAAAAAAAGGTAGACCACATCATCTGTGACAACGCTGCAAACATGAAAAAAGCATTCACTACATGTTTTCCAGGACAGGGAGAAGAAGACGATGACCTTGATGATTCGGACATTTGGAATGACTTGCCAATGGAAGAACAGGAGATGCTTGACAATTATTTGAGTGCAAAAACCCAGACTAGACTTCAATGTTTTGCACACACGCTTCAATTGGTAATAGGTGATGGACTTAAGGAGACTAAATTAGTCAATGCAGCTCTCGCCAAAGCTTCCAGGTTGAGCTCCTTGTTACATACAAGCACCTCTTTCAAGGAAAAATTTGAAGAGGAGTTTGGACAGCGTGGAATCCCTGCCGCTGTTACCACACGCTGGAATTCCACACTGAGGCAATTGAAATCAGTGGTCAGCTGTGACCAGGTGAAACTGACTAGAATTCTTGAAGATGGGGGACACAGAGAGACTGTATTCACAGCTAGAGAGTGGAATCAGATTAAGGAACTCGTGGATGTCCTTCAACCTTTTGGAGAAGCCACAGACCTCTCACAGGGAGAAAAAATTGTGACAATAAGTGCTGTTGTACCCTGTATCCTTTCTCTGAATCACCACTTGGAAAATCATAAAGAGAGCGTGCGCTACCTTGGTGGCTTGATCCGTAGCCTGCAAGAATCACTCAAAAGACGATTCGGAGGGATCTTTGTCAATGTGAGGATGGCAGATGAACACAATGATGTAGCAACCTTACCCTTCTCTGACCCTCTATACCTAAAAGCTGCTCTGCTGGATCCTTCATTTGGCACCATGTGGTTGACCCATGATGTTTTGGCTCCCGAAAATATCAAGGAGGCTGTGTCTGCGATGATAAAAAGTATGTTATGTTTTTGTAATAATCCAATGTAATGCCAGATTGTAGGCTATAAAAGAATGTCAGTATGTTGATATACTCTACTCAGAGGTCTTCAACCCTCTCCTCAGGGATCCCCAGACAGGCCGTGTTTTTGTTTTCACCCTAAAATAACACACCTGTTTCAATTAGTCAACTACTACACATTAAGCCTTTGATTAATCAAATCAGGTGTGTTATTTCATGAGGAAAAACTAAAATATGGCCTGTTTGGGGGACCCCAAGGAGAGGGTTGAAGACCTATGCACTAGATTGTCATGATCTGGTTGCTTTTGATATTTCAGTTGTGTTGTGACCATTTATGCTTGTGTTCTTCAGACTTGATTCTCAAAGAAGAGGACTGCAAGCCCACCCCACCAACCACCGATGAAGACGAGCAAATGCCAGTGGCAGAGCCAGAGAGTCAGTCTGGGCTGTTCTCAGCATACCACAAAAAACAAAAGAAAGATTCATGTTCTACTCCCCAAATTCAGCTGAACCAGTATTTAGACATTTGTGATGGACAGAGTTGCCTTCAGTTTTGGGCCATGAACAGGCACATGTTCCCCTCTTTGTTCAGGGTAGCGGTAAGAGTTATGTCAGTCCCTGCATCAAGCGCACCTGTTGAACGTGTGTTCAGCCATGGTGGGGTGATAATGCGACCCCATCGCTCACAACTGAGCGAGAAAGTACTATCAAATTTAATTTTTTGCAAATGCAATGCATTGTAACTTTAGCTGCCCATGCACCTATAGATTATCTGCAGATGTTCTATGGTTAGATGGAAAAAGTGGGAGATTCCTCCATCCACACAGTTTAGCGAACATAGAGAAATCTCATCTGTTGCCCTTTTTCCATCTAACCATAGAAAATCTGCAGATAATCTATAGGTGTATGGCAAGCTTTACAATGCTTTGCATTTGAAAAAAATTAAACAAACAGCAAAAAAAAAACAATTTGTAAGTAAGTGGCTCATCACCATTCAAGTGTCTACATATATTTTATTAGTTTGAAGTTTAATGTTTCATGCATTGTAACTTAAGCTGGCCAATGGCCATACACCTATAGATTATCTGCAGATGTTCTATGGTTAGATGGAAAAAGTGGCAGATTCCTCCATCCACACAGTTTAGCGAACATAGAGAAATCTGTTGCCCTTTTTCCATCTAACCATAGAAAATCTGCAGATAATCTATAGGTGTATGGCCAGCTTTACAATGCATTGCATTTGCAAAAAATTTCACAAACAGCAAAAAAAACTATTTGTAAGTGGCTCATCACCATTCAAGTGTCTAGATATACTTTATTATTTTGAAGTTTAATGTTGAAAATATTATTTTTAAAATAAAACCTTTCCTGAACAACACTGACTTTTAACTAATTTAAAGGTGGTAAATCAGTATTTTGACTTGATTTGTGACTTGACCAAAACAAATGACTTGACTTGACTTGCTTGACTTCTAGCAGGGACTCGACTTGACTTGCTTGCTTTTCGCCACAGTAACTTGGGACTTGCTTATGACTTGAAGGTTACGACTTGAGACTTGCTTATGACTTGCACATGTGTGACTTACTCCCATGTCTGCCAATCAGAGAGAAGTACCCAGCAGAACCATCCTGTATGGATGACACCCAAAGCTCCAGTTCAGCCCCTTGCTATCAGAGACGTACTTACCGAGACCGAGATGCTGAGAGCGGTTCACCCTTGCGACCCGGCGCAATCTGCCCCCTGGTGATGAGACAGGGAACAAACGGCACCAGGAGGCACAGGTCACCTCCGTCAGGTGGGCGGAACTGGTGTGAAGCCTGGAGGAGATGTGAGCCTGGCCCGGGCAGACCGGCAGATGGCAGAAAGGAGAGGCAGGAGCCCAAACACCTGGCTGAGAGTCTAACACCGGTCACTGAGCAGCCAGATGCTACTTAAGTCCAGGATGCAGGCCGGGGGTCAAACACAGGATCAGTAGCAAAGTCCTTTAGAGCAAGCCGGGGGTCAAACACAGGATCAATAGCAAAGTCCTTTAGAGCAAGCCGGGGGTCAAAACACAGGAGAAGTATCAAGTCCGTTGATCAAGCCAGGGGTCCGTTTAGCAAGCCAGGGGGTCAAACACAGGAGGGAGCAGCAGTCCGTTATAGCAAGCCAGGGGGTCAAGACACAGGGAGCAGATCTGGTTTTACACAGGGACGCACAGGCACTAAGCTGGAAAGACAGACCAGCAAAGTGCCTGTGCGTCAGGCAGCTTTTATAGGCGCCCAGAGGACGCAAATTGTGTGCCATAGTGCACAAGTGTGCGCTAGTGCGCATGTGCGAGCGCCAGACCGCCGAGCCACGAGTGCGCATGCGCCGGAGCGTCGGGCCCCCGCGCATGCGCACTGGAGAGCGGGCCGCTCGTCCGGCGCCGTAGCCCTGACACTTGCTAGTTTAAGTCCTGTTAACCCTGCATCTGCCACTCCTAGGCCCATGCAACTCGGAGTAATGCGCCACACGTTATCTCAAGAGGAGCGATCACGCCGCCAGCAGAAGGATCTTTGTATTTACTGTGGAAGAGCCGGCCATTATGTTCATGGGTGTCCTACAAAATTGAGCAAGTTTTCTCCTACGAACCTCACAATGCTGCCTGCCCAGGCAACCCACCTTACTCTTCCTCTGTTAGTCCAGCTTCCAGGAAAGACTCTGGAGCTTGCAGTTGCTTCATTGACTTTAAACTTTGCCGCTCAGCAACATAGTCCCTTGCGACCAAAAACGCATGGGCTGTCTGTCTTTTTAGCTGACGGCTCATGTATCAGATCTGGACCAGTTACCCAAGAAACACCTCCTTTGATCCTGGGTCTACCTTGTCAGCTGTGCGATCCCCGCTGAGCAGCGGATCTTCACAGGGCGGATCAATACGGATCCGCCCCATGTGAAAGGGGCCTTAGTGTTACAAGGTCTCAGGTGTGAATGGGGAGCAGGTGTGTTAAATTTGGTGTTATCGCTCTCACTTTCTCATACTGGTCACTGGAAGTTCAACATGGCACCTCATGGCAAAGAACTCTCTGAGGATCTGAAAAAAAGAATGGTTGCTCTACATAAGGATGGCTTAGGCTATAAGAAGATTGCCAAGACCCTGAAACTGAGTTGCAGCACGGTGGCCAAGACCACATAGTAGTTTAACTGGACAGGTTCCGCTTAGAACAGGCCTCGCCACGGTCCACCAAAGAAGTTGAGGTCACGTGGTCAGCGTCATGTCCAGAGGTTGTCTTTGGGAAATAGACATATGAGTTCTTCCGGCATTGCTGCTGAGGTTAAAGTAGTGGGGGGTCAGCCTGTCAGTGCTCAGACCATATGCTGTACACTGCATCAAATTGGTCTGCATGGCTGTCATCCCAGAAGGAAGCCTCTTCTAAAAATGATGCACAAGAAAGCCTGCAAACAGTTTGCTAGAGACAAGCAGACTAAGGACATGGATTACTGGAACCATGTCCTGTGGTCTGATGAGACCAAGATAAACTTATTTGGTTCAGATGGTGTCAAGCGTGAGTGGCGGCAACCAGGAACACAAAGACAAGTGTGTCTTGTCTACAGTCAAGCATAGTTGTGGGAGTGTCATGGTCTGGGGCTGCATGAGTGCTGCTGGCACTGGGGGGCTACAGTTCATTGAGGGAACCATGAATGCTAACATGTACTGTGACATACTGAAGCCAAACATGATTCCCTCCCTTCAGAGACTGGGCCGCAGGGCAGTATTCCAACATAACGACCCTAAACACACCTCCAAGACCACCACTGCCTTGCTAAAGAAGCTGAGGGTAAAGGTGATGGACTGGCCAAGCTTGTCTCCAGACCTAAACCCTATTGAGTATCTGTGGGGCATCCTCAAACGGAAGGTGGAGAAGAGCGCAAGGTCTCTAACATCCACCAGCTCTGTGATGTCATCATGGAGGAGTGGAAGAGGACTCCAGTGGCAACCTGTGAAGCTCTGGTGAACTTCATGCCCAAGAGGGTTAAGGCAGTGCTGGGAAATAATGGTGGCAACAGAAAATATTGACACTTTGGGCGCAATTTGGATATTTTCACTTAGGGGTGTACTCACTTTTGTTGCCAGCGGTTTAGACATTAATGGCTGTGTGTTGAGTTATTTTAAGATGACAGAAAATTTACACTGTTATACAAGATGTACACTCACTACTTTCATTGTAGCAAAGTGTAATTTCTTCAGTGTTGTCACATGAAAACATAGAAGAAAATATTTACAAAAATGTGAGGGGTGTACTCACTTTTGTGAGATACTGTATATATTGGCGTGTGCCAGTGGCGTAACTAGAACCCACAGGGCCCCGATGCAAGAAATCATGGAGGGCCCCCCTGACCCCCGGACAGGGCTCTTTTCTCCGAGCCCGATGGTGGAACACCAGGGCCCAGTGACAAGTGGGTGGCTGTATATAAAGGAATCGATTTCTCCATTTCCCCCGCTTCTCCTCCTCTCCCTCCCACAGGCATTCAGCGGCTGCAGGAGGAAAATGGAGAGGTGGGTTCCTCTATGTCGGTGTTTCTCAGTCTTTTTCCAGTCAGGACACCCTTGAAGTACACCCCTACGTGAATGGGGCTGCACTGCAACCACCCTGCAACTGTGTGAATTGCATTATGCATTTAAGGGGTTAAAACAGGCGGTCAGTAGGCAACATATTGCCCCTTTACAGGCTGTCAAATGCCTCTGAAAAGCGATCTGAGCATGGATCGCTTTTCGGAGGAACAGCATTTATTTTGCTGGTACTATGAACAAGCAAAAAAATATAAAAATCGGTTCCGATTGTACACATATAGGGGGGTCAGGATTAAAAGCGCATACATAAAATGTGCATACATACATCAAAACACACACACACACACACATAAATATAAACACACATATACTGTGTATATATATATATATATATATATATATATATATATATATATATATATATATATATACATACACACACACATATATAAAAAAAACACACACACACACATATATAAATGCACATATGCACGCACATATAAACCAGTGGCGGCTGGTGATTAAAAATTTGACAGCTAACTGAAAGATTCTGAAAAAAGAAAGATTCTGAAAAAAAACATCAATTGCAGCCACTGTGCCCATCAATTGCAGCCACTGTGCCATCAAATGCCACCACTGTGCCCATCAAATGCTGCCAGTGTGCCATCAAATGTCGCCAGTGTGCCATCAAATATCGCCAGTGTGCCCATCAAATGCTGCCACTGTGCCCATCAAATTCTGCCACTGTGTCATCAAATGCTTCCACTGTGCCCATCAAACTCTGCCATCAAATGCCGCCACTGTGACCATCAAATGCTGCCAGTGTGCCCATTAAATGCTGCCAGTGTGCCACCAAATGCTGCAACTGTGCCACTGAATGCTGCCACTGTGAATTCCCCCCCCCCCCGGCCCGCTAGCTGTCTGCCCAGCACTTACCCTGTCTCAGTGGGGCAGCGGGTGACGGCCACAAGCGGGGTCCTCCATGCATCTCCTGCCGTCCTCATCTCCCATCCTCTCCTCATGATAGGCGTCCAATAGCTGTGCCTATCGTTTCAGCCAATCAGGTGACGGGTAACAGACCCGCACACCTAATTGGTAGAGAGGTGGTTTAGTGTTAGGAAAGTGAATATTAATTTGCTTCTCTAACACACCTGGGTGGACTGTGAGCGTCAAGCATGGCACTTGCAGTTCACCTATTTTGAAGCCTATTAGAGCCTGTGGCTCTAATCAGGTGCTTCAAAAACACCCCCCCGCCGCTGCAATTCAGGCGCCTGGCGCCCGAAAAGGGGCTGGACACCTAAATATGGGGGTGGCAGCGGTGGCCATGGATAGATTCATGCTATGCTATGCATGAATCTATCCATTGGTCATAGAGGGGGTGGCTGGAGAGAGGAGGCAGCGTCTGTGCGCCCTTATGGACGCACCGCCACTGATAAACACATGCACATACATGCACACTCACACACATATGCATACATACGTGCACACACACATGCATACATACACATACATACATGCACACACACACACACATATATGCACACACATACACACATGCATGCACACATACATGCACACAGGCACACACACATACATACACACACACACATACATGCATGCACACACATACATGCATGCATGCACACACACATACTTGCATGCACACACACATACATGCACGCACACACACACATACATGCATGCACACACACGCATGCACACACATACATGCATGCACACACACACCTACATGCACACACATACAGTAGATCGATATTCTTATAAAAAAAACGGCAGACATTTACCTTGGCTCTTCCTGCCGGGTACTGCACTGTAGGGGGAGACAAAGAGCACACATTGCTTTCGCTAGGGTAATGTGAGGAGCTCCCTGCACAGTGCCGATTACAGTTCAGAATCGGCTGATGATCGGGGAGCTCTGTCAGCTGCTCCTCCTATCGAAGAGTACAGGGGCCCTCAAGGGCCCCCTGAAGCAAGGGGCCCGGTCGCCATGGCGATCGCAGCGACCCCTATAATTCTGTCTGCAGCAATGAATCATTTTTGTATTTGAAACTTTAATGAAAATCTAGACAGTTGAGGGGGTGTGTGGTGTCCTGCCATTCACTATACCCATTCAGTATTTACCACCAGTGACACCGATAACACCAGAAGAAGGGTGAGGACCAGAGAAGAAGGATGAGAACCAGAGAAAGGCGAGGAATAGAGAAGGTCAGGGACCAGAGAAGAAGGGCGAGGTCCAGAGAAGAAAGGCAGGAACCAGAGAAGAAGGTCAAGGACCAGAGAAGAAGGGTGAGGTCCAGAGAAGAAAGGCAGGAACCAGAGAAGAAGGGCACGGATCAGAGTAGAAGGGTCACGGATCAAAGGAAAACTGCACGGACCACAGAAGAAGGACACGGGATCATAGAAGGTCTCATCACTGAGCTGGGATGGCAGCTGCCATGCAGGCTGGACCTCCTAGACCACATACTGCCCCACACCATCTCTGAAGGCCAGAGGGACGGTGAACTGCACAGACACGATGGAACCTGTGTGTTTTCCAGCTATTCCGGAACACCTAGGTGTGAGCACATCCTAAGCATCTTCTATCAGTTGCTGAGTTCACCTTCTATAGATTCTGGGGGAATATTTTCTTCCTCAAACATGCCACACATTCACTTCATTCCACCGCTAATATATACTCTGCATTGACCTTGTATACAGCTTTTCTCTCTGAGGACTATTGGAGATGGCGTTGGCCGGGAATTGAACCTGGGTCAGCTGCTGGGAAGGCAGATATGCTCACCACTGCACCACCAACGCAAGGTAGCATGTCTTTGTAGTGTGGGAGGAAACTGGAGTACCCAGAGGAAACCCACGAAAGCACAGGGAGAACATGCAAACTCCATGCAGATAGTGTCCTGGTCAGAATCTGAAAACAAGGACCCCAGTGCTGCAAGGCTAACCCCTAGTGGAGTACGTCAGTTATGTCCACTTAAAGCACCTCCAGAAGAAATCCAAACTTAACCTAAACAACAATCTATATATATAACACTCCAAAACACACCCAAATAATAACACACACCTCCACAACATATACAAACTTATCCTAATCTACAATATTTAACACTCCTATAATAAAACGCACACAAATAACAATAAAGAGGGGTACAGTGGTCCCCAAATTAGCAACACAATGGAGGTACTTATTACATTCACACTTAGGTCTTATTCACATGGAGGGTATGAATCCGTACCCCATGGGAGGGCTGTGTTTACCTGAATGGGAACGTTGCAGCGCAATGTGACATCTGTGGGTGCCGATGCATAGCCCCGAACGCACCCAGCTGGTCCAACACACGCTTCAAAAACATACCAGCCTCCAACCTTCTCTCATAGCCAGTCCAACACACGCCTCAAAAACATACCTGCCTCAAACCTTCTCTCATAGCCAGTCCAACACATGCCACAAAAACAACATACCAGCCTCCAACCTCCCCTCATAGCTGGTCCAACACGCGCCTCAAAAACATACCAGCCTCAAACCTTCTTTCATAGCCAGTCCAACACACGCCACAAAAACAACATACCGGCCTCCAACCTCCCCTCATTGCTGGTCCAACACATGCCTCAAAAGCCTACCAGCCTCCAAACTTCACAACATAATCAATTACTTAATGTCAATCGACAATAAATCGATCAAACACAATCACCTGTAAAAAAATGCCTGAGATGTTGGTGGTAAACAGCCTGCTAGGCCTGGGGGGAACCGAACCAAGTCCTCCAAAAGCTACCTCATATCCAAAAGTTGCCAAGATTGTAAATGTAGACCTTAAGCTTTAAGGTTAATCAAAAATATCCTATTCTAAAGGGAAAGGTATAACAAGGGGGAGGGGAGTATGGAAGAGGGAGAGAGGGAGGAAAGGGGGGGAGGGCAAGAAATACAGAAATACGTGATATACTATGGGATAAGTATAGGATAGATCAATAATACAGTGATGTGAAAAAGTGTTTGCCCCCTTCCTCATTTCCTGTTCCTTTGCATGTTTGTCACACTTAAGTGTTTCGGAACATCAAACCAATTTAAACAATAGTCAAGGACAACACAAGTAAACACAAAATGCAATTTGTAAATGAAGGTGTTTATTATTAAAGGTGAAAAAAAATCCAAACCATCATGGCCCTGTGTGAAAAAGTGATTGCCCCCTAAACCTAATAACTGGTTGGGCCACCCTTAGCAGCAACAACTGCAACCAAGCGTTTGCGATAACGTGCAATGAGGCTTTTACAGCGTCCTGGAGGAATTTTGGCCCACTCATCTTTGCAGAATTGTCCTAATTCAGTTACATTAGAGGGTTTTCGAGCATGAACGGCCTTTTTAAGGTCATACCACAACATCTCAATAGGATTCAGGTCAGGACTTTGGCTAGGCCACTCCAAAGTCTTCATTTTGTTTTTCTTCAGCCATTCGGTGGTGGACTTGCTGGTGTGTTTAGGATCATTGTCCTGCTGCAGAACCCAAGTTCGTTTCAGCTTGAGTACACGAACAGATGGTCGGACATTCTCCTTCAGGATCTCTTGGTAGACAGCAGAATTCATAGTTCCTTTTATCACGGCAAGTCTTCCAGGTCCTGAAGCAGCAAAACAGCCCCAGACCATCACACTACCACCACCATACTTTACTGTTGGTATAATGTTCTTTTTCTGAAATGCAGTGTTCCTTCTACGCCAGATATACTTGGACACACACCTTCCAAAGAGTTCCACTTTTGTCTCATCGGTCCACAGAATGTTGTCCCAAAAGTCTTGGGGATCATCAAGATGTGTTGTGGAGAAATTGAGACGAGCTTTGATGTTCTTTTTGCTCAGCAGTGGTTTTTTCCTTGGAACTCTGCCATGCAGGCCATTTTTGCCCAGTCTTTTCCTGGTGGTGGAGGCATGAACGCTGACCTTAACTGAGGCAAGTGAGGCTTGCAGTTCCTTGGACGTTGTTTTGGGGTCTTTTGTGACCTCTTGGATGAGTCGTCGCTGCGCTCTTGGGGTAATTTTGGGCGGCCGGACACTCCTGGGAAGGTTCACCACTGTTCCATGTCTTCGCCATTTGTGGATAATGGCTCTCACTGTGGTGCGCTGGATTCCCAAAGCTTTGGAAATGGCTTTATAACCCTTTCCAGACTGATAGATCTCAATTACTTTCTTTCTCAATTGTTGCTGAATTTCTTTGGGTCTCGGCATGATGTGTAGCTTTTAAGGATCTTCTGGTGGACCTTACTGTGTCAAGCAGCTCCTATTTAAGTGATGCCTTGATTGTGAACAGGTGTGGCAATAATCAGGCCTGGGTGTGGCTAGAGAAATTGAACTCAGGTGTGGACAACCACAGTTATAGTATGTTTTAACAAGGGGGGCAATCACTTTTTCACACAGGGCCATGATGGTTTGGATTTTTTTTCACCTTTAATAATAAACACCTTCATTTACTAATTGCATTTTGTGTTTACTTGTGTTGTCCTTGACTATTGTTTAAATTGGTTTGATGTTCCGAAACACTTAAGTGTGACAAACATGCAAAGGAACAGGAAATGAGGAAGGGGGCAAACACTTTTTCACACCACTGTATGTATATGGATAGGATTAGGCGCCCCAAAGATTCCCAACTGCATCCCCAATCCCCAAATTGATGATTATATTAACCACTTACCCTCCGGAAGATTTACCCCCCCTTCATGACCAGGCCATTTTCTGCGATACGGCACTGTGTTATTTTAACTGACAATTGCGCGGTCGTGCAATGCTGTACACAAATAAAATGAATGTCCTTTTTTTCCCCACAAATAGAGCTTTCTTTTGGTTGTATTTGATCACCTCTGCAATCTTTTTTGTTTGCGCTCTATACAAAAAAAGACCAACCATTTTGAAAAAAATATATAATTTTTACTTTCTGCTACAGAACATACCCTATAAAAAAATGAAAAAAATCTAATTTCTTCAACAATTTAGGTCAATGTGTATTTTGCTACATATTTTTGGTTAAAAAAAATCCCAATAAATGTATATTGATTGGTTTGCGCAAATGTTATCGCGTCTACAAACCATAGGATATTTGTATTTATTTCTTTTTTACTAGTAATGGCGAGGATCCGCGGTTTATAGCAGGACTGCGATATTGTGGTGGACAATCAGACACTGACACTTTGTGGGAACCAGTGACACTAATACAGTGATCGGTGCTAAAAATATGCACTGTCACTGTACTAATGACACTGGCTGGGAAGGGGCGATCAAAGGGTTAACTGTGTGCCTAGCCAGTGTTTGTGTACTGTGGGGAAGGTGCTTTTTTGACATGGGGAAGGCATGGATCGGTGCCTTCCCTACGGACAGAACGGCGATCTGCCTTGTTTACACGGGTGCTGTCAGACATCGAGTCTACGATACCCACAGATCAGCTCCCGCTGTGTCCAATCAGAGCGAGAGTGGGTCGCCGGAGGCACGCATGCACGCCCAAAACCTGGAAGTGTTGGATCACATACTAGATACACAATCTGGTGCAGAGCAGCCGCCCTTCTGCAGTATATGTAAGGTGGGTGGTCCGCAAGTGGTTAAGGAAGTGTCTTACATAACATATGGTGAATATGGATAGAAAGGGGGATAAAGATTATGTCTCAAAATATGGGACAATACAAATCCAACACCCACTAAAATACGTTTCTGGTCCACAGATGAAGTAGATATTATAAAATATATGCTATATTACCAAAAGTATTGGGACACCTGCCTTTACACACACATTAGCTTTAATGGCACCCCAGTCTTAGTCCGTAAGGTTCAATATTGAGTTGGCCCACCCTTTGCAGCTATAACAGCTTCCACTCTTCTGAGAAGGCTGTTCACAAGGTTTAGGAATGTGTCTATGGGAATGTTTGACCATTCTTCCAGAAGCACATTTGTGAGGTCAGGCACTGATGTTGGACAAGAAGGCCTGGCTCGCAGTCTCTGATAAAATTCACCCCAAAGGTGTTCTATCGGGTTGAGGTCAGGACTCTGTGCAGGCCAGTCAAGTTCCTCCACCGCAAACTTGCTCATCCATGTCTTTATGGACCTTGGTTTAGGATCTGGTGCGCAGTCATGTTGGAACAGGAAGAGGCCGTCCCCCAACTGTTCCCACAAAGTTGGGGGAATAAAATTGTCCAAAATGTCTTGTAATGCTGATGCCTTAAGAGTTCCTTAATGATCTTAATCTTAAAGGGTACTTAAGGTGCTGAAGTCACGTGGTTCAGGGTTTCCGGTCCAGAAGTTGTTGCTGACTCCATGGTCCTGGTCCTCCTGACCAGCCCCCAGAGGCCCTCATGGCCTGGGGTGCGGATCCATCCATTTCCGAGCCTCGGAACTGTCTAGTTGGAGGCGCAGTAACTGGAAGGAGGATTCTAAGGTGTTCCGGTGCCGTCTCAGGTTTGGAGAGGCCCAGCAACTCTACATGCAACCAGGGGAGGACTCTTCAGAGGAGGGCCACGCACGAGGCTGGCTGCTCGGTAAGAGCCTGGAAGCTGAGCTGTAAGGACACTAATTTAATTCACATTTCTTACTTTATCGCCAGATCGGCTGCAAGATACTGGTACTGTAAGAAAAGTTCCTAACCTTATCCTTCAGTTACAACTAAGTTCCTGTGAGAGACTTTTGCGTTATCTAAAGTTTCACAACCAAGTCTGTGGCAGAGAGTTTACTAAGCTAAAATCACTTGTTGGCTGCTAGATCTACAAGGATTTATCCAACAGTTGAGTTATCCAGTTGCGAGTAGCTACTCCCTGGATCAATTAGAGAGAGACATTTATTGAGTGTCAGCAGTTCCAAAGTGCCTGAGCTTCTATTCCCATACCCTCTATTCCCAACTGACTGTGTTTCTGTTCAACGTTTTAAGCAAAAAAAATTCTAAAAAGGAATTCAAGTGTCAGTCTCTGCAGTTATTGGGTATCAACCCTGGGAACCCCTAGACAAGAACGACGAGTACGAGCTGGAGGAGGTTATCGGTAAGCCAAGAAAAATTCAGCCATTCCTTCGGGGGTCAGTGCTACATATATATATATATATATATATATATACAGTGGTGTGAAAAAGTGTTTGCCCCCCTCCTCATTTCCTGTTCCTTTGCATGTTTGTCACACTTAAGTGTTTCGGAACATCAAACCAATTTAAACAATAGTCAAGGACAACACAAGTAAACACAAAATGCAATTTGTAAATGAAGGTGTTTATTATTAAAGGTGAAAAAAAATCCAAACCATCATGGCCCTGTGTGAAAAAGTGATTGCCCCCTAAACCTAATAACTGGTTGGGCCACCCTTAGCAGCAACAACTGCAACCAAGCGTTTGCGATAACGTGCAATGAGGCTTTTACAGCGTCCTGAAGGAATTTTGGCCCACTCATCTTTGCAGAATTGTCCTAATTCAGTTACATTAGAGGGTTTTCGAGCATGAACGGCCTTTTTAAGGTCATACCACAACATCTCAATAGGATTCAGGTCAGGACTTTGGCTAGGCCACTCCAAAGTCTTCATTTTGTTTTTCTTCAGCCATTCGGTGGTGGACTTGCTGGTGTGTTTAGGATCATTGTCCTGCTGCAGAACCCAAGTTCGTTTCAGCTTGAGTACACAAACAGATGGTCGGACATTCTCCTTCAGGATCTCTTGGTAGACAGCAGAATTCATAGTTCCTTTTATCACGGCAAGTCTTCCAGGTCCTGAAGCAGCAAAACAGCCCCAGACCATCACACTACCACCACCATATTTTACTGTTGGTATAATGTTCTTTTTCTGAAATGCAGTGTTCCTTCTACGCCAGATATACTTGGACACACACCTTCCAAAGAGTTCCACTTTTGTCTCATCGGTCCACAGAATGTTGTCCCAAAAGTCTTGGGGATCATCAAGATGTGTTGTGGAGAAATTGAGACGAGCTTTGATGTTCTTTTTGCTCAGCAGTGGTTTTCTCCTTGGAACGCTGCCATGCAGGCCATTTTTGCCCAGTCTTTTCCTGATGGTGATGGCATGAACGCTGACCTTAACTGAGGCAAGTGAGGCCTGCAGTTCCTTGGACGTTGTTGTGGGGTCTTTTGTGACCTCTTGGATGAGTCGTCGCTGCGCTCTTGGGGTAATTTTGGGCGGCCGGCCACTCCTGGGAAGGTTCACCACTGTTCCATGTCTTCGCCATTTGTGGATAATGGCTCTCACTGTGGTTCGCTGGATTCCCAAAGCTTTGGAAATGGCTTTATAACCCTTTCCAGACTGATAGATCTCAATTACTTTCTTTCTCAATTGTTCCTGAATTTCTTTGGGTCTCGGCATGATGTGTAGCTTTTAAGGATCTTCTGGTGGACCTTACTGTGTCAAGCAGCTCCTATTTAAGTGATGCCTTGATTGTGAACAGGTGTGGCAATAATCTGGCCTGGGTGTGGCTAGAGAAATTGAACTCAGGTGTGGACAACCACAGTTATAGTATGTTTTAACAAGGGGGGCAATCACTTTTTCACACAGGGCCATGATGGTTTGGATTTTTTTTCACCTTTAATAATAAACACCTTCATTTACAAATTGCATTTTGTGTTTACTTGTGTTGTCCTTGACTATTGTTTAAATTGGTTTGATGTTCCGAAACACTTAAGTGTGACAAACATGCAAAGGAACAGGAAATGAGGAAGGGGGCAAACACTTTTTCACACCACTGTATATATATATATACATATATATATATATATAGTGGCGGTAGGACCCTGTGCTACCCAGTGATGTAAGTAACTGAGTTAAAATAAACTGAGTTACCTAACGCAGTTACTTTAGAGGGTAACGAATAATCTAACTGATTACTTTTCCCCTCATGGTAACTCAGTTCCCATTACTTTGGCTTAGTTACCCCAATTACATCTACTGCCACTACAGTAGTGTAATTCCGGTGTCCTGCTGAAAAAGTTCCCCCGCCGGATAAGGACCCCCTGTACTGCACAGGCGCAGGGCTTGCGCAGTACGAAGCACTACGGAGCTTCCGAAAAATTGCCGAACCTAAACAGCTCTGAGTGAACTCTACACCACGCAGGTGCAGTTAACATGTAATTGTACGAGGCGATGCCGCACGCTCCTGATGCTCGTGCTACTCTGCAAGGGGCGTCTATAGTGTAAGTAAGGGGCGGGTCTAGTATTACTGTAACCAAGGGGCGCATTTATTATTTTTGTTATATATCGAGCGCTGCCCATTAATTTAACATTCGCCCTCTTCTGTAGCCATCCGCCCCTTACACGATATAGTAATAATATGCTTACACGCTATAATAGATCTGCCCCTTGGTTAGAGTAATAATAGAGCAGCCCCTTGGTTACACGATATATAACAATAATAATAAATGCGCCCCTTGGTTACAGTAATACTAGACCCGCCCCTTAGTTACACGTATAGAATATTTTAAAAAAAAGTCAGTTACTTTGCTGCGTAACTAATTACTTTTCCAATGTAGTAACTGAGTTACTAACGCAATTACTTTTTGGGAGAAGTAATTTGTAACTTAACTAATTACTTTTTTAAAGTAAGATGACCAACACTGGTGCTACCTGGAGGATTGCTGATTTACGCCAGATTTTGGAGAGAAAGGCACGCTAATTGCACAGCTGTGTGCTGGGCTATTTAGTTTTGACCTGGCTATGGCTCAGGGTTCCATCCAACAGACAAGAAGTCTGTGCATGGGAGTCAGGTGGACTCCCATTCCTCTGATAGGAGTCAGAGGCTGCATGGGGCAGCCAGAGTATGCATGTCTGCAGGAGGGAGATGTACTTGGTGACAGAGCAGCAAGGCGCTGATCAGTAGTGAGCTAGGAGAGAGCTTCACTTTGGGAAACTCTTTTGGGTCTGAGGAGCAGACCTGAGGCCTAGGCTAAAGACCTGAATCAGCTGTATGGGAACAATGTAAGCCAGAAGGCTAAGGTATTGAGTGTGCAAGATACAGTAATGGTGGAACCCCCGTGCGTGGGATGTCTTTGTGAACTTTTCTGTGCTTTTAAATAAAAGTGGGCTACCAGGCCCTTAAAAATACAGTTTTGTACTGGCGTACTCACTGGAAAATGCACCTACCGTTTGAGTCTGATAAACCCAATCTTACAATATACAGGTCCTTCTCAAATAATTAGCATATTGTAATAAAGTTCATTATTGTCTGTAATGTACTGATAAACATTAGACTTTCATATATTTTAGATTCATTACACACAACTGAAGTAGTTCAAGCCTTTTCTTGTTTTAATATTGATGATTTTGGCATACAGCTCATGAAAACCCAAAATTCCTATCTCAAAAAATTAGCATATTTCATCCGACCAATAAAAGAAAAGTGTTTTTAATACAAAAAAAGTCAACCTTCAAATAATTATGTTCAGTTATGCACTCAATACTTGGTCGGGAATCCTTTTGCAGAAATGACTGCTTCAATGCGGCGTGGCATGGAGGCAATCAGCCTGTGGCACTGCTGAGGT
This sequence comes from Lithobates sylvaticus, assembly GCA_028564925.1. Taxonomy (NCBI): domain Eukaryota; kingdom Metazoa; phylum Chordata; class Amphibia; order Anura; family Ranidae; genus Lithobates; species Lithobates sylvaticus. Next base: position 127,745,555 of record CM053031.1, read on the forward strand.
GTTATGGAGGCCCAGGATGCTTCGATAGCGGCCTTAAGCTCATCCAGAGTGTTGGGTCTTGCGTCTCTCAACTTTCTCTTCCCAATATCCCACAGATTCTCTATGGGGTTCAGGTCAGGAGAGTTGGCAGGCCAATTGAGCACAGTAATACCATGGTCAGTAAACCATTTACCAGTGGTTTTGGCACTGTGAGCAGGTGCCAGGTCGTGCTGGAAAATGAAATCTTCATCTCCATAAAGCTTTTCAGTAGATGGAAGCATGAAGTGCTCCAAAATCTCCTGATAGCTAGCTGCATTGACCCTGCCCTTGATAAAACACAGTGGACCAACACCAGCAGCTGACATGGCACCCCAGACCATCACTGACTGTGGGTACTTGACACTGGACTTAAGGCATTTTGGCATTTCCCTCTCCCCAGTCTTCCTCCAGACTCTGGCACCTTGATTTTCGAATGACATGCAAAATTAGCTTTCATCTGAAAAAAGTACTTTGGACCACTGAGCAACAGTCCAGTGCTGCTTCTCTGTAGCCCAGGTCAGGCGCTTCTGCCGCTGTTTCTGGTTCAAAAGTGGCTTGACCTGGGGAATTCGGCACCTGTAGCCCATTTCCTGCACACGCCTGTACACGGTGGCTCTGGATATTTCTACTCCAGACTCAGTCCACTGCTTCCGCAGGTCCTCCAAGGTCTGGAATCGGTCCTTCTCCACAATCTTCCTCAGGGTCCGGTCACCTCTTCTCGTTGTGCAGCGTTTTCTGCCACACTTTTTCCTTCCCACAGACTTCCCACTGAGGTGCCTTGATACAGCACTCTGGGAACAGCCTATTCGTTCAGAAATTTCTTTCTGTGTCTTACCCTCTTGCTTGAGGGTGTCAATGATGGCCTTCTGGACAGCAGTCAGGTCGGCAGTCTTACCCATGATTGCGGTTTTGAGTAATGAATCAGGCTGGGAGTTTTTAAAAGCCTCAGGAATCTTTTGCAGGTGTTTAGAGTTAATTCGTTGATTCAGATGATTAGGTTAATAGCTCGTTTAGAGAACCTTTTCATGATATGCTAATTTTTTGAGATAGGAATTTTGGGTTTTCACGAGCTGTATGCCAAAATCATCAATATTAAAACAAGAAAAGGCTTGAACTACTTCAGTTGTGTGTAATGAATCTAAAATATATGAAAGTCTAATGTTTATCAGTACATTACAGAAAATAATGAACTTTATTACAATATGCTAATTATTTGAGAAGGACCTGTATATATATGGAGTACTGACCCCCGAAAGAGCGGCTGAATTTTTCTGGGCTTACCAATTACCTCCACCAGCTCGTACTTGTTGTCCTTATCTAGGGGTTCCCAGGGTTGATGACCCAGTAACTGTAGAGACCGACACCTGAATTCCTTTTTAGGATTTTTATTCTGGTTAAAACGGTATAACAACTCGGTCTCTAAGTTGGGAATAGAGGGTAATAGGATGAAGTTTAGCTCAGGTACTTGTAACTAGGGATGAGCCGAACACCCCCGGGTTCGGTTCGCACTAGAACCTTCGAACGGACCGAAAGTTTGCGCGAATTTTCGAACCCTATTCGTTACAATGGACGCGAACGTTCGAAATCAAAATTGATAATTACAACGGCCAATATGCATGTTAATGTCATAAAACAGGTTTGGGGACCCGGGTCCTGCTCCAGGGGACATATATCAATGCAAAAAGAACTTTTAAAAACTAACGTTTTTTCGGGAGCAGTCATTTTAATGATGCATAAAGTGAAAAAAAAAAGTGAAATATTCCTTTAAATATGGTACCTGGGGGGTGTCTAAAGTATGCCTGTGAAGTGGCATGTGTTTCCCGTGTTTAGAACTGTCCCTGCACAAAATGACATTTGTAAAGGAAAAAAAGAAGCCATTTAAAACCACTTGCGGCTTTAATGTCATGTCTTGTCCTGGCCATATGGCTGAAAATCCTTGAGAAAAATGGCATGGCTACCCCATCACCCCCCCCCCCCCCCCCCACCCCAGCCCCTTTGGGTCTTGTATGGGTATTAAGGGGGACCCCGCACCCAAAATAAAACCCTATACCTACAACCCTATATACTCTGAACAGCAGTATATAGGCGGTGCAAACAAGAGAGGGACTGTAGGTTTGTTCTTAAGTAGAATCTGAACAGGTACATTATGAAGTGTAGCTCCATCCTAAAAATATCAATTTTTAAGCTTTTTGGAGAATATAGGGAGGGGTTATCACCCCTGTAACATTTGCTGTCTTTGCACATCTGTTCAGAACATTTCACCTCACTTTCCGTCACAATGAGAAATGTTTTGGGAAAAGTGGGGTTTTAATTGAAACAAGGATTGGTGATAAAGCATCAGTAGAGAGGAGATACCTTTTTCCCAAATTAAATGTAACAGGATAGAATTTCCCTTCCTAGGGGTAGATTTCCTCTCACTTCCTGTTTTCTCCTTCCATTTGCAAGTAGGAGTCGTTTGTAAGTTGGATGTTTGAAAGTAGGGGCCTGAACGTATATACTCTGCAGAAATTTGCCCCATTAGATGTTGGTGTAGCCACAAGACTGTACGCCCTCACAGTTACTCTTGGTGGCACAGGAATGGGCCCTGCTGTGAGTTATTAGATCAAGATTTGTAATTGCATGCACCTGTTGAACAGGGCAGAAAAATTGGGCCTTTGGTGGTGGTGGTGGACGGTGTTGCCACAAGACTGTAAGCCCTCACAGTTACTCTTGGTGGGCACAGGAATGGGCCCTGCTGTGAGTTATTAGATCAAGATTTGTAATTGCATGAACCTGTTGAACAGGGCCGAAAAATTGGGCCTTTGGTGGTGGTGGTGGTGGACGGTGTTGCCACAAGACTGTAAGCCCTCACAGTTACTCTTGGTGGGCGCAGGAATGGGCCCTGCTGTGAGTTATTAGATCAAGATTTGTAATTGCATGCACCTGTTGAACAGGGCAGAAAAATTGGGCCTTTGGTGGTGGTGGTGGACGGTGTTGCCACAAGACTGTAAGCCCTCACAGTTACTCTTGGTGGGCGCAGGAATGGGCCCTGCTGTGAGTTATTAGATCAAGATTTGTAATTGCATGCACCTGTTGAACAGGGCAGAAAAATTGGGCCTTTGGTGGTGGTGGTGGACGGTGTTGCCACAAGACTGTAAGCCCTCACAGTTACTCTTAGTGGGCGCAGGAATGGGCCCTGCTGTGAGTTATTAGATCAAGATTTGTAATTGCACGCCCCTGTTAAACAGGGGCTGAAAAATTGTGCCTTAGGCATTGGTGCTGGTGCCACAACACTGCAACCCCTCACAGATACTGTACTCTGAGCACAGCAATGAGACCTGTTGCAAAGCATTGCCTAAAAATTGTAATTACACGCCCCAAGAGGGGCTGAAAAATTGTGCCTTAGGCACTGGTGCTGGTGCCACAACACTGCAACCCCTCACAGATACTGTACTTGGAGCACAGCAGTCACACCTGTTGCGAAGCATTTTTTTTTAAAATTGTAATTACACGCCCCTGTTATACAGGGGCTGAAAAATTGTGCCTTAGGCATTGGTGCTGGTGCCACAACACTGCAACCCCTCACAGATACTGTACTCTGAGCACAGCAATGAGACCTGTTGCAAAGCATTGCCTAAAAATTGTAATTACACGCCCCAACAGGGCTGAAAAATTGTGCCTTAGGCACTGGTGCTGGTGCCACAACACTGCAACCCCTCACAGATACTGTACTTGGAGCACAGCAGTCACACCTGTTGCGAAGCATTTTTTTAAAAATTTTAATTACACGCCCCTGTTATACAGGGGCTGAAAAATTGTGCCTTAGGCATTGGTGCTGGTGCCACAATACTGCAACCCCTCACAGATACTGTACTTGGAGCACAGCAGTCACACCTGTTGCGAAGCATTTTTTAAAAAAATTGTAATTACACGCCCGTTATACAGGGGCTGAAAAATTGTGCCTTAGGCACTGGTGTGGTGGCACCCAGAAACAAAAATGTTCTTCCAAGCTATCAAGGAATTGAGGAGGAGGAAGAGGATAGTCAGTGAACATAACAGGACAGTCACTCAGCATCAGCATAGGCAGTCTTGAAGGGATGTGACATTATAAATTATTCAGTTATATCCGCTTCAGGTGCCTGGTAGCTGGTGGTGATCCAAGACTGATTCATTTTTATGAAGGTCAGTCGATCAACCGAGTCGGTGGACAGGCGCACCCTGTGATCGGTGACAAATCCTCCAGCAGCACTCAATGTGCGTTCGGAAAGAACGCTGGATGCAGGACAGGCCAGTAGCTCAATTGCATACTGTGCAAGCTCTGGCCAGTGATCCATCCTCAAGACCCAGTAAGCCAGAGGATTTTCGGTGGGAAAGGTGTCCAAGTCTGACCTTGCCCCTAGGTATTCCTGCACCATATATATCAGACGCTGGCGATGGTTGCTGGAACCGATCATACCTTGGGGCTGCGGACTAAAAAATTGTCTGAAAGCATCGGTCAGACGTCCACCTTCCCCACCGCTCCTTCTGCTACTGACGGAAGCCTCAGCAACTCGTCGTCCAGGACCAGGAGTTTGTAACCTCCCAGTTTCTGGGAACGCGTTGCACAGACCTTTCTGCAAGGCCTCCCTGAGATGTCTCATCCTCTGCTCCCTCTGCGACGGCAAGATAAGGTCCGCAACCTTACCCTTGTACCGTGGATCAAGGAGAGTGGCCAGCCAGTAATGGTCCCTCTCCTTGATCCGAAGAATACGAGGATCCTTCCGCAGGCTTTGCAGGATCAGGGAGGCCATGCAACGTAGGTTAGCTGAGGCATTCGGTCCGGAGTCTTCTGGGTCACTGAGGACGACATGATCGCCAGCCACCTCCTCCCAGCCACGTACAAGTCCACTGGTTTGTTGGGACTGTACATCATCCCTAAAAGACTGCTGCTGCTGATGCTGAGTGCCAGGCTCCACCTCCATGCTCACGCAATCCTCCTCCTCCTCCTCCTCTTCCTGTGTGATGGGTGGGACAGAAGGAACACTGTCTGGATAAAGGGGGCCTTGAGAGGCAAGGAAGTCCTCCTCTTCCTGCCTCTGTTCTGCCTCAAGTGCCCTGTCCATTATCCCACGCAGCATATGCTCCAACAGGTGGACAAGAGGTACAGTGTCACTGATGCATGCACTGTCACTGCTCACCATCCTCGTGGCCTCCTCAAATGGTGAGAGGACAGTGCATGCATCCCTGATCATGCTCCACTGGCGTGGGGAAAAAAAGCCAAGCTCCCCTGACCCTGTCCTGGTGCCATAGTCGCAAAGGTACTCATTGATGGCCCTCTGCTGCGTGTGCAGTCGCTGCAGCATGGCCAATGTTGAGTTCCACCTGGTGGGCATGTCACATATTAGGCGGTTCTTGGGCAGGTTCAGCTCCTTTTGCAGCTCAGCCAGCCGAGCACTGGCATTATACGATCGGCGGAAATGCACACAGACTTTCCTGGCCTGCCTCAGGACATCCTGTAAGCCTGGGTACCTGCCCAAGAACCGCTGCACCACCAGGTTGAGGACGTGAACCATACAGGGCACATGGGTGAGCTGCCCCTGTCGCAGGGCGGAGAGGAGGTTGGTGCCATTGTCAGAAACCACCATTCCTGGCTTAAGCTGGCGTGGCGTCAACCACCTCTTGGCCTGCCCCTGCAGAGCTGCCAGAACCTCTGCCCCAGTGTGGCTCCTGTCCCCCAAACACACCAGCGCAAGCACGGCATGGCATCTTTTTGCCTGCGTACTCGCGTAGCCCCTTGTACACCTACGGAGCACCGCTGGTTCCGAGGACAGAGCACTCGAAGAGGCCATGGAGGAAGAAAAAGAGGAGGGGGTGGAGGAGAGAGGTGTGTCGCAACCGGTAGTAGCATTTTGGAGGCGTGGTGGCGGAACAACCTCCAACACTACTGCACTTTGTCCTGCATCCCTCCCAGCTGCCAATAGAATGACCCAATGGGCCGTGAAAGACAGATAACGTCCCTGTCCATGCCTGCTGGACCATGAGTCAGCGGTAATATGCACCTTACCGCTGACCGCCCTGTCCAGCGAGGCATGGACATTGCCTTCCACATGCCGGTAGAGAGACGGAATCGCCTTCCGTGAGAAAAAGTGGCGTTTGGGAACCTGCCACTGAGGAACCGCACATTGAACAAACTCACGGAAGGGGGCCGAGTCTACCAACTGAAAAGGAAGCAGTTGAAGTGCTAGCAATTTAGCCAAGCTAGCATTCAACCGCTGGGCATGTGGATGGCTGGGAGTATACTTCTTTCGACGGACCAGCAGCTGGGGCAGGGAAATTTGCCTGCTACAATCGGACGTCGGTGTACTGCAAGTACTTGGTTGTGACACACCTAATTCTACACCTTCAGTCCTCTCAGAGCAGCTTTCAGAGAGGACTGAAGATATAGTGGGGATGGAGATCCCAGCTGATGAGGAGCAAGGAGAGGTCCGCTTTGTTCTTTGGTGTGGGTCTTTAATGTGCGCTTGCCAACGAGCTGCATGGCAGGTCGACATATGTCTGGTCATGCTTGTGGTGCCCAAGCGGCTGATGTTTTGGCCACGCGAGATACGCTTGAGACAAATATTGCAAATAGCAGTGGTGCGATCTGATGCACTCGTCTCATTGAGTACGCGTTGGCAGCTGCTCTGCCAGTACCCTGAGCCTGGGTGAGAGAGGATGAGGAGGATGAGGAGGGCTTGGTCATCCATTCTACCAAGCCTTCGGCATGATGCGGCTCAACATGTCCAGCTGCCGAAAACAAAGACAAGCGTGTCCCATGGCCACGTGCTGATGACGATGCACGACCACGTCCACGACCAGCACTGTTGTCTCTAGAAACAGAGCCTGCTTGCCCTGTGTTCTTGCCTCGGGACGGTCTGCTTCTCCTTGGCAGTCTTCCAGCCATTGTAGTGGGTAGTGTATATTGTATAAAAAATAGAGCTCCTATGTGTGCTCACAACACACTGTAGGTCCTATGGGTGCTGACACAAACACACTATAGGTACTATGTGTGCTGACAAGAAAATATAGGTCCTATGTGTGCTCACAACACACTATAAGTCCTATGGGTGCTGACACAAACACACTATAGGTACTATGTGTGCTGACAGGAAAATATAGGTCCTATGTGTGCTCACAACACACTATAAGTCCTATGGGTGCTGACACAAACATACTATAGGTACTATGTGTGCTGACAAGAAAATATAGGTCCTATGTGTGCTCACAACACACTATAAGTCCTATGGGTGCTGACACAAACACACTATAGGTACTATGTGTGCTGACAAGAAAATATAGGTCCTATGTGTGCTCACAACACACTATAAGTCCTATGGGTGCTGACACAAACACACTATAGGTACTATGTGTGCTGACAAGAAAATATAGGTCCTATGTGTGCTCACAACACACTAAAAGTCCTATGGGTGCTGACACAAACACACTATAGGTACTATGTGTGCTGACAAGAAAATATATGTCCTATGTGTGCTCACAACACACTATAGGTCCTATGGGTGCTGACACAAATACACTATAGGTACTAATGTGTGCTGACAAGAAAATATAGGTCCTATGTGTGCTCACAGCACACTATAGGTCCTATGGGTGCTGACACAAACGCACTATATGTACTATGTGTGCTGACAAGAAAATATAGGTCCTATGTGTGCTCACAACCCACTATAGGTCCTATGTGTGCTGACACAAACACACTAGAGGTACTATGTGTGCTGACGAAGAAATAGAGCTCCTATGTGTGCTCACAACACACACACTAGCTCCTATGTGTGCTGACACAAACACAATATGGCTCCTATAAATCCCTGCCTGGGATGGGACAGAAGGTTGGGACAGAAGTTGGGGTGCAATGCTGTTCTAACAGCACTGCGATTAATGCTACTGCAATGCTGTACTAACAGCACGCACACACCAGACTAATCCCCAGCAGCAGATAATATCACACTCTGTGCAATCAGCAGCAATGATCAGTAATGATTTGAATGACTCAGGTCAGGAGTTAGCAATGGTTTAGCAAAGAAGAAAATCTATCAGCAGACTGCTCTTCAAAAAGCCGGAACACATGTGCCCTGGGCCGACGGCGTTGCAGCCTTTTATAGAGTGGGGCGTGTACTAAAGCCCCTGAGCTTTAATTGGCTACAGGCGTCCTGCCTGTAGCCAATTATTGCTCTCCTAGTTTCCGGCGCTGTGATTGGCCAAGCATGCAGGGTCACAGTGCATGCTTGGCCAATCATCAACCAGCAATGCACTGCACCGGCCGCAATGCATTGCGGTCCGCTAGCATCACACGAATGTGATGCGAACGGCCCAAATAGTTCTGGGCTCGCCGAGCGGGCGAACGCCCGGTGCTCGATTCGAACGTGGGTTCGAATCGAGCACCGGGCCCATCCCTACTTGTAACTGCTGACTTCAATGAAAGTCTCTCTCTGTACATAATCCAGAGAATAGCCACTCGCAACTGGATTCTTTAATTGCTGGATAAATCAATGAGCTTGGATCTAGCAACCAACAAGTAATTCTAGCTTTGCAAAGTCTCTCACACAGACTTGGTTGAAAAGCTTAGTTGTAACCGGAAGGTAAAGGTAGGAACTTTTCTTATTGTACCAGAATCTTTCAGCCAGTCTGGCGATACCGTAAGAAATAGTGGTTTCAGTCAATGTCTATGGCAGCTCAGCTTCCAGGTTCTTACCGAGCAGCCAGCCTCATGCATGGCTCTCTTCTGAAGAGTCCTCCCCTGGTTGCATGTAGACTTGCTTGGCCTGTCCAAACCCGAGATGGCACCGGAACACTTTAGAATCCTCCTTCCAGTTACTGCGCCTCGAACTAGCCAGTTCCAAGTACCTTCTCCCGGAATACACAGCGAGACCAACGCGCTCACTGATTGGCTCCAACCAGACTGCGTTCTAAGGCCTGTCACAGGTGCACATCCCACCTATGACCAGGCAGAACCTCAATACAGCCCAGCCAAACTAATGCCAAAGCATAATTAAGAGCAATTTACCCCAAAACTCAACTACAGTTTTGGGCAAAAACTAAATTTAAAGATATAGCGCATACTCGTCAGGAGTACCGGCGCTACACACTCCCCTCGGTCATTGAGACGATGTCCTCATCGTCTCGCTAAAAAAACTTCCTAATACTTCAAAACAGTTTCGGCACCTGAGCTTTTAAGGTGTTGGGATAAGTCCATATGGTAGGCCCATATGGTAGGCCCGAGGCGATTCGGTAGGCTGCTCCACTTTAAAGACATAGTCCCCGCACCTCTGACATCGAGCAAACGGTCGAGGACTGGCAATCAGACCGTCATATCCTCCACAGAGCATACCGAGGGCCTCAACATCCCCAGCGGTATAAAGCATGAACCGCCCCTGCGGCAGCAGGCGGATTCCCATGTCGGTTAACGCGGTGCCGGGTGTCTGCATACTTGTAGGACCTCTGACCAATGGCATCCTAGGTCCTGGAGCAGACGGTATACCTGGGACACGGAACATGGTTACTCAGAACTTCCTTTTCTGCAGCTAAGCAAACACGTGACTAGCTTCACTCTCCTCCTGCAACACACTCACGTGGTGCCTCGTGCAGGAAGACGAAACAGACGTAGACTCCTCCCACTGGTTCCTCCGGTTGCACAATTTCGCTGGCTTTTCTGCAGGGCTCCTCCCACACTTACGCACCACAGTGAAAGTCTTTGCCTTGTAAAGATGGCACAGTTCAAAAACTTCACCCTCTATTCCAATAAACTCACATGTATGACTTTCTCCGTTGCGAGAGATAACGGTAAATCCTGTGTAGCACTGACCCCCGAAGGAGCGGCTGAATTTTTCTGGGCTTACCGATTACCTCCACCAGTTCGTACTCTTTGTCCTTGTCTAGGGGTTCCCAGGGTTGATGACCCAGTAACTGTAGAGACTGACACCTGAATTCCTTTTTAGGATTTTTATTCTGGTTAAAACGGTATAACAACTCAGTCTCTAAGTTGGGAATAGAGGGTAATAGGATGAAGTTTAGCTCAGGTACTTGGAACTGCTAACTTCAACTCCTTCCAGTTACTGCGCCTCGAACTAGCCAGTTCCGAGGCTCGGAAACGGATGGATTCGCACCCCAGGCCATGAGGGCCTCTGGGGGCTTGTCAGGAGGACCAGGACCATGGAGTCAGTAACAACTTCTGGACCGGAACCCCAAACCACGTGACTTCAGCACCTTAAGTACCCTCTCCGGGAATACACAGCGAGACCAACGCGTTTACTGATTGGCTCAGAGAGAGATTTGTACCCAATGCGTCCAACCAGACTGCGTTCTAAGGCCTGTCACAGGTGCACATCCCACCTAAGACCAGGCAGAACCTCAATACAGCCCAGCAAAACTGATGCCAAAGCATAATTTAGAGCAATTAACCCCAAAACTCAACTACAGTTTGGGCAAAAACTAAATTTAAAGATATAGCGCGTACTCGTCAGGAGTACCGGCGCTACACACATATATATATATATATATATATATATATATATATATATATACGCACACACACACACACACACACACAATCAGATACATGTATACACACTCAGATATATACAGTCGGATACATGTATACACACACTCAGATATATACAGTCAGATACATGTACACACACATATACACACACAATCAGATACATGCATACACACACACTCAGATGTATACACTGTACATATGCTCAGTTAGATACATGCACACACACACACATATATACACACACTGAGATACATACATGCACTCACATACACTCAAACATGCATAAATACACTAGATACAACCACAACACACTATTAGAGGAATACATACATATGTAGCCTGGAAATGGGCAGCCAGCTTCTCTCCTCCCCTCTCTGTCTTGCTGTTCCCACACTCACAGCCCAGTCCGTGCAGCTCCTTCCTCTTTCTGCCCACACTCACAGCTCTTCTCCACTAATTCGGTCTGCCAGAGTGCGCTGTCCTGAGAGGGCACCAGTAGCCGAAAACTTTAAGCAGAGCATCGGGAACTGTGGCCAGGAGGTTCTGTATCCCTCCACCGAGACAAACAAGTCCCTTGTAACTAGGGCTGTTTGTATCCAGACAACTACAAATATGTAAAGATAGGTGACATTCTGATATATGTAATAGATGCTAGATTCTGATTAAGCTTTCATGGGGGTGTTGGAAGAATTTTTGAGGGTTCCCTGGTGTCCGGCAGCCAGAAACCCGGACAGAGGATGTAAAAACTGAACTATCCGGGTGAATCCCAGACAGATGGCAACCCTACCCCTCATGCCTGTACGCACTCAGCCCCCTCAGGGCCTGTATGCACTCATCCCCCTCACGCCTGTACGCACTCATCCCCCTCACGCCTATACGCACTCATCCCCCTCATGCCTGTACGCACTCAGCCCCCTCATGCCTGTATGCTCTCAGCCCACCCACACACCTGTACGCACTCAGCCCACCCACACACCTGTACGCACTCAGCCCACCCACACACCTGTACGCACTCAGCCCACCCACACACCTGTATGCACTCAGCCCCCTCACACCTGTACACACTCAGCCCACCCACACACCTGTACGCACTTAGCCCACCCACACACCTGTATGCACTTAGCTCACCCACACACCTGTACGCACTCAGCCCCCTTACACCTGTACATACTCAGCCCCCTCATACCTGTATGCACTCAGCCCCCTCATACCTGTACGCACTCAGCCCACCCACACATCTGTACGCACTCAACCCTCAAACCTGTAAGCACTCAACCCTCACACCTGTACGCACTCAGCCGCCTCATACCTGTACGCACTTAGCCCACCCACACACCTGTACACACTCAGCCCACCCACACACCTGTATGCACTCAGCCCCCTCACACCTGTATGCACTCATCCCACCCACACACCTGTACGCACTCAGCCCCCTCATACCTGTACGCACTCAGCCCCCTCATACCTGTACACACTCAGCCCCCTCATACCTGTAAGCACTCAGCCCCCTCATACCTGTAGACACTCTGCTGCCCCCACATCTGTAAACACACACACAGCTCTGCTCCCCCCCCAGTACACAAACAGCCTCCTCCCTTCACTTGTACTCACAGCCCTCGCTTGTAAGGTGGTCTTCCTTGTCCCAGGTCTTGATTGCATATGTCCCTGTGTAAATCCATTACTGGAAGCACACACAATGGGCGCACAATACATTGTGCTCATACGTTTACATACCCTGGCAGAATTTATGATTTCTTGGCCATTTTTCAGAGAATATGAATGATAACACAAAAACTTTTCTTTCACTCATGGTTAGTGTTTGGCTGAAGCCATTTATTATCAATCAACTGTGGTTACTCTTTTTAAATCATAATGACAGCAGAAACTACCCAAATGACCCTGATCAAAAGTTTACATACCCCAGTTCCTAATTCCGTGTATTGCACCCTTTAACATCAATGACAGCTTGAAGTCTTTTGTGGTATTTGTGGATGAGGCTCTTTATCTTCTCAGATGGTAAAGCTGCCCATTCCTCTTGGCAAAAAGCCTCCAGTTCCTGTAAATTCTTGGGCTGTCTTGCATGAACTGCATGTTTGAGATCTCCCCAGAGTGGCTCAATGATACTGAGGTCAGGAGACTGAGATGGACACTCCAGAATCTATATTTTATTCTGCTGTAGCCAATGGCAGGTCGACTTGGCCTTGTGTTTTGGATCATTGTCATGTTGGAATGTTCAAGTACGTCCCATGTACAGCTTTCTGGCTGATGAATGCAAATGTTCCCCCAGTATTTTTTGATAACATACTGCATTCATCTTGCCATCAATTTTGACCAAATTTCCTGTAGCGTTTATGGTTGTGACCAAAAAGCTGAATTTTGATCTCATCACTCAAAATGACTTTGTGCCAGAAGGTTTCAGGCTTGTCTCTGTGCTGTTTGGCGTATTGTACGTGGGATACTAGACATGTGCGATTAATTTCGTACGAATTCGTAATTCGTACGAACTTTTCGAAATTCGTACGAATTTACGAATCCGTAGTACAAATTTTTTCGAATACAAATTCTGTATGGAATACGAAATTCGGTTTACGAATTTCGTCACCAAATTATTCGAATCCGACTACCAAATATCAAATTTCAACTAATATGAAAGAAATTATTATAGCGGATATTAGGAATGATTCGTAAAACAAAGTGTCATTTTTTCAGGAAAAATTCAGTTTACGAATTTCAGCTCCAAATTATTTGATTCAAACTACCAATATCGAATTTCAACTAATTCGAAAGGAATTATTATAGCGGATATAACGAATGATTCGAATGATTGTGTCATTTTTGCAGGAAAAAAAGCTATTTAAAATCACTTGCGGCTATTGCCGGCTAATGAATTGTCGGCTCTGTAACACAGAGAACAGTCATTCATTGATATAAAAAAAAAACGTGGGGGTCCCCCCAAATTCAATAACCAGGCCCTTCAGGTCTGCTATGGATATTAAGGGGAACCCCAGCCAAAAAAAAAATAAAAAATGGCGTGGGGTCCCCCCTAAATATCCATACCAGACCCTTTAGGTCTGGGATGGATTTTAAGGGGAACCCCGGCCAAAAAAAAAAAATGGCGTGGGGTCCCTCTCAAAATCCATACCATACCATTCCATTATCCGAGCACGCAACCTGGCAGGCCGCAGGAAAAGAGGGGGGGACGAGAGCGCCCCCCCCTCCTGAACCGTACCAGGCCACATGCCCTCAACATTGGGAGGATGCTTTGGGGTCCCCCCCAAAGCACCTTGTCCCCATGTTGATGAGGACAAGGGCCTCATCCCCACAATCCTGGCCATTGGTTGTGGGGGTCTGCGGGGGGGGTTATCGGAATCTGAAAGCCCCCTTTGACCCCCAGATCCCGGCCCCCTCTGTGTGAAATGGTAAGGGGTACAAAAGTACCCCTACCATTTCACCAAAAAAGGTGACAAAAATTGTAAAAATGACAGGAGACGGTCTTTGACAATTCCTTTATTAAAATCTTCTTTCTTCTTTCTTCTGGTCTTCCTTTCTTCATCCTTTGGTTTCTTCATCTTCTCCTTCCGGCATCTTCTTCCATCTTCTTCTTCCTCCGATCCGCTTCTTCTTGCTCCGGTCTTCTCGTCCTTCTCGTCCGGCATCTTCTTCCATGGCGTCGGCGTCTCTTCTCGGGCCGCTCCTCGCAATGGGAGGCTCCCGCTGTGTGAGGCTTCGCTGCGTCTGACAGGTCCTTTATAACCTCATGACGTCACCGTGCGTCAGAGGTGGGCAGGGTCACCAGGTGGCCCCGCCCTCCGTTATAAAACTATAGAGTTGTATGCCTGTGAAGGGGCGCATGTTTCCCGTGCTTACAACTGTCTCTGTACAAGGTGTCATTTTTGCAGGAAAAAAAGCTATTTAAAATCACTCGCGGCTAATTGCCGGTTCCCGTAACACAGAGAACAATTCGAATCCAACTACTACCAAATATCTAATTTCAACTAATATGAAAGAAATTATTATAGCGGATATAACGAATGATTCGAATGAATTTGAGATTCAGTATATCTAATATCGAGAACTGTTCCTGCACAATGTCATTTTTGCAGGAAAAAAAACTATTTAAAATCACTCGCGGCTAATGAATTGTCGGCTCCGTAACACAGAGAACAGTCATTCATTGAAAGTCATTGATAAAAAAAAGCGTAGGGGTCCCCCCAAATTCAATAACCAGGCCCTTCAGGTCTGCAATGGATATTAAGGGGAACCCCCGCTTCAAATTTAAAAAAAATGACGTAGGGGTCCCCCTAAATATCCATACCAGACCCTTCAGGTCTGGGATTAATTTTAAGGGGAACCCCGGCCCAAAACAATGGCGTGGGGTCCCCCTCAAAATCCATACCAGACCCTTATCCGAGCACGCAACCTGGCAGGCCGCAGGAAAAGAGGGGGTGACGAGAGCGGCCCCCCCTCCCTCCTGAACCGTACCAGGCCACATGCCCTCAACATTGGGAGGGTGCTTTGGGGTCCCCCCCAAAGCACCTTGTCCCCATGTTGATGGGGACAAGGGCCTCATCCCCACAATCCTGGCCATTGGTTGTGGGGGTCTGCGGGTGGGGGGCTTATTGGAATCTGGAAACAAAAGTACCCCTACCATTTCACCAAAAAAGGTGACAAAAATGGTAAAAATGACAGGAGACGGTCTTTAACAATTCCTTTATTAAAATCTTCTTTCTTCTGCTCTTCCTTCTTCCTTTCTTCATCCTTCGGTTTCTTTATCTTCTCCTTCCTGCATCTTCTTCTATCTTCTTTTTCCTCCGATCAGCTTCTTCTTGCTCCGGTCTTCTCATCCTTCTCGTCCGGCATCTTCTTCCATGGCGTCGGCGTTTCTTCTCGGGCCGCTCCTCGCAATGGGAGGCTCCCGCTGTGTGAGGCTTCGCTGCGTCTAACAGGTCTTTTATAACAGAGGACGGGGCCACCTGGTGACCCCACCCCCTCTGACGCACTGTGACGTCATGAGGTTATAAAAGATCTGTCAGACGCAGCGAAGCCTCACACAGCGGGAGCCTCCCATTGCGAGGAGCGGCCCGAGAAGAGACGCCGACGCCATGGAAGAAGATGCCGGACGAGAATGACGAGAAGACCGGAGCAAGAAGAAGCGGATCGGAGGAAGAAGAAGATGGAAGAAGATTCCGGAAGGAGAAGATGAAGAAACCGAAGGATGAAGAAAGGAAGACCAGAAGAAAGAAGAAAGAAGATTAAGGAATTGTCAAAGACCGTCTCCTGTAATTTTTACAATTTTTGACACTTTTTTGGTGAAATGGTAGGGGTACTTTTGTACCCCTTACCATTTCACACAGGGGGGGGGCGGGATCTGGGGGTCCCCTTGTTAAAGGGGGCTTCCAGATTCCAATAAGCCCCCCGCCCGCAGACCCCCACAACCAATGGCCAGGGTTGTGGGGAAGAGGCCCTTGTCCTCATCAACATGGGGACAAGGTGCTTTGGGGGGACCCCAAAGCACCCTCCCAATGTTGAGGGCATGGGGTCTGGTATGGTTCAGGAGGGGGGGCGCTCTCGTCCCCCCTCTTTTCCTGCAGCCTGCCAGGTTGCGTGCTCGGATAAAGGGTCTGGTATGGATTTTGAGGGCGACCCCACGCCATTTTTTTTTCTTTGGCCAGGGTTCCCCTTAAAATCCATCCCAGACCTGAAGGGTCTGGTATGGATATTTAGGGGGGACCCCACGCCATTTTTTTTTGGCTGGGGTTCCCATTAATATCCATAGCAGACCTGAAGGGCCTGGTTATTGAATTTGGGGGGACCCCCACGCTTTTTTTTTTATCAATGAATGACTGTTCTCTGTGTTACGGAGCTGACAATTCATTAGCCGGCCATAGCCGCGAGTGATTTTAAATAGCTTCTTTTCCTGCAAAAATGACACTTTGTCATTCGAATCATTCGAATCATTTGTTATATCCGCTATAATAATTTATTTCGAATTAGTTGAAATTCGATATTGGTAGTTTGATTCGAATAATTTGGAGCTGAAATTCGTAAACTGAATTTTTCCTGCAAAAATGACACTTTGTCATTCGAATCATTCAAATTCATTCGAATCATTCGTTATATCCGCTATAATAATTTCTTTCATATTAGTTGAAATTCGATATTTGGTAGTCGGATTCGAATAATTTGGCGACGAAATTCGTAAACGGAATTTCGTATTCCGTACGGAATTCGTACTCGAAAAAATTCGTACTACGAATTTGTTCGAAACTAATCGCACATGTCTAGAAGAAGATGCCGGAAGGAGAAGATGACAAAACCGAAGGATGAAGAAAGGAAGAAGGAAGACCAGAAGAAAGAAGATTTTAATAAAGGAATTGTCAAAGACCGTCTCCTGTCATTTTTACAATTTTTGTCACCTTTTTTGGTGAAATGGTAGGGGTACTTTTGTACCCCCTTACCTTTTCACACAGGGGGGGGCTGGGATCTGGGGGTCCCCTTTGTTAAAGGGGGCTTCCAGATTCCCATAAGCCCCCCGCCCGCAGACCCCCACAACCAATGGCCAGGGTTGTGGGGAAGAGGCCCTTGTCCTTATCAACATGGGGACAAGGTGCTTTGGGGGTCTCAGACCCCCAAAGCACCCTCCCAATGTTGAGGGCATGTGGCCTGGTACGGTTCAGGAGGGAGGGGGGCCGCTCTCGCCCCCCCTCTTTTCCTGCGGCCTGCTAGGTTGCCTGCTCGGATAAGGGTCTGGTATGGATTTTGAGGGGGACCCCACGCCATATTTTTTGGCCGGGGTTCCCCTTAAAATCCATCCCAGACCTCAAGGGTCTGGTATGGATTTTGAGGGGGACCCCACGCCATTTTTTTTTTTGGCTGGGGTTCCCCTTAATATCCATAGCAGACCTGAAGGGCCTGGTTATTGAATTTGAGGGGACCCCCATGCTTTTTTTTATCAATGACTTTCAATGAATGACTGTTCTCTGTGTTACGGATCCGGCAATTCATTAGCCGCGAGTGATTTTAAATAGCTTTTTTTCCTGCAAAAATGACATTGTGCAGGAACAGTTCTAGATACTACATATACTGAATCTCGAATTCATTGGAATCATTTGTTATATCCGCTAAAATAATTTCTTTTATATTAGTTGAAATTAGATATTTGGTAGTAGTTGGATTCAAATTGTTCTCTGTGTTACGGGAGCCAACAATTCAATTAGCCGCGAGTGATTTTAAATAGCTTTTTTTCCTGCAAAAATTACACCTTGTACAGAGACAGTTCTAAGCACGGGAAACATGCGCCCCTTCACAGGCATACTACTCAACTAAATGAATTGTTGGCTCCGTAACACAGAGAACAGTCATTCATTGAAAGTCATTGATAAAAAAAGCGTGGGGGTCCCCCCAAATTCAATAACCAGGCCCTTCAGGTCTGCTATGGATATTAAGGGGGACCCCAGCCAAAAAAAAAAATAAAAAAAATGGCGTGGGGTCCCCCTCAAAATCCATACCAGACCCTTGAGGTCTGGGATGGATTTTAAGGGGAACTCCGGACAAAAAAAAATGGTGTGGGGTCCCCCTCAAAATCCATACCAGACCCTTATCCGAGCACACAACCTGGCAGGCCGCAGGAAAAGAGGGGGGGACGAGAGCGGCCCCCCCTCCCTCCTGAACCGTATCAGGCCACATGCCCTCAACATTGGGAGGGTGCTTTGGGGGTATGAGACCCCCAAAGCACCTTGTCCCCATGTTGATGAGGACAAGGGCCTCTTCCCCACAACCCTGGCCATTGGTTGTGGGGGTCTGCGGGCAGGGGGCTTATCGGAATCTGGAAGCCCCCTTTAACAAAGCGGACCCCCAGATCCCGCCCCCCCCTGTGTGAAATGGTAAGGGGGTACAAAAGTACCCCTATCATTTCACCAAAAAAGGTGACAAAAATGGTAAAAATGACAGGAGATGGTCTTTGACAATTCCTTTATTAAAATCTTCTTTCTTCTGGTCTTCCTTCTTCCTTTCTTCATCCTTCGGTTTCTTCATCTTCTCCTTCCGGCATCTTCTTCCATCTTCTTCCATCTTCTTCTTCTTCTGATCCGCTTCTTCTTGCTCTGGTCTTCTCGTCCTTTTCGTCCGGCATCTTCTTCCATGGCGTCGGCGTCTGTTCTTCTGTTGGGCCGCTCCTCGCAATGGGAGGCTCCCGCTGTGTGAGGCTTTGCTGCGTCTGACAGGTCTTTTATAACGGAGGGCACCTGGTGACCCCGCCCCCCTCTGACGTCATGGGGAAAGCCATAGGGAAGTCCCCATGAAGTCCCCGTGCGTCAGAGGGGGCGGGGTCACCAGGTGCCCTCCGTTATAAAAGACCTGTCAGACGCAGCAAAGCCTCACACAGCGGGAGCCTCCCATTGCGAGGAGCGGCCCAAGAAGAGACGCCGACGCAATGGAAGAAGATGTCGGACGAGAAGGACGAGAAGACCAGAGCAAGAAGAAGCGGATCGGAGGAAGAAGAAGATGGAAGAAGATGCCGGAAGGAGAAGATGAAGAAACCGAAGGATGAAGAAAGGAAGAAGGAAGACCAGTAGAAAGAAGATTTTAATAAAGGAATTGTCAAAGACAGTCTCCTGTCATTTTTACCATTTTTGTCACTTTTTTGGTGAAATGGTAGGGGTACTTTTGTACCCCCTTACCATTGCACACGGGGGGGGGGATCTGGGGGTTAAAGGGGGCTTCCAGATTCCGATAAGCCCCCCGCCCGCAGACCCCCACAACCAATGGCCAGGGTTGTGGGGATGAGGCCCTTGTCCTCATCAACATGGGGCAAGGTGCTTTGGGGGGTCTCACACCCCCAAAGCACCCTCCCAATGTTGAGGGCATGTGGCCTGGTACGGTTCAGGAGGGGGGGAGCTCTCGTCCCCCCCTCTTTTCCTGTGGCCTGCCAGGTTGTGTGCTCGGATAAAGGGTCTGGTATGGATTTTGAGGGGGACCCCACGCCATTTTTTTTTTTTGGCCGGGGTTCCCCTTAAAATCCATCCCAGACCTGAAGGGTCTGGGAAGGATATTTAGGGGGGACCCCACATCATTTTTTTTTTTTAAGTGGGGTTCCCCTTAATATCCATAGCAGACCTGAAGGGCCTGGTTATTGAATTTGGGGGGACCCCCACGCTTTTTTTTTTTAATCAATGAATGACTGTTCTCTGTGTTACAGAGCCGACAATTCATTAGCCGCGAGTGATTTTAAATAGCTTTTTTTCCTGCAAAAATGACACTTTTCTGCAGGAACAGTTCTCGATATTACATATACTGAATCTCGAATTCATTCGAATCATTCGAAGCATTTGTTATATCCGCTATAATAATTTATTTCGTATTAGTTGAAATTCGTAGTTGGATTCGAATTGTTCTCTGTGTTACAAGAACCGGCAATTCATTAGCCGCGTTAAAGATTCGTAACGATTCGTAACGATTCGTAACGATTCGTAACTTTATTAACGATTCGTAACGATTCAAAAAAATGTTAACGATTCGTACGAAATTCGTGTTTCATACGAATTCGAACGGAATTCTAAAACGGAAACTAAACTAATTTTTTGACAGTTCCCATGTCTACGGGATACTTTGTGGAATTTGCATAGTAATGGCTTTCTTCTGGCAACACGACCATGCAGCCCATCTTTCTTCAGGTGGCAGGATCAACAGGTATTTTGGGTACTTGCTGAGAATGTTCTTAAGCTGGGTACAGGAATCTGCCCCATCGGGACATTGTAATCTGACAGTCGGGACTCCTTGCTGTCAAAATACAGTGATCGGTGCTGCAGCCAAATGTCTGCAGCCACTAATCAGATTAAAAGTCTGATTGGCTTCTATCAAACAGGTAGGGTTATACACAGATCCAAATGCGGCTGGTCCCTGTCAAACTGGTCCAATTTCCATCCGTGTGTAGCGGTACCCCCATAGCAGTGGCGTACTAAGGGGATTTGAACTTTATAAAAGAAAAGATTGCTTTTGCTATCTTTTTGGCTCAGCGGCGCAGCGGCGCGGTGAGTGACAGGCTGCGCAGGTGAGGTGAGAGGAGGGGGAGGGTGTTCGGCGCGCACCGCGGCTCTCCGTGGCTCTGATCTCAGCCGAGCAGAGTGATGCCGCCGGCTCCGCCTCCCCCCTCCTCCTTGTAGTGCTGTGTGTCCCGCGCTGACACTCCTGACCTGAGGGAGGAGGTAGGTACATTATGGGTCTGTACTAAAGGGGGGGGCATTCTGTACTGAAGGATGGGGTCACTCTGTACTGCACGGGGGTCTGCATTGTAGTAGGGGGGTCTGTACTGAAGGGGGGTTTGTACTGAAGGGGGGGGTCACTCTGTACTGCACGGGGGTCTGCATTGTAGTAGGGGGGTCTGTACTGAAGGGGGGTCTGCATTGTAGTAGGGGGGGGGGTCTGTACTGAAGGGGGGGTTTGTACTGAAGGGGGGGGGTCACTCTGTACTGAAGAGGGGGTCTGCATTGTAGTAGGGGGGGTCTGCATTGTAGGGGGGGTCTGTACTAAAGGGGGGGCTCTGCATTGTAGGGGGCGTCTCCACTGTAGGGGGTCTGTACTGAAGGGGGGTCTGCACTGTAGGGGGTTGTGCAGGGGTGGGGGTCTGTATTGTAGGGGGGGTCTGTATTGTAGGCGGGTCTGTGTAACATGCAGGGGGTCCAGAGCTGCTAGGGGGGTGTCTGTGTAACATACAGGTGTCCAGAGATGCAGGGTGCTGTGTAATGTAAAGGGGTCTAGAGGTGCATGGTGATGTGTAATGTAAAGGGGTCTAGAGGTGCAGGGTGCTGTGTAATGTAAAGGGGTCTAGAGGTGCAGGGTGCTGTGTAATGTAAAGGGGTCTAGAGGTGCTGTGTAATGTAAAGGGGTGAGGTGCTGTGTAATGTAAAAAGGGGTCCAGAGGTGCTGTGTAATGTAAAGGGGTCTAGAGGTGCAGGGTGCTGTGTAATGTAAAGGGGTCTAGAGGTGCATGGTGCTGTGTAATGTAAAGGGGTCTAGAGGTGCAGGGTGCTGTGTAATGTAAAGGGGTCTAGAGGTGCATGGTGCTGTGTAATGTAAAGGGTCTAGAGGTGCAGGGTGCTGTGTAATGTAAAGGGTCCAGAGGTGCTTTGTAATGTAAAGGGGTCCAGAGGTGCTGTGTAATGTAAAGGGGTCTAGAGGTGCAGGGTGCTGTGTAATGTAAAGGCTCCAGAGGTGCAGGGTGCTGTGTAATGTAAAGGGGTCTAGAGGTGCAGGGTGCTGTGTAATGTAAAGGGGTCCAGAGGTGCAGGGGGTGTGTAATGTACACAGTAGTGACAAAGAGATATTTAAGGATGCAGAGGTATGCAGGGAGCACAGTGGGGTGTTTTTACGTTTTAAGGTGGGGGGGGGGGGTGCCAGATATAGGATCCGCCCCTGCCCCATAGTAGTCTGACCTGTCACCCTGTATGGGATAAAAGTGAATTATGGGATACCCAGACTCAATAGCAGAAATCAATACAATTATCAATTGGAACCTCTATTTACATCTTCTAGAGCTCCAGCCTCCTCCAGGACAATGCTTATTTGCTGACTGTTTCTCTCTCTCCTGTACAATACTTGTTTCTTGACACAGCTAGCACCTGGTAGGTCACACAGTCAGACCTTAGAAACTGCCATTTGCTGACAGAGATTGTGGGCCCCTTTAGTGTAGCAACCAATTGTGAAAGGAAAGTCTTTAGTGCTAGCTGTATTAAGGTGGACTACTGATCCCAGTCAGTCCTGTGCAGACTCTGACAACCCTCCTGGCTGCAGCCGCTCGACTTCTCTGCCAGTAACATCAGTCTCTGACGCTGGCTCTGCATATATCTCAGACTGCCTCCCAGTCCGCACCGGCATGCCTCTCCCAGCTCTCCCGACTGCCTGTCACTCACCGACACCTGATGGATCCCTCCTGAAGACTTGCCTGGCAGTGTTCCCCACTGTCCTCTCCTGCTCCTGTTCAGGACACCCCTTGGGTTGTGTGGGGTTCATTCACAGCTCCAAGCCCCTGGCCCAATGTCACCCCTCCCTCTCTCCCTCCAAGGCCCCGACAGCCTAACACTCCATCTCCAGTTCTTCCACCCAAACAACTCCTCCCCACTGGGTTTACACTAGGTATTTAAGGAGGCCTGTCCCCTGCCAATCCTAGCTGGGGATTGGTCAGGTCTCCTAAACACACCCCAGACAGCTCCACCTCTCTTCCCCTACTCTGCTTCCAGAATTTATTGAGAGTTAGAGGGAGGTAACCAAGAAATGACACTGCCTGTGAGTCACCAACCTACTCTAAACCACTCCCAGCCCCACAGATCAAAACAAACAGGTCTAGCTTTAAGCTAGGCCTGCATACATTTATCTGCACTGGCCAAAAATCTAACTCTAGCACCTACCTAATGTAGAGGGTGCTACACGTGTATACCCAGCTTTAACCTGAAAAATGATAACTAATTCACCACATGTGCCTAGTATGCTGCAATATATTTTATTTTCGGGGAGCGGAGGGTTAGAAATGCTATAAGCTTTTTAAAGCAAGCTTTGTCTAATTGTCTTCTATTATGTGTATATTCTTGCCAAATATGCTGCACAAATCTCCCTCCAGTCTGGCTGCATCCATTTTAAATGTGGGCAGCTGAACCTGCTGAATGTTCACTTCCTGGATTCACACAGAGGTACACATCCAGCTCTGCAGCCCTGCAGCTCTCATTGGCCCTCTTATGACTCATCCCCCCTCCCTTCCTGGCAAACTCTTATGAGAATGAGAGCTGTGCATGTCATAAGCCTAGGCTTTTTACCAGACAAGAAACAGGAAGTGGGCTGTATAAGGTATTTATTGGCAAAAAAAATGTTTTACTATCCAAAGTTAAAACAACAAGGGCAGAAGATTTAATAGATGGAAAGTTGAAAAAATGACTGAAGTTCCACTTTAAATTAAACCATATACTGTAACTTTATTACCATTATATACTGTACACTTACTGACATGAGAAAATACATTTAAGGGATAACAGCTTTCATGGTTGTTACACAAGATGCAAAGGCTCAGTAGTAAGATGCATCTCAACCGATGAGATCTTCTGGTGTTACAAGATGATAGACGACAGTTTAACATTTCTTGCAGCAGTTTTTACTTCTAAAAATGTATCTCTAGGCGAAACCATTTTTTTTTTTTGCTTTAGAAAGAGTGCAGAAGGGTTAGACCCTCTGTAAAGTTGTTATTGCTGTCCCTGTTCCCATTTGGAAGATCCACCCTTTTATTTGTATCAGTGACCACTGTCACTATAGAAGAAAGTGAGGGGACATCCAACATTTTTGAGTTGTCCCCAGAACAACAGATGGAAACCTGTTCCAGGCACAGTTCCCCTCACTTTGGAATTTTTCTTTAATTTCTTGTTTAGTCTCTGTGATGGGAAGTGAAGCTTGAATCAAGGACTATTGAGCTTTTTAAACAACAGCGTGTTTCAGAAAAGCAGATAAGGAGAGCAGGCACAGCAACATGTAAAATATTACTTAAAGCTCCACCTGCTAGCTGAAAAAAGGGAAATTAAAATATTCACATATTTTATATTTATCTAAATGTAGAAAGGGAAGTTTTTTTTGCAAACATTAATATTAAAATCAAAATAAAATTCCTAAATAAAAAATAAAGTTTAAGAACTTCTAAATGCCGGGAGGTGGAGGCAGGCATTCGGGTCATGTGACCTCCGTGATTGGCTGCACCGGAAGCTTTCCGGTCCCCTTCGGTAACTGCACAGAAATGTTTACATTTGAGGCTCATATATGTGGCCTCTCTGTGTTGAAGGCCACCGGTCAAGAGGCCACATACATGCATACGGCCAGCAGGAAGAGGTTTAACCACAATGAATCTCCCACAGTTTTTATTTACATTGTGCAACTTTTTGCTTTTGTTGTCGAGAGACCCGAGAAGAGGAGGATCTGGGCTGCCCTATGCAAACTGACTGCACAGAGTAAGTAAGTATACCATGGTTGTTATTTTTAAAGACTTTAGTATCACTTTAAATACATTGCTTAAGTTTGTCCTCATATTACATAGTTTTAGTAAATCTAAGGGATCCTTCACACTGTCTGCCATTTCACACTGTTTACTTTTTTCTTTGACTTTATTTGAAGTGCACAAAGTGTCCGCACAGCAGTGTGATGCTTTGTACCACTGTGTGGGTGACATGCTGGGCCTACCTTTGCACTGCAGTAAAATGCTACATGTCTGCCGGGCTGTGTTGAAGTAGAAGCAGGGCACCTAGAAAACAATTGTTTTCAAACTGCTCTAGCAATGACTTGAATTTATCAAGTGCAGAAAAATGCCAGTCACTGTATTATGTGTGAATGAGTCAATTGCAAAGAGATTGTACAATAGGATTATTTAGTGTATGAGCAGCTTAAGACTTAAAGTGTTACTAAACCCAGGACCCTGCATTCACTATATCTGGTCTCCCACAGTACACAGAACATGGAAATGCAATTATTTTAGTAAATTTATACTGCTAAATACCTTTTCTCATCAACAGTATTTAGCAGTCTTGTGACTTCTATCAGTTTCTGGTGAAGCTTGTAGGAGGAGTTTTCATACTGCACTAAGCTGTCCTATCCGAAAATCTAAGCATGTGTACGAGGCTTAAAATGGATGTAAACCCAAATTTTTTATTTATTTTTTTCTGGCACAATATAGAGTATGGGTTTTCAGATCAGCTGTGCCCAGTCTTGCCACAAAGAGTTAATCCAGCTCTGAACAATCCTCATATCTTTTTTCAGTGAAATAAAATGGACAAACTGTGAAAACTTTGTCCGTTCTTCCCCCTTGCTGTGATTGACAGGTGATTTACATATCTCATGCATGAGCCTAAGACATGCATTATTTTTTAATTCCCACCCCCACGCCTTTCTTCAGCAGCTCTGCAAGGATTGGCTGTTCCACACCTCAGCATGATTTGGCATGCTGAAGTCACGTGGGGACTTTTCTGGGTTTTGACTGGATGTTAGTGATCATAGCAGAAGTTCAGTGTAAGAAATACACAGGAGAAAATACATGTTGATACGGGGAGTGGGCGGGGAGTCTACTGACATCACAACTCCACCCACGAGCTCTAAACAACAGACCCGCCCACAGAATCTGCAGTTTTTCGGGTCTCATAACAGACAGAGGGGAGACATTTGACAGGTAAGTACACATGCAGGAGGCATGTATATCCTTCTAGATAACCAATTTTGCAGTAGTTTAGAAAGGATGAGAGTGGGTTTACATCCACTTTAATGCCCAATTTAGACAGGAGCCAATTAACCTGTCAGCATGTCTTTGGAGGGAGGAAATCAGAGCACCTGGGGAAAAACCACAAAAGCACAGACAGAGCATGCAAGACAGGACTGCTAACCACAAAGCCGCTATGGTGCAGTTGTCTTTGTTCCTCCCTGTGCTGCAGTTGTCTTTGTTTCTCAAAGATGTTCAAAGCATAATTAAAAAGTCACATAAAATAAAAATATTTGTGACCAGTAAAAGAAAGTGTTTAATTTTTTTGTTTTCCTTTTTATCTATTTTTTTATTCCTTTATATTATAGATGCTGCTGTGTATGCACCTCCTTATGATTTGATAATGGAAGTCAGCAGAATTTCCCCTTGTTTACCAAGCTCTGGAGCAACTGCATTTGCAAAATCTCTAGAATAAAAGGCTAAGGTTTATGGCCACATTCCATCAAATCATAGCTTGTATACCCAAGCTAATATTGGCAAATACTCAATTCTTGCAAAGATAACATTTATTTCATAATATTCATGAATGTGCCATGTGCAAATCAACTCTTTAATTTTAAAATTCTGGCTCTGGTTTTTAAAATGTGCAAAAGTCACCTTCTGTAATTCTTCAGGTGCACAGAAATCTCCTATGTACTGGTATTAGGTAACATTCATGGAATGACCTCCAGACATCCCTTAATAAAAGTTTTTCACTTAGACCAGGGGTAGGCAACCTGGGGCCCTCCAGCTGTTGCAGAAGTCCCATCATGCCTCTGGGAGTAATTGTAACTGCCAGCCTTGCAATGCCTCATGGGAAATGTAGTTCCACAACAGTTGGAGAGCCCCAGGTTGCCTACTCCTGACTTAGACAATGAGAATTGGAAGCTTAAAGTGTAACTGTACATTTGGTGCAGTTACACTTATAGGTATTGATCTACTAATGACAACTATTTTTTAGCCCTTCCTATAAAAGAGAAAGCACACTCAAAGAGCCAGCTAGCTGCTTGTCATAATCCATACCTGCGCATGCACAGTACACTCTCCTTTTAAACTTTTAAAGAGTTTGTATGCCACAGGATGCATCATGTACAAACTCTACATAGGACTGAATAGAGAGTGCACTACACTTGTGAGGGTCTAGGTAAAATATTATAACAAATGTTGTGGTTTATCTAGCTGGATTGGGGACAGATGAATATACTGTACTTTAAATCTACAAAGCCTGTATAGGTTCTCCTACTCCCTCCGTATTTATTATACCCAAAGACAAACCCTAGATGCAGTGCTTTACACTGACTGGTTCCTCATTCATCTTTATAGAACTTGTAGAAAAATGAATGTCCAGGGATTTGCTGTGTTGCATAAAGTGGGTTTGTACTGCATGTCTTTTGGAATAACAAATTGGACGGGGTGGGGGCGACCCAAACAGAAGTTTTGGAATTAGAGTACAATTGTACAACATATAAATATCAAGGGCAAGGTTAGAGAAAATAGACACTGAACTTGGTTCTTCCAATTATAAATAGTGCATTTTGGAAGTAATATAAGGTGACCATATTTTTAAAATGAAATCCGGGGACATATTTTTTTTTTTACTAGCAATGGCGGCAATCAGCGACTCTCTGCCCATCGCCACTCGCCGCCCGCCTCACAGCTTGTCAAGTCTAAAGCCCCATACACACGGTCGGATTTTCCGATGGATTCTGTCCTATCGGACAATGTTGTCGGAAATTCCGACCGTGTGTAGGCACCATCGGACAGTTTCCATCGGATTGTCCGACGGACAAAGTTGTATCTCCTGCTCTAAAGATTTTCCGACAACAAAGTCCGATCACACCAATTCCGATCGTGTGTAGCGAATTCTGACGGACAAAGTGCCACGCATGCTCAGATCACATTACAAGACCAAAGCTATTGGCTACTAGCCTCTACGTAGTCCCGTCGTAGGCAACAAACGTCACCACGTTCAGAATGATCGGATTTTCCGACAACTTTGTCCGACCGTGTGTATGCAACACCAGTGTCGGACTAAATCCGTCGGACCAAATCCGATGGATTTGGTGGTCGGATTTTCCGACCGTGTGTATGGGGCTTTACTCTTCGGGCCCTGCGTACTACTGGGTGGGGAGAGAAGGAAGATCACTCACTTTTTTTTTTTTTTTATTCTGCACTGACTGTCTTTGAAATTGCCCCAGCCCCTGTTCAAATATAATCCGGGGACAAAACCGGGGACAGACTTGGTCCAGGGACAGTGTCCTCAATCCGGGGACTGTCCCTGGAAACCGGAGATGTCTGGTCACCTTAAAGTAATATGTTAAAGGCAACTCTACACTTGAGTGTCAACATACTGTTTGCTGTTCACCGTTCATTTCCTGGGTCTGTCTCAGTGAACATTCAGATTGTACATTGCAATTTTGTTGCAGTTTAAGTGGTGAGAGACAGCAGCAGGGGGTTGCTCTATGTGTGAAAAGTGTACACAGCAAATTACATAATGCTACTGTTTAAGCACAGGGATTAATAAAATTGTGTTGTGTATTGGCCTACACCTTATTCCAGGAAGTAAATGCTGAACTTGGATGATAAATGAACAAAGATTGCATAAGCCTTCCGATAAAAAAAGGAAAATTAAAACCGTGTCAGGAGGCACTGTGATATCTTCGATAGGTAATAATTACTAGACGTGCGATTCGTTTAGTTACAAATTTAAATTCAGATGAGTTTTTTTTTATTTGGAGATTCGGATGTATGTAAATAACAATAGTAACAAACTTCAACGAATGCAAAATTAAAACAAAACTAAATTATTCTAATTTCGAAAATGAATTTAAATTTGAAATGAAAACATATTGCAATAAATACAATAAGGTATAAAAGTAAAATAAGATTATTCCTACCTAGGCTGCTTTATAGAATAGAATAAAACTGAATAGAATATAAAAGAATAGAATAAAACAGAATAGAAACTATAATAAAATAATAGAATAGAATATAGAAACAAAAGAATAGATAAAATGGAATAGAATAGAATATTTTCTATTCTGTTTTATTCTATTATTTTCTATTCTATTCTTTTTTTCTATTCCATTATTTTATATTCTATTTACCGGTAGTTTTCTGTTCTGTTCTATTCTTTTGTATTATATTCTGTAAAACAGCCTAAGTAGGAATCAACATCTTATTTTACTTTTATACCTTACTGAACTTGCAATATGTTTCTATTTCGAAATAGAAATTAATTTTCAAATTGAATTTGAAAATAACGAATATACAAAACAAATTCCGAAATACCAATCATTCTAATATAATGAATATGACGACACAAAATTATTATCTTAACCACTTCCAGACCGCTGCACGCCGATATACGTCCTTACTTTGAAGGGGGATTTCCTTGTTATGGCAGCAGCTAGCTGCCATAACCCCGGTATCCTCTTGTTCGGCCAGCGGTCTGGTTTCTGATAAGAGTGGTCTCTGCGGCGTATTCACCGAAAGATCACTTTTATCGGTGGCGCACTGGCGGGAGAGGGGCCTCCCACCGCGCTGCGGTGCCCTTCGCTGCTTACCGGATCTGTCGGCAGCAGCGGAGGCGATCGGATCTTCACCCTGGCTGGGCATGGAGACGAGTGAGGGGAAGATGGCCGTCATCCGTCTCCATAACAATGCAGGGCGGAAGCAACATCAAAACGTCACTTCCGCCCACGGCTCTTAAAGGGCCATTTCTTTTTATTTTTATTTTAAATGACAATTTTTATTTTTATTGCAATTAAGTGTAAATATGAGATCTGCGGTCCTGTCATGCTTTTTTTTCTATTACAAGGGATGTTTACATTCCTTGTAATAGGAATAAAAGTGACACAATTTTTTTTTTTTTTTTTTCTAAAACAGTGTAAAAATAAAAGGTAAAATAAATGTAAGGGCGTGACCGGATGCAGGTGAGAGTGAGAGAGGAGTGAGTCCGTGCAGCGTTCCTTCTCCTCTCATCCCCCGCTCCATATACTAGAGCACAGCACTGAGTCTGGAGTCTGCGTGCACCGCTTTAACGGTGATTGATTGTGTGACTGCACCGGCCATAGAGCAGTTTATGCATGAGGAGATCGGGAGCCGGAGCAGGAGCAGGTGTCAGCGAATCAGCGTGACGGCGGGTGTTCTCAGCGCACGAGTCTCTCCCCACAGCGCATAGTGCGCCCTTGCCGACGAGTCCCCCCCGCACCTCACTGAGCTGGAATTGAGGACGTGTGAGGAGAGAACGTATAAGGCGGAGAGGAGGAGCGGATGGTGACAGGGGGGAGTGAGAGTCCTCGGCTGCCTATACCTGGGCTGAATCGAAAAGCAGGCTGGCTGGGTGGATCTTCCCGTTTGTTTCTTGTTATCAGCGCCTGTATCTTTGCCTACATAAGCAGTTGAGCTGAAGCTGATGCTGGACTCAGGCATTGCAGGAAAAAAAAAAAAAAAAAAAAAGGGCTTCCCAGTCGTTATAAACCAACTTCCTTCGCTTACTAGACCTGCTGGAATTTGCATCTGCTACTACGCCAACTCTGACTACCACTGGATGGGTGAGATAAGAGACTGCCTTAATTATAAGATAGTATGTTTTACTAATTCACACTAATCACTGACCTACAAAGAGTGGAAGGTGCGCATTAGCAGAGAGCCTGTCTTTGGTGTTTTTCCTACTTCCTTTGTTCCCTTTTTTGTTCCTGCTGGTACATAGGCAGTAGAGCTCTGACTTTATAAATTTGAAAGTGAAATGGTATAATTGGACTCTGGCCTAATACGCCCCAGTACGATTCTATCTTAGGGTGTAGGGCGCTGTCCCTGTCCCTGGTCAAACCAAATTGCTTGCCACATCTGCTTGCCACATCTAAGGTCAATAAGTAAACATGCCTTCACAGCGCACCACAAAAGCCAGCCAGGCGGCCAGCCAAGTAGCAGCAGCGAAACTGGAGAAATTTGCGCACACCCCAAACCAAGGGCCAGCCCTGTCCCCTCAGAAAACCCTCACACAAAATCAAAATCAGCAGCCCCAGTCTACTCGATCAGGAGGAGCGACAGGGGCTACAGGAGGAAGGAAAAGCCAGGGACTGAGTCAAGCGTCTTTACAGACTCCCCAGAGGACAATAGTGGTGGGGGGGGGAATAGAGGGGCAACCCCAGAGTCAGGTAGTGGAGGGCTTACCTTTAGAGAGGGGGGCAGACAGTACATCTGGAGGGGAGCCATCCTTAAAAGAGATATTGGAGGCGGTTAACTTTTGTAGGGCCTCTCTGACCGACATGCATGACCAACTGAAGACAATACAGGCGGAACTTGCTAATGTAAGGAATGAGATACAAAAGGTACAAGAAAGGACTACAACTCTTGAGAATAGGATGAGCCTAGTGGAAGACGACTTGACCCCTTTAAAACATGAAGTGAGTGACATTAAAAATCTCCTTAATATACAGCTTAATAAAATGGACGAAATGGAGAACAGGATGAGAAGGAAAAATATCCGCATAGTTGGCCTCCCGGAACATTCCGAGGGTCCTGATCCTGCCGCTTTCCTGGAAAAGTGGCTGGCTGAAACTTTTGGGCAGGACTCATTCTCCTTATTTTTTGCGGTGGAAAGAGCCCATAGGGTTCCCTCTAGACCCATTCAACCCGGGGCCCCTCCTAGGCCTATACTGGCAAAATTCCTATTTTTTAAGGACAAAGTAACAATCATACGGAAGGCAAGGGAATTAGGAAATATCTTTTACAACGGCACGAGGGTGTCAATTTATCCTGACTATTCCCCAGACCTTCAAAGAAGGCGAGCGAAATTTGGAGAAATAAAACGAAATCTGCGCCAAGCTAATCTAACCTATGCTCTATTATATCCAGCAAAATTAAGAATAATGGCGCCCGGAGGGACTCTACTCTTTGACTCCCCGAAAGGGGCTGAAGACTGGCTTATTAAATTTAAGGAGCGTCTCTAGTCGCCCACGATCATCTTAAATTTGTTGATATGACTTTTTTTTCTTCTGTACCCCCTTCTTTCGGAGAGGGGGGCTGGATATAGCTGTTATTACATATTTAGCGGAGCGGGGGAAGGGGAGGGAGAGGCGACTTATAGTGAAGCATAGTGACCTCCAAGTGCATGTATCTTTTCTTTTTTTTCTTTTTTTGTGCTTTTTATTTTTCTTGGGTTGCTGTGTCGCTTCCCGTGAGGGGGGGAGGAGCGAGGGTGGAATGCACGGGGGGAAGAGGTGGAAAAGATGGTGCACTCCTGTAGTTTCGGAGTGCTGCAGGGTGATTTTGATGGAAGGGGTTTCTTTAATAGGGGGGAGGGGGTGGGAGGGGTAGTATGGGGTAGAGGGAGGGGTAGGAAAGGGGTTGATTCACTGGCACAAATATTAAGAAGGTCTCAAAAGAAGGGTGATTGGGTCGGTCACATTAGAAGGCCCCCGGCCAAACCTAGGGTGGTAACGAATGGTGAATGTCTGCAGAGTGGTAGTAAGGTTAAAAGTGAATGTATGGCGAAGGGTGAGAGGAATAATATGTATGAAGTTGTATGGTGGAGGGAGGTAAAATGGATTGGAAGAAGAAAAAAAATCACTCACTTGGAAAAATTTTTTTGCGACAACAATTTACAAGTATTTAACAAAAAAATCACGTTTTGATGATAAGCATCTTTAGAAGGTTCTTACAACCTCTAATCACAAATATAAATTTAGGTTGTGTAACACTGAGTAGGGGTATAATAATTAAGTTAACTGATTATTTTGAAAGAAACTTTAGGTTAAATTAATGAGCTACAATACACAGGTTAATAGGAAACAAGTCACTATATGCTCGTGGAATGTTAGGGGATTGGGGGATCCAGGGAAAAAATCTGCAGTACTATCTATGATTAGATCCTATGGGGCATCTATACTCTGTCTCCAGGAGACCCACTTAATCAAAGCCTCCATCCCCAAGTTAGGGTGGGGTGAGTTTGCTTTACAGTATCATTCAGTCCACTCGTCCTTTTCCAGAGGGGTTAGTATAATGATAAATTCAGGGATCACATTTAACTGTATCCAAAGAAAAATAGATGATCGGGGAAGGTATATTTTTTTACACTGTAAAATTGAAAATAAAGTTGTCCTGCTGGCCAATGTTTATATCCCGCCCCCCTTTGACACGGAGGTCCTTTTGGACCTTGTGGAGTTTGTGCTGGATAGACCGGGTCTCCCGATCATGGTCTTCGGGGACTTCAATATGGTCTTAGATAAGGCACTTGACAGGTTTCCCCAGGGGAGTCAGAGGGGAGGGTTAGCGGATAGCCGCTTCCCCCGCTTCCTGGAGGAACTGGGCCTGAAAGATATATGGAGATTGCGGAACCCCGGGATTAGGGGGTACTCGTGTTTCTCCAGCACGCACTCCACACTGTCGAGAATCGATATGGTACTTTGCAATGATGAGTCGACGCCCTTGTTAGATAATATTAGGTATAGGCCCCGAAGTCTCTCCGATCATTCCCCCCTAACAGCCTCATTCGAGGTAGGGGTGAGAAACATGTACCGGGAATGGAGAATTAATCCTTCCTGGCTGGAATTAATGGGAGACCCAAAGGAGGTCATACAGGCTCTGAGAGAAAACATAGATATGAATGCGGGCTCGGCCCCCCAGGGGGTAATTTGGGACACAACCAAGGCAATGCTCCGGGGCTTATTGATTCAGCAAATCTCTAGAATAAAAAAAAAGTCTAGGGAGGGGGAAGAGAACGCGGCGAGAAATGTATCTCTTGCAGAAGCGAAATACATAAAATTCCCTTTACCGACGAATCTTAAAAACTGGGTAGAAGCACAAAAGGAATATCGTCTAATCCTATTAAGCAAAGCTGAACAAAAATATATTTTCCAGAAGCAATCTGCTTTCGGAGAAGGGGAGGGAATAAGTAGGATGCTTGCCCATCTAGTTAGGTCCAATTCCCCCTCATCTATGGTCCCGATGATAGACATCGGAGCTGGTAAGACTTCCACTTATACGCCAGAGATAGTGGATACCTTCAGGACCTACTACGAGAACTTATATTACTCCCGACAAGACGAAATAACAGGAAAACTGGATACATTTTTTGAAGGATTGGCGGTCCCCTGTCTCTCTGAGGAGGACAGGGCTGTCCTAGACGGCCCTGTCACCCTGGAGGAGATACAGAGGACCGTCCAGGAAATGGCAAGGCAAAAGTCCCCGGGACCAGATGGATTACCTATAGAAATATATCGCTGTTACGGGGAGGTTCTTCTCCCCGAGCTCCTGAAGGTATTTAACTCATCGATGGTGGAGGGTGCGCTCCCCCTATCGATGATGGAATCAACCATAATCGTAATCCCCAAAGAAAATAAGAATCCCTTATCCCCGGCCTCATACAGGCCTATTTCACTCCTGAACTCGGATACTAAGGTCCTGGCAAAGGTCCTGGCTGCCAGACTTAATAAAGTTATCCCTAAATTGGTGCATCCGGATCAATCAGGATTTATCCCAGGGAGGTCCGCCAGTCTAAATATCAGACGGCTCTTCTTGAACTTGCAGACTCCAGTGGAAGATCGTGGAAATAGGGCCGTGCTTTCCTTGGATGCTGCCAAGGCTTTTGATACACTGGAGTGGGAGTATTTATGGAGAATACTAACACAATTTCAGATCGGGCCAAACTTCGTCAACTGGGTGAAATTATTATATGGAGCGCCTGGAGCAAGACTAAAAGTAAACAACGAATACTCTACTAGGTTTCGATTGCTGAGGGGGACAAGGCAGGGGTGCCCGTTGTCCCCCCTCCTTTTCGCCCTCGCAATCGAACCTTTGGCTCTTTCTTTAAGAGCATCCCTAGATATTAAAGGTTTCAAAAGAGGGGAAATAGAAGAAAAAGTGATTCTGTATGCAGATGACCTTTTGATACTGCTCAATGATACACAGGGCTCACTACGTGAGACCATGGGCAGAATTGAAAATTTTGGGTGTCTGTCGGGTCTTAGGATTAACTGGGACAAATCAAACCTGCTCCCTTTAGACCCATTGGAGGTTCCCCTACCCCAAGAGGCAGCGCAATTGCAAGTTGTCCATCAGTTTAAATATCTAGGGATAAATATATCAAGAGACCCTAAACAATTTATTTCTGACAACTTAGTACTACTTCTGAATAAATTTAAAGGGAAAATCCAAATTTGGAAAAAACTTCCCTTGTCAGCAGCAGGCCGCTGTAACTTAATTAAAATGGTCCTTATGCCACAATTACTGTATTTACTCCATAACTCTCCAGTATGGATTTACAAGAAGTGGTTTAAAAGGATAGACAGCTTATTTAGAGATTTAATTTGGAAAGGGGGTGTTCCACGTATTCGTCTTAATGTACTGCAATTAACAAATGGCGCAGGGGGTGTAGCTCTTCCGCACCCCTGGAGCTATTTTTTGGCAGCCCAGCTTCAACATATTGGGGGATGTGAGGCCACAAAGGGGGGGCGTGAGTGGAAGACTCTTCTATATAAATCAACTCATAACTCCTTGATTGAAGTCTTAGAGGCTGGGTCCTTTCAGAAGGGGTTACCCACACAGGACTTGATAGCAAGAGTATGGAATACAGTTAAAAAAATACTGGGATATAGCGGATTTACAGACTTCTCACCTCTGTGGACAAATAATAACCTGTCCGAGATACAAAAAATGGGGTCTTTTAGAGAATGGGAAAGTAAAGGCCTGCATTTTATTACTCAGATGTACCAGGAGGGGAGGCTCAGAAGTTTTCAGGATTTGA
This sequence comes from Lithobates sylvaticus, assembly GCA_028564925.1. Classification (NCBI taxonomy): domain Eukaryota; kingdom Metazoa; phylum Chordata; class Amphibia; order Anura; family Ranidae; genus Lithobates; species Lithobates sylvaticus. Next base: position 127,781,087 of record CM053031.1, read on the forward strand.
GAGAACAATTTGCGTTGCCTAAACGGTCCTTTTTTAGGTATCTACAGATAAGGCATGCCCTGACTGAGCAGTTTAAAGGGATGGTATTCGAAAGGACCGATATTCCGGTACTACTGAATACAGCTGAATCTGATACACGAAAAGGGATGATCTCTAAGCTATATTCACAAATACACAAGGGGAACGGGGAAGGCCAACAAATCGGATTCCAAAAAGCTAAATGGGAAGGAGATGTGGGAAATATGACTGACACACAATGGGAAAGGATTCTAGCTCTTGCTCCTTTGGTTTCCCTCTCCTCTCCCCAGAGAATGTCACACCTTTTTCTAATACATAGAGTGTATTTTACACCAGTAAAACTTTTTAGGTTTGGCTGTAGACAAGATGATACATGTCCTAGATGTAGGAGACCGGGAGGGGACCTTATCCATATGTTTTGGAGATGTCCAAAACTATATCGATATTGGAAGGAGGTGGTGGATAGGATTGCTCAGGTATTTAATACCAATCTTGACCTGGATCCTATCCTGTGTGTACTCGGGGGATTGGAGAAGGAGGGTAGGTCAAAAGAGATGCAGCAGGCAATTATCCGATGCCTTTTTCAGGCCAGAAAATTAATAGCCCAAAAATGGCAATCCTCTATTCCACCATCCACCCAGGAGTGGGAACAGAATATGGAGAGAGTGATTCTGATGGAAAAAACGACCTATATTAAACAGGGTAACTACGCCAAATTTCAGAGGATATGGAAAATGTGGTTTGAACAAACGCGGATCTAGGAATACTACCTGGATAACAACAAGTGAGGATTAAGACGTTAAGTGTCATAAGGAGTGGTAGAGAGTATGAGGCTGGATGAAGGGGGGGAGGGGGAGGGAAAGGGGGAGATGAATGGGAAGCTGGATTTATTTTTTTTTTTTTAAAAGAAAAAAAGAAAAAAAAAAAAAAAAAAAAAAAAAAAAAAAAAAAAAAAATTAAAAAAAAAAAAATAAATGTAAAAAAAAATATGTTTTTTTAAATGTGCCCCGTCCTGACGAGCCTGCGCGCAGAAGCGAACGCATAAGTGAGTAGCGCCCGCATATGAAAACGGTGTTCAAACCACACGTGAGGTATTGCCGCGATCGGTAGAGCAAGAGCAATAATTCTAGACCTAGACCTCCTCTGTAATTAAAACATGCAACCTGTAAAAATATTTAAACATCGCCTATAGAGATTTATAAGGGTAAAAGTTTGTCGCCATTCCACGAGCGGGAGCAATTTTGAAGCGTGACATGTTGGTTATCAATTTACTCGGCGTAACATTATCTTTCACAATATAAAAAAAAAAAATTGGGCCAACTTTACTGTTGTCTTATTTTTTAATTCAAAAAAATAATTTTTTTTTCCAAAAAAAGTACGCTTGTAAGACCGCTGCGCAAATACGGTGTGACAGAATGTATTGCAACAACCGCCATTTTAGTCTCTAGGGTGTTAGAAAAAAAAATGTATAATGTTTGGGGGTTCTAAGTAATTTTCTAGCAAGAAAAAATGTTTTTAACACATCTCAAAAAGAGGCTAGCGGTAGTAAAATATTTTTTTTTTACTTTTACCCAAAGGTAAGCCTATAATAAGGCTTACCTGTAGGTAAAAATAATATCTCCTAAATCTGTACAGTTTAGGAGATATTTCCCCTGCAATGAGCCGCTGACTTCAGGGGATTCTCGGCTGAAAGTCCGGCAGACACCGGACCTTGCTGGGAAAAAGACTCCCGCGCATGCGCGAGAGTGATGACATCACGCCTCCGGCCACTCACAGCGCCGGAGCCACGATACCCGGAAGACACGCCGAGGGAAAATGTCAGCTCCCTCGGTGTGGACCGGGTGAGATAATGGCGCCTCATTCTAAGGTAAGTATTTCATAATGAGCTAGTATGTGGTGCATACTAGCTCATTATGCCTTTTCCCTTACAGGTATAAAAAAAAAATGTCAGCGGGTTTACTATCGATTTAAGTGGTTAATGAACGAATCCAAAACAAAACACATGTTTCCGTTGTGTACATATCTAATAATAACCTGTAAAGAGTTCAGCTACACACTGCTGAATATAACTGCAGTTAAAGCATAACTAAAAGCCAAACTTTTTTTTTTTTAGTTTTGGATACAGTGGAGGTGGATTAGAATACTTGTCAGTTTTTATTGCTTTCTTTGCCTCTGTTAAGGAGAGTCACCCTCTCTATTTGTCCTGTTTACCATTATCATTGAAACCGAAAGTAAAAGAAAATCCCAAATTTTGGGTTTTCCCCAGAAAAAGTAATGGAAGGGAAATCTTCCAACGGGGCAGTGGCACTATGGGCGCTATGGGGCCCGCAGCCGAGTGGGGCCTGGTGAGGACAGGCGGATCCGCGGATCCCTGGGTGAGAGTGGGCGGCTCCGTGGGTGAGAGTGGGCGGGTCCACGGGTGATAGCACGGGGCGGGTCCGAGGGCTGTCAGGCAGCTCAGTTGGTGAGCCAGCTGGGCGGCTTGTGGGTGAGCGGGCTGGCCAATCAGGAAGCTGCCTGGCGGGGGAGCAGAGAGATGACATCATCTCTCACCAACTGGCGCGCGCCCTGCTTCCCTGCAGTGCAGTTCCCCCCTTACTGGCAATCCGGGACGTGGCAAGTGACAATCCGTAATGTGTGACAGGTGACGTGACAAGTGACAATCTGGGACGTGGCAAGTGACAACCCGTAATGTGTGTCAGGTGACATGGCAAGTGACAATCTGGGACGTGGCAAGTGACAACCCGTAATGTGTGGCAAGTGACAATCAGTAATGTGTGTCAGGTGACGTGGCAAGTGACAATCTGGGACGTGGCAAGTGACAATCCTTAATGTGTGGCAAGTGACAATCCGTAACATGTGGCAGGCGATGGGACAAGTGACAATCCATAATGTATGGCAGGTGACGTGGAAAGTGACAATCCACGACGTGGCAAGTGACAATCCACGACGTAGAAAGTGACAATCCGTAACGTGTGGCAGGCGACGTGGCAAGTGACAATCCATAATGTGTGGGCAGTGACAATCCGGGACGTGGCAAGTGACAATCCATTATGTGTGGCAGGTGACGTGGCAAGTGACAATCCGGGATGTGACATGTGGAAAATCTGCAACGTGTGGCAGGTGATGTGGCAAGTGACATTCCGCAATGTGTGACAAGTTGCATCTGGTGGCAGGCGATGGTGGCAAGTGACACGCTCAGGGCTCCCACTGATTCTGCATTATGGTGAGTTGAACTATTTCAATTTATATAACAATGTAAAAATAGAAATAATGCACTTCAATCATCCTAAAACTATAACAACCATGGTGCTGTGATGATTGAAGCGCCAACATCAGCCATTGCCCTGATAAATTGCCCCCCAAAAAAGTATTTTCTGGCAGTGCCCCTCCGGAGACTAGACTCTGGATCCGCCCCTGCGGTGAGAATGAGGAATGTAAGTTTTCTGTTAAGCCTCCCGGGCCCCGCGAGTCCAACCCTGTCCCGGCACAAGCAGTCACATACAGTAGGAGGCAGGATCAGAGAGCAGTGCTGGGCGGGAGCAGAGTGGGTGGGGTAGAACGCTTGAGAGCGCCTGTGAAGTGACATTGTTTTCGGCACATGAGGAGGCTCTGGATTATGGACAGGAGGTAGGAAGGGAGTGGGAGACTCATCTGTTTTGCACTGTTTTGCTATTTTTGGGAAGAAAATATTTTCTATATTTTTTCATTAAGATAATTTCGGCACAAAGAGAGGGGGAGCAATGCCAGGTTCAAGGGTGCAGATGTCCCTAAGACCTTAAGAATAAACTTGACCAAACTACCATTAGGGCCACTGTTCATCATTGCTGTCTTATTTCTCCCCTATTTGTCTTGTATTTACACATCAAAACAGAAATTGGTTAGAAGGCACGGATGTCAGCAATTTGTGTCCATTAGGGGCTGCATACAGTATACTGCATACTTTATTGTTCAAAATTAATATAAGCTGTTGCCTGGGTACTGTGCCACATGTGTGTGGTAATCTGTTGTTCAAGGGCATTAGTTCATTTTTTTGTGGTGGGGGGGGGGGGGGGCATGTTTGCAGGGGGGGGGGCATACAACATTTTGCTATGGTGCCCTGTGATTTCTAGTTACGCAACGGGGACACTGGGAGTTTTGGTGATCTGGGCGTCCCCAAGAAATCCTTCTAACTTTCCCCAAGAAATCCTTCTAGCAGGGATTTCCTCTCACTTCCTGTTTGGCTATGGGACAAGAAGTGAAGGGAAATCTCGGCAATGGGACACAGATGGAGAAAAAAAATCTGATAGGGGTTATAACCCTCTCTTGCGCTATCCATAATGAAAAAAAAGTTTTGCCTATAGTTCTACTTTCAAAGATTAGTCTACCTGAAAGTGTTATTTTAAATACAGGTAAAGTCTGGTGGGCAGAGTGAACCAATAGCTTTGTATATGTCTTGGATTTTCAAACGGAGAGATCTTCCTGCCATAGTTTCTCACTTTGTACATGCCCATCTGAGAGGTTTGGGTGTTCCTAGCTTTGCATGTTCAAGCATTAGCCATAATAAATTAATAAAAAATGCAGCAGTAAGCTTTGCAACCTCTTATACTGTAATGGGTACAGTAGGTGTGCAGACCTGAGAACTTAGACAAAGAGATGTCAGTGATTCCTAAGAGATAGAAACTGTCAGGCGGTTTAGCTTTCAAGCATCTGACAAAAGCTGGACCAACCCTTTAATGGTATGGGATTGTAGATCAACTAATATGGTAAGGTGGCACTTAATCAGTATGGGAGTTGGAGTTTGACACCCTTCCAAAATACTCTATAACAATCACATAGAAAAAGAAACAAGGGCAATAACTATCTTCTCCATCAACCTACTTTGCAGCATATAATCATTCTCCAGCACTATAAATACTCTTTAAAGTTAGAGGTTGGTATAGGAAATACTAGCTTCATGCGAAGAGTGTAAGCTGGTTGAGGCATTTGCTTCAAAATGGTTCCACTCTTTGGATACTCCTTCTCACTTACATCCCTGTTGACTTTTGTCAGAATGGACAAAATATCTTCACCTCTGTAAAAAAAAAAAAAAAAAATGGTTCAGAGATTATTGTCTAATTGTTAGGATACAAAAATATCAATATTGTTCTATAATAAAGAATGAACTAATTACTAACCCCAACATATACTAATGCAGATCTTACACCAGCCATTATAGCTGGGGTAAATTTGTCACACACATATGGTGAAGGAAACAATTTCTGTTTTTTTTTTTAAAGATAATTTGGTTCTATTGACTTACCGGATTCTATCTGTTTTCTTTATTAGGTACTGCAGAGTAGCAGTGGTGGGTTAGTGGATGTCAGCAGTATATTTCCTGATACCATCCAATGCCAAGACTAGAACCCATATGATATATGTCTGTGGGATTGGTGTTTTTTTCTTTTAATAAAAAAAGTAGTAAAAAATTGTTCACTCTGTAAACAAAACAGTTTTTCCTGACAGGCTCCATGGCAGCATATGTGTGGGTTAGCCCCGCCTCCATACCTACCCTATAGGACACCTCTCCCATAAATCTTTGCTCTGGGCTACTAGCCGTGTTCCTTTTTTTGTCCTCCTCCATAGGACCAAGTCGGTGGTTCTCCTACCTGAAGACGACTTCCCCGCGATCAGGATCGGCTGAGCGACAAGGTGTCACATCCCTCCGATAAGCCTTGACTGTTAAGCAGGTTATGGGGTATGTACACAGAGTAGCGCTGAAGAGCTGGAAGCCTGGCCGTCAGCAGGCGAGCGCGCACAGGCCTGATTGCCTAGCTGTCAGCAGGCGGCCATTATATGCCATAAAGACCGGTGTGTGTATGGGATTCCCTCTTAAGCGATCACAGGTGGAGGGGTAAGATGGACATCGCCTTCCATGGCAGCAATGTTTGTGTATATTTATTAGTTTGTACCTTTGGTCCTGTGTCTGTTCCCCTTCCTCTTTTCCTGCTGTTTTTTCCCTGTGCATGGCTGCTGGTTCCTTCTGCTTTCCCTCTGCCGCTCTCTCTTCCGGGTCCCGGCGTATGCTCTGTGCATGCGTAGACCCGAAACGAAAACAAGGCCTAGTTTGCACATGTGCGCATGCATCTCGTACCTGGTGCTGGCCGTGACATCACGCGGTGCCACTTTTTAAACCTGGGGGGAAGCCTGCAGAGCCTCGGGAATAATCGTGGGCATGTGTGGTGACTTCCTCGGGCATCTGTAGCGGCTCCCCCCGGTAAGTACTGACTTTCAGGGAATTGGATAGATTCCTACCTGGCGGCTGATCTTTTTTTTTTCCCCACCTGCAGTGATCTACCTTGGATAACATGGACCCTTCACTGCCTTCTGGTGGCCAGTCCTCTCACAGCAGTTATGAATGTGGGATTATCCCGGTGTTCTGCCGTTTGGGGGGGAGGAGATTGGGGTACAGGGCACTAGCTTTAACGTATTTGTTTCCTATTTTTTTTCCCTTTTATTTCCCACAGCCCTTCCAGGTCCAATCCACTGTGCAAGTCCCGCAGAAGAAGCGGGTCTTCGAAATCACACTCTTGCTCTAGATCCAGGCACTGCGGATCTCCTTCGAGGTCCAGACGCCACAGTAAAAATCCTCCTCACCCCCCCTCATCTCACCCCAGCAAGGGGCGGAGAAGTCGTGTTGGGGGTGTAGGGCCCCAACCAGAAAGTCTCTCTGTGACCGCTGTTTTTCCAAAGCGGGAGGGTGCAAACCAGCACCTCGAATCATTAAACAGGTCGTGAGAGAATCCCTGCAGGAGAGGGAGGCTCCCAAGCCTTGTGACCCCCTGCTGGAGCCACTATTCTCTCCGACAGGAGAGGGGCAGGCCCACAAGACATAGGAATCTTCCAAGCCACCCATCCGTTCCTCCCTCGGATAGCGAGTTGGAAGTAGAGGATCCAGGGATTAGCTTTGAGTACGCCCTGGTTCCCTCTTTGGTGAGAGCTGTAAGGGAAGCTCTGAATCGGGAAGATCCTGTAACTTCTCCTCCGAAGCAGAGGAAATTCTTCAAGCAGCTCAATAAGGAGCGTCATATTTTGGGTCTTGCTATGTGTCTTCAGCAGCACCCCCAGACTCAGATTAATTCCTACGACTCTTCCATGTTCAGAAGAAAAAAAGCAGATCCTATTAGCCTACGTAAAAACTCTTTGTTAGAGCAAGGCGCAGCCGCTCTTGTTCCGGATGGCGAACGAGGCAAGGGCATGTATTCTCCACTGTTCATGGTACAGAAAAAGAATGGCACATGGAGATCGGTCATAGATTAGACACGCTTCACCAAAAAATTTAAATTCAAGATGGAGTCTTTACATACGATCCAGCAGTTGGTCCATCCAGGAGACTGGTTGGTGTTGATCGATCTGAAAGACGCCTTCCACGTTCTGGTGGCAGCAGACTTCCAACAATTTCTATATGGGATAGATGCTCTCACGGACCAGTGGAGGTTCCACAAGGCTTACGCCTTCCATCCGGTGCCTGTGATACTCCAGTTTCTCCAGAGGCTCAGAACAGAAAAGGTCGAAGTGATAGCGATAATTCCTTTCTTGCCCAACAGACCATGGTTTCCTCTCTTGACACTCCTCAGTTATTGGGACTCAGTTCCCCTGCCACTCAGGTCGGATCTATTGTCTCAGGGCACAACCCCTGTCCTTCTCACCTACACCTCAGGGTTTGGTTCTTGAGAGGGGAAGGCTTGAGGCTCTAGGTTGTCCAGAAGAGGTCATTCCGACCCACCATAATGCCAGAAGAAAAAAATCACCAGCAGGGTCTATGAACGTATATGGACCAGGTTCAAGGATCACATGTCTTCCAGGCCTAACCTTGTAGCGCTCTGGCAGTCCAGGACATTCTTTGCTTCCTACAATCAAGTCTAGACCTATCCATATCAGTGAGCTCACTTTAGGTACAGGCATCGGCCATCTCGGCATTCACAGGAATTTCATGGGCCAAGCACTTCCTTGTTCGCCAGTTCTTCAAAGGTGCTATCAGGCTTAGGCCTCAGAGGAAGCCAAGGTTCCCCAAGTGGGACTTCCCCCTTGTTCTGGCTTTTCTCAGCTTGGATCAGATCCCAACAAGCCGCTCTCAGTGAAAGATCCTACTTTCAAGACAACCTTCCTGGTGGCTGTTACTTCAGCAAAAAGCGTGTCTGAAATCAGAAACCTGGGTTTGAAGGAGCCTTTTCTAACTTTCTTTCCAGACAGTGCAGTGTTAATTCCCATGCTGGGGTCAAATCATAAAGTGACCACAATTTTCCACGAAAATCAAGGAATTGTGCTTCCCAACATTTAGATCAATGGAAAATCAAGATGTCCATCCTCTTGATGTGGGGCACACTCTTAAACAATACCTGGAAGTCACGGCTCCCTTTCGACAATTGGATTTTCTTTTCATTCTTCTCCACGGAAAAAACAAAGGAATGCGGGCTTCGATTAGATCCATTGCTGCATGGATCGTACAGACCATTCAAAGGGCTTATAAAGCAAAGGACTGTGTTAAATAAGTTTGGTTTCTATCAAGTGCTCCAACTGCCTTATCTGTTAATTTTGGTTTAAAAGTACTGTCGGTTGACTGTGTTAAATAAGTTTGGTTTCTTTGCTCAGCATTTGCCCACCCGGGTGTGTATGGAGAGTTATTTCCACACGTATGCTGCCATGGAGCCTGTCAGGAAAACTGAAAATTTCCTATCAAATACTTACCATAATTTTCCTTTCCTGATAGGCGCCATGGCAGCAGAAGTCCCCTCCCAATGCCTGGAGTAGGCTACTTATGGAACACGGCTGGTAGCCCAAAGCAAAGATTTATGGGAGAGGTGTCCTATAGGGTCGTTATGGAGGCGGGGCTAACCCACATGTATGCTGCCATGTAGGAAAGGAAAATTACAGTAAGTATTTGAAATTTCCGTTTTTTTTTTTTTTTTAATTAAACTCCCTATCGATATAGACTTCCACAAGCTCTAAGGCTTCATTCACACTAGTGTAGGGCCAACCACATCATGGTTTTTGCATAATAATTTCAATCAGCTGCCTTGCGTGTAACAAACAGGGCAAAGAAGCATATGTACCTTTCTAAGCTTTACTTGTTTCACGCTTTTAGTATTTTGTGTGTGCAAGAACACATTTCTTACTTACAGCTTTTGGGGTGCCATTAACATTGAATGGCACAGCAAGCATGACAAGCTAATTTTATTTTGCGCTTCATGCACATACGTACACAAAATTGTGTGATTTTGTGCTAGTTGTCTTGTTACACTGGTGTGAATGGAGCCGAAAGTATAAAATAACTCTGATGCTATCTATAAAATGAAACATTTCTGTATTGTAATAGGCTGGAAAATTAGTCCACATCATTCCTGCACAACTGCATGTGCATGACAATATTGTGTGACATCTCTTTATTCTCAATACAATCTAGAAATCACACCCTCAGGGGGTGGGTCCAAAGGGTTGTGATAAATAACATGTACTCAGAATGGTTTAGAGTGGTTGGTGGGGTACCCAAAGGCTCTGTCCTGGGACCAATTCTGTTTAATTTATTTATAAATAATATAGAGGATGGGATAAATAGCTCAATCTCAGTGTTTGATGATGACACCAAAATACGCAGGGCAATAACAACACAGCAGGATATAGTAACTTTACAAGAGGACCTGAATAAATTATTGGAATGAGCTACTCCATGACAAATGAAGTTTAACACTGGTAAATGTAAGCTAATGCACTTGGGGGGGGGGGGGGGGGTAAAAATATAAATGCAAGTTACTCTTTAGGGGGAGAATCTCTAGGGGCTTCCAGGATGGAGAAGGATCTAGGGATCCTAGTAGAAGATAGACTGAGAAAAAGCATGCAGTGTCAAGCAGCAGCTACCAAAGCCAGCAGAATATTAGCATGCATTAAAAAAGGAATTTACTCCAGAGATGAAACGATTATTCTACCACTTTATAAAACTCTGGTTCGGCCGCATTTGGAGTACTTTGTCCAGTTCTGGTCACCAGACCTCAGAAGGGATGTGCTGGAACTGGAGAGAGTACAGAGATGGGCAACAAAATTAATATGGGGACTGGAGGGCCTCAATTATGAGGAACGACTACAATCGTTAAATTTATTCTCCATGGAGAAGAGACGCTTAAGTGGAGATTTGATAGTGATATACAAATAGCTCAATGGTTATCCCAGCGTAAGTATGAAACTTTTCAGTCCCGGGGAGTGTATGAGGACACAGGGCCACACGAGACTGGAAAAACGATGTAACTATGTATTCTGGAAGGAGTGGGAAGAGGGGAGTCCCCCTGAATTCAATGGGGCTGATTTACCAAGCATTTGCGCCATGAGTTGCTGCCTACGCCGCCGCGCAACGGCCGTTTTCGTATTCACAAAGCATTTGCACCTGTAACTCAGTGCGATTCCCCATTTACTATAATGTTGCCGGCGCACGGGCGGCCGCGATCTGTGCGCCGCTATAGACCTGGCGCACTGCATCTTCAACTCAGAAAATAAAAGAATCTGGAAGTGGCAATATTATGGGGGTGATGTGGGTGATGTGAGGAAGTATAGATATGACTGTCCAACTAACAAATATGCCCAAAATAGAACGGAAAACTAATTTTATCTGAGCAGGCTTGCTGGCCTGCAAATACACTTGTAACTACGTGAGGTCAATTTATGTACTGCGCATGCGCGAGCAGCATTTGCGCCCGTTCATGTGCTTTGGTTCACTGTGCCGGCAAAATCTTAGTAAATGTCAAGCCACGTAGGTTCATTTGCATAAGTTGAACAGGCGCACCTCACAACTTGATTTTGTATTTATTTTGCACTGGTTCACTTCTATGGGTTTTTTAACCACTTCCCGACCGCCCCCTGTATATTTACGTCGGCAGAATGGCACGTACAGGCAGAATCACGTACCTGTACGTGACATTCTTCCGGCGGTTGGGGGGTCCGATCGGACCCCCCTCCGCCGGCGGGGACGGTCGGGATCGCTTCAGGAGCGATCCGGGACGAGGGGACGGCCAGTGGTTTCTGGCCACCCCCTCGCGATCGCTCCTGGCCAATGAGAAACTTCCCCTTCCTGTCTATTGTATAGACAGGAAGGCGGAAGTGATGTCACGCTCGGTGCGCCGGTCTATGTGACCGGAGACGCCGAGCGGCGAACATGTACAGGTTAGTGCACAACACTACACTGACACCAGTACAGTTAGGCACATATTCCACCCCCTGTCACCCCCTGATCACCCCCCAGATCACCCCTCCCCCCCCCAGTCACAGTGTCACTAATTGCAGTGATCATTTATTTACTGATCACTGCATTTAGTGTCAGTGTGACTGTAATAACTGTCAGGGCAGTTAGTTTTAGGTCCAAGGTAGCCCCCTACCCCCCCCTAATAAAGGTTTAACCCCTTGATTGCCCCCCAGGTAACCCTTTCACCCCTTTTGCCAGTGTCACTAAGCGATCGTTTTTCTGATCGCTGTATTAGTGTCACTGCTGTCGCTAGGTAACCATTTTTTTTTTTAGGTAACCGCCATGTTTATATAGGTTCATAAATAGGTTTATAGGTCAGGTACCCCATATTACAACCTAAATAAAGGTTTTAACCCCTGATTGCCCCTAGAGTTAACCCTTTCACCAGTGATCACTGTATAACTGTCACTGGTGACGCTGGTTAGCCAGTTAGTTATTTCGTTATTTAGGTTCCCCGTCAGGTTTTTATATAGCGTCAGGTACCCCCATATATTACCTAATAAAGGTTTTAACCCCCTGATTGCCCCTAGTTAACCCTTTCACCCCCTTTTGCCAGTGTCACTAAGCGATCGTTTTTCTGATCGCTGCATTAGTGTCGCTAGGTAACCATTTTTTTTTTTTAGGTAACCGCCATGTTTATATAGGTTCATAAATAGGTTTATAGGTCAGGTACCCCCATATTACAACCTAAATAAAGGTTTTAACCCCCTGATTGCCCCTAGAGTTAACCCTTTCACCAGTGATCACTGTATAACTGTCACTGGTGACGCTGGTTAGCCAGTTAGTTATTTCGTTATTTAGGTTCCCCGTCAGGTTTTTATATAGCGTCAGGTACCCCCATATATTACCTAATAAAGGTTTAACCCCCTGATTGCCCCTAGTTAACCCTTTCACCCCCTTTTGCCAGTGTCACTAAGCGATCGTTTTTCTGATCGCTGCATTAGTGTCGCTAGGTAACCAGTTTTTTTTTTTTTTGTATTACTGTTACGGGTGACGCTGGTTAGTTAGCTTGTTTTTTATACTGTCAGGGCACCCGCCATTTATTACCCAATAACGGTTTAACCCCCTGATCGCCCGGCGGGTGATATCAATTAGGTTTTAGGGTCAAATAAGGTCTGCGTCGCCCCAGGTTAGTGCCAGTACCGCAAACACCCACGCGCAAAGCATACACCTCCCTTAGTGGCACAGTATCTGAACAGATCGATATCTGATCTGATCAGATCTATACTAGCGTCCCAGCAGTTTAGGGTTCCAAAAAAAACCGCATTGTTAGCGGGATCAGCCCAGATACCTGCTAGCACCTGCGTTTTCCCCCTCCGCCCAGCCCAGCCCACCCAAGTGCAGTATCGATCGATCACTGTCACTTACAAAACACTAAGCACACATAACTGCAGCGTTCGCAGAGTCAGGCCTGATCCCTGCGATCGCTAACAGTTTTTTTGTGGTAGCGTTTTGATTCAGTCGCTTCAGTCAGGAGCTTTTTTACCTGTGAATCTCAAAAAAATAAAAAAAAATAAAATAGTTGTCGTTTTATTGTTCTCTCTCTCACTCTATTCTCTCTCTATTGTTGCTCTTTTTTTTACTCCATTCTATTCTGCAATGTTTTATTATGTTTTATCATGTTTTATCATGCTTGCTTTTCAGGTATGTAATTTTGTTTACTGTGTTTTAGTGTTGAGCATTTTTTTGTTTTCAGGTGCGCCATTCAGTTGCAACGCGGATTTATTTATCTTGACAGCAACAGCGTTTGCTCCCACGATACATAAAGCCGCGACTCCAACGCTGTAGGAGGTGATTTCACCACCACAGTTAAAAAAAAAGAGCATATATGCCGAAGCATGGGGGCAGCAGGGGGGGGGAGGAGCGATTGGCTCCTAATGCCACGTACATACGGTCGAAATTCCGACCGTGTGTACACGGCATAACTTTTGCGGGAGGATGCCCCCATGCATCGGCATATATAAATGGTGCATGTATGCCCATCATTAGAAGTGGGTGGATGAAGGGAGGTATTCTAATGGTGGGATACCCACCAATCAATCTCTTTTTTTCGTTCAGCCAAGAGGCTGCATGAAAAAAAAAAAGATTACAATATATGTCCAGTATGTTGCTGGACTTTGAATGGTTATACCAGAATGATGCCTGCAGGTTTAGGTATCATCTTGGTATCATTCTTTTCAGCCAGTGATCGGCTTTCATGTAAAAGCAATTCTAGCGGGTAATTAGCCTCTAGACTGCTTTTACAAGCAGTGGGAGGGAATGTCCCCCTCCCGGATATAAACCGCGCCATTGGGAAATTGGGAAAGCATTTTATCACACCAATCTTGGTGTGGTCAGATGCTTTGAGGGCAGAGGAAAGATCTAGGGTCTAATAGACCCCAATTTTTTCAAAAAAAGAGTACCTGTCACTGCCTATTGCTATCATAGGGGATATTTACATTCCCTGAGATAACAATAAAAATCATAACAAAGAAAAAAAATGGAAGGAACAGTTTAAAAATAAAATAAAAAAGCTAAATAAATAAAAAAAAAAACAAAAAAAAAAAAAAAAGCACCCCTGCCCCCCCTTCTCTTGCGCAAAGGCGTACACAAGCGTTGGTCTGGCGTCATATGTAAACAGCAATTGCACCATGCATGTGAGGTATCACCGCGAAGGTCAGATCGAGGGCAGTAATTTTAGCAGTAGACCTCCTCCGTGAATCTAATGTGGTATCATGTAAAGGCTTTTAAAGGCTTTTAAAAATGTATGTAGTTTGTCGCCACTGCGTGTTTGTGCGCAATTTTAAAGCATGTCATGTTTGGTATCCATGTACTCGGCCTAAGATCATATTTTTTATTTCATCAAAAATTTGAGCAATATAGTGTGTTTTAGTGCATTAAAATAAAAAAAAGTGTATTTTTTCCACAAAAAATGCGTTTGAAAAATCGCTGCGCAAATACTGTGTGGAAAAAAAAAAATGCAACACCCACCATTTTAATCTGTAGGGCCTTTGCTTTAACAATATATATAGTGTTTGGGGGTTCAACGTAATTTTCTTGCAAAAAAAAAATATGTTTTCATGTAAACAAAAAGTGTCAGAAAGGGCTTTGTCTACAAGTGGTTAGAAGAGTGGGTGACGTGTGACATAGGCTTCTAAATGTTGTGCATAAAATGCCAGGACAGTTCAAACCCCCCCAAATGACCCCATTTTGGAAAGTAGACACCCCAAGCTATTTGATGAGAGCAATGTTGAGCCCATTAAATATTTTTTTTTTTTGTCCCAAGAGATTGAATAATGAAAAAAAAAAAATATATATATTTTTTTTACAAAAAGTTGTCACTAAATGATATATTGCTCAAACATGTCATGGGCATATGTGGAAATACACCCAAAATACATTCTGTTGCTTCTCCTGAGTACGGGGATACCACATGTGTGGGACTTTTTGGGAGCCTAGCTGCGTACGGAACCCCAAAAACCAATCACCGCCTTCAGGCTTTCTAAGGGTGTAATTTTTTTATTTCACTTCTCACTGCCAATCACAGTTTCGGAGGCCATGGAATGCCCAGATGGCATAAAACCCCCCAAAATGACCCCATTTTGGAAAGTAGACACCCCAAGCTATTTGCTGAGAGGTATTGTGAGTATTTTTGCAGATGTCGCTTTTTGTCACAAAGTTTTGAAAATTGAAAAAAGAAAAAAAATTTTTTTTTTCTTTACTTTCTTCATTTTCAAAAACAAATGAGAGCTGTAAAATACTCACCATGCCTCTCAACAAATAGCTTGGGGTGTCTACTTTCCAAAATGGGGTCATTTGGGGGGGTTTTGTGCTATTTTGGCATTTTATGGCCTTCGAAACGGTGATAGGTAGTGAGGAGTGAAATCAAAAATTTGCACCCTTAGAAATCCTGAAGGCGGTGCTTGGGTTTCGGGGCCCCGTATGCGGCTAGGCTCCCAAAAAGTCCCACACATGTGGTATCCCCATACTCAGGAGAAGCAGCAAAATGTATTTTGGGGTGCAATTCCACATATAACTATGGCATGTGTGAGCAATATATCATTTAGTGACAACTTTTTGAAAAAAAAAAAAAAATCTTTTTTATTTTTGTCTTTATTCAATCACTTGGGACTAAAAAAAAAAATATTCAATGGGCTCAACATGCCTCTCAGCAAATAGCTTGGGGTGTCTACTTTCCAAAATGGGGTCATTTGGGGGGGTTTTGTACTTCTCTGCCATTTTAGCACCTCAAGAAATGAAATAGGCAGTCATAAATTAAAAGCGGTGTAAATTCCAGAAAATGTACTCTAGTTTGTAGACGCTATAACTTTTGCGCAAACCAATAAATATACGCTTATTGGCATTTTTTTTACTAAAGACATGTGGCTGAATACATTTTGGCCCAAATGTTTGACTAAAATTGAGTTTATTAGATTTTTTTTATAACAAAAAGTAGAAAATCTCTTTTTTTTTCAAAATTTTCGCTCTTTTTCCGTTTATATCTCAAAAAATAAAAATCACAGAGGCAATCAAATACCATCAAAAGAAAGCTCTATTTGTGGGAAGAAAAGGACGCAAATTTCGTTTGGTTACAAAATTGCATGACCGCGCAGTTACCAGTTAAAGTAGTGCAGTGCGAAATTGAAAAAAGACCTCTGGTCCTTTGGCTGCCAAATGGTCCGGGGCTGAAGTGGTTAAAGGCTATTTGAACACAGGTCATGCTAGCATTAAGAAATTAAAAAAATGAAGAAAAAAAATGCGTGCTGGTTCCCCGAAATTCCATACCAGACCTGAGGTATGGATATTAAGGGGAACCCCGTGCCAAAAAATTTAAAATAAATGGCGTGGGGGTCCCCCTCAAAATCCATACCAAGCCCTTCAGGTCTGGCATGGATTTTAAGGGGAACCCCGCACCAAAAAAAAATGGCGTGGGGGTCCCCCTCAAAATCCATACCAGGCCCTTCAGGTCTGGCATGGATTTTAAGGGGAACCCGTGGCAAAAAAAAAATGGTGTGGGGGTCCCCCTCAAAATCCATACCAGACCCTTACCTTACCTACCACGCAACCTGGCAGACCGCAGTAAAAGAGGGGGGGACGAGAGAGCGACCCCCCCCTGAACCGTACCAGGCCACATACCCTCAACATTGGGAGGATGCTTTGGGGTCCCCCCAAAGCACTTTGTCCCCATGTTGATGAGGACAAGGGCCTCATCCCCACAACCCTGACCGTTGGTTGTGGGGGTCTGCGGGCGGATGCTTATCGGAATTTGGAAGCCCCCTTTAACAAGGGGACCTCCCGGATGCCGGCCTCCCCCCCTGTGTGAAATGGTAAGGGGGTACAAATATACACCCTTACCATTTCACCAAAAAAGGTGACAAAAGAGTTAAAAATGACAGGAGACGGTCTTTGACAATTCCTTTATTAAAGTATTCTTTCTTCTGGTCTTCTTCCTTTCTTCATCCTTCGGTTTCTTCATCTTCTTCCTTCATCTTCTTCTTCCTCCATCTTCTTCTTCCTCTGATCCGCTTCTTCTTGCTCCGGTGTTCTCGTCCGGCATCTTCCTCCACAGCATCTCTTCTTCGTTAGTGGGCCGCTCCGCGCAATGGGAGGCTCCCGCTGTGTGACGCTTCTCTTCATCTTCTTCTTCCTCCGATCCGCTTCTTGCTCCGGGTGGCCCCGGCCTCCCTTATATAAGACCTGTCAGAAGAAGAGACGCATCACACAGCGGGAGCCTCCCATTGTGCGGAGCGGCCCAATAAAGAAGAAAAGACGCCATGTAGGAAGATGCCGGACGAGAACACCGGAGCAAGAAGCGGATTGGAGGAAGAAGAAAATGAAGAGAAGCGTCACACAGCGGAAGCCTCCTATTGCGCTGAGCAGCCCACTAACGAAGAAGAGACGCAGTGGAGGAAGATGCCAGACGAGAACACCGGAGCAAGAAGAAGCGGATCGGAGGAAGAAGAAGATGGAGGAATAAGGAGATGGAGGAAGAAGAAGATGGAGGAAGAAGATGAAGAAACCGAAGGAAGAAAGAAGAAAGAAGACTTTAATAAAGGAATTGTCAAAGACTGTCTTCTGTCATTTTTAACTCTTTTGTCACCTTTTTTGGTGAAATGGTAGAGGTACTTTTGTACCCCCTTACCATTTCACACAGGGGGGGAGGCCGGGATCTGGGGTCCCCTTGTTAAAGGGGGCTTCCAGATTCCGATAAGCCCGCCGCCTGCAGACCCCCACAACCAACGGCCAGGGTTGTGGTGATGAGGCCCTTGTCCTCATCAACATGGGGACAAGGTGCTTTGGGGGGGACCTGAAGGGCCTGGTATGGATTTTGAGGGGGACCCCCACACCATTTTTTTTTGGGCACAGGGGTTCCCCTTAATATCCATACCAGACCTGAAGGGCCTGGTATGCTCTTGGAGGGGAACCCATGCCGTTTTTTATTTTTTTTATTTAAAGTCGCCTGGCCAAAGTCGTGTTGTAAGTCGCCCCAAGTCGTGTTGTATGTCGCGCTGGAAGTCGTGTTGTAAAGTCGCCCCAAGTCATGTTGTATGTCGCGCTGGAAGTCGTGTTGTAAAGTCGCCCCAAGTCATGTTGTAAGTCGCGCTGGAAGTCGTGTTGCCCGTGTGTGAATGGACTGTTAATGATAACGGCGTGCGCTATTCGCGGTGCGCCGGTATATTATGTGTTGCGCTTATGTGTGCGCTGGTTCATACGCTCAAGTAATATTTTATCTGGCACACCAATTGTTCATCTTTGTAAATCAGCCCAATGTCTCAACAGGAGAGATTCTTGCATAAACATCATTTTTGTTGGTCAGTTTTTTTCGTTCAACCCGGTGGTTGAATGAAAAAAAACTGTATGTACCCAGCTTAACACAGATTAGTGAATGTAGCAAATAGAAAGATAACACAATGCAGCTGAATTAAATGTTTTACAGCATGTTTTGGAGAATGCAACATAAAGAAGATTATGTGGTCAGCACTGATGTGTTTATATTCATTGCTATTTAGATTAAACACACTTACTTTGGAACCATTTTGATCAGATTTGAACACAAGGCTTGGATGTACCATGTCCCCTTTTCAATGTGACGGTATGAAAAGTAGCCATCAACAGTTGACATTCCAATCAAGACGTCTGCATAATTTGGGATGCGTTTAGTGGTTGAAACAGCATCTTCTTCAATAAGATGTGCACCTTGTATATTTTTGCCTTGGCACGCTTGTATGAAAAATAACTTTGGTTTTCCAGCTAAGGTTTTACAGTTTTGGGAAAATGTATTTACTATGTCGTTTATTTTTACAACTTCATTGTCAGTGCCAAAGATGGCTTGTGATTGCCCATGGGTCAAGATACAGCAAACAAAGCAATCTCGGTCGGTGTGGTCCTTCATCTCAAAGTTTTCTATGATGTCACGGATCTGTTGCGCTTTTTGTTCATTGTACACAGCTACCTCAAATCCAAGCCAGGAGAATACACGTTCCAAATAATCTAGAGGATTTGAAACATTTTAAAAACTGTGTTAAATACAAGAAAATTTTAAAAGGTGTGCTTATAAAATGGCTAAAGACTATAAATTTAACTGAAATACAGTATATGTCAGTTGAATGGCTCATTCCCAAGGGTTCACTTACTTTTCCCTTCAGCCATAGGCATGCGCACAGGGTGTGCCAGGTGTGCCTGGGCACACCCTAATCCCCCATGTGGTGCTGATTCCCCCTGTAGTGCTGCCAGTTTTCCTCCTCTCCTCTTAGGATCAGGGGTAAGGAGCTGGTAAATATTTAATTACTTGAAGACTAGGCATTTTTCTGACACTTGTTGCTTACAAGTTAAAATCTAAATTTTTTGCTAGAAAATTACTTACAACCCCCAAACAAATGATATATATATTTTAGCAGAGACCCTAGAGAATAAAATGGCAGTTGTTGCAGTATTTTATGTCACACTGTATTTGCGCAGCGGTCTTTCATGAATTAAAAAAAATTAAACAGTAAATTTAGCACAATTTTTTTTGTGAAAGATGATGTTATGCCGAGTAAATAGATACCTAACATGTCATGCTTTAAAATTGCGCACACTCGTGGAATGGCAATAAACTAGGGTACTTAAAAATCTCCAAGGCGATACCTTAAAAATGTTTAAGGCCTCTTTCACACGGCCGATCCGTTCAGATCCGCCTGTCAGTTTTTCAGGCGGACCTGAACGGATGCTCCATAGAGGTCTATGGAGCGTCGGATGTCAGCGGTGACATCCGACCCGCTCCGACCCGCTCCGGTCTGAAAAAGTGTGACAGGGGAAAAAGCTATTTTTCCATCCGTCATCGGATCGGATCGGATGACGACGGACTCTACGGTCCGTCGTCACCCGATCTCCCATAGGGGAGAGCGGCGCTCTGACAGGTCCATCCCTGCGCAATGTGCAGAGACGGACCTGTCATCTTCCTGCTTAGCGGAGATCACTCCGGCGATCCCCCACTGAGCAAGCGGATATCCACGGGGAAGTCCGGTTGTGGGTCCCGCGGATACCCGCGATCGTCTCACGGGAAGGCTGAATGGGGAGATGCGGAAGTAAACAGCATCTCCTTGTTCTGCCTAGCAACTAGTGACACTGATCTCTGCTCCCTGTGATTGGAGCAGAGATCAGTGTTCACTAAAACACAGCCACGCCCCCCACAGTTAGTAACACGCCCCTAGGAACACTTAACCCCTACACTGCCACCCCCTGGTTAACCCCTTCACTTCCAGTGTCATTTACACAGGAATCAGTGCATTTAAATAGCATTGATTGCTGTATAAATGACAATGGTCCCAAAAATGTGTCAAAAATGTCCGATGTGTCCGCCATAATGTCGCAGTCACAATAAAAATTGCTGATCGTCGCCATTACTAGTAAAAAAAAAATTATTAATAAAAATGCTATAAAACTATCTCCTATTTTGTAAATGCTATAACTTTTGCGCAAACCAATCAATAAACGCTTATTGCGATTTTTTTAACAAAAAATATGTAGAAGAATACGTATCGGCCTAAACTGAGAAAACATTTTTTTTATATATATATATATATATATATATATATATATATATATATATATATATATTTATTTATTATAGCAAAAAGTAAAAATAATGAGTTTTTTCAAAATTGTTGCTCTATTTTTGTTTATAGCGCAAAAAATAAAAACCGCAGAGGTAATCAAATACCACCAAAAGAAAGCTCTATTTGTGGGAAAAAAGCACGTCAATTTTGTTTGGGAGCCACGTCGCATGACCGCGCAATTGTCAGTTAAAGCGATGCAGTGCCGTATCTCAAAATGTGCTCTGGTCTTTGGCCAGCCAAATGGTCCGGGGCTTAAGTGGTTAATAAATGGGAGGAAGAGGAGATTTTCGGGAGATGTTGGCCACACTTGCTGGTATATAAGAGATTCATAGATGACATCCTGATTGTCTGGAAAGGCAGTTGGAATGAATTAGATCAGTTTGTCAAACATATAGGTGCAAACCAATATGGAATAAGGTTTACTGCAAATGTAAATCGGAATACTATAAATTTTCTAGATTTAAAAATTTTTAAGAATAGAAATAAACTAAGTACCAGAACGTACTTTAAGGACACCAATCAAAATGGTTACATACCAATGAGAAGCTGCCACCACCCCAAGTGGAAAAAGGCCATACCCAAAGGCCAATTCATCAGGATTAGGCGCAATTGTGACCTAATGGAAGATTTTTTTACACAAACTAATATTTTGATCGAAAGATTTGTGGATAAGGGTTACAATAGATATGAGTTAGAACTCACTCGTGAAAGAATCGGAAATATGGACAGGGAAATTATATTACAAAAAAAAATAGAGAACGAAAGCAAAAAGATACCATTCATAACGGGATTTGACAAACAATATAAAGTGCTGGAAGGAATTTTTAAGAAAAACTGGCCCATAATCAGCAATGACCCACAGTTGAATAAAATTTTGCCATTGAAACCGACATTCATTTACAGAAGAGCAAAAAGGATTAGGGATCAAATTGTAAAGAATGTACCTGATCCCCCAAAGAAAATGTCACTTCCGGCCGGGCGAAAACGAGGTCTGAACCGCAAGCCGGGTGAAAACGACGGCATAGGAAACACATGGCAACACCTTCATCCATTCAAACTGCTGGATAAGCTTGGTGCCGGCTCATGGGTATTAGGAAATGTGAGTTTATAGTCTCTTTTTTAATTATTAATGATCGATGTTTGTTTTTTATGAGGACGGATATTACTTGCTCATAGTTTTATTGGGGACAGCATATACAAGCAACACAAGTGGAGTGGTTATCCCTTCTTAATGAACCAAAGACACATTTATACCATTATTTGGTGAGTGGCCAATCCATGTGGTTGTGGTGTTGTCACTGAAGTGGTGGAATAGTCACAAAAATCACGGATGATCAATTAAGAGCACAGTAATAGTACATTCACAGTGGATAGTCCACACGGGGGGTGTGAAAAAGTGTTTGCCCCCTTCCTCATTTCCTGTTCCTTTGCATGTTTGTCACACTTAAGTGTTTCGGAACATCAAACCAATTTAAACAATAGTCAAGGACAACATTAGTTCAATTTCTCTAGCCACACCCAGGCCTGATTATTGCCACACCTGTTCACAATCAAGGCATCACTTAAATAGGAGCTGCTTGACACAGTAAGGTCCACCAGAAGATCCTTAAAAGCTACACATCATATAGATTATGGACATGTTTATGTGGCCTCACTTGCCTCAGTTAAGGTCAGCGTTTATGCCTCCACCATCAGGAAAAGACAAAACATATTTAAATTTTATGATTATGATAAAGATAAAGATTGATAGCATGTGATAACGATTATATACTATTGTGCACAATTTATATCCCATTTTTATTTATGTCATTTATATGATCAATTTCACGGTTGAAAAAGAGTGGTGTATTTAATGATAAGATTTTTGGGGTAGCGCAGCCAAAATTATTTTCACTTTATTTAAATTTTCTTCCACCTACTGGAGGAATTTTTTTTGACTGCAGCAAACAGCTCTATATGTGTTTTATGATTTTTATATATTTTTTTTAAACAATTGATAGTTATTTTGCGCCGGTGACTCACACACACCCATTTGGCACATATATTTGCAGTTTTTTCTTATCTCTCTTCAAAGCACTAAGTCCCGTGGCTTTCTCCTGCTCCGTTCTTCTGTTATCAGCATGATAACTTCTGACAAGTTCTCTGTCACAGGAGATAAAACCAGTCTGAAATTTGTGTCGTGGGAGGTTGCTAGAAATAGATTAGCAGACTGCTAAACTATTCACAGAACAGCTCTAAGAGTCTCTGCCTACGTGGAGGGGGGTTGCCTTTCCTCCAATCAGCTGTCTTGGCTGTATGCCCTAACTTGACTTCCAGTGCTGAACAGGAAGAGAACATTTCTAACACCATCTGAACTTTCTAAAGTATATATAAAGCTGAAGACAGCAGATATACAGTACAAGTAAAACTTATGTAGGGAGATTTGTTTCATCTCTGTGTATCATCTGAGGCTGTTCACTTCATTGGGTATATGTGAGGGTTTACATCCACTTTAAAGCCGATTCCGGCTTTGTTCGGGTCTCCGGCCAGCCAGCAAACGTGCCTGCTGGTCGCTCGGGCCTCCCGGAGGGACGGGAGAGCCCGGGGAAAATCGACGGAAGGCGGCGGGAGGGGGGGACATCCCCTCCCATTGCTTATAATAACTGCTGCTTAGCTTGGTTGTTATTACAAGAAATCCGACCTCCGGCTCTAAAAACGGTACCAGGGTGATGCCTGCAGGCATCACCCCGGTACAACCACTTGCCGCAAAATCACGTACGTGATTTTGCAGCAAGTGGTTAATTAACCTGCCCCTTCCTTTTCTGAATGAACACAGTGAGTGATCTCTACCGATCGTTTCTGTCTTAACTGAAGCATAGTAAACTAGGTTTACTGAAGGCTACAGAGAAAGGTTTCTTTCTCTGTCTCAAATGTGAGATATCAGGGGTCTGTTTAGACCAGGGGTAGGCAACCTTAGCGAGATGGACATCTACTTGAACAACAATGATGAAGTCAAAGATCCCTGGGCACAGTATCCTGTTGTTATCGTCCGTTCACACCATAACATGACGTCAGAAAGGTATGTTCCATGTGCGTTTCCTGCATAGTGTTCAAAATGCACTGCCTTTGTGATCTACTGAGGGCGATTGTTAACCCCAAAATAGATACCAAACGCAGTGGAAACAAAAAAATAGAGTGCAGAGTTCAGAAGTGCGTTATGCTCAGAATGCAGGGTTCAGGAGTGCGTTACGCTCAGAATGCAGGGTTTGGGAGTTTGTTACGCTCAAAATTCAGGGATCAGGAATGCGTTACGCTCAGAATGCAATGATTGGAAGGGGGGGGGGGTGATGTGAAGTGTGGTAGAGTCCACTGCCCTCCTTCACATCACCCCCCCCCCCCCACACACACACACACACACACACACACTACGTCCTCTGTGCACACAGGAGACTGGGAAGCAGCACAGTTCTGTACAGGGGGCGGGGCTTGCAGAGTGACTTAATATTAATAAGCTTGTGATTGGTTGCTTAGGACCTAGCAACCAATCACCGGTAGGTTAACTTGAAAAGTTAACTTGGCCAGCTCCTCCACTGCCCTCCATCCTGTGCTGTGCTGCCTCTCGCTCTCCACTGTTCACAGCATCAAAGGAGGCTGGAGGGGTAGAGTTGCCACCTCATCCCTTTAAACCTGAACACATATGAATTACACAGGCTCTGAGGCTAATGTAATGCAGATTAGGTACCAAGTGAGTTTAATTACCACCTTAATCAGCCACAGAATCCGTGTAATGAATTTCTAAAAGCAGCGGCAAGCCTGCTGATCGGACAGATTTGCTTATTCAACATTGAAACAGTCAGACGGAGTTCTAAGTACTGTATTTCACTATATAAACTCAGTTTACTGTTAAAAAATGGGTAAAATGTAAAACTCCAGTGGGTGTAACAAGATGTCCACTTGCCCCCTTCTCAGTGTATCCTTATTGTGGAGGAATGCGGGATGTAGCAAGATGGCCGCGATGAAACGTTACTTCCGTTACACATTCTGACTGGTCGCCTAATCTGACAGAACACAGGGAACCAAGGGCAGACAGCCATGTTTTGTATTGACACTATTTCTGGGGGGGGGGGGGGGGGGGCAGGGGGGGGGGGGAGCAAAAGCAACAGCTCAGCCATTCAGTTAAATGTCCTGCATATCAGGAGAAAATGCAGTCTGTTACTAAAGTACAAAAATATTCGGATGAAAACGGTACTGATTAAACAAAAATCGTACAATCTGGTATCGTACGAGAATATTTTTCCTGTTTTTCCCTTCAAATTTCAGACGACAGGTGTGTACTAATGATCAGATTATTGTACGATTGCTTTGCAAGTGGTATATTTTGTACGATATTCTGATTTAGCGTACAGGGTTTAAAGTTATTGTAAATGTTCACCTTGTAAAACAACCTATTCAGTTTAACCACTTGACCACTGGGCACTTAAACCCTCTTCCTAACCAGACCAATTTTCAGCTTTCGGTGCTCTCACATTTTGAATGATAATTACTCAGTCATGCAACACTGTACCTATATGATATTTTTCACACAAATAGAGCTTTCTTTTGGTGGTATTTAATCACCGCTGGGTTTTTTTTTTTGCGCTATAAAAGAAAAACGACCAAAAATTCTGTAAAAAAATGAATTTTTCTTTGTTTCTGTTATAAAATTTAGCAAATTCGTAATTTTTCTTCATATATTTTGGCCAAAATTTATACTGCTACATATCTTTGGTAAAAAATATGTACAAATTGGTTTTTTTCAAAGCTCACCAGACTGGAGTGTTCTTCTAAGGTTTTGCATAGATAATGTACAATCATCCCAGATTAATATACAGTAAAAAAATTATTGGAGATTTGGGACTATCTATGGTACATACAAAAAAGAAAATAATTTCATAGAGGTATGATAAAATATCTTGTTTTATTAACATAAAAATAAAGAAAAAGAAAAAAGTATACACTATTAGACTCTATGTACATCAGAATGTGAATTATAGGGTTCAAAGGTGCTACATACAATTCCTAGTGGAACACCTATATTGTCATACATTCAAAATACACAGGTCATAATACTTGTCCAAACGCTCGACATGTTTCGCCTATAGAGGCTTCATCAGGAGACAAGGATAAGATATATTTGTAGATGGACGAGGATTTTTGAAAGTTATTCCGTATTCTATGGTATGTATACAAAACAACATATTAGTTAATGTACATAAAAAGAAAAAGAATAAAAAAAAACAGTTTAACAATCATTGAGGCGTTATATATGCTGCATAGGATATGCGATGACCAGGATGTCTAGTGAAGTCTGATTACATATGCATGACTCCCTACCTCCAATGTCATAGGGGTTCTGAACATGGTCAGGCTTCTGAATAGAGGTGCCGATGGTTGCACTGGAGCACCCCCCAGGGGACCCACACAGGGACGTACCCAGCGAACACCACCAGAAAACGTGGCTGGGAAATTGTCGGGGGAGATTGAGATCCTGTTCTTTTTCCAAAAAATGTTTATAGGGCCTGTGGGGTACAAATGTACTTATTGACCACAATTGTATTCACATAAACCATAATCATGCATGCGGTAGGCAAATAGTGCGACCATGCCCAATATTAATTGTCGGACTATACCTACCTCTACGGAAGCTTGTAAAAATGTGTATTTATGAGAGGCTCGGGTCGGTCAGCCCCCTAGACAGCAAGAACCGAATGGGGGAAGACGGGCGGGAACTTCTGGATCAACTTCTGAAAGATAGCAAAGCAAACAAAAAAGAGACCCCAATAAAGATGCATGGGAACCATATCCAATACATTTTACGGATCCCCACAAAATGGAGGGGGGGTGTAGTCCCCTACCTTATCATGAGGTATATATGGCATCAGAGCATATCAAATTTGATGGCTGGTCAACCCATATACTGCCCCTCAACAGGGGCTAGGTAAGATATCCAATGCCTATAAAAAGGACATTAAGAACAATTGTAATGATTTCCTATAATCGAGATTAAGGTGGGCAAAATGTCCACCGATTAAAGAATTTAGTTAAGTCAAACTACCTGTTTTGGATCGTTCCCAGAGCGTCCCGAGCCTCACGTCCACCTCAGTCTGACACAGCGTCAGACTGGGTTTAAATGGTCTCCCCCCGTGGCGCCAAATGCGCACGGCGTGTGACGTCACGCCGTGCTGACGTCACGCGGACGTAGTACGGAGGTCAGACGGCGCCTAGCCCAGCACAGGTGACCGGAGTGTTCTTGTGAGGAACTTCTTCCGGTACACAGTTCAAGTGGGGCTGACCTGACATGCCCTGCTGACAGCAGCCCAAACTGCGCTGCCAGCTATTAGGGCATGACAGTGTCCCTCTGGATGGAAAACTCAAACCCAGTGGCCGGGTCAAGGCTGGCGACCGATCCCCGACCCGGAAGCGTGGCGGGCAGAAAACCACCCTAGGGTGGACATAATCAACCGCGCCACGCCACCGGAACGGTCCGTACAATTCCCCAAAACCCTGGGGTGAACGCTGTATGGGGCACCCCCCATGCATTGTCCCCTGAGGCCCGCGCCAGCGCAAGGTCCATCGGGACCGATGAAAACTTATAGGTAAAAAAAGAGAAAAAATAATAAAAATAAAAAAAAAAAGAGAAGAGAAAAAAAGGAAAAATGAAAACGGAATAAAAGGAACACCCTGCATACACATATCCACTGCAGCACACAATTCTTATATTTCTATTGTGAAATTATTATTATACATATAGTTTTTTAGCTCAAAAATATGTTTACAAAACAATAGGCATATCAGTTCACACTCTCAACCCCACGTAAGGGGGGGACAGCATAATATTACATGAACAAGCACGTCTCAGCACACACAGACTGGGGCCATGTTTAGGCCCTAGGTGGCTCACGTATAAGGCCTATCGGTGCTCTATTACTCATACTGGTGGGGAGAGGAGGGGGGGGGGGGAAAGAACGGGAGAAGTGAGAAGTGAAGGGAAGGGGAAAGGAGGAAAAAGGGATAAAGGGAGAGGGAAGGAAGGAAAGGAAAGGAACAGACTAAGGGACCACAGCTGGCAGAGAAGTGAAAAGCCGAAGGTGAAGCTTGAGAAGCCACACACTTAAAGGAAAGGTTTAAAACTGATTCCTTCGTTGAGGCCCGGATACCGGGTGGCCCTCAACAAATAGATCCATCTAGTTTCGATCTGTAAGAGTTTCTTGTCTAGATCACCCCCTCGTTCCTGTTGGGGGAGGTGCTCAAGGCTGTAGAAACCAATAAATTTAAGATCAAAATTATGATATAAGCCTACATGACGGCTAATTGGTGTCTCCATTTTGCGTTTGCAAATTAGTGATACATGATCTCTCATACGGCAAAATAGGGGGCGTTTTTTTTTTCCCACATAGAATGCTCCACATAGGCATTTCATCAAATATACTGATCCTACTGATTGGCAGTTAGTGCGATGTTTTGGAGTCCATGTTCTACCATCTGGCAGATCTATATTTTTGCCCTCCAAAATGAAGCGGCAAAATTTGCATTTGCCACATTTAAATGTACCCGAGACTTGTTTCTTATTATTCTGATCACTTGAATAGTGACTACTTACCAAAGTGTCACGTAGTGAACGTGACCTTTTGTATGTAATCTCTGGATATGGTTTGATGTGCTTGGATATTTTTTCATCAGTGGACAATAAATACCAAAATTTTTTATATATGTTGCGTACCTTTTTGTGTTGTCGATTGTATTTGGTAACAACTCTTGTGCTCTCCTGGGTCTTAGCCCGTCTAGGTTTGTATAGTAGGAGTTGTCTATTCATATCCACTACCTGGTTATAGGCTTTCCTGAGGCATGTTTTACTGTATCCTCGTAGTAAGAGGCGTTCGCGCAGAAGATTCGCCTCTCGTTGAAAATCATCGAGATGCGTGCAATTTCGCTTTATCCTTAGAAATTGGCTATAAGGGATGCTTTTGATTAATTTCTCCGGGTGAGAGCTGCTGGCATGCAGCATACTGTTGCCTGCTGAGGCTTTTCTATAGAGGGTAGAGCACAGTGTTCCTTTCTCATCAACAAAAAGTTCAACATCCAAAAAGGTGATCCTTTTCTGGTCGTAATTAAAGGTAAATTTTAAATTGTATTCATTATCTTGTAATTCGTCCAAAAATACAATGAGGTCCTCCTTCGATCCCGACCATATCATGAGGACGTCATCAATGTAACGACTCCATGATAAGATCTTTATTGGGGTCTCTTTTTTGTTTGCTTTGCTATCTTTCAGAAGTTGATCCAGAAGTTCCCGCCCGTCTTCCCCCATTCGGTTCTTGCTGTCTAGGGGGCTGACCGACCCGAGCCTCTCATAAATACACATTTTTACAAGCTTCCGTAGAGGTAGGTATAGTCCGACAATTAATATTGGGCATGGTCGCACTATTTGCCTACCGCATGCATGATTATGGTTTATGTGAATACAATTGTGGTCAATAAGTACATTTGTACCCCACAGGCCCTATAAACATTTTTTGGAAAAAGAACAGGATCTCAATCTCCCCCGACAATTTCCCAGCCACGTTTTCTGGTGGTGTTCGCTGGGTACGTCCCTGTGTGGGTCCCCTGGGGGGTGCTCCAGTGCAACCATCGGCACCTCTATTCAGAAGCCTGACCATGTTCAGAACCCCTATGACATTGGAGGTAGGGAGTCATGCATATGTAATCAGACTTCACTAGACATCCTGGTCATCGCATATCCTATGCAGCATATATAACGCCTCAATGATTGTTAAACTGTTTTTTCTTTTTCTTTTTATGTACATTAACTAATATGTTGTTTTGTATACATACCATAGAATACGGAATAACTTTCAAAAATCCTCGTCCATCTACAAATATATCTTATCCTTGTCTCCTGATGAAGCCTCTATAGGCGAAACATGTCGAGCGTTTGGACAAGTATTATGACCTGTGTATTTTGAATGTATGACAATATAGGTGTTCCACTAGGAATTGTATGTAGCACCTTTGAACCCTATAATTCACATTCTGATGTACATAGAGTCTAATAGTGTATACTTTTTTCTTTTTCTTTATTTTTATGTTAATAAAACAAGATATTTTATCATACCTCTATGAAATTATTTTCTTTTTTGTATGTACCATAGATAGTCCCAAATCTCCAATAATTTTTTACTGTATATTAATCTGGGATGATTGTACATTATCTATGCAAAACCTTAGAAGAACACTCCAGTCTGGTGAGCTTTGAAAATTTCTATACCCAGGGTGGTTCAAACACCCATGATACTTTTTCACTAGCCATGCCTGTTCTTTATACCCTTACCAATTAATTGAAATTGATAATATTATTATTAATACAGAACATATACCTAGACTGGAGTTTTCTCTTATGATCTAATTGTATATGTTAGTAATGACTTACGTTGTATGACACTTTTTGATATGAATTTCAAATAATCATGTCTTTTTTGTATATTTTTTGTTTTCATGACAAGCACGTTTTAGACACATAGGTGGGGGAAGATTTGGGCGGGGCCCACGCACACCTTTCGTGTGCCCCCTAAATTCATCCCTTACTCCTGGTGCGTTACTTCTACAGGGAGAGAGGGGAGCGGCTGGTGAGTTCAACCCACAGAGAGGTGAAGAGCAGCTGGTGAGTAAAAGACCATATACTTATCATGTCAGATTATTGCGGTCAGGCCTGGGCAGGCTTTGTAACAGATGTTAATCTTTACCGTTCTAAGGAAGATATCAGTGAGGCAGATGTGAGTACATACTTTTCCAGCCTTCAACGGCTGATAGAAAAAAAGACTCGCCTCTTTTGGCACAAAGAATTCTTTGGAAAATATAGATCGAATAGGATAGTACCCTGGGGACTTCGCATACAGATTTTCCCGAACATGAAAAAAGTAGAACCCAACATTAAAAATCAGTGGGAGGAGAACCTGCAAATATGTTCTTTGCAAATGATGAAAATTTTAAGCGAACAATATGATAAAGACATTGCTGAAATAGATCTTGAGATCCTTAGGTGGCAGGAGGAACATGCCAACTTGGGCTCTCACACTTGTTTTCCAGAGAAAGAAAAGAACCTTAGAGACCATTTAACAAAATATGCAACAAACTTAATTAAAACAAAAGAAAATAAATATCAACGTGACAAAAAAGTATATACTTACGAACAGGCGTACAAATGGAACCAAATAAACAAATACCCTGTGAGAAGAAACAACATAAATCAGGACCTACAAATTCCCAGCTTGGATCTTGGAGAACTGGACACATCATCCACTTCCTCAACATCCTTTGCCCCTATAGCCCTGCGGAAGGACAAATCACAACATGAAGGAGCAATACGTAAAAGGAAAAAAAAAAGTGAAACTAGCCTACAGAGCCGATCACGGTCAGATAAAGTGAGTAGCAAGGACAAAAAATCACGTTCTCAACAGAACAAAAATAACACTACATTGAATACAACTTTATCAAACAGTACACTGAATCACTCTCTGGTATCACCCATTACCCCCACCAGGAATGTTGATTCAATTTCCCTGGTGGTGGGTCACCCACCACAGGGACAAGCCTGTGGAGGGACTAACTTAGATCCCCATGTGGAGGTGAAAACGGCTCCAATTTTTTCAAGTAGTACGAGTGATCGTAAACGTAGTCTGCCATTAACCACTCCAATGAAAAAAACTAGTCAGCCTTTAAAATAACGTGTCCCGGCTCTCCAGCTTTGGTGAGTCGGGACAAGTTTGACATTATTAATCTGTCCTCCTATCCTCTCTCAGATAATGAGACTAAGGTATTGCAGTTGGGTCTTACCTTTTGTCCCGATGAAAATGCAGACAAGTTTGAATTAGTAAAGGATCTTCATCTCTTCGCACGTCGCCTGATGTACAAAGTCATCTATGATAAAACATCACCCGATGTTCTCATTGGCGAACAGAATAACGCTAACATAGAAGGAGTTACTTTTGAGGACCTAAGGGCACTACAGGACCTGATGGACCTGTGGGACGAGAGCAATCCGGAGGAGGAAGGTTGGACATTCACTAGTCCATCCGCAACTCCCATCATCCAACAGGGGGTGAATTTCCCTCCGTCTTGCCCTCGCCCCGCGGACCCATCGGCCCCTGGTGCCAAAAATTTTGGCAACCCTAAAACGTATAAATCAAAATCAAAATCTTTTCCTGTCTTACAGGGGAATTCCAATATTTGGGCCTTTGTTATACAGGTCACAAAGGAAATAGAATCTACTAATTGGCAGACTGGACCTCAAACCAATCTGCCGAAGGAACTCAAAGAAGCATTGCAAACCCTAAAAACAAACAGTAATATTATAATCAAACCCTCAGACAAGGGAGGGAACTTGGTTATTCTAGACATAGAGAATTATGAAAAAATGTGCCTGGACATAATATCAAATAAAACTTGGTACAGATCGGTACCAGCCTCACATGTAAATTACTATATGAACAAATATAAAAACATAATACTGAAGGCCCGCATAAATGGCACCATAGATGCCAAAACCTATGATTTTCTTGATATGACCTCTTTTACTACTCCAACGTTTTATGCCTTGCCTAAGGTACATAAGAGTCTGACATCGCCACCAGGCCGCCCCATAATTTCAGGGTGTGGGTCTTTAACGGAAAAAGCCAGCCAATTGGTTGATGAGTATCTGTATCCACATGTAAAATGCTTATTTTCATATGTAAAAGACACCATAGAACTTTTGAAAAGCACAGACGGACTACAGATCCCCACAAATGCATGGCTTGTAGCCATTGACATAGAGGCCCTCTATAACTCGATCCCACATAAAAAAGGTATCGAGGTGATAGGGGAATTCCTGACAGAAAGAGACATTGATTCATGGAAATACAATGAATTTGTATTAGAGCTACTCAGCTTTGTGTTGATGCATAACATATTTGTATTTAAACGCTCCCACTACCTCCAGGTACAGGGGGTCGCTATGGGGGCAAAATGTGCGCCCTCCTATGCGAACCTGTATCTGGGGGGATGGGAGCGAGACCTATTCTCTGATGAGAATAAAAGCTTGTCGATTAGCCAAATCTTATCATGGAGTCGTTACATTGATGACGTCCTCATGATATGGTCGGGATCGAAGGAGGACCTCATTGTATTTTTGGACGAATTACAAGATAATGAATACAATTTAAAATTTACCTTTAATTACGACCAGAAAAGGATCACCTTTTTGGATGTTGAACTTTTTGTTGATGAGAAAGGAACACTGTGCTCTACCCTCTATAGAAAAGCCTCAGCAGGCAACAGTATGCTGCATGCCAGCAGCTCTCACCCGGAGAAATTAATCAAAAGCATCCCTTATAGCCAATTTCTAAGGATAAAGCGAAATTGCACGCATCTCGATGATTTTCAACGAGAGGCGAATCTTCTGCGCGAACGCCTCTTACTACGAGGATACAGTAAAACATGCCTCAGGAAAGCCTATAACCAGGTAGTGGATATGAATAGACAACTCCTACTATACAAACCTAGACGGGCTAAGACCCAGGAGAGCACAAGAGTTGTTACCAAATACAATCGACAACACAAAAAGGTACGCAACATATATAAAAAATTTTGGTATTTATTGTCCACTGATGAAAAAATATCCAAGCACATCAAACCATATCCAGAGATTACATACAAAAGGTCACGTTCACTACGTGACACTTTGGTAAGTAGTCACTATTCAAGTGATCAGAATAATAAGAAACAAGTCTCGGGTACATTTAAATGTGGCAAATGCAAATTTTGCCGCTTCATTTTGGAGGGCAAAAATATAGATCTGCCAGATGGTAGAACATGGACTCCAAAACATCGCACTAACTGCCAATCAGTAGGATCAGTATATTTGATGAAATGCCTATGTGGAGCATTCTATGTGGGAAAAACAAAACGCCCCCTATTTTGCCGTATGAGAGATCATGTATCACTAATTTGCAAACGCAAAATGGAGACACCAATTAGCCGTCATGTAGGCTTATATCATAATTTTGATCTTAAATTTATTGGTTTCTACAGCCTTGAGCACCTCCCCCATCAGGAACGAGGGGGTGATCTAGACAAGAAACTCTTACAGATCGAAACTAGATGGATCTATTTGTTGAGGGCCACCCGGTATCCGGGCCTCAACGAAGGAATCTGTTTTAAACCTTTCCTTTAAGTGTGTGGCTTCTCAAGCTTCACCTTCGGCTTTTCACTTCTCTGCCAGCTGTGGTCCCTTAGTCTGTTCCTTTCCTTTCCTTCCTTCCCTCTCCCTTTATCCCTTTTTCCTCCTTTCCCCTTCCCTTCACTTCTCACTTCTCCCGTTCTTTTCCCCCCCCCCCCCCCCTCCTCTCCCCACCAGTATGAGTAATAGAGCACCGATAGGCCTTATACGTGAGCCACCTAGGGCCTAAACATGGCCCCAGTCTGTGTGTGCTGAGACGTGCTTGTTCATGTAATATTATGCTGTCCCCCCCTTACGTGGGGTTGAGAGTGTGAACTGATATGCCTATTGTTTTGTAAACATATTTTTGAGCTAAAAAACTATATGTATAATAATAATTTCACAATAGAAATATAAGAATTGTGTGCTGCAGTGGATATGTGTATGCAGGGTGTTCCTTTTATTCCGTTTTCATTTTTCCTTTTTTCTCTTCTCTTTTTATTTTTTATTTTTATTATTTTTTCTCTTTTTTTACCTATAAGTTTTCATCGGTCCCGATGGACCTTGCGCTGGCGCGGGCCTCAGGGGACAATGCATGGGGGGTGCCCCATACAGCGTTCACCCCAGGGTTTTGGGGAATTGTACGGACCGTTCCGGTGGCGTGGCGCGGTTGATTATGTCCACCCTAGGGTGGTTTTCTGCCCGCCACGCTTCCGGGTCGGGGATCGGTCGCCAGCCTTGACCCGGCCACTGGGTTTGAGTTTTCCATCCAGAGGGACACTGTCATGCCCTAATAGCTGGCAGCGCAGTTTGGGCTGCTGTCAGCAGGGCATGTCAGGTCAGCCCCACTTGAACTGTGTACCGGAAGAAGTTCCTCACAAGAACACTCCGGTCACCTGTGCTGGGCTAGGCGCCGTCTGACCTCCGTACTACGTCCGCGTGACGTCAGCACGGCGTGACGTCACACGCCGTGCGCATTTGGCGCCACGGGGGGAGACCATTTAAACCCAGTCTGACGCTGTGTCAGACTGAGGTGGACGTGAGGCTCGGGACGCTCTGGGAACGATCCAAAACAGGTAGTTTGACTTAACTAAATTCTTTAATCGGTGGACATTTTGCCCACCTTAATCTCGATTATAGGAAATCATTACAATTGTTCTTAATGTCCTTTTTATAGGCATTGGATATCTTACCTAGCCCCTGTTGAGGGGCAGTATATGGGTTGACCAGCCATCAAATTTGATATGCTCTGATGCCATATATACCTCATGATAAGGTAGGGGACTACACCCCCCCTCCATTTTGTTGGGATCCGTAAAATGTATTGGATATGGTTCCCATGCATCTTTATTGGGGTCTCTTTTTTGTTTGCTTTGCTATCTTTCAGAAGTTGATCCAGAAGTTCCCGCCCGTCTTCCCCCATTCGGTTCTTGCTGTCTAGGGGGCTGACCGACCCGAGCCTCTCATAAATACACATTTTTATGCACAGCTGTACCAGATTCTTCTGTGTGCACCAGTTTTAGTTCATCTCCCCTAATGAGTTATATGATTCCTCTATGTTGACTTTGCAGATTATATCTGCAAGCTCATAAGACACCCCAAGTCATGTCAAATATATAAAACTGTAGATTCTTGCTTTTTATTGGCTAACAGAATACAACTTTGTAATAACATATTTTAATTGTGTAGGTTTTCTGGGCTTTCAAAAAAATATATCTATATATTTAACTTACCAGCATCTTTTTCAGTTCCTGGCCTTGGGTCACTCTTAAGGAAGTCGAAATTATTTATTATCACACAGTAGCCTCTGCATTTCTGATTCATTGGATATACCTTTAAGATAAAGTCCCATTACAGTTATAAAAAGGTTCAGGGAAAGCATGTATACACCTCTTCATGTAGCATAAACAAATGTGACAGTAATTACTTAGGATATTGGAACTAGTGTAACCCACTTTTGTTTGTTCATTAGCCCATAGACTCTTCTATGGTATTATTTTAACACTTTCTGTAGATTTTGTCAATTTTTCACAGTCATGCCACAGGTGACATAGCAAAAGAAGCAATTCGATCTAACAATTTTTTTTTTTAGCATAGAAAAATCTTTTGGTGAGTATATTTTGAATTTCAAGAACCTCTTAAGCCTCGTGCACATTTTCCGCAGACAAAGTGTGGGACTTTTGTCCGAAGGGCGTTGGCCAGGAACTTGTCTTGCATACAAACGGCACACAATTGTCGGCCAACAAACATGAACGTAGTGAGGTACTACGTGGTTTTTCAGCTCTTTAGCGCCACCCTTTGGGCACCTTCTGCCAATGTTGTGTTTGGTGAGCATTGATTCCAAGCATGCGTATTTGTACTTTGGACTTTTGTCCGATGTACTCGTGTACACACGCTCGTAGAATCCGACAACAGACCGTTGTCCGCGGAAAATTTATAAACCTGCCATCCAACATTTGTCCACGGAAAGTTGGCCAACAATTGTCTGATGGAGCGTACAAACAGCCTGTCATCACACAATTCCCGTCAGAAAATCCAATCGTGTGTACGAGGCTTTATATAGCAGGTTGATGATTAAAGTAGAACTATATGCAAAACGTTTTTTTCATTTATTTTGGATAGAGCAAGGGAGAGTTATAACCCCTGTCCGATTCTTTTTTTTCACCATCTGTGTCCCATAGCGGAGATTTCCCTTCACTTCCTGTCCCATAGCCAAAACAGGAAGTGAGAGGAAATCCCTGCAAATTAAGGAAATCCTTGGGACCCCCCCCCCCCCCCCCCCCCCCCGGTCACCAGAATTAGTGTCTCCATTGGAAGATTTTCCCTCAATTACTTTTCTGGGGACAACCCAAAACTTGGGATTTACTTTTACTTTCACTTTCAAAGAGAATGGTAAACAGAACAAATAGAGAGACTGAATCTCCTTATCAGGGGCACTACAGGACAGGAGTTCTAATCCCTCTCCACTCTATCCAAAACTAAAAATAATGTTATGCATTTAGTTATATTTTAAATGTGCAGCCCATCCACAACTAGGGTTGTCACTTTTTCTTCCAGCCAAACTCGAACACTTTAGAGGCTGACAGTAATTCTTTTTTATTGTAGCCACTATAGGATTGTAACACACCTGGGACACCTTTGGGCACTCCAAAGATAATAGTAATGTTGTACACATAGTGACCCCTCACCCTCCCGTCAGGCCCTGTTCCAAGTCACATTCCTGTCTAAATAATGTGTCCAGGTTTCAGGTGGACTGAAACCTGGACACAAGATTCAAAACCCAGACTATCCGCGTGAATCCCGGACAGGTGGCATCCCTATCCACAACTGATATTTCAGTTTTGAGGAAATACTTGCAGACTGAATCATCTACCAAGCTTCTTTATCATTATTTAGCATTAGATTTCTCCTTCAAATGTCTTTGGGTTCTTTCAATCAAGCATTGAAAATACGCAGTTGAGTTGTGTTGTTACCACTTCCTGACCACCTATCAACGCCACTCAAAATTGTTAAAATAGGGAGCAGATGAAGGTGTTCACACTGCAGCATTAGTATTGCCTTGTGTTGTGGCGAGGTAAAAATTTCACTGTCTGCCAAGTTCAGCAGGCATTGATGTTTTGCAATCGTCTCCATTCACTTCTTTTGAAAGGCACTGTAAACATGCCTATGGCTTTTTCTGTGCATTTAAGGCTCAGTTGCATAGCATCAGAAGTGATCACTTCCCATTTCAGCCTTGTAAAAAAAAAAAAAATCTCACAAGGTGCTTGAGGAGCATCGCCTGATGCAACTTGAGTGTCTGTGCAATGTGTCCAAAATGCTCATTAACACTATAGGTGCATTAACCACTTGCCGGCCGTGTATAACTTACATATAGGGCGGCAAAGTGGCACTTCCAGGTTGGGGGCATGAATGCGCTCCAACGCCAGCCCACTTCCGCTGTGATTATACATAGCCGAAGCTGATCAGCGGTTACCGGGGACTCGATGTCCGCCAGCACCCACTGATCCTTTGGTACAGAGGGAGTATGTAAACAAGGCAGATCACTGTTCTGTAAGTAGGCAAGACATGGATCCCATGTTCCTGCCTTTCTCTAGAAAAAGCACCTCCCACAGTACACAAAGTCACTAGCTAGACACACAGGTAACCTTTTGATCGCCCCTGATGTTAATCCCTTCCCAGTGAGTGTCATTAGTACAGTCACAGTGCATATTTTTTAGCACGGATCAATGTATTAGTGTCACTGGTTCCCAAAAAGTGCCAAAAGTGTCAGTTAGTGTCCAACTGTCCACCGCTATATCGCACTGATATAAGTCGCTGATAGCCGACTAGTAAAAAAAAAAATATCTCATAGTTTGTACACGCTATAACTTTTGCCCAAACCAATCAATATTATTGGGATTTTTCTTACCAAAAATATGTAGCAGAATACATATTGGCCTGTACACACGACCGGACTTTGACGGACTTAATTCCATCTGACTTTTCAACGGAGTTTCGACGGACTTCCGTCGAATCAGACTTGTCTACACACAATCACACCAAAGTCTGACGGATTCGACCGTGATGACGTACGACCGGACTAGAATAAGGAAGTTCATAGCCAATAGCTGCCCTAGTGTCGGTTTTCGTCGGTCGGACTTGCATACAGACGAGTAAATATTTTGACTGGACTCGAGTCGGAAAGATTTGAAACATGTTCTAAATCTAAAGTCCGTCTGATTTTCGACAGAAAAGGTCTGCTGAAGGTCCGATGAAGCCCACACACGGTCGAATTGTCTGACGGATTCGTTCCGTCAGACCAGTTCGGTCAAAAAGTCCGGTCGTGTGTACACATCATAAGTTGATGAAGAGATTACATTTTTTCAATTTTTTTTATTGAATGTGTTTTCTAGCAGAAAGTAAAAAAAAAAAAAAAATATATTATATATATATATATATATATATATATATATATATATATATATATAAATTCTTTTTTTGTATTTGTAAGCCTTTTTTTGTATATAGTGCAAACAATAAAAACCCCAAAGGTGATCAAATACCACCAAAAGAAAGCTCTTTTTGTGGGAAAAAAAGGACATACATTTTATTTGGGTTTAGCATCGCACGACTACACAACTGTCAGTAACGCAGTGCCAAATAACAAAAAATGGCCTGGTCATGAAGGGGGTAAATCTTCCGGAGAGCAAGTGGTTAAAGGCTGCTTTAAAATTCAACGTGTGAAAGAGCCCTTCATGTAAGTGAAATCAGGGAAAATAGTCCTGGAGGTGCAGCAAGCATGGCAGATACAAAACAGCCCATCATTTTGGTGAGAATTTGTTGCCAGCCTTAGATTTCCCAGGTACTCAGGGGAAATAGGATGCCATTTTGGAGGGTGGTAAACGTTGAAACTTCAGTAAGATGATTTTGCCTTTAAAGACCCATGAGAAGTCAGCGATAAACCAACCCATCAGATAACATTAATTGAATATTAATTTTGTGTGAGACCTTACAACTTGATACTGTAATGGCAAGTATTGTCTTTAACTAACCTCAGATTGTGTTCGGTCTTGAAGACTTAGAGCAGCAATGTCATTTTCAGTTTCAACATCTGCAAGATAAACAGTTATTAATACGATCTCATAACCATAATTTTCAACCAGCTAATTTTGAGGGCACTTCGGTCATAGCTCCCAACTCACCCAACTGTCCCTTATTTCGATGGACTGTCCCTGATTTGGAACAAAGTCCCTCTGTCCCTCTTTCCTCCTAATTTGTCCCTCATTTTGGTCTGATGTATATTGTTTTATGTAAAATGCATTTTTTAGCTTTCAAAAAGTGTTTCCCAGGGCTAAACCTTTCATCCAATTTCTAAATGGCTCCATTTTCAATGTCAAAAGCTAGTATAAAGGAATAGTAGTGGTAAAAGAAAAAAAAAGCACTTTTGGGTTTAAATATATATTTTTTTGTATAATTCTCCTTTAAGAGGGCGTGGCAGGGGTGTGTCCTATGCCTACATACCTTTGCTAAAAGGTGTCCCTTGTTCCCATCTCAACAAGTTGGGAGGTATGACTTAGGTAAAGCAGATAGTACGGCTAGGCCCAACCATGGGTTTTAGGAAAGATGGATCAACTTCAGTATAACCAGCCTGCCCATAAATTGATAAAAATTTGTCAGTCTCCTGCTTAACCGAACACATTTCGATCCGTCTATGGCCAGCTTAATAATCTTTCAAGATGTTGCTAACATGTTTTCCAGCCATTTGGAGTTATAACCACTCCAGTTCTGATTTGGATTTAAAGCAGGATTTCTGTCTTGTTGATAAATCTAGGTATATTCAGACAACATTTTCCAAAATGGAACCATATAAAATGCCTAAACTAACTCAATCAAATTCATAGCAGAAATATTTATACTCTACAGTGTTTATAGACAGTCATACCTCTCGCAATGTCATGGAGAGGTAGCCTGACACAGAATTCTCCTTTCTGGTGCTTGTACTTACAACTTTTTTTTAGTCACAGGATGAGGACAGGGTGGTGATAAAGCTGTATTACTTTATGGCAAAATAGAAAAGTGAGGTTACCGACCTGGCTATGCTGTTCACAAGGGCAACCTGGATAACTGATTATTTACAAATATAAATAATTTGGTAGTTAAACAGATAATGTACAGTTCAGTTGAAAAAAATTATTAAAATATTATTAAACAGTAGGGAAGGGCCGAACGACCCCGTTTGGTTCGCACCAGAACTTTCGAACATTGCGATAGTTCGGAACCGAATAATGAACCCCATTGAAGTCTATGGGACCCGAACGTGAAAAATCAAGTGTCCATTTTGAAGGCCTATATGCAAGTAATTGGGCATTCAATGGTTATGGGGGTCCAGGTACTGCCCCAGGGGACATGTAATAATGAAAAAAAAGTTTGTAAAAAACATTATTTTTAAATGAGCAGTGATTTATTGATGCTTAAAGCGGAGGTCCAGCTGAAATTTTATTTTTTAAAAGTCAGCAGCTACAAACACTGTAGCTGCTAACTCCCTTAGTCCAGGGGTGTCCAAACTTTTTCAAAGAGGGCCAGATTTGATGAAGTGAACATGCCTGAAGGCCGACCATTTTGCCTCACGGTTGCCACGAATGCAGCCTCATGGTTGCCATGGTTGCCACAAATGCAGCCTCTCCATTGCCATGAATGCAGCCTCTCCATTGCCATGAATGCAGCCTCTCCATTGCCACGAATGCATCTTCTCTATTGCCATGAATGCAGCCTCTCCATTGCCATGAATGCAGCCTCACCATTGCCATGAATGCAACCTCACAATTGCCATGAATGCCGCCTCACCATTGCCATGAATGCAGCCTCACAATTGCCATGAATACAGCCTCACCGTTGCCATGAATGCAGCCTCACCATTGCCATCAGTGCAGCCTGATCGATGCCCATCTGCAGCCTCAGAGGGGACAGGGAGGGGGTGGGAAGAGCGCCAACAGATTACATAAAAGAGAATCTCCTGTTAACTCAGAGTCCTCTTTACTACAAAGTCCCGCCTATTATGATAGACAGGACAGTCATCCAATGGCAGCCCAGGAGATGGGACTTCCTGTTACAGATGCTGCAGAGTAAATAGGAGATTCTCCTGTATGTAATCTGACAGCCCATTGCTGCCCCCTCGGTATATATCTTTTGTGGCCCTGGGGGCCTCAAAAGATATATATATATCCAAATTACCAGGGGGGCCGTATTAAACCAGAACGTGGGCCGCAATTGGCACGTGGGCCGGACTTTGGACATGCCTGCCTTAGTCCATCTGTAAAGTGGCACATCTGTACTGTGTATAGCTGCTGCAGCAATAATTGCATTTATAAAGCCCAAAAAATGAAATTTTCCCTGCCAGATTTCTTTAAACAAGATCTGTAAGCAATGGCTTGGGGAGCCAGTCTGTATGATGAGGCCACAATGTAGTGCACTGGGAACAAGATTAGCGATTTTTTGGATATATTCTGGTGTCTCAGACTTTGGATAGAAGTAACGGGTGCAGAAAAATTGTTGTTTGGGTGTCAGTGTTGCCTTCACACCGTAACCCTATATAGGTACTCTTGATGAAAGCAAGAATTGGCCTTGCTGTCAAAAATTGCAATGATATGCGCCTGTCAAACAGGTGTGACAAAATTGGTCTTTGGGTGTCAGTGGCAGCTTCACACCATAACCCTATAGAGGTACTCTTGATGAAAGCAAGAATTTGGCCTTGCTGTCCAAAATTGCAAAGATATGCACCTGTCAAACAGGTGTGGAAAAATTGGTCTTTGGGTGTTAATTGTGCCCATGAAACATACACTAAAACATTCTTCCAGATTTAATCAACACCTACAACACTATGCAGCCTAGAAATCCACCAGAGATTCCACATCCCAAAAACACTTAACCATCGACATCGGCATCAGGGGCTTCATAGCTGCTGGTAATCCAGGACTGATTCATTTTAATAAAAGTCGGTCCTCAGAGTCTGTGGACAGATGCGTTCTATGATCAGTAACAAAACCTCCAGCAGCACTGAATGCCCGTTCAGAAAGCATGCTGGATGCAGGGCAGCCCAGCAGCTCAATAGCATACTGGGCAAGTTCTGGCCAGTGGTCTATTCTCATGATCCAGTAATCCAGTGGATCGTCGACTGGAAAGCTCTCCATCTCTGTTTTCGCCCCTAGATAATGGTCCACCATGTGATGCAGATGCTGTCGATGGGATGTGGAAGCTGGGTGGCGAGGGCTAAAAAAATTGAGAAATGCTTCACTTAGGCAGCCGCCTTCTACACCGCTCCACCCTTGACTAACAGAAGCCTCAAAACTACTGTTTTCCACAACACTGTAACCTATCAGAGTAAGGAAAAGTATTCGATAAATTCCTTTTTAAGGTGTCCTCAAGAGATTTCATCTTCTGCACTCTCTGTGGGGACGGGATGAGCTCTGAGACTTAGTCATCCTTTTCCTTTACACCACAGCATGAGAAACAGGCTCCTCTGGGTCATTAAGGATTACAGTGTCTGGAACTGCCTCCTCCAAGCCACGTACTACTCTCAAGTTACTGGGAATGGAAAACCATCTCTTACTGTTTGATGTATGACTCTCTCTGCTTCAATGCCTTCAAAAACTGCCAGAATCCTTCTCCTCTTGTGTGTTCTGTGGCATAAGGACAATGGTGTCTGCATAAAGTGGGTCTTGAGAGGAAAGGAAGTCCTCCTATTCGTCCCGCTGCTCTGCCTTGAGTGCCCTGTCCATAATGCCAAGCAGAGTCTGCTCCAGCAGGAACACAACAGGGATTGTGTCACTGATGCATGCATTGTCATGGCTCACCATCTTTGTGGCCTCCTCAAATGGTGACAGTATAATGCATGCATCCTTTATGAGCAGCCATTGGCGTGGGGAAAAAAACCAAGCCCGCCCAAGCCTGTCGTTGTGCGATACTCACACAGGTACTCGTTGACAGCCCTCTGCTGCATGTGCAGCTGCTGCAGCATTGCCAAAGTCGAGTTCCACCTGGTGGGCATGTCACAAATCAGGCAGTTTACGGGCAGGTGGAATTCCCGCTGGATTTCAGCCAACCGAGCACTGGCTGTGTATTATCGCCTAAAATGGCTACAGACTCTTCTGAGCCTGCTTTAGTAGATCTTCAAACCCTGGGTACCTATTTAAGAAAAGCTGCAACAGCAACACCAAGTTGAGGACATGTGCCAGGCATGGCACATGTGTCAACTTTCCCTGTCTAAGGGTGGACAGGAGGTTTGTGCCATCATCACACACC
This sequence comes from Lithobates sylvaticus, assembly GCA_028564925.1. Classification (NCBI taxonomy): domain Eukaryota; kingdom Metazoa; phylum Chordata; class Amphibia; order Anura; family Ranidae; genus Lithobates; species Lithobates sylvaticus. Next base: position 127,824,414 of record CM053031.1, read on the forward strand.
ACCGTTCTTGGCTCCAGCTGGCATGGCGTGAACCACCTCTGGGTCTATCCCTGCAGAGCTGCAAGAATCTCTGCTCTGGTGTGGCTGCTGTTCCCTAGACACACCAGCTGAAGCACTGCATGACACTTTTTAGCCTGACTCATTGAATAGCCCTTTGAATGTTTAGGGGATACTTGAGGTTCATACCGTAGGACAATTCAGCAGAGGAGGGCATGGAGGTGGAGGAGGAGGGGGTAAAGCTGAAAAATCTTGCATCATCACCAGCTGTATGGAGACATGGGTGCACAACAAGCTGCAGCACTGAGCCCTGTCCTGCAGCCTTCCGAGTTGCAAGCAGAGTTACCCAGTGAGCTGTGAACGAAATATATCGTCCCTGCCCATGCTTGGTAGACCACTTGTCAGCTGTAACATAGACTTTGCGGCTGACTGCCTTGCCCAACAATGGCACAACATTGCCTTCCACATGACGGTAGAGAGCTGAAATGGCCTTACGTGAAAATAAATATTGACTGGGAACCTGTCAGTGACGGAAGGGGGCAGAATCCACCAGGCGGAAAGGCAGAAGTTGTAGAGCCAGCAGCTTTGACAAGCTTGCATTTAGATGCTGGGCATGTGAGTGGCAGGGACTGTATTTTTTTTTCTGCTGCAGCAGATGGGGCACCGAAATTTGCCAGCTATAGTCTACAGCTGGTGGTGTGCTCCTGGCAGATGTGCTGCAAGGACCTGAGACACCCTGCGCTATACCATCATTCCTGTCAGTGGAGGCTGCTGAGAGGTCATGAGGTATAGCAGGGACAGACTGAGGTGAGTAAGGAGGAGGGACAGATTTGTGCCCCTTGTGTGGCTTTTAGGTGCTCTTGCCAACGGGTGGTGGGAGGTTAAATGCCTTGTCAAGCATGTGGTACCCAAATGTTTGGTGTTTTTGCCAAACTTGATGTGCTTGAGACAAAGTTTGCAAATAGCAACAGTGCGATCGGCTGCACATATACTAAAAAAGGCCCAGACAGTTAAGCTGTGGGTAGTGGGCCGGGAGATAACAGTTCCACATGTGATGGAATAGGGTGGCTGCTCTCTACTCTTCCATGATGCTGCTTCGTTGGGCCTCACCCTCACTTTCCTCCATTGCTCTATCCGGCACCCAAGTCGAGTCAGTGACCTCATCATCATAATTTTCTCCATCCTCATTACCACTTAAAATTATTATTTAAACATGTCCCTTTAAAAAAAGGGCGCCGGGCACAGTGCAGTATGCACCGCTCTATCCCCAATAGATAGATTCATGCATTGCATGAATCTATCTATTGTCACCGCTGCCGCCCCCTATTCAGGTGTCCGGCCCCTGATCGGGCGCCGGGCATCTGAATTACAGTGGGGGGGGTGTTTCTGGAAGCGCCCCTATTAGAGCTGTAAGCTCTAATAGGGGACCTTATTAGAGCGGTGGGCTCTAATAGGCTTCCCTAAGTGTAAACAGCGGGCGCAATGCTTTGCGTTCGCTGATTACACAGTATTGTGTTAGAGAAGCGAATACATCGCTTCCCTAACACAGACCCGCCTCTCAGCCAATCAGGTTGCCAGGTCTGTTACCTGTAACCTGATTGGCTGAAGTCACAGGCGCTGTGATTGGACGCTAGGCGTCCAATCATAGCAGAAGACAGGAGCGCGGGAGAAGAAGACCTCGGACGATAGCAGAAGACAGGAGGAGCGCGGGAGAAGAAGACCTCGGACGATGAGACGCCGCTCGCCGCCTGACGCCGTCACCAGCTGCACATCGAGACAAGGTAAGTGCAGAGGGCAGGCAGGGGCACAGTGGCAGCACTTGGAGGGGCACAGTGGCAGCACTTGGAGGGGCACTCTGGCAGCACTTGGAGGGGCACTCTGGCAGCACTTGGAGGGGCACTCTGGCAGCACTTGAAGGGGCACTCTGGCAGCACTTGAAGGGGCACTCTGGCAGCACTTGAGGGGCACAATGGAGACAACTTGACAATACCCTGCGGCTGTGAATCGTCAAGGAGCAAGTGGCTGACGCTGTGTTCAAATAACTCCGCTGACTCCTCCATGCCTGATGCTGGGGCTATGACAGGAATAACTGTGGACAAGGAGGCAGGTTTAGCCACTCTGGCAGCTGCAGGGGACTGCGCACTAGTTTTTGCTTGGGTGATGGAGGATGAGGAGGATAAGGACTTTTTAGTAAGCCAGTCCACCACCTCCTCTGCATGCTGTGGCTGGATAGCATAGGCAACATCACTAAACAGAGGAAATGATGCCCTGCCTGAGGAATGACCCCTGTCCTGCCTGTGGACACATACGCTGCTGACCCCCTTACACTGCCATGGGAACATCTGCCTCTCCTTGCTGTCCTCCCATACATGAAGGGGGAGGGGGGTGCTTTTATTAACAAAATGTAATAAAGATATGTGTAAATGTGGATGTGGATGCACTTTAATCAATGGAAAGTGGTATTTGGTGCACTTTAATTTGAGTATTCACTACACAGACCCACTCACAAGATACACTATAATATACTGCGTCAAACGTGCAGTAACGCACAGAACTATATAGCGTTAAACTTGCAGCAGGGGCGGACTGACAACTGATGGGGCCCCCAGGCAATAGAAGATCATGGGGCCCCCAGCGTCCCAAGCCACACCTGCACAGGGGGACATTGGGGGGGAGCACACAGGGAGACACTGTGGAGGGGGAGAGCGCACAGGGGGACACTGTGAGGGGGAGAGAGCGCACATGGGGACACTGTGGAGGGGAAGAGAGCGCACAGGGGGACACTGGGGGAGGGAGAGGGCACACAGGGGGACACTGGGGGAGGGAGAGGGAACACAGGGGGACACTGGGGGAGGGAGAGGGAACACAGGGGGAAACTGGGGGAGGGAGAGGGCATACAGGGGGACACTGGGGGAAATAGAGAGGGCACCCTGGGGGAGGGAGAGGGCACACAGGGGGACACTGGGGGAGGAAAAGGGCACACAGGGGGACATTGTCGGGGGGCACACAGGGGGGCACTGTGGGGGGTGGGAGCACACAGGGGGACACTGGGGGAGGAAAAGGGCACACAGGGGGGGGAGCACACAGTGGGGGGGAGCACACAGATGGACACTGTGGGGGGGAGAGCACACATGGGCACACTGTGGGGGGGGAGAGCATACAGGGGGGGCAGTGTGGGGGGGGAGAGCACACAGGGGGGGCAGTGTGGGGGGAGCATACAGGGGGGACAGTGTGGGGGGAGAGCATACAAGGGGGACAGTGTGGGGGGAAAGCATACAGGGGGGCAGTGTGGGGGAGAAGGGCATATAGGAGGGACAGTGTGGGGGGAGAGCATACAGGTGGGACAGTGTGGGGGGAGAGAATACAGGGGGGACAGTGTGGGGGGAGAGCATACAGGGGGGACAGTGTGGGGGGAGAGCATACAGGTGGGAGTGTGGGGGAGAGCATACAGGGGGACAGTGTGGGGGATAGCATACAGGTGGGACAGAGTGGGGGGAGAGCCTACAGGGGGGGACAGTGTGGGGGAGAGCATACAGGGGGGCAGTGTGGGGGGGGCATACAGGGGGGACAGTGTGGGGGAGGGGGGAGAGCACACTTAAGTGTGGCCTGGGCCCCATACATCTGCACTGCCCCCTCCCTCCGATGGCAACCCTCCAGTAAAAAAAAAATCACTCACCCGATGCCTGTAATAGGCACACATGGGGACAGTGTGGGATGGGGACAGTGTGGGAGGGGGAGAGCACACAGGGGGACACTGTGGGGGGAGAGCATACAGGGGGGGCAGTGTGGGGGGGAGAGCACACAGGGGGGGCAGTGTGGGGGAAGAGCATACAGGGGGGACAGTGTGGGGGAGAGCATACAAGGGGGACAGTGTGGGGGGAAAGCATACAGGGGGGCAGTGTGGGGGAGAAGGGCATATAGGAGGGACAGTGTGGGGGGAGAGCATACAGGTGGGACAGTGTGGGGGGAGAGAATACAGGGGGGACAGTGTGGGGGGAGAGCATACAGGGGGGACAGTGTGGGGGGAGAGCATACAGGTGGGAGTGTGGGGGAGAGCATACAGGGGGACAGTGTGGGGGATAGCATACAGGTGGGACAGAGTGGGGGGAGAGCCTACAGGGGGGGACAGTGTGGGGGAGAGCATACAGGGGGGCAGTGTGGGGGGGCATACAGGGGGGACAGTGTGGGGAGGGGGGAGAGCACACTTAAGTGTGGCCTGGGCCCCATACATCTGCACTGCCCCCTCCCTCCGATGGCAACCCTCCAGTAAAAAAAAAAAAATCACTCACCCGATGCCTGTAATAATACCGCTAACGGCGTGCTGCTCACCGCCAGCCCCTCCTCTCATCTCGTCCGTCCTAGACTCCTAGGTGATACAGTGCAAGGCTTGCACTGTATCACCTAGGAGTCTAGGACGGACGAGGAGAGTTGAGGGGCCGGCGGGGAGCAGCGCGCCGTTAGCGGTATTATTACAGGCATTATTATTACAGGTGAGTGAAGCACCTGCAATAATACCGCTAACGGCGCACTGCTCCCCGCCGGCCCCTCCTTCCCTCCTGTCCATCATGGACAAGCGGGGAGCAGTGCGCCATTAGCGGTATTATTACAGCCGCTTCAAGGGGCCTCTCGTTTGGCCGGGCATGGGCCCCTAATGGCTCCGGCCCCTCGGGCAGCGACTGAATCACCGATCGGTCAGTCCACCCCTGACTTGCAGTAATGCAATGAAATATACGACATTAAACTTGCAGTAATGCAATGAAATATACGGCGTTAAACTTGCAGTAACACAATTAAATATATGGCGTTAAACTTGCAGTAACGCAATAAAATGCACAGCGTTAAATTTGCAGTAATGCACAGAACTATATGGCGTTAGGCTTGCAGTAATGCAATGAAATATACGGCGTTAAATGTGCAGTAACGCAATGAAATATACAGCGTTAAACTTGCAGTAACGCACAAATCTATACAGAGTTAAGCTTGCATTAATGCAATGAAATATACAGCGTTAAACTTGTAGTAACGCAATTAAATATATGGCGTTAAACTTGCAGTAACGCACAGACCTATATGACGTTAAACTTGCAGCAACGCAATTAAATATACAGCGTTAAACTTGCAGTAACAAACTGAAATATACAGCGTTAAACTTGCAGTAACGCACAGAACTATATGGAGTTAAACTTGCAGTAACGCAATGAAATATACGGCGTTAAACCTGCAGTAACGCATAGAACTATTTGGAGGTAAACTTGCAGTAACGCACAGAACTATATGGCGTTAAACTTACAGTAATGCAATGAAATATACAGCGTTAAATTTGCAGTAACGCACAGAACTATATGACGTTAAACTTGCAGTAACGCAATGATATATATGGCGTTAAACTTGCAGTAGCACAATGAAATATACAGCGTTAAACTTGCAGTAACACACTGAAATATACAGCGTTAAACTTGCAGTAACTCACAGAACTATATGGAGTTAAACTTGCAGCAATGCAATAAAATATACGGCGTTAAACTTGCAGTAAAGCAATTAAATATATGGCGGTAAACTTGCAGTAACGCATAGAACTATTTGGAGTTAAACTTGCAGTAACGCAATGAAATATACAGCGTTAAACCTGCAGTAATACACAGAACTATATGGAGTTAAGCTTGCAGTAATTCAATGAAATATATGGCGTTAAACTTGCAGTAACGCAATTAAATATATGTCGTTAAACTTGCAGTAATGCACAGAACTATATGGAGTTAAACTTGCCGTAGCACAATGAAATATACAGCGTTAAACTTGCAGTAACACACTGAAATATACAGCGTTAAACTTGCAGTAACTCACAGAACTATATGGAGTTAAACTTGCAGCAATGCAATAAAATATACGGCGTTAAACTTGCAGTAAAGCAATTAAATATATGGCGGTAAACTTGCAGTAACGCACAGACCTGTATGGCGTTAACCTTGCAGTAACGCACAGACCTATATAGCATTAAACTTGCAGTAACGCAATGAAATATGCAGCGTTAACCTTGCAGTAATGCACAGAACTATATGGCGTTAAACTCGCAGTAACACAATGAAATGTACAGCGTTAAACTTGCAGTAATGCACTGAAATATACAGCGTTAAACTTGCAGTAACGCACAGAACTATATGGAGTTAAACTTGCAGTAACGCAATGAAATATGCGGCATTAACACTGCAGTAACGCAATTAAATATATGGCGGTAAACTTGCAGTAACGCACAGAACTATATGGAGTTAAACTTTCAGTAATGCAATGAAATATGCAACATTAAACCTGCAGTAACGCAATGAAATATACAGCGTTAAACTTGCAGTAACGCAATAAAATATATGGCGTTAAACTTGCAGTAATGCACAGAACTTTACGGCGTTAAACTTGCAGTAACACACAGACCTGTATGGAGTTAAACTTGCAGTACTGCAATGAAATATATGGCATTAAACTTGAAGTAATGCACAGAACTATACAGCGGTAAACTTGCAGTAACGCACAGAACTATATGGCGTTAAACTTACAGTAACGCACTGAACTGTACAGCATTAAACTTGCAGTAACGCAACTGAAATATACTGCATTAAGCGCGCAGTAACGCCCAGAAATGTACTGCGTTAAACGGCACGTAACGTACTAAAATATATACAGCGTTAAACTTGCAGTAACACACTGAACTGTATGGTGTTAAACTTGCAATAGCACAACTGAATGTTAAATGGTCACTATACTCACACTGAATGAACTATCCCTAAATTCACACTAATGTAACGATAAATGGTGGTTGCAGTAACCTCACACTGAATTGAAACCTCCACGCCGCAATCACACTACAAATGGCTGCTATGGAAAGAAAACTTATATATTGTGGGGCCGGATTAAGAGCAATGAGTCATGATTGGATACAGTTATCATGACAGCGTCCAACCATGGCTCTGACAGTGCTCTGCGTCCTGATTGGGCGAAGCTTTCATTGCTTCAGCCAATCAGGGCTTTCAATGAACTGTGAGTCGGCACAGTGCATTGTGGTTGTTCGGCAGGCCGAACAAATGTCCGAACGGCCCGATAATTCGGTTGTTCAGCGAATGACCGAGCAGCCAAAGTTCAGCCCAAACTCATGCCCGGGCCAAACCGTTCACCCATCCCTATTAAACAGTAATACATGATCAGATTTTATTAAATGTTACCTTTTTCACTGGGTAATTCTCGTACTTCCTCAATATGTACTCCAATGCTATCCAGGTCTGCATTAAAAAATATATAAAAAATAGAGGTCAGCATATGCATATTACATAACATCAGCCACGCTGCATAACTTTAATGTTTCAAAAGCTTCAGCTGCTATTGTGACAAATTTACCTTCACAATCTCTACTTCTTGCCTATATATATATATGTATATGTATATATACCTGTATATATATATATATATATATATATATATATATATATATATATATATACACAGTATAGCAAAAAGGTGAGTACACCCCTCACATTTTTGTAAATATTTTATTATATCTTTTCATGTGACAACACTGAAGAAATTACACTTTGCTACAATGTGTCAATATTTTGTGTGGGCGCCATTATTTTCCAGCACTGCCTTAACTCTCTTGGGCATAGCGTTCACCAGAGCTTCACAGGTTGCCACTGGAGTCCACTTCCACTCCTCCATGATGACATCACAGAGCTGGTGGCCTTGCGCTCCTCTACCTTCCATTTGAGGATGCTCAATAGGGTTTAGGTCTGGAGCATGGGTGTCCGCAGGTAGGGGCAAGGGGGGGCAAGTGCCCCCCCCCTGGAATCAAGGATTGGATCAGGGGTTCCCCACTCTGTCCTTATCCTAGCGCCAGCAGCCGGCCCTGCTTGCACCTGTACACAGTTTAGCAGGGCCAGTGACAGCTGGTGCGAGGAGCGGAACAGTGAAGGCCTCAAGGGGTGGCTAGGATGACATCACGGAGGCTGCGGGAAAGGAAAGCAGAAAGATGCCAGGAACAGCGCGCACAGGGTCCCCGACACCTCCCAGAGCCTGGAACCCCTGGATATCTTAAACCTCCTCACCGCTCCCAGGCCTGGAGGGCAAACTGACCGGGGGTTCAGAGAACAAAGGATGGCAGTACATGCAAGCAGCCAGGGACCGCTCCATGTCAAATCATAGATCCGATGAAAAAAACAGAGCACCCCCTGTCTTCACCCAGAATGAAAACGGGTCTTGCCAGCTGCTGGCCATCATGGACATCCTACTGGCATGCAAGGTACTGAGCATTCCATACACCACTGGGACATAGGGGCACTAGACGGACTGCAGACAGGTCTCTCTCTCTGATCCCCCTCTTTCTCTCACCCCTCTCTGTCACCCCCTCTCTCTCTCTGTCACCCGTCTGTCTTTCTCACCCCCTCTCTCTCTGTCCCCCCCCCCCCCCCTGTCTCTCTCTGTCACACTCCTCTCTCTCTCTCTGTCACCCCCTCTGTCTTTCTCTGTCACCCCCTCTCTCTCTCTGTCACCCCCTCACTCTCTCTCTCTCTCTCTCTCTCTGTCACCCCCTCACTCTCTCTTTCTGTCACCCCCTCACTCTCTCTTTCTCTCACCCCCTCACTCTCTCTTTCTCTCACCCCCTCACTCTCTCTTTCTGTCACCCCCTCTGTCTCTCTCTCTCTGTCACTCCCTCTGTCTCTCTCTCTGTCTCTCACTCTGTGTCACCCCCTCTGTCTCTCTCTCTCTCTGTCACCCCCTCTGTCTCTCTCTCTCTCTCTGTGTCACCCCCTCTGTCTCTCTCTCTCTGTCACCCCCCTCTGTCTCTCTCTCTCTCTGTCACCCCCCTCTGTCCCTCTCTCTGTCATACCCCTGTCTCTCTCTCTCTGTCACCCCCCTCTGTCTCTCTCTCTGTCACCCCCCCTCTGTCTCTCTCTGTTACCCCCTCTCTTTGTCACCCCCTCTGTCTCTCTCTGTCACCCACCACATGTATGCAGTCTCTTACAGTCTTTTGTGCCATGTCTGCAGTCTCTTACAGTCTCTTGAGCCATGTATGCAGTCACTGACAGTCTCTTGGGTCAAGTATAAAGTCTCTGATTGTCTCTTGTGCCATGCCCGCAGTATCTGACAGTCTCTTATACCATGTATGCAGTCTCTGATCATCTCTTGTGCAATGTCTGCAGTCTCTTGTGCCATGTATGTGGTCTCTGACCATCTCCTGTACCATGTCCACAGTCTCTGACCATCTCCTGTACCATGTCCACAGTCTCTGACTGTCTCCTGTACCATGTCCACAGTCTCTGACCGTCTCCCGTACCATGTCCACAGTCTCTGACCATCTCCTGTAGTATGTCTGCAGTCTCTGACCGTGATAATGTGATCATGACATTGTTGAAAAGGGTCAGAGCATGGGTGACCTTAAAATGATGCCCCCCCCCCTCCCTGAAAAAAGTTCTGCGGACGCCCATGGTCTGGAGACATGCTTGGCCAGTCCATAACCTTTACCCTCAGCTTCTTTAGCAAGGCAGTGGTCGTCTTGGAGGTGTGTTTAGGGTCGTTATCATGTTGGAATACTACCCTGCGGCCCAGTCTCCGAAGGGAGGGGATCATGCTCTGCTTCAGTATATCACATTACATGTTGGCATTCATGGTTCCCTCAATGATCTGTAGCTCCCCAGTGCCAGCACTCATGCAGCCCCAGAGCATGACACTCCCACCACCATGCTTGACTGTAGACAAGACACACACGCTTGCCTTCACACACGCTTGACACCATCTGAACCAAATAAGTTTATCTTGGTCTCATCAGACCACAGGACATGGTTCCAGTAATCCATGTCCTTGGTCTGCTTGTCTTCAGTAAGCTGTTTGCAGGCTTTCTTGTGCATCATCTTTAGAAAAGGCTTTGTTCTGGAACGAGAGCCATGCAGACCATTTTGATGCAGTGTGCGGCGTATGGTCTGAGCACTGACAGGCTGACCCCCCCCCCCCACCCCTTTAACCTCTGCAGCAATGCTGGTAGCACTCATACGTCTATTTCCCAAAGACAACCTCTGGATATGACGCTGAGCACATGCACTCAACTTCTTTGGTCGACCATGGCGAGGCCTGTTCTGAGTGGAACCTGTCCTGTTAACCACTTTCAGACCGGACCAATTTGCAGCCAAGGACCAGTCCCCCTTTTGCGATTCGGCACTGCGTCGCTTTAACTGACAATTGCACGGTCGTGCGACGTGACTCCCAAACAAAATTGACGTCCTTTTTTTCCCATAAATAGAGCTTTCTTTTGGTGGTATTTGATCGCCCCTGCGGTTTTTATTTTTTTGTGCTATAAACAAAAAAGTGCGTAAATTTTGAAAAAAAACGTATTCTTTTTTATTTTTTGCTATAATAAATATCCCCCAAAAATATATAAAAAAACATTTTTTTTCCTCAGTTTAGGCCGATACATATTCTTCTACATATTTTTGGTAAAAAAAATCGCAATAAGCAATTATTGATTGGTTTGCGCAGAAGTTATAGCGTTTACAAGATAGGAGATAGTTTTATAGCATTTTTATTAATATTTTTTTTTTATTAGTAATGGCGGCGATCAGCGATTTTTATTGTGACTGCGACATTATGGCGGACACATCGGACATTTTTGACACATTTTTGGGACCATTGTCATTTATACAGCAATCAATGCTATTTAAATGCATTGATTCCTGCGTAAATGACACTGGCAGTGAAGGGGTTAACCACTAGATGGCAGTGTAGGGGTTAAGTGTGCCTAGAGGTGTGTTTCTTACTGTGGGGGGGCGTGGCTGTCAGCTAGTGAATGCTGATCTCTGCTCCAATCACAGGGAGCAGAGATCAGCGTCACTAGTTGATAGGCAGAACGGGGAGATGCTGTTTATTTCCGCATCTCCCTGTTCAGCCTTCCCGTGAGATGATTGCGGGTATCCCCGCGGCGATCGAGTCCGCGGGACCCGCGACCGGCCTTATGGAGGCCCCCGACCGGCGGCACGGCGGCATCTTAAAGGGGACGTACCTGTACGCCCTTATGCCTGTCCGTGCCATTCTGTCGACGTACGTCGTCGTGCGCCGGTTGGCAAGCGGTTAAACTGCTGTATGGTCTTGGCCACCATGCTGCAGTGAAGTTTCAGGGTCTTGGTAATCTTCTTCAAGCCGAGGCCATCTTTATGTAGAGGAACAATTCTTTTTTCAGATTCTCAGAAAGTTCTTTGCCATGAGGTGCCATGTTGAACTTCCAGTTACCAGTATGAGAGAGTGAGAGCGATAACACCAAATTTAACACACCTGCTCCCCAATCACACCTGAGACCTTGTAACACTAACGAGTCACGTGGCATCGGGGAGGGAAAATGGATAATTGGGCCCAATTTTGGACATTTTCACTATTGTTGCCAGCGATTTAGACATAAATGGCTGTGTGTTGAGTTATTTTGAGGGGACAGCACATTTACACTGTTATACAAGCTGTACACTCACTACTTGTGCAAAGTGTCATTTCCTCAGTGTTGTCACATGAAAAGATAAAATAAAATATTTATAAAATGTGATGGGTGTACTAATTTTTGGGAGATACTGTGCATATATATATATATATATATATATATATATATATATGTGTATATATATATATATATATATATATAAACATGAATGTAATTGGATCCTGCCCATATCTCCTGGATCTAATGTATGATCATGTTGTTCATGACTACCTACTGGCACACACAAATCAGAAGGTGTACGGATGGTGTAGAAAATGTAATAAAAGGTGAAGTGAAACAAAATGCACTCAGAGGGTGACATAATGGTAGTGGTAGTGTATCTGTGGCCCAGGTCCAGTTCAGATCACCCCTTAATCTGTGGCCAGATGAGGATTGAGAAAAAGAGAACTGCCCTGAAACACGTTGCCTTGACAGCTGCCATCCCAGTGACCTGGTGGTGGAGGATCAGTCATACTCCTCTGAAGGTTGGCACTTAACATACATCTAGTCTGTGAGCTGGTCTGCTGCTGCCATTCCAGGGATCTGTCACACAGAACATCCTAACCCCAGATGATCACCATAGTCAAATCGATCATCTTGACTGGATCTGGGCCACATGCTTATGTCACCTTCTCGTGAGTGCATTTTTTTTTCACTTTACTTTTAAATTAAATTACTATTACTTTATTTCTATTATCCGTGCACCTTCTGTTTTGTGCTTGTCGTTTGGAGATGATCAGTAGAATTGTCCAGGCTGATCCCATGTGAGTGCTGCAAAATATTGTTTTGATTCCTCCTCTGGGATTTCATCTTTACCAGCTGCAATATACTGTATCTTCAGCCCTATGATCGAGCTTATTAAGGATTACTTTTCTAATTTTCCGTGATTACCTACGAACCTTCTCAGATTCCACAACACAGACCTGCTGCTTGGAATTACCAGGTCAATATAAGTACTTAGACGGTGTTAAAAATGCATGCAAGCTATATGAACCTGATGGTTTTGGTAGGTGATTTTTTTTGTTCTATTACCTATGAATGCTCTTGCTGTGATTTAGTGAGCCTAAAATACATGTGTTGTGTGTCTCATTTACAGCCAATTTCGCAGCAAGGGTTGGTATTGATTGCTGGTTTGTTTAACTACAATCTTCATCTGCACACTTGGTATGAAAATGCCAGTCAATTCATTAAATTTTAAATTACAATTTGGATCATGCATTCACTTACAAATGACATCTATTGTGTTCTTCGATAAAACAAAGCAAAATTGCAAAGCAGAGTATCCAGAGCAGGTGTTCTTTATGCATCTTGTACTGGTTTAACATAAGAGAAATAAATAGTGGGGATGAGCTTAAGTTTGGTCTGAATTTGGGTATGGCCATATCTGGTCAATGATTTAATGAGCATCCAACCCATCCGTGTTTGTGTACATGTAACTGCGAAATGGAGACTCCCCTGGTTCGGTGTAGTGGCAGCTTCCTTTAAGGTTCAGTCTAAACTTACTTGCGGACCAAATCTGAGCTCACCCCTTGTGACTACCTACTGGTTGCTATAAGTTATTGCGCTTTAAACATAGCACTCTTTATTTAATAGGCCTGCTAGTGGCAATGTCCAGTTTACTGCAACACTTGAACCAAAATGGTTTCTTTTTTTTTTTTTTTTAAAGAATGGGTAAGAGCTACGGTCTTTGTCTGGTTTGTGTTTCTGTTTGTCACTTCTGAGGATGTTTACTGACCACTTCCTATCCATGTGGCACTGCAGGAAGTAAGGAAATCTCCTTAGCGGGGACACAGATGGTAACAAAAACTTAACAGAGGTTCTAACTCTTCCCCATTTACCCAAAAATTTAAAAAAAGTTATGACTTGTATTTACCAAAAACTAAAAGGAGGGAAAACAGAGGCTTCCATTGCTCAATGCCTTTTGAACTGCTAGTTCCCCAGATATCTCTGAATTCACTCACTTAGGCCCCTTTCACACTGGGGCGGTTTTCAGGCGGTACAGCGCTAAAAATAGCGCCTGTACACCGCCTGAAAAAAACGGCCCCATTCACTCCAGTGTGAAAGCCGGTGGGCTTTCACACTGGAGTGGTGCACTAGCAGGACGGTAGAAAAAGTCCTGCTAGCAGCATCTTTGGAGCGGTATAGGAGCGGTGTATTCACCACCCCTATACCGCTCCTACCCATTGATTTCAATGGGACACCGCGGTAATACCGTGGCAAAACCGCCGCAAAGCGCCACTACGGCGGCACTTTGCGGGAAATTTTAACCCTTTTTAGGCCGCTCGCGGGGGGTAAAACCGCCACGCGAGTGGCCGAATACCGCGGCTAAAACGACGGTGAAAGCAGCGCTAAATATAGCGCTGCTTTACCGTCGCCGCGGCTCCCCGCCCCCCAGTGTGAAAGGGGCCTTACAGAAAGATATTGATAAAATAGAACAAGTCTGAAGACAGGTAACAAAAAAGGTGAAAGGTTTGGGGGATAAAACATTTTGAGAGCGACTTGAGGAACTTAATATGTACAGTTTGGATGTAAGAAAGGAAAGGGGACACATCATTGAAACCATTAAATACATCAAGAGGGTGAATAAGGTTCGGGAGGGCAGTTTCTTCAATAAGAAACCAAAATCAACTAACTGGAGGATAGTTCAAAAACTAATTTTAGAAAGTATTATTTTACTGAAAGGGTAGTTGATGCTTGGAATAAACTTCCAGCAGATGTAGTGAGACAGTCAACACTAAATGGCTTCAAACATGCTTGGGACAAACATAGATCTATACTATAAAAAGTTTTTGAGAAAAAAAATGGGCATACTCGATGGACTACTCTGTGTTTTTCTACCGTCACTTTTCTGTTTCAATACTTCCTGAGACCTAAGCAAGCCTGTAACTAAGCAAGCCTGTGACAAGACAAGACAGTGACTAAAAAAGTACTAAAGCTATTAGATTAGCATGACAGCCATCGAACTAGTATTTTTGGAAGGAGCGTCAATAGCAGTTTTCCGGCTTCTCACTAGATGCTTCCTGTATGCCTCCATAACCAAAAACAACTGCTATAATAATAGCCTGCCATTTGCAAAGGTAAATACAATGATAAGTAATACAAATGTACCAGAATTGGGAATACATTTGTACATATAATATTTGTGAATATTAGTAGTTTGTTTACTTCTAGGTTTCTTGGTCTAATGTTCAGCGTCAGCTGCAGAAACAAATATAGTATTTTCAAGCATTGCCATAAAATAGATCAAATGGGAAAAAGACTTACCGTCACCGTGAAATTCCATGTCTGTGGAAGAAACAGCCTGTATAGAAGAAAATATACTGTAAACACAATGCATATTTCAGTACTAAATAAACAGAAGCATAGTAGCTATTGTACAGCAAACTTTTTTAAGTTTTTTATGTTCTCGTTATCAATATTTGTTTTGGCATCTATGCACTTTGTGAGCATCCAGCAGCACCGCAGGTAATCTCTTGTTGTGGAACAGCCACGAATAGCTGTGGCCACCAGCAAACTGTCATTGAAGTGTCTGTCAAACACGTCAGTATCTGTAAATTCCTGCTGCTGCCATCTGCACTGTGGCAAAATACCTGTGTCAAAGCAGCCTAAGGCTAGGTTCACATCTATGCTGCGATTTTTCCGGCGTGTTTTGCATTTTTGAACACGCGTTACTGATGCATTTTGCATTTTCTTTTCTAATAGTAAAGGCCCCTTAACAACCAGTGAATAGCAGGTTAAGGAGCAGGTGGCCACTGAAAGCTGAATGTGAACAAAAGAATGCCATCATTAAAAAAATATATATATTTAAGATGTGTGGATCCCCCCCCCCCCCCCCCCCCCCCCCCCATAATAACAGGCCCTTTTGGTATGGTACGGTTTTTAGAGTCAGCCCCACAGCCAATATTGTTAAAAAAATGGCGTGGGGTCCCCCCCCAAAATCCATACCAGACCCTTATCAAAGCATGCAGCCCGGCACACCAGGAAAGGGGGAGGGGGACGAGCGGGCCCCCTCATCCTCCTGAGCCTTAGCAGGCCACATGCCCTCAACATGGGGGGGGGGGGTTGATTTCCCCTCCAAAGCATCTTGTCTCCATGTTGATGAGGACAAGGGCCTCTTCCCCACAACCCTGGCCTGGTGGTGGTGGGGGTGCGTGGGGTGAATTATCAGAATTTGGATCCTATCAGATCCTGCCCCATCTATGTGAATGAGTATGGGGTACCCATAGTACCCCTACTAATTCACCCAAAAAAGTTGAAAGTAAATAAAAACATACATAATAATAATACAGCCAGTTTTTGGCAAGTCCTTTATTCATAAGGCAAAAAAAAAAGCCCCCCAAAGTAGATCCGACATCGATCACGATGAAAGCCAGCCGCGAACCCAAACAAAAAAAAAACCCCGACCTGCACCTACGCTTGGCTCCCGCCCACTGACAAGGTTCGCCTTTTCCTGCCGCTAAAAAAAACAAGGGGCAAGACAACCCGATTTTTGCATAGTGCACTAAAAAATGTGTAGGTGTGAACCAAGGTTACAGGTAGTCTTCCCGGTCACGATTGCAGACTGACAGTGGTGAGAGGATGGTCTATGTGGACTGCTTTACCCCGGATGCCTGCATACTTAGATCTGCCTCTTTAATCATCAACCATGTGAGTTGCTAAATGTTGTACCTTCATTAAATGTAACCATATTGCTACACTTAGCGGCGCCTCTCCTCTTTTATACTCTGGAGCTCCTGCTGGATTTTACTTCTAATCCTCTTGTGGAGGCTTCCATTTGTGGATGGACATTTTATGGTTGCACAACCTCACATTGCTATAATCTTTTTATATTGTCTATAAACTGAAGGACTTATGAATAAATGGTTGTGGAACAAATCATTTGGTTTTTCATTATTTCTTATGGGGAAATTGATATACAAGTGCTTTGGATTACAAGCATGTTTCTGGAACAAATTATGCTCGCAGTCAAAGGTTTTACTGTATTGTTTTAAAAATTACCTGAATAGAAAATTGTGGCTCTGACAACTGGGTATTTTCTGTGGGTGCAGATGGCATAATCCTCCCCAGCGATTCTTTAATGACAAAAACAATCGAATTATCACTGACATTTATAACTTAATTTTTTTGTTATGTTTTTCATATTACATTTTCAGTACTCACACCACCTGAAATTTGAAAGAAGAGGTTTATAGTGGGAGAGTAATGTGCCAAGTCTACAAAAAGCTATTTCATAGCGCATAATGGTCATCTTATTGCAGTCCCCGTCCTGACTTACAGACAGACGTGTCGTAAGATGTGTAATGGGTTTGCTGGTTTCATACAAGTTAGACGACTGGAATAAAACACTGCCTGTCAAGCTTTTCAATTCAATGGTGCCATGCCGTAACCGTGAGCCAAATCGATTGGCTCTCATTTGCCAATTATAAACTGTAATTTAGCAAAAACAAGTCTTTCAGAAGGTGGCAAGATAGCCTCCTGAACGCTTGATAGTGAATGCTTAGCCACACTCTGAAAATCAATCCAGTGCAGATCACTGTTCAGAGTATGGGCTAGTGTAAGCCTAGCCTAAGGGCTCACTTACATGAGGCTTGCTCTCTGAAGAGCGATCTGCAGTGAATCTAATTTCAGAAGGTGTTTGACAGGCATTGAAGAGGCGTTATGTCACAGGGAGGATGTGGAGGTGCCGCATTCAGTTGAATTGTTTGCATTTTGTGGGCAGAGGAGATAATTTTTGCCACCCTGCGATGAAAAGCATCGTGACCATTGCATGTGTACACGGGGGGCATGCTGCCAAGCAGTTGGGGGTGCAACTGCATGTTTTTAACCCGCCAACTACATGTGTGAACATAGCCTAAGAGCAGTGGTCTCCAAGCTACAGCTCTTTGCTTGCTTTTATGCAGCCCTTGGGGCACTATTCTTCCCACTGATATGATGCACTATTCCTCCTAATGACACCAACAATGATGTACAATTCCTTCCACTGCCATTAACACCAATGATGGTGCACTATTCCCCTTATCCAACACCAATGACGGGGCACTATTCCTCTTACCAACGCCAATGATGAGGACTATTCCTCCCACTGAAACCAATGATGGAACACTATTTCTCCCACTGACACCAATGATGAAACACTATTTCTCCCACTGACATACACAATGGAGCACTATTCCTTCCACTAACACCAAGGATGGGGCACGATGACCACAGATGCTATGTAGTTTTTTTACTCCAACTGACCACCAGGTCTGAGACATTGTTTACTCCCACATTTTCTACTCCCTATGGGCACAGTCCGGCCCCCCTAAAGTCTAAAGGACAGTAAACCGTTTGGAGACCCCTGCCTTAAGCCCCATACACACGCGCGGATTATCCGAGGACCAGGTCCGTCGGATCATGTCCGTCGTACTTTGTCCGATGTTGGTTTTGCGTACACACGGTCGGACAAAGTTGTCGGAAAATCCGATCATTCTGAACGTGGTGACGTTTGTTGCCTACGACGGGACTACGTAGAGGCTAGTAGCCAATAGCTTTGGTCTTGTAATGTGATCTGAGCATGCGTAGCACTTTGTCCGTCGGACTACCATACACACGATCGGATTTGGTGTGATCGGACCTTGTTGTCCAAAAATCGAACCAGCAGGAGATAGGACTTTGTCCGTCGGACAATCCGACGTACACTGTCCGATGGTGCATACACACGGTCGGATTTTTCGACAACATTGTCCGATCGGACAGAATCCATGCGAAAATCCGACCGTGTGTATGGGGCTTTAGAGTGGTGAACTTTTTACACAGTAGAATGGGCACACTTTTCCTAGTCTGCTTACTGCTTCATAAAAACAGAAAACACAGAGGTACTGCGATCTGCAAAATGAAAATGCTCCTATTTCACAATGTTATGAATGGCTACTTTATAAACAGCAACATGTATTTCAATTAGATTTTTCTTTTTTTTTTTGTACATTGGAAAGTAATATGCCAAGTCACCCTACCTTTGGATTCCTTATATTGGTTAATTTTTTTTAGAAGCTCCTGGGAAATATTACGGAACACCTTCTCCAGAACTTCTAAATTATTCTCTGATATTTTTTCAGTCTTATCCAGGTAGCATAAAATATCCAAAAAATTCTGAAAGAGACCATGTTTATTAAAAACATTACAATCGTTTTTGTACCAAAGCAAGGCATCGCAAATATATAAACACTATCACCTACATTTCAGTAAAGTACTGCACAAAGAGGTAATCCTATGCAACCTTAGTGTAAAATCATGCAAACATTTTCGTATGACAGAATACAACTTCAGAAGTGATGTCATGTGTTGAATAGTTTTGTATGTATTCTTTCGTTTCTGAGCATGCGAAAGAGGATGTCGAAAGCACCGTACTAATGATCCGAAAATTGGCAGATCACTTGTCGAACGAAATTTTACTTCCGATTTTTGTATCGTGTGTATGGGCCTTGAAGCTGGATACACACTATCCAATTTTCTTTAGATTTTTTTCCTTTAGATTGACCAAAACCATATACTATGAAGTCAAACCTAAACACTTTCAATTTGTATGCAATCAGACAGGCCCTTGTACTACATAGTTGAAGGTAAATCTGAGAAATTGAACAACAAAAGTTGTATAGTATGTATCATGCATAAGGCCCCTTTCACACAGGATTTTCGATCAGGTCCACCTGTCATTTTTTCAGGCGGACCTGATCGAAGCCTCTATTCACTCCTATGGAGCGGCGCATGTCAGCGGTAACATGTCCGCTGACACCCACCGCTATTCGATCCTGTGCGTGGAATATAGACGGATGGAGACCCTATTTTCCATCTGTCTGGAGGATCGGATCAGATGGGATCGGATGAAAATGGACAGGCGTTTTTCTTGCTATCTCCCCATAGAGGAGAGTGGGGCTCTGACAGTTCCTTATACTCTCATTGAGCGGAGACGGACCTGTTATCCGCCTGCTCAGCGGGGATCAGTAGATCGCCTGTGTGAAAGGTCTTTTTTTCGCCATCTGTGTTCCATTGCAGAGATTTCCCTTCACTTCCTGTCCCATGGCCAAACAGGGAGTGAGAGGAAATCCCTGCAAAGTAAGGGATGTCGTTGGGGACCTACAGGTCACTTTTACTTTCACTTTCAATGATAATGGTAAACAGGACAAATAGAAACGGAGAATCTCCCTAATGGGGGCACAGACAGCAATAAAGACTGACATGTGTTCTAATCCCTCTCCACTCTATCCAAAACTACAAAAAAAAAGGTTTGCCTTTAGTTATACTCTAATTTCTGTTTGTGTCCCTGTTGGGGAGATTATTATTGAAAGTGAAGATGAAAGAAAAGCCCCAATTTTGGGTTGTCACCAGAACAGGAAAAAAAGGAAAATATCCTAATGAGAACACTAGTTCTGGTGACCCTGGTGACAACCAGGGATTCCCTCACTTTGGGGATATTTCACTTCCTCTTTTGGCTATGGGATGAGTCCACCACCTTTACCCTCAGCTTCTTTAGCAAGGCAGTGGTCGTCTTGGAGGTGTGTTTGGGGTCGTTATCATGTTGGAATACTGCCCTGCGGCCCAGTCTCCGAAGGGAGGGGATCCTGCTCTGCTTCAGTATGTTGGCATTCATGGTTCCCTCAAAGAACTGTAGCTCCCCAGTGCCAGCAGCAGTCATGCAGCCCCAGACCATGACACTCCCACTACCATGCTTGACTGTAGGCAAGACACACTTGTCTTTGTATTCCTCACCTGGTTGCCCCCGACACACGCTTGACACCATCTGAACCAAATAAGTTTATCTTGGTCTCATCAGACCACAGGACATGGTTCCAGTAATCCATGTCCTTAATCTGCTTGTCTTCAGCAAACTGTTTGGCTTTCTTGTGCATCATCTTTAGAAGAGGCTTCCTTCTGGGACGATTTGATGCAGTGTGCCGCGTATGTTTTGAGCACTGACAGGCTGACCCCGCCCCTCCCCCCCCACCCCTTTAATCTCTGCAGCAATGCTGGCAGCACTCATATGTCTATTTCCCAAAGACAATCTCTGGATATGATGGTGAGCACGTGCACTCAACTTCTTTGGTCAACCATGGTGAAGCCTGTTCTGAGTGGAACCTATTAAACTGATGTATGGTCTTGGCCACCGTGCTGCAGCTCAGTTTCAGGATGTTGGCAATCTTCTCATATCCTAAGCCATCTTTATGTAGAGCAACTCTGCATTCATCACTAAGGACGATTTAGCTTTGGCTCTGGCTGGTTTGGAGGGTAAAATAGCTGATTAATTTGTGTCCTCCTCCCAGGAGGTGAGAAAACGCGGCAGATCCCCTTCTCCTGCCCTTGACATTTCAGCATTAGAACAACAATGGACAGATGATACTGGGGTATCTTTAAGAGAAGGAGGTTCAGGTGACTCCTCTTCTGAGGATTCAGCATCTGAAGAACCTTTCTCAACTTCGCAATCTCAGAAATTGCTAATTCAATCCCTTACGGACTTGGTTCACTCTGGATATAAGTTGCCTCCTGCAGAGGTGGTATCACGTACCTGATCGGAGGCTGAAATGCTAGGAGTGCAGAGCGCCCCCTGAAGGTGACACAGGGAGTGCTATACCCAAAGCAGCAGGGGTCGCTGGCTGCGACAGGTTGAGAAGAGAAGTCCACTGGCAGGCAGCTGGTGAGCAGGGTAGACCGCTGGGCGGGGGAACTTCAGAAGTATCAGATGAGCTAGTGCAGCAGAAGGAACCAGAAGCCGTGTCAGGAGCCAGTTAATGCACAGGTCAGCAGGCAGTAGCAAAGTCAATGAAACAAGCCGGGGTCATACACAGGGCAGCAGATCAAGCGGGTGAACAGGAACAAGCCAAGGGTCAAGCCGGGGTCAACACAGATCAGATGGGTCTAGGCAAGCCGGGTCGTTAACAGGTATAAAACAGGAACAGGAACTAGAAACACACAGGGAGCTTAAGATCATGCAGCAGTTGGTCCCTGCTGCATCAAGCTTTAAATAGGACACTGGCGTCCCTCACGTATTGCGCGCGCATTGGCGCACATGTATGCACATTGGCGCGCATTGGTGCACGTGTGTGCACACTGGCGCGCGCGTGCACACTGGCGCATATGTTGTCCTGGCTGTCCTCGCCCGCGCGCGCGCGCATGCGCATTAGCATTGGGGAATTTGTATTTGCAGGTCCGCGATTCTGCTGGCCATTGATGCCAGTTCTCCTGCGGGTAGGTCCCTGACAGGTGGATGATGTTTCCTTCTCCTCCTTGGATTCGCTAAAACCTTCACAGGGTTCTCATGCTTTCCCTATGCACCTGTTACTGGAGCAACTGATTTATGCTGACTGGGATTACCCAGATAAGTAGTTTTCTCCTCCGAATAAATTTTCAGTTCTTTACCCTATGGAGAAAAAGTTCTCAAAGAGATGGGAGTTTCCAACGGTAGATGCTGCCATCTCCTCTGTGAACAGGAGTTTAACTTGTCCAGTGGACAACGCACAAGTATTTAGAGCTCCAGCTGATAAGAAGTTGGAATCTTTACTAAAGGCCTCATTTGCTGTAGCTGGTGCGGTGGTACAGCCTGCAGTGGCAGCAATGGGCATTTGTCAATCCTTTCGGGATGAATTCAAGCAGGTTATTAAGAGGGTTCCTGCTCAAGCTGAAGAGGCCCAAAGTTTAGCTGAACCACTTAGGGCCCTATACCTTGCAGTGGATGCTATCAAGGATTCTATCCATCAGACGTCTCGCCTTGCGCTTATGTTGATACATATGCACAGGACTCTGTGGCTAAAGAGTTGGTCAGCCTAGTTACCATGCAAGAAGCTCTTGGCTGGGTTCCCCTTTCATGGAGAAAGGCTGTTTGGGGAACATTTGGATAAGTACAGCCAAAAGATTTCTTGGGGTAAGACTACCCTTCTGCCAGTTAAGAAAAAGAATAGACGGCCTTATTTTAAAACTTCCCCTTCAAGGCCTGCGGCAACAGCCTCCAGCCAGTACCGACAGCCTCCACCGTCAGTGGCAAAGTATAAACCTCATAACCAGACACAGGGCTGCAAGAAGCCCTGGGGTCAGAAGTCCACAAAACAGAGTCCCAAGGCTTCCGTATGAAGGGGCGTCCCCACTCGATCAAGAGGGGGGGGGGGGAGACTGCGGTGGTTTTCAGAAACTTGGCTAGAGGGAATCCAAGACAAATGGGTTCTCTCTGTGGTAGCCCTAGGCTACAAACTAGAGTTCCAAAAGTTTCCACCATCGCGTTTTCTAAGATCAAACGTTCCCAAGGACCCAGTAAAGAAAGAGTCTTTATTTTTGGTACTGGACCGATTATTGTCTCAGACCCATTCTAGATCTCAGGAATCTGAATCACTTCCTAAACATTCGCTCCTTTCGAATGGAGTCAATTCGGTCAGTTGTTTCCCCCCTACGGGGAGTAGAGGTTCTAGCATCCATAGATATCAAGGATGCGTATCTACATCACCTGAAGTTTCTGCAGTTTGCGGTAGAGCAGCGCCACTATCAGGTGTCCAGAAGAGTCAGTTATCTGAGACACCTGGGTTGGATTCTCAACCTAGAGAAATCATCCTTACAGCCAATATGAAGGCTGCAGTATTTGGGCCTGCTTTTGCCTCAGGCAAAGGTCAATGCTCTAAGAGAGCTTGTCTAGTCGGTCAAGGCAAAAAAGGGTCCTTCCATTCACCTTTGCATAAGATTACTAGGGAAGATGGTAGCTTCCTTCAAAGCAGTTCCCTATGCCCAGTTACATTCAAGACTGTTACAACACAGTATTCTGTCTGCCTGGAACAAACAAATTCAAGCCTTGGATTATCCAATGAATCTGGCTCAAAAGTACGCCAGAGTCTCAACTGGTGGTTGATAACCCAGAATTTACAGAAGGGGAAATCCTTCATTCCAGTTTCCTGGAAAGTAGTAACTACGGATGCCAGCCTATGGGGCTAGTGAGCAGTTCTAGAAGAGACCACGGTTCAAGAAGCCACGCAGCCCAAAGGGAGGTGGACCATATTCTGTCTTGGGCAGAGAAACATATTCCTTGCCTATCTGCAGTCTACATTCCAAGAGTGGAAGATTGGCAGGCAGATTTCTTGAGCCATCAACAGCTGTTGCTGGGAGAATGGTCTTTACATCCCAAGTTAATTTTGGCCATATGCCAAAAATGGGGTACGCCAGATATAGATCTATTGGCATCCAGGTGCAACAAGAAGTTGGACAACTTTGTGGCAAGAAGAAGGGATCCACTTGCACTCGGAGTAATGCGTTAGTGACCCCGTGGGATTAGTTTTCACTGATTTTTGCATTCCCTCCAGTTCAGCTGCTACCGCGGCTGCTTCACAGGATCTGGGAAGAAGGGAAGCCAGTAATCCTAGTAGCCCCGGCATGGCCCAGAAGTTCAGAGATTGTGAGAATGGCAGTAGGAGAGTCTTGGACTCTTCCACCTCGTCCAGACCTGCTGTCGCAGGGACCGGTATTCCATCCTGCCTTACAAATGCTAAATTTAACGGTGTGGCTATTGAAGCCCACATTCTAAAAAATCAGGGGCTTTCAGGTTCAGTAGTAACCACCCTCATTAATGCCAGAAAGCTGGCATCCAGGACCATTTATTCCAGGGTCTGGAAGGCTTATGTCACTTGGTGTGAAACCAAGGGTTGGTATCCTCGTAGGTATGTCATTCTGGCCTTTCTACAAATAGGAGTAGAAATTAAGCTGGCCTTTACTACAATCAAGGGTCAGATTTCGGCCTTGGCAGTATTTTTCCAAAGGCCACTTGCTCCGCATTTTTTAGTCCGGGCGTTCATACAAGGGGTAACTCTGATAAATCCGCCAGTCAGAACACCCTTGTGCCCATGGGATTTGAATCTGTTTTTGTCAGTGTTGCAGAGACAACCCTTTGAACCTATAAGGAGTATTCCTTTGATTCTTTTGACAAGGAAATTGTTTTTCCTAGTCGCGATAACCTCTGCAAGAAGAGTATCAGATTGGCTGTTTTCTCTTGTAAAGAGCCATACTTAATCATTCATAAGGATAAGGTGGTGCTGCATCCGCACCCAACCTTTTTGCGGGAGGTTAATGTATAACCTGGTGCATCATCTGGGTAATTATTAACTAAATCCATGTAAATATATATATATATATATATATATATATATATATATATATTACTGTGTAAAAGTCCAGGGGTGGGGGGCTGAATGCTGTAAATTAAGAATGCTTTCAGAAATGGAAGCGTTAATAGTTTTTTTTTTTATCAGTTATAAAAATGGAAAGTTAATGGACAGAAGATAAATCCAAATCAAATCAATATTTGGTGTGACCACCCTTTGCCTTCAAAACAGCATCAATTCTTCTAGGTACACTTGCACACAGTTTTTGAAGGAACTAGGCAGGTAGGTTGTTGGAGAACTAATCACAGATCTTCTCTGGATGTAAGCTTCCTCAAATAGTAATATACCCTGTTTCCCCCAAAATAAGACCTAGCGTGATTGTCGGTGATGGCTGCAATATAAGCCCTGCCCACCAAATAAGCCCTACCCTGTTTCCCCAAAAATAAGCCCTACCCTGAAAACAAGACCTACAAGGACTTTAACTAGGGTTTATTTGGGGGGTAGGGCTTATATTGCAGCCATCACCGACAATCACGCTAGGTCTTATTTTGGGGGAAACAGGGTAGTAACATAGTAGGTAAGGTTGAATAAAGACAATAGTCCATCCATTTCAACCTGTGTAGGTGCACGTGTGTCAGTGTCTATAATTATTTCCCATATCCCTGTATGTTGTGTCCTTTAAGATGCACATCCAAGAGTCTCTTAAAAATATCCATACTCCCTGCTCCCACCACCAATTGTGGAAGAGCGTTCCACATCCTTATTGCCCTGACAGTGGAAAACCCCCTGTGCAATTTATGGTTAAGCCGCTTCTCCTCCAATATCATTGTGTGGCCCCGTATCCTCTAAAGGCCCGTACATACAATCAGACTTTCCAACGGGAAATGTTGAATGTCAGGCTGTCAGGCTGTTGGCGGAAAATCTGACCGCGTGTATGCTCCATCGGACAATTGTTGCCGGACTTTCCGCCAACAAATGTTGGCTAGCAGGTTCTCAAATTTTCTGATTCAAATGTGTGCTGTCGGATTTTCCAAGCGTGTGTACACAAGTCCGTTGGACAAAAGTCCAAAGTACAAACATGCATGCTCGGAAGCAGAAGCGGTCGGTCTTGTAAACTAGTGTTTGTCATGGAGAATTAACATTCGTGACGTGGCAAATTATGAAATCTCCAAATGCAGCCCACAATTCTCTTCTTCTTTAATGGGATAATAATGAAGCTGCTTTGCTGGTGATACTGATGGAGTTATTGCAAACAAATTTTCAAAGGCTTTTTTTTTCTAGTGATATCAAGAATAATATTATTATGTTTTTTATTTGGGCAAGTTACCACAACACCATTATCCTGTAGTTTTTAAGATCAAAGATACACCTATGTTGGTGTCCCTTGTCAACTTTGCATTGTATTTTTTTAAATGTAACTGCCTACTCCCAAACTGTCATTTGAAGTAAAACACATAGCCAAGTATTATTGTACACAATTTTTTTATTGTGCATTAAATAAAGGAAACAAATACAATTATACATGTTATCTGCCAATAGAATATAACCAAAAAGTGCATTGTATGCATCCAAAAATATAGAAAATATACCAAATCAAATCATTATTTAACCAAAAAAATTATGTCAAAGCAATAACTCCAAGGCCAATAATAAATAACACGTTATCTCCTCCGATTCCGCAACATGTCTGGTTGACGAACGGGCATTCAGAAACTAACTGAAAAGCGCTAAATGAAAAACGCGAAAAGAAAAGCGTGAATCAACACTCACCAAACTTCTACTAACACAAAATTCGCAGAAGGAGCCCAAAGGGTGGTGCTAAAGAGCTGAAAACCCACGTAGTACATCTAGTACATCACTACGTTCGTAATTGTTGGCCAACATTTGTGTGACCGTGTGTATGCAGAACAAGTTTGAGCCAACATAAATTCCACGGTTTTGTTGGCCAACAATCTGATCGTGTGTACGAGGCATTGCACTCCTTGAGACTGAATCGTTTTTTTTCTACGCTGGGATCACCATTGAGGTATTTGTAAATCGCTATCATATCTCCTCTCAAGCGTCGTTTTTCCAGCGAGAATAAATTTAGTGCTTGCCGTCGTTCCTCGTAATTGAGTTCCTACAATCCCCTTATTATTTCTGTTGCCATTTTTTGGACTTTCTCCAATTCCAGCACATCCCTTCTGAGGACTGGTGACCAGAACTGGACAGAGTACTCCAGATGTGGTCTAACCAGAGTTGTATAAAGTGGTAGGATTATTGTTTTATCTCTCGAAAGTATATCCCTTTTTTTATGCATGCTAATATTCTACCGGCCTTGGTAGCTGCAGCTTGACATTGCATGCTATTGCTCAATCCTTCTGTCTCTACATGTGGTTCCAGACAGACTCAATGATGTTGAGACCAGGGCTTTGTGGTGGCCAACCCATCACTTCCAGGAATCCTTGTTCTTCTTTACATTGAGGATAGTTCTTAATGATATTAGCTGTATGTTTGGGGTTGTCCTGCTGCAGAATAAATTTGGCATCAATCACACGCCTCCCTGATGGTATGGCATGATGGATAAGAATCTGCCTGTATTTCTCAGCTTTGAGGACAACATTGATCTTGGGTAAATCTCCAACTCTATTAGGAGAAATGCAGCTCCAAACTTGGAAGGAACCTCCATCATGATTCACTGTTGCCTGAAGACACTCATTGTACTGCTCTCCAGCCCTCCAGCAAACAAACTGATTCCTGCTACAGCCAAATATTTCACATTTTGACTCATCAGTCCAGAATACTTGCTGCCATTTCTCTGCACCCCAGTTACTATGTTTTTGTGCATATTTGAGTCACTGAGCCTTGTTTTGCATGAAAACATAGGAACTGGGGTGCAGAAAAATAACAGCAGGTGCTTTGAAATGATGAGTCCAAATTTGAAATATTTGGCTGTAGCAGGAAGCAGTGTGCAAGTGTACCTAGATGAATTGATACTGTTTTGAAGGCAAATGGTGGTCACACCAAATATTGATTTGATTAGGATTCCTCTGCTGTTCATTTACTTTTCATTTTGTTAATTGCTAAAAATAAACAATTAAGGCCCATTTTACAGGGACGTTTCGTTCGGGTCCACCTGTCAGGTTTTAACCACTTCCCGACAGGTTGGCTCCCCTGCGCGAGCCGTCGTAGCGACATGTCGGCTCACGGGGTCGGTATAGCAATCGCGTGCCCGCTACACAGCGGGGGTGCCGATGGTCGTGGCCGACGGTCTCGTTGACCGCCGGCCACGAGCGATCGTCAGCAGGAGACACAGAACAGGGACGAGTGTATGTAAAACAACAAATCCCTGTTCTGGGAGGAGTGACAGATCGTGTGTTCCTTTTACCTAGGAACCACGATCCGTCACTTCCTCTAGTCAGTCCCCTCCCCCTTCAGTTAGAATTACCTCCCAGGGAACACAGTTAATCCCTCGATCAACCCCTTCACTGCCAGTGACATTTTTACAGTACAGGCATGCCCCACTTTTAAGTACACAATGGGGTTTATTTACTAAAGCTGTAAAGTGCAAAATCAGGCTCACTTCTGCATAGAAACCAATGAGCTTCTAACCCCAGCTTGTTCAATTAAGCTTTGATTATAAAACCTAGAAGCTCATTGGTTTCTATGCAGAGGTGAGCCTGATTTTGCACTTTCCAGCTTTAGTAAATAAACCCCATTGTGTACTTAAAAGTGGGGTATGCCTGTAATGCATTTGTATAGCATTGATCGCTGAATTAATGCCAATGGTCCCAAAAATGTGTCAAAATTGTCTGATGTGTCCGCCATAATGTCGCATAAAAATCGCAGATCGCCGCCATTACTAGTAAAAAAAAATAATAATAAAAATGCTAGAAATCTTTCCCCTATTTTGTAAACGCTATAACTTTTGCGCAAACCAATCAATATACGCTTATTGTGATTTTTTTTTTTAAACCACAAATATGTAGAAGAATATGTATCAGCCTACACTGAGGAAAACAAAATGTTTTATAAATATTTTTGGGGGATATTTATTATAGCAAAAAGTAAAAAATAATGTTTTTTTCAAAATTGTCGCTCTTTTTTTTTTTATAGCGCAAAAAATAAAAACCACAGAGGCGATCAAATACCACCAAAAGAAAGCTCTATTTGTGGGAAAAAAATGACGTCAATTTTGTTTGGGTACAAATTCGTACGGCCGCCCGATTGTCAGTTAAAGCGATGCAGTGCCGAATTGCAAAAAGTGCTCTGGTCAGGAAGGGGCAAATCCTTCCGGGGTGGTTAAAGCAGACCCAATCGAGACCTCCATTCTCCTCTATGAAGCGGTGGGTGTAAACAGACAGACATCCAATCCAAACCTGTTCCCCTTCTGTCCAGCAGATCAGTCGGGTGTAAACGGACAATCGGTCTGTTTACATCCAGCCGCTTATAGAGGAGAGCGGTCTGTGTCCGTGCCTGTGCCCGCTCTGCATAAGCATAAGTTTTTGGGGGTCCTGTACACGGCTAGGCTCCCAAAAAGTCCCACACATGAGGTATCTCCGTACTCAGGAGAAGCAGCAGAATGTATTTTGTGGTGTAATTCCACATATACCCATGCCATGTGTGAGCAATATATAATTTAGTGACAACTTTGTGTAAAAAGAAAAGATAATTTCCCTGAAACTTGTGGTAAATTATAAAATATTCCATGGACTCAACATGCCTATCAGCAAATAGCTTTGAGTGTCTACTTTCCAAACAGGAGGTAATTTTGTGGGGGGATTGAACTATACTGGCATTTTATGCACAACATTAGCAGCTTATTCTAACCACTTGAAGACTAAGCCCTTTCTGACACTTTTTGTTTACATAAAAAAAAAAAAATTTTGCTAGAAAATTACATTGAACCCCCAAACATTATACGTTTTTTTTTAAAAGAAAAGGCCCTACAGATTAAAATGGTGGGTGTTGCATTTTTTTTCACACAGTATTTGTGCAGCAATTTTTCAAACGCCATTTTTTGGGGAAAAAAAACACTTGTTTTTATTTAAATGCACTAAAAAGCACTATATTGCACAAATGTTTGGTAAAATATAAAAGCTGATGCTTTTGCCAACTACATAGATACCAAACACGACATGTTTTAAAATTGCGCACAACCATCCAGCAGCAACAAACTACATATATTTTTAAATACCTTTAAAAACCTTTACAGGTTATCACTTAGATTTACAGAGGAGGTGTACTACTAGAATCACTGCCTTCGATCTGACGTGGGTGATGATACCTGCCACATTTGGCATGTCATTATTTTGGGGGGTGCGGGTGCCTATCCGAGCAGGAGTACTCCTCTCCCCCTCCCTCCCTAAGGCCTCATGCACACGAGACGCTGTTAAACGCGCGTTCAGAGGCAGTTGGACACTTTTTTCAACTGCACCTGAACGCATGCAATGTTATCCTATGTGTCCATGTACACAGTCTCGTTTTTTCCTGTTTTTATGCAGTTGCGTTTAACCTCGTTTTTCCAGAAGCAAATAAATGCGTTCAGACACTTTGCTCGTTCCACGTTTCAGACGCAAAACGCAGCTAAACGCGGCTAAACGCAGGCATCTGCGTTTAGCCGCGTTTGCGTTTAAAAGCCTTTTTAAAGGAACCCAATTTTTTGGACCAGAAAACTCAGAAATATGATGGTAAACCATAAAAAATACTAGAAAAATTGGTTTAGAATGTCGTAATTAGTTTAGATAGTTCATAGAGTATATATACTCACTAATGCACATGTTTGTGAAATGCATACATGTTTGTGAAATATCCAAAGGACATTCACTGTGCCATCAACAGATGGGTCCAATATCGACAAGCTCTGATTCTGGACCTCTCATGCAAATTTGCGACGACATTGCTCCCTCAATAAGAGCAACATCAGGAGCATTTCCTGACATATATTCAATATGGGATCCATTTAAAAAAAAAAAAAACACAGAAATAGAGGCAAATGCAAGTGTACAACTGCTCTCTCTGCTGCTGCTGCTCACTCTGATCAAAATGGCAGAAATAGTTAATAATACATGCTTTCTGAGCTTGGGGGGGGTCTATATGATGTTATCTTTACAAACGCTTATAGACGCAAACGCGTCTAAACGCGGCATGAAAACACAGCAAAACGCGTGTTTTTAAACGCAGGTTTCTGCTTTTTAAAACACGCGTTTAGCAGAGTTTGCATCTGCGTCTCGTGTGCATGGGGCCTAAAGTCTTCTGGGACATGTCACAGGTCCCAGATGACTGCCCGACCATTCAGCAGTCGCAGCGATATGATTATGTCAGATATTGGCACCTCAAAGCGGTACATTGTTTTGCATAGAAATTTGGCGTCTTATATTGTAGGCCTGTAATTCTTAGGAATAACTCACTTAAATCTGTCCAAACAAGAGTCTAGTAGACATCCCGGGTATGATAAAGTTTGAAACACGAAATCAATAATTATAATAGAATTATTATAATATAATAAATAACTATAAATAATTATCAAAAATAATAATATAATAATAATAAAATGTATACAATAATGTAATCAAATCAAAAACACTGAAATTTGCAGAATTGTCGCTATCGTCACTTTCAGTGTCTGATGACAAATTTCCCCATGAATCACTATCGCTCAATTCTGCAAGTCATTCTTATTTACTATCGCTGTTTTCTAGCTGGTCTAAAACAACTTTTGACGTAAAGGGCCACTTTTTGGTTGCCATGAACATTTTCATGTTTCCAGGCAGAAAGAACATATATAATATAAAATTGCATGCAGCGCACTGGACAAAGCATTAGAGACAAAAGGGAGGTGAAATAATTTGATACAGTAATGTGTTCTGTAAGATTACAGTGTACTGTATGTGTTTTGTTTTTGTTGCACCTTTTGAATTTGCCGCCGGGCTCCGCCCCCATGCGTTGTGACGCTCGCAAAGAACGGAGCACAGTACACAGTACATCAGGGCAGAGGACACAGCCCACGGACACAGCGGGGAGACATCGCAGGATCCTGGGGACAGGGTAAGTAACTTTGCCTGGATCCTGCGATGCAGCCCCCCGAGTGCGGCTTGGTAGTGAAAATTCACCCCGAGCCACACTCTGGAATACTGCCAGGAAGGTTAAAAGTCAGCAGCTACACTTTTTGTAGCTGCTGACTTTTAATAAACACAAAACTACCAAAGCTCTGCTTTAAAGTGGTTGTAAAGCCTTAAGGTTTTTCACCTTAATACATTGTATTCATCAAGGTGAAAAAAACGTCTGTGCTGCAGCGCCCCTTCAACCCCCTCCCCCCCACACACTTTTTCTTACCTGAGCCCGATCCGATCCAGCGGTGTGCATGAGCGCAGTGGTTCCAACCAATGTCTCTCCCCTTATTGGACAGATTGCTGTTAATCAAATCCAATGATGCAGGGGGCAGAGCCGAGTCCCGCTGTCTGTGTCAATGGACGCAGCAGTGGGACTCGGGAGCGAGCCCGCACCGGTCCCCCCCAAGGAAAGCAGCTTTCTGCTGGGCCTCCCGATGAGGATGAGGGATGTCTATTGCGCCGGCAGGGGACTCCATAAGAAGAGGATGGGGGCTGCTCTGTGCAAAAGCATTGCACAGAGCAGGTAAGTATAACATATTTATTTAAAAAAACATTACAACCACTTTAAATACACTAACAAATTAAAACTGAACTTTATACTTTATAATCAGTTACAGCAAACCTTGTATTTTCCTTTTGGGATAAAGGTTTTCCATAAATAAATAAAAATTGATCATTGTAAGCACCCCTGCAAGTGTTGAATGGTTTGTCTCAACCCTGTAACTGACACATCTGCAAGAGAGCTTGTTCTTTTTTAAAAACAACAGACTTACTGGCCAGGTAACCAGATTAAAATAGAAGAAAAAAAAACAAAAACAAAAAAAGAAAACAAATGCAGCCACCATATCTAAGAATTGGTAAGCTGCAACATAGTAAATGTTTGCTTTTGGTTTTAATACCATTTCAAAAAATCTGCATAAATACATTCTTGTCATGTCACAACATAAAGTAGCAGTTTGGTAAAATAATAACATTTGGAGGTTATAAAGTGTTCATGTCATTTTTTTTTTAACAGAAAATATATATTTCATAAACATTTGCACAAATATCAAGCATTATAACAGGACCATGAATACCGTTGTTTTATTCTACAGGTCCTTTGCTTTAAAAAAAAAAAAAAATCCATAGGTTTTGGTATTTTAGTCAATAAAGTACATTTTACAAGTGCGTAAAAAAAGAAAAAGAAAACTGACAAAGAAACTACGTTAGCAAAAGGGTTTAAACGCATTTCGTTAGTCATCCAAATACAAGTTTGAGAAGAACATATTAAATAAATAAGGATATCTGTATGACTAGATAAATGTTGAAGCTTTCAGTTTTCTTTCTTGAGGTATTGATCAATGTACAGACATGTCTACACATGGAGAACTTCCTTATAGTCAGCCAATGACATGACATACTTACGATAACTCTCAACGGCGCGTCCCAGAACTCGATCGTTTCTCCAAGTAAAGTTTACAGAAATGAAGTCAGTCCCTAAAGCTGGGGGATTTAGTATGTGCGACCCCCGATCATGTCTACAGCAAGTAACTTGTGACAAGTCCAGCTCCTCCTCGCTCACTAACACATATTTAGGCAGCACAGAGCATGTCACTTCCTAGAAGGCTACAGGAAAGTCATGACAAGCACGCCCAGCCACAGCTCTCTACAGAGACTCTTATGAAATGTAGGAAGTGAAGGAGTTTTAGTAGGGAGGAAGTAGAACCTTTGTAAATGTAGTTGACGGGGTTTTTCAAAGTTAATAACCCTTTCGCTGCCAGCTTTTTTTTTTTTTTTTTTTTTAGCATATATGCTAAAAAGCACATAAACCAATATACTTTTACATTTTAAGTAGAGGACAAGAAAAAACTGTCACAATTGCATGATATATGCGCAACATTTTATGACTTTGTCATTTAAATAAAAAAATAAACAAAAACTATTTTTAGGCACACAAACAGCATAGAATCTCTTAATATCACAGCAGATATAAAAGACTAGACTTTTATAAAATACTATATTCTGTGTGCCCGCTAAACTATGATTGGCGGTTATAGAGGTATGTGATTTCGTTGCATGTTAGATCTGATTTTGGCGCATTACATTGAAAATATACTGTTATGTCGCAGCGCGTATTTGGTGGGATTGGGATATAAGAAAGGTAAATGACATGTTTTACTTAGAAATAAGGATAATTTGAAACAATCAATTATTTTATATAGTAGAACAGTGCCATTCTTGCATACAATGCATGTCTATACTGAAAGAATAAGGACTCATTTACACAAGATGTACTACGGAATTGTGTTTTTAACCACTTAAAGGGGAGTTCCAGGCATTTTAAAAGTCAGCAGCTACAAAAAGTGTAGTTGCTGACTTTTAATAAACAGACACTTACCTGTTCCACGGTCCAGCGATGCGGCCGAACGGGGTGTCGCTCCTCTCCCCCTCCTCTTCGCCGGCACCTCCATTGCCACTCAGGGCACCCGGCCGTGACAGCTTTCGTCTTCACGGCCGGGCACACACGGCGCATGCGCGAGTCGCGATGCACTCCCGGGGTGGATAGGCGGTCTCCGGGGACCTGTCACGTGTCCCAGGAGATCGCCTAGAGGGAGGGGCCGCCTAGGCGGTTCCAGGAACCGGGTTCCTGGGCGTAAGGAAGAAGTGGGACAGGAAGTCCCCCTCCTAATGAAGCCCCCACCCCCCCCCCCCCAAAAAAAATTACATGCCAAATGGGGCATGTAAGGGGGTGAGGAGTGCTTAAAGCGGAAGTTCCATTTTTGGGTGGAACTCCGCTTTAAGGACCGGAAGAACTTGCCCCCTTAATAACTAGGCCATTTTTTGGCGATACGGCACTGCGTTGCTTTAACCTCCCTGGCGGTATGATTATGTCTGGAATTTTGTACCAAAAGCGGTACAATTATTTTGCATGGAAATTTGGCGTTTTTATATTGTAGGCATGCAATTCTTATGAATAACTCACCTAAATCTGTCCAAACCAGAGTCTAGTAGACATCCCAGGTATGATAAAGTTTGAAACACAAAATCATAAATTATAATATAATAAATAACTATAAAAATTATTCAATAATGTAATCAAATCAAAAACACAAAAATTTACTCAGTTGCAGAATTGTCGCTGTCATTAAATTTAGTGTTTGATGATGAATTGTGATTCTAATTTATTATCGCTGTTTTCTAGCTGGTCTAAAACCACTTTTGACATAAAGGGACACTTTTTGGTTGCTATGGACAATCTCCAGTTTCAGGGCAGAAAAAAAATTATTTATTATATAAAATGACATGCAGGGCACTGGGCAGACCTCTAGGGACAAAGGGGATGTGTATTTTTTTTATACAGTACTGTAATCTGTAAGATTACAGTACTGTATGTGTGTTGTGTGTTTTAACTTTTTGGAATTTGGCGCCGATCTCCGCTCCCGTGCGTCGTAACGTCGCAGGGAACGGAGATCAGCGGCACTCGGCACTGTGTGAATCGAGCGAAGGAGCTCGCACACACAGCGGGGAGACATCGCAGGATCCAGGGGACAAGGTAAATAACTTCCCCTGTATTCTGCAATGCAAGCCTGAGTCTGGTTCGGGGTTACCGCTTTTGGTACTGAAGTTTCCACCCCGAGCCAGACTTGGGATTACCGCCAGGGAGGTTAACTAACAATTGCGCGGTCCTGCAACGATGTACCCAAACTAAATTGAGGTCCTTTTTTTCACCTCTGCGGTTTTTGTTTTTTGCGCTATAAACAAAGAGTGACAATTTTGAAAAAAATATATAATTTTTTACTTTTTGCTATAATACATATCCAAAAAAAAAATATAAAAAAAATAATTTATTCATCGCTTAAAGCCAATATATATTCTTCTACATATTTTTGGTAAACAAAATCACAATAGGTGTATATTGATTGGTTTGCGCAAAAACTAATAACTGTCTACAAGCTATGGGGTAGATTTAGGGACTTTTATTTTTGTTTGGCAGGGAAGGGGTTAACACTAGGGGGCAATCAAGGAGTTAACTGTGTTCCCTAGGTGTGTTCTAACTGTAGGGGGGATGGGCTGCCTGGGACATGACAGAGATCACTGTTCCCGATCACTGGGACAGTAGATCTCTGTCATGTCTCCTGTTTCTGCCTCTCCTCACCGCAATCGCAGGTCGCCGGCGGACATCGAGTCCACCCGTCCCACAGGCACGAGAGTGCGCTGCTGCCGGCAACTGGGCCTGCGCGAGCCGACGTACAATGACATTGGTTCGCGTAGGAGAGCTGACCTGCCGCAGTACAACTGTGGCGGGCGGTGGTTAAGTGGTAAACACAGTATGAACGCAGTACAAGTGCATATGCAAGAAAATAGTTCTGGTGACCTGGGGGTCCCCAAGGAATTCTCTTCCCCGACCGCCTCACGCAGATATACTGCGGCAGAAGGGCACGTACAGGCAGAATCACGTACCTGTACGTTTCCCTTTAAGAGGCAGCCATGGCAAGCTCCGTGAGTCGGGTCCCGCGGACTCGATCGCCGCGGGGATACCCGCGATCGCCTCACGTGGAGGAAGAACGGGGAGGTGCTAATGTAAACAAGCGTCTCCCCATTCTGCCTAGTGACAGTATCACTGATCTCTGCTCCCTGTGATCGGAGCAGAGATCAGTGGCATGTCACACACAGCCACGCCCCCCACAGTTAGAAACACGCCCCTAGGACACACTTAACCCCTACACTGCCACCTAGTGGTTAACCCCTTCACTGCCAGTGTCATTTACACAGGAATCAGTGCATTTCTATAGCACTATTGCTGTAAAAATGACAATGGTCCCAAAAATGTGTCAAAAATGTCCGATGTGTCCGCCATAATGTCACAGTCACAATAAAAATCGCTGATCGCCGCCATTTAAAAAAAAAAATATTAATATAAATGCCATAAAACTATCCCCTATATTGTAAACGCTATAACTTTTGCACAAACCAATCAATAATCGCTTATTGCAATTTTTTTTTACCAAAAATAAGTAGAAGAATACATATCGGCATAAACTGAGGAAAAAAATATATTTTTTATATATTTTTGGGGGATATTTATTATAGCAAAAAGTTAAAAATGTGTTTTTTTCAAAAATGGTGCTCTTTTTTTGTTTACCGCGCAAAAAATAAAAACGGCAGGGGTGATCAAATACCACCAAAAGAAAGCTCTATTTGTGGGGGGAAAAAAACGTCAATTTTGTTTGGGAGCAACGTCGCACGACCACGTAGTTGTCATTTAAAGCGACGCAGTGCCTAATCGCAAAAAGTGCTCTGGTCAGGAAGGGGGTAAATTCTTCCGGGGCTGAAGCGATTAAATTGCAGAGATTTTCTCTCACTTCCTGTTTGGCTATGGGACAGGAAGTGAAGGAAACAGATGGCAAAAAAATATATAAAAAAATTTACTCTATCCAATATGAAAAAAAAAAAAGTTTGCCTATAGTTCTACTTTATTGGCTTCCCGCTATAGTCAACAGATGGCTCTATCTGTCTCCAAAAAATTATGCAAATTTAATGTGGGTACAGTGTTCCATGACCTCGCAATGGTCATTCAAAGTGCGACAGTGCTGAAAATTGGCCTGGGGTAAGAAGGTGGTACCTGGTATTAAAGTGTTTAAAAATGCACCATAAACGCACTGAAAACGCATTGCAAACACATGTAAATGCACAGTGAACACTGGTATTAAGGAATAAATGAGCCGTAGATCTTTACTAATGTTTTATGAATGAGTATTGCTATTTACTTGCACATGGGGCTTTAAGGGCTCATTCAGTTGTGCAGTTAGGGGGCAGTAAAAGCAGGCAGTTGAGACATGGTTTTACCGATCATCCACCTGAACAAGAAAATGCAGCTTCTCAGGGGCTGTAGACATACCATAACTGCAATGCTTTTCTTTGTGGCCACAGAAAAATGAAATGGCTTCTCACATTTAGCCTGTGATACCAATGCCGAATATGACCTGTTCAAGTTGAAGCCACGCCACAACTGCCTTGCAACCGCTTGAAATATACACAGTTCCAGCATGGTGGGTCAGCATATTAAGGATTAAGACAGAAGGTGAGGAGGCAACATATTATCTTCCCTCACCTTCTGTCAAATACCTCTGAAAAGCGATCATGATGAGGGGCAGCAAGGGTTGTTGCCTAGCATAATTTTTCAGGGATTTTCTGTGCCTGGGGAGCTTGCCATACACGTGAATGGCTGCTTGCAGATGTGCTCTTGTATATACTGATGCTGCTTTGCATCGGTGCTTACGCATTCAGAAAATACATTGGACACACATGCAGGAGTAAATGCCAATGCAGAGAAGCACCTGTGTTTACAAGAACAAGGTTGTGTACACTTTATACTATTCACTTGTATGGTAGGCTGTATGCAGCTCTCTGGGTGCAAGAGAGTGTCAGTAAATTACTCTAGACATATATTTAAAATTTTTTGTGTGTTTTTTATTATTTTTATTTTGAATACATTAGATACTGTGTAAGGAAGTGTTTTTTTTTTTTTTTTGTACACTGTTTGTGAGGTTGTTTACATTCATTCCTGGTAACTACCATAGAGTTCTTGCTACAAACAGGTTCTTCCTGTTGTTTCCTGTCCCTGCTTAAAGCGGTTCTGCACCCATTTCATTTAGTAAATCTCTTTGCCTTCCAAATCAGGCAAAGAGTACTAAATGAAATGTTTTTTTTTTTTTTTTTTTTACTTACCTTGTAATTGATGACTTCCGGTCTTCTCTCTCTTCGGCGGCGGGCAGGGTCTCTGCGTCGATCGTCGTCACGCCGCACTGTCTCCTGGGATCTGGTGTCATTGATCTCAGGAGTCAGTGCGGGCATCTTCCGAAATCTCGCGAGATTTCGGCCACATCTTCCGAAATCTCGCGAGATTTCGGCCACATCTGCCGAAATCTCGTGAGATGTCGGCAGATGTGCCGTTACTGCGCACGCGCGAGTAACGGCGGTGCATGCTGGGCCATCTAAAGGTCCTGTGGGGTTTCACATGCCCACAGGCAAGATGGACCCCAGCAGACAAGAAGAAGACAAGAAGAAGATGAAGATGAAAACCGGCGGCGATCGAGATGGAAGATGGAACAGGTAAGTCCCCCAATTGAGCTATATGCCCTTGGCATATAGCCCAAAAAAAAAAAAAAAAGAGTGCAGAACCGCTTTAAAGCGATACTAAAGGATCGTTTACATTTTTTTTTAAAAAAACAAACATGTCATACTTACATCCACTGTGCAGCACTTGCACAGAGTGGCCCGAACATCCATTTCAGGAGTCCCTCGGCGGGTCTTGCAGCTCCTGCCGCATTAGATAACCCCCTTGGAAAAGGGGGTTACCTTGCGGGCGCGCTCCCGAGTCCAGCATTCAGTGTCCATAGAGGCCGAATGCAGGACTTGGCCCCGCCCCCCGGATTTGATTGACGGCAGTGGGAGCCAATGGCTGCACTGCTATCAATCTATCCAATCTAGAGCCGGGAACCCGTTGAGAGAGGGACGGCGGGGAGGCGCCGACGGAAATTCAATGAGGGGCTAGGGGGCCAGTGACTGCAAGTAGGGTTGCCACCTTTTCGTCAAGCCAAACCCAAACACATTAGCAGCGCACACCAATTTTTTATTTTTTTTGTAGTACATTAAATTCATTATCTCTGTACAAAGCACAGCTAATTGTTTTTATGTAGTATACACTGTACATATATTTTTGTGATTAAATAAAATTTCTAATCATATGGAGTTAATCACAAGGGTCCCCCTTTATATAAGAGTCAACAGAGTTCTCTGTTAGATCTGAATCCGCAGAGTTCCCCTTTACATCTGAATGCACAGGGTTCTACAGGAGAGGAGTGTGGAGGGTATGATGGGTGCAGTATGTACAGCAGAGGAGTGCGGAGGGTATAATGGGGGCAGTATGTACAGGAGAGGAGTGTGGAGGGTATGATGGGGCAGTATGTGCTGGAGAGGTGTATGGAGGGTATGATGGGGCAGTATGCACAGGAGAGGAGTGCGGTGGGTATGATGGGGGCAGTATGTACAGGAGAGGAGTGCATGAGAGTACATGAGAGGAGTGTGGAGGGGATGACGGGGGCAATATGTACAGGAGAGGAGTGTGGAGGATATGACGGGGGCAGTATGTACAGGAGAGGAGTGTGGAGGATATGACAGGGGGCAGTATGTACAGGAGAGGAGTGTGGAGGATATGACGGGGGCAGTATGTACAGGAGAGGAGTGTGGAGGATATGACGGGGCAGTATGTACAGGAGAGGAGTGTGGAGGATATGATAGGGGCAGTATGTATAGGAGAGGAGTGTGAAGGTTATAATGGGGGCAGTATGTACAGGAGAGGAGTGTGAAGGTTATAATGGGGGCAGTATGCACAGGAGAGGAGTGTGGAGGGTATGATGGGTGCAGTATGTACAGGAGAGGAGTGCTGAGGGTATGATGGGGGCAGTATGTACAGGAGAGGAGTGTGAAGTAATAATGGGGGCAGTATGTACAGGAGAGGAGTGTGGAGGGTATGATGGGTGCAGTATGTACAGGAGAAGAGTGTGGAAGGTATGATGGGCGCAGTATGTACAGGAGAGGAGAGTGGACCGTATGATGGGTGCAGTATGTACAGGAGAGGAGTGTGAAGGGTATGATGGGGGCAGTATGTACAGGAGAGGAGTGTGGAGGGTATGATGGGTGCAGTATGTACAGGAGAGGAGTGCGGAGGGTATGATGGGGGCAGTATGTACAGGAGAGGAGTGTGGAGGGGATAATGGGGACAGTATGTACAGGAGAGGAGTGTGGAGGATATGACAGGAGGCAGTATGTACAGGAGAGGAGTGTGGAGGATATGATGGGGGCAGTATGTACAGGAGAGGGGTGCGGAGGGTATGATGGGGGCAGTATGTACAGGAGAGGGGTGTGGAGCGTATGATGGGTGCAGTATGTACAGGAGAGGAGTGTGGAGGGTATGATGGGGGCAGTATGTACAGGAGAGGGGTGCGGAGGGTATGATGGGGCAGTATGTACAGGAGAGGAGTGTGGAGCGTATGATGGGTGCAGTATCTACAGGAGAGGAGTGTGGAGGGTATGATGGGGCAGTATGTACAGGATAGGAGTGTGGAGGGTATGATGGGGGCAGTATGTACAGGAGAGGAGTGTGGAGCGTATGATGGGTGTAGTATGTACAGGAGAGGAGTGTGGAGGGTATGATGGTGGCACAATGGGGAAGGATTTCTTGCAGTGTCTATAGGGTGACCAGGGAGTGATGGTGGGAAGAGAAGGGATGGAAAGTGACCATGGAATGATGTCCCTCAGCTGGGGGGGGGGGGGGGTGTAGGAAGCAGCTCGGAGTGGTGTCTTTATGAAGTGGTCTTGGGGTGATGTAAGCTGGGGGGAGTTGGGGGCCGAGAAGTAGTCAGATAGCAATGTTTTTAATAAAAAAAACTCTTGTACGCATTCACTAAAAACATACAACAATAAATCATATAACAGTACTACGTGATGGAAACAATCTGTTATAAGATGTAAGTACAGATCTATGTAATGCAGCCCCCAGCACTCTGTATGTACA
Source organism: Lithobates sylvaticus (assembly GCA_028564925.1). Classification (NCBI taxonomy): domain Eukaryota; kingdom Metazoa; phylum Chordata; class Amphibia; order Anura; family Ranidae; genus Lithobates; species Lithobates sylvaticus. Next base: position 127,865,661 of record CM053031.1, read on the forward strand.
GATGATGTGAATGTAATGTATGACCATTCATATAACCCTATCCAAGCTCTGAGTCTATCCAATCAGAGGTGTGCACTCATCACATATATATATACAGCGTTACATGAATGGGTTATAAATGACTTCACATTATCTAGTCTGAACAATTGGGGGATGTTTGCACAGACTGTTGAGGCTTAGAAGTTATCTGTTAAATGTGATTGGGCTGCAGACTCCCCCACCCCCACCCCCACACTCACAATCTCCTCCATGCTTCTGTCAATTTAACCCTTTACTGCATCTCCTGAAGAACACATCCTCCTGAAAGTTTGTAACTTTGCACAATAGGAGAATTCTCCCAGAAAAAAATCAGCTCACCTCCTTCCTCTGGCCAGCCCCACAGGAGCTACAGTGAGCTCCGCCTCTCAACACACCGCACTGGTGATTGGAGGGGGGGGGGGTTGAGTCAGAGGTAACAGGGACCTTGCACGAGACTGGAGGGGGGAGAGACATAAAGGAGCTGCCGAACACACACCGCAGGCACAGTGTATTCTTTACAATGCTGCTGCTGCTATTTCACAGTCCCTGTTCTGGGCTGAATCATGTGCCCGGGTTACAGGCAGTACAAAACCCGGGCACATGATTCAAGACCCGTACTGTCCAGGTGAGTCCCGGACAGGTGGCAACCCTAACTGCAAGGTGTTTTTTTACCTTAATGCATAGGATGCATTAAACTGAAAAAATATGAGCCTTTACAACACCTTTAAGGATCAGGAAACTCCTCAAGGCTATATATACAATGCCATGCAAAAGTATTCACCCCCTTGGCTTTTTACCCATTTTGTTACATTACAGCCTTTAGTTCAATGTTTTTTTTAATCTGAATTATATGTGATGGATCAGAACACAATAGTTTAAGTTGGTGAAGTAAAATTAGAAAAATATATACATAAAACAATTTTTCAGAAATAAAAAAATTATAATTGGCATGTGCGTATGTATTCACCCCCTTTGTTATGAAGCCCATTAAAAGCTCTGGTGCAACCAATTATCTTCAGAAGTCACATAATTAGTGAAATGATGTCTACCTGTGTGCAATCTAAGTGTCACATGATCTGTCATTACATATACACATCTTTTTGAAAGGCCTCAGAGGCTGCAACACCTAAGCAAGAGGCACCACTAACCAAACACTGCCATGATGACCAAGGAACTCTCCAAACATGTAAGAGACAATGTTGTTGAGAAGTACAAGTCAGGGTTAGGTTATAAATAAATCTTTGATGATCCCTAGGAGCACCATCAAATCTATCATAACCAAATGGAAAGAACATGGCACAACAGAAAACCTGCCAAGAGAAGGCCTCACAGCAAAACTCACGGACTGGGCAAGGAGGGCATTAATCCGAGAGGCAACACAGAGACTTAAGGTAACCCCGGAGGAGCTGCAGAGTTCCACAGCAGAGACTGGAGTATCTGTACATAGGATGACAATAAGCCGTATGCTCCATAGAGTTGGGCTTTATGGCAGAGTGGCCAGAAAAAAGACATTACTTTCAGCAAAAAACAAAATGGCACGTTATGAGTTTGCGAAAAAATGCATGTGGGAGACTCCCAAAATGTATGGAGGAAGGTGCTCTGGTCTGATGAGACTAAAATTGAACTTTTTGGCCATCAAAGAAAACGCTACGTCTGGTGCAAACCCAACACATCACATCACGCAAAGAACACCATCCCCACAGTTAAACATGGTGGTGGCAGCATCATGCTGTGGGGATGTTTTTCAGCAGTGCTAAATACAGGGATATTCTTGAGCAAAACCTGTTCCACTCTGTGTGTGATTTGAGGCTAGGATGGAGGTTCACCTTCCAGCAGGACAATGACCCCAAACACACTGCTAAAGCAACACTTAGTGATTTAAGGGGAAACATGTAAATGTGTTGGAATGGCCTAGTCAAAGCCCAGACCTTAATCCAATTGAAAATCTGTGGTCAGACTTAAAGATTGCTGTTCACAAGCACAAACCATCCAACTTGAAGGAGCTGGAGTCATTTTGCAAGGAGGAATGGGCAAAAATCCCAGTGGTAAGATGTTGCAAGCTCATAGAGACTTATCCAAAGCGACTTGGAGCTGTGATAGCCGCAAAAGGTGGCTCAACAAAGTATTGACTTTAGGGGGGTGAATAGTTGTGCACATTGACTTTTTCTGTTATTTTGTCCTATTTGTTATTTGCTTTACAATAAATAAAAAAAAAACACCTTCAAAGTTGTGGGCATGTTCTGTAAATTAACCACTTCAGCCCCGGACCATTTGGCAGCCAAAGGACCAGAGGTCTTTTTTCAATTTCGCACTGCACTACTTTAACTGGTAATTGCGCGGTCATGCAATTTTGTAACCAAACGAAATTTGCGTCCTTTTCTTCCCACAAATAGAGCTTTCTTTTGATGGTATTTGATTGCCTCTGTGATTTTTATTTTTTGCGATATAAACGGAAAAAGAGCGAAAATTTTGAAAAAAAAAGAGATTTTCTACTTTTTGTTATAAAAAAAATCGAATAAACTCAATTTTAGTCAAACATTTGGGCCAAAATGTATTCAGCCACATGTCTTTAGTAAAAAAAATGCCAATAAGCGTATATTTATTGGTTTGCGCAAAAGTTATAGCGTCTACAAACTAGAGTACATTTTCTGGAATTTACACCGCTTTTAATTTATGACTGCCTATTTCATTTCTTGAGGTGCTAAAATGGCAGAGAAGTACAAAACCCCCCCAAATGACCCCATTTTGGAAAGTAGACACCCCAAGCTATTTGCTGAGAGGCATGTTGAGCCCATTGAATATTTTTTTTTTTAGTCCCAAGTGATTGAATAAAGACAAAAATAAAAAAGATTTTTTTTTTTTTCAAAAAGTTGTCACTAAATGATATATTGCTCACACATGCCATAGTTATATGTGGAATTGCACCCCAAAATACATTTTGCTGCTTCTCCTGAGTATGGGGATACCACATGTGTGGGACTTTTTGGGAGCCTAGCCGCGTACGGGGCCCCGAAACCCAAGCACCGCCTTCAGGATTTCTAAGGGTGCAAATTTTTGATTTCACTCCTCACTACCTATCACCGTTTCGAAGGCCATAAAATGCCAAAATAGCACAAACCCCCCCAAATGACCCCATTTTGGAAAGTAGACACCCCAAGCTATTTGTTGAGAGGCATGGTGAGTATTTTACAGCTCTCATTTGTTTTTGAAAATGAAGAAAGTAAAGAAAAAAAATTTTTTTTTTTTTTTTTCAATTTTCAAAACTTTGTGACAAAAAGCGAGATCTGCAAAATACTCACCATACCTCTCAGCAAATAGCTTGGGGTGTCTACTTTCCAAAATGGGGTCATTTTGGGGGGTTTTATGCCATCTGGGCATTCCATGGCCTCCGAAACTGTGATTGGCAGTGAGAAGTGAAATAAAAAAATTACACCCTTAGAAAGCCTGAAGGCGGTGATTGGTTTTTGGGGTTCCGTACGTAGCTAGGCTCCCAAAAAGTCCCACACATGTGGTATCCCCGTACTCAGGAGAAGCAACAGAATGTATTTTGGGGTGTATTTCCACATATGCCCATGACATGTTTGAGCAATATATCATTTAGTGACAACTTTTTGTAAAAAAAAAAATATATATATTTTTTTTTTTTCATTATTCAATCTCTTGGGACAAAAAAAAAAAAATATTTAATGGGCTCAACATTGCTCTCATCAAATAGCTTGGATTCACGGAAGGCTCTCTTTTCCTGTTAAATCCAACTAACACAACCCCAGCAGGTTAATTGCTCCACTCTCACCCCAATTCCCGTGCCTGCCCTCCCTACAGGCTCAAGCCCCCAAGGGGTACTCATAATGCTTAACCCAATTAATTAGGTTTAGTGGGAGTTTACCCTATCTTTAAAGCAGTCTAGAGGCTAATTACCCCTAGAATTGCTAGCCGATCACTGGCTGAAAAGCTGCATGGTTCAGCATTGGGCGAACACATTGCGAGCCCTCCCTGGCGTCCGGACGATTATATGTTATACATGTTATATGTTTGTCATGTCCCCCCAGTATGTGATTGCTTGATTTGGTCCCTGCATGGACCGACAAGCAAATGTACAATAGTCTAGTCTAATTGTTATGCTATAATTTAAGTTTCATCTATATATATGTGGTTGAATAATTTTTCTAAATAAATGTACAAATGATTTTTTTCATCTAAAGGCCTTTTGTCCAAATGAATGTTCATTGATATAAGTGACCTATGCTACTATTTAATAAGCCCCACTATCTCTTGTCTCTTACTTTTGGAGACTCTCCTTTTACCCACATTCTGTGCAAGCCAGAGGTGCTGCAGGCGGATTTTGTGCTGTATCAATCCATCCAGACTGAAATGGGACAATAGGCAAGTGTTACTGCACTGTGTAGCTCACTGTTTGTTATATTACTGTTACTCCTGTGTGAGCACTCCTGTGTGGGAATCAGAGATATCTGTCAGAGGCTTCTCTAATTCACTGAAACTTTCTATTTGCTTACTGCAATATACTTGGGCTATTCTCAAGTGTATGAGAGTAAAGCTCATTTGATTAGAACCCTATAAAGTGACCGGTTTGTGTTAAAGTGTATATCTGCCACTTCATTATTTAAAGCAACAGTGTCCCTTTTTGGTCTGGGGGGTTCCTAGCTAGTATTAGTCTAGGGAACGGTAAACAGTTCAGGGTAGCGACGGGATAAGCTTCTGATGGCTATTTAGATAGGTAGAGACCTGGTAGCATTGATAGCCTATAGTCAGGTTAGGGACCAAGATATAGGCTAGATAGGCCTGATTTGCCTTGCAGGTGGCGCGTTCCAGACTTCTTCGCCATCGGTGTATTCGTCTGTTCAAGCGTCCCCAGAAAGCCACTGCTCCACAAATGCGTCAGCGTTCGTCCTCTCAAGCCGGATTGTGTTACGCTGTGCAAGTCAGCTCATCAGGGGCCCCTGCAACTGAACTGTGCCACAGTGCCTAATTGGTGTTGGTGTTCAAGGCCTTTAGTTATATATCCAGATACAGTATCTCACAAAAGTGAGTACACCCCTCACATTTTTGTAAATATTTTATTATATCTTTTCATGTGACAACACTGAAGAAATTACACTTTGCTACAATGTAAAGTAGTGAGTGTACAGCTTGTATACCAGTGTACATTTGCTGTCCCCTTAAAAAACCTCAACACACAGACATTATTGTCTAAACCGCTGGCAACAACAGTGAGTACACCCCTAAGTGAAAATGTCTAAATTGGGCCTTTTTTCCTCCCCAGTGTCATGTGACTCTTAGTGTTACAAGGTCTCATGTGTGAATGGGGAGCAGGTGTGTTAAACTTGGTGTAATTGTTCTCACTCTCTCATACTGGTCACTGGAAGTTCAACACGGCACCTCATGGCAAAGAACTCTCTGTGGATCTGAAAAAAAGAATTGTAGCTCTACATAAAGATGACCTAGGCTATAAGAAGATTGGCAAGACCCTGAAACTGAGCTGCAGAACGGTGGCCAAGACCATACAGCAGTTTAACAGGACAGGTTCCATTCAGAACAGGCCTCGACATGGTCAACCAAAGCAGTTGAGTGCATGTTCTCAGCATCATATCCAGAGGTTGTCTTTGAGAAATAGACGTATGACTGCTGCAGAGGTTGGAGGGGGGGGGGGGGGGGTCAGCCTGTCAATACTCAGACCATAGGCCACACATTGCATCAAATTGGTCTGCATGGCTGTCATCCCAGAAGGAAGCTTCTTCTACAGATGATGCACAAGAAAGCCTGCAAACAGTTTGCTTAAGACAAGCAGACTAATGCCTCGTACACACGAGCGGACTTTCCGGCGGGATTGTCCGTCGGACTAGAGTCCGCCGGACAGTCCGACCGTGTGTGGGGCTTCGACTGACTTTTTTCCCCAAAAGTCCGGCGGACTAAGTTTGAAGTTTTGTTTTCAAATTGTCCGCTGAACATGGCAGTCCGGCGGACAATACGGCCGTCTGTATGATGGTTCAGCGGACCAAAAAGGACGCATGCTCAGTAGCAAGTATGTCACGGACTCGCTCGGACTGGTAAAACTAGCATTCGTATTGAAGCTAGCACATTCGTCACCCTGCTGATTCTTTGATATTTTAATACAGCGCGATTTTTATTTTATCGTGCTTGAAGAATGAGGTTGCCTTGCTGCTGAGTCATCACGAACGTTTTTCTACATCATTAATTAGTGAAATTAGATATATATATATAGAGCGATATATATATATATAGATATATATATATATATATATAGATTTTTTTTTTTGTGTGTGTGTTTTAAACAGCATTTTTTATTACACATGATTAAATTAGAAAATCAGCAGAGCTTCCCCTTATTTCACATGTTACCCTCACATTTACAGCGACTGCACTTGCAGTGCAATTGAAGTTGCACTTTCCACTTGTATTGTCAAATGAATGTGCCTTTTGTAAATAACCCCCATAGTCTTTAGACATGTACCTGCCTACTCATAAACAAACTATGTTTTCGATTACAAACACATATTACATTATTTGTTTAAAATTAAATTTCCATTTATTCTGGTTCAAACAAGCAAAAAAAAAAAAGAGGAAGGCAACACTGGAGACACTTTTAGATTTTGTGAAGGTTTTTTCCCCCACGGCAGACATCAAGTTAATGCCCAACAAAATTAAGATTGGACATATTAAATACAATAGGGAGCACAACATTGTCCAGGAATCACACAGACCAGGAACAGCAGCAGATGACATCTATGTCCCCGAGCTGTGGCACAACAACAGCCTGCGTCTTCTGTCAGACCAGACTGAAGCCAGGCAATCACTTCCGACTCTTCCTTGCAGCCTTCCCACCACGCTGCCATGCAGTCGTCCCTCCACGTTTCCTTGGAGGCTGTACCTCTGGTGGTGGACTTGTGGTAGGAGGAGGAGGAGGAGTAGGAGAAGGAGGAGGAGGAGGAGGAGTTGCAGTAGGGTCTGCATCATATAGGCGGGTGGATGGAGTCAGTTCACCCCTCAAACCCCTCTGAAGTGCCTCAAAAAATAAGCCCTCACATAGCTGCCGTTGGGCCTTCTCCATTTCCAGCAACCTGCTGGCCAAGTAGGTGGCATAGGCCTCTTCTGGATTGGGTTTTTTTCGGAGAACGTCACTCGCCTCCCGAATGAGGGCAAGGGATTCCTCCTCAACCCTGGTCATCCTCCTGGGCCTTCTTGTGGCTATACGCAGGGGAGGGACTTGACTAATTACAGACCGGCTCCTGCTGGGCCCAGCCACCTCCTGGCTGTGGCTGGTCATGGCCTCCTCCTCCATACCACTGATTCCCGGCATCCTCCTCGGTGAGCTCATCCTGTGTATCCAAAAAAAAAATATTAAAAGACATTGGTTTGTTTTTTGGCCTCATCAATCAGACAATTTTACATTTCTTATGTGCAAATTGATTTTCCATATATCAAAAAGGCTATCATTTTGACCCCAGCATTTTCAAAGCTCTTCACCAATATGTTTTCCTCATTTTGGCCACTACTGTATAGTTATATGTATACATATGTAGCACCAACACTTTTAATAAGTGTGTGCTAATTTTTATATTTGTTATTTTTGTTTTTCAAGAATTCTAACTGAGTTCTGGGTGTTAATTGTTCTAAATTTTTACTTTGACATCAGTTTGTCTGGGCTGTACTGGAGTTCTGCTTTTTTTTAAAAATATTCTATACGTGTAACAAGGGGCGGGTCTAGTATTACTGTAAGGGGCGCATTTATTATTATTGTTATATATCGTGTAACCAAGGGGCTGCTCTATTATTACTCTAACCAAGGGGCAGATCTGTTATAGCGAGTGTAAGCAAGTGGCGGGTCTATTATTATTATATCGTGTAAGGGGCGGATGGCTGCAGAAGAGGGCGAATGTTAAATTAATGGGCAGAGCTCGATATATAACAATAATAATAAATGCGCCCCTTGGTTACAGTAATACTAGACCCCGCCCCTTACTTACACGATAGACGCCCCTTGCAGAGTAACACGAGCATCAGGAGCGTGCGGCATCGCCTCGTACAATTACATGTTAACTGCACCTGCGCGGTGTAGAGTTCACTCAGAGCTGTTTAGGTTTGGCAATTTTCGGAAGCGCCGTAGTCCTTCGTACTGCACTAGCCCTGCGCCTGCGCAGTACAGGGGGTCCTTATCCAGCGGGGGAACTTTTTCGGCAGGACACCGGAATTACACTACTGCCATCTAATGGCGGTAGATGTAATTGGAGTAACTAAGCTAAAGTAATGGGAACTGAGTTACCATGAGGGGAAAAGTAACTGCGTTAGGTAACTCAGTTTATTTTAACTCAGTTATTTACATCACTGGTCATAGGTGAGGTGAGGCACCTGTGACAGTCTGAGAACACAGTCTGGTTGTACACATTAGGTTACAATTGCTCGGAGCCAATCAGTGGGAGCGTCTGGCCCCACTGTGTATTTCAGGAAGGGGTATTTGAGATGCTGAGGTCACGTGTTCAGGGTTCAGCTTCCCTTTTGATTCCTGGTTCTGGTCTGGAACAACCCCACAAGTGTTCCCGGGCCCAGGAGTGTCTGCTGCCCCTGTTAGCCTGGTCACCCTGACCAGCCCCAGAGGCCCTCATGGTCTGGGGTGGGGATCCATCCGTTCCCGAGCCTCAGAACTGGCTAGTTTGAGGCACAGTAATTGAAGGAGGTTTCTGAAGTGTCCCGGTGTCCTCTCAGGATTGGAAAGGTATAGCGACTCGTACCGCGACCACAGGGGGGGGGGGCTCTTCGGAGGAGGGCAGTGGGGCTGGCTGCTTGTTAGGAGCCTGGGAGCTGAGATGTATGGACACTAGTGAATTGCCATGTCCTACTGTATTGCTGCAACGGCTGAAAGATAAAGGTACCATAGGAAATGTTCCTAAAAACCACCCTTTGCTTACAACATAGTCTGTGGCGGAGACTTTGCTGGTTCCAAGTCACTTGTTGTCTGCTAGATCTGCGGACAAGGGTTTATCCAACAGTGAAGTGTCCAGTTGTGAGTGGCTACTCTCTGGGCTTTTTTAATCAAATTTCTTTGGATGCCAGCAGTTCAGAAGTGCCTGAGCTTTATCACCCATTCCCTCAATTTTTCAACCGAGAGACTGTGTCATGTTTAAACGTTGTGAAATAATGAGCAAAAATCTTAACAAATGAAAGGTGCTTTGAGTATCGGTCTCTGCAATTGATGGTTACTAACTCTGGGAACCCCTAGACAATGAATGACAAGCTACAAGAAGCGGGTAATCGGTAAGCCCAGGAAATACATAGCGGCCTGTTATAGAGTGGGAGTGGAGATGGTTACACTTAATAGAATTTTGGATTAAAACATACATTTGTAAGCAATTCAAAGATTTACATTTACATCATTAATATTAAGACAATCACTATTTTCTCGAATAAAATATACCTGGCTCCAGCTGGGCGCATCAACTTGCTCCAGGGTGTAAGGGTCTTCTACTTCCTCGGAAGCCTCAGCTGGGGTGGAGGGAAGGGTGGAGGGAAGGGTGGAGGGAAGAGTGGACAGTGATTGCCTGGGTTCCATCTGGTCATCAAGAAAACGCAGTTGGTTGTAGTACCCCAGGTTGGGTACATAAATATCATCTGCTGCTGCTCCTGATGTTTGCGACTCGAAAATCTTGTTGCGCTCCCGCCTGTACATATGCCTCACACTTGCAATTCTGTCTTCAAAAAACTTGATGTCTGCCTTGGGGAGTCGAGTCTTCACAAAATCCAAAAGTGGCACCAGTGTTGCCTTCCGTACATCTCTATTACTATATAAAGGGTTTTTTAACTCCCACAGGTTTCTGTGGCTTGAATATAAAGCGATAAATTGGCTCATGAAAGCCTCCTCCTTAAAGGGATTCAATTGGAATTTTGACATCTTTCTGTTTTTGTTATGAACGACAATACACAAGACAAAAAACACAAATGTCACTACAAACTCACAGTATGATTTTTTGTTAACAATTTACACAACACACCCACACACACACCCACACCCACACCCACACACACCCACAAACACACACACACACACAACCACACCCACACACACCCCCCCCCACACACACACCCACACACACCCACACACACACACACACACCCACACACACCCACACAACTAAAATGCAGGCCCAAAACACTATAAAACATAGTGAAGTAACACAAAAAAAAACTTACCTTCGTTCAGAGCGATCGATACTTCCTTTCGAAAAACACGTTGCCACTGAAATAGCCTTATATACTTTGCGCACGCGTCAAGCTCCGCCTGCGTCCTCCACGTCGCCCGTCCATGACGTTCCTTGTGACGAGAATTCCTCACCCCGCTTCCCCTCGTTGCACTGTGGGAGAATAATTAGATGAAGATGAAGGCGGCCACATTCTCATCAAGTAGCGCGGAGGAAAGACCAGAACCACAGACATCTGCATCCAGCAGGTGATATAAGGCCACCAATATGGCCTTTGAAGAGATGGTGGAGTCGGTGGACATCCTCCAAAGGGAAGATTAAGACGGGAAAAATGGCTCCTACCCTCAACCCAATTTACGGAAGGACCAGATTCTTACTGCAGTTGTTAGCACCCTGGAGCATAAATTCGGCGTACGAAGGGGTAAGGATCAACTGCGTAAGCGGTGGTCCGACATTAAATCAAGGGAGCACGATCAGTACAGGAGAATAAAAAAGGCGCTCCAAAAAAGTAAGTAATTGACGCGCGCTACTATGCTTATATTTGAACGTAATTACTGATCTTAAATATTGTTCGTGAATCTTGCGAAGTGTTTAGTAGATATCGTTCGTGAATCTTGAGAAGTGTTAAGTAAATCTCATTCGTGAATCTTGCGAAGTGTTTAGTAGATATCGTTCGTGAATCTTGCGAAGTGTTTAGTAAATATTGTTCGTGAATCTTGCGAAGTGTTTAGTAGATATCGTTCGTGAATCTTGCGAAGTGTTTAGTAGTTATCGTTCGTGAATCTTGCGAAGTGTTTAGGAAATCTCGTTCGTGAATCTTGTGAAGTGTTTAGTAGATATCGTTTGTGAATCTTGCAAAGTGTTTCGTAAATATTGTTCGTGAATCTTGCGAAGTGTTTCGTAAATATTGTTCGTGAATCTTGCGAAGTGTTTAGTAGTTATAGTTCGTGAATCTTGCGAAGTGTTTAGGAAATCTCGTTCGTGAATCTTGCGAAGTGTTTCGTAAATATTGTTCGTGAATCTTGCGAAGTGTTTAGGAAATTTCGTTTGTCGGTAGAAAGTTTGTTGTGTTTAACTGGCAGAGGGTTATTTTTTTGTATTGTTTTTTATTGTTTTGGGGTAACTCACACAGGGACTCCAGAGGATGGTTTGGGGGTCTCCATCTGTAAAACGTCTGTAACCATGTTAAAGAGGGAGTCCGGCTAAAAATTACAAATAAAAGGTCAGCACCTACAAATACTGTAGTTGCTGACAAATAATGACACTCATCTGTCACAGGGTCCAGCGACGTCAGCACCCGAGGCCGAACCGTCCCTCGGATGCTGCAGCCACCATCTTTGATATTGGAATCAGGAAATGAAGCTTTGCGGCTTCACTTCCGGTTCCCTATTGGGCATGCGCCAGTCGCGCAATGCAATAGGACTGCTCCGCGCTAGCTCTGGGACCCGTGTGTGTCCCAGCAGACAGCACGGTGGGACGGGAAGTGGCGTAGACTTCTGTGGGAGTCTATGGCCGGATGTGTGTGCAAATACCTGCCTTAGACAGGTATCTGCACCCCCCCTCCCCCTGAAAGGTTCCAAATATGACAGCGGAGGGGTGGAGGGTTCCAATGAGCGGAAGTTCAACTTTAGGGTGGAACCCCGCTTTAAGTATTGGAGTTTGATTAGATAGGGATTTCAATGATGTCTTCAACTAGGATCTTGTAACAAACTGCTAATAATTGGACACCACTTTGAACCAATGTTTAATATTCCTATTTAGGGACTCAAATATCACTGTGCTTAAAGTGTACCTTTGGTTTCCATTTCCATAGGGGAAAAAAGACTCAGACCTGACTCAGGACATTCCAGGACCTCCCGACCTCACCAGCCTAATTGGGCAATTAGCCCAAGCCCACGCGGGGATGTGGAGGAAGAAGAGGTGGTTGAATTTGAGAACATCTGCACCCCACCAAGTGAGTGTCTGAGAACACAGATTGAGATAATAAATTAATGTCTGCGTGTTTTTGACCTTTTTTTTTTTGGTTTTATCTACCCAACTTTTAGGTGATGATCAGGTTGTGGAACACCAAGCTGTGGAGCCATTTTCTTCAGACAGTGCCCACAGGCTTATTGGTCAGATCATGGGCTGGAATAGCCAACTTTAAAGCATGCAAAAACAGATGGAAAGCATGCACAACCAGATGGCCACCATGCAGCAGGGAATGAAGGACATGATTGATGTTTTGGGGAGAATCTAATACCCCTTTTCCGTTTCAAATCATCAATCATGTCCTTCATTACCCTTTTTAATACCATCATTTTGCCCGATTTAAGAGGCCAAATATTGAAGATGCACATGGTGTGTCAACATGTGCTATGTGCCATCAGGGGATCTCAATGTACGCATTTTGTGTTTGCAACCCCTTCATCATAATGCTAGTAGGTGAGAGGAAGGGGTTTCACCCACAAAACACGTCCATTGATTCCCCATAATGAAAGATAGCACATGTTGACATTACCCATTTGGACTTTCGATTTGTGTGCATCTTCAAAATTTGGCTTCTACTGTACATGGGTGACATGAACCAGTTGAACTTTGTAAGTTCCATAGTTTTAAATTGTGTTATTTTTTAGACCAAAACAAAAATGTTTTAAGTGTTTTAAACCCTTTGACCAAAAAATAGGCACACTCGGACGGCAGAGGTAGTCAGGCAGGCCGGGTAATAATAAAAAAAATTCATGTGAAATAAAAAAAAAAAAAAAAATATTGAGGAAAAAAAAAATTATATATTTTTGATTCACCCAAAAAATAAAAAAAATAAAAATAAAAACATGTTTGGATGTGCACTATAATAAAAAAAAAAAATGTTTGCACGAATTCAACAACAATGTGTGTGGCTTCTTTTTTTTCAATACTACCAGTTTGATCAAAAAAATGTTGGTTTCATTGACAAAAGGGCTTATTTAATAAATGCAAAACAAGTTTTTCACTAAAATAAGTGCACTAGGAGAACATAGAAAACAGCAAAAAAAAAAGCAAACAATACGAAAAACACAATATTTTATCAGAAATAAATGTATTTATTTTTTTTTCCAAAAAAATGTTTTATGGGTCTGCTGCCATTGCAATGGCCCCCCCTACCATTAAAATAGGTGACATAGCTGTCACGCACTTGCTGTGCAGATTTGGTGGCCGAGCCATGACGGCCATGATCCAGGCCTGTCAGATCGGTGGTAACTCCGGCCTCAGGCCCAATAGGTTGCAGGTAGCTTCCAGAATTTTGCGCAAATAATTATGTAGTACGCAGCAGCTGAGGATAACGGTGTTGAGTTTGTACTCTGCCAGATGGATTGCAGTTAAAAACAAACGGAACCGGTTGGCCATAATTCCAAAAGCATTTTCTACCACCCTTCTTGCTCTGGCCAGCCGATAATTAAAAACCCTCCTCTCAGGGGTGAGGGATCTTTGGGGAAACGGCCTCATCAGGTGGTTGCCCAGACCAAACGCTTCGTCAGCAATAAAAACAAAGGGGAGTCCCTCCACATTATCCGCATCTGGTGGCAGTTCCAGGCCACCAGTCTGGAGACGACGGCAGAACTCCATCTGGTTAAAGACTCCTCCATCTGACATCCGGCCGTTCTTCCCCACATCCACATAGAGGAAGTCATATTGTGCCGACACCACCGCCATCAACACAATACTATTGAACCCCTTATAATTCCAATAGTAAGACCCCGAATGGGGTGGTGGCACAATCCTCACATGTTTGCCGTCAATCGCCCCTCCGCAGTTGGGAAAGTCCCAACGGGCAGCAAACTGGGAAGCCACAGTCTGCCATTCCTGTGGCGTGGAAGGAAACTGTGGAGTCAAACACAAAGATACAATTATAAGTAAATAAAAAAAAAAAAAAAAAAGCCAACAAATTAAACAAAAATTTTTGACCAACATCTGTATTGTTTTAAGTAGTCCTTAAAAATAAAAATTAATATGAAAGATAAGACCCAATTCTCAGATTGCTCACCCCTCTAATGGCCCATAGAACATAATAATGGGGGGGGGGGGTGGGGGGGGGGGTGGGGGGAGTAATTAATTATAAGGCCACACATTACACCTGAAGACATTTAAAAGGGGGGGGGGGGAGTGGGGGGGGAGTAATTAATTATAAGGCCACGCATTACACCTGAACACATTTAAAAGGGGGGTGGGGGGAGTAATTAATAATAAGGCCACACATTACACCTGAACACATTTAAAAGGGGGGTGGGGGAGTAATTAATTATAAGGCCACACATTACACCTGAACACATTTAAAAGAGGAGTGGGGGGGAGTAATTAATTATAAGGCCACACATTACACCTGAACACATTTAAAAGGGGGGTGGGGGGAGTAATTAATTATAAGGCCACACATTACACCTGAACACATTTAAAAGGTTAGTTTTAAAAAAGGGACTAGGCTAGGGGTGTATATGGGCCCAGGATTGCATGCTGGGGAGGTTGGTGCGAGCAAATATGCATGCAGGCCACTAAAGGAGAAATTCAAACAAACCTTAAAATAAAATATACAAAAAAAACAAAAACATTTTGAAAATGCATGCATGAATAGGGGACATTCACAGAATATTCCTATCATGGTAATTAGCTAATGATGAAATGAATGCACTACATTAGCAAACATACAATACATATAATGTAAGTTTAAAGGATAAAACTTACCTTTATATATTCCTCCTGCAGGACCTGAATAATGGCAGAACAGGTCTCTGGAATAATGATCCCCAGAGCCTGGGGGGGAGATGCCTGTCGTGAACTTGAGGTCCTGCAAGCTTATCCCCGTCGCCAAGTAACGCAACGTGGCGACTAGCCTCTGCTCCGGAGTGATGGCTTGCCGCATGCAGGTATCCTGCCTGCTGATAATAGGAGACAGCGAAGCCAACAGGTGATGAAAAACAGGGTCCGTCATCCTGAGATAACTCCTGAAATCCTCAGGATTATTCTCACGGATCTCACGGAGCAAAGGCATATGTGAGAATTGGCCACGCTGGCGCAGCCAATTCTTCGTCCATGAACTCCTCGTCGCCCTGTTCTCGGGTCAAAGTGTTAACCGCAACACCAAGTCCCTGCACAGCACGAACTTGCGAACGAGTACGTCCACACTCCATTGCTTCAAAACGGTCGGCTGGTCAAACGAACTTAACCGAACGCACTGAAGAACAGCAAGGCCTATGAAGAACGACCTGAAGATCCACACGCACTGAAAGACAGATACAAACCTCACAAGCACAGACTGAACCGCAGAAAATGAGCAAATTAAGCTGAAGTCTGAGAAGCGCGAATCGTCTCTAACCAAACGTCTACTAACATGAGATAAACACGAGATTAGCAGACGGAGCCCAAAGGGTGTCGTTTTGGATCTGGAGCTTCCTTTTTCTAGTCCCGTCGTACGTGCTGTACGTCATCGCGTGAACGCCGGACTTTTAGCGTGATCGTGTGTGGTCAAGTCCGTTCGCTTTCAAGTCCGGCGAAGCCCCGCTGGAAGGTCCGGCGGACGATCCCGCCGGAAAGTCTGATCGTGTGTACGAGGCATAATTGGTGTTGGTGTTCAAGGCCTTTAGTTATATATCCAGATACAGTATCTCACAAAAGTGAGTACACCCCTCACATTTTTGTAAATATTTTATTATATCTTGACAACACTGAAGAAATTACACTTTGCTACAATGTAAAGTAGTGAGTGTACAGCTTGTATAACAGTGTAAATTTGCAATCCCCTTAAAAAACCTCAACACACAGACATTATTGTCTAAACCGCTGGCAACAAAAGTGAGTACACCGATAAGTGGAAAATGTCCAAATTGGGCCTTTTTCCCTCCCCAGTGTCATGTGACTCGTTAGTGTTATAAGGTCTCAGGTGTGAATGGGGAGCAGGTGTGTTAAATTTGGTGTTATCGCCCTCACTCTCTCATACTGGTCACTGGAAGTTCAACGTGGCACCTCATGGCAAAGAACTCTCTGTGGATCTGAAAAAAAAGAATTGTTGCTCTACATAAAGATGGCCTGGGTGATAAAAAAATTGGCAAGACCCTGAAACTGAGCTGCAGAATGGTGGCCAAGACCATACAGCAGTTTAACAGGACAAGTTCCATTCAGAACAGGCCTTGCCATGGTCAACCAAAGAAGTGCACATGCTCAGCGTCATATCCAGAGGTTGTCTTTGAGAAATAGACGTATGATTGCTGCCAGCATTGATGCAGAGGTTGAAGGGATGGAGGGTTAGCCTGTCAATACTCCATACGCCACACACTGCATCAAATTGGTCTGCATGGCTGCCATCCCAGAAGGAAGCCTCTTCTAAAGATGATGCACAAGAAAGCCCGCAAACAGTTTACTTAAGACAAGCAGACTAAGGACATGGATTACTGGAACCTTATTAAGCGTATTTGGTTCATATGGTGTCAAGCGTATGTGGACGCAACCAGGTGAGGAGTACAAGTGTGTCTTGCCTACAGTGAAGCATGGTGGTGGAAGTGTCATTGTCTGGGGCTGCATGAGTGCCGCCGGCACTGGGGAGCTACAGTTCATTGAGGGAACCATGAATGCCAACATGTACTGTGACATACTGAAGAAGAGCATGATCCCCTCCCTTCGGAGACTGGGCCGTAGGGCAGTATTCCAACATGATAACGACCACAAACACACCTTGAAGACGACCACTGCCTTGCTAAAGAAGCTGAGGGACTGGCCAAGCATGTCTCCAGACCTAAACTCTATTGAGCATCTGTGGGGCATCCTCAAACGAAAGGTGTAGGAGTGCAAGGTCTCCAACATCCAGCAGATCCGTGATGTCATCATGGAGGAGTGGAAGAGGACTCCAGTGTGAAGCTCTGTTGAACTCCATGCACAAGAGGGTTAAGGCAGTGCTGGAAAATAATGGTGGCCACACAAAATATTGACACTTTGTGCCCAATTTGGACATTTTCACTTAGGGATGTACTCACTTTTGTTGCCAGCGGTTTAGACATTAATGGCTGTGTTGAGTTATTTTGAGGGGACAGCTCATTTACACTGTTATACAAGCTGTACACTCACTACTTTACATCTTAGCAAAGTGTAATTTCTTCAGTGTTGTTACATGAAAAGGTGTAATAAAATATTTATAAAAATATGAGGGGTGTACTCAATTTTTTTGAGACATTGTATATATTCATAGTCCACTCTTCCTTTAGCGAAGGCTCTGGCTCATTTGGTTACCTGCAGGTTAGCGCCATAGCCTGTGTGGAGAGGGCAAATTCATATGCCCCCCCCATGACAGGGCTACAACTATTTAATGGAGTCTTATCAGCCCTCTATGTGAGAGTATACCAATAGTGACAGGTTCCCTTTATGTAAACATTGACTTTCCCTGCTGCTTCCCCTGCAGTTTGGGGACAGTTAGTCTGCTGCTTATCTGGAGCTGACCCCCTCCTGATAAATACAACACAGATTGGAGAACAGTGAGCTGAGCAAGCTCTTAAAGTGGTAGTAAACCGCAGATTTAACAACAAAAAAATTCCCTGCAAGGCAATGGCATAATGTGCTAGTATTCATTGCATACTAGCACATTAAATAATGCTTACCTTAGAATGAAGCCCTCCAGTGATGCGCTGACAGGGCTTCCATCTTCTCCCGGTCTTCCTTTCCGGGTTCACTGGCTCCAGTCCTGTGAATGGCTGAGCCGCAATGACGTAATTCATGCACAATTGCGTCATACTTGTGCATGTGTACGGTAGACACATTTATGGCATAGATCTCTGAAGGGATGGCACGGGTATACTGTCCCTTCAGAGTGCATGTGCCAGTGACGTCACTGGCTGCATGCATTGTGAATATCTCCAAAACACCTCAAGTTTAGGAGCTATTCACAGAACCTACAGGTAAGTCTTATTATAGGCTTACCTGTAGGTACAAGTTGAAAAGCCGAGTTTACTACCGCTTTAAGACCATGGCTGCTATTATGGCTATGAGACTCTTACTGCCCCACTGTGTTAGTTACAACAAACCACAAGGTGACCGATCAGCTATTATTTATCAGAACCTAAATAAATGCAGAAAAATCTTGGATGGTGAATTTTACTCAAGCTAGGCTTGCATATACACGGGTCACACAAAAGTTTGCTGAACTTTCGACCGTCAAGAACGAGGTTACGTACAACACTACATCGAGCTGAGAAAATGAAGTTCAATGTTTGCGAGCGTGCATCGAATTGTTTCCGATCATGCGTAGGAATTTTGCGCGTCGGAATTGCTACAGACGATCGGAATTTCCGATCGGAACTTTTTCCGACCGAAAAATTTAGAACATGCTCTCAATCTTTTGCTGGCTGGAATTTGCCCAGCAAAAGTCCGATGGAGCATACACACGGTCGGAATTTCCGACCAAAAAGCTCTCATCTGTCTTTTGCTGGCCGAGTTTCCGATCGTGTCTACGCGGCAAGTGTGTTTCTGGGCCAAAAATAATAAAAAATCTATGCATATTTTCCTGTTTTATCTCTTTACAGATTGCTGCAAGTACAGCAAAACACCTGTTGTTGATTCTGTGAAGAAATCAGTGAGCTCCTAGCTTCCAGCGCTGCCTGATGTCTCCCCTGCAGGATTATAGAACACCCCTGTCTTATGTTATTGATGATGGGGAGCAGTGGTGCCCACAATGATCAGCTTTTATTTATCCATGTAAAATGGTTATCCCAAAAGGAAAAATGGTTTACTGTAACTGACTATAAGATGTTAGTTGGAGTTCAGCTTCAATTTGTTAGTCATCCACCTAAGCTGCTAGTCAAACCTTACCCTCCCCCCAGATGGACAATGCTGCTGTCCAACGGTGTCTACTTTACTACTTCATTCAGAATGCAGACACACTGGGGTTTATTTACTAAAAGAGTGCAAAATCTGGTGCAGTTTTTGTTTTATTGCCAAAGCTTAATGGAACAAGCTGAAGTTAGAAGCTGATTGTCTGTAATGCACAGCTGCATCAAATTTTGTGTGCACCAATTTTAGTAAATCTCCCCAACTAAGACAGGAAGTGTGTTACTGGCTTGAACACCAGGCAAAATAAAGGGAAAAAAAAGCTTCAAAAAAAGAAAACCAATGCAGCCAACACATCTATGGATTGGTAAACTGCAATATATTACATTTTTTGTTTTTGTGTTTAATACTACTTTAGGCAAAACTGATTGGATTTCAGTGGACAAGAGGCACTATGTTGTCGGATCACTACAGAAAATTAGAAGCTCACTGGATTTGTAGCAGGATCAACAGGTATTTCTCTGTATTTGCAGCGCTTGTAAAGGGATAAATCCTGGGATACCTGGGTATTATGTATGTATATATTATATATATACACACACACACACACACATCATTAGGGGGCAATTGCAAGAACCAGGAAGAGGCAGCTGGCCTACTGATGATGGAAGTAGACAAGATGGCAGCAAGGGACCTGGCGTGCTGCAGCAAATTGCAACAGGACAACACTGAAGTTGCTGGCTGTGTGAGTATGTATTTTGAGGATAAACGAGGGAACAAGGAAAAAGCAGATTAAAAAAATAACATGGGGCACAGTGGCTCTTTGAGGAACACTGAGAAGGATTTAGAGATAAATATCCCTACATATTATTTTCTTTAGAAAAGGACACTTTCTGGTTTATATATTTAATGCTTGAAGCAGAGGCTACTCTTATACATTAAGCAAGAAAGCTATTTTTCCCACACTAACTATAGCAATTTGGTAGTCATTTAAATTCAGCTCAAGCATAAAATCAAAGTATCTTGGATTTGCCATATTGCAGAAAAGCTGAGTGACATTATGACATTCTGAATTACAAAAAAAAATGGAAAAGATGAGGAGGTCCTGTGAATTATACTTATCTGAGTTCTTTGTATTATTCACCTTAACTCAATGGGGTTGATTTGCTAAAACTGGAGAGTGCAAAATCTGGTGCAGCTCTGCATGGTAGCCAATCAGCTTCTAACTTCAGCTTGTTCAATTAGGCTGGGTTCACACTAGCCTGCAGTGTGTGGGCTGGATGCGGGTGCAGGAATTGCACCTGTTCCCGTGCCTACAACCACCCGCAGTAAAATTGTGCTGCTCATACAAGACGCACTGGGGGGCTGCCATTCATTCTGAATGCCACCCCCATGCTTCTTAGCCTGCAGTACGTTTGCGGGTGTGGGAGCTGCAGGGAAATCGCATGGTCAAAAAGAACATGCGGTTTCCCTGCGGTCACTTTTTTAAAAAGGTGCATGAAACGTGGGCACAGCAGCCCATTCAAATTAATGGGCTGCCATGCCCGAGCAAACGCAGGCCGCACGCACCACACTAGTGTGAACCGAGCCCTAAGCTTTGACAAAAAAAATTAAAGCCAGTTGGTTTCTATGCAGAGCTGCGCCAGATTTTGCACTCTCCACTATTAGTAAGGCTAGGTTCACACTGATGCGATGTGTCACATGGTGTGTAAATCACATGTGATTCTGTGCTGTGCAATTTGAGCCTATCGTTTTGTATGGCTCAAATTGCACGTCAGCCCAACAAAAAAGGTGCAGGCACCTTCTTTTTTTTTTTTCGCACCTGAATCTGAATAGAAGGGTGTTCGTACCCATGCGATGCAATTCAAGCAAATGCTTGCGTTCTGCAACCTGCTTTTGAGGTGTTAACTTTTAATTGACACTCGCACCAGACAGCATGAACATGAGCGATTGCCATGTGGTGCGATGTGGTGCACATTGCATCAGTGTGAAGCTAGCCTAAATCAACCTCAATATCCAATGTCTGGGCATTGTTGTTCTATCATGGTGCCGGATTCTGGACCACAGAACAAAAGAAATATACAAAAGTGCTGAACGTTCTGACTATTTCATCATATGAAGGACTTGTGGCGGCGGGTTTTGGTTGTGTCAGATGGATTTTATATTCATATACAAGCAGGGCCGGACTTACCATTGGGCTTGACTGGGCTCAAGCTCATAGGCTCCGCCCAATAGGGGGCCCGCGGGCCCCGCCGAGATACATAGCTGAGTGTACTCGGTTCAACTCCGCTCACAGTCACGCCCAGTCCCGCCCTATGATGGACATAACACAGGGACTGGGCGCTCCGCTCGGGACTGCGAGGGGACCCCGAG
The DNA here is from genome assembly GCA_028564925.1 of Lithobates sylvaticus. NCBI lineage: Eukaryota > Metazoa > Chordata > Amphibia > Anura > Ranidae > Lithobates > Lithobates sylvaticus. The sequence goes on from CM053031.1 coordinate 127,887,044, forward strand.
AGCCGACGAGAGGACACGAGAGCTGCCGAGATACAGGACTCTGTATCTCGGTGGCGCCATTTTTAAACTTCAAGACTGCAATGATAAGGCTGCAAATGACACTGGGGCAAGGCTGCAATGACAAGGCTACACTGACAAGGCTGCAATGACACTGGACAAGGCTGCAGATGGACACTGATAAGGCTGCATTGATGGGCATTTAAATGTAAGTTTTTTTCCATAAACTTCCCTCCTAAAAGTGTTTTCCTTAAAAATTCCCTCCTAAACTTGGGGTGCGTGTTATACTCCGATAAATACGGTAATGTATAGAAGGTAGGGCCCGAAAGTGACTCAAGCCCAGAGGCCCCCGCCACCCTAATGCGGCGTACACACGGTCGGAATTTCCGATAAAAACAGTCCGATGGGAGTTTTTCATCGGATTTTCCGACCGTGTGTATGCCACGGTCTTTTTCTGTCGGAAATTCCGACGGACTTTGGATTGAGAACCTGTTCTCAATTTTTCCGACGGAAAACCTTTCTATCAGATTTTCCGATCGTGTGTATGCATTTCCGACACGCAAAATTCCGACGCATGCTCGGAAACAATTCGACGCATGCTCGGAAGCATTAAACTTCCCTTTTATAGTGCTGTCGAACATGTTTTATGCCGCTGTGTTATTGACCGTCGGAATTTGGTGTGATCGTGTGTAGGCAACACAGCTTGAGCGGAATTCTGTTGGAAAAACCGTCAGAGTTTTTTTTCCGACGAGAATTCCGATCGTGTGTACGTGGCATTAGTCCTGCCCTGTATACAAGTCTGTGTCTAAAGCAGTTCAAACGCAGGTTATAAGTAGGTCAACTACAAGTTAAAGGTACCTGTCAATGTATCCTAAATGTTCTCAGAAGCATCTCAACTGATGTCATCAACACAAGCCCTGAGTCTGAAAACAAAGTCCCTAGTGGTGCTATACCTCAAATCAGCAGAAGATTCATATTTTATCCAAACCTTCATTAACCATCAAACATTTTGAACAGTATGTATTTGGCTTGACACAATGGTATGCATTACCTTCGTTTCGTGTTTCTTAATAAGTCAGTGAGTGTCATCAGGTACAAAGAAGAGGAACCAGAAAGTTTCTGGAGCTGCTGCTCAGCTGCTTTACAATGACTCCAAAATATATCTGCTTCATTTGGCGTGTTGGCAATGCTTCGCCTTCTCTCTTGACCTACTTCACTGTCGGTGGGACCATCAGCTTCCAAGGAGCCTCCATCGTGCTGCACTTCACAATTGTTAGTGATATAGTTTTGTATAAAGAAGAGTTTTGGTTTTCCTACCAAGTTTGGACATGACCTCCCAGTGAAAAAATTCCTAATTTTATCCAAAGAAAGTCCTGGGGAGCATTCATCTATGAAAAAGAGAGAATCCGCATCCCCCCGGCTGATTAGGATACATATGAAAATGTCAGAACGTTTGAGCTGTTCCATGTTAACAACATCTTGCAGTATTGTTTTTACTTCTTCAATTCTTGTGTATGTTTTAACATTGACGACAAAATTTAACTGCTGAAATATATCTTTAAGCATTGCTGTAGAAAAATAAACAAGTGATTAATACCATCAAATGTGAGAACTAGAAAATACATGAAATTTCTTTGTCAACACTTTATCTCTACCCTAAACTACAATAATAATATTTCTCCTGCAGCAGTACTGTTAAGATTATTCAGCAAGTCAATGGAAATAAGAAATGTTTGATTAAATCTGAACTCCTGGGAATAAAAAAAATGTTGCCCCTGCACTGGATCCCCCTTCCTACTGCAAGAGTTAAAGTAGAACTAAAGACAATGTTGGCCACCATGTCAACCTTTTTTTCTTGGTTATTTTCATAGGCAATTTGTTTGCTGATGTCAAATTGAAAGAACTGTTAAAATGTTAGAAAAAGATGATCCTCTCCATCCAGTTCTCCCTGTTTTTACCCTCCATCACATCTGAGTCCCCCCTTCACATTAGAGACCCTCCATCACATCTGAGTCCCCTTATCACACCACAATCCTAATCACATAGAGTCTCCCCATCACATCAGAGTGTGTTGATCCACCTGCCTGCACGGTGGAAATTAAAATGGTAATGCAATGGATATAGGCAGGGAACCTGCTAAGACTGTGCGCTGCCCCCCGCCATACCCTCCACTTCCTAATTTCAATTGAACTAGTTCTAGCGGGCACAACATAAATCTGGGGGGCCCAGCCCACCTCAGCTTACCCCTAGATCCAGCCCTGATGTCACATAGACAGGAAGTGAAGGAAAGCAGCCCTAACGTGGAGGCAGGCAGCAAAAAAATCCTGATAAATGTTCCAGACTCTGTCACGGTACTAGAAAATTTGATTTTATTGTTGCCATAGGAGGATTTTCCTTTCCTTCCTGACATCCATCAAGGAGGTAGCAGAGAGAACTCTCCAATAAGGTGACACAGACAGTAATGAAAATTCTGACAGAGGTTCAAACTCTTCCACACTCTGTCCAAAACTAAAAATTTAGATTTTGTCTGGAGTTCAAATTTAAAGTGTTACTAAACCCAGTAATATGAAGATAGTTCCTCTGAATCCCCCCCACACACACACACACACACACACACAGTGCCCAAAGCTTATAAATCTTCTTTTTACATTAAAATACTGCCTCTATATACCTTTGTTGCTGATCTGTAGACCACGGTCACGTGACAAACTGCATAGTTGGTCCAGTGCTGAGTTTCCAGGTAGGAGGAGATTTCCACTACAGCCTGTATACACCCCACATGTGTAATGTCAATATCATGTGACCTGAACAGTTCAACTGAAACAGGAAATGTTCTCTCCAGCAATAGAGACTAAACTGAGCATGTGCAGGATGGCTACCTTCACTGTATTTTATGGCCTTGCCGAGATAGACAGTGCAGGAGGGAAGGATCTGTCCATATAGTGTCAAAGAGACCTTTTACACAATGCAGAGGATTAACCCCTTAAGTTCCACAGTGAGTATAGAAAGCATGCTATTCTGCATATACAGACAGATTTTACTGTTGTGGGTTTAGTAACACTTTAAGCTGAATATTGCTGTCATCAGCCATGTAAAAACTTTGATTGCTAAATCCACCTTAGTAGTCAGAAGTGTATAATTGAAAACGCTGCTTAAAGCAGAACTTTAACTGAGTGGAATAGTATCTGAGCTCCACAAACCAAAAACGCCATTTCATTCATTTTTAATATTCAAAGCAAATCCACCCATCCATGTCTCCATTGTTTATTTTGAGATATTGCTTTGAAAAAGTCCACCCTAGCATTTCTAGCTGCAACCAACTTGACTAAGAAGAGATGATTCATATAGAATGTACTACTGGTAATCCATCTGCCTTTAGCTCAGGCATGCAGGCAGGGGGCATGCTTAGCTTAGAAAGCCCTCCTCCCCAACCGCATATGAAAGCCAAAAAATGCCCATGAAGACCCATCATTTTGACCTAGGCCAGAAAACAGGAAGCAACTGAAGAAATAAAAGTAAAAAAAAAAAAAAAAAAAGTTTAAAATTAAATAAAATATACCTTTCTATCTATTTACTAAGGCTAACAGCATAGTGCTGATTGATAGAGTAAAGCTATGCTTTAAACATTTATTTTGTAGCTTTATGATTACCCAAAAAAAATGTATGTTTTAACTGCCTATATCACGATTCAAACACAAGACCAATGGGACAAATCCACCCCACTAAGCCATTTCACATGTCCCCTGTACCTCTTCTACAGCTGGGGCACCCCCCTCATCTCCACCCTCACCTTGTCTCAGCAATCGGCATCAGATAGGAGGAAAGAACTCCTCATACAGATCTTGTGCCTCTCTGTGCAGTCTCAGCACCCTCTCCTTTCTGGTTCCCCTGGTCTCAGCATTCAGCAGAGTCTGGCAGCAGACTCCAGCCCTCCTCTGGTCCTCCTCCAGACCCAGCACTTTCTGATTCCCAACTCAGCGCCCAGCTTCTTCCCAGCAGCAGCACAATGTAAGGGGGTGCACTCTCATTTAAGGGAGGGTGGGTGACTCTTGACTTCTGATGGTGGGGGGCTCTTGATCTAATCAACCTTTTGAGAGCAACCATAATGCTGATGCAGCCCACAGTGAAATTTGACACCTCTGGCCTATATGAAGAAATGCAATCACAATTTAAATAATGAATTACTGAATTCATCTGTAGTTATTATATCTGGCTAGAGTTCAGCAGTTATAAAATATGTGTTTTTATTACATGAAAGATGTGGAAATTAAATAAAATAAAATTTTCATACTACTACTACTGTTTAACCGATTCCTGTACGTCACTGTGCATTGACGGCTTCTGCGCAGCTCACAGAGCACGCATCTGGGAGCCCAGCGCAGGGCCGGTGGGGAAGAGGTGGGCAGGGCAAAAGGGGTAGAGCCCGGGGGGTGGCAAAATGAGGTTTCGCCTAGGGTGTCAAAAATCCTTGCACGAGCCCTGGCCCAGCGAATCACATTATCCATGTGTCTGGGTGATCACATGGTGTTTTTACCATGTGATTGCTGTGTCCAAACAATGCAAACCATGTAAAACTGAAAGTAAGCATTGGTTCTCTCTGCTCTCAGAATCGATGCTGCAGCCTGTCAGTGTACTGCAGTACCAGCCTGCCTCAGTGTCCCTGATCACTGCCCCAGTGTAGCCATAATAAACAATGTAGCCATTACCCATTACCTATCCCAGTGCTCACAATAACACTGCCATACACCATACCAATGTCCTGATCACTGCCATAACCCATACCAGCACCCTGATCGCCACCATACCAGCACCCTGATCACCGCCACATGCCATACCAGCGCCCTGATCACTGCTATACACACTACCAGCATCACAATCACCGCCATACCCCATACCAGCACCCTGATCGCTACCATACCAGCACCCTGATCGCCACCATACCAGCACCCTGATCGCCACCATACCAGCACCCTGATTACCGCCATACCAGCGCCCTGATCACTGCCATACACACTACCAGCATCAAAATCACCACCATACCCCATACCAGCATCCTGATCACCCCATATGCCATACCAGCATCCTGATCACCGCCATACCTCATACCAAGGTCCTGATCACTGAAATATGCCATACCAGCACCCTAATCATTATCATACCAGCACCCTGATCACTGCCATACCAGTGCTCTGATCACTGCCATACACCTTACCAGCATTATCATACCAGCATCCTGATCACTGCCATACACCATAACAGCGTTCTGATCACCCCATATGCCATACCAGCATCCTGATCACTGCCATACGTTATACCAGCATCCGGCATTTTAACTGATTTAATTTTTTTAATATATATCCCATAGTTTGTAGACTCTATAACTTTCACACAGACAATAATATACACTGTTTTGGGTTATTTTTACCAAAAATGTTAGCAGAATACATTTTGGATGGAGTTTTTTTAAGAAAGATTATTTATTTGCTAAATTTTATAACAAAAACTAAAAAAAAAAAAAAGTACAGTGTTGCATGACTGAGTAATTGTCACTCAAAATGTGGTAGTGTTGAAAGCTAAAAATTGGCCTGGACTGGAAGGGGGTGAAAGTGTCTGGACTTGAAGTGGTAAAATACATTAATAATAAAAGCAGTTACCTGAGTCATTTCCAACACAGTCAATAATCAGGCAGAAGCCCAATGGCGTTTGTCTTACAGGATACCTGTCATCATTCGCCTCTGCCTGTGGAGAACAATATTCCTGCCATATTAATGTACATTTTCAGGCAAACAATTAGAATTAGAATCTCTATTATTGCGTCACAAATAAACAAAACTGCTAAAACAGGTAAAAGTCTATAATAATATGCATATTGCGTTTGATTACATCAACCTACCATGTCTTCAAAATAAACTTTTAGCTGATATTTTAGAGGAAGAAAAACAGCAAAACATACTTTACACACTGCTCGACTCTTAAAGCAACTCTGACAGGAAAAAAATCCAAAAGGAAGGTCTCTGCAATAGAAAATTGATGCAGTCTCCCTCCATGCTGACCTGTTTATCCTTCTGGCATCTTCCCTGGTGTTCAGTGTTTTTATTTTTAATGACACAAAAATAGGAGTGCTGGTATACCTGTAAATTCCATATCTTGAGTACAGTACAGGACATAGGAATTGATGGTTATATGATACTACCTTTGGGTGACAATGACAAAACCTTTGCTGGGACCCTACCCCCAGTGTAGACATATAAGCCTGCCAACTCAGTGAGGCTTCATTTTTTTTTTTTAACAAGCAATGAGGAGATCACAAAGGAAGAGCAAAGGACTTGTACTGTACTCCAGGATATGTAATGTATAGGTAAGTCAAATCCCTATTATCTTAATTGTACAGAACACTACACATGAATTGATTCTTAGACCATGGCACTCCCCCAAGTAATAAATTGAGGAGTGGGCAACAAAATAAGGCAACTGGCCCACAGGAAAAAAAGAAAAAGGGTCAATGGATCCAGTCAGACAGTTGACAGCAGAAGCACCTTGTTGCCAAAGCATAGATCAGCACAGGCTGAAATAGCCACAGAACAATTTTTAAAGCCCTGCGGCTTGTGAGAAGGACAGATTCCTAGATGCTGTAAAAAGCTCAAGAATTCCAATATCTTTGTCAGAATAGGCTCAAGTAGGGAGGAGGGACTCATTCCCTGAGGGCAATAGCCCCAGGAAAAGAAGGCAAAATAACCATCCAACCGGATGGAAGAGGTGAGAGAAATCTTATAGAGGGACCGCCTTGTAAGGAACGGAAATAGGGTCAGTTCACAAGAAAATACATAACAAGCAGCCATAGGGTGACAGTCCTGACCCCACTCATAAGGTGTATCATAATTATCTGACATGTACTCAAGACAAGAAAGACATGGGGATGGAGAATGACATTTCCACAGAAGGCAATAGGAAGAGCCACAAGGAAGAAAAAAGGACTTGCTTCTGGGAAACTTTGTCACCATGTAGCATAAGAAGAGGAGGGGGCCCCCAGGAAGAGAACAGGGAGAACCAAGGGAGAACTACAGTTGCCAATGGAGAGAAGAAGGTTTCTTTCTTACAAAAGCTCTATTAAGGGAGTGAGCCCTATGAGCATGTGTGGGCAAAATCACCTGAGGAAGGCCCCAGGGGGCCCAGAAAGGCACAACAAGCAACAAAGAGCAACTTTTTACAAAAAAAGATTGCACAGGGAGTGTAAAAGCCAAGATCTTGAGTAAAGGTTATACAAGACCTAACCAAGACCTGCAGAGTAACAAGGGCTAGATGTTTGGCAACTACAAACAGAAGAAGTTGCAGGTTAAAAGATGGAAACCATTTTTAGGATGTGGATCCCTATCATCACAGTGGGTGAGAACTACCTCACCTGATAGATTCCCGAGTATGGGGGGAGGAGAGCCATCGGCATGCCCCCAGGGAAAAGGGGCATCCAACCTAAAGGTTGGAATGTGGTAAATACTGGGAAATAGAATACTGAGAGATCTCTGGGTGAGACTTATAACTGAAGATGCTTGGCAGGAGAGTCAGGAAAGTGTTGGGGCACCTGCAGACCATATGTGCAGGAGAAACAAATGCATAAGGGAAATACTGAGAACATGAGCAATGCAATCTCTACCAGTACTAAGCCGGTGAATTGAGTCAACCAGTACCAAAAAGGCCAGGGCTTTGAGAAGGCAAGAGCAGAATGACTTCTAAGATCATAAAACAGGCAACTAAGTAATCCTTGACCTAGATACGGGAAGGAAAGTATATCAAAACTCAGAGCAGAATCTGAGGGTTGTAGGCCAGGGAGATTTGTAGAAAAAGGAGTCTAGGTAGTGGAGCTAACCTCCCTATTTAGTAAGGAGTTCCAGTGACTTTGAGTTAGAAAACTGGGCACTAGCTGTTCCAAAGGAGTGTGTCAGCATAACCTGAGAAAATTATTTTGGAGAGGCAACCAAAGAGTGCCAATGAGAGCATGTTCATGAGCATTGGGCCAGATACCCTAAGTAGTACAAGGTTGGGGAGGAACCCAAGAAGGATGTGAGATCAACTGAAGGGAGAAGTGCATTAGTGTTTAGGCATATGGTTTAAACATTCGACTCTGGAAAAAAAATTATCTTAACGATACCTTGAGAAATTAATGTTCATGGTGTGATTAAGGGTCTAATGATATAGCACCACCGAGTGTGGTAATTTTTTTCTTTTTTTTAGCATTGTAAGGGCTACAGACAAATGTAAATAGATTGGGAGTATTACATTGAGGGTAACTGGTGAGGGGACGCACTGGACACCTTTGCTGCCATTGTGCTATATGCTGGGTGTCCAGTGTGCCCCTGTGCCTCTAAAGAGGGGTGGGCTCTCTCCAGGCTCACCTGCCCTCTGCCTTTTCATTATAATGCATGTGATTTTACTAGCAACTGCCCATGAAAGTTGTAACAAGCTCGCCAACATTGTAGCATAGAGAAGCCCTGATTATACACGCCAGAGTAAACTAGAACCCAATAAACTTCTATAAGCATGATGAACAAGCTGACATAGGTGACCTCTTTAGATGCCCTGAACATGGGCAGTCCATTCAAATGCAAGCAGAATCGTAGCTTCCAAGAGCAGGACTTCGGTATGCCGCCCACAAAGTCTACGCAAAGGTTATTAATATCCGATAAGCAAATAATTGAAAATAATAAAGGTGCCAGATTCTTCTTCATTAGTTAACAGAACTAGGCATTAAGCATTCCCTCTCCAGGGCCCAAGTCATAATGATCAGAGGACTGACATGGAGAGCGCTCAAAAAGTGATTCCCAAGATAGTGGAGCAACAACAAAGAAAGTGGCCAGGGAAGGACAAAACGGATCAAATCAGGTGAGCCAGGTTCAAGTAAAAAAAAAAAAAAAAGGAAAGTGTGTGTGTGGGGGGGGGGGGGGTCTTCACAATGACAACAGGATAATTTTCAGTTGGTTGTGGAAGATATTACTGAAAAGTTAGGTTGTTAGAGAGAATGTATGGGAGAGTCCTGCATACAACTGGACATGTCTCTCTTGCTGGTAAGCCACGGGTTAGAGTCTTATGAATCCTCACAGGGACGACTCTTAACAAGTAGCTGCCTTATAGCAGGGAGATAACAGCATGTCAGAGTGAAGATGTGGCAACAAACACTGTGAAGATCACTAGAGGTGTGCAGGAGATAACTTAGGGAACCAGTAGTCCCGCTGGGGAAGGATCTGGATTGTATGCTACCTGGTGAGTGGTTGGTGTCATTAGACTTGTCTGTCCATCAGAGGTTCTGGAGGATTAGTTGTGGTGGTAAATTAAATCTGGATTGTCTCTCCTATTGTGGACAAAGGGAAGGAGGAGGTTGTTGTTGGAGATCTTCTAGGAAGTCCAGCCATTTCGGGACAGTGATTTCTAAGTAAAAGGAGTTTCCTCAGCGGTATGTGAACTCCAATTTCAGCTCTGTCTCCAGTGATTTGTTGAGCAAGATATTACAAATGTGGGCTTGAGGTCTAGTTCTGTTGTTGCTTCAGAAATTCCCCAGATGCAGAGATTATTTCTTCAGCTCCTGTTTTCTAAGTCTCCCATTTAAAGAAACAGAGTAGTGAGGCATTGGCTTGTGGAAGCATGTGACGTTTCCATAGCTTGTAGTCAAATAGGTACAGAGTCTCGTGCCATCTCAACTGTCGATAGACTTGAAAAAAATAGATCTTTGGCCTAGACTCCAGGCTATCTTACTATGTAGGGAGCCCTCTGTCCTCTTTGCCATGCTATCTAGCCAAGATGGGAGGGAGTGCAGTATGTTTCATAGCAGAACATCCTCTGCCTAAGCTGCATGAACAGAAGCCTGGGCTAACTCTGAAGCTGACGGGGAAGTTCTCCCTGGGTGTCTTGGTGTAGGGTTGAGTGATGAGGAGCCCTCCTTGTAATGCTCCCAAGAAGGAGAGAGACTGGCTAATACATCACCCCTAGCGTTCTGCCTCGAGGCAGAGGAGCAAGCCATTGCCATCTTATCAGGACTCTGAGCAGATTTTAGATATGCTCTCCGTGGTACAAGGTACATGCTCCTGGCCTGAACTTGCAAAATGGTTGGAGTGCCTCTTTAACATCAGCTGATCTACTGAGCTTCATCCCAGCTATCTGCCTGTTGTCCTGCATGAGCCATCTAGCCTACAACCTCAACCGCAAGTTCTGTGGGCAACACTTCCAGGCACTCGTGTTCCTAACCCTAGCCACCATCTGTTCCACCTTCAGTGGGGCTTTGGTCAGAGATACAAGGGAGGCCGACCTTGTCATATCAGACTCTTACCAGGTACGTGACAATTGGTAAAAAACAGGAGAAAGGGACCATTGCCTAAGGACAGTAGCAAAACTGTTAATGAGGAGTTGGAAACTCAGCTCTTTGCAGAGATGGAGAGGGTTGCATAGGCTGTGAATCTGATAATAATGGGGGATTTTAACTTCCCGGAAATTGACTGGAGTAGTGGCACCGCTGAAACTGTTAAAGGGCAAAACCTATTACAGGACAATTTTATGGTCCAGTTTATTGAGGCCCCAACTAGGAATGATGCTCTGTTGGACTTGGTAATCTCAAACCATGCAGAGCTTATTACTGTTATATATTATGTATGTTCATATAAAAAGGAACTTCTGGGTAGCAGTAACCATAACATGATTTCATTTGATGTTAGCTGTAAGTAAAAAACACATATGGGAAAGATAAAAACAAACACTTAACTTTAAGAGAGCAAATTTTCCAAGCATGAGGCCTGCTCTCCAAGTCTTACACTGGGAGAGAATATTGGCATTGATGAACACAGAACAGAAATGGGAATTCTTCAAAAAGACTGTTTGTGAACTCACTGCAAAGTATATTCCCATGGGCAATAAGTTTAAAAGGCTAAAAATAAAACCTATGTGGCTCACAGCCAAAGTTAAAAAAAAGCTATAAATAATAAGAAAAGAGCCTTTAAAAAATATAAAAATTAAGTAACACTATCATCGTTTAAATGTTACAAATAATATAACAGAATATGTAAAAAGGAAATCAAGGACGCAAAAATTCTAAACGAATGACAGATTGCAAAAGATACTAGAACAAACCCCAAAAATACTTCAAATATATTAATAGTAAAAGGGTCAGGTCTGAGCATGTAGGCCCTTTACAAAATAATCTAGAGTGGGTGACCGGAGACAAAGAGAAGGCAAATGTATTAAATACTTTCTTCAGCTCTGTGTATAAAAAGGAGCATGGGGGAGCTCACATCCATAATGGAGGTGATAGTGACACAGCCCCAAATGATCCTCAATGGCTCAAAAGGGATATGGTCCTAGAAATATTTAGGCAGAATAAAGGTGGATAAAAGCACCTGGACCAGATGGCATCCACCCATGGATCCTAAAAGAATTGAGCTCTGTTATTTCAAAGCCATTAATGACTGGAATAGTACCAATGAATTGGCGTAGGGCCAATGTGGTGCCTATATTTAAAAAGGGAACACAGTCTTTACCAAGTAACTATAGACCTGTTAGTTTAACTTCTATTGTTGGGAAGATACTGGAGAGTTTAATAAAAAAGACCACATAGATGAGTTCTGGAAAAAAATATTTTAAGCAACAGAAAGCATGGGTTCATGAAAGACAGAAGTTGTCAAACAAATCTGATTTCTTTTTATGAAGAGATTAGTAAAACCTTGGAGAGAGGGGTGGCTGTGGACGTGGTATACGTCAAAAGCACTCAATACAGTTCCCCACACACGGTTAATGTAAAGTCTACAGGCTTGGAAAGATTGGTTTGTAAATGGATAGAAAACTGTCTAAAACTGGTGAATTCAGAGAGTAGTGGTAAATGATTCATACTCTGAATGGTCTAAGGTTATCAGTGGTGTACCCCAAGGTACAGAGTTGGGACCCTTACTTTTTAATATCTTTATAAATGATAAAAGGTCTGGGATTAAAAATACTATTTCAGTCTTTGCAGATGACACCAAGCTATGCAGTGGAATAACGTCCTTACAGGATGTCTCCAACTTAAAAGCCGACCTCAATGCACTGTTTAATTGGGTCGACTATGTGGCAGATGAGGTTTAATGTAGATAAATGTAAAGTTATGCACTTGAGGGCTAAGAATATGCATGCATAATACATACTAGGGGAGTACAACTGGGGGGGACCCGTAGTGGAGACGGATCCGGGGGTTTTGGTAGACCATATGCTCAATAATAGCATGCAATACCAAGCTGCAGTTTCCAAAGCGAGCAAAATCCTTTCTTGTATTAAGAGAGATATGGACTGCAAATCATTAGTAAGACCTCATCTGGGATATGCAGTTCAGTTTTGGGCACCAGTTCTCAAAAAAGATATCGGGGAACTGGAGAAAGTGCAGAGAAGGACAACCAAACTGATAAGAGGAATGGAGGAACTATGAGGATAGATTAGAGGAGCTGAATTTATTCTCTTGAGAAGAGGAGATTAAGGGGGGATATGATCAACATGTACAAAAATATATAGGAGGTCCATATAGTGTACTTGGCGTTGAATTATTCACTTTACGGCCAACATAGAGGACAAGGGGGCACTCTTTACGCCTAGAGCTGTGAAAATGTGGAATAGACTCCCTCCAGAGGTCTGGATTCTTTCCTAAATGTACATAATATAATTGGGTACTGACATTTATAGGTAAAATTGATCCAGGGAAAATCTGATTGCCTCTCGGGGATCAGGAAGAATTGGATCATGCTTTGCTGGGGTTTTTCGCCTTCCTCTGGATCAACTGTGGGTATAGGATTGTACATATGGGATTGTATGATATTTTTTATTTATTTTTATGGTTGAACTAGATGAACTTGTGTCTTTTTTCAACCAGACTAACTATGTAAAACACTGGAGACCTACAGAGTGGGGTGGGGTTAAATAGGTACACAGGGGGAATTTTCCCAGCAAAGCTTTTGCCAGTGTCCAATCACCTGAAAGTAGCAACATATAAACCATGGTCTAAGACTCAATTGTTGTGTCCTGTATGATTAAGATAACTTTGTAATGACACAAAGAACAATGTTGTGTGGATTTTGTATAATTAACACCCAAACACAACAACTAATGGCGGGACCTTGCCCCTGGGTCAGATTAAGAACATGCTGAGGATTTTGGTGGGGCTTTTTATAAAAAAATAATAATAATTAAAAATACTAAATTATTTTGTTATAACAAATTAAATTAAATAGAGAGAGAGAGGATAAGAGAGAGAGAGAGAAAGGGAATGGGTGAGGGGTAAGGGAGGGAGGATGAGAGAGAGAAGTGGATGAGAGAGAAGAGAGAGAGAGAGAGAGAGAGAGAGAGAGAGAGCGAGAGAGAGAGAGAGAGAGAGAGAGAGAGAGAGAGAGAGAGAGAGAGAGAGAGAGAGAGAGAGAGAGAGAGAGAGAGAGAGAGAGAGAGAGAGAGAGAGAGAGAGAGAGAGAGGTGCATGAGCATGCATGGGAGTGACAGCAACACAGCCCAGCCAAGGCAAGTGACGGAAGGCACAGAACCCAGAAGGGAGCCTGGGTGAAGATGGAAGTGCTGGAGACCCACCAGATTGATCACAGCGCAGCACTGGAGGGCTCAAGTAAGTGTACCCTATTCCGCTAATATGCTGTGCATACTAGTACATCATGGCATAACCTACCTCAGGGCCTCTAAAAATTAGTAATGTTAGCAACATATACTACTGATCCGTTGGCCCTGGAGCAGTGCCCAAGTGCATAGTTGCCAACATTTCAAAAATATTTTCAGGGACACTTTTTTTTATCAGTGGTATATTTAGAGTAGCTGACATCCCCTATGTTCCTCTATACATCACAGTAGTAATCACAAAATTAAATGAGTACTAACAATGGGCAGAACAAATATGAGGACTGACAAGATTTCCTTTAGTTTAACTAACACAAGTGTGACCATTCTAAAGCTGGTAGCATTGAGGATATTCAATATAATTTTAAAGAACTGTTTTTGTGGGTAACAGGCATAGGGGAGGAGTATGGATGGTATAAAAGTGGGAAGTATGTGCAGGTGAGGGAGAGGAATGTGGAGGGCATAACAGTGGCACTATGTACAGGAGAGGAGTGTGGAGGGTATGCCAGTGGGCAGTATGTACAGGAGAGGAGTGTGGAGGGTTGACCGTGGGCACTATGTACAGGAGAGTAGTGAGGAGGGTATGCCAGTGGGCAGTATGTACAGGAGAGGAGTGTGTAGGGTATGATAGGGGCAGTATACAGGAGAGGAGTGTGGAAGGTATTAGGAGGGCAGTATGTACAGGAGAGGAGTGTGGAGGGTATGATGGGACAGTTTGCACCGGACAGGAGTGTGGAGGGTATCACAGTGGGCTGTATGCACAGGAGAGGAGTGTGGATGGTATGATACTGAGCAGTATGTACAGGAGACAAGTGTGCAGGGTAAGACAGTGAGCAGTATGTACAGGAGACAAGTGTGGAGGGTAAGACAGTGAGCAGTATGTACAGGAGACAAGTGTGGAAGGTAAGACAGTGGGCAGTATGTACAGGAGAGGAGTGTGGAGGGTATGCTAGTGGGCAGTATGTACAGGAGAGGAGTGTGGAGGGTATGATGGGGGCAGTACTTACAGGAGAGGAGTGTGGAGGGTTGACAGTGGGCACTATGTACAGGAGAGGAGTGTGGAGGGTATGCTAGTGGGAACTATGTATAAGAGAGAAGTGTGGAGGGTATGATAGTGAGCAGTATGTACAGGAGAGGAGTGTGGAGGGTATGACAGTGGGCACTATGTACAGGTAAGGAGGATGAAGGAATCTGGGAAGGAAAAATGTAAAGGTTTGTGGAAGGATGTTTAGTGGATGCATAGTGGTTAAGCGGGCCATACATGGATTGAAATTAAGCCAATTAAGCAGAGACCAGCCATAGTCGATCTATGTATGGGCTAGCTGGTTGTACACAAGTCAATCTATTAATCGACTTGAGTACAACCATCCTGTCAGGTTTTTCCCAAAACAATCAGTGCTGCCACCTATAGTTAGCAACACTGATCATTGTATTCTGTGGGTTGGGAAGGCTCCACACAATAACACTGCGGGAGCCATTCCCCCATTCACAGGTCAGCAGGTGAAAGGGTGTGTGGGGACAAGCTGGGGAGAGAGGTCTATCAGCAGGGGGGTGTGAGTTGGTCATGGAGGGATATCAATCAACGGTTGGGGGGAGTAACTGGGAGTGATATCTTTTGGAGTAGGGTCTGTCATCTGCAAGTTGGGAAATGGTCACCTGTGATATAAGTTGAAGGGAGGTGGCTAACATGGGAAGAGGCTGGGGAGTGACCTGGTTGGTGGTGAGTGTGAAATGGATGATGTGTTTCAAGTTTCTTTCACATTTGCGGTAATGCTTACTACCCTCTGTAAAGTGATCTGTGATGGATTGCTTTTCAACAAGTGGTATAGCAGCAGCTGACAGGCATTCATGAGGTGCTACTGCCGCCTCCTTGTTTTTTTTTCTAACATTGCTGAATGGTAGTTTTACATTGTTGGACTATGCTGATACTGCAAGCAAGTTTGGCTTGCAGTTGCAGAGTGGCCCCATTGAAATCAATAGGCGAGTTTGACAGGCGGTACTCGCCACACTTTTCATATATGTATTTGTAAAAATAATTCAAAAACATTTATCATTTTCCTTCCACTTCACAATTATGTGCCACTTTGTGTTGGTCCATCACATAAAATCCCAATAAAATACATTTACGTTTTTGGTTGTAACAGGGCAAAATGTGGAAAATTTCAAGGGGTGTGAATACTTTTTCAAGGCACTGCACATTAAATTTTACTTAAACATACTAGTCCAGGTACAGTTGCAACTATAGAGGATTTAGTAAATCGGATTTTACCTGCAAATGGGGAGCCCTTGAAGCAGCAGGAACATGTCTCAATTGGACTGGCTGTATCGAAAAAAAAAAAATTAAAACCTGGTCAAATGCAGCCTCAGAGGATCATCCACAATCCACAAAGTAAAATGAAATCTGAAGACTTGCGATCAATACTTCAAATGCTGGAAAAATATAGCCCATCCACACAAGCCCCTAAAGACATTTCCACATAAACACCAGTGGCAAAGTACGCTTATCCCTGGGGCCTTATGTCAAATATGGTATTGACACTACCTATAGAATGTGTACAGTATGTGTGGGCCTGCTTTGTTTGGGTGATCTACTGAAAAGACTTGCAGACCCAGCATCGTAAACTATGCTCTCATGCTGAGCTATTACTCAGTGCTCATTTGTTATATTATACAGCTCGGTGCTACATCAGCTCTGAGAAACGAAACCTGGAGTATGTGTGTGAAATGAAAAAAGGGAATGGGAAAGCCCCTTTTGTAAAGCCTGATCAGGATACTGGTTTGGAATGAAACAGTACTACAGTAGTATATAATTGTGAGCAAGGAACTGTAAAGCCTACGTATAAATTATTTATATTTTTTAGCACACTGAACAAAAATAGCTACCTGCACTAAAACCTTGTATGTACTGCAAGTAGCAAACAAGTTTCCGTATCTTTATAAAGCCTACATTTCAAAATGACTTGTCCTCACAATCTAAAAATGAAAGCAAAAGTGGTCTGAAAAAATATCTATGGTATTTATTTTATAAAAGACAAAGTAAAAGTGTGTATATAAAAGTAGAACTGGGTGTGTTCTGGTCACATGGATGAGCAATTGATTATGTCAATATCATAAAATACTTAAAAACCAACTACGTAGTTCAGATGGGCAAAAATATTTAAACTCAAACGTTTCTTATGATGATATTATAGAATATCCAAGTCTCTTATTCTTTGTTTAACATACCTTGTAACTGCCACAATAATTATCAAGCAAAAGACAATGGAATTTTTAGCAGCTGAGCACCTTTGTGTACTCTAGTGACAGCCTTAGTGGTTAATATTACATGCCCACATTACAATTTCATATACTGTATGCAAGTTACTGATATCATTGACACAACCACACAAGCTGTAGTTCACAAAGCAGCTTTGACCCGTTTTATAATAAAACAGTAGAAATACTGTTAATTTACTGAAAACATAATGAAAAGCGTGTGTCAAATTTGAACATGTTTGGCACCCTGTGTATCTCTTAGATATACAGGATAATTAAAAAAAATATGTGAAAATTAGTAGCCAATGATACCTGTATGATTGGACTGGTTTCTTGTACTGGGATTGACTCTAGAAAAGACAAAACAAATATAATTTTAGCAGGGCAATGATAAACAAAGGTTTTCAGGTTAAGACAGTCTTCTGAATCACTGAGATACAATTAGTATAAGTATCCCCCTGAATAGTGTTACCATCTTTAATGGATTTGGAAAATATGAGCAAAATGCTTCTTGAATCATTAAGCTACAGTGAGCGAAGATATTAAGCCCCCCCCTCCCCCTCTCACACACTTGGGCTTTTGTAGTGTTACCATCTAAATTTAAAATGGACTGGAGTCTGAGTTTTATAAAACTGAAAAGTACCTGAAGTTGAGGTGGATCATAAAAAATGCATAAGTATTCACTCACTTTTGCTGTGATAAGCCCTGTGAAATTAAAGTGATCCTAAATACGCCAGGATCCTGAAAACAAAACAGTTACAGGATAACATTTGGACAAACACCAATCAGGGTTGGGTTATCCATATAACCTAAACTGTGACTATTCCCCACAGCACCTTAAAATCAATTATTAACCAAATAAGCTCTTGCATTTTTTTCATGTGTTTTTCAAAGACTTCCTTTTGATTTGCACATGAAGTAAACAGAGTAAATACAATGTGACAATAATGCTATTACACTCTGTTTCTAAAATCATTTTCCAAACACTGTTGTTCTCAACAGCCGGTGTCCTGTCGGATCGTGTCCCCCAGTCGGATACTGTCCGCTGTGTACTGCGAATGCGCAGTACGCATTACAAGCAGATTCCGAAAATATCCGAAGATGGACGGCGCCTGCGCCGCGAGTCCAGGTTCAAGCCCCACCATCCAAGTGGACATAGAGTTATAATAAAAAAGAGCCAAGTGCAGCGAGCCCGTGGCCGAAGCGTGGCGAGCGAAGCGAGCCCGCGAGGGGCCCTCTAACTTTGTGCAGCCCTATGTCCACTCGGATGGTGGGGCTTGCACCTGGACTCACGGTGCAGGCGCCGTTCATCTTCTGAGATTTTCTGAATCTCCTTGCCCTAGTGACAGGGGAAAAAAATCACAGTGTACAGCTTATACCAAAGGGAATGTTGTTGATATTTTCTAGGGCATATGCTGTATGCCCTAGGTCTCCAATTGGTTAAAAAAATAAAAAATAATAATAATAAACAAGGCACAGCGGAAACTTTGTCTTTATTTGATCATCTACAAAAACACAGTGAAAAGGTAAGAAGGGCATTATTCAGAGAAAAAAACAAGAGGTTTCACATCTGAAATGGGAGAAGGTGTCACTGGGACAACCATAATCTGGATTTTTTTACAAAATTGGATCATTGCTGGAAAAAAATACAAAATTTCTTTGAGTTTTCCATGGAGCAGCAGTAAACTGCTCTCAGATACGATAAGACCAGCTTTGAACTTTTAATGATGGTGCTAAATGCTATATGTGGCAGAAAGCCAACACTATTCTATACACTGCTACAGAAGAATTTTGGTGGTAGTGCGCTTCTTTATTATTGTCATCATCATTATACAGGATTTATAGTGAGTATACTATAGTAAATTGAAACAACCTCCGATCAAAAAATATTGTAATCTTTACCTTTATGTCCATTGCGCACATTTACAGGTTTCTAAAATAGAAAGAACTTAAGGTTAAATAATTGTATTTATATCGTGGTTTAACTTCATAGAGCTTCACACAAACATAAAAAAAAGATCAACAAATCTTTATAGGATAGGAGGGTTTAGTTCCTAGCTAGGTCCATGCACTAAGGCAGGGGTCTCCAAACTTTCTAAACAAAGGGCCAGTTTACTGTCCTTCAGACTTTAGGGGGGCCGGACCATCAGAAGTACAAAATGTCCCTGTATTAATGGTAAACAATTCCCCATTATTGGTGTCATTTGGAGGACTTGTGCCCCATCGTTGGTTTCATTAGGAGGAATTGAGCCCCATCATTGGTTTAGTTGGGAGGAATTGCGCCCCATCATTGGTGTCATTGGGAGAAATTGCGCCCCATCGTTGGTTTCATTAGGAGGAATTGAGCCCCATCATTGGTGTCTTTGGGAGAAATTGTGCCGTGTCATTGGGAGAAATTGAGCCCCATCATTGGTGTCATTGGGAGTAATTGAGCCTCGTCATTGGTGTCATTAGGAAGAATTGTACCCCATCATTGGTGTCATTGGGAGACATTGACCCCCCTCACTGGTGTCATTGGGAGAAATTGAGCCCCATCATTGGTGTCATTGGGAGGAATTGTGCCCCATCATTGGTGTCATTGGGAGAAATTGAGCCCCATCATTGGTGTCATTGGGAGAAATTGAGCCCCATCATTGGTGTCATTGGGAGGAATTGTGCCCCATCATTGGTGTCATTGGGAGGAATTGTGCAGTGTCATTGGGAGAAATTAAGCCCCATCACTGGTGTCATTGGGAGAAATTGAGCCCCGTCACTTGTGTCATTGGGAGAAATTGAGCCCCATCATTGGTGTCATTGGGAGGAATTGTGCCCCATCATTGGTGTCATTGGGAGAAATTGAGCCCCATCATTGGTGTCATTGGGAGAAATTGAGCCCCATCATTGGTGTCATTGGGAGAAATTGAGCCCCATCATTGGTGTCATTGGGAGGAATTGTGCCCCATCATTGGTGTCATTGGGAGGAATTGTGCAGTGTCATTGGGAGAAATTAAGCCCCATCACTGGTGTCATTGGGAGAAATTGAGCCCCGTCACTTGTGTCATTGGGAGAAATTGAGCCCCATCATTGGTGTCATTAGGAGGAATTGTACCCCATCATTGGTGTCATTGGGAGGAATTGAGCCCCGTCATTGGTGTCGTTGGGAGGAATTGTGCTGTGTCATTGGGAGAAATTGAGCCCCATCACTGGTGTCATTGGGAGAAATTGAGCCCCATCATTGATGTAATTGGTAGAAATTGTGTCCTTCATTGGTGTCAGTGAATAAAACAGTGCCCAAGGGCCGGAAAAAAGCCTTCAAAGGGCCACATCTGGCCCCAGGGCCGCAGTTTGGAGACCACTGCACTAAGGCCATGAACGTAAATAACTTAATGAGCATAGTTTGCAATATATGTATTCCTAATAGATATCATACATATAAACAATCACAAAGTACAAGCATTTATCTGAAAATACATATTGTGTACTGGCTCTTGTATCAGCTGCATGACTTACAAATGGGAAAGATACGTGGTTCCTAGGTATTGGCGGTGGTACAGACATTTTATTAATGCAATGACTGCCATTTTCAGTATGACCTAAAAGAAAGACATGTATTTAACTTATAATAAAATATCTTAAATTATAAGTCTGGGCACAATAAAAAGTGTATACATTACATTGCTGCAATACATGCATAAAGGAGAGAACTGGAATCACTGGCCAAGAACAAGCAGAAAGAAAGAAAATCAGATCTTGGGAACTGTATAATTGTTTCAGATGTCTGTCTACAAAAGTACTGAACTTACTGGTTCACATAGCAGCAAGGCATATAGCATTTTAAGGCATGGTCAGCTTTGGCAGGCTCCACAAACCTATAGTACAGATTTCCTTCAATAGGCACAAAAAAACAAAGTGCGATAATCTATACAAACTAATTACATTATATATTTTAGTTTCATCACTATCAAAAAATCTAACAGGTTACAATGTATCACTGCACTGTCAATACTCACTGTGTTTCCACATTAAATAGGCTTGCTTTGAGACAGTTGTTTACACCTGCTCATGAGCCCTGCTGGAAAGGGTTTACACTCACTTCCTGTCCTGCTCACACTGCTGTTCTTGGAAAAGGAAGCGAGAACAAATCTTAATCAAGGACATATTTTTGTCCCTGTGAGATATATTTCCCCTAATTTTCTGCCCCTGTGACAAAGATGTCATAATCAAAAAAAGGCAACTCTTGACCTAACGGAGGCCTAAGGGTCCCAAACCTTTTGAGATACTGCCATGCCACACGACTTGCTCAACTCAAGACATATCTGAGACTCTGGGTCACCATAGAGGCCATTTATTATCTCCCATTATCTATACACAGTTTGTTGTCATGAAATAGGAACTACCCTCCAATCCTATCACCCAACATTCCCCTAAAGTATGTGATGACCTCAAATTCTCTGGTGGTCTGATATCCCCACATTTACCCCTTCTATCAATTATCCGCAACCCTTAATTTATCCCAGGACACAATTCACCAGGCGCTTTTAGATGCAGGAGAAACTCCAAACAACTTGATTTCATACTCTGCCTAATCCAAAAAATGTGAAGTCCTTCATCGAGCTCTAAAAATATATCACTTGCCCGAGTTGTTCAGTTACTTTCAGGTCAAATATTATGTTTTAATCATTGTCTATTTACTCAGTGAGAGATTATCATTTGCTTCATTTGAATAGAAGAGCAAGGATGAACCACATTCCCCAGGGCTGATTTCTCTTCTACAATTGTGTGAAAAAGTATTTGCCCCCTTTCTGATTTTATTTTTTGGCATATTTGTCACACTTAAATGACTCAGATCAAACTAATTTTATTATTACACAAAGATAACCTGAGCAAACACAAAATGCAGTTTTTAAATGATGGTTTCATTTATTAAGGCAAAAAAGATGTCCAAACCTGCCTGGATTTATGTGAAAAAAATATTGCCGCCTAAAGATAACTGGTTGTGCCACCCTTGGCGGCAACAACTGAAATCAAGCTGTTGCAATAACTGGCAATGAGTCTTTCACATTGCTGTGGAGCAATTTTGGCTCACTCTTCTTTGCAGAATTGTTTTAATTCAGCCACATTGGAGGGTTTTCCAACATGAACGGCCTGTGTAAGGTCATGATACAGCATCTCAATGGGATTTAAGTCTGGGCTTTGACTAGGCCACTCCAAAACCTAAATTTTGCTTTGTTTGAACCATTTGGAGGTCGACTTCCTGTTGTGTTTTGGATCATTGTCCTGCTGCATAACCCAAGTGCACTTGAGCTTGAGGTCACAAACTGATGGCCGGACATTTTCCTTTAGGATTTTCTAGTAGAGCTCACAATTCATGGTTCCATCAATTATGGTAAGTTGTCCAGGTCCTGAAGCTGCAAAGCAGCCCCAGACTATCATGCTACCACCACCTGACTGTTGGTATGATGTTCTTGTTATGAAATGCTGTATTAATTTTATGCCAGATGTAACGGGACGCACACCTTCCAAAAAGTACAATTTTTGTCTCATCAGTCCACAGAATATTTGCCTAAAAGTCTTGGGGGATAATCAAGATGTTTTTTGGTAAATGTGAGATGAGCCTTTGTGTTCTTTTTGGTCAGCAGTTGCTTTGGCCTTGAAACTCTCCCATGGATGCCATTTTTCCCCAGTCTTTCTTATTGTTGAATCATGAACACTGATTTTACCTGAGGCAAGTGAGGCCTGCAGTTCTTTAGATGTTGTTCTGGGTTCTTTTATGACCTCCTGGATGAGTCATCGTCATGCTCTTGGAGTAATTTTTATAGGCCGGGCACTCCTGGGAAGGTTCACCACTGTTCCAAGTTATCTCCATTTGTGGATAATAGCTCTCCCCATGGTTCACTGGAGTTCCAAAGCCTTAGAAATGGCTTTGAAACCCTTCCTAGATTGATACATGTACATTACTGTTTCTAATCTGTTGTTGTTTTTTTTAGATTGTGGTATGATGTGTGGCTTTTTGTAATCTGTTAGCGTGCTTCACTTTGTCAGACAACTTCTATTTATATGATTTATTGATTCAACAGGTCTGGCAGTAATCAGGCCTGGGCATGGAAAGTGAAATTTAACTCAGCTTTCCAAAAGATTGTGGTTACTCACAGTTCATTCATGATTCTGCATGGGAGGGGGCAATTACTTTTTCACATAGAGCCAGGCAGGTTTGAACAGCTTTTTTCCCTTAATAAATGAAATAATAATTTAAAAACTGCATCTTGGATTTACTTGGGTTATCTTTGTGTAATATTAAAATTTGTTTGATGATCTGAATCATTTAAGTGTGAGAAATATGCAAAAAAAATAAAAATCAGGAAGGGGCAAATACTTTTTCACACAACTATATATGGCATTCATATATCTAAATATACTCCTACGCCCCTGAATTATGTACGGAAAAGGGAACAGGACCTAGGCACAGAGCTGGAACAATGGTGGACACCACCAAATCATGTTCACATAATGTTTTAGCGATAGAAACAAATTATAAAGCGCTGCTTCAGTGGTATACTGTACCTAATCGGCTAGCACATGTGACTCATGGCAATCCTTCTACTTGCTTTTACTGTTCGTACATAGGCACATTTCTGTATACCTTGTGGACATGACCTGTTGTCCAAAGACTGGTCGCACGTATATAGAATCCTGCACAATCTATTCTTGCTCCCTATTAACCCATACAAAGCACTCCTAAACAGGAAACCCCAGTATTTCCAAGCATTAATTTATACCCGTGACTCTATGATAGCTGTGAAACAGACAATAGCAAAAAGCATGGCTATCAGAGACTTGTACTTGATGGAAGTCTTCAATGGACATTACTTAATGAGAAATCAACGGCTAAGTTTTAATGCTCTATGACAAAGTTCTACAAGGTCTGGGAATCATGGGTTACTCATTTTTTTACCAGCCAATTCTGAGTACCACTTCCTTGAATTATGATGTATGTTACCCGTGACACATGAAGACTGAGAATCCTCCCTGGCCAAACCTTGCTCCCTCTCCTTTACCCAAGGATCTTAGTCCTTGCCTTACCCCTTCCATAACTTCTCTGTGTTTCCCTTCACAACTCTTCTCCCTAAGCCTCTCAGTTGCATCTTGTGACATTATCATCATTGTTTATACATCTAAAGTACTAACAACTGCCTTTCTGACTTTAATGTTTGTATGAAAACTTGACATATCCGATTATGAGATCTGATTATGCAACTTTTATATTTTCTTCTTGAATACTTTCTAATAATGATTGAACAAGAGAAAAGGGCAACCTTTATGCAGTCTCTTACCTTTTTGTTTGAACTTGTGGATTTTGTTTTTCAGGTCTACCCTGTGAATTGTTTGGAAACTCCGCTCTAACAAGTCCAAGTTCTCTGGTGATATTAGGTTATTTTTTTCCAGATCAATTACAAGACTCAGAAAAGTCTGTGGGAATAATAACAATCTGTTTAGCAAATAATATTTATTTTCTTCATCAAATCAAATGGTGGTGCTCAATAAGACCCCAGTGGCCAGGGCTGTGTGATGTGCAGACAGACATTCACTTGCATTGATGGCAGAAAGGTATTAACAAAATAGTGTGTCATATGTTCATTTTTAACTGCACCCAGGGCCGCCATCAGGGGGGAGTACAGCCGGTACACAAGTAAGGGGCGCAGGCATCCGAGGGGCCCAGACCACGGGGTCACAACCTGGGCCATCTTTAACACGAGGCCGCTGCCATCAGAGCGGATTAGCTGCCAGGATGCAGGGGATGGTGGAGAGGTGGGTGGATCACACATGTGTGCAGGTCAGGGCCCGCTGTTGGGCGCTGTGCAGGGTGGTGTGAGGTCAGGTGCTTGGTCGGAGGGCCCCATGGGAGGAGGACAACCTCCCCACTCTTGTGTGTGCAGATCGGAGGGCCCCATGGAGGTGGAGGTCGGGTGGAGGAGGCCCCCCTCTTTTGTGCATGCAGGTTGGGGCCCGCTGTCACAGCCAGGCAGGCTCTGGTCAGGTACCAGTGTGCGCCAGGCTGTGCGGGGTGGGTGCGGTCAGTTGGTGCCAGCGGAGGGCCCCATGGAGGAGGAGGTCAGGATGGAGAAGACCCCCCCTGCTCTTTCTTGCAGCTGTTGCAGGAGATCCTGGTTAAGATGAGACACAGGCTCAGATACCACTCTTGGCACTACTGGACAGGTGAGAGCTGGGAGGACATGGGATAGGATTTGACTGGAGGACATGGGATGGAGGAGATGGCACTGGAGGAGGAGGACATGGGATGGAGGAGATGGCACTGGAGGAGGAGGACATGGGATGAAGGAGATGGGATTGCAGGAGGACAAAGTGGACATGAGATAGAGAACATGGGATGGAGAAGGAGGAGGACTTGGGATGGCCAGTGGGCGGAGTCAATGGGACAGCCAGTGAGCGGGCCCTGGGGAATGTTGGCGGTCAGGCTCAGGGGGCCCAGGCCTAAAGCGGTGTAAGGGGCCCCCCAATTTCTGATGGCTTCCCTGTCTGTACCAGCTACTATATCTAGCCCCAAAAGCTAAGCACACAAAATATATAAAGATGTGTAAGTGGTAGTGTGACTAGTGTCAAAGTTCTAGATCACATAAACAAAATATAGTTTAAAACTAAGAAAATATACCATGGAACTAACTTATATTATTTAAGTTGACAAAATATAATTCAAATGGCTGATATAAGCATACGTCTATCAATCATGGAAAATCATGGATATACATACAGTATATAAATGTGCATATGTAACTATACACATATATACAGTACATATAGAAATATCCGATGGCAAGTGGTAATGTGGTTCATTTTTAGAATTATTATCATTAGAAGCTACATGTTTAATACATACCATTGTGTATATATAACAAAAACAAATACACGAGATAAAACAACAATAAAATGAAATTTGTCATTATTGAACAGAAGTTTAAAAAATAGGGCTCACAGATTTAAAAAAAAACGAATTCCAAAATGGAATCACCCCATCTGATATAAAAAAAAAAAATTTAATTTCTATGCATGTTTACATGGACATGTATAGGTGTGTAGTTATTTATGCACAAATATGTGCACATTTTCATATGTATGTTATCAAGATTTTATATGATTATATCAGTCAAAGTTACATTATATAGTGTTTAGTTGACCCGGAAATGCATTGGCTGTCTTTTACTATAAACTAATAAATTCATTTGAACTCTTTTATCCTTTGGTCTGACGCTCCCTCCCATTAGTGCATGTTTTTTTTCTGGTAACCTGCTGTGGTACCCACTGGAGTGTAGCCTTGTCTGTTGTTAGCAGCCTAACCAGTGAGCTCTCTGAATGTTGTTGCCCTCCCACTACTTTGTATGTTTGTTTTAATCAAAGCCCCAGCACCTCTTGAATGCTATTTTCTTCATTAGGTCTATCTGTGTCATTCATGTCAGTTTCTATTTCAGAATAGAAAAGAAATTGGAGTGGGTTCTGCACCAAATTAATTAAGATCGCAGACGTTTTATTTGAGACCTGGAATGCGGGATGTGAGTTGTCTGCAGACTGCTGACATCCCTCTTTTTGCTCATGCAGCTATTACACTACATGAGCAGAGCCTGCAGAGTTAACAGACTTCCTTCTATCTACTACTCTCAGTTGAGAAGGGAGAGGCAGGCAAAGAGACCCAGAGCATGCAGCTGAACGGCCCTGTGCTGTGCCTGTTGTAGACACCACATAGAACATGGATCATATGGCTTCTAATAACAAGGGGGCTTCCCACATTTTTGTTAATTAGGCTCAGGAAGTTAGAAGAGTGGCACAAGTAAAAAGCCTGCACCACTCTTAGTTAATTCCCTCCATATTTGTCAAAATTATACAACAATGGCCAGTGTAAAAGCACTCTGGTCAGGTGTTGCACTCCATATTTCAGGTAGGAGGAGATTTCCACTGCAGCCTGTATACATGCCCACATGTGTGATGCCAATATCATGTGACCTGGCTATCTCTGAGAATAAGTAAATGTTCTTTCCAGCATAAAAGAAACACAACTGAGCATGTGCAGGTTGGCTACCCTGCCTGTGTTAGCTGGCTTTCCCCAGATAGACAGTGCAGGAGGGGGAGGATCTGTGCATACAGGATAAAACACCCTTTTTACACAATGCAGAGGATTAACCCCTTAAGTTCCACAGTGAATATAACAAACATGCTATGCTGTATATACAGACAGATTTTACTGTTGTGGGTTTAGTAACAACAAAGAGGGCTTCTCCAGAGGCTTATGTGTATTGTTCTTTTTAGCCAACAAATGCGTTTCTTCCAGGCATCAAGGAGTGCTCAGCTGGCAATAGGATTACACACTGCCCTCATGTTCATGATGAGACGTGTGCGTTTTTTTGTTGACTCAAGAAAGCTGATCAGCTTTGAAGGAAGTTTTAAAATTTTGCCTGTGACATCACAGGTTAAGTGATGTAATTACTATATATTCACGTCAGTTTTAATATTTATAAATCATTCAAGCCAACTGGATGCTCCAGTGAATATAATGTCTATACTGTAGAATAGCACTGTAGTTAGTATGCATGCCTTTTTGATGTTTCCAACATTCCTTATTTGATTTTTTAACAAAAACCAAAATGATTTCAAATCTTCTTCCTCCAAATCTCCATTGATGTCTACCAATAGATAACTGCAAAGGTAAGAAAAAAAACACGTAAATCATTCATATATATATTTCTTAAAGTGATTGTAAACGATCACCCATTCAGTTTGAAATAGAAATGAAAGGCAAAAATTGTTGTATAGATCTAAAAAAAAAAAAATATATATATATATATATATATATTATATATGTATAAATATAATATATATTTAATTATTTTATTTTTTTTCCCTTTTTTATAAGTGATCACATTCCCTCTGTTCGCAGCTGCATAAGAGTTGGGGGAGAAGTAGCAGCACGCTGAGCTTCCCAGTGAATGGCTGTGCAGTGGGGGCATGTCAGAACAAGTCTGAGCATTGGAGTAGAGCACCCCGAGTTCCCAAATTAGCTAGAGAACTGACCACAGTGTGCTCTCCTGCTTAGCGTGGTCCATTTATATTAGGTAAGCATGGGGACTAGCAGGGGATTTCACACAAAGGAAGCAATACAAAGAGAACTGGATACTTTTATACAAGTACACAGTACAGCAGGCAAATATCGGGAATATGAAGTGTTGGGGTAACAAACACTTTAATCCTTGGTTTGGCTTGGTCAACTTTGAAAGTAAATAAACATTGAGCCAGACGTGAGCTGCGGATCATGTGACTGGACCGTAGAGGGCTGAAGACAGGTAAACATACATATATTTTTACACAGGTTAGGCAGCATAGGTAGCAGGAGGGGGTAGGGAACATTTTTAAACACAGTTGGCATTAGGCAGGAATTCTACTTTAAGGTATATGTGAACTTATTCAGTTTAAAATAGAGATGCAATGTTTTTTTGTTTTTTTTAAGTGATCACATAACCTCTGTTCTCAGCTGCATTAGCGGATTGGAGAGGTGGGGGTGGAGACTTTGGGGATGGGGGTGTGTCAGCAAGAGGCAGAGAAAGAGCAATACACAGATCTTCTCAGTAAAGAGTTGTGCAAGGAACGTGTCAGCTCAAGTCTTGACCATTGGAGGATAGGCAGGCTGTGCTCCTAGCATAGCCTGAAAACTGACCATGCTGGGATGGATGTGCTCTCATGCCTAGCGTGGTCAGTTTGGAATAGGAAAGCAGGGGGGCTGGCAGGATCATCAGGTATTTCACACAGAGCAAGCAATGCAATGAGAACATGATACTTTTTAACATAAGTACATAGTACAACATACACATATCAGTAATATAATGCACAACAAAAAAAAAATGCTTTATTTTCGTTTCGTTTTTTTTGTTTCCGAAAAAAAATAGTTATTTTTTCGTTTTGTTTCCGTTGATTCGTAACGGATTCGTACATTCGTAAGTCGTCGGTGTTCGGATTCGTAACGATTCGTACATTCGTAAGTCATCGGTGTTCGTATTCGTAACGATTCGTACATTCGTAAGAGTTATTTTTTCGTTGATTAGTTTTTTCGTTAGTTTAATTTTCGGACGCATTCGTATTTATTCGTACATTCGTAACATTCGTAGATTCGTAATCGGAGCATAATTCATAATTTTATGTAATGTGTATGCTATTATTACATTTTAATAATTTACGAATCGAAAAAAAGTTACGAATGTACGAATTTTTTTGTTCAATAGAGACACGGAAAATTACAAATCAAAAAAAAAAATAAAAAAAGTTAGGAATCGAAAAAAAAGTTACGAATCGAAAAAAAAAGTTACGAATCGAAAAAAAAGTTACGAATGTACGAATTTTTTTGTTCAATCCATTCGAAGCACGTTAAGCAGCACCATTGTAAGGGACACTGAAAATTACCAATTCAACAAAAAAAAAAAAGTTACAAATGTACGAATTTTTTCGTTCGTTTTCGTTTTTCGGATTTTCTTCATTAGTACATTCGTTGTTTCTAATTATTTTTTTTCGGATTTTCGTTGTTTTTCAGATTCGTACGATTCGAAAGATTCATTACGATTCGTTATTCGGATTCGTACGATTCTAATGAATCGTTCATTCGTACGAAAACGAACGAACGAAAAAAAACAAAAAAACTAAAAAAAAACGAAACGAATTGCACATGTCTAGTTTGCTTAAAAAATACCATTTCAAAATAGGGCAACAGAAAATATTTACCTGTAATCTGAAACTATTCTGTTTGGTTTCATTATCATTTGGTCAGCTTCAATTTTTGTCATCTTTAGGTATTTCTTTAGAAGATCAAATCTTTTCACCAGCCGTAACACTTCAACTATTCCATGTACAGATTTTTCGTTGAATTCACTTAACAGCTCCCGAACATTTGTCTGAGTTGTGATGTCCCGACAAGCAAACAATATCATGTCTCGCTCCTCTGCTTCCAACTCTTCCTCGATCTGTAGAAGTGTTGCACTAGAAATACAATGCCTGCTCATCACAGTAATCTGCGGCTCAGGATAGTCAGCATGTAGAGGATAAATTGTCCTTTTATGGAAAAATATTTCATTTGAGTCAATCTATAGAAAAAGCAGAGGTGAAAAATATAAATGGAGAGATACCAGATTTTTGTACAACATCAAATCCTATATACACAAACGCATGAAATGACACAGGTTTTTTCACAACAGAAGCTGCAAAGCATCCAATCCAGCGATTGACCAGTAACCCAAAACTGACAATATTCATACATATACTAAAAAACATAATAAAAATCGTCTGAATAAAACTTAAGATACACTTAGAACATATAGCACCACACACTGACAGATCTCCAAATCAGGTCAAACCTAAAAGCTCTTGTGAGGAGCAAATGTTTTGTGATCACAGCAGACATTGCACTGCAGTGGCGACTGGTGCTAAACTATTTTTGGGGGGGGGGGGGTGGGCAGCAGCGGCAAACAAACCCCACCAAGTCCCCACTCACCCTTCCAGGGTCACAGCGCCGCTGTTTCGCCAGCTCCTCCCGCCTCCTGTCCTGATTGGCCGGGAGAAGAAGCCGGAAACCTATAGCGAATATTAATTCGCTAGTGTCACAAGTGGGTGGGTTCGGGGTACAGTGCTATTTTGTTCAGATGGCATCTGCATCCAAGGCTCTTTTTTTACAGCAGCCACCCCAGCACCCCCTAATACTTACCCTGAACCCCATCTCTCTCCAAGGATGTTCACGATTCCCTCGGCCTTCTGGAACTCTCCTCCTGATTGGCTGGGGCACAGCCGTGGCGCCATTGGCTCCTGCGGCTGTCAATCAAAGTCAGTTAGCCAATTAGGGGAGAGAGGGGGTAGGGCCAAACGGCAGCTGCGTGTCTGAATGGACACACGGAGCTGCAGCTCAGCTCAGCTGCCCCCACAGTAAGCTGCTGGGCTATGGGGGCACTCGTCAGGAGGGAGGGGCCAGGAGCAGCAAAGAGGGACCCCGAGAAGAGGAGGATCTGGGCTGCTCTGTGAAAATACAACTGCACAGAGGAGGTATGTTAGTTATTTAACCGCTTCCCGACCAGCCACCGCAGTTATACTGCGGCAGGTTGGCTCCCCTGCGGGGGTGCCGATGCTCGTGGCCGACGGTCGGGATGACCACCAGCCACAAGCAAATCGTGAGCAGGAGACACAGAACAGGAATGAGTGTAAACACACACACCCCTGTTCTGTTCTGAGTGACAGATTGTGTGTTCCTATTAGCTAGGAACCATGATCCGTCACTTCCTCTAGTTAGTCCCCTCCCCCTTCAGTTAGAATCACCTTGCAGAGAACACAGTTAACCCCTTTATCGGCCCCCTAGTGTTAACCTCTTCACTGCCAGTGACATTTTTACAGTAATCAATGCATTTGTAAATCGCACTGATCGCTGTATTAATGCCAATGGTTCCAAAAATGTGTCAAAATTGTCCGATGTGTCTGCCATGTCGCAATCACGATAAAAAAAAAAAAACGCAGATCGCCACTATTACTAGTAAAAAAAAAATAATAATAAAAAATGCTATAAATCTAGCCCCTATTTTGTAGACGCTATAACTTTTGCGAAAACCAATCAATATGCACTTATTTTTTTTTTTACCAAAAATATGTAGAAGAATACATATAGGCCTAAACTGAGAAAAAAGCTTTTTTAAAAAAAATAAATAATGGGGATATTTTTTATAGCAAAATGTACAAAATATTGTTTTTTTCAAAATTTTCGCTATTTTTTTGTTTATAGCGCAAAAAATAAAAACCGCAGAGGCGATCAAGTACCACCAAAAAAAAGCTATTTGTGGGAAAAAAAGGACGTCAATTTTGTTTTGGTACAACGTTGCACGACCACGCAATTGTCAGTTAAATCGACGCAGTGCTGAATCGCAAAAAAAACGCTCTGGTCAGGAAGGGGGTAAATTCTTTCAGGGCTGAAGTGGTTAAAAATTATGATTTAAATCAAATCCACCCGATTCATATTAAAACTAAGCTTTATTTGTAAGTTTCATAGTTAATGTAATCAACCAGCCTTAATATATCCAACCCCCATAGTGTTTAGAAATAGAAGGACATGGAGGAGCAGGGAGGTAGGGGAATGTAATTTACCACTGTGTATACATGCCCACATGTGTGACTCTATGGTCATTTGGGCTGCACAGATAAGAAATTGGAGGAAAAGAAGCACTTAGAAGGGAACTGAAATGGAGCATGCTCAGTAGACGACAACAGCTGGTCTACACAATCTCAGGCTGCAGTGGGGACACAGAAAAGATGGGAGGGTCAACTGAAGGCAGGATCAGCCAGGTATATTTCAAGTTTTTCTAGTTTTTCATAGCCTGGGTTTAATGACACTAAGGTAAAAACCCTTTAGCCTTTATGACCACTTTAAGGTGTGCTGCATTAATGAAGGCTTAAAAAAGGCTTAAAAAAAGGCTTAAAAAAAACAAAAACAAAAACCAGACATGATCTATTGACCTTTATTTAATGCAGTACACCACAAGCATGCCATGTGCTTTGTGGTGCACTTCGCTGTTGGTGCAATACTAGACTCTAATAGGGCTTTGAGGTTCCATTCAAAATGAATAGCACAGCGACAGACCACAGTTCTATTTTAATGGTTAAATGCAATGCAATATCATGCGCTAAGGTGCACTACCTTAACGCACGAGAAACAGACATGACCCTTTTTTTAACTAAATGCACCCAACCCACTGTAGACGTGTTGTGCGATTCAGTGGGAGTGTGATGCAGGCTGTTGTAACATCGTGTTGGGGTGCCATTAGAAATTAACGGCAAATAACTGTGTACTGTCGTGCCTTTCAAAATGAATGGCACCACAATACACTGCACTTTGTGTGCTAACGTGCGGTAATTGTTTAAATGAAAACCAAAGTTCTTTTGCTAACATGCTTTAAAAAAAATAACATTTTAATTATGTTTAGTATCATTAAAACTACAAATGTAACACCCTACAATTTCTCCTAGAAAATGTTGCCATCAATTTGGTACCCAGACACAACTATTAACATCAATTCTTTGTATTTTTCCTGACTAAATAAATATCAAATATAAATTATTAGCTTGTTTAACCATAACTGTAACTCTATCGGTGTATATTTATTACAAAAAAAAAATAATAAAACCTCACAGTGTTCCACAATAATTGGCCAGGTAAAACTGCAAGGGAAATATCAGCACCAAATAGTATAAAAGGGAAAGAGTAAAGGAAATGAGTCCTACAAATTCTATCATTTTCATAACCTGGAGAAACAGCTGCTGCAATCTGCTATGTGAACCACAGAGAACATCTACAAATCAACATGACTTCCAACCTGGAAGTCATTAGGACCATGTTGTTACACCAGCAATTTTATGGCAGAGATTTGTAGCACCTACAAATCTTTCTGATTATTTTCTCTGGTGACGACAATGAATAAAGTGCATCCATGGCGATACTAAAGCTGCTTCCAAATGTTGCAAAAAAGGCAATTGCTAAGAAGCTAAGGTATAAATCGCTGTCAAATGACTGTTCACCAACTGAAATTCCTTTTGCTCTAAAATCATTTTTCCTAATGTTATCAAGCAATACAGCTTTACAATCAGGGTTTCATGCCTTTTCTTCTGTTATCATTTCAAAATAGCGTCTTAAATACTCACCTCCTATATATTCTGCTGCGCACATTCTTCACATAGAAAGCATTAGCTATTCCTTATTGAATTATTATCCTTTTAAATTCACAAGATGGTATAACGTACGCCCCAATTCAAAATGCAAATGTTCTTTGGAAATGAAAGTGAAAGTCTTACAATTACAAAACTATCAAATGTAAAAAAAAAAAAAAAACTCCATTACATCATATGCTTTGGTAGTGGGGTTTTACGACTCATCAATCACAATTAATACATTCATACATTTATAAATCTTGCCATGATGTATGCTCTGAGATAAGAGCATATTTATTTCCCAGGGTCTTCTGATATTATTGATGCTTGTGTAGCACGAGTAGGGAAAGCATAAAGGACAGCTCCATGATTTATCTATGGAAAGGACGAAAGGAGGCAAATGCAATGTGCTGTTATCATTTCCTCTGTGCCGCCATTTACAAGGACAGAACATTGTGTGAAAGCAAAGTTCCTTCCAGACTTGTCTTTTTTTAAATGTGTTTTTCTGGATATTTTTGTTGTTATTCTGTCTCTCTCTCTTAAAATAAACCTACCATTAAAATTATATATTGATCATTTCTCTGTCAGTTGGCAAACGTACAAAATCAGCGGAGGATCAAATACTTTTTTCCCTCACTGTACATACAGTATGACAAGATAGGAGAGATGGAGTACCAACACACAGCCACCACTAGGAAAAAAAATTGTGAATTGTGAATGAAATGTTTATCATGTGACTCAGAAATACTGTGACATGTGAGCGTGACACACCGATGAGTAAGAAACATGGCACCTTGCAGAGAATGTAAGGTCAGATGATGTAGTATAATGTATGAGCCATATACTTACAGAAAACTCAACTATACAAAAGTGTGGGGAGCAGCGTTGCCAACCTCCCACAGCATTTTTTACATACAAAACAAATTTACTGGCGGAGCACAATTTTTACTGGCAACCAGAGAAATTACAGATCTCCTATTGAAAACTAACAAAGTGAATATTTAAACAGTATAAACATGATATGGAAACACTGACAATACCTATAAACAAAGTAATTTGCTTTATTTACACTTAAAAAGTCAAGACAGCATGAAATGATCAGCCCCCTATATTTACTGGAAGTTGTAAATAAAAAAAATAAATAAATAAATCACAAATGTTTACAAACTGTCAGTAAATTTACTGGCGGTTGGCAACCCTTGTGGGGGGAGCTCAGCAGACAGCTTGTCTATTCAGAACACAGTTCTTGTGCTGTGTGGAGGGGACTGTGTGCCTTTCCTCCAGTCAGCTCTCATACACGTTACTGCAGCCTCTCTGCTCCCTCTTCTGTGCTCCTGACAGATAATAAAAGATTTTAACACTTTGCTGCCCTTGTGAAGGGGTGTACGGTGTGATAGACTCACCCGGGACAGAGGCTTTTGGAGGGGACTGAATGCTAGCCTCTTGCCTACCGACTATGGGCCCTGGCATTTGAGGGAGCTACAAGCATTTTAGGAAGATGTTCCGTTATGTAATATAAAAAGGACATTATTAACCACTTCAGCACCGGACCATTTTGCAGCCAAAGGACCAGGCACCTTTTTGCGATTCGGCACTGCGTCGCTTTAACTAACAATTGCGCGGTTGTGCGACGTGGGTCCCAAACAAAATTGACGTCCTTTTTTTACCACAAATAGAGCTTTCTCTTGGTGGTATTTGATCGCCTCTGCGGTTTTTATTTTTTGCGCTATAAACAAAAGAAGAGCAACAATTTTGAAAAAAAAAAAAAACACAATATTTTTTACTTTTTGCTATAATAAATATCCCCAATTTTTACATAAAAAAAATCTTTTTTTCCTCAGTTTAGGCCGATACGTATTCTTCTACATATTTTTGGTAAAAAAAAAAATCACAATAAGCGATATATTGATTGGTTTGCGCAGAAGTTATAGCGTCTACAAGATAGGGGATAGTTTTATAGATTTTTATTGATATATTTTTTTTTTTTATTAGTAATGGCGGCGATCTGCAATTTTTTTTTTCGTGACTGCGACATTGCGGCGGACACTTCGGACATTTTTGACACATTTTTGGAACCATTCACATTTACACAGCGATCGTTGCTAAGAAATTGCAATGATTACTGTATAAATGTGACTGGCAGGGAAGGGGTTAACACTAGGGGGCGCTGCAGGGGTTAATGTGTTCCCTATAGGAGTGTTTCTAACTGTGGGGGGAGGGGACTGTCAAGGGGAGGAGACCGATCATGTGTTCCTCCGCACAGGGATCACATGATCGGTATCCTCTCCGCTGACAGGACGTGGAGCTGTGTGTTTACACACACAGCTCCCGGTCCCGCACGGTCCCGAGCGATGCCGCGCGCGCCCCCCAGGCGTCCGGGAATGCGAGGACGTCATATGACACCCACCCAGGATGGGAGATCCACCTTGTGAGCGTCATATGACTATAAGGCGGTATTGAAGTGGTTAAGGAGGCCATGATGGTCTCTGTCAGCTTGGGACTCAGTAGACAGAAGGATTTCACCCATTGTTAATTGTGCTAATTAACAAACCTTTGTCTCCTAGCAAACTATTGGGGGATGTGTTTATACTTGTTATAATAATGTGTATTGTAATTTGTTAGCTCAATTCTGGACAGCCTGTTGCTGGGTGTCTCCTGCTATTGTCCGTTTAATAAGGCGTTGTGTGTTTATACCTAGGTTAATGTATAATGTAATCTGCTTTACCCCTGTTGCCGGGCAGTTTGTTCACCTGGGCTGGTATAAGTTCTACGTCAATTAGCATGTTAATTATATCACTGTCAGCTAGTAGTTGCTAGAGGAGGGGGGGGGGGGGGGGGTAGCCAGGAGTCAGCCTTACCTCGTTATCTAACCCATTGTCTGATGTTTTGGGTAAATATTTGGATCATTTTCAAGTGTATACAAAGCCTGTACCCTTGTCCAATAAAACATTCCATGTTTGTAGCTAAGCTAGTCTCGCCTGGTTCTTGGTTACAATATGTGGCTGTAATATCTGATATCTGGTCCAGACTGGAGGAAGCAGTGTACTGATGGAAGCACTCAAGCGGAGTGCGACTGGGTTCCCTGACATAGGGAAGAGAAGACTGCAGATAAACAAGTAAAACCTATGTAGGAGGATTTGTTTTAATTCTTTGTATCATCTGAGGCTGTTAACTTCATTGGGTATATGTGAGGGTTTACAACCACGTTAATGTAATTTATAATCCAAATCAATCATAGATCTCCTTATAGCAGTCGAGTCCTGACTTTCCTGCGTTAATGGAATTTCCTACATATTATTCTTTTGCTTATGATTAAAGGATCAAGAAAGTTTACCTTTTTTAATGTTACATGTTACATCCATATTCAGGGTGTTACACCCATACGTTACAGATGCACCAGCCACTGCACCCTGAAACCTCAGATTTGATTCATGAAATGAAGTACAGAGCTAGCAAAGGATAAAATCCCATGGCATTCCCCCAAAACTGGGAATAATACAATTTTAGCTAATGCAAACAGGACATTATTTAAGGCTCTCATTAAAAAAAAAAAAAAAGATAACCCCCCCAATGAAATGTCAAATACAACATTCAGAAAAAAAATGTTTGTGGGGACCCAGTAACCATACACATGTAGCAAAATTAGGAAAATAAATTAGGAGCTATATGTGGACATTTATCCTACTCAGCATGTGTTAGTAAAGGGAAAGGTGACATTAACTACTATCTCTGTATCAGGGTTGTGAAAATCCCTAATTATTCATCTTTGTGATTCTCCTACAATGACTGATTATCAGAGTGTGATGAAATTTCCACCTTGAACCCAAACATAAACACCCACATCTCACAGGACAAAAACCTCTCAGTTCCTCTTGTGTCATCAGATTTACAAAAGCAGCTGCAGGCAGTAAATAAAATCAATCAGAGATCTTCTCATACAATTAAGAGAAGAAACCCCTGCACCCGGATTGAGAGCCCTGAAATGATCACTATCAGGAGACAAAGGAACCTGGCAGATTAGGCTTCATGTACACGGGACATTTCTCAACCTCTCCTGAACGCTGGAACATCACAGCTAGTAATCCACGTTTAAAAACGCGTGTTTAGCAGCATTTACAAGCCGCGTTTGCGTTCAGAAGAGTTTAGTAAAGATATCTCAGGAGACCCTCCCAAATAATCAGAAAGCAGCTGAGAAAGCAATGTGCTTGTAGGTAGCTGTTATTTTTTGGTTGGTTTGTTAATATGGATCTCATGATGAGCATGTGTGAGGAAATGCTCCTGATGTTGCTTTTGCTGAGGCTCCAAAGATGTAGAAAATTGCGTGAGATGACCAGAGTTCATCGCTACCGGACACATCCATTGATGGCTCAACGCATGTCCATAGGATACTTTCTAATATCTATGTACAGCTGTGTAATTACCCAGAGAATTTTTTAAAATTTTACACGCATGTCAATTGCCACCTTTGATGTTCTCTTGGAAAAGGTTAGACCCCATCTAGTTTGCATGGACACCAACATGAGAAAAAGCGTGCCACCAGGGGAACCTCTGTTGGCGACTCTAAACCTCAGCATCAAGTAATTGTATTGTACAGCATAATTGGCTGATGAGGGGAATATCACATGGTATTTCAAGCTTGCAGGCAGTGATAATTGAGTTTTTGGTGTGTTTTTAGCATTTTCCAGGCTCAAAAGTAATAAATAAAATGTTTCCCTTTAAAAACGATTCAAAACTAAAAACGCACCTAAACGCGGGTAGCCACGTTTTGCCGCGTTTGGTGCTTGAAATGCCTCTAAACACAGCTTCTGAATCCACTTTTTTTGGTTCCAAAAAAAAGCCTCTAAACTCAACTGCCTAGAAACACTATGAATGACCCTCTGTTTGACCATCTGTTTACCAGCAGCAGTGTACATGAGGCCTAGTAGAAAACCTTGCCCAAGGCCTCAGCACTACTGCAGTATGAAGACTGCAGACTTGGAAATATCCAGACTTGGAAATATCCAGTGCAAATATCCACTCCCTGAAACCCCAGCTAACCTGAAAAAAGCCAGTGGGTGGCCTGAATCACAAAAGCAATAACTGGTTAAAAAGAGCAGCCTTGCGCATAGTAGACTGTTTCCTAAATGCATTGTGTTAAAAGCAAACTAATTGGACAATGCTAACATTTATTAGGGTTTATAAGTTTCTATATTAATTAGAAATCTTTTCTTATTTATGAAATAGGGATCATATACATAAACATCCAACATGGTGTGCTTCCATGACACTGAGATTGAAGCGCATACTGGGCTTTCTAAGGAGAAAGCCCAGCATTGATTACCGTTACTTGTTTTTTGACTGGTTGTCTAACTGAAACTCTATAGGTGGCATATACCTAGGAGAGAGTGGGGAGCTGTTCCCCCTACTCAGATTGCATCCAAAAAGACTCATTAAAGTATTACTAAACCCAGGACCCTTTTATCACTATATCTGGTGTCCCACAATACACAGAACATGGAAATGCATGGAAATGCAATTATTTTAGTAAATATAAACTGCTAAATAATATAAATTGGTTAAAGCTTGTAGGATGAGTTTTCATTCTCCTCTGAATGTCCTATGAAGCTGCATGACCCCTGACCCTCTGCCTGGACAGTGCTGATTGGCCCTGTGCTGATCACATGCATCCTCCCAAAAAAAAAATCTCTCTAGCAAACTGAGCATGTGAAGAGTGCCTCCAAGGCTCTGGATGGATTGGGGGACAGTAAAAGAAGAGAAGGATCAGAAAAGACAGGATCAAACAGCCTTTTTACACAATGCGGAGGATTAACCCCTTAGGTTCCACAGTGACTATAACATGCATGCTTTACTGGATATACAGACTGATTTTACTGTTGTGGGTTTAGTAACACTTTAAGGGTTTGTTCACACCATGTGCAGTCACCTGCATCTCTGCACCTGATCAATCACCACAAAGACACAAAGAGAATAATCGTTTTTTATGTGCCTTGTTAATACCACAATGCAATATGCTGCAATGCTAAACACATTTGTCACACTTCGATGAAGTTAAGTCCAAGGACCTCGGCTATGGAACGCTCTACCCACTGACATCCGCATGGAAGAAAACCATCGGGCCTTCAGGAAAAAACTCAAGACCCCCCTCTTCTAACAAGCAGGAAGCACAGGATGGATCAAGCGCCTTGAGGTGATTCAGTTTGCAGTTGCAGCGCTATACAAGTCTTTCATTCATTCAAGAAGAAAATAAAAAATAAACAATGCAATACGCCCCTCACTGCACTATACAATGGGTCTGTTAAAATGCTGCATTTTAGAATGCAGCTGCTATGAATGGACCATAAAAATCAACAAAAAGGAATAAAGTTGCTGCTAATAGGAACCCAGGGGCGGACTGACCATTCGGCCACTCAGGCATTTCCCGAGGGCCCCGGGCCACTAGGGGGCCCCATCAGGGTTGCCAGCCTCAGTAAAACCAGGGACAGTATGTAAAAATCTGTGTTTTTTTTTACATCTGTTTCTGAAATGTCCCTTACCGACATCCTTTTGGTCTAAAAATCCCGAGATTATAGCTGCCCCACCTCTCCGGTACCTTCTCAGCCAATAGAAACATCTCTGTCTATACTGTGTGATTGTAAACTGTGTGGCCCCATAATCTCTGATTGCCTGGGGGCCCCATAATCTCCTATTGCCCGGGGGCCCCATAAGTTGTCAGTCCGCCCCTGTAGGAACCAATCAGAAAAAATTAAATATACAGAGGAGGAAAACCATTCTTTTATATGAATGACATGAAATTCGGGCTGTATAGTTCACATCAAGCAAAATCAATTTGGTACTAGTTATAGCCAGCATATCTCTACACCAAGATTACAATTTTGCAGAATAAAACACATTTAATATAGAACTGTCATTCACAATGCATCTAGAAGTTGCACAGAGATATTCTCAGGTGACTATTTAGAAGATACTGAACTGTTATCAGTTAAACTGAAAAGAAGAAAAGAAAATGATCATATTTACCAAAACAGAATCTTGGGTTGCATACAAAGCACTTGGAGGTACATAGATTCAGCCAGAAGACTCGTGTCTACCAAATCAAGCAAGGCTGTGCCCAACTAACAGCCAACTAACCTGATATTACCATCCTTCGTGAATCAGTGACCCTAATAAGAGAAGTAAGGCATAAGAACTCGCAAATGCACTCGTGATTATTGTGATGTGGAAAATCCCTAAAGAAAAATGATTTTGCTAGAGGTTAAAGTTTTGGGTAAAGTCTTAAGGGACTTTATTCTGTTACTGAATACCGTACACCAGGTCATTGCTTTTGTAGAATTTATCATAGAAGTTTAATGAGAAATTGGAAACTACAGTACATTCAGCTACTGTGACATAGGGATTTTCCAAAAGCGTAAGCAATGCTTCGTGAAAAGAAGATAGAGTATTGTAACAAGAAGACCGACCCAACCCAAAGACAATGCTTTCTAAAATATCATTTAGGCCCCTTTCACACTGGGGCGGTTTTCAGGCGGTACGGCGCTAAAAATAGCGCCTGTGTACCGCCTGAAAAAACCGGCCCCATTCACTCCAGTGTGAAAGCCGGCGGGCTTTCACACTGGAGCGGTGCGCTAGCAGGACCGCAACAAAAGTCCTGCTAGCAGCATCTTTGGAGCGGTGAAGGAGCGGTGTATTCACCGCTCCTATACCGCTCCTTCCCATTGGAATCAATGGGAAACCGCGGGGATACCGCCCGCAAACCGCCGCTGCAGTGGCGCTTTGCGGAGGTTTTTAACCCTTTTGCGGCCGCTAGCGGGGGTTAAAACCACCCCGCTAGCGGCCGCATACCGCGGGAAAAACGATGGTAAAGCAGCGCTAAATATAGCGCTGCTTTACCGTCGCCGCCCCGCACCGCCCCAGTGTGAAGCCAGCCTTATAAAAGGGCTGGTTTCATTTTTTTTTTATTTGTTTTATCAGTAGAAACAAATTTTGTCTCTCTTTTTCAAAAGTATCTATATTTTGTTGACTAGCTTCTGGATTTAATTATTCTATTAGGTATTTGATGGGCTTGATGGGTATGAGGTTCAGAAGCAAGTCAAATTCAGTGGAGGACATTTATCAAGTAAATTACTGACATAATTAGTCGGAAATCCGGCTGTCATCTTCAGCAATATCTATGCGTGTTTACAGACCAGTGCATCTTCAAAAGTCATGTTTATTACTGAAGATAAGACAGTCTGATTGATAGTTAGGAAGTGGTCAGGGACAGGTTTTATTTAGTCAGTCTCAGTCAAAGAAGAGGGTTAAGACTTAAGCTGTGGCTTTGCAATAAACCATAATCCATCTTCCGCATTGGTACAAATCTAACAAAGTAGATTCTTTAGTAGTATGAACAATGCTGCAGCACATCCTTCTTTCACAGTGTAATCAACAAAGGATTCTTAAAGTGCTTTAAACATCAGACATGAAATATGAACAATGCATATCGTATCCTTCTATACTGTGTACTTGTCTTTATAAAAAAGCACTGAGGTTGATTTCCCTCTACTGCCGCATTCCTCTGTTATCTGCATGAGTCATATCTGATGGCTTTTCCCTGACTCCAATAGATAATTGGTGATGGAGATGGAGAGCTCCAGCACACAGCCTGTGACTGACAGCCACAGCCACAGCTGCTCATGTTCTCTGTGTACTGTGAGGAGGGGGTGTGCCCCTTCCCTCCAATCAGGGCTCAAAGCTCTCTTCCCTGAGCTCTGTAGGGTGAGACTTCAGATCCCCACCCCCTGATTTTCAGAGCTGTGAGATGCTGTATAAAATGCATGTTTGAAAGGCTGTAGGGAAGAGAGGGCTAAAGATAATCAGGTACAACCTATGTAGGAAGATTTGTTTTGTCTCTGTGTATCACCTGATGATAGCCACTTCACTAGGTGTATGTAAGGGTTTAAGGCTTTAACCACTTCAGCTCCAGAAGGTTTACCCCCCCCCCCCTTATGACCAGGCCATTTTTTGCAATACGGCCCTGCGTTACTTTAACTTACAATTGCACCGGCATGTGACACTGTACCGGAAAGAAAATGTATGTCCTTCCCACAAATAGAGCTTTCTTTTGGTGTTATTTGATCACCTCTGCGGTTTTTACTTTTTGCGCTATAAACAAAAAAAGACCGACAATTTAAAAAAAAATTAAAAAAAAAAAAATTTTTACTTTCTGCTATAAAACATTCCTAATAAAAAAAAATCTTCATCCGTTTAGGCCAATATGTATTCTGCAACATATTCTTGATAAAAAAATCCTATTACGTATATATTGATTGGTTTGCGCAAAAGTTACAGCATCTACAAACTATGGGATATTTTTTTTATTTTTTACTAGTAGTGGCGGCAATCAGCGACCTATAGTGGGACTGTGATATTGCGGCAAACAAAATCGGGCACCTGACACTTTTTGGGGACCAGTGACACCAATACAGTGATCAGTGCTAAAAAATATGCACCGTTACTGTACTAATGACACTGGCAGGGAAGTGGTTAGCATCAGGGGCATACAAAGGGTTAAATGTGTTCCCTAGGAGTAAGGATGAGCTCAGGCGTGTTCGCATGCTCCACGTGCAGAGCCCGCCAGGAAGTCGGCACAGCGCTGCGCTAATCACAGGCAGTGAGACATTGCCCCGATGCGCGGGTGCAGAGATCAGGCAATGTCTCACTGCCTGTGATTAGCACAGCGCTGCGCCGACTTCCTGGTGGGCTCTGCACGTGGAGCATGCGAACACGCCTGAGCTCATCCCTACCTAGTAGTAATTGCTAACTGTGGGGGGGTGCTTTGACTGGGGGAATGTAAAGATCCGTGTTACTGCTTAGCAGGAACACAGAATCAGCAAATTCCCCTCTTACAGAACGGTAATCTGCCTTGTTTACATAGGCAGAACGGCGGTCTGCCTTTCTCCTGAAAGATCGGAGGGTCCTGGCGGACATTGCGTCCGCCAAACCCGCTGATTGGCTCCCACTGTGTCCAATCACAGTGGGAGTGGGTCGCCAGCAGGGTACGCATGTGCCCCACACCTGGAATTGTCAGATCACGTACCGCCCTGCCGCGGTAAATCACTAAGCGGTTAAAGGTGCAAGTTATCATTAATGAGGGGGAGAGCCCCAATATCAACATTTGACATTTAATACAATTTTCAATGTACTGGCAAATCACATACGTATCCCCTTCTGTATCTCATCTCCAAAAAAGAAGGAGTCTCCAACTTTCCCCAAAGGGAAACCCATCCACCAACTTGTAGCTCCACTATTAAAATCTTTTTTTTCTGTGATAACAGATCTTAGCATTCTGCCAGGCTTCTATTGTAAACAAGCAGCAGGGATTTCTAAGCTGTTAGGCTGGCCATAAACTGGTACAAACCATGTAAAATCTCCTATAGATTTACAAAAACAATGTAACATGAGGACAAACTTAAAGTGCAGTTCCACTTTTGTGGGGAAAAAAATTGCAATTTAAAAAAAAAAATTATTTAGCATACACAATTGTGACATATAGTTATTGAATGTTATGAAAAATTCTCTTTCCTTTTCAATCTATAGCGCTGTAGTTTTCTGTAAAATGCAGTCCAATATGGCAACCTGGAGGCGTTGTGTACACAGATAGTGTACAGAATGCCCCCAGATATGCAATTTTCTGCTTTTGTGATTGGCTTACAGATTTTTCCAGAAATCTGCACTAAGCTACAAAGTCAGATTTTTGGCATCCAATGCAACAAAAATGTAGTTTTTGGTGATAAACTCCCTGTGACAGACTGACCTGGGACAGAGGCTTTTGGAGGGGACTGAATGCTAGCCTCTTGCTTACCGACTATGGGCTCTGGCATTTGAGGGAGCTACAAGCATTTAGGAAGTTATTCTGTTATGTAATGCAAAAGGACATTAAGGAGGCCATGATGGTCTCTGCCAGCTTGGGACTCAGTGGACAGATGTATGTGAAAGGAATGCTGATTAATGAGATCTGGAAAGCCCGGGTCTTTTACCCAATAGTTTATTATGCTCATTAACACACCTCTGTGTCCTAGAAAACTATTGGGGGATGTGTTTATACTTATGTGTAATTTTTCATACCTCAATAGGGCATATTTTTTCATACCTAACAATAGGGCATATAAATATGTAACAACATACACACACTATTTCCCTTTATTTTTTGCATTTAGGCTAACCTAACTGGC
This sequence comes from Lithobates sylvaticus, assembly GCA_028564925.1. NCBI lineage: Eukaryota > Metazoa > Chordata > Amphibia > Anura > Ranidae > Lithobates > Lithobates sylvaticus. Next base: position 127,931,815 of record CM053031.1, read on the forward strand.
CTCAGTGCTCCTGTCTGCCTTGTCCTGGGGGATTCCTTCTTTGGGGGAGGGGAGGCCCGCCATCTCTGACTTCCCGATGTATGTCCAACATAAAGGGTTGTACCTCGTTGGGGCGATTAAAATCGTTTTATGAAACACAATTGCCTTTGTTTTTTTAATAATGAATGTTTCATCTGTGACACCACTTCAGCAGATATAAGTGCATCCATTATAAAAAAAAAAATGATACTTTCTATGGAATTACATGTATTTCATGGAATAATGTTTATTGATACTGTATATTTCTAACAATATTATAGATGCACATTTGTGATTTCTTGAAGAACACCTCTGAGGAAAGAATTTAATTGAAACTCGTCGGGTGACGGATCACATATGATCGTGTGCTGTCATATTGGTGTTTTCATATACAGATTTGTATACATTCCAACCAATTTTTGGTCCCAAGTGACCATGTTTTAAAATGAAATGTTTTGTATAATAAATATTTTGTAATACTTTAAAAACTTATCAAAACTTTTTGTTGTATAGATATTAATGCCTTAAAAGTCCACTTAGGGGTACTCATTCTTTTGGTTCATACTTATGTGTATTGTAAGTTGTGAGCTATGAGATGGCAAGGCTGCCCTGAAAGGTCATATCTCTGAGTCACCAAGTCTGGGTAAATGATTAGTAAACTAGCTCATGTTAATTAGGTTTCTGATTACAGTTTGTATTGCCATCCTGCTGTATATATTTGTGTGTCATCTCAAATAAATCAGTTCATGTTCAGCAAACGAATATTGCCTTGTTTGTTATTGTCAGCGGTTGGAATATCTGATATCTATATTCAGACTGGGAGGAAGCGGTATATGGCGAAAGCAATCAAACGGAGTGTGGGACGTTTCTTTACACTCCCAAAAGGGAAAACATGTCTCAAGGGATGCAGACCCTGCAATTGTTCTCATTAGAACCCTGCAGGTGCAGCAGTTGATTGATAATTATAAAATCCTTTCCATTCATATTCATTTCGCACATTGAAACATACAAACAAACAGCTATTACTTCAAGATAACAAAAGGTAGGAATCTGCAACAAAGTTTGGTAAAATCCTGGCAATGTACACAGATCTCAAAAAAAGTGGAGTTACTCTTTAAAAAATATAGTAAGTTAATATCAAATAAGACAGGTCCTGCACTATATAGTTAGTGGTAGATCAAAAGAATTTTTGAGAATCCATTTTTAACTCATTAACACTGGCTATACGCATATATGTGGTAGCATGGTAGTGGCCTTTAACGCTAAGCTGCCACATATACAGCGGGTAAAATAAGTATTGAACAAGTCACCATTTCTTTTTTTAGGTAAATATATTTCTAAAGGTACTATTGACATGAAATGTTCACCACATGTCGGTAACAACCCATGATATTCATACATACAAAGAAACCAAAACAAATAAGTTCAGAAATTAAGTTAAGTTATGTGTAATAAAATGGAATGAATGACACATGGAAAAAGTATTGACCACGCTAACTGAAATGTATTTAAAGTGGTTGTAAACCCTTTTGTCTTATTTTATCTATAGGCAAGCCTAGAATAAGGCTTGCCTATAGATAGTGAAACTGTCTCCTAAACGTGCACCGTTTAGGAGATATTTCACTTGTAGTGCGCCGATGTCGTCATCGGCGCATGCGATGTGAAGAAACAGACCACGTGCCGTCTCTTCCCCCAGCGTGTGCAGTGACTGACGGCTCCTGCACACGTGCGCGGGAGTGACGTCAAGTGGCTCCGGCCAGTCACAGAGCCGGAGTCCGCGGCCCTGGAAGGAAGAGGGGTGAAGATGGATGCGGCCTGCACAGGGGACAGCGCCGGCTTCGTTTTTAGGTAAGTGTCACATAATGAGCTAGTATGCAATGCATACTAGCCCATTATGCTTTTAATTTGCAGGCCTTGTGAGGAGCAAAAGAGGAAGTAAAACCCATCTGGGTTTACTTCCTCTTTAATACTTTGTATAAAATCCTTTGTTGGTAATGACAGTTTCAAAACACTTCCTGTATGGAGAAACTAGTCGCATGCATTGCTCAGGTGTGATTTTGGCCCATTCTTCCACACATTACAGTCTTCAAATTTTGAAAAGTTCAGCGGGCCTCTTTTATGAACTCTGGTGTTTAGTCCTTTCCATAGATTTTCTATTGGATTCAAGTCAGGTGATTGGCTGGGCCATTCTAGCAGCTTTATTTTCTTTCTTTAAAAAACAATTGAGAGAGTTTCCTTGGCTTTGTGTTTGGGATCATTGTCTTGCTGAAATGTCGACCCCCGTTTCATCTTCATCATCCTGGTAGATGGCAGCAGATTTTTTTTAAGAATGTCTTGGTACATTTTTCCATTCATCCTTCCTTAAATTACGTGAAGTTTTCCAGTACTGTATGCTGAAAAACAGCCCCACACCATGATGTTCCCACCTCCAAACCTCACTGTTTGGTGTTTTTGGGGTGATGTGCAGTGCCATTTGACCTCCAAACATGGTGTGTATTATGGCATCCAAAGAGTTCAATTTTGATCTCATCTGACCAGACTATATTCTCCCAGTATTTCATAGGCTTGTCTAACAGTTGTACAGCAAACTTTAAATGAGCTTCAGCATGCTTTTTCTTCAGTAATGGAGTCTTGCATGGTGAGCGTGCATACAGGCCATGGCGGCTGAGTGCATTACTTATTGTTTTCTTTGAAACAATTGTACCTGCCAATTCCAAGTCTTTTTTAAGCTCTCCAATAGTGGTCCTTTGCTCTTGGACAACTCTTCTGATAATTCTTTTTCACTCCCCTGTCAGAAATCTTGCAAGGAGCACCCGGTGGTGGCTGGTTTATGGTGAAATTATGTTCTTTCCACTCCTGGATTATGGCCCCAACAGTGCTCACTGGGACATTCAGAAGTTTAGAAATCCTTCTGTAACCAATGCCATCAGTATGTTTTTCAACGATAAGGTTGCAGAGGTCTTGAAAGAGCTCTTTGCCTTTACGCATTGTAGCACCCTGGTGTTTAGGCAGGGTTGCTATTAAATTTATCTGCCAAGTTACCTTGACCAATTGATAGGAGGTCAATTGATTTCCCCCTAATCCTGGAATTGCTGCAATTCTCTCATCTGTCACTAGCTGGCCGGGTATCTGGTGGCATTAGATAAGACAAGGGCATTGCAAGAACAGATTAGGGATGAATAGGGTGTCTCAGCCAATGGGCAGGGATTTTCTTGGGTCTGCCGGGAGAGCCTATATTTGGGTGGAGTCAGGTGATCGCGGTTCTGTGCCACCTGGACGGCTGTCTGGGTGGACGTGTGTAGTAATGCCCTGGGCTGTTAGGCCATAAGCCTTGGGCCTATCCCAGGGACATCTGGCTGCTAGGCTGTCTGAAGGCCTATCCAGAAGCAAGAGAGTAGCGTAGGGTTCGGACTGAGACTTGCAGTCCAACCAGAAGCAATGGTTCTGCCAGCCGGAGAATCAGCTGTGGTCATCAGAGATAGAGTGGTAAGCTTTCACCACTAAAAGGCACCACCCACTTTGCCAAGAGACAACTGTGAGTAGCTGAAGCAAGTACCCAAGCAGCATTCTCACCACCCGGGGACGGTAAAGAATTGGGAAAACTTCAGCAGATGCCAGCGACCAAGCAGGCCAGTGGGGTGATGCTTTAGGAGCATCTGTGAGTGCCAAGCTAGGGACCCAGCAGTGGAGAACTTCCACTTGGATCACCTAGGAAGTGGCGGGGAGGAGGGGAGGAGTATTTAAAGCGGAATGTCCCCTTTTGGGTGGAACTCCACTTTAAAGTGCTGCCAGCAAATGGTATTTAAAAAAAAAGAAATTGCATCGGTCTCTTCTGTCAGGGCTCAGCTCCTAATGCCAAGTGTTTGATGATCCCTTGTGCATTAGCAAACTGAACCCAGGTACATTGTTTTTTGTATTCTAGTAGCAGCTTTATTGATATTGTAGATTCACCGTGAGCACTGATGGAGAGATATCTATAATTGTTTGATTATTTCTCAATTTTTGTCAGATCTACCATTATATTTTTTATTTTACAGTTCTGTCCTCTATGGGATAAAGTATGTGTAGTACTTTGTTCCATGTTTCAAAGTGCTTTCTAACCCTAGTTATGAGTGTCCTCAAACAACTTGGAGATGGCTAATATATAGCTGCAGCTTGTCTCAGTTGTGAGCCCTTCCCCGAGGCAAGCAACAGTAAAAGGAATGCAGAGGCTGTGACACTCCTCCCCTGCATACATAGTTAGTCAGGTTGAAAAAATACACCATCTAGTTCAACCAATAAAAGGGAAAAAGAAAAAAAAAATCATATAAATCACATATACACAATCCTATACCCACAGTTGATCCAGAGCAAGGCGAAAACCCCCAGCAGAGCATGATCCAATTTGCTACAGCAGGGGAAAAAATGTCCTTCCTGATCCCCCAAGAGGTAATCGGATATTCCCTGGAACTACTGTACAAACAATGGGTTAATTTGGCGCACTCTGGTGGCATTTCCGCTGACATCAGAACGGCATCAATCCGATCCGCAAAATCCAGATGGATGGATTTCCTATTTTCTATCTGTCTGGCGGATAGGAAGAAAACAGACAGACGGTCCGTAATCATCCGATCCCCCATAGAGGAGAGTCTGACAGGTCTGACAGGTCCGTCCCTGCACAGTGTGCAGAAGCGGTTTTGTCATCCGCTGGCTCAGCGGGGATCAACGGAGTAAAACCCCTTTCACACTGGGGCGTTTTTCGGGCGTTTTTCAGGCGCTTTAGCATTAAAAAAAGTGCCTGTAAAGCGCTTGAAAGAAGCCTCATCTGCAATCCCAATGTGAAAGCCCAAGTGCTTTAAGAGCCCTTTCACACTGCCAACGCTCGTAAAGCGCCACTTAAACTAGCGGCGCTTTACCAGTGTTTTTCGAGTGCTAGTGGGGCGCTTTTAACCCCTGCTAGTGGCCAAATAAAGGGTTAAAAGCGCCCACAAAACTATGCTGCCAAAAGTGCTTTGCAGGCGCTTTTCAGAAGCTTTTTAGGAGCTTACCATTGATTTCAATGGGAAGGGCTGCAAAGAAGCTGCTTGCAGGACTTTTTTTGACGCCCTGCCAGCGCAGCGCCTCAGTGAGAAAGCACTCAGGCTTACACATTGGGATTGCAGTTGAGGCTTCTTTCAGGCGCTTTACAGGCGCTTATTTTAACGCTAAATCACCTGAAAAACGCCATAGTGTGAAAGGGGTCTTAGTGTAAAAGCACTCAGGCTTTCACATTGGGATTGCAGATGAGGCTTTTTTCAAGCGTTTTACATGCGCTTTTTTTTAACGCTAAAGCGGCTGAAAAAGCCCCAGTGTGAAAGGGGTCTTATGCCCCATACACACGGTCGGATTTTCCGACGGAAAATGTCCTATCGGACAATGTTGTCGGAAATTCCGACCGTGTGTAGGCTCCATCGGACTTTTTCCGTCGGATTTTCCGACGGACAAAGTTTTATCTCCTGCTCTCAAATTTTCAGACAACAAAGTCCTATCGGACTTTTTCCAATCATGTGTAGCGAATTCCGACGGACAAAGTGCCACGCATGCTCAGATCACATTACAAGACCAAAGCTATTGGCTACTAGCCTCTACGTAGTCCCGTCGTACGCAACGAACGTCACCACGTTCAGGATGATCGGATTTTCCGACAACTTTGCCCGACCGCGTGTATGCAACACCAGTGTCGGACAAAATCCGTCGGAAAAAATCTGACGGATTTTGTGGTCGGAATTTCCGACCGTGTGTACGGGGCATAAGAGGATGACTAAATACGGATCTGCAGATCTGAAAGGGGCCTAACTCACAATGTTAGATATGACACACTCAGCCCCAAATCATCTGTTTAACTTCCAGATTACAATATACTGTCAGCTCTACTGTAAACAATTTCTTTACATTTCATACGATTGAATCAGCAAAGCAGGGAAATGAACTAAAGCGTAGTTTCCTGTGCCTCCCGGAGGGTCTGCTCATGAACGATTCCCTGTAAAGTAACCACGATGCATTTTAACATGCAATTAGAAGGACTGAAAGTAAACTTGCACAGCAAGAACCTAGCAGTAATGGGTGTGGTGATTTAACGCTGTAAAAAAAAGAAAAAAAGAAATGGTTTGCCTATTCTGAATCACTCAGTAAATGGTGAATATTTCCACAACTACAGCTATTTTCATCAGACTTGTGTAGTTGCCGTGAGTCACACATTCAGAACACACAAAGCACATAGGTGGAGTGTCCTTGTGACTGCGTTCTGTCTCAACTGACTGCAGCAGACATTTTGTGACTCGTCTTTCACTTCCTGAATTTTTTTCTGCAGGTAATAACATGTCGCACATTCCATTATTGGGAAATAGGCCATGTTTCCTCATGCTCCCTGCGATGTCGTTGTCCCAATGTACACACTATATAGAAGAAGGCAGTTCATCACTGAACAGCATACTTTTGCAGCCCCCTTTCCTGATCCTGCTAGGATACGTATGAGCACTCGTCCCCGCTACTGCTAAGTGCGTCATGGTGGCTATGGCGTGCGTTTTTTTTTACTATCCTCACCAGAACTCCGAAGATTTTAACCCTCAATGCGCAGATTCTGCTGAGAGGATGACGCTGCCATTGCTCGGCTTCTTCCTGTAAAATGTGACTGGGAGTGGCAGATTATTAACCTCGTAGTTGCTGAAAGTCAGCTGTTCCTCATAGATCTCAGTGTAGTGACCACAAATTCCTCCCAGTCAGGGCTACAAAAACGCCTCATGTTATGGATCTTTATCTTACATTCAGTTTGCCATAGACAAGTATTTATTTGTAAAACCAAAAAGAAAACCTCTGATACAAGAGGGTGACATGTTCCTCTGGAACAGGAAAGTGAGTCAGACGCATTCCATCTGGGAACATTGTGTCCTTTCACAACGTCTGTCAGGGGATTTCCCAAAGCCGTGGCTTTTGTCAGCATGCCTGGGAATGGATAGATTCACCACACACGTTACAATCTGATTCTACCATCTCTCTACAATCTCCTAAACACTTTATTCAGTTTGTATAACATCAGGCAGGCCAGGTTCACACTGCTGCGGTGCGAATTTTGCACAAATTTGATCCGATTGCGTTGCGAATTTTCGTTGCAAATTCTTTGTGTTCTGGCAAATCTACTGCGATTCTACGGCAAATATTGCAAATTGGTTGTCAAGTTGGGAGGGGATCACGATTTTATGTCTGGCCAGCCATATAAAAAAAAAAAATGAATATTGCAGTGATGTGAATGTACAATTGCATTTTCATTGCGAGTTCAATTGCAGTTTATGGAGCCGAATTTGCATCGCACACGGATCAAACTCGCACAGGACCCTTTTTGTACGCAGCTTAGATTCGCAACACATTGATGTGAACTTCACTAATGGAAAACTAGGTTATTTAAATGACTTGCGAATTTGAGCGATTGCAACGGCTAAAATTCGCAATAGAATTCGCAGCAGTGTGAACCGGCCCTTAGCCCCCATTCACACCTATGCAAATTAGATGTGCATTTCCCCGCATCTAATTTGCATAGTAGGAGAATGTGACTGGCTCCCTATGTTCACATATATCTGGGGCGGCTGCGGAGCGCACTGCACAAAAACTATGTGCGTCTTTGGCTCCATTTCAGGGCCGAATCAAGGCATAGAATCGGCCCTGATTCGTCCCTAAAACGGGGAACAGGGATGCACAGCGCTCCTGTGCGATCCCGGCCTAAACCCGAATACATATTAATTACACAGGTTCTGTGGCTGATTAAGGTAGTAATTAAACTCACTTGGTGCCTTATCTGCATTTAATTAGCCTCAGAACCTGTGTAATTCCAAGGTGTTCGGGTTTAAAGGGATGAGGTGGCAACTCTAGGCAGGCCTTAGGCCAAATTCGCACCTGGCATTGCCGATACACGCAATTTTGTATACTTTTGTTTGTGTTTTTTTGCATGTTTTCACTTGAATGGGCTGCCCTACATGCAACAAACGCATCAATGAACCTCTTGCACCTTTACAGGCATAGATCTGCAGGTTTTTTTTACTGCACGTTACGGCGTGTTTGTTGCGTGTTTTGATGCGCGCAAAAGCTGGTGTCTGCTTGCTGCGTTTGGGGGTGCCAATAAAAACGAATGACGCCATAAACACAACTCACATTTCTTGCACATTCTTGAAGCCGCTTCATGTGGTGGTGCAGCTACAGGTTTGCTCCCAAGCCAGGCTGTGTGCATCAACTGATACACATAGAGTAGCTCTGGGCAACTCTAGGTAACCACATGTGTTTATACATTACTTCAATCCACGCTGATGTCCTCCTACCCCAATGTCCTCAAACCCATTTGTTAACTTCAGACCAGTCAGGGACAACAGTTCAATACTTTACTTTGAATTAACTTTGCATGGTCCAACAGATAAAGGTAATATTAATTCCCAATTCCCTAACTATCCCTACAGGCTGAGTGCTGCCCCAGCATACCTGCAAAAGTGTCTTCCAGTAATCATAGCCCTTCAGAGGATTTCTCACGCAAGTGTAAATCCTTCGGCGGCACACTCCAGTGTTGGTGTTTTCAGGACGGACCTCAAGCTAAAGTCTCTACATGTGGCCAGTGATGCATGACATCCCTTTGCTTTTCTGGGTCTCATCTGCGCTGGAACTCTCTGGCCTCACTCGCCTCTCTTCTCAAGAAGCTCCTCGAGAGAGACCACTGACTCAATTCATATCACACAGGACAAGTGGGCCAGACCCAGACAGGATCCAGCCAAAAAGACCATGAAACCAGGCATGGAATCAACTCTCTCCCTCTTGGCTGGGACAGTACCTAACTGTTTCAACCTTCCCACGTGCTGATTCTTTGGAATTTTTTGTTCTGCAACACAGTCAAGAGAAGGTTTCTTTGAAAAGCAAAAGCATTGATCAGCTGCCCATGTCTGAGCAGAGAGTTGGCTCTATGCCATATCAGAAAGTCAGAAATAGCGTAAAACCAGCAGGTTGGTTGGAGCCAGCTGGAAACTATTCCAGGTGTATTTTACTAAACATTTCAGATTTTTCAGGTATTAAAAAAAGAGATCTGTTTTCATGTTTTGATTCACATAAAGATCTGTTCAACAGCAGAAGGACGTTCCACAGCTCATACTGTTTGATAAGTGTGTAATGGGATCCCTTATCGAGCGCAAGTTCCCACCATGCTGACTCTGGACCCACCTGGCTTCTTCTTGGATGGCATAATCACCTACTTGCTGTTTGGAGATACTCCACCATATTGTGACACACTTCTTTGCTGGAAGCCCCCCTCATCACATTCCCGGCCAATGGCCTATTATCCAGAATAAAGGAAGGAAAACTTCACTCCGGTGCAATTCTTGTAGTTGCAGTCACTTTATAGTACAGGTACATTAACTTGACTCACAGTACAGAAGTCATAAGTTCAGAACACTTTCACTCCTACTTATTGTAACGGAACGTCCCACACTCCGCTTGAGTGCTTCCGTCATATACCGCTTCCTCCAGTCCAAAGATAGATATCAGATATTATAGCTGCATATTGCAACCAAGAACTAGGCAGGACTTGTTTGGCTGCAAAGCTGGAACACGTTTATTTGAAACTAACACAGAGTATATACACCACAGAAGAACATTCCCGCTCCTGATCATATTACCCTAACAATACAAACTGCACACAGGATAATAATTAGAACAACAGAAATATACTATAAATATTACGTTAATTAGCCACCTGGGTGACTGTGTGCCCACCCAGAAAGAAACAATAGGTAAATGGGAATTCACACCTAGACAATGCTTTGATTAATCAGGATCTCACTACAGGTCAGACTTGCTGTCACTGAGCTTCACGCAGTGCAATACACATTATTATATGTATAAACACAGAACATCTTCAGACAATAGCAGGAGACCTACTTACAATAAACACATTATGGCAGGGGGCCCCAGACAGGTGGCTTGCTAATGACATCAGCATCTACTATGAGTCCCACAGTGTGGAGCAGTCCTTGCTGGAAATGTGTCATCTAGGCCTTTTACATGGACCCCAGGCTTAGAGTCCCAGAGTCTGTGTGTCTTGGGGAGACATGGACTTGAATCCAAAGTAAGAAGACCACTCCATGGATCCCCCAGTTATACACCTTCCAAAGAGTAGAGTTCCCTTAAATACCAGGGCCCATAGTCAGTGGGTAAGAGGCTTGCTCCCAGTCTTCTCCAAAAGCCCCTGTCCCGGCTAGGTCTGTCACACTTATAACTCCCCAAACAGAGGTCTGTCAAGTGCAGAACACTCCCATACTTCACAGAACTGTTATGGCCATCTTCCTTAGATGTTACAGTCTTTTATTCAGATGTTTTATACTCAGGGTGTACCTTCCCCACACACCAAGGGAAACTCTCCATAGGCACCAGAGACCACTCTAAACCAAGCCAGGTTTAGATGCATTAAGGTAAAAAATGTTTAGGCATCCGTATTCCCCCCTTTTTACTTACCTGAGCCTCAGTCCATCCAGCGCTGTGCCTGTCTGCAGCTCTTCTCTCCCCTCACTTCCTGATCTCACAGGCTTTGCTGAGGCATCAGGAGCCATTGGCTACCGTTGCTGCCAATCAAAGTCAAAGATGAGGGAGCAGGGCCGAATCTCGATATCTGTGTCTATAGAAGCAGAAAGCGAGGCTGGGTAGCGAGCCTGCACACGTACCCCTATAGAAAGTAGAGGAGCATTGGCGGAGGACCAGAGAAAAGGAGGTTCAGGGCCGCTCTGGTAAGTATAAACCTGTTTGTTATTTTAAAATAAAATAAAAAAGCATTTACAATCATTTTAAGGTAGGCTCAGACAGGTGTTAACTCTCTGTCTATATATTTAGTGTGTACAAAATCAATACGTAAGGTTTTTTTTTTTTTGTTTCAAATGATATGTGTCTGTGAAAACACAAAAAAAGAACCTAACTAAAGAATAGAGGACTTTGAAAGTACCACATAACAGTGGCGGTCCGTCTATAGGGGGCGCACGGGCGCCGCCCCCCCCTCCAGGCAGTCACAAAAAAAAAAAAGATGTAAAAAAAAAAATTAATGTTAAAACTGGCCCTTTAAAAAAAAAAATACAAAAAAAAAAAAGGTCCTTACGTGCACTGGTTCGGATGCTGGACACAGTGCACTATAGAAAGCGCCACGTCTATGCAATCACAAGATTGCAGACGCGGCACTTCATTTGCGGGCTTTTATCCCGCCTTGCGGTGCTTTCCGAAGCGTCAAGTTGCTTCCACCTCGGCGCTCGTAGTATCTATTACTATGGCCAGGCAGTTTGAATGACATCTGAGTTAGATGTAATTTTCTGTTTTCTCTCCCCCATTGCGCCTGGGAGAGAGAAAACCAAAATTATGAGGAGCGGACTACTCCATCGCCGCTGCCAGTGGAAGGAGACACCGCAGGAGAGGACAACACAGCAAGGTAAGTACCGCTGTGCTCCCACGGAGAATGGGGGGGAGGGGGGGGGGTTCGATGTGACACAGGCAAGGCTGCATTTGGTGGGACACAGGCAAGGCTGCATTTGGTGGGACACAGGCAAGGCTGCATTTGGTGGGACACAAGCTGCATCTGATGTGACACAGGCTGCATGTAAGGAGGGACTCAGCTGGGGGCACCTGATGGCAACTGGTGGCAGGCAACGTGGCTAGTGACACGCTCAGGGCTCCCACTGATTCTGAATTATGGTGAGTTGAATGATTTAATTTTATATTACAATGTAATATAATAAATAATGCGCTTCAATCATCCTGACACCATAACAACCATGGTCCTGGGATGATTTAAGTGCTAACACCAGGTGTTTGGAATATCTTTATCTGCTGATTGTTAAACTTTCTAGAATACACATATTTCTATTGTTGTGTAGGATCTGGGCCTGCTGTCCCTCCATCCTTCTCTCCCTCCATCCCTCGTTCATCTAAGACGCCAACCACACCACATGCCCACTATTTCGCTGAAACCACTCCCATTTTCACAAAGTGGGAGGGTTTAAAAAGGAAGGACGGGGTCTGGCGCCCCCCCATCCTAAAACTTTACCAGCCGCCACTGCCACATGATATATAAAAAGTCAATGTTTTAGTCTACAAATGTTTAAAAACATATATAACATTAAAAGGACAACAGTGATGCGTGTAAACATTACAAGTACATGGGATTGTATTATATGTCATCACTCATCATCCCTGCCAGACTTGGGTGATGGAATGCTTGCTGTAACACCCCATGCCGCACAGATTCCCCCTGCTGCCTGGGACCCTATGTCTTTTACTGGCCCCTTCCTTTTTGTAAATGAACACTGAGTGATCGGCACCGATCACTCACTGTGTTCATACATAACTGAACCATAGTAAATTGTATTATATATACACAGCATTGGGTTTTAGCATTGGAGTGCACACCCTAATATGGGCATCACTAAATGGCGGACGGCGGGCCAAATGCGAACCGCCTCACTCTCCTATACTACCCGCCGCGGTACCGCCATTTAGCAGCCTTTACTTCCCCCTGCCGTCTCTGTAATCCTCAAACAGAGCCGACAGCGGGAGGCGGGACAGTTCTGGATGGAGGGCGGAGCTGCCGGAGGTTAACAAGCAGGTGATTGGCTGCTAGGATGAAGGGCGGTCTTAGCAACCAATCACCATCTTGCAACACCCGACCTCCATCCGAGACATAAAAAATAGGAAGGAATTCTCGACAGCCACACTTCATAAATTGCCTTTTATTAAAAAACAGGATCAAAAATACATGCCACAGCAGAGAGGACAGAAAATCTGACGCATTTCACACTATAGACAGTGCTCAATCCAAAACAGGCCGTGCCTCCCTCCGATCTTCGGTCTGTGCAAGGTAAGTAAGGGAGGGGGGCGAAGTTACAGGGAGTGAGGACACTAGTCTGAAAAGCTGAAAAGGAGAAAAGCGTGTGCTGACTCGCTGAGGACATTAACCGGTTCCCGACCGGCGCACGACGATGTACGTCGGCAGAATGGCACGGACAGGCAGGAGGGCGTATATATAAGTCCCTCTTTAATGCCCTCCGTGCCATCGGTAGAGCGCCGGTCGGGACCCCCGTGAGGCTGGTCGCGGGTCCCGCGGACTCGATCGCCGCGGGGACACCCGCGATTGTCTCACGGGAAGGCTGAACGGGAAGATGCGGAAATACACAGCATCTCCCCGTTCTGCCTAGCAACTAGTGACGCCGATCTCTGCTCCCTGTGATTGGAGCAGAGATCAGCCTTCACTAACTGACAGCCACGCCCCCCCCCACAGTAAGAAAGACACCCCTAGACATACTTAACCCCTACACTGCCCCCTTGTGGTTAACCCCTTCACTGCCAGTGTCATTTATACAGGAATCAATGCATTTAAATAGCATTGATTGCTGTATAAATGACAATGGTCCCAAAAATGTGTCAAAAATGTCCGATGTGTCCGCCATAATGTCGCAGTCACAATAAAAATCGCTGATCACCGCCATTACTAAAAAAAAAAAATTATTAATAAAAATGCTATAAAACTATCCCCTATCTTGTAAACGCTATAACTTCTGCGCAAACCAATCAATAATCGCGTATTGCAATTTTTTTTACCAAAAATATGTAGAAGAATACGTATCGGCCTAAACTGAGGAGAAAATATGTTTTTTTTATATATTTTTTGGGAATATTTATTATAGCAAAAAATAAAAAAGAATGCGTTTTTTTTTTCAAAATTGTCGCTCTTTTTTGTTTATAGCGCAAAAAATAAAAACCGCAGGGGCGATCAAATACCACCAAAAGAAAGCTCTATTTGTGGGAAAAAAAGGACGTTAATTTTGTTTGGGAGCCATGTCGCACGACCGCGCAATTGTCAGTTAAAGCGACGCAGTGCCAAATCGCAAAAAGGGGCCTGGTCCTTTGGCTGCAAATTGGTCCGGTCTGAAAGTGGTTAAAGTGGAGTTGTTGAGGGCTGTCATGTGGTGGGCTGAGGACATCAGGGTGGGGGGGCTGAGCATAATGTGATGTATGGGGGAGATGTGGACATTACAGTGGGGGAGATGCTGAGGACATTAAATTGGGGGAGGCTGAGGACTGTGATGTGGGGAAGCTGAGAAATGTAATGTGGGGGCAATGAGGACAGTAATGTGAAGGGGGCTGAGGATAGTAATGTGGGGGGGGGGGGGGGGGGAATGTAAATAGGGGCAAAAGGACAGTACTGGGGGGGGGGGGGGGTTGGTGTCAAGGAAGTGTGAGAACATTACTGTGGGGGGGGGGGGGGGGGGGGTGACCTGAGGACACTCATCAAGAAGAAAATTTTGCTGACCAGACCTCTGTGAATTTTAATTCATTACCCCTGCCCTAAGGCCCCTTTCACACGAGGCGGACTCCGCTTGCACTGAGTCCGCCTCTGTCCGCCGGCTCAGCGGGTAATCTCTTCGTTGATCTCCACTGAGCCGGCGGATGACAGGTCCCTCTCTGCTCACTGAGCGGGGAGGGGCTTGTCCAGCTCCACTGGTCTCTATGGAGAGATCGGATGAAAACGGACAGCGTGTCTGTTTTCATCAGATCTCACCCGCCAGCGACGGATCTGGACGTAGAGACATACGTCTGCTTTTGGCGGATCGGACCGGGTCGGATGTCAGCGGACATGTCTCCGCTGACATCCGACGCTCCATAGACTAACATGGAGCGCCCGTTTAGGTCCGCCGTCAAAATTTACAGGCGGATCTGAACGATCCGATCGTGTGAAAGGGGCCTAATGCAATAGGCTGCACACACCTATGATGCTTGTTATACTCACTGTGAAACCTAAGGGGTTATTCCTCTGCATTGTGTAGAAAGGCTGCTTGATCCTGTCTTCTCTGATCCTCCCCTTCTTTTACGGTCTGCAATCCATTTGCTGATAGAACAGAGCCTTGGAGACACTCTGCACATGCTCAATTTGGTGTGCATTGCTATATATTTTTATTTTTTAATTTTTTTTGGGAGGGTGCATGTGATCAGCACAGAGTCAATCAGCACTGTCCAGACAGAGGGCCAGGGGTCATGCAGGCTCATAGGACAGTCAGAGTAGAATGAAAACTCATCTTACAAGCTTTAACCAGACACTCATAGAAGTCACAAGGAACTACATACAAGATTTTACTAATGAAAACTGTATCATTAGCAGTAATCAGCATGGATTCATGAAGAATCATTCTTGCCAAACCAATCTATTAACCACTTAAGCCCCGGACCATTTTGCTGGCCAAAGACCAGAGCACTTTTTGCGATTCAGCACTGCGGCGCTTTAAATGACAATTGCGCGTTCGTGCGACGTGGCTCCCAAACAAAATTGACGTCTTTTTTTCCCCACAAATAGAGCTTTCTTTTGGTGGTGGTATTTGATCACCTCTGTGGTGACAAAAAAAGAGCGACAATTTGGAAAAAAAAGCATAATTTTTTGCTTTTTGCTATAATAAATATCCCCCAAAAATATATCAAATTTTTTTTTTTCCTCAGTTTAGGCCGATACATATTCTTCTACGTATTTTTGGTAAAAAAAAAAAAAAACGCAAGCGTTTATTGATTGGTTTGCGCAAAAGTTTTAGCGTCTACAAAATAGGGAAAAGTTTTATGGCATTTTTATTAATATTTTTTTTTTTTATTAGTTATGGCAGCGATCAGCGATTTTTATCATGACTGCGACATTATGGCGGACACGTCGGACAATTTTGGCGCGATTTTGGGACCATTCACATTTATACAGCGATCAGTGCAATTAAAATTGCACTGATTACTGTTTAAATGTGACTGGCAGTGAAGGGGTTAACACTAGGTGGCGCTGTAGGGGTTAAGTGTGTCCTGTGGAGTGTTTCTAACTGTAGGGGGGATGGGCTAGCTGTGACACATCACTGATCATAGCTCCCGATCACAGTGATCTATGATCATTGATACTGTCACTAGGCAGAACGGGGAGATGCTTGTTTACATTAGCATCTCCTGTTATTCCTCTCCGTGAGACGATCACGGGTATCCCCGCGGACCCGACTCACAGAGCTCCCGGCCAGCGCGCGTGCACTGGCATGGTGGCAAATTCAAAGGGACGTACAGGTACGCCCATTTGCGCAGCCATGCCATTCTGCCAAAGTACATCGGAATGCGCCAGTCGGGAACCGGTTAACCTATGAGAATGCGAGTTGCCATCTAGATAGAGGAAGGCCCGTAGACGTGGTGTATCTGGATTTTGCAAAAGAATTTGACCCAGTTCCCCATAAATGTTTACTGTACAGAGTAAGGTCCGTTGGCATGAACCATAGGGTGAGTACATGGATTGAAAACTGGCTACAAGGGTGAGTTCAGAGGGTGGTGATAAATGGGGAGTACTCAGAATGGTCAGGGGTGGGTAGTGGGGTCCCCCAGGATTCTGTGCTGGCACCAATCCTATTTAATTTGTTCATAAATGACCTGGAGGATGGGATAAACAGTTCAAGCTCCGTATTTGCGGACAATGCTAAGCTAAGCAGGGCAATAACTTCTCCGCAGCATGTGGAAACCTTGCAAGAAGATCTGAACAAATTATTGGGGTGGGACACAGGCAAGGCTGCAAATGAGGTTTAATGTGGAAAAATTTTAAATAATGCATTTGGGTGGCAAAAATATCAATGCAATCTATACACTGGGGGGGGGGGGGGGGAACCTCTGGGGGAATATAGGATGGAAAAGGACCTGGGGGTCATAGTAGATGATAGGCTCAGCAATGGCTGCTGCTAACAAAGCAAACAGAACATTGGCATGCATTAAAAAGGGGGATTAACTCAAAAGATAAAACGATAATTATCCCGCTCTACAAGACTCTGGTCCAGCCGCACCTAGAGTATGCTGTCCAGTTCTGGGCACCAGTCCTCAGGAAGGATGTACTGGAAATGGAGCGAGTACAAAGAAGGGCAACAAAGCTAATAAAGGGTCTGGAGGATATTAGTTATGAGTAAAGGTTGGGAGCACTGAACTTATTTTCTCTGAAGAAGAGACGCTTGAGAGGGGATATGATTTCAATGTACAAATACCATACTGGTGACCCCACAATAGGGATAAAACGTTTCCGCAGAAGGGAGTTTAACCACTTCAGCCACGGAAGAATTTACCCCCTTCCTGACCAGAGCACTTTTTGAGATTCGGCACTGCTTCGCTTTAACTGACAATTGCGCGGCCGTGCGACGTTGTACCCAAACAAAATTGATGTCCTTTTTTTCCCACAAATAGAGCTTTCTTTTGGTGGTATTTGATCGTCTCCACTGAGGTTTAACCTTAAACTGCATAGAGGGTTCTTTACTGTAAGAGCGACAAGGATGTGGAATTCCCTTCCACAGGCGGTGGTCTCAGCAGGGAGCATGGTTAGTTTAAAAAAACTATTAGATAAGCACCTGAACGACGACAACATACAGGGATATACATACTGTATGTAATACTGACATATAATCACCCACATAGGTTGGACTTGATGGTGTCTTTTTTCAGCCTAACCTACTATGTAACCTACTATGTATATGTAACTATGTAATCTACAAAACTGATATAAAGAGAAAAAGATTTAGCAGTTTATATTTACTAAAATAATTGCATTTCCAATGTTCTGTGTACTGTAGGAGACCAGATATAGTGAATGCAGGGTCCTGGGTTTAGTAACCCTTTAACACTGCCAGGGGTGATTACAATGATCAGCCTTGATTTATGTCTGTCAGGCTCTGAGGAAGAAGGTGATCCTTTGAAATGCGTCAGCCGGCAGTGGCCTTCGTCATTTCCTCTGTGATCATTTGGATTGTATCTGGTTCTGACATATTGCTGCTACTTGTGGAAACTATTTACATTGTGAGCCATTCACCTACATTTGTGAGTAGTTTTCTTTTATATCCATTTTTAATAAAATCTATCCAAAGGATAATGCACTAGGCCGGTGCGCCCTCTCTTTCTTTTTTTTGTTGATTTATGCAAAACCTTTATCCCAAAAGAAAAAACAACTGTTTGCTGTAGCTGCTTATAAAGCGTGAGCTGGGGTTTTGCTACAATTTGTTAGTGCAATTAAATCTGCTAGTGCATCTAATGCCCCCGTACACACGGTCGGAAAATCCGACCACAAAATCCATCAGATTTTTTCCGACGGATTTTGTCCGACACTGGTGTTGCATACACACGGTCGGACAAAGTTGTCGGAAAATCCGATCATTCTGAACGTGGTGACGTTTGTTGCCTACGACGGGACTACGTAGAGGCTAGTAGCCAATAGCTTTGGTCTTGTAATGTGATCTGAGCATGCGTGGCACTTTGTCCGTCGGAATTCACTACACACGATCGGAAAAAGTCCGATAGGACTTTGTTGTCGGAAAATTTGAGTTTCTATTATTTCTCATGTGGAAATTTGCTTTGATATACAAGTGCTTTGGATTACAAGCATGTTTCCGGAACGAATTATGCTCGCAATCCAAGGTATTACTGTATTCATACTTTTTGGTGCAGTCTGTTTCTAGAGGTCATACATGCACTAGTGTATATGCAGCCGGTATAATGCATCTTGGTAAAGAGATAGTATTATTATTTTTATTATTATACAGGATTTATATAGCGCCAACAGTTTGGCCAGCGCTTTACAACATGAGGGCAGACATTAGAGTTACAATACAATTCAATAAAGGAGGGATCAGAGGGCCTTATTAAAGCAATACTGATGTGACAAATTCTACCTTTGGATATTGTACAGAGGGGTTAGAACCTCTGTCATATTTATATTGCTGTCTGTGTCCTCATTTGGGATATTACTCTTAAAGTGGTTCTAAAGCCTTGCGGTTTTTCACCTTAATGCATTCTATGCATTAAAGCGGAAGTAAACCCATCGATTTAACAGTTTTAAAAAAACTGTTCAATTTCCAGCACAGGAATGTAACTGTCACATTGCTTGCGCTCTCGGCCAAACCGTGAAACCATCCAATGGCTGGTGTCATAACTGATCACATGTGCAGCATCAAGGCACTTGACGATTAAACAGAGGCCAAGATGGCAGCTTCCTTGGCTGAAAATGATGAGAGGGTTCACTTCCACTTTAAGGTGAAAACCCCTCTGTGCTGCAGCTTCCCCCCAGACCTCCCTTTTTTCTTACCTAAGCCCGATCCTAACCAGCAATGTGCACGAGCGCAGCGGATACAGCCTCTGTCTCTTTCCTCATTGGACAGACTTTGGCTCCCGCTGTTGTCAATCAAATCCTGTGACACGGGAGTGGGGGGGAACGAGTCCCACTGTCTGTGTCAATGGATGCAGGGGGTGAGCCCGCATGGGTGCCCCCAGGGAAAGTGGATTTCCATGGGGGGCACTTGGTGAAGAGGAGGGGCTTGGAGCACTGGCGGGGGACCCCAGAAGAAGAGGATCGGGACTGCTCTGTGCAAAACTATTGCACTATTAACTCAGGCTTCACTCCTTAATAATTAATTAAGGAATTCACAAATTATTTAGGTAACATTGGTTTTAAGGGTTTGAAAAAGGGGGGTGGGGGGGGGGGTTGTTGTTTTGGGGTGGTGTTTTTTTTTTTCTTCCCTTCTTGTATTTGGTTGGAGAGAATTTGGGAGCTACAGGTATATTAAGGGGTAGATTAAAGGATTTGTGATATGCAAACTCAAACTTTATGTATGCAAGGCTGTACATAAAAATGCAAACCACAGCCTAGAACTTAATGCAAAAGTCCTCTTTAGAAGATCGATGAAGATGAAATATAAGTCTCATACGAGACACAGAGCTAAGAGCAACCAACGACTTTCATAAACTACATGTTGCAAATTTAATAAATACAGAAATATAATAAAACCAGTGCTCTCTCGTCTGATGACGTCACTGAGAAACGCCTGGGGTAAAGTGATCTGTCAGCCACAGTTAGTAAATGAAGCTATGAGACGGGGTCAAGTAACAAGCAGCATGGAGGAAAAGCTTTCTCAGAGGCTCTTAGACAAAACATAGACATTCCAGCCAGGAGGTAGAACCTGAATTATATGCTACAGTGCAGCTACCTCATGGGAGAAAATATTAATGTTTTTGCTGAAAAGCCAAAAATAACTATGAACCTCACACCTCAACCTACATGAGGCTTGTATTCCTGTTTCTATGGGTTGCCATGCTAACCTAATTATTATATATACACACCTCTTAATTATTTCCATTTTAGAATGATAACTGTATGTTTATAAACCTGGAAGGTACTGGATCAACCAAAAAGGGGCTTAAAGGGGTTGTAAACCCTTGCTGTTTTTCACCTTAATACAGTGGTCATCAACCCTGTCCTCAGGGATCACTAACAGGCCAGGTTTGCAAGATAACTAAAATACATCACAGGTGATCTAATTTGCTGCTCAGTGATTGCAGTATTCTAGTCTGCATCTCCCCAAGGTAATACATAAAACATGGCCTGTTAGTGGGGCCTGAGGACGGGGTTGATGACCACTGCCTTAATGCATTCTATACATTAAGGTCAGAAACCTTCTTTACTGCAGGAGTGCCCCCGAGCCCCCCTTATACTTACCTGAGCCCGAAATTCGCACGACGGGAATGAGCACACCAGCTCCGGCCGGTGTATCGTGTCCTGATTGGATACATTGATAGCAGCGCAGCCATTGGCTCCCGCTGCTGTCAATCAAATCCAATGACGCAGGAGCCGGGGCCGAGTCTGGCATTCATGTCTGTGAACGCAAATGCTGGATTTGGGAGCACGCCCACAAGGTAACGCTCTCAGGAGAGCGCTTCTCCCAGGGGATTATCTGATGCAGGGAGGAGCCGCGAGATCCGCCGGGGGACCCCAGAGGGGGATGTTCAGAGCCACTCTGTGCAAAACGAGCCGCACAGTGGAGGTAAGTATGACATGTTTGTTATTTAACAATCCTTTACAATCACTTTAAAGCAAACAACATTTCACACTCCCCTCCCCCAACTGCTTGGTATCCTCGAGTGACTTCTGTCACTTCACAAGTCTGCATGAATAAATTCCTGACATGTCGCACGGCCACAGTAAAGGTTTTAAAAAAAAAAAAAAAAGATGTGCCTTTTACCATTAAAAATTATTCAATAACCTTCTGTCAATTTAATTTGCCTAGACTGAGATGATGTCACCAGCCTGCTTCAGGCAGGAGGAAACACGTCCAGTCTCCTATTCCCCAGTGATCATTGTAACTGGGGTAGACTGAAGTAGGGGGCTGATCTGTGATATCAGTGAACACTGCCAAGACCTACTAAAAGTCTTCACTTTTAAAATAACAAATGTATTATACTTACCTGCTCAGTGCAGTGGCTTTGCACAGAGGAGCCCCAATCTTCCTTTTCTCGGGTCCCCCGACGGCGCTCCTGGCCCCTCCCTCCTGCCTAGTACCCACCGCTCACTTCCGAGCCACGGCTCTGCATGTCCATTCCAGCTGCTGCCTCAGCCAATGAGGAGTGAGAGTCCCCGGAGAGCCGAGATGGGGCTCATGTAAGTTTTTATTTTTTATTGGGGGGGGGGATTGCTGCACACAGAAGGTTTCATTGGTTAGAATGCATGACACTAAAAACCCTTGAGCCTTTACAACCACTTTAAGATTTAAGTGACAGTGCCATCCCATCTTAGTCAAGGAAGTAAATGGTGACAATGGATGATGCCTGAACAAATATGGGTTCATCCTTCTAGAAAGAGGGGCAGATGAATGCATTGTCAGGGAGAGTACTCTGAGAAGTACTAGTACCAGTATACCAGTATATCTCTCTGCAATACATGCTAATTTCCTCGTGTTTTAACCCTTTAAAGATCCTGCAAATACAGAATAATACCTGTTGATCTGCCAAAAATGCAACCAGCTCTTAAGTTCTGTTGGGGCTGACAACACACTTTTGTGAAACAAGCAATGTCAACCCCAACCTAGTTGTTGTCCTTTGCTAAAGGACTCAAGCCCCCTTGCTCTTAGATCTTTACAATGTAGACACTAATTATTCATGTAACTACACTAGATTCATAAAAATAAAAATAAATAGCTACAGATTTTTTTAACCACTTGCCATCCCATCCACAGTAATGTTGCTGTGGGCAGCCGGCATAGCCAAACACAATCGTACATGTACGTCGCTGGCTAGTGGGCACACAGCACACTGCTCCTGTGACCATTGTGTCCACTGGACACAGCGGATTGTGGCTCCCAGTACTGATCCTCTGTGAGTGGCCGGGGTATCGGGTGATCGCTATGTGATTACATGATCACAATGTAAACACAACTGTTATGATTGGCCCACAGCTATCACATGGTACCTGGGCCAGTCACAGTACCCTGTACCATATGATAGCTATGGGCCAATCACAGCACAAAATTGTAATCACAGCTTTTATGAATGTAGCCCATTCATGACAGTTCAAAACACAGTGATCATCACCATCAACAGCAATCAAAGTGTAAAAAACAAAGCGTCAGACCAGCGCAGGCGGCAACAATGTTTCTGATCGCCGATACACCAGAACAGTGCAGCCAGCAATACTGTTCCTGATTTCTTCCACACAAGTCCCCATATCACCAGACCAGTGTAAGCCAGCAACTGTGTTCCAGATCGCTGCCATGCCCATACCAGTATCACCAGACCAATGCAAACCAACAACAGAGTTCCTGATCACTGCCACATCCGTACAGTATCACCAGACCAGGCAAAGCCAACAACAGTGTTCCTGTATGCAATTAAACCAGTTCTAGTGCCACCAGACCAGTTCAAGCTAGCAACAGTGTTCTTGATCACCGACCCACCAGTCAGTCCTAGTGTCACCAGACAAGTACAAGCCAGCAACAGTGTTCCTGATTAGTGCCACAGCAGTTCCAGTGTTGTCAGACCTGGTCAGCCATTAACAGATTTCCTCACCAGTTCACCAAACCAGTGTATGACTTTAATGGTCTTCCTGATCACTGCCACACTAGTGACAGTGTCACCAGATCAGCGCAGCCAGCAACGTTTCCTAATCGCTAGCCACACCGGTGTCCCTGATCATTGCCAAACTAGAGCAGAGTTGCCTTTGCTTGCTGCCTGTAACTGACCTTGGTCTGTTTATTGACCACATTTCTGCCTGCTGCCCGGACTGATCCTGTGCCTGCTTATTGCATGTCCCACTGACTACGCTCCTGTAAGACGCCAGTTCCAGCCATCCTCTGGACAGCTGCACTCCTGGGACCACAGGAACTCTTTAGTTTACCCTTTGCTCACGCTCCTGTACTTCCTGGCCACTGAACATGGTATTTCTGTGGGCAGTTGAGTACCAGTAAACTAGGCTTGCTTGGCTAATAGGTATGAGCACTGCTATGGATGACGCTACACTCAGCTATATTTCCTGACCACAGAGGTAAGCATTACAGTACACAGTTTTTGATACAATGTTGGTTGATTTTTGTGATACACAAGGAACGATGTCTGGTACATAATCTGTCCAAAGTCTCACACACATGTGGTATCCCCATACTCAGAGAGGTAGCATAATGTGTTTTGGGGTGCAATTCTAAGCATGCTGGCTGTGGGAAAATGCAAATAGTTGCAAAATCACACTGCAATTTTGCGGTTTTCCATGGCTTTCCTCTCCTGAACGCGATTCTTCCGGTTTAGGGGAGGGAGGTTGAACCTCACCTAAGCGCAGCAGCTCCTAAACTAATGTGTACATTGACACATAGGATTTTATGGAGTTGAGTTTACGAGCTTTGGCAAAAAAAAACGAAAAAGCTCCTAAACTCAAGTTTAGGAGCTGCCAGTGTAGATGAAGCCTTACAACTGTCTTATGCTGTGTACACACGAGCAGAATTTCTGACAGAAAAAGTCAGACGGGAGATTTTCATTGTATATTCCGATCGTGTGTATGCCCCATCAGACTTTTTACGTCGAAAATTCTGACGGACCTAAAAAGAGAACATGCTCTAAATTTTTCAGACGGAACTAATTCCTATCGGGAAAACCGCTCGTCTTTATACTGTTCCAACGTACCAAAAACGACGCATGCTCTGAAGCAAGTACGAGACGGAAGCTATTGGCTACTGGCTATTGAACTTCCTTTTTCTAGTCCCGTCGTACGTGTTATGTGTCACCGCGTTCTTGACGGTCGGACTTTAGTGTGACCGTGTGTATGCAAGACAGCTTGAGCGGAATTCCATCAGAGAAACCTTCAGAGTTTATTCCGACGGAAAAAACGCTCGTGTGTACACGGCATTACCATCTACTAATATCAGCCGTGCAAAATCTCTAATTGCACAGATGCAAACAAGACAATGAAAAATTTATTAATTTCTATATAATAATATAATAATGTTCTTTTAGTGTCATTTTAAGATAAGGACAACTGTTCTGCCTACAAAATATTGGCGAAAGCCAGAAGCCTCTCTTTTTTTTCCTCTTTACATTACATAATTATTCCCAGATGTAGTTGTACTTATGCCAGACTTTTGGGCAATTCGTATTTCAACAAGGAGACCACTATCTGACTTCCCCCCAGTCTCCGAGGAGAGCAGACTTCTGTCTAAGGCCAGTGTTTTGACTATGACGGGATTCCTAATGGGTGATGGAGCCAAAATAGTCATTTTACCCTCATCCAGTCTATTCCCCTGCTATCCAGATGCAGGGCTTTATTTCTGTTTAACTGTTGCACTTCCTGAGAGAAACTATTTGTGGTATGCATACAAATAAGCAGAAATAAAATAAAGACAGTACATTCCCTTGAGCATAATTGAAATGTAATCATTAAAAAGCTAGTTCTAGTGAGTAATATAAGGGGAAATTAAAGAAAATCTATGGTCACATCATGAACTTTGATTTATAACGTCAGCATTGGAAAGGTGGGTACACGCTTTAAGAAAACTGGGTGAACGATCGTACGGTTTTCCTCGATGTTTCATAGCAAGTGGAAACCGAGGATGGAAAAAATGTACAATAATAATTCTGATAAGATAAGGCTTTTTTTTGTTGCTTTCTGATCATGGGTAGTCTTTCGTATCTGATTTTTCTCATACGAAAACAGTACACATTAAATGAAAAACATTAGTTCTGTCCCCGTACGAGAAAAATGGTGGCGTTTGTCCCTTCGGAAATGTTTGTTTTAAAAGTCTAAATTGGATGTTGAAAGTTGTGTATACACTATATGAAAATCGCAGATCGTGCCTCCCACAGAATTTTTAGATTTTTAGATTATTAGATTTTGACTATAGATATACCTTAAAACATAAAACATGATCATAAACAAAGAAAGCATTACAATTTACAAGATGATATAATAAAAAGTACGATCTACATATGGCATTTAATTTAGTACCCATGTATCTTGAGTTAATAATTTAGTGTTTACTTGTTTCAATTACTTTCATCATCATAATTATTATAGAGATATGCAAGTTAGCCATTAGTGGGAGTTCTCAGTGACTTGGTGCAATTACTCTCTCAAAGCTGAAATGTCAAAATTACCCTTGCAGTGGGGTTCACCAGCACTGCAAGGGGTAAATGCTTGTTTTTACCCAGGGTACAGTTACAAAGCATTTTTACTTAACTTATCCCTCATTCTCCCCTGCGGTGCTCTGCTTGTTCCTCCAGCGCTCTGACTTGTGGACAGACCCTCAGCATCCTTCCTTATAGGGCAATATACTTGACAACATCAGGGTTTGACCGACGGATGGATCGCCAAAGAGAAGCTGCTTTGGGGATCCGGTCACAAGCCAGAACGTTGGAGGGAGAAGTAAAGCACCAGCACATAGGAGTGATCAGCAGTAAAGCACATTAAAGACGGTGGCTGCATACTATCTAACAGGATAAGCTACAGGGATTTTTCCTGTGTATTAGTGGTTGAGCAGGTCTCCTCCCAGATGTTTTAAATGTCAAGATAAGGCTTTTAAAATTCCATTTGGCCAGGAGCAGTGATTTTTAAAAATACATTTAAAAAGCCCAATTCCTTTCAATAACATGCCCATCTCTGCTTCAGCACCCAGACCCCCTCCAATGGTGTTTTTTTGGGGGGAAAAGTTTTTTGGGGGATTTTTTTTTGGGGGGGGGGGAATTTGGAGGGGTCTGTGTAGTTTTTTTTTTGCTTGTTATTGTCACTTTTACTGTAGCACTTTCCACGGTAAGAATGAATAAAAAAAATGGCCTTAGTCCCCCAGTAGAGATGCTTTGAGTCTGGTATGAATTTTAAGGGGGTACCATATGCAAAAAAAAAATTTTAAATGTGTGCGGTCGCCCAGGAAATCTGTGCCAGACCCTTAATCCAAGTATGCAGTCTGGATGGCCAAGAAGGTGGAGGGTTGAGCATGCATCCCCCCTCCACCTAAACCATACCAGGATACATGCCCTCAACATGGGGGGTACCCCCTTCAGTTTCCAAGCAGTGCCGGGTCAGTGCTTGATAACTGAAGCCCCCACCTGTAGGCCCCTTTCACACAGGGCGGACTCCTGCAGCGGATAACAGGTCCAGGACACAGCCTGCTGTTCTCTGTAGGAGCGGTCGGATAGAAACAGACTGCCTGTCCATTTCCATCGGTCTGTCGTCCAATCAAATTCCGCCAGATGCATGGGGAACAATTCACAGCCATTTGTTTTTAGCCTACAGGACCGGATGTCAGCGGGTGTCAAAGGACACATGTTCGTTGACATCCGCTGCTTCATAAAGAACAATGGATGGTCCGATCGGGTCCGCCTGAAAAAGCGTACTTGATTGGTCCACCAGTGTGAAAGGGGCCTTAAGGAAGCAATGGAATGAAGAGGGAGCAGCTTCCAGCAAGTTGCATTGCAATCTTGCAGATGGGTAAGCCCATTCCATTAATCTAGCAGCATGCGGGATGATTCTATTGACTGATACGCCACAAATTTTCATTTAACCACTCATTCTAAAAAAAAGTGGGTAAACCATAGCCAGCTTCAGTCTACTGTGTCTAGTTTGAAATCTGACTTTATTCTCTTTACCTCAATTAAAACACATACATACACTTTCTCCCTTTCATTTCTGTAGACGTGATGGGTAACAGACCCATCAGTCATTTTAGTATTAAAAGGTCAGTACTCAGATTGACATCTCAGGGTCCCAAGAGGTTTTACAGCAGCTGCAGTCCAAGCTTTTTACGGTAAAGATTGTTCTTCTAATCATTAAAGAGAAAAGCTATTTTATCTGTACCTGTTTTCCATTATCCAATTTTCTGAGATTAGAAAACATTCGTTACACATTTATCATGTTGCTTTGCTGGGAACCATAAAATGTCACTTTCTTTCATTTAAATCCACTATAAGCTGGATTTTAGAAAAGAATGCCAGATAATGTTGAAAGCCTACGGAGACATGTTTTTCTAGCACACAGTAAGATGGCAAAGGCAGATGCAGATTCAAGCAAGTTTCACTAAATTAGATTAATTCATATAATTAATATGGATTGATTGATATACAGCCCTCACAGGGAC
This sequence comes from Lithobates sylvaticus, assembly GCA_028564925.1. Lineage (NCBI taxonomy): Eukaryota > Metazoa > Chordata > Amphibia > Anura > Ranidae > Lithobates > Lithobates sylvaticus. The sequence goes on from CM053031.1 coordinate 127,959,264, forward strand.
TGTGTGCCGTCCGCAGTTGATTACTATTGAATGGGATTATGGCATAATGAGCACAGAATGCAGTACTTAGACGTACTTTGTTATGTGTCAAAACTCTAGAATTTAAGAAATATCATATTGCTCTAAATTCATTGAGGCACTAATTTTTTGATTTATGACATCCATGCTCTTTTCAGCAGCACTCAACCTTTTCAAAGCCAAAACTCCCAAATCGGCTGGAAAAAAGTGATCTCATGTATGTTGTAATTATATATTTAAAGAATATAGTGGTCTAGATTTTAGTTTATACTCAATAAATCATTGATAGAGGCTTATATGATATTTATATATTCAGAATAAAAGTGATAAACTAAAAAATAACTGAAAGTCCTCCATCAATTATTCTCACAGGATCGATTCAAATCCTTTCAGGACCTACAATGGGAGTTTGGTGTTACTTCCAGCAGATTTTTCCAGTATCCAACACTCCCTTTCAGTTCAGACCAGTATAAATGAAGAGTTATCTATATGCTGCTTAAAGATCTGTTGGCCTCTGTTGCAGACAAGAAAGGACTTATCTCCTCTCTTTGTAAACTTCTACTGGATGGTTGGCTAGGTAGTCTTCCTCTACTTGGCAGGAAAGGATGGGGAAAAAGATATTGGGATGCTCGATCAGGAGACCTGGAAAGCTGTCTTAGAACAGGTTCTAATGGTGTCTTTCTCACCTTCGTAAAGATTATCCCAGCTATGTGTTATACATAGGGTGTATAGAACTCCACAAAAGCTATTTCAGTGGAAGGGCAGGGAAAGCCCAGACTGCCTGAGATGAAGCAAATCCCCAGCAGGCCTTTTACATATGCTTTAGAGATGCCCCAAATTGATGCATTACTGGCAACTTATCAGTACCATTAACTGAGCATTCCAGACAGATTTGCATAATGACCCCCTGACATGTATATTGGGTTTTTTGGATGAGGAAAACTTCACTCCACAGGTTAGGACTTCTATCACAAGATTATTATTTTTGGCACATAAATGTATCACATCGAAATGGCCAAACAGTCTAATTTAAGAGTTATCTCTACCCCACCTATGGATCTGTTGGCCTCTGTTGCAGACAAGAAAGGACGTATCTCCCCTCTTTATAAACTACCGCTGGATGGTTGGCTAGGCAATCTTCCTCAACCTGGCAGAAAGGGATGGGAAAAAGATATTGGGATGCTCGATGGGAAGACCTGGCAGGCCATCTTAGAACAGGTTCTTATGGTGTTCCTCTCACCCTTGTAAAGATTATCCCAGTTATTTTTCATACATAGGTTGTATAGAACCCCCCAAAAGCTATTTCAGTGGCACCGCAGGAAAAGATCAGACTGCCAGCGATGCAGCGAATTCCTCACAGACCTTTTACATATGCTTTGAAAATGCCCCAAGTTGGTGTGTTACTGGCAACTTGTTATCAATACTATTAACCGAGCATTCCAGACAAATTTGCATAATGACCCCCTGACATGTGTATTAGGGTTTTTGGATGAGGAAAACTTATTTTTGGCACGTAAATGTATCACATTAAAATGGCTCTCTCATCTCCCGCCTTCATTTGAGGATTGGCGTATGCATGTTAATTCCACTCTGCTCAAAGAGAGACAAATTTTACATTAAAGGAGAAGTATGGGTTTGGCTTTTTTCCCATAATTATACTTACCTAGGTGGATACAGCATCGGTCCGATGCTGCATCTACCCCCCGGCGTTTCTGCACTGAGAACCGAGCCATCGATCACCGCCAATGGCTTAGTTCTCTCGGCTCTCAGAAAGGAGAGCTGCTAACTGTCAATCAGCAGCTCTCCTGCTCTTCTCCTCCACGCTCACTGGGTAGGGCAGTGGTGATATTTCCACAAATACTTTTAGTAAGTTTACAATATTATTTCCCTATTTCCCCCACTGAGTGGTGGGTAAAGGGTGGCACTGCACATACTTGTTGAATACCAGCTTGATATGTTGGTTCACCATGTATTTCTGGTACTTTTGTATTTTTCTTTATGTTGGCTTGGAATGTAGATGCTGCTTATTGCCATTGTTTTATGGGAATGTAAAGCTGCTGCCTCTTTTGTGCTTTGTTTTTATTTTTTTCTTGCTTTTATATAACTACAAAACCTTTTAATTAAGCTTTTGATTTAAAAAAAAAATTAACTGAAAGAGTTTTCAAACCTCCCATTTATTACATACTCAGGAATAAACACAAGCCTTTTATTTGTTACAAAAACTAATGCTGCTCCACAGCCTCCCAGCTATTTTCCTTTTCAAACCCCCCATTTCTTAATCTCCCTGCTTTTTTCCTCCTTGAATTTTCCCCCATTTCTACCATTCAATCGGTACAAAAATGACTGGGAACATGGTACATGGAGTCCAGGCATGGGGACCTACCAGGTCTTTGTACTGCAGTCTATTACTTTTCAATAGCATATCTTTTCAATAGCAATATCTTGAACCAGCCACAGACATGAAATCATCATCCTGCTGAAAATGATTTGATTAGGTGTCTGTTATCTAATGTCTATAGATAACCTTTCTCTGTGCTGAAGTTTGCACCTTAGATTAAAAGTCTGCAAAATGTTGTATCAGTCAGCAGTAACAGAGTACAGTACTTGTATGGAGCTTTCTGAGAATTGGAGAATACAGAGCTAGCAAATACTATGGAACAGCTAAATACTGAATAGGAATGATTTTGTCTTTTGTTGCAGAAAAGTAAGACTACCCATAGACATTAGACAATGTTCTGACAACACATGCATATTTAAGTAAGAAAAAACTTGTTTTGGAAAGATCTCTCTTAGATAAATGCCCCCAAAACATGTTAGCCATAGGTAATTTTTATGCATTCTTTATTTTTAAGAAAACATCAGAAAGCCAATGTAACCGAAACATAGAGTGCATTTCAGATGAAAACAGGTATAGTACTGTGACATCCATTGGGCTCTTATCCATCTCTACATGAACAATGAAAAAATAGGGCAGAATAGATCCCTTATATGAATTTTAATGCATTACAGTTATCCCCAATGTTTAAGTTGGCAAATAGAGAAAGCAAGGTGACATGATGTAACTATGAGGGGGGGGGGGTATATACTGATTGAGCTAAATATTAGATCAGGGGTCTCCGAACTCTCTAAACAAAGGGCCAGTTTACTCTTCCTCAGAAAGAAAACACCCATGCTCAGACCCACGCAGCACTCATTCCCCAATATTTACTCTTCCTCAAACTTTACGGGAGCTGATGTCTTGCCGAGTTGGTTCCCCTGGCGGATTGGTTCCTCTCTGTACTGCACAGGCGCAGTACGAACGACTAGGCATCTTCCGGAAATTGCCGAACCTAAACAGATACCAGTGAAGTGTACACCGCACAGCTGATTTTGTTTGTTTAAAAAAAAAAAAAAAAAGTTTAAAAAAAATACACCCCTAATTGAAAGGAAAAACCCCAGATAGCACACGTTTTCTATTACTCTCCTCTATATCCAGAGCTAAACGATTTATTTTGCCTTTGTCCCTTGCTTAGAGTAATAATAGACCCGCCCCTTAGTTAGACTCCCCTTGCAGAGTAGCGCGAGCATCGGGAGCGCGCGGCATCGTCTCGTACACCGACTTCGGGTGCGCGGTGTATAATTCACTCGCATCTGTTTAGGTTTGGCAATTTTCGGAAATTTTGCTGCGCATGCGCAGTACAGATCTATACTAATCCGCCAAGGGGAACCATCTCGGCAGAACACCGGAACATGGCCATTAGTAGTAGAAAATGTCCCAACATCAGTGGGAGTAATGAATGCTCCATCTTTGGTGTCAGTGAGAGGAATTGTTCCCCATCGTTGGTGTCATTGGGTGGGAAGAATCATGCCCCAATTGTTGGTGTCAGTGGGAGGAACTGTTCCCCGTCATTGATGTCATTGGGAGGAATTCTGCTCCTTTGTTGGTGTCAGTGGGGGGAATTCTGCCCCTTTGTTGGTGTCAGTGGGGGGAATTATGCCCCATTGTTGGTGTCAGAGGATGAAATATTGCCCCAAGGGCTGGATAAATGCAAGCAATGGGCTGCAGTTTGGAGACCACTGGTACAGAGCATGAATAAAAGGGAAAGTGCAGTGCAGGATATAGGTAGGAGATAGCGGGAAGAAGGGACATACTAGATGGGGGTAGCCCATTTCCATTGTAGGATAGGGAACGAGCTGGGAGATCAGGAATATAGGGGGGGGGGGATGGTGAGTCTAGGTCAGGGTAGCAGAGGAGATGGGAAGAGGCTTAAAGCCGTAAACCACTGAAAAAAAAAAAAACCTGCAAGACAATAGCAACATTAGTAACAAATTTATTAATAGTAATAAATAGTAACATTATAAAATACTTACCTTAGAATGAAGCCCTGCAGTGGCGCCCGGTCACTGCTGAGGGAGCTGACATGTTCCCTCTGCGTTTTTTCCAGGATTGCTGGCTACGGCATGTTCCGAAAGGATACACCGGACCTGCAGAACGCATGCACCGCTGATGTCAGTGGCGGCATGCAGGGTCAATATCTCCTAAACCATGCAGGTTTAAGAGATATTCTTTTTACCTACAGGTAAGCCTTATTATAGGTCACTAGGTCACTAAGGGGGGTATACAAAAGTTAGGTAGTACTAAAGGTAGAGAGCATTTGGGAAAGTGAGTGTATATGGGAGAGAAGTTGTTTGTATTCCTCCATAAAGTAGAAATCTATCCAGTAAAACAAAGTGGTTTGCTACCTGGTGTCTACCTAGGAATGAGATAGTTCGGTCCCCATAATTCTTTTTTTTTTTTTTTGACAGATATACATTTATTTAGGTAAAAAAGAAACAATTCCAAACCCCATAAGTTTAATATCTTCAACGTTATTAAGCCATTAATGTGTGGTGGATGGGGAAGAAGACTTCTACAGTACTTGAATACAGAAGTCACCTGTATAGCATGGTCATTTTAGGGACTATTCCACTGGGCACAAAAAATATTTTTGTATATCTATATTTTTTTATTTTTAAATGATCACATGAAAAAGACATGCACATATCCTGTACCCAAAAACAACTGGCCTTGTCATATTATTTTTGTATCTAAAATTGTCTTCTGTGTAGAAAATGTGTACTGGTTTTGGAGTAGGACAAATGAATAAGAACTTTCTTATGTCTGTGGGTAGTTATGATGAGGTGTAAAGTATTACGTTCAACTAGTAGTTCAGATCTACTGCTGCAAATTATGGTAATTTTTAAATTTCCTTACTGATCAAGCCTGTTGTATTAGTACATAGGATTATCATGGAAATCTTTTATAATCCTATCCTAATCACATAAATTAAAATTATTATATAGCTACTGCATACAAGCGCGGGACTATAACTGATGACCTACTTTGCCGCATCAAATGACTTAAATCTTTTCTATACAAAACAAATACGTTTCATATGTATTTTCCCAAATCTTGCCTTTGTTTAACCGATGACAAAGCAATGCGCCATGACAAATTCAGTTTGATGTATTCAACAGTCAAACAGTAGCCTCTGGCAGGGGGTTGGATCTGCATGGCGTGCTGGTGAAGGGTGGCAGAATATGTTTTTGTCTCCCTCTGATTCCCAGAAAGACTATTACACTGTCATATTTCTCTAACAAACAACAAAAAGCGGTGAGAATCTGCAGTTGCGGAATCATTTCAATATTCAGGGAGAGAACATTAGAAAACACCGGGACCTCTGCTGTTGGAGTTTCTGTTAAAAAATGATGATGTGTAACTGAAATCTACCTAATAGACGTTGCTGTGATTTTATAACTTACCTACCCACAGAGATAAGTATGACCATACCTAAAATAGACGTTTACCCAAGGATTACTCAATACACATTAAACAGCCATTTTTATACACTTATCAGGGATGTGGATGTGTTTATCAGTCCCTAGAAACTATCCAACATCTTATTAATATAGCCATATAACACATATACCTTGATAAATACATAGCATCACGTTTGATTTCTGTCTACACTCCGGCTGTCCAGCAATTAACATTGGAAAATTGCCAGCAGACAACTCATGGTGTCGCTCAGTTCCCCCCACTGTGCGTTTTTGCCTCCATGGACTTCAATTGAATTGCATCAAAAACACATTTGATGAGTATTTGATGCGTGTTTGCTGTGTTTTCCTGTATGACAATAGACACCTTCTCCTAGCAACATCAGCACATGCCATTGGCCAAAACAAATAAAGCATAATGCATTAAAAACATGCATGAAAAAATGCAAGACGTACCAGAGAACGTAATGCAAAAACGCATCAACCACGCATGCATAAATGTGAACCTAGCCTTAAAGTGTCTGTAAAGGCAGAAGTTTTTTTTTTAGCTTACTGCATTCTATGCAGTAAGGTAAAAAACCTTCTGCATACAGCTCCCCCCCCCCCCCCCCCACAGCCCCTCCTAAATACATACCTAAGCTCGATCTCGATCCAGCGATGTGCATGAGAGCCGAGGAAATCCCGGGTTGGCTCAGATACAGCAGCAGAACCCCACTGCTGTCAATCAGAGCAAGTAATGAGGGAGCAGAGAGCAGGGCCGCGCACCGCTATGTGTGTCTTTTGGATGCTCAGGAGGGAGCAAGCATGAGTGCCCCCATAGCAAGTGGCTTTCTATGGGGGGCACTTGGTGGGGGGGGGGGTGTAGCCAGAAGAAGGGGATCAAGGCTGCTCTTTGCACAGAGCAGCTAAGTATAACATGTTTGTTATTTTAAGAAACAAAAAAACAAGGCTTTACAATCAATGTTGTAAATGGACCTAAGGCTTCTTTCACACTTGTGAGATGACAAAGTTGTGCAACTTTACAATGACAACGTTTTTACAGAGGCTCGGTACAGGCCCCTATACGGCTTCTCAAAATCTGTCCTGTACATTGAAAGAGAGTTTCCAAAATACACATTAGAAACTTCTGCTAATTTTACCATGGCTGGATTCCATGGGTCTGACATTCCTAGTTTCACTATGTCAGGTCACTTCAATTATGGAACAACTATGATCAGTACCATGTGGCAAGTATTATGTGCAGCTTTTATCTCAAACTGAATCTGTATTAAGATTAAAGAAAACATTCATTTGTATCTAATAAGGCAATGCAAAACTGAACTTCAAAGTCAAGTTTTTGTCTACGTTGACAATGAAAACAAAGGAAAGTTGGCCTATACAAAAGAATGTATTTTTGACATTGCTGTGAGGTCATAATCTGAGGCTTTCGGCTTTATAATCCATAAATATGTTCTACCTTGCTGTTATACCAGCATGTTAGTGGTCTCCAATCTTTCTAAGCAAAGGGCCAGTTTAGTGTCCTTCAGGCTTTAGAGGGGCCAGACTGTGGCCAGTGGGAGTAGAAAATGCCCTGGCATCAGTGCTCCATCATTGGTTCTAATAGGGGGAATCGTGCCCTATTGTTGATATCAATTAAATGAATAATGCCCCATTGATGGTGTTAGTAGGGGAATGGTGCCCCATCATTGGTGTCAGTTGTAGTGACCTAAGGGCCAGATAAAGGCAAGCAAAGGGGAAGCTGAAATAAATATTCCCACGCTGCCTAAACTGTAATACATAAATATGGTGCTTGGTTGCGGCAAGCACCAATTGGGTCAAACACTACCCAGCAGGAAATATAATAAAAAATCAATATATGGTGCTGTGCTCCAAACGCTGCACCATATATTGACTTTTTATTAAGCAAATGGGAACATCCGTCCCCAGTTTAGAGACCACTGCTCTGTGTGTTCAGAACCATTCATCCTGAAAGCCCCATACACACGGTCGGACCGTGGACCAACTTTCCCTTGGACTTTTGTCCAAAGGGCGTTGGCCCTCAAGTTGGTACTGCATACACACGGTCGGACTTTTGAGACAACCAACACGAACGTAATGACGTTTCAACGTACTGACGACGCTTCAAAAGAGGACGTTCAATTCTCTCGCGTCACCCTTCGGGCTCCGTCTGCTAACTTCGAGCTAGCAGACGTTTGGTCAGTGGTGATTCGCGATTTTCGGTCCGTGTTACTTTCCGACCGTTTTGGCCAGCCATGTTGCGCGATCCTAGGAGAGAGCGTGCTGTTTATGGGCTTGGAGTCATTGCTGTGACTCGAGCCCAGTCGAGAAATAGGCGCAATACTGGGTTAAGAAGTGTTTGGACCAAAACTTGGCTACTTAATCGTGACCAATTCAGCCATATGCCATTACTGCGTGAGCTACAGGAGAACAATCCGGATGATTTCCGGAATTATCTGAGAATGACGGACTCCTGCTTTCAGCAGTTATTGTCCTTGCTGTCCCCCTATATTTCCAAGCAGGACACATGCATGCGGGCTGCAATACCAGCCGAGCAAAGGCTCATAGCCACTTTGCGGTATTTGGCAACAGGGAGGAGTCTCCAGGATATAAAATTCACAACAGGTATCTCTCCCCAGGCTCTGGGAGTCATTATCCCTGACACATGTTGTGCTATCATTCAAGTATTGCAGAAGGACTATATTCGTGTAAGTATTTTTGCTTTAATATCACTGTCATGTTTAGTAATGCATTTTATAGTTTTTGGCCATTCCATCCTCCACATTTTAGGAATATGGTGTGATTGAATGTCCTCTTTGTCCTCATGCATGCCTTAACCTTTTTCGTGGCCTACATGCATATTTTCCTCCCCTAACCTCCACAGCATGCTACACTGGGCCCATCCACACGTAGTCTAGTACTTAACACTGTATTTATTATGCTTCCTTCGTTACCCTAAACACCGCCTAAAATGTGTCCCAATATTCTTCCTGCCCTTAAAAAGAGTCTCTTATTTAGTTTGAAACACTGGGGGGGCGGGCCCCCCACGCCCCCCCAACCTCCAAAAAAATTGAAAGAAAATGTAATAAAATATTAGAAAATGCAGAGTCAACCAACACAACTCCTCCATCTGCAGATTTGGCAAAACACATATACTGTGTACCTTATTTTTTGACTTAAGATTGTGGCCTAAATGTAGTGTAATGGCCTGCCTGATTAGCTTTAAAATCGACAAATTAGACTTTCATCATGTTTTTTTTCTCATTATGAATAGCTCCCAACATCCCTGTGCTGTGCCAACTTCCTTGCTTTTTAAGTTCATCTTAACAAATACTCATAATTAATTATCCTTTTTATTATTTAGTACGATGTATGTCAAAATGTGTATAGATTTTGTCAATGTGCATTCATATTTTTGTTTTATTCCACTTCTTACCTGTCCACCAGTGGCAGCTGGTGCTCCAATTTTTGGGGGGGGCGCAAAACAAACAGCCTCACTGTGCCATCAAACGCTGCCACTGTGCCCATCTAACACTGCCACTATGCCCATCTAACGCTGTCACTGTGCCCATTAAATGCTGCCAATGGCACTTACCTTGTCAGGTGGCGAGCGGTGTCTCCTCATCTTCTCCCGTGCTCCTGTCTTCACAGTGCCTGTGACTTCAGCCAATCAGGGGACCGGTAACACAGACCGGCAACCTGATTGGCTGAGAGGCGGGTCTGTGTTAGGGAAGCGATGTATTCGCTTCGCTAACACAATACTGTGTAAGCAGCGAACGCCAAGCATTGCGCCCGCTGTTTACACTTCTGGAAGCCTATTAGAGCACACCGCTCTAATAAGGTCCCCTATTTGAGCTTTACAGCTCTAAAAGGGCGCTTCCAAAAACACCCCCCCCCCCCGCTGTAATTCACATGCCCGGCGCCCGACAAGGGGCCGGACACCTGAATAGGGGGGCGGCAGCGGTGACAATAGCTAGATTCATGCAATGCATTAATCTATCTATTGGTGATAGAGCGGTGCAGGAGAGGGGGGGCGGCGCTCCTGCGCCCTCTATGCACGCACCGCCACTGCTGTCCACTGGCCTGATAATCTTGTCAAGATGGATGGCTTACCCAAATTAAACTTAAATTTTAATGCCTTTAGTTCTCCTGGAAGTGTTGAGGTTTACTTGTCCAAAACAGATACTCATTCAACTCCCCCTTCATAAGCTTTTTTTAATGTGCCACCAGAGGGGGTGAGGGACCATATAATTGTACCTTTTTATTTTGTTCTTGAAATGCACTTTTACATGTTAGAATATTATTTTGGCCCACAATGTTTGTGTCAAATATGTTTGCAATTTAATGTACTCCGGTATTAATTTTTGCTTTATTTGTTTGACTCCACAGTTTCCGAAAAACAGCCAGGAATGGCAGGATGTTGCTGCGCAGTTTGCCCATTTATGGGATTTCCCCAACTGTGGAGGTGCCATAGATGGCAAACATGTGAGGATAGTGCCACCACCAAATTCTGGATCCTATTTTTTTAATTATAAAGGTTTTTCTAGCATTGTCCTCCTTGCTGTGGTGTCAGCCAAATATGAGTTTTTATATGTCGACGTTGGCATTAATGGTCGTCACTCAGATGGAGGAGTTATGATGAACACTGAATTTTATGACCGGCTGCAGAGAGGAACTTTAAATTTGCCACGTGCTGAGGACAATGTGGAGGGCCTCAATTTTGTTTTTGTCGCAGATGATGCTTTTTCTTTGGGGCCACATATTCTAAAGCCCTTCCCAATGCGGAATCTGACCCCAGAGCAACGGATTTTTAATTACAGGCTCTCTCGTGCCCGAAGGGTAGTCGAAAATGCCTTTGGCATCATGTCCAGCCGATTCCGGATCTTTTTAACAGCCATAAATTTGGCTGAATATAAATTAAATCATGTGGTATTATGCTGCTGCATCCTGCACAACTTTCTACGGCGGAATGCTTCCACCTACATTGGCTTAGGGGCAACGGGTGAACCAGCTGAAGAGTCCTTGATGCCAGCACTTGAAAGTGCAAATGCTGGTTTTGGCGTACAGAATGGGCGTGTTGTCCGCCAACAATACGCCGACTATTTTATTGGTCGAGGGGCAGTGCCTTGGCAGCAAAATGTTTTGGAGAATTAGTTCCAATTGTAATAAAAAAATAAAATATTCTTTAATTTGAATGACTGTTGTCTGTTTCTTATATGTTTGCAACTAGCCATGATCTTTGTCCTTTTTGCCACTAGTTTGAACCAACCTGATGTGCAACATGAGGTATCCATCTCAATTCCAGCTAACTTGTAGATTGTGCTGTATTTCACCTACACACATTTTTGAGTACATGGTCAATGCAACTACAACCACGTAACAAATATACTGATATTGAGCATTGAAATAAGAAGGCACACATTGGTTTTGTTTCAACTTTTTTTATTCTGTGCACATTCACATGTGCCTTTTTTTTTTTTTTTTTTTGGTTATTTTTTGATTATTTTATTTCAACATGAAAAATATTTTTTTTTTTTTTTTTTGATTATTTTTTTTTAACATGAAAAATATATTTTTTTTTTTTTTTTGATTTTTTTTTTTTAACATGAAAAATATATTTTTTTTTTTTTTTTTTGATTATTTTTTTTTAACATGAAAAATATATTTTTTTGTTATTTTTTGATTATTTTTTTTTAACATGAAAAATATATTTTTTTGTTATTTTTTGATTATTTTTTTTTAACATGAAAAAATATATTTTTTTGTTATTTTTTGATTATTTTTTTTTACATGAAAAATATATTTTTTTGTTATTTTTTTATTATTTTTTTTTAACATGAAAAATATATTTTTTTGTTATTTTTTGATTATTTTTTTTTACATGAAAAAAATATATTTTTTTTGTTATTTTTTGATTATTTTTTTTGGAACATCAAAAATTTTTTTTTTTTTTTTTTATAATCAATTTTTTAAAAAATATTAAAACAATAAAAACAAATAAACTTAGCAAGGATGATGATGCGCAATCGAGTCAACATCATGCAGCAGCAAATGAGGAACTAGATATGATTGTAAACTTTAATTTTTTTAATTTAATTTATTCTGGCCAAAATATCAATCATATCTTTCATTTGCTGCTGCATGATGTTCAGTCGATTGCGCATGGCATCTATTTCCCCGTTCCACCCCATTATTTGCCCGATGAGCCTCTGCGCACTGTCCTGTGTGAACGGTTGCTCCAAAACCAGCACATCATCTAAAAAAAGTAAGAAAAAAAATGTATTAATAAAGGTGTGGCCAGACATAGATTATGTGCAACAGTGGTGAAACAGTGGTGTCAGACACTCACCTGGTGACATCTCTGTCACTTCCTCCACCTCCTCTTCAACAACATCCTCCACATCGCTGGGACTAATTCCCCAAACAGGCCGGTGAGGATGGGTGTCCTGGCGAGGATGGGGGTCCTGGCGAGGGTGGGGGTCCTGGCGAGGGTGGGGGTCCTGGCGAGGGTGGGGGTCCTGGCGAGGATGGGGGTCCTGGCGAGGGTGGGGGTCCTGGCGAGGGTGGGGGTCCTGGCGAGGATGGGGGTCCTGGCGAGGGTGGGGGTCCTGGCGAGGGTGGGGGTCCTGGGGAGGATGGGTGTCCTGGCGCCGATGTTTGGCCCGGTGAGGGTGGTGGCCCCGGTGAGGGTGGGGGTCTGGCTGAGCTGGGGCGTCCCTGCGATTTGGGTGCCTGAGTCTTTGCTCCCCTATGAGAATCAAACAAAAGGTATACTTTTAGCACACAGACGGTAAACATTGCTTTGCGGTGGTGTACAATTGTCTGTTTATATCAAGAGATCTAAGTTCAAGACATGATGAAATTTCCCTTTTAATAAAACATAAAGAATTAACCTTTCTTGACCAAAATTCTCTGATGTCGCACACTAGTGCTCCTGAATCCAGCTGTGTAAAAAGCTGTTGAATGCCCTCTCCTTACATTCCAATTTACTATATTTTGACCATTCTGAAGAATGGTCGTATTTACGAAAAGAAACATTCCCATTCTGAACTCTCAACATTTGACATTCGGAACATCCAGAAATAACGACAGTTTACAAGTATCGTTGGTTCTGAATTATGAAATGTTGAGAGTTGAGAATGGACGTATTTACGAAAAGAAACATTCGTAAATACGTCCATTCTCAACTCTCAACAGTTGACATTCGGAACATTCACAAATAACGACAGTTTCCAAGTATCGTTGGTTCTGGATGTTCAGAATTATCAACTGTTGAGAGTTGAGAATGGACGTATTTACGAATGTTTCTTTTCGTAAATACGTCCATTCTCAACTCTCAACAGTTGACCTTCGGAACATTCACAAATAACGACAGTTTCCAAGTATCGTTGGTTCTGGATGTTCAGAATTATCAACTGTTGAGAGTTGAGAATGGACGTATTTACGAATGTTTCTTTTCGTAAATACGTCCATTCTCAACTCTCAACAGTTGACATTCGGAACATTCACAAATAACGACAGTTTCCAAGTATCGTTGGTTCTGGATGTTCAGAATTATCAACTGTTGAGAGTTGAGAATGGACGTATTTACGAATGTTTCTTTTCGTAAATACGTCCATTCTCAACTCTCAACAGTTGACATTCGGAACATTCACAAATAACGACAGTTTCCAAGTATCGTTGGTTCTGGATGTTCAGAATTATCAACTGTTGAGAGTTGAGAATGGACGTATTTACGAATGTTTCTTTTCGTAAATACGTCCATTCTCAACTCTCAACAGTTGACATTCGGAACATTCACAAATAACGACAGTTTCCAAGTATCGTTGGTTCTGGATGTTCAGAATTATCAACTGTTGAGAGTTGAGAATGGACGTATTTACGAATGTTTCTTTTCGTAAATACGTCCATTCTCAACTCTCAACAGTTGACATTCGGAACATTCACAAATAACGACAGTTTCCAAGTATCGTTGGTTCTGGATGTTCAGAATTATCAACTGTTGAGAGTTGAGAATGGACGTATTTACGAATGTTTCTTTTCGTAAATACGTCCATTCTCAACTCTCAACAGTTGACATTCGGAACATTCACAAATAACGACAGTTTCCAAGTATCGTTGGTTCTGGATGTTCAGAATTATCAACTGTTGAGAGTTGAGAATGGACGTATTTACGAATGTTTCTTTTCGTAAATACGTCCATTCTCAACTCTCAACAGTTGACATTCGGAACATCCCGAAATAACATTACTAAATATACACAAAAAATGCAAAGCTGAAAAAAATAACATGGAATTAAATCAAAAATATACTCAGTGCACATATTCATCAACAATCACGTATTAAATATCAAAACATCGCATTTTCTAAAACAGCCACGCATTTACAAAACAGCCACCGTACGAACGATGACACACACATACGAACGGCAATAGACTTATGTACGCCAGGTACTTACTATTTTTCAGCGCCTTTTTAATTTTCATAAACTGGTCCGGCTCCCTGGTTTTGATGTCCGACCATCGTTTGCGAAGCTGGTCTTTGGACCGATGGACCCCGAACTTCTCCTCCAGCCTTCTCACTACTTTGGTGAGGATTCTGTCCTTCACCATGTTGGGGTGCAGGTATGGCCCATGCTTGCCATCATAGTCGTCCTTGACGAGAATGTGCACCATCTCCACCATTTCCTCAAAGGCCATGTTTGTGGCCTTAAACCTCCTCCTCGCACGTTGTTCTTCCGCCATATTTTCTCCGACTACGCAACGAGGGGATAAGGGGCGGGGAATAGCCGAGAAAAGGAACGTCGGGGGCGGGCGACGCAAGCGGTGGTTGGCGCACGCGTAATGGTATATCCATGCTTAACGCGCGGCCTATAGAAAGTTACGAACGGAAGATACGAAGGAATACACTACATACACGATATAAATGTTGACGCACTGAAATTCTCTTTTTACGGAGTCTTTTCTCTTTTTACGAAGTCTTTGCATGTAAATGAAAGAAGCTAAATATTTATGAATGAATATATTCGGGACATGAAGAAAGCAAAAAAATAACGTCGATGGGACACTAATGTTAATTAGTAATAACGATGCTTTGCTGAATGTGTATGGTCAAGGCTTGACGTCATGACGCTTGGAGGGCAGAGGGTCACGCATACGCCGTGTATAAAGCACGAACGTGTGGTGCAATGTACCGTTCTGGCGGGAGACGAACGCAAGCCGACGCTAAACGACGCAAGCCGACGCAGTACGAAGGTAGACACGGACGAAAGGTACATTTTATTAATTTCTCTTTACCGCTGGTACTTTCAAATGATTGTCTTTTGCTTTGAAGATGTAATTTAGTACTCGGACTGTTGTTAAATATAGTAAACATGCGCAAACACCCACCTTGAAACACACACCTGCAGGTTACCTGCACTGAGCTGTATAGAGTTTGGTTAATACTAGGCTTGTACAATTCGTTTCGGAACGAATGGAAGTTCGGACGAATTTGGCAGCTTGCCAACAAACGAATGCATCAGAATGTCTAACTAAAAGGAAGGCATTTCCAAATATACCAAATAAATTCTATCGTTTATAACAAATGAATTCGATAGGATTTGAGATTCTGTCTAACGAATATTGTATACTATTACTAACTAGTTTTTTTAAAAACGTAGTAACTTTAATTAACGAATACAACCTACCGAAATTAGCTATTTTGAAGATAACAGTGTACACAAACTTTTTTTTATTTTTTGGAACAAGTCTAGTAATTACATGTGGCTTTGCTGCACTATAAAGTACAGATAATCTGCAGGTAAGTCACAGGTGCACGTGGCACATCATAGTGAAAGCAGCCTTAGGACCCAATCGGACCCTCCATGCACCCTCTATGTCCCTTTACCCCTGCTTACCTTCAATCAGATACGCCAAAAAAATAAGGGGAAACGTCCCCTCCTGACAGATTGAATTGGAGGGCCCATAGAGTAGCATGGGCTGTGTCCATATCCATTCGCCATATGTGGGGTAGATCCAAACCTGTCATCTGTCCATTACAATTATTTTGGCCCATGACAAGTTACCAAGTTGCTTCGATGGTCCTCGCTCTTTAAAAGGTTGGGCACCCCTGGCTTAAATAAATGCCCATATTGTGAGCAGCTTCTGAACTATACGCCACCCATTATGGTTTGTTTTTTACTGTTTTGCAGCAATCCAAACGATGAAATCAAAATTGAATTCACCAGAATTTATTGCTCAATTTATTGAGAAGTATAGGGAGCTCACCTGTCTCTGGCAAGTAAAAAATAAAGACTACTCTGACAAAAATAAAAGGATGGCAGCATGGCTACAACTTGTGGAGTTGGCGAAAACCGTATACCCCCGAGCAACCGACACTATGGTCAAAAACAAAATTGGTGCCCTCAGAAGTGTCCACAAAAGGGAACTCAAGAGAATTGAGGAATCCAAGCGTTCTGGAGCAGGAACAGAAGAGGTGTATGTTCCAAAGTTATGGTACTTCAACAGCCTTGCTTTTTTAAAAGACCAAACGGTCCCAAGAAAATCACTATCAACTTTACCATCAGCATCAGCTGACGTCAGCGATACTGAGCAGGAGCTTACACAGGATGAAGAAGAGGAGGAGCTCAGCTTGACCCAGGTATAGCATTGTTTAAAATCTTGCCATCTCTCTCTCTCTCTCTATCTATCTATCTATCTATATATATATATATCTTAGATATGTTGCTAATTAGATGCTAGTATGCCTAATAATTAGTTGTGTTTCCAAAAAAAGTTACATATCAATGGACAAGTAGTGGCCATAAAGTTTTGCAACACGAATGAGAAATGATGGAGTCAAATTGATAGTCTTTAATAATTGGACACATTCAAAATTAGAAAAGTAAAGAGATGAAAGGTTTGTGATTGATGACCACAAATTAAAATCATGTTGTTTTTTCACAAAGGAGGAACTTCTGAGCCAAGACGAGGCTGGGCCCAGCAGCCAACCAAGCACAGTGTGCAGAATCCCTCTCCTGCGCCCTCCCAAGAAAAGAGCCAGGAAGAGCCAACACCTGGATGAGGCCACAGCTGACTTCCTGGCTAGGGCTACATCGGTCATAACGACAGCACCCGATAGTGCTGAAGGGTTTGGCTGTTTTACAGCCAATAAGCTGAGAGAAATCGACCCAGACCAAAGGGAGCTATGTGAAGGGATCATCATACAGCTCTTCAGCAAGGCCAGGAAACGAGAGCTCACCTCAAACTCGCACGTCTGCGATTTGGAACACCCAACTTTACCTCCTCCACAGCAACCCTACCCACCTCAGCAACCCTACCCACCTCAGCAACCCTACCCACCTCAGCAACCCTACCCACCTCAGCAACCCTACCCACCTCAGCAACCCTACCCACCTCAGCAAGCACAGCCACCTCAGCAGCATGGTGGTCAGTGGCAAAATCAGCCGCAGGATGCCCAACAAGGCCAGTGGTCTGGGGAGTTTAGGGGCTACTAATTTTGCATATTTTTTGTGGTTTCAAGTATAATTTAATAGGCTATATTTGTTTGTTGGTTTTGGGTGTACTATTTTCTGTTTATATTTTTAATTTTTTATTTCAAATTTGGTGGACAGAAAATATGTCTATATTAATTTACTTAATTTTTTTGATGTTGTGAATTAACAATAAATAATATGTTCAAAATATGTTTAACGTTTGTTATTGATAATCATTAGAACACAAATCCTATGTAAAATATGTATGTTCGTTCTTTGTAGGTATCACCAACAAATACGATGCAATCTAAAAACATTAAAAATACAAAGAATGTGCACTGCATTTAGCAAATTCGGAATTTCACACATCACGAATGTGCTATCTAGTTAACGAACGCTAGGTTTACAAGACCGACCTCTTCATGCTGGTCCTTCCTCCCGAGCATGCGTGTTTGCACTTTGGACAAAAGTCAGTTGGTTTTGTGTACACACGTTCGGACTTTGGTCCTTCGGACTTTTGTTGGCAGAAAGTTGGTCCGTTCGCACAGCCAACAAAAGTCCGATGCAACCTGGAAAAAGTTGGTCCGATGGAGCGTACACACGGTCGGATGTTGGTCCAAACCACCTAATTTGCATGTTGGTTGGCAAAAAGTCCGAACGTGTGTACGGGCCTTAAGCAAAATTTAGAAAATGGGCATCCATTGTCCTGTGTATGGACTTTATGTAACGTTGTACACATATTAACAGTTGTGCTAATGTTTACATACGTACAGTGTTTTAGCATAGAGGTACACTATTGGCACTGTATGCAATGGACACGAGGTGGCAGGAGCCACCTACATCCTAGCAACCAAAGACATTAGGCGTCAGGAGCTGCCTGCGTCCCTATTTGCGCTATGAGCCTGTAAGCTTTAAAGCAAACATTACATGTGGCCAGCATACAGACAAGAATTTATGTAGGATCTTGCTGCCAGGAAGATCCTATGTTAAATCATACGGCCATGCGCAAGACTCCTAAATCCATTTTTTGCTTTGCACACATACAATAAATAAAGTTTTTTTAATAAATCGTTTTAAATATAATTTTCTGCAGTTCAGCTTTAAGCTTGTCCATAAATAGAACCATTGGCTGAAAACAAGTGGGTTTCAGCATGGCCCTATTCACTTGTATGGGTCAGTAGTGCCCCACGAACTCAACAAGGGGTTTAATTCTTGTGGCCATGGCATGTGAACACCCCTGCTTAAAGGGGAGTGGCTGGGGGGGTAAAAACACAGCTCAACTGCATGTTTTAAACCCCCCCCCCCCTCCCCTCAAATGCAAGTGAAAACTAGCCATTACTGTCCCCTAGACCAGTGTTCTCAACCTTTTTTCAGTCAAGGCACCCTTTAAAATTATGGACAATCTCAAGGCACCCTTTAAAATTATAGACAGTCTCAAGGTACCCCATTCTAAAATGTAAAAAAACTATTCTAATAGTTTTACATAATACATCAACATATACACATGTAGGACATCCAACAATAAAGGTGATTTATTTTTACAAATCCAATAAATTTTTCCACACTGGTACTGACTAGTATTCCAATGTTTCTCTTCTTTCTTAGTTTTTCTCCATCAATCAGCTAATGTAAACTTAGTTCTGATAGAGAGGGGCGGGGGAGGGTCATTGATCCCTGGGACGCCGGTGGCTAGAAGGTCGTAATGGTGCACAATGAAAACCTCTGGCTTTGTGTAAAGCCCCGTACACACGGGCCGAATGTCATTCGAATACATTTGGCCCATGTGAATGCCAGCTGGTCCGACAGAAGCTGTCCGTTTGTCCGGCTTCTGTCAGATGAGCATGCTGGAGTGTTCTGGCTGGGAGGGCGTCATTCGTGCATCCCCCTGTCAGAACACAAAAGCTCAGCGGGGGAGATTGCTGTACTAACGTCGGATCGTTAGTTCAGCAGCGCTGACCAGAGATGGCATGCGTGCGGGAGCAGCCGGTAACGGCACGTCAGCTGAAGCAACAGCACGAACAAGCCTTTGCTTCTGGTGCGCATGCGCCAATGACGTCGGCACATGCAGGTTTAGGAGATATCCAAGGTAGCTACAGGTAAGCCTTATTATAGGCTTACCTGTAGTGAAAAGTGGTTTGTAAGGGTTTACAACCACTTTAACCCATTGGGTTGAATGGAAAAAAGCTAATTGTGTGTACCAGGCTTAATACAAAGGCAGGCTTCATCCATCTGCTGGCTTGTATACAATTTTTGGGGCAATCTTTAAGCATTTTGCCCTGAAGACTCCCTGGTTGAAAAAGGCTGCCCTAGACTAAACAAACGATCAACCCTTGCACAAAGCATGTTAACGTGATAATGCAACTCACCGCAATGGAAATATGTGAAGGGAGCCTAATAGTCATAAAATAATGAGCAGACATGAGTCAGTGATCTTTCCCTTTATCTCTACAGAAGACCCTTTTCACTGAGTGAGTGCTACAGTAGGGTTGCCACCTGTCTGGGATTCACCCGGACAGTCCGGATTTTGAATCATGTGTCCGGGTTTCAGTCCGCCTGTAACCCGGACACAATATTTAGACAGGAATGTGGCTCGGAACAGGGCCTGATAGGAGGGTGAGGGGGCATCATGCACGTCGCATTACTATTCTCTTTGGAGAGCCCAAAGGTGTCCCAAGTCTATTACAATCCTATAGTGTATGCTAAAAAAAAAAAATTTGTTGTGTGCCACTAAAGTGTTCGGATTTGACTTGAAGAAAAAGCGGCAACCCCTATGCTAAAGATTGTGCCAGCGCCATCCTTTCTAAATACCTCACATGGCATTTATCTTAGTATTTCATCATCTGTTCAAGCTAAAAAAAAAAAAGCACAGATGTACAGGCTAGTGGAAGAAAAATATCCAAAATGGCAGGAATAGTCAAATAAAATGAGGTTAGCCAAAATAACTTAAAAAAAAAAAAAATGGCAAAAATCCAACAGAGAATGTACAATGTACTAAAATGTTTGATTTCTTATAATGGGTATGCCAAACAAAACGATCTGCTTGGCTGAATGGGGCCTAGTGTTTGCTACAGTAAAGGCAGTAGGAACTAAGAACAATCATTGCTGTGACTCTGTGTTCTCCAAACAGAGTTTCTGTGGTGTTGACAGATCTCCTGGACGTGCCCCAGCACAGCTCCACTTTTAATCTTACCATGTGGGAAGGAGCCTGAAGGATTTTAGTGTGAGAGACTTGTTTTGATGAATGAATGATTACACGTCTACATAGAAAATGCTTTTAACATACTACAACATGAACTCGTGCGTTATGCGCCACCTTTGTTCTTTATTTTTATTTATTACAAATGAGATGTACACATGTTTGCACGATGTTCAATAATTAAATTCTACTCTAATTTAATGTTTTCTGTGCACTCTTGTCAGATTGAGTTCAAATGATAAATTATTATTCTTTGGAGAACTATATACAATATGTGTGGAAAGTGCAGCTTCATAAATAATGAAATATATGAGCAATGTGATACATTATTCAAGGCACAACCCTCATTCTTATGTTCTCAACCAGTTGGGTACATTACACTGACCAGTTTGTCAGCCACTAGATCAGGGGCATTGCTAGGTCTGCAAAAGATCTGGGGCTAGAGCCCATAGCAGTGGCCCGGGGGGGGGGGGGGGGGCAAGCCGGTGGTAAGCATTTTTTTGTGCGGGCAAAGGTTGGTGTTGGCATTTTAATCATCGTGGCACCATGGTTGATATGGTGTCAGGGTGATTCTATTGTTACATTCTAATATATAATGAAGTGGTTCAACTCACCACAATTACAAATCAGTGGGAGCCCTGGGTGTGTCACTTGCCACATCTCCTGCCACCAGATGCAGCATGTCACTTGCCACCGTTGCCTGTCACCAGATGCAGCTTTTTAACTTGCCACCGGCACCTGCCACCAGATGTGGATTTCACTTGCCACATCACTTGCCACCATTTGCAGATTGTCACTTGCCACGTTACTTGTCACCATTTGAAGATTGTCACTTGCCACCATTTTCAGATTGTCACTTGCCACATCACTTGCCACCAGTTGCAGATTGTCACTTGCCACCATTTGCAGATTATCACTTGCCACGTCACCTGCCACCATTAGCAGACTGTCACTTGCCACGTCACCTGCCACTAAATGTGGGTTGTCACTTGCCATGCCAGCCAGTGCCACCAAATGTGCATTGTCCATTTAGTGAGGGCAGGAGAGCGGAAATGCGGAGCGGGCAGTGAGAGATGATGTCATCTCTCTGCTCCCTGCCGCACATCACTCCCCCATTGAAGTGGCCCGGCTGTGAAGAGTGGTGACGTGGAGCGGGTGGAGAGAGATGATATCATCTCTGCTCGTCCGCCCGCTTGTCTCTCTCCTCCACCAATAATGCAGCCCGCCTGCCACAGCCGCGATCCTGCGGCAAGAAACTCAGGGCTATGGGCTCCAGATTCGGGGCTCCAGCCTCAATAGCCACCCCCTGGCGACGACTATGCACTAGATGAAGATATACCCAAACCGCCCGCATGCTGACCAAGAATTCAGTAACTGTACTAATGGGGGGGAGCTGCTTTGGATCTACCTGTAAAATCTGGTATGAACAATTGATGAAGATAAACTAAGGGCATGATACAAAGAGCATTGTTATGCAGAGCAGTAACAATTTTTCAGCTGGGAGCTCAGACTAAGGGGCCGTATATAATGGAGAGTGAATATCGCTTTCCGCTATACACAGCAGTACTGCGCCGCACCTTGGCTTGCACTTTACAATTCATTCATAAAATGTAGCCTGTGGTGGGCATCCTGTAGTGTGTGGAAGAGTTCTTTCAGCTTCACAGAGCAAGGAGTACACTGGAGGAGAATGTGGGTTAAGTTAGGTCAGGGAAGGGAATAGACATGTCCGTTGACACCCGCCGCTCCATAGAGGGCAATGGATGGACCGATCGAGTCAAGGCAGGCGGGTCCAACTGAGTCAAGGCAGGCGGACTCGAACGATCCACCCATTTGAAAGGGGTCTTATTCTGCAGATGCTTCAAGATGGAGTGAAAGCACATATAAATACAAATCATAGTAGCCAATTATTCAGTTCTTCTATATTGTTTGAGTTTCTATTGCTCTGTGATTTAGGTAGACCTATGAATTGAGTACTGTGCTGTAAAAGATAATGGATTCTTTACAATTGTCAAACATAAGATAAAAAGTCCTTTCATTTCCTGCACTTGGTCTAGTTAATATTACATAATGCATATTTAAAAGAGCCAGTCAATGGAAATTGCCATCTTAATGCAAAGAGATTCATTGTCGTGTTCATATGTATTATTCAATCATACTTGTGTAAAGGATCTGCATGAAAACCATGCTAAATTATTCATGAGATGGCAGAGAGAAAAAAAAACCCACATATCACAACTTATCAGAAAATTGATGTTCTCCAAACCTGGAAAGTTTTAAAATGATGGATGGCTGTAAAAGGAGAACCAATTTCACATAATAGCGAATTATATTAATATATTGTATAATCAAAGGAGAATTCGGCTTGGTGGACAAATGCAATCCTTTTTGTGTTTAAATGAGTGTATTACTCTGATCAGACTACAACTGCCAGGGGGAATGTACAAAAAAGCAATCTGTAAAGCGGCCCTCCAGCTGTTGCGGAACTACAAGTCCCATTCTGCCTCTGCCTATGAGAGTCATGCTTGTAACTGTCAGCCTTGCAATGCCTCATGGGACTTGTAGTTTTGCAACAGCTGGAGGGCCACCAGTTTGATGTACCCCTGCTGTAAAGCATTCTAAAGTACATGAGGGCTTGGGTACTGGGGCCTGCAGAAGAGGCAGAGTATTAGTGGGTGATTTTGATATGCTGCAGTCTGCTTAGCAAATTGAAGAGTTCAAGGCAGAGGGTGTGTCCTGTAGTGGGCAGAGGAGGGGGGGGGGGGGGGGTGTTGGAAAAGTACAACAGAAAAGTTGCTTATAAATGGACTATATACTACATATGCGTTATGCCTGTCTAAGCAGCAGGTGGCACTGTAGTATTATAGTGCAAAGTTACGTTATCTTTGATATAACAGGATGTTTGTTTATCCTCTCTCTATGTACTTGGATGCATCTTGTTCCTGTGTTCATGTTTCTCCATTCTGTAAAGACATGCATTAAGCCGTATTACTGCATACAACAAACTTCCAGAATGATTTCAATACTCATACTGCTAACAGGGGGATCGTGCTGGAGCTCAGTCGGAGATCATCACAGCATCAGACAGTTTTCTCCCACCCTCCCTCTCTTGTTTTGGTTTGGGGGAGCCTTGTACTTTCTCAAGGTGCTGGGGTATTTGTAGTGGGTTTTCGGGTTTTATGTTAGCTTGCCATTAAATTTCTTTTAATTTCTTGTCATAGCAGCAGGCAGGCAAATATTGGTGGAAAATAGTGGGTTGGGCCCATCTGAGGTAAGGGTGTCCCTTCCTAACTGTGGAAAACTGTAGGTTGGGCCCATCTGAGGTATGGGTGTCCCTTCCTAATTGTGGAAAACTGTGGGTTGGGCCCATCTGAGGTATGGGTGTCCCTTCCTAGCAATATGGTGGTAACATCAGGGTATTAGGTTGTATCTGGTAGTACAGTGGTTAATTGTCCCTGAGCCGGTGTAGTTGCGGCTGGGGGCCTTTGATTGGGTGGCAGCTACAACCAGTTAATTGTGAGTACTGTATATAGGTTCTCTAAGACCTTAGACCTTATTTTCTTGTCATAGCAGCAGGCAGGGGGTTTATTGGGTCTTTGAAGGAGGTGCTGGTTAAATAATTGTGGAAAATTGTGGGTTGGGCCCATCTGAGGTATGGGTGTCCCTTCCTAACAATACGGTGGTAACATCAGGGTATTAATTAGGTTGTATCTGGTACGTAAATGGTTAATTGTCTCTGAGCCAGTGTAGTTACAGCTGAGGGCCTATGATTGGGTGGCAGATACAACCGGTTAATCATGAGTATATAGGCCTTCAAAGACCTTAGACCGGGCATAAGCTGAGGTTGGTTTATTTGTTATGCAGTGACTGTATTATATGCATTAAACTTGTTTTCTTGTGAATGTTGTATTTAATGATTTGTAATAAAAAGGCTGCTATGGCCATTCAACTCCAAATTAAATGTGTTGTCTGGTCATTTTGGAAGGGGGGATTGGGCAAGTGTTTAATGTTTTATAGATGATCGTAGCCTCTACACTCTGCAGGTCCCTCAGTCACGAACAGGGGTGCAACGTAACCCTTTCCATTAAAGGGAGAAGTAAAGCTGATTACTGATACATAGATCGAAATTCAGATGGTTCAGCTGGAAATGGATGGATTTGGTTCCATGTATGTCCATTCCCATTCATGAGAAGTCAATCTATCGATTGACTTGAACAGGCTTGTTGGTATATTTTTGCTCGATCAGTGCATGCAGCCAGTTGGCCGCTGTTTGGCCAACAATTTACTGTCTAGAGCATTCGATATTTCAGTTGAAAAGTGTACAGCCTATTTGCCTTTGCCGAACGTGCTAAGCCTGGAATAAGTGAAAACCACTCAATCTAACCACGAATCACCATTCTCCAATATTATCTATGGCAGAGTTGCCCTGGTATGTTTTAGCTGGCACTGATCTTTGCAAGTAACTGGGAATGATACAACAGGCAAAAAATGTTTGTTAGTCAGAAATAAATACACAGGTGGAGAAGCAAAAATGATTGCCACTGTGATACCTTTAATCTGTATTTCAATATATTCCTCAACAGATATAAATTACTTTACAAACCCAGATATGTTCAAATAGGAGAGCTGTGGGAGGGACCAGAATCCCCACTTACTACAGGAAGGGGCGGAGACAAGACCAGTCACCCTGAACAAGGAGAAAGGGTAGTAGTGACCGCCGGTCTTTATTACAGGAAGCTCCTGCACAAGGGAAACATTTCAGACTGGATTACTGCACAATTTTGGAAGAAATACACAAAGCACAACAAGATTCAAAGAAGAATACACATGGCTCTTGTTTTTAAAAGAGAAATATAGCCAAAACTCTTTTGGCTGAACTTCCCCTGTGGGTCACAGGAGTGCAATAAGTTCTGCACTCCTGTTGGCTGACATCACTCAGCTGGCCCAGGCTCTGAAAAGATCCCGACCATGTGGTCCCCACCCAGAACCCTGGATCGGCATCTGGCACAGCCTCTTGGTGATTCACAGAGAGCCTAAAGCCAGCCCCTCCTGCCCCATCCACAGCCAGTGCTGGGGGGAGCAGAAAAGAGCCAAAGACTGACAGTCAGGACTCTGCTCAGAGCGGTGGGGAGAACTGAGCAATCAGCAATGTTTGTTCGCTCAGTTCTCACTGCAAAGCCGGAGGGAGGGACAGATGCAGCATCGGATCGATGTTGCATCCACCTAGGTGAGTATCATATATTTTTTTTTTTAAGTCCATACTTCTCTTTTAATTCTTATTTGCTCATCTCAGAGCTAAGTTTTAAAGGTATAAATGGAAAAATATTTTTAATTCTCTCTACCTGTAGGTATGATACAAAACTTACTATCTAGTGCACTTTCTTTTGCTAGTTTTACATTTAGTGTTCTTCCAAAGGACTGGAGTTACATTCCTTTATCACAATTAGTTTTAAATCTGCCCAAATTACTCACTGAAAGTTTGTATAAATGCATACCCAATTGCTTTTAGCATTTTTCTAGTGTTTGATAAGCAGTTATTAACAAGTGTTTGGAAAGCAGTCAGAAATCATAACATATTATAAACCCCTCACAAAACAACATATAATAAGGAAAGAAAGCTGAACACATTTCTAAAAGCTTTTCATTTTTTTTTAATTACTCTGAAGGTGAACAGCAAAATACATAATTGTAATACTGTGTGATTTGTGATTGTGTTCATCCAGTCCTTTGATCCCGACACATCTGGAAGATGACATAGTGACCTCAAGATGACTTGGTGACCTCACTTTTCTCTGTTACCAGCCTATGACTGGACAGTGAAGAAGAAGCAGAACACTTATGAGGTCCTCTCTCTGCTCTCATCTGTAAATCTGCTCTTATCTGTTATCCAAAGTTTGCCTAGAGCTGAGTTTTAATTTGCATAATAATTTGTGCGAAAATTAAAGATGTGAAATCAACTTTGTTAAAAAAAATTGAATTTTACTTGAAAAACCCTGTCATATTGCCTATTAAGGGCAAAGTGACAGGATCTCTTTGTATCCCACCCCTGACCCAGTTATTTTTGAGCCCCCTTTTCCCCACTCCTTCTTTGGTCACAGCTACCAAAAAATTGCTGATGTGTCAGGGTATGGAGGAGAATGTGACCTCCTTCCATGATACAGTGCTCGGGCCTAGCAGCCAATCCTTAGGGCAAACACTGTTACATGATGGAAGTGACATAATTGCTCCCTGTAAGCTCTGACACCCATGGGGGTCTTTTATTAAAAATTTCACTGGACGAACGTCACAACATTTGCCCAACCCTCGCTAATACGTTGATTTCTTATGATTTTCAACGCCATTTAGTGGCCATAATGCGGTATTCTCCTAAAACACCTCAATCAGGAAAATACTGCATTATGGCCACTGGATAGAGTTGACAATCATACAGTAGAAAATCCCTGTATGGTCACAGTTCATGAGTGCTGGGTGAATGATTGTGACATTCATCCAACCAATTTTTTATCAATAGTTCCCATGTTATTTTCGGCAGCTACAATGAAGAAAGGAGTAGTAGGGGAGTAGGTGAGTATAGCTGAGTCAGAAAGTGGGCTTTAAAGAGACTCTAGACAAGGTATCTTAAAGAATGCTCTCAAAGCTTGTCTTTTACAGCATGCAGAGCCTGGTAATCACTTTCCCGGGACCCGCTGCTGGTGGTACAGCCACCCTCTGGGGTGAACTGCGTACAGCACCAGCATGGGCTTGGAGGTATGCTCTGAACACAGATCGTGCGTGGGCTTTACGCAACCTCTGACACATAACCACGTACAGCCACATCTTCTAATCCATCTCAATGGGTGGCTGTACGTAGCAGCAGTGGGTCCTGAGATATTACATAGGCTCTGCACACAATGGCCCCTCTATGGCCGTGTGCATGAGACAATGATAAAATTATTAAAAATAATTGTTTCAACTGTGGCTAAACCAAAGTAAATCTTTAGGATTCTAGCTAAACAACGCAAAACACAGGTATGGAAAAGCAAGCAGAAGGGGTTAAGTAGTTGTAGTGACTGTGCCTTAGGTTGAGCAGACAGAGCCTAGTCTGCCTGTTGGAAGCCAGCCAACAATCTGTCCCTAATTTACATTCCCTTCTAAAACTACCTTCCATTGTTCCACCGCCTGAGGCTGCTTTGCTTCTCTGACAGGGAAAGCCCTTTCCAGACTAGCTCTACTTTTAAATTATGTATTAAGCTTCTTCTGAGAAAGAAGTGGCGCTGTATTGAATCCGCAGCAGGAACCCTTAAAATGAAAAAAAAAAAAAACATTGAAGTATGTAAGAAAGAGCATAGAAGAATCCGATTAAACTGGACGATGACGAGCT
This sequence comes from Lithobates sylvaticus, assembly GCA_028564925.1. NCBI lineage: Eukaryota > Metazoa > Chordata > Amphibia > Anura > Ranidae > Lithobates > Lithobates sylvaticus. Next base: position 127,987,104 of record CM053031.1, read on the forward strand.
CAACTAACGCTCTTCCGGTAATCTGTGTGTCACGCTGCTTTCTTTTATGTGGCTGAGGATTAGACACCTATGACTCAATTACATCCCAGGTTTTGCACGTCATTACTTAAGGCGACCATATATAGATTGAGATTTGTCTGGTCCCTGCAGAAAAGGCTGAATTTCGATCCATGTATGGGCAGGCTGGCTGTACAGCAGTCTACCAATCTTATGTACAACCAGCTTGTTGGGTTTTTCCCAAATGATCAGCGCTGCTGGCTATAGCTGGAGGCACTGATTAGTGTGTTCTGCCGTCAGAACACAATATCACAGCGGAGAGGATTCACCTTAAATTTGTGGATGGGGGAATTGGGTCTTTTTTTTGTTTAACCTATTGGTTGAATGAAAAAAAAAAAGATTACCGTATGGCCATCCCTAGGTTTTATTTTTGCTACATGGCTGGAACATACCGGTCTGCCATAGGCATTTCTTTCTTTCAGGTCGGTAAAAATTATACAAGTTTCAAAAATTGTTTTATATACAAAATGACCAATAACCGTGCAAATATCTAACAAACTGTTTTTCCAACAAGGAGGACGTTACCTTTCACTGATTAGTCTTATACAATTTTCCAGTGTGAATGATCACAGACTGGTGGACAGTTCAAATGGAATTCTGTAGCCTACAGCACCAACACTGAGAACAATAGAGAATTGTTTCAATTTCCAAATAGTGATTATTTGCGTTCTGACTGTTATTGTGTTATAAGGTTTATCATTGTCTACATCTCACTCATTAGTTGAGTCTTAAAGCTGAAGGTGATTTACTTATCCTATCCCTCGGTCTAGCAGACTTCATCGCTGTCCCCAAGCTTTGTACTTTGGGCAGTTCCTCATCATCATTATGCACTATTAATCCTGCATTGTATGTGAGGCGGCAAGCATGCAACTGAGACCCAAAGCTGCTTAGAGAGGATGCTGCAGGGAACTGATTGTATACAGTAGATTGAGAAAACCTGCTGGATCCAGGATTAAAGCCCAACTCCAGGCAAAAATTATATTTAAATAGTGCATTGTGCATCGGTTACCTTAAGGCCCGTACACACTCAGACTTTTTGACAACAAACATGCAAATTAGCTGTTTTGGACCAACATCCGACCGTGTGTGCGCTTTTGTTGGCTGTGCGAACGGACCAACTTTCTGCCAACAAAAGTCCGATGGAGCAAAGTCCGACCGTGTGTACACAAAACCATCAGACTTTTGTACAAAGTACAAACACGCATGCTCAGAACCAATGCAAAAGATCAGACAACAATACAGAAGTTGACCAAAAGTGGCGCTGGAGTATTTGAACGTCCTCTTTTGAAGTGTCGTCAGTACGTTGAAACGTCACTACGTTCATGTTTGTTGCCTAAAAAGTCCGATCGTGTGTATGCAATACCAACCCTTTGTACAAAAATCCACGGGAAAGTTTGTACAAAGTCCGATTGTATGTATGAGGCTTTACTCCTCAGTTTTGGTTCCAAACACCTCGTCCCAAACCATCCTGGGATGTAGTGGACCCAAAGCTTTCCATACATCCTTCGTTTTTTTTCTTCCAGCAAGCAGGCTGAATAATAAAAAAAAAAAAACAGATTCCTCCATCTACACATACAAGGTGGATAGAGAAATTCACTCAGCCAGGACATGTATTCTGACAGCTGCACCTGCAGGCAACCGCTGGTGGAGGTACATTTTCCTGCATGTCCTTTTTAACTGAAGTCAATCAAATGATCTACTTCTGTTGAGGGTGATGGCCACCAGTGTTAATTTTGATGTCAAATTGCAATTTAGTTTTAGTCATAGTCTTTAGACTAAATGCCATTTTAGTTTTAGTCATCTGAGTTGTTTTAGTTTTAGTCGTATATTTAAGACCCCTTTCACACCACACCGCCCATAGCGTCGGCGGTAAAACGCCGCTATTTTTAGCAGCGTTTTTACCGTCGGATTTGCGGCCGCTAGCGGGGTGCTTTTACCCCCACGCTAGCGGCAGAGAAAGGGTTAAAACACCCGGCAATACGCTGCAATAGTGGCGTTTTGCCGGTGGTATTACAGCGCTGCCCCATTGATTTCAATAGGAGCAGCGGTGGAGGAGCGGTAAACACAGCGCTCCTTCAACGCTCCAAAGAAGCTGCTGGCAGGACTTTTCCTGACATCCTCCCAGCGCACCGCTGCAGTGTGAAAGCCCTTGGGCTTTCACACTGCAGACAATGGTGCAGCTGTTTTAGGGCGGATTGCAGGCGCTATTTCTAACGCTATAGCGCCTGCAAAACGCCCTTGGTGTGAAAGAGGTCTAAGTCTACTAAAGTCTCCAGTACATTTTAGTTGACTAAAATCTAATGGGTTTAGTTAAATTTGAATGCATTATTTAAGCATTTCTCTAAAATTGACAAACTCATTGTATACTCCTGGAGTAAAATCTAATGTTTAATATTTATGGTATAAAGGTTTGAACATGCACTACAGACACATATTAGTGATATAGAGCATCTTTATAAATAAAACCAAGTTTCATAAACAAACAAAAATAATGATTTTTGCCAGAATGAAGTGCAACTCTAAAATAAAAAAAAATAAAAAAGGTACACTCTATTGGCTGTAATGCCATTGCAAATATTACCTGAATATATTACCAATATTCAGGACTTTTTCCCTAAGGCCCCTTTCACACTGGGGCGGGATCGGCGTCAGCGGTAAAGCAGCGATATATTCAGCGCTGCTTTACTGTCATTTTAGCGGCGGTTTTCGGCCGCTATCGGTGTGGTTTTAACCCCCGATAACAGCCGAAAAAGGGTTAAAACCGCCCTCAAAGCAGCGCTGCAGCTGCGCTTTGCCGGTGGTATTGCCGCGCTGTCCCATTGATTTCAATGGGTAGGAGCGGTGAATACACCGCTCCTTCACCGCTCCAAAGATGCTGCTAGCAGGACTTTTTTGACCGCCCTGCTAGCGCACCGCTCCAGTGTGAAAGTCCTCCGGCTTTCACACTGGAGTGAAAGGGGCCAGATTTTTTTTAGGCGCTATACAGGTGCTATTTTTAGCGCCTGAAAAACGCCCCAGTGTGAAAGGGGCCTAAGAGAATAGGTGCAGGAACTCCTCCCTTCCGAGTTACCCCTTGAACCCACCCCCTACCAACCTCCGAGCTTCTTTGATTCCACTCCTTACCCACCTCCCAGTACCACCCCTTTTAGAGAATAGAGAACCAAGTATCATTTTGTGGTGCTAAGTATTTTGTATGGAATTTGTTAATGATAACAAGAAAGGCAGTAAAATACATCTAGCAACAATGGACACCCCAGCTCCTTTCACACTAGCCAATTCCAAAGTTGTGCGATTTTCAGTGCAACTTTGGAGTCTGACTTTGACATGACTATGAAGTGACTTTGATAAGACTTTTACACTCTCTGGCATTGAAGTTGTGTCAAAGTCAGATCAAAGTAGTGCAGGAACCTTTTTTGAAACCTCAGCAACTTCAGTAGTGTCAATTGGAATGGCTCTCATGGAGATACATGGCATTTCACATGTTCTGCGACTTTGGCTCTCACAAATCGGATCCTAAATCGCACAAGTGTGAAAGGAGCCCAAGTGTATGGCCAGGAAAAGTCATAGTTTCCTCTATGAGCCTAGTTATAGTGGATCTTCACCCTCAGGAAAGACTTCTCTCCTCTCCACCCCTCCTTCCCTCTGCTACCAGAATAAAAAAATAAAAAAAGAGTGGTCCTGCCCCCCCGAGACTGTCCTCCTTTGCCTTCTGAAATATGCACGTCACATATCCCAGGAGGTATAGCGCTACATTCAGAAAGGAGAAGGCGTGCCTAGCGCCACATCATCCGGAGGCGTGCCCACTGAACAAGGAAGAGCTGGAGGGCCTCTTGATGATGTCACAATCAATATGGCAGCACGGGGCCAAGAGAGGTGGAAATGGATCTCAGCCGGACAAAGCTGGATGCTCTGGGCAGGTGAGTAGCAGGAATGTGCACAATGGACCACCCAGTAAGCAGGGGGGAGGCAGCCGCAGATTCGCTTTAATTTTCTGGGGAATTTTCCCTAAGTAGCAGGCATTTTTCCCCCCTTGTTATCTTCTTGGCTGAGTGTTTTAACCCCCTTTTATGTGCTGGGTTATCCACAATCAACATACTCAAGTGCCCAGCAAATCCAGAGCTGTTCTTCTGGGCTCCTACACAGGACGTTTTTACAACCTCTCCTGAACGATTTAACTTGACAGATAGTAACCCATGTTTAAAACGTCAGTTTTGCTGAGTTTACGTGCCGCGTTTAGCTGCGTTTTATCGCATTTGCGTTTAGAAGCGTTTTCTAAAATAGCCAAAAATGAAAAACGCCTGTAAATGAAACACGGCTAAATGCGAGTTACCGTGTTTAGTCACATTTAGCCACATTTAGATGCGTTTGATGCTTGAAATGCCTCTAAACTTAGCTTCTGAACCCATTTTTTTTGCGTTCCAAAAAAAGCCTCTAAACTCAACTGCCTAGAAATGACTGTAAACAACCTTGTGTACTGATAAGATAACATAGAGGAGAGTTCAGGAGCAGTTGAAAAAAATGCCCAACTGCTCCTAAGGCCCCTTTCACACTGGGGCGGTTTTCAGGCGGTACAGCGCTAAAAATAGCGCCTGTACACCGCCTGAAAAAAAAACGGCCCCGTTCACTCCAGTGTGAAAGCCGGCGGGCTTTCACACTGGAAAGGTGCGCTAGCAGGACGGTAAAAAAAAAAGTCCTGCTAGCAGCATCTTTGGAGCGGTATAGGAGCGGTATAGGAGCGGCGGCGCTCTGCGGGGGATTTTAAACCCTTTTTCGGCCGCTCGGGGGGTAAAAACCGCACCGCGAGCGGCCGAATACCGCTGCTAAAACGACGGTAAAGCAGCGCTAAATATATCGCTACTTTACCGTCACCGCGGCTCCCGCCCCAGTGTGAAAGGGGCCTAAACGTCCAGCAGCAGTGTACATGAGGCCTAAGTCTCATACTGCCACCTTATTTTTGTTTGTCATCGGGAGATGGCTGCCTCTGCTGGATTATTGCAATCGGCTCCCAGAAGACTCCTGCTAGGTCCTTCTTCTAGCCTGACAAAGGTTTTCACCATTCCCCACTCCATCCAAAATGAAAAGAAAAGTTTTCACTACCTAGCCAAAGCATGCCAAAGTTTGCTTAACTGTAAAAAAATGTAAAAGAAAAAGCTTTTTCCATGACTGTAAGGAGGAAAGATGAGCCACAGAATAAACTTTGGCTGCTTATACATGCCTGTGATGTATATATATATTTTCTCATATACATATGCAGTTTACAGACATCAAACTAGAATAACATAACTCTGAAGAAGGAGCAGGCAGTGCGATTATTTATAGAGCCACGCACAGTTTGACAGCACTACTAACATAACTGATATATCACAGAGTGCATTTTGGCATCTGATTTGCATTTTTTATGGTAAAAATTGCATATAAAAGTGAAATATGTAAATGACAAAGTTTTATTTTAAAGAGATAAACTTGTTCAAGCTCTGTGGAAAGGAAAGGCCGCTGCACCGTGTTCGATTGCTTTGCAGCACTCTAAGCAAACGAATTTGATCACATTAATGTTGCCTAAGCAACCCAGACTGTCAACCTGAAGCTTGCTGTTATGTACCAAATGGCACTTAGCCTGGCATTATTTGGATCTCTAGACAGTACAAATAGTACTATACACCCACCTAGTTGCTAAACACTTCTCTTGTAATCCTTAATTGCTAGTCACTGCAGTCGCCGTCTGTTATTTGCATCTCCAAATGCACAACCGATGAGCAACACAACACAGAGGACTTCATGATCACAAAAATAGCCGTTTCCATTTTAAAGTGCGGTGCACAGGGTGAGGTTCTGATCAATCCACAAAGCTTTGTATCATAGCAGAGGTAATACACATACAGCTTGTTAGTCACAGTACTGAAGCTAGAAGGGCATGCAGAGAATTATGGGTTCAATGCCACATATAACATATGTGCCCATTTAGGCTACATTTGTTGTGCCACTAGCTTGACAATTTACCAGCTCTGATCCAACTGAACTTTCAACCAGCCCCCAGAGAGGTGCAACGAAACCCTAGAGCAGTGGTCTCCAAACTGCGGTCTGGGGGCCACATGCGGCCCTTTGTTCACCTTGGGGCACTATTCCTCCCACCAATACCAACGATGGGGCACTATTCTTCCCACTGATACAGATGATGGGGCACTATTCCTCCCACTGACACCAATAATGGGGTACTATTCCCCTTACTGACACCAACAATGGGGCACTATTCCTCCCACTGACACCAACGATGGGGCACTATTCCTCCCACTGACACCAATAATGGGGCACTATTCCTCCCACTGACACCAACGACGGGGCAATGTTCCTCCCACTGACACCAACGATGGGGAACTATTCCTCCCACTGACACCAATGGTAGGGAACTCTTCCTCCACCTGACGCCAATGGCGGGGCACTATTCCTCCCACTGACGCCAATGGTGGGACACTCTTCCTCCCACTGACACCAATGATTGGGCACGATTCCTTCCGCTGACACCAATCATGGTGTACTATTCCCCTAACTGAAACCAATGATGGGGCACTATTCCTCCCACTGACACCAACGATGGGGCACTGTTCCTCCCACTGACACCAACGATGGGGCACTATTCCTCCCACTGACACCAACGATGGGGCACTATTCCTCCCACTGACACCAATGGTAGGGAACTCTTCCTCCCCCTGACGCCAATGGCGGGACACTATTCCTCCCACTGACGCCAATGGTGGGACACTCTTCCTCCCACTGACACCAATGATTGGGCACGATTCCTTCCGCTGACACCAATCATGGTGTACTATTCCCCTAACTGAAACCAATGATGGGGCACTATTCCTCCTACTGACACCAATGATGAGGCACTAATCTTCTCACTGACACCAACGATGGGGCGTTGTTACTGACGCCAGGACATTTTCTACCCCTACTGGCCACAATCCGGCCCCCCTAAGGTCTGATGGACAGTAAACTGGGCCTTTGTTTAGAAAGTTTGAAGAACCCTGCCCTAGAATAAAGCCTGATACACACTAGAGTCGGAGCCACTGTACTAACCATGCAAGGTTAGGTCAGCGATCTCCCCCACTAAGCTGTTGAGTTCTGACAGCGGGATGGTCCCCACGCAGAACACTCTGATCAGCGATCTCTGCCATTGGCTGAGAGCGCAAATTGGGAGTTGGTCGGCTGCTGGTTTTCAGACCGACATACACACAGGGTGAATGTCGGCCAAGCAGCCCCTCTAATACGTACCTGAGCCCCATCTAGATGTTGTGGGAATGTCTCGGCTGCCCAGGACTCCCCTCCTCAATGGCTGAGACAGCAGCAGGGCACCATTGGCTCCCGCTGCTGTCGATCAAAATCAGTCAGCCAATGAGGAGCGAAAAGGGGTGGGGCTAAGCCAAGGCTCCGTGTTTGAATGGACATAGGGATCTGCAGCTGGGCTTGGATGCCCCTATAGCAAGCTGCTTGCTGTAGGGGCTAGGAGCACCAAAGAGGGACCTGAGAAGAGGAGGATCCGGGCTGCTCTGTGCAAATCCACTGCATAGAGCAGGTAAGTATAACATGTTTGTAATTTTTAACTAAAAAAAATAGACTTTAGTATCACTTTAAAGAGCACATTTGCACAGCAGCATTGGTAATCTGGGGGGGGGGGGGGGGGGGGGTGTTAGATGTATTGGCAGATTTAGATACACTAACAAACTGAAGCAGAACTCCAGCTAACATTTTATAGGCAGTTACAGCTGATAGGTTTTACATAAATAAATAAAAGTTGACCATTGTAAGCACCCCTGTCAGTGGTAAATATTTTGTCTCAACCCTGTAACTGCTACATCTGCAGGACAGCTTGTTCAGTCAAAAAAACTTGCTGAAAAGATCACCAGGTGGAAATAAAGGCAGGAAAGAAAGCCTAAAAAAGAAAACTAACACAGCCACTACATCTAATGCCCCGTACACGTGGTCAGATTTTCCGACGGAAAATGTTCGATCGGATCATGTGTCGGAAAATCTGACCGTGTGTGGGCTCCATCGGACTTTTTCTGTCAGAATTTTGTGTTTGAGAGTTTGAGAGCTGGATCTCAAATTTTCCGACAACATGGTCCAATCGCGTCAATTCCGATCGTATGTAGCCTAGTCCGATGGACAAAGTGCCACGCATGCTCAGAAGAAATTTGGAGACAAAAGTTATTGGCTACTGGCCTCTACGTAGTCCTGTCGTACGTGTTGTATGTCACCTCGTTCGGAATGATCGGATTTTCCGACAACTTTGTCCGACCGTGTGTGGGCAACACCAGTTTCGGACAAAATTTTGTGGTCGGAATGTCCGACCGTGTGTACGGGGCATAAGAATTGGTAAGCTACAATATAATTAATATCTGCTTTTCGGTTTAATACTGCTTTAGGATGAGAAACTGATATCTCTAACAGGGCTCTGTTAAAAGATATGATTCACAAAGCACTTGAAAGCAATTAGAATCTGCTTAGGAAACATCTGCTACGCTATGCCACATTATGTTATTCATGCAATCAGGCATAATTAATTAAAACCAATGCTATAACCTATGGCAGCCAATTTGTTCTCATTGCTTAGGTCGGGTTCACACTGATACTACACGACAGTCGTACGACTTTGGATCTGACTTTGCCCAGCGACTTGAAGTCCGACTTCAATGAACAGGGATCTGACTTTGATCCCCGACAATACCAGGCACCGTGTCTGGTATGAATCTTTAGGGGGAACTCCACGCAAAATTTAAAAATAAAATGGCATGGGTTCCCTCTCCAAAAGCATACCAGGCCCTTCGGTCTGTCATGGATTTTAAGGGGGACCCCCATGCCGAAAAAAAAGTGTGGGAGTCGCCCCCAAAATCCATACCAAACCCTTATCCGAGCACACACTCCGACAGGTCAGGAAAGGGGATGGGGACGAGCGAGCACTCCCCCCAAACCATACCAGGCCGCATTCCCTCAACATGGGGAGGTGGGTGCTTTGGGGCAGGGGGGCCCTGCGCCCCCCCCACCCCAAAGCACCTTGTCCACATGTTGATGAGGACAAGGGCCTCTTCCCGACAACCCTGGCCGTTGGTTGTCAAGGTCTGCGGGTGGGGGGCTTATCAGAATCTGGAAGCCCCCTTTAACAAGGGGGCCCCCAGATCCCAGCCCCCCACCCTATGTGAATGACCCCTTTCCTGACCTGCCGGGCTGTGTGCTCGGATAAGGGTCTGGTATGGATTTTGGGGGGACCCCAATGCCGTTTCTTCGGCATGGTGGTTTCCCTGAAAATACATACCAGACCGAAGGGCCTGGTATGCTCTTGGAGGGGAACCCATGCCGATTTTTTATTATAATTATGAGTGGAGTTCCCCTTTAAGATCCTCAGAGCACAAGTCGCATGCCAAAGTCGGGTCAGTTAAGACGACGATCCGACTTATATATTCAATGGGCTGAAGTAGGATCAAAGTCGGACCATAGTAGTGCAGGGAGCATTTTCAAAGTCGGACCGACTTGTGACGGACCAGTTAAGACGGCTCCCATAGGGAAACATTGATTTTCACATGTCATGTGACATGAGCTCCCAATGTCCAGTGTGAACCCGGCCTTAAGGCGTATAAGAAATGTTATAATAATGCATTTGATTAAAACTTAACTCCAGGATAGTATCTAATTAGGATGGAGCATTACTTCTTGGCCCTATGCACGTTACCTATTTTTTTGAGTACCTTCAAAAAGCCAGTCACATCATCACTTTCAAAGAGAAACCGCATGTTCGAGCAATGAAGGGTCAACATTATTTTCTCTCGCTTTGTGGCACCGCTGAAACAAACTACCGTCCTCATGGACAGCACAGTGGTTAGCACTTCCCCCTAGCAGCACTAGGGTCTCCTACCACAGCACTACCTGCCTGGAGTTTGCATGTTCTCCCTGTGCCTGTGTGGGTTTCCATCGGGAGACGGGCACACGGTTTTCTCCCACACTCCAAAGACATGCTGGTAGGTTACTTGGCTCCTGTCTAAATTGGTCCGAGTATGTATATGTATGAATGTGAGTTAGGGACTTTAGTTTGTAAGCTCCTTGATAGCAGGGACTGATGTGAATGTTTAATTTACAGTATATGTAAAGCGCTGTGTAAATTAATGACACTATACAAGTACCTGTAATAAATAAATAAATAAATAAAATTATGCAAAGGGAATTGTGGCTGGCAATGGGCATGGATGTGGGCAGCTTTGTGTTAGTTCCCAAGTCAGTTGATACCCTATGATGCCAGAAAGGAAGATGGCGGCGCAGGACTTGGTGTGCAGCAGGACAGCACCGTTTTTTTTTGGGTGGGTGGGTGGGTGGGTGAGTATTTTTATTGAGGGTAACCCAGCGACAATTAAGAGGGGAAAGAAAAAAATGTGCAGAGGGAGTGAAGCTCCTCTTTAAAGTGACTGTAAAGGTAAATAAATAAATAAAAAAAAAAGATTTTGGGTCCCCCACTAGCGCTCCTGGTCCCTCTGTCCAGTGCCCCACCCCCTGCTCCCTCATCACTGGCTTTGATTGACAGCAGTGGGAGCCAATGGCTCCTGGGGGGCCAGCAAAGCCAGCGAGACCCAGAAGGAGAGAGAAGAGCTGCAGACGTGCACAGCGCTGGATCGAATGAGGGCTCGGGTAAGTAGAAGAAAGTTGGTGGGGGGGCTGAGGGCTTTATGCTGACACCTAAACATTTTTTACCTTAACGCAAGGAATGCATTAAGGTAAAAAATGTTTAGGCTTTACAATAAAGCAACACAAAGATGTAAATTACAATAAGATGATAAGATTAGATGGTGGTCTATTTTTATGTAGTTCGTACATGCTAACTGGATGAGATCCATATTCACAGACATTATAGGTAAATAAGAGTGGCCTTTCATATGAATTTTTGAATTCCAAAATTTACAAACCAAGATGATAATTGTTCACTGCTATATTACACTGTAGCTGCCACAGTTTAAACACTAACTGCCACTAATCAGGACTTAGAAAGGATTCTATTGATTTCCCTTTTCTGTCATTGATAAATGTTGCACTGTGGCTTCTGTCTGACCTTCATCAGGATGACCCTCATTATGAATGACAAAAGGCCATTACTAGATTTTCTTACACCCACACTCATACTAGATGCGATCTGATAGTAGGCATTGTAGGCCATATCAGTCACATGGCAAATGTTACCAAGTATTATATAAAACAAAAATGTAACATTTGTAAGTTAGCCATGGTCCTCTGAGTGCAGTCAGACATAGATACATAATTCATCGGTCTTCTGGCACCATGACCACGCAATGCTTATTCAGGTGAACGCTTGTGTTTCAGTCAGTTTAGAAGAGGCGGAATAAGTGGTTTAGGCCACGTTCATATCAGTGCAGTGCAGTTTTCCACGTCACATTTTTATGCGCAATTTACATATTGTTTTAGGTGTGCTGCCATTTCTTTTAGATTGTAAGCTCTTATGGTAACTAAACTGTCTCCCTTTATATTGCAAAGTGCTGTGCAAACTGTTGGCGCTATATAACTCCTGTATAATAATAATAAATAATCTCTATTAGAATGCCATTTTCATAAAAGCGCATCAAATTCCTGCATGTTACATCTTTGATAAGTTTCATTAAATGCGCATTCTAATAAGAGTTTTTAATAACAACGCACCTAAAAATGCATTTACAACGCACAAAAAAACCTGCAATGTGATAAAACTGCATCACACTAATGTGAACCTGGCCTTAAGAGAGAAGTATTTTTTTCTATTTTTTCATACTTACCTAGGTGGATGCAGCATCAGTCTGATGCTGCATCTGTCCCCCGGCACCTCTGCACTAAAAACCGAGCGATCGAACATCACAGATCATTCGGTTTTCACAGCTCCATGAGCAGAGCTCTGTAGACTGTAAGTCACAGCTCTCTGCTCATCTCCTTCCTCGCCCATGGGAGCGCTGGGCTGTGGGGGGGGGGGGGGGCAGATGTCTCAGGCTCTCAGAGACAAATGTCAGTCCAGGCACCTGGCGAATCCAGACTTTATTGTTGTCAGAGCCAGCGCCACCATATGGCAGCACAAGCAGTCGCCTTAGGGCGCCAGGCTGGGGGGGGGGGGGGTAAAATGCGCCTGGGTAGACACCCCCCCCCCCCAGCGCTCCATGTCCTGGACCTGCACTCTATTCCCCCCGCCATTCCCCCAGTCGCTCGCGGTCACCAACAGTGTTTTGCTCTCCTCTGCCCCTCCATAACTCTGCCTCCTCAGCCTCGGTATTCAGCACTGTCCGGGGCGCTCACTGAGCTGGGGCCGAGACGAGTGGGACACATGTGCGGGCTGGCGCTGTACACAGGGGGCTGCTGTTGCCAATCTGCACTTCCTGTCATGCTGCTTCTCATCTGACAGGTGTGAGATCTCTGTGCTCCAGCTGCAGTTACACTAAAGCCCCATACACACGGTCGGATTTTCCGATGGATTCTGTCCTATCAGACAATGTTGTCGGAAATTCTGACCGTGTGTAGGCACCATCGGACAGTTTCCATCGGATTGTCCGACGGACAAAGTCCTATCTCCTGCTGGATAGATTTTTTGACAACAAAGTCCGATCACACCAAATCCGATCGTGTGTAGCGAATTCCGACGGACAAAGTGCTACGCATGCTCAGATCACATTACAAGACCAAAGCTATTGGCTACTAGCCTCTACGTAGTCCCGTCGTAGGCAACAAACGTCACCACGTTCAGAATGATCGGATTTTCCGACAACTTTGTCCGACCGTGTGTACGCAAAACCAACATCGGACAAAGTACGACGGACATGATCCGACGGACCTGGTCCTCGGATAATCCGAGCGTGTGTATGGGGCTTTACACTTTCCTCCCTGACAATCTCTCTCCACCTCTCCTTCCTCGTTATGTAAAGTTCCAGAACTGCTGAAGGGCTCTTATGTTAAGGGGGGCTCTGATGTTATGGAGGGGGATTCTGATGTTACGGGTGGACTCTGATGTTACGGGTGGACTCTGATGTTACGGGGGACTCTGATATTACGGGGGGGACTCTGATGTTACGGGGGGACTCTGATGTTACAGGGAGGGGGACTCTGATGTTACAGGGGGGACTTTGATTATACAGGCGTGGGCTCTGATGTTACGGAGGGGGACTCTGATGTTACGGAGGGGGACTCTGATGTTATGGAGGGGGACTCTGATGTTACAGTTGGACTCTGATGTTACAGGGGGACACTATGATGTTATGGGGGGACGCTGGTGTTATGGGAGGGGACTCTGAAGGTAAAGGGGGGCTCACATGCCCCTGCTGGTACTCTGTCTGCAGTGCCGCGGCGATCTGACCAGAAGTGGGAGTGGGTACCTTTCAGAATCGGGTACCTGCTCCCCTCCACACAAAAAATAATATATTTCAAGTATGGGAGAGGAAGGGGTGAAAAGGAGGAGGAGGAAAAGTGGTAATTCCCCTTTTGGGTGAAGTTCCGCTATAAGCAGATGCTACTGGTGTTGTTTATCACAGACGGAACAACAGCGAGCGGGACAGGTTTTATTTTACAATCATTTTTATCAATAATTTGTAAAGAACATAGAATAGAATTCTTGAACAACATTATTTGCATTCAATAATATTATTACAGCCTACACAGATGCTTGACCCTCTTTTAAATGCACAGTGCCAAAAAAACATTGGTGTCAAATCTGAATTGGAGTAAACCTTTGGTCATAGCATACACTTTCATTTTATAACACCAGCATTGTAATAACAATACATGAAATGGTTATTTTTGACAATCCACTATAACCTTACTTGAAAAATCTCCTTTCATGTTGTGTGTTTTGCCTGTCTGCTGTAGATCTCTTCCCACAACTTCCTGGATTCCCTGCATGCTTTGCAGTTTCTCCTCTGCTATTTACTTTCAGTTTCTAAGAACTACAAATCCCATGGTACCTTGCTGCATGCACAGTGATTTCCTGTACTGACCCCGCCTCCTGAAACTCCTCCTCTCAGCACCTCTGTAGTTCAGAAGGCAGACTCTGTGAAGAGTGTGACACAGCAGTGCCTACTCACAGGACACAGTGATTATGTGTTACAGAATTCCAGCAAGTAATGTGGGGGATCTTCACAAAGTAAGTGTACAAACTTCAAGATCATTCAGAATGTTAGAACTAGGCTAGAAATAACTGAACTACAATGTAGAAGTGAATAAAATATTTTACATTTTGACCATAGATACACTAACAGTCATCAAAACACTTATACGTAGGCTGCTTTCACACTGGGGTGTTGGCGGGAAAGTGCTGCTATTTTTAGTGGCGCTTTACCATCGTTTTTGCAGAGGTTTTTGGCCGCTAGCGGGGCGCTTTTAACCCCTGCTAGTGGCCGAAAAGGGGTTAAAAATTACCCACAAAGCGCTGCTGCAGCGGTGATTTTCCAGCGGTTCGGCGGCGCTGCCCATTCATTTCAATGGGCAGGAGCGGTGGAGTATATGCCGCTCCTTCACCGCTCCAAAGATGCTGCTTGCAGGACTTTTTTTAAACGTCCTGCCCGTGCACTCTGGGAGTGCGCTGGCAGGGGAGGCGTTTTTTTCAGGCGCTTTACAGGTGCTATTTTTAGCCCAAAAGCGCCTGAAAAACGCCTCAGTGGGAAAGGGGTCTTAATGAAATCGCACTGCACAAGTTCATTTAGATTTGACAAGCTGCTGATTTATTACTGAGGATGTCCATGATTTGACAATTGCTGTTTTACAGATAAAATGATGCACAAGATTAGTTTACAAGAAGCATAAAGCTGCCCATACACTGTTCAGTTTTTTTTTTTTTTGTTCAGCCAGCGGGCTGAATAAAAAAAAACTGAATCGATTCCCTCATTCACACAATCGATGGGGGGAATCCTCCGCACTGCGTTATTGTATTCTGACAGGGGGGAGACTGCCTTGCTGTCAGAACACAGATGCTAATTGAGTGGCTTTTATCCAACAGGGCGGTTGAACAGTAGTTGGTCAGTAGATCGACTTCTGTTCAATAGCGATGGCCACACACAGATAGACATTCGGTCGATCAGACATTCAGCCGATCCCTGCTCATTCGGCTGAATTTTGATCCATGAATGACCAGCATTAGGTATGTCCAGGGTGGGTCTGCCCTTTAATTCTCAATGGGATATCTGTCGATGCGTAAACAAATAACTTTCAGCCAATACATTCACATAATTGCCCAACTTTTGGAAACGTCTAACATATGTAGTGCACAATTCCAGTCTATCTACAATCCTTGGAAAGAGCAAAGGCTTGTGGGCTATATGCTGTAATCCTGGCTTGCACCTAATACCCCCCACACAATTAGCTTTAAAGGATAAGTTCACCTTTACAAAAAATCAAAAATAAATGCACATTTTTTTTGCAGGTTTTTAGGAGCCTGTGAAGCATTGCAGTCACGATCAGCAGATCATGGATGTAATGCCACGGTCCTGCAGACTATCTATGTAGCTGTCTGCCCATATGTCCGATACGGCCAGGCAGTTACAGAATGACTGAAAGCTCAGTGAACTACTTAGAGCGCTCATCAGCATCCTGCTAGTTCACTGAGAACTACAAGTTGTCAGCCGCAAAGCCTGATGGTAGTTGTAGTTTATTAATTCACAAGGATCTGTGAATGAGTGACGCAGCCACGTGGGCAGAGCCCTAAACCTTAATCCACAATATCATGTTCATTTCTAATGCCTCGTACACACGATCAGACTTTCCGAACAACAAAACCGTGGACTTTTGTCCGCAGGATGTTGGCTCTTGCATACACACGGTTACATGTTGGCCAACAATTACGAACGTAGTGAAGTACGAGACGTACTACGTGGTTTTTCAGCTCTTTAGCACCACCCTTTGGGCTCCTTCTGCTAATTTCGTGTTAGTAGAAGTTTGGAGAGTGTTGATTCACACTTTTCTTTTTGCATTTTTCAGTTATCGCTTTTCAGTTCGTGATTTTCAGTTAGTTTCTGAACAGCTGTTCGTCAACCAGACATGTTGCGGAATCGGAGGAGATGACGTGTTATTTATTATTGCCCTTGGAGTTATTGCTTTGACATTATTTTTTGGGTTGAATAATAATGAATTGATTTGGTATATTTTCTATATTTTTGGATGCATAGAATGCACTTTTTGGTTAACCTCCCTGGCGGTATGATTCTGTCTGGAATTTTGTGCTGAAAGCGGTACAATTATTTTGCTTGGAAATTTGGCGTTTTTTATATTGTAGGCCTGCAATTCTTATGAATAACTCACTTAAATCTGTCCGAACCAGAGTCTAGTAGACATCCCGGGTATGATAAAGTTTGAAACACAAAATCATAAATTATAATAAAATAAAAATATATATAAAAATGATTCAATAATGTAATCAAATCAAAAACACTGAAATTTGCTCAGTTGCAGAATATTCGCTGTCATTAAATTTATTGTTTGATGATAAATTGTGATTCTAATTTTTTATCGGTGTTTTCTAGCTGGTCTAAAATCACTTTTGACATAAAGGGACACTTTTTGGTTGCTATGGTCAATCTCCAGTTTCCAGGCAGAAAAAAAAACTTTTTATTATATAAAACGACATGCAGGGCACTGGGCAGACCACTAGGGACAAAGGGGGTGTGTATTTTTTGTATACAGTACTGTAATCTGTAAGATTACAGTACTGTATGTGTATTGTGTTTTTACACTTTTTTGAATTTGGCGCCGATCTCCGCTCCCGTGCGTCGGAACGTCGCAGGGAACGGAGATCGGCGGCACTCGGGCACTGTGTGAATCGAGCGAGCGGACGGCTCGCTCACACAGCGGGGAGACATCGCAGGATCCAGGGGACAAGGTAAGTAACTTCCCCCCTGTATCCTGCACGCAAGCCCGAGTCTGGCTCGGGGTTACCGCTCCTAGCAGAAAAAACGGAACCCGAGCCAGACTCGGGAATACCGCCTAGGAGGTTAAGTTCTATTGGCAGATAGCATGTCTAATTTTTTTTTTTTTTTAATGCACAATAAAAAATATTGTGTAGAATAACACTTGGCTATGTGTTTTACTTCCAATGACAGTTTGGGAGTAGGCAGTAAAATTAACAAGGGACACCAACATAGTTGTATCTTTGATATAAAAAACTACGGGATAATGGTGTTGTGGTAACTTTCCCCCCCAAAAAAAAAAAATAAAGCAAAAAATGATATTATTATTGATATCACTAGAAAAAAAAAGCCTTTGAAACTTTGTTTGCAATAACTCCATCAGTATCACCAGCAAAGCAGCTTCATTATTATCACATTAAAGAAGAGAATTGTGGGCTGCATTTGGAGATTTCCTAATTTGCCACGTCACGAATGTTAATTCTCCATTACGAATTTTAGTTTACAAGACCGACCGCTTCTGCTTCTGAGCATGCATGGACTTTTGTCCGACAGATTTGTGTACACACGATCGGACAATTCGACAACAAACAAGTGGAAACTTTGAAAACATGCTAGCCAACATTTGTTGGCGGAAAGTCCGACAACAATTGTCCGATGGAGCATACACACGTTTGGACTTTCCACCAACAAGCTCACATCCAACATTTTCTGCCGGAAAGTCCGATCGTGTGTACACCGCATAAGTCCTGCCAGGAAAGAGGGATTGATAAAGGGAAGGGCAAAATAGCACATGTGGTACCATGAGGACATTTCTCTTGGAAATACCATTCCATAATGTTAATTAATATTGTATTATTTAAAAATGTAATATTTATAATACTAGGAAATGAGAGGAGTAGGACACATAGCAGTCGGTATGTTTCGTGACTTTTTTTTTTTTTTTAACCTGTCTATCAAACTTTGCCCTGGAGTGGTTGTCCAGCAGGTATTCACCTTCCCCCATAGACATGAGATCATCACTCACTCAATTTATCATCCCATGTCTATGGAGAGAACAAAGGATGATGTCTCATTATAGGTAAAACTGTTCACTTCAGATCACAGTAACATGCAGGGCTATAGTTGTTAGGGAAGGAGGCAGCCAGAAGACATCTTGGTGACCACCTTATCCCAGGACAAAACATAGGCAGACATAGGGATTGCTTGTAAAAACGAAGCATGGCAATTGCTGTATTCTCCACGACCAGTCTAAAGCCTTGTACACACAATGAGAATATCGGACAAACAATTGTCCGTTTTTACGTCATACCAGTCTCATATCAAAAATGAAGAGGTTTCTAAAGTTACGAAAATTCTCGTCCGACAGAATACAACTTCGTGAGGTAATGTGTTGTAATGTATTCTTCCATTTCCGAGCATGCTCGGTCTTGAGCTTCCGATTTTTTTCAGAACGAAAGCGGTACCGATTAAAACGAAAATCGAACGTTCTGGTATCGTACGAGAAATATTTTTGTATTTGTCCCTTTGGATAATTTCGCATGAACTGTGGTGATCGGCTCTCGAAAGCTGTGTACTAACATGGTATGATCACTGAGAAAGCGGTATTTTATTTGCCTGGTTTTCTGACCGCGTATACTAGGCATTAGGGTACTTCAAGTCACTAAAGTAGAGACACTGCGGTTTTGTTGCAAGCAGACGCCTGAGATTCTGCAGAAAAGCTTTGACGTTGTCCTGGCAACTCACATCTCGCTCGGCTGACATTTTATCATGTCATACCTTTCATACAGCTCTTCATTAAACAGGGAAAGCAGACTAGCTAGCTGGAGAAAATACTTTTTATTCAGTGTCTTCATTTGTCTATTCAGTAAGACCCCTTTCACACGAGTGGTCCGATTGGGTCCATCTGCCCGTTTTTCAGTTAGACCCTAACAGACCCTCTATTCACCTCTATGCGGTGACGGATGTAAACAAACTTGTGTCCGTTTACACTTCTGTGAGAGTTTGCCAGGAAGAGAGGGGGGATGAGTCATAAGAGGGCCAATGAGAGCTGCAGAGCTGGAGGTGTGCCTCTGTGTAAATCTAGGAAGTGAACAGACAGCAGCTTCAGCTGCCCACAGTTAGAATGATTGTAGTCAGACTCAGTGGAGGGAGATTTCTTCAGCATATTTGGCAGGTACAGAATCGCAGTATATAAAAAATAATATGCAAAGTGATTGGTGGAAAGCTTTAGAATGGCAAAGATGTTTTTATTACAAATTATGTGTGCAGACTGCAGTTCCTCTTTAAGCTGGCCATACATGGAGAAAATGTTGTCTGTTTCCTGTTGAACCAGCCAAAATTCGAGCCAAGAGTGGCCCTGTCTGCACTCTTTTATCTGTGATGCTTTGATCTGAATATCGAAGGAACCAGTGGAAAAATGTCAGCCAAACAGCGGCTGCAACTAATCGCAGTCACTGTCAACTACCAGCTGTCAAAATAGTTTTAGAGTCCTTTCACACTGCCAGCACGGGGGGCGTCAGCAGTAAAGTGCCGCTAGTACTAGCGGCGCTTTACCGTTGTTTTTGCAGTGATTTTTGGGCGCTTTTAGCCCCCACTGGCGGCTGAATGAAGGGTTAAAAGCGTCCATAAAGCGCCACTGCCGAGGCGCTTTGGCGGCGCTGCCCATTGATTTCAATGGGCAGGGGCTCTTTAGGAGCGGTGTATAAAGAGCTCCTAAAGCGCCTCAAAGAAGCTGCTTGCAGGACTTTTTTTTAAAGTCCTCCCAGCGCAGCAGAGTGCTTTCACACTGGGATTGCAGATGATGCTTTTTTCAGATGCCTTACAGGCTCTATTTTTAGCGCTAAAGCGCCTGAAAAACTCCTCCAGTGTGAAAGGGGTCTTAGACTAGTTCCAAACGTAAAATAGAAATACTACATTAAGAACTAAAAGTTGTATAGGATCCAGGCGCTGTTTGACTCCCTTGACTGCTCCTTTGAAGGATGTTGGGCAGGAAGCAACTGGCAGCGCCAACCACCAAGTGAATACGCTTCATGTTTGGCCAGCTTTAGCCTGTGACTTTTCTGTACACAACTGCCCACCTGTGTGGTTAATACAACTCCTTTAACCTTGTAGCGCATATATACAGCAACAATAAAAAGGGGTTTTAATGCGTAGCTGTGGCACATATACGTCATGGGCAGTCTGAGGTTGTATTCTGAGAGCACGCTCACTGTGCGCAAAGGACACTGACCGAGCTGACAGCTCTCCATCATACCTTCTGACATCTGAAAGCCAATCAAAGCAGTCACAAGAAACAGAAGTCATGCCAAGTCATGTATTAAAGCAGGAGTGCCCAACCTTTTGAAGAGCGAGGGCCACTTAAGCGACTTGGTAACTGGTCGCGGGCCACCATAAGTGGAGCGGACGGAAGACAGATCCGTGTCCACTCTGTATATGCAGAGCGGACATGGACACAGCCCACTCTACTCTGTGGGCCCCCCTATCCAATCCAACCAGATAGAAGGGGACTGATCCACTCCATAGAGGTGAATGGAGGGTCCGCGTGGGTAGAACTGATCATGTGAAAGGGGCCTAAGACTGCTTTCACACTGATGTGCAGCAGTTTAATTGCGCTGCAGGTGCAGTACAGTGCACCTGTGGCTTTCCTGCAGGTTAGCTGCACTTTGACATCGATGTCTATTATATCCTGCAGGTGTCACGCACTTTCTGAAAGTGCACCAAACTCGCAGATAATAACAGAAGTCTATGACTCATTGCAGGTAACCCGAAGGTGCAATGCGCTACACCTGCGGATCAGTTTGAAAGCAGCCCAGTAACCACTGCAGAACAGATATGCCCATACATACACTGCTTTTAGTAATAAACTTACCTATAATAACAGTCTTCCATTCAGGCATCGCCGGCTGTTGATGTCCCAGGCAGAATGCATTTGGTATCACTCCGCTTGGGACAGGAGGCGGCGCTATACAGGAAGGCATCGGCAAATCTGGCTCTGCTCCCTCAACAGCCGCTTGCTTCCTCTACCGCTGGCTTCATTTAAAACACTGAGGCTCTGGGATGGCGGGTCGGCAACCATGATCTGAGCTTGAGAACCTGCTATACCAAAGCAGGAGGTCGCGGGCCACATCAGAAGGCTCCGCGAGCCACATGTGGCCCCCGGGCCACTGGTTGGGCACCACTGTATTAAAGCCTACTTAAAGGACCGCTGTTAAGGGGTTAATCGCCCATTGTCATTAATGACAGTACCGCATTGCACAGCATCATTTAAACATCAGTGCATATGGGATTTTCTCGGTGACGTCTGCAGGATCCCATGAATCAATGTGGCTGCAGCCTTGTACTGTTCAGAGCAGATTAATTCATCCTCTCCGCTTGCAGCTCTATTGATCGCAATATTAATTTGGTCTGCTGAATCTGAAAGGACACTTCTGGAAAATAAAAACAAGAAGCAAACTAAAGGAAAACAAGCGCAATGGCCTGCCAAACCCCAAGAAGGCAACCTTCATATTCCATAAGTGATCTCTGTGACAGGCTGAGCAGGTTAGCTGTATTGGCCATCGCCTCTCCCAGACCCTATAATGACCAATTGATAAATGCATGCCTGCTCAGTCTCCCTATAAATTTAAAGCAGCCTATAGGGAGGCGCAGACACCATGCCTCTTTCCTGAGTGGCTCCGTCATGAGTGATGCGCAGTTTCACCACTGCAGTTTAACAAAAGCAGGATAACTAAAGCTGGATAAAGATACAAGAACTCTGCTTCACTCTGAAGGATGACAAGCAAACATTTTATTTTATATGAAGCCAGAGTCCCACTCTCTATCCACTAACATGCGCATTCTACTCTTCCTTCTCACATCAGTGTCTTCTATCCTCAAATTATCCTTACTCTACCCCTCCTCTCTACCCACATATCACCCTCACTCCTACCCTCTCCCTACTACTGCACCCATCATTTCCTGCATTTTCTGCACCCACATGCTGACATAAACACCAGGGCCGTTAGACATGTGCGCTCATACACATCCCACTCCCAAGTTGCCTTCCTCGCCTCCCATCTTGCCTTCCTCACCCTCCTTCTCTTAGTCTCATAGGTGACATCTCTCCTAATCCCGGTCTGCCATTTTCCAACTGCAAACCACATATCCAATACCCCTCCTCTGGCAACCACCGCAATTCGCTCAGTTTAATTTCTGTCCCCCTGCTTCCTCAAAGTAGCCCAGCAATCTCATGCCCCCTTTGGAACGCCCGCTCCATCTGTAACAGGCTAAAATCTGTGCGTGACCTCTTCATCTCTCATGGCTTTAACATACTCGCCATAACTGAAACCTGGCTTCAAAGTTTTGACTCTTCTCCTGCTGCCCTCTCCCATGGTGGCCTCCATTGGACTCACTCCCTTAGACCCAACGGACAGAAAGTAGGTGGAGTTGGATTCCTTCTACCCCCATAAAGCACCTTCAAGTCCTTCCTATCTCTCTCTTCTTTTGAGATGCATTGTATTTCTCCCATTTCTCTGAGGATTGCAGCAACTTATGGGCCTCCTGGACCAGTATCACACTTTCTTGATGACTTTGCTGCCTGACTACCCTATGTTCTCACCTCTGACATACCCACCATCATTCTTGGTGACTTCAACATTCCTGTCAATGTTAACAGCCCAGCTACAGCTCAACTTAACCTCATCTTTTGACCTAACCCAATGGACACATACTTCCACTCACTCCAATGGTAATACAGTAAAACCTTGTTTTGAGAGTAACTTGGTTTGAGAGCGTTTTGCAAGACAAACCATTTTAAATACATTTTGACTTGATATACAAGTAGTATCATGTCACAACTGAGTATAAAAAAGAGAGGCACCTCTAAGTGTAGCAATATGTTTACATTTAATGAAGGTACAACATTTAGCAACTCACATGGTTGATGATTAAAACAGGCACATCTAAGTATGCAGCCATCCGAGGTAAAGCTGTCCACATAGACCATCCCCACACCAACATCAACGTCGTCCCTTCCAAGCCTCACTTTCAGATCGCTCTACTGCAGGGTAGTCTTTCCGGTCACGATTACAGACTGACAGCCGTGAGAGCTGGCGGTGCGGAGGATGGTCTATGTGGACAGCTTTACCCCGGATGCCTGCATATTTAGATGTGCCTGTTTTAATCATCATCCATGTGAGTTGCTAAATGTTGTGCCTTCATTAAATGTAACCATATTGCTACACTAATGCGGCGTAAACACGGTCGGAATTTCCGATGAAAACTGTCCGATGGGAGATTTTCATTGGATTTTCCGACCGTGTGTATGCCCAACGGTCTTTTTCCGTCGGAATTTCCGACGGACTTTGGATTGAGAACCTGTTCTCAATTTTTCCGACGGAAACCCTTTCTATCGGATTTTCCGATCGTGTGTATGCAATTCCGACACGTAAAATTCCGACGCATGCTCGGAAACAATTCGACACATGCTCAGAAGCATTAAACTTCTTTTTTATAGTGCTGTCGAACGTGTTTTATGCCGCTGTGTTATTGACCGTCAGAATTTGGTGTGATTGTGTGTAGGCAACACAGCTTTACCGGAATTTCGTCGGAAAAACCGTCAGAGTTTTTTCCGACGAGAATTCCGATCGTGTGTACGCGGCATTAGAGTCCATTCACACAGGGGCAACACGACTTCCAGCGTGACTTTGGGAGGCAACTTGGACACGACTTGAGTATGAATCACAGCACGACTTAAGGCAACTTACAAGGCAACTTAAAGTTGCCTCCAGGACAGGGGACTTTGCCAGTGGCCAATCACATAATAATCAGCTCTGTGGGAGGGAGGGGTTTGCCTAGAAAACTATTTTTACATCCTGGAAAGTTGCTTTGGTTAAAGCGGGACTGTACCTGAATTTTTTTTTTTTAAAGTCAGCAGCTACAAATACTGCAGCTGCTGACTTTTAATAAATGGACACTTACCTGTCACAGGTTCCAGCGATGTCGGCAGCAGAGGCCGATCAATCGCTAGGCTCTCTGTTGCTGCCGGCACCATTCTCGGTGAGGGAATCCGGAAGTGTAGCGTTGCGGCTTCACTTCCCGGTTCCCTACTGCGCATGCGCGAGTCGCGTAGCGCAATGAGAATCGCCCGCGCTGTCTGCTGGGACCCGTGTGTGCGCCGGGACAGGAAGTGGCGTAAACCCCCGTGGGAGTTTATGCCCGGAAGTGGGTGTAAATACCTGTCTAAGACAGGTATCTGCACCCCCCTCCCCCCTGAAAGGTGCCAAATGTGACACCGGAGGGGGGAGGGTTCCGATGAGCGGAAGTTCCACTTTAGGGTGGAATCCCGCTTTAAGACAGGGGATCCGACTTGGAGGCAACTTCCATTGAAATCAATGGGTACAAGTTGCCTAGAAGTCGGATTGAAGTAGTACAGGAACCTTTTCTGAAGTCGGAGCGACTTCAGTAGTATACATTAAGATGGCTCTCATTCACTTACATTGATTTTATCATATCGCGCGATTTGAGGCAACTTGAGGCGACTTCAAATCGGATCCAAAGTCGCCCCTGTGTGAATGGACTCTTAGAGGCGCCTCTCTTCTGTTTTATACTCTGGAGCTCCTGCTGGATTTTGCTTCTAATCCCCTTGTGAAGCCTTTCACTTGTGGATGGACTTTTTATGGTTACACAACCTATCACATTGCTATAATCTTTTTTTATATGGACTATAAACTGAAGGACTTATGAATAAATGGTTGTGGAACGAATCATCTGAGTTTCCATTATTTCTTATGGGGAAATGTGCTGCTTTGTATTACAAGCATGTTTCCAGAATGAATTATGCTCACCAAAAGCCCCTTTCCTCTCTCTGATCACAACCTCATCAGTTTCACTGTATCCATAACAGTGAAATAACAGTTAGCTGATAAGTGCATTATCACTCAGGGTCACAGACAGCAGCTGTTAACAATTTCCTGTCTCTGAAGAACCTGTTTTCAACTGAAAATCTATAAACACTGAACTTCCTACCTCCAGGAATGCAGGCCTTCAGCAAGCACCCTGTATACTAAAACCAGAGCGCTTATTGACGAATAGTCTGGCTTGCCGTATTTTATTTTGGCAAATTAAATAATAAGTCTACGTAGTTTAATGTTTTTTAATGATACATATGTAGGACAGAGTTGACAAAAAAAAAGTATAAGACAGAATTCTGCAGCATGACTAAACCCCCAATCCCCCATTCACATCTGCATGTAAGCATTTTCAGGCTATTTCTTTATTTTAATTTATTTGTAAATGCATTTTTTGAACATTTAACTTGGGTGTTTTTGTTTTAGCCAATTGAAAGCCAGGTAGGGAGGAAAGGCAAAAAATCGTGTGAAAATGTATATTTTTCTGGTGCTTCTACTAAAACTCTATGGGGCCAAAAATACTTGACTCAAGCGACAAAAAGCTCAACTGTAATGGGAATCTTGATGTAGAGCGTTTACGCACTTCGGGAAAAGCTTCAAATTTCTCAGGTGCGAATGAAGTCTAAAGTACACACTATGAGAAAAACAGAAAAATGATCGTCCAATTTTCCACAAAGGTGCGTATCATGATGTAACTGAATGATATTAACCATTTTAGCTCCAGAAGGTTTTACTCCCTTCATGACCAGGGCATTTTTTGCTATTGGGCATTGCACTACTTTAACTGGTTTCGCACGGTCATGCAACGCTGCACCCAAATGAAATTTATATAATTTTTTTTGCACACAAAGCTTTCTTTTGGTGTTATTTGAACACCACTGGGTTATTTTTTTGCAATATAAACTAAAAATACAAAAAAAAAACAACAATTTTTTCCAATAAAAAATGTCAAATTAATTTCTTCATGAATTTTGGCCAAAATGTATTCTAGTATATGTCGTTGGTAAAAAAAAATCCCAATAAGTGTATATTGATCAGTTTGCGTGAAAGTTTTTCAGGGATAAGAAACAGAGAGATCGTACCCTCTGTACAGAGCCCTATGATTATTGTCAACACAGGGCTCTGGGCAGTGATTGGACACAGCCAATCAGAATGGCCATAGATGGATCGAAATTCAGCTGGTCCCTGCTGCACCAACAGAATTTCGATCCATTTATGGCCAGCTTAAGATGTGAAGTTTCAAATACTAAATATAATAGAATAAATAGTAAAAAATATAATATATTATTAATATTCGGCTCCGTGGAAATGAGAAAAACAGAAAAGCGCTGCTTAAGCTGGAACTTTCTTTGGAACTTTTTTGCTTTCTCCTTAATATTATTAATATTGACTAAATATAATAAATTAAATTGAATGCTAAAGAGACCTTGTCACATTCCATGCACCTCAGCAGATAAATGTACTCTCATACCGATAAGTCATGGCGTGGTGTGTGTTCAGGGCCATAAACCCACACTTGCACAGCTATCAAATTGGGAGCAGCCGCTGTGTCCCATTTGACATCAATGGGACTGCCTGCATGGGGATGCACTGCAACCCTGTGCACCCCCTTGCGGGCAAACATGGACCTCGTATGGATGTACGCTGTAGTCCACCCCATGTGAACGAGGCCTAAATGCAACTCAGTACAAAAAATAATAATAAATAATGCCCAAAAAAATAAAAAATCACCAACAAACGCAAGTATAAACACATGTGGACCTGCGCACTGAACGCGAAAGATTGAAGTTTAAACAAGCCTCAATACGTATTTATACTGGAACAGCAAATAAAGAAACCCTTCTGCACAATATTGGAGCAACAGATTGTCGGGAGTGTACCCTGAACTCTTCCACAGTCTGGAATTTGTGAAAGAGTGATAATGTACAATAGTATAGAGAGGTAAAATATAGTCAGTATGGGGGATGTGGATCTGATGTTCTTTTCGTGTTCTGAACTGTATTAGGGCCGGTTCAGACTGCTGCGGTGCGGGAACGCTGCAAATCCACTGCGGGTTCCCGCACCGCATGTCTCCCGCCGGCAGTTCACACTGCCCTATGCGAGCTGCTGGGAGTGTCAGTGAAATGTTAATGACACCCCCATATCAGCTCGCATATCGCAGTGCGATCTGCAAACTCGGACAGGAATCGGATCGCATGGTGAGAACACCATGCGATACGATTCTGCAACGGACCGAAAAAAAGGGTCCTGTGCGAGTTTGGGCCGAATGCGATGCGAATTCAGCCATACTATCTGTATGGCTGAATTTGCATCGCACAGAGATCGCATATGATTTGAACTGCAGTGTGGTGCGAATCATATGCGATCTCCCGCACCGCAGCAGTCTGAACCCAGCCTCAAAGTGTGTTATTTTACATATTTATTTATTTATTGCAGACAAAGTACAATAAAAATGTCCTTATTCTTTTTCGGATCAGTGTCATTACTCATAGCAATATCAATTTTAATACTGCTGTGGATATATTCTGTTTTCTCTAGAGCGGTATTTGTCTTGGAAGACTAAGGACCCTTTCACATGGGTGGTCCGTCACTGGGTGATCACGCCCCCTTTCTCTATTTTAGCAGCGGGGCAGAGTGTCAGTTCCTTCTCATGTAAACAAAGGAACCGCCAATTGCATTCAGAGCCAGTGTTCTATCAGATTACCACTACCCATCAGATTGTGTAATGGAAGTGACGTTCCGACCAAAAAAATATGTACTGCGCAAGCGATATGCGTTCCAACATGTGTTCCACGGCGTTATGCGTTCCAAACACTTCATGATCTGATGGGTAGCGGTATTCTAATAGAACACCCATGACATCTTACTACACCCAGCTACATCTGAGTAATTTTAGCAATAAAATGAGCGAATATAAATAAATATACTATATACGCTCACTTTATTGCTAAAATTACTCTGAAATTCAAGATGTAGCTGGGTGTAGTAAGATGTCTGCATGGGTGTTCTAACAGAATGTCTCTACCCGTCAGATCATAAAGTGTGTGGAACACATAGTGGAACGCATTGTGCATGCGCAGTAAGTATTTTTTGGTTGGAACGTCACTTCCGTTGCACAATCTGATGGGTAGCGATAATCTGATAGAACACCGGCAATGACATTCAGAGCCAGCAAGTGAGGGAGTCTGTATGTACATACTTACCCCTCACTGTAAACACTGATTCCCCCCCCCCCCTATTTACATTCTACTGTCAGTGGGGGATCCCGTAGAGAGAATTTACTGGTTGTTAGGACACCGGCCGGTGCCAGCACCTAACAACTAATGCAACAGCGGATTTAAAAATTTACCGTTTGTCTGTTTACATCTGTTTAGGTCCGCTTCCGTTTTTTCAGAGGACCAAAAATAGAGCTATGAAAAAAAACAGATCTTCCGTTTACATCCATTTATCTATAGAAATGCATTGATGTCCATTTCCTCATCCATCAACAGAAAAGGACAGAGGTCCGCATGTGTGAAAAGGGCCTGAAGCATTACTTATAATACAATTTGTATTTTGTAAAATCTAAGCGCCTGTAT
Source organism: Lithobates sylvaticus (assembly GCA_028564925.1). Classification (NCBI taxonomy): domain Eukaryota; kingdom Metazoa; phylum Chordata; class Amphibia; order Anura; family Ranidae; genus Lithobates; species Lithobates sylvaticus. The sequence continues at coordinate 128,015,523 of CM053031.1, forward strand.
ACAAAAAGCAAAACCTTTATCTGTCAAGAATTCTTAGGCCGCCTCACATTAAGCCAAGAAAAATGGCTAAATCAAGTGAAGTGACAAGATAAGCACTGAAGTATTACTTTAAAAATAATATTAGTAACTAACAAAGATAGTAATCACTACTAAGAACTGAGCGGCATCAAAATAAAGCACTTTTATTGTTAATGTTCCTGCAGAACCAGTTTAGGCAAAGTACAGACACTGGGATACAATTCTATTGAGGAGGCCTTTGTTAAGCTACTGTAACTGGGTTTGAACATGTTTATTTCAGTTAGAAGCTGCCAAAGTAAATGAAATATGCCAAACAAACCCCCAAGTCACATTTAAATATCTAGACACAGTGGGGGTTATTTATGAAAGGCAAATCCTCTTTGCACTGCAAGTGCAAACTACAAATGCAAAGTGCACTTGAAATTGCACTGAAAGTGGACTTGGAAGTGCAGTCACTGTAGATCTGAGGGGGGACATGTAAGAAAAAAAAAAAAAAACAGCATTTTAGCTTGCACATGATTGGATGATAATCAGCAGAGCTTCCCCTCATTTCAGATCTACCCCTCAGATATACAGCGACTGCTCTTCCAAGTGCACTTTCAGTGCAATTTCAGGTGCACTGTGCACTTGTAGTGCAAAGTGGATTTGCCTTTCGTAAATAACCCCCTGTAGTTTTTTTTACATAATTTCACCCTTAGAACCATAGATCAGTGGTTTTTTTTTCAGACCAGGCAAGTATCATAGCATTTGTCATTATTATTCACCTCTTTATTCAGATGAGTGTGCTATCATTTCTGTGAAGCACTAATTACTTTGTTATGGCGTGCTCCTGAAACATGTCTAACTGGATGGGTGACTAAGCACAGCCTGGATTACCTCCAGGGACCGATACATAAGATTATTCAAATTAAAGTTTAATCCAAGGAACAATGATATCTCTGATACTTTATCAGAAAGCGCACACCAGCTGAGATTCAAACCATGTGTAGGCAGGCTGAATGTACCCAGGTTGATCGATTGATCAACTTGAGTACCACCAGCCTACCTGATTTTACATGCGATTTATATATTATATTATAGTCACTGTGTTCTTCCGGCGAGGGCGGCTTCCCCTGCCGGGAGAACGCAATGGCTCCACAGGAAGGATTCCCCTGTCAATACTGTCTGTGTTGATGGGAACATCGATGGAACCCATGGAAGCAAGAAAGAAAATAGCACCGTTTATGGCTGGCTTTAGCCCGGTCTTGAATTTTTTCTGGTGTGCCCTGGATGATTCAAATTTCTTGCAAATAATAACCTCCAATGACCATCTTTTGGGCACTGGGGGTGCTGATAAAACATCAGGACCAGTGCTCTCAGACGCATTCATTTTTTGGGGTTCCCTTGACAAATGGTCCTCTTCACAAAATCTGCTGTGATTGATATTCTCATCTTTTGGTATTATTAGGCTACTTTCACATTGAATGCGTTTTAGCGCTAAACATAGCGCCTGAAAACTGCCTCACATGCCTCCCCAGTGTGAAAGCCCAAGTGAGTGCTTTCACACTGGGGCAGTGTGCGTGCGGGATGGGAAAAAAAAAGTCCTGCAAGCAGCACCTCTGGGGCGGTTTGGAGCGATGTATACAGCGCTCCTAAACCGGCCCTGCCCATTGGAATGAATGGGCAGCGCTTCCGAAGCACCGTAACATGGGCGTTTTTAACCCTTTCTTCGGCCGATAGCGGGGGGGGGGGTTAAAATCGCCCGGCCAAAAAGCGCTGCTAAAACAACGGTAAAGCACTGCTAAAATGATGGTAAAACTAGCTGCGCTTTAGCTCCAACGCAGCCACGGCTCAGCGTGTAAGTAGCTGAACTCCAGTTATGGTCCAGCTTGGACCATATAAGTTTGCATATTTCAAACCTCTTGTGGATGCTTGTTTGTCTAACAGGATTTCCTTCCACAGTTATTGATGCTACTATCCGACACTGCTGGGTGTGCTGGGTGTCCCCCATTGGGGGCTCTGGTTCCTCCCACTGACAACTATGTGACCACAGTATACAATAGCAATGTAGTGGCCATCAGAAGGAACCAAAGAAAAGTGGAGAGATGTTTAACAGTAAAGCATTCTGTAGCTTATGAAAGAGGTCATCTTGCAGGGTCTGAGATGTATGGGTGTCTACTGCAGTGCTGGGACCTGCCACCTGGATCTGGGGCTTTATAGTGATGCACGTAAGTCTTTTGAGGTTCTCAAAGGTTTTCAGTATTTTTTTAATCTTGATTAAAGACTTGGGACACTGAACATACATAGGATGAGCCAAGTTACTGTCATTTAGCTGCATATGTACTGTATGTGTATATTTGTCTGTGTCACCAAAATGTCGATGGTTGACATTCTGTCACTTACTGACCACTTTATTAGGTACACCTGTTCAGTCGCTGAAGTTCAAACCAAGCATCAGAATGGGGAAGAAAGGGGATTTAAGTGACTTTAAACGTGGCATGGTTGTTGGTGCTAGACATGCTGGTCTGAGTATTTCAAAAACTGCTGATCTGCTGGGATTTTCACGCACAACCATCTCTAGGGTTTACAGAGACTGGTACGAAAAATAGAGAGTATCCAGTGAGTGGCAGTTGTGTGGACCAAAACGCCTTGTTGATGTTAGAGGAGAATGGGCAGGCTGGTTCAAGATGATAGAAAGGCAACAGTAACTTAAATAACCACTTGTTACAACCAAGGTATGCAGAATACCATCTCTGAACGCACAACACATCGAACCTTGAAGCAGATGGGCTTACTGCAGCAGAAGACCACACCGGGTGCCACTCCTGAACAAGAAACTTAGGCTACAGTTCGCACAGGCTCACCAAAATTGGACAATAGAAGATTGGAAAAACATTGCCTGGTCTGATGAGTCTTGATTTCAGCTGCGACATTCAGATGGTAGGGTCAGAATTTGGCATTTACAACATGAAAGCATGGATGCCTTGTATTAATGGTTCAAGCTGGTGTAATGGTGTGGGGGATATTTTCTTGGCACACTTTGGGCCCCTTAGTACCAATTGAGCATCCTTTAAACCCCACAGCCTACCGGAGTATTGTTGCTGACAATGTCGATCCCTTTATGACTACAGAACTTCTGATGGCTACTTCCAGCAGGATAATGCACCATGTCACAAAGCTCAAATCATCTCACCACTGGTTTCTTGAACATGACAATGAGTTCACTGTACACCAATGGCCTCCTCAGTCACCAGATCTCAATCCAATAGATTGGTAGGTCTCAACCCTGCCCTCAAGTACCCCCAACCGGCCATGTTTTGGGAATTTCTCTTAGATAAAATAGCTGTCCACAATACCAAGCCATTGACTCTGATTTAAAGCACCTGTGCAAGATAAAGGAAAACATACAAACATGGTCTGTTTGTTTTTTTTTCTTGAGGACAGGGTTGAGAACCACTGCAACAGAGCACCTTTGGGATGTGGTTGTGCAATCTGCAGCAACTGCGTGATGCTATCATGTCAATATGGACCAAAATCTCGAAAGAATGTTTCCAACACCTTGTTGAATCTATGCCACAAAGAATTAAGGCAGTTCTGAAGGCAAAAGGGGGGTCCAACCCAGTACTAGCAAGGTGTACCTAATAAAGTGGACGGTCAGTGTAGATCTACAGCAAACTTTGATGAATACGTCATTTGTGGTGCTGGTTATCTTCTGTTACTTGGTATACGTGGTATCACTGCAGGCCATGCACTTACAAAAGGTATTGAGATATTGGAGCTGGCTGAGGTTGATAATTAAAATACTGAATTCAGGTCATTATTTGGAGATGCGCAGGACCTTTTGTGCAGATGACGACTTTCATACCCAATGATGGGACCTTTGTATATAGATAATTTTTTCAATTTTAGTAATTTTCTTCTTCTGTTAAATGTCAGTCCATAAACGAATATCTTGCTTCGCTTTTTATGTACATTAATACATATAGTATGTTTTTGATAGGCTACAGTTTGTTTTTGTGTTGAGAATTCAATGAAACTAAAAAAACGGAATAAGTTATGATTTGTATTATGGACAAAAGTAGTACAAGTATGGCTTCCATCTTTTATGGCTGGTCACAGAAGGATGGCAAGGGTGTTCAATGGTTGGAACCACTTGTCTCTCCCTAGAACAGCTCTCAATTGTCCAATGCCGTGTACACACGACTGGACTTTCCGGTAGACTAGGTCCGACGGGATAAGTCCGTGGGACAATCCGATCGTGTGTGGGCTAAACCGATCTTTTTTCGGGAAAAAAATCCGACTGACCTAGAAATAGAACATGTTTCAAATCTATCCGACGGAATCGGGAAAACTGTTCTTCTGTGTGCTGGTTTGACGGACCAAATACAAAGCAAGGGAAGCTATTGGCTACTGGCTATTAAACTTCCTTTTTTAGTCCCGTTTACGTCATCACGTTCAAAACGAACGGACTTAGTCCATTCGTGTGTGGGCAAGTCGGTTCGTTCAGAAAGTCTGTCGGACCTACTCTGCCAGAAAACCCGGTCGCGTGTGCATTAGCCTCATCTAGCCATTGTTGTTGGGTTTCAAGCTGGGATAAATATAGCATAGTTTAAAAATGTGGAGAGAATTGTTAAATATGTGTGACTTTTGACTTTAGTACCTGCGTGCAAATTGGTATTTTGTTTTTTTTCTTAGCCATATGGAGCATGTTATCGTGTAGATCTCAGCATCAACTTTAGACGCTGGAGATGAATTTCATTAGAAGTGGGTGCTAATACCTTAAGGCTGTGTTGTGCCATTATTGTCCTTGGTGTAGAAAACTGCTAATCTGCATGTGAAGACTGCACCGTGTGAAATGGTTTTGTGTTTCCAACTGAGAAAAAAAAAACATTATTATCAGCTTTTATACTGTGTTCACCAGAGGTGAATGTCCTTCATACGACACCATTAGTTCTCATGGAGATTTACAGCTCTGCTTATCAAGGCAAGTCCAATTATATGATAGACACAGAAACTGTTGTGCAATCCAAAATACTTTGGTAGCATTTCCGGTAATCTGCTGCCTATTGGAAATTGCAGATGTAATGGAAAGTTATCGGCAAGTCTTCTAAAATTGGCCATACACTAGTAGATTTATGAACAGAGCTACATTTGTACAAAAATTCTCATCAGTGATTAAAAAAACTTTGCTTTTAACATTTAGCAATTTTTTTAAAACAATTTAATATAATTAAGTGAACTTTCTCAAACAAAAATCATATGCATTGTTAGGGCTCTTTCACAAAGGAGATGAAAATAGGCAGTTGGGTCATGGCGTTTCCACTTCCTGACCGCCTATCTATACCATTCAAAACTGAGCAGATGGAGGTGTTCACACTGTAGCTTTAGCATTGCCTTGCATTGCGCCAAGGCAAACCTATCACTGCCTGCACAGTTTGGCAGGAGTTGATGCTTTGCAATTATCTCCAAACACTTCTAATGAAACGCACTACAAGCGCACTGTTAAGGCACCTATGGCGTTTACACTACATTTTAGGTGTGGTTACAAAGCGTCAAAAGTGATAATTTCCCATTTTAGCCTTGAACAAATGAAAAAAAAAAAAACACATCTCACTGGGCATTTGAGTAGCGTTGCCTGGTGCAGCATGAATGCCTGTGCAATGCTAGCAAAACACTCATCAACGCTATAGGTGGATGAATGCACCTTAAGGCTGCTATAGAGTTTAACACTTGTGTGAAAGAGCCCTTAGGCTGGCCATAGACGGTTCAAATCTTGTCCGGTTTCTGCTGAAGTTTCGAACTGTGTATGGGCAGGCTGAATGCAAGTTTATCGAATTAACTTGGGTACAACCAGCCTGCCGTATTTACTTGCAATTATCGCTAGTGGCTGTTATAGCTAGCAATAATCATTGTCTTCTCCCAGCAAGGACCGCTTAGCACCCCCCCTTCCGCCAGGAGAAGACAATGGCTCGGGAGGAGGGATTCCCCTGTTGATGGGGGATTTGTGGGGTTTGCAGAAAAGAAATTCACACTTTCTATGGTCTGCCTTAGAAATTAGTTGGGAGAAAGATCCATCCTCCTCCTTAAAATGTTCTTGTTACAGTTAAAAACGAACACCGATTTGACCCCAATAACGATTAGAAAATCAAACGAACTTTCCTAAAATGAAAATTTTCAAACAAAATTTTACTAGTGTGGCCAGCTTAATACCACTGTACCAAGTTTGTTCCCATATACAAACAAGACCACACATAATACTGGGTTCATCTTCTGAACACGTCTTTATTTTGTTTCAAAAGAACACCAACATATTTCTGTACTGACAGCAGAGAAAAAATATAAATTGGTGAATACAAACAATTGAGTACTGTCCATGATACCTTTTTATTTTAACTAATATCCAATTTTTCAGGACAAGCTTTCAGGGTGTACCCCTTCAAGATCTAAGCAGTACTAATACACAAAGTTTTAGCAGGTACTGCTTGGATCTTGAAGAAGGGGTTACACCCCAAAAGCTTGTTCTGAAAATTTGGATGTTAGAGCAAATAAAAAAAGTATCATTGACAGTACTTGTTTTTGTTGCAAGTGCACTAATACAGCTACAATCGCCTCAAAAATGGGTGAATAAATTCCATCTCTGTCAGTCTTGAAGCAGCATAGTCAGATAGTGTGCAGACCCTTTGCCACAGACCTGAACTGAGGTAATGAGCACAAGGGGCCACATGCTGAGCACTGGCGAGCTGCACATGGCTGGCAGGTCAAGTGTTGGGCGCCAGAGCGTTAGGTCGACCTCTGATAATGGTAGAACAGGGAGACTGTCATCTAATGGCTACGCTTGAGTCCACTTTTACAAAGAACTCTTTACAGACAAACTAGAAAAAAGGAGGAATTTGCCCTGGAGCAGAATGCAAAGTGCAATATCAAAAGGAACCAATCCAAAATGATATTTTAATGTTAAAGCATAAGTAAACCCATCGATTTGATCGTTTCAAAAAACAGCTAACATTACCGGCATGCTGGAAGGGCTCTTTCACACGGACGGACCGTATGTCCGTTTTTCATCCTTCCGTTTTTGGATGAAAAACGGACATACAGGTATCCCTATGGGATTGCGGGTGTCAGCGGATGAGCATCTGCTGACACCCGCTCTCGTCCGTGCCCGCTCTGCTCCGTTTCTGCAGACGGAGGAAAACCCCATTTTTTCATCCGTCTGCAGAGCGGATCGGGTGACGACGGACTCTACGGTCCGTCGTCACCCGATCTCCCATCTGGGAGAGCGGCGCTCTGACCGGTCCGTCCCTGCACGGAGTGCAGAGACGGACCTGTCATCTTCTGCTCAGCGGAGATCGCTCCGGCGATCCCCGCTGAGCAAGCGGCTATCCACGGGGCGGATATGCACTGATCCGCCCCGTGTGAAAGAGCCCTAAGGCTGTATGTAAACTATGGAAATTCAATTGGTCGTTACTACATCTGTGTGTGTGTGTTCATGGGGGCAGCCATACTTGTGCTTTACTATTCGGGCCACTCAGTATAAACAGTACTCTACATGGCTTATCCTGTAATCTCAGCAGGGATTTTTATGCACTGATTTACATCTACAAGTGTATATGAATTTCAATTATCAAATATAGAACTATATGTAAACATGTTAGGCCTTGTACACATGGGCTTCAGCTTGTATTAGAGCAGAGCGTACAATAGGCATTTGCAAAGCATTAGCAAAGCTTTTGCAAGCTTCAAGTAGCTTTTTTGGAGCCTTTAACTATTTTGATTTTGGAGTAAATGAGAGGAAATCTCTCAAGATTCAGGGGAACTGCCCTCTTGGGCTGGGTTCACACACGGCCATTTAGACATTAAAGCGGAGCTCCACCCGCACCAAAAATATTAAAAGTCAGCAGCTACAAATACTGCAGCTGCTGACTTTTAATAAATGGACACTTACCTGTTCCAGGTTCCAGCGGTATCGGCAGAATGTGACGAGCGACCGCTCGTCTCTCGGCTGCCCCGCCGCCATCCTCTGTCAGGGAATCAGGAAGTGAAGACGCAACGTCTTCACTGCACGGTTCCCTACTGCTCATGCGCGAGTCGTGCTGCGCGTCTCTATTGGTCCCCGTTGTGTCCTGGGAACTGTGTTTCCCAAGACACAACAGGGCATCTGCTGATAGGGGCGGGGCAGCTCCAGGTATCTCGTCCGGAAGTGGGTGCAGATACCTGTATTATACAGGTATCTGCACCCCCCTCCCCCCTGAAAGGTGCCAATTGTGGCACAGGAGGGGGGGAGGAATCCGATAAGCGGAAGTTTCACTTTAGGGTGGAGCTCCGCTTTAATGGCTGTGTGTTGTTGAGTTATTTTGAGGGGACAGCAAATGTACACTGTTATACAAGCTGTACACTTACTACTTTACATTGTAGCAAAGTGTCATTTCTTCAGTGTTGTCACATGAAAAGATATAATAAAATGCTTACAAAAATGTGAGGGGTGTACTCACTTTTGTGAGATACTGTATTTGCAGTGCGGGACATTGCATGTGATTCGGATAAGAGTCACACGCATTCCTATTCAAATCTCATGCAATGTCTTTGCAGTGCGATTTGAGCCATTCATTTGTATGGCTCAAATTGCACCAATCACACTGCGTTTTGTGAACCGTTTTGGGATGTTGTTAACTTAACATTGCCACCCCCTGCAGTTCACATGTATGCCATGAACTTTCAATGTGGTGCGGGAAACGTGTTATATCCTTCTCCTCCCCCTCTGAGCTTTGGCACACACTGGCCATATACTAAGGGACGGTTTCCTGCATCGCGCTCAAAACGCACTGCCCTTTGCGATCTGCTGCCAGTGTATTCCTAACGTCGCCCCCAATGCAGATCGTAAATGCAGTGCATTTACAGCCACCAAATTGAATGTGTGTGGCTTGTTTTTTAAAGTGGTGCATACACTACTTTTTCCGCGTTCCAGTGAGATTTGCAACTCATTAAAATGAATGGGCTACAAAATCGCACTGCATAGAAATGCATGGGAATCCCGGTGTGAACTGACCGTTAACGAAATTTGGATGGTTCAGCAGGGACGAGCCTAATTTTGTTCAGTGTATGGCAGTCCCTGGTTGACAGAAGGAAAAAATTTGATCGACTTCTCTTGAAGAGACATGCTGGAAAATTAATCTTCATCAAGTCTGCAACTGCTGATCAACTGCTGATCAACTGCTGATCAGTGTATAATAAAAGCAGTGGGTGTTGCTATCCCGGCAAGGAGGAAATCCTTAATTTACCTTTTTTTCGTTTTTTTAATTTCAGCCAAAAAACAAACTATATGGCCAGCTTAACTCCTGGAGTTGGGCTTTAAGTAAAATGAGTGGTCACTAAAAATAGATTAGAATTTCCTTATGCAATATTTCATATTCTTCTGTAAACACCTAAATCATATCTTTTGACCTCGTTGTTGTTTTTGACATGTAATGGAATTGAGATGTGTGCATGTCATCTGTTTTCAGATGGTAATTCTGTAGTGAACTTGACCCTGAAAACAGTATTATTTTGGTTAGTATATTTTTGCCTTTTAGTATATTTTTATATTTTAAGTTAGTATATTTTTATCCGTTTGGTCCTCCGTGTACAGCTACCGATTGGATATGCTCTTTAAATATTGTAGGCAACAGATTGTAAACGGATAGGCCACATTCTGTAGGTATGGGATAATCTTACACAATCGCCAACGTCTGCTAATATAAGAAATGAAAAGACGACTTCTGTACGGGTCAACAACTTAACAAGTAGACCAGTAGCAGCATTAATAGAAAGTAATCATGAGAAGACTGGTCTGTCTGCCTTTTATGAGCCGAAGCCTGCCCTGACAGACTTGAGACTGTACAGTGATTAGGAACAGTAAAAGAAATGCCTTTGATGTACTTGTCTGGGAGGTTCCAAAGTCAGAAGCACAATTAACCACCAATCTAGGAGGTGCCAGACATGGGCTCCTGGTGTGCTGCCAAACACTGCCAACAGTATCTGTTCAATTACACACTAATATACTGTATTCACTGTAGTAATACACTAAGAACCTAAAATATTTCTATATTTCAAATGGAACTACAGTATAGCCACTGACAATAATCCCATGTAAAAATCTGGCATGCTGGTTGTACCTAGGTCGATTGATGGATCGACTTGGGTACAATCAGCCTGCCCATAGATGGTTTGAATCTTGGCCGGTTCAGCAGGGATTTGAACGATCTATGGCCGGCTTAACTCTTCCCTCCCCTCAGACTGACAATGCTGCTGTCCAAAGGCTTCTGCTTTACTATTTCATCCAGAATGCAGACAGCCAAAGCCCTCATTCACACTGTAACCTCCACTATGCGGAATCCGCTTGCTCAGCGGGGGGATCTCTCCTCTGATCCCCACTGAGCAGGTGGATGACAGGTCCGTATCTGCTCCGCTATGCAGAGCGGACACAGACACAGTCAGCCCCGTTCTCCTCTATGGGGCACTCAGATGGAAACGGACCATGTGTTCATTTCCATCCGATCTGATCCACTGGATGGATGGAAAATAGGACCACCATCCATCTGTTTTTGGCGGACAGGATCAGATCGGTTGGCGCGGGTGTCAGCGGACATGCGTCTGCTGACATTTGCCGCTCCATAGAGGGCAATGCAGTGTCCAATCAGGTCTGCCTGAAAAAGGCAGAGCTGAACGGGCCTAAGACAGGAATGTTACTGGCTGGATCATCAGGTGAAATAAAGGAAAAAAACTCTAAGGCCCCTTTCACACGGGCGGCTGTTTTGCCGCTGTTAAAAGCATGTTTTGTTATTTTGAAATTAAGAGAATCCTAAAACACGTGGTCCCTTGCAGTTGTGCATTGTGATTAGCTGCGTTTACGTGCGTTTACATGTGGCTGCGTTGGAACATTTTTGCTATTTCTGATGTGCTTCCTGTTGTGTTTCTTTCCTTGTTGCCGCTGCTATCCGCAGGAGAAATAGTACACTGCGATTACCTGCAGTTATGTGCAGATAGCTGCAATAAATCAGTCCTGGACGCAGTCAAATACATTTTTTCTAACCGCACAAAACCCCCATGTAACGAAACCGTTGCTAAATACAGTGTGTGAATGGGGCCATATGAAAGCATTGTGTGAATTTAGCTGTGGTAGATAACTTCATCTATCTGCAGCTAAAAGCTGAATTCTATCCACCCGTGTGAAAGAGGCCTAAAAAAGAGAACTGTTACAGCCACCATCTAATGACTGGTAAGCTGCAATGTCTTACATTTTTTTGTTTGGGTTTAATACCGCTTTAAGCTTGCCATATCCTGGCAGATTTGTTTTCACTCAGCCTGCAGGCTAAACTAAAAAAATATTACAGATTCCTCCATCCACGCTGTACAGTGCAGATGAATGAATCTGATGGTTCAGAATGATGTCAGTATATCTGAATGGCAACTGCATATAATACACCTATACCAGTGATGCCACCCCAGATGTTTTGGAACTATATTTCCCATGATGCTAATGCACTCTGCAGTGTAGTTGAACATCATGGGAAATGTAGTTCCAAAATATCTGGGGTGCCTAAAACCTATTCACCTACAGAAACTTCCCAGTACTACTACACTAGAAGAAGACACCCCTGTGGTATCCTGCTTTTTCTCTTTTCTCATTTTCAGAGTACTGTAGTTATCTATACTAAATACAAACCTAGATCCCCACAGGTTTCACTTTTTTTGAAGACCATACACATAACAATTTAAGGCTGGGTTCACATCTCTGTGTGGAGCCACTCACAGCAGGGGGTCTGGTGCGTCCCCGTTCACCGTTTCAGGTCCGATTTTGGGACGAATTTTTGGCTGAATTCGGACCTGAAACGGACCAGAAGACGCACAGGGCTCCTGTGCAATTCGCTCCGCAGCTGTCCCAGAGCTGTGTGAACCAGCTTCATTGAGAGCCGGCCACAATCTCCTCACATGCGAATCGGATGCGGGGAAGCCCTCATCCAATTCGCAATAGTGTGCACCCAGCCTAAAGCAGAAGTTCACTCCAAAAGTGAGGCACTGCCCATTCTCTTCATCTCCCCAGCCTGTAACTAAGTTTACCTGCTCCAGCTTCCTCAATCCTTGCCTAGGCAAAGATGAGTTTGCCTCATCCCACCCCCCTCTATGCCAAAGTGTCTCAGGAGGCTGCAGGACCAGCCTTCTTGTGCCACACAATCTCGCACAGTGGGGAGCCGCCTACGATTCACCAACAAGGCACAGCCGGTGTCTTGTCGAGTTGGTTCCCCTGGCGGCTTGGTTCCTCTCTGTACTGGGAACCATCTCGGCAGAACACCGGCTCCCAAATCCAAAATGTTCTTTGTATTTTTTTTTTAACTCTATAGCTCTGATCTTGGAGGCCCATTACCTTTAACAGTATTCTGAGGCTGATGCTGTACATAGGCAGAAAAGACCAAGCCACTCTGAGTAACCTTTGAACTTGCTTTTCTAATACCGAGAACAGCTGATCAGCAGACGTCTGGGCTGAGCAATGTTTGCTTTTCTTTTATGGACATGAATGAAAACTCCTTAAAGGAGCCGTTTAGAATAAAGCTGGGTACACACAAGTTTTTTTATTTCGTTCAAAATAACTGTCAGCTCCGGTCGGAGCCGCTGTACTAATGATCCAAAATTAGTACAACGATCTCCCCTGCTGAGCTGTTGAGTTCTGACAGAGGGACGGCCCCCCGCTGTAAAACTCTGATCAGCGCTCTCTGCCATTGGCTAAGAACGCTGATTTGATTGGCTGCTGGTTTTACAGCATGCATGTCCGACAGTATGTCCGCCATTTGTTTTTTAACCGGCCGATGTCTCCTGACATTCACCCCGTGTGTATGGGGCTTAAGAGTCATAAGAATTAAATCTTATTATTTATTATAATAATAGTACAAACAATTTACACAGCATTTTACATACTGTATGTTCAGATCACTTCTATTTTTTTTGACACTCGTTGCCTCTCACCTTTAGTCATGCACAGTTATACAGGCTCCTCTCCTGTACAGAAACAGCTTATTCTGATTTCACTGCACACTGTAAACTTCCCACAGTGTGCATTAGATGCTACAACAAGTCTGACAGAGCCTCCAGCCTTACAGTCTCCACCCCGTCCATAGATTTCAGTTTTTCAATCGTGAATGTTCAGCATCACATGCAGGATTTACCACAGCTTCCTTTTTTTTAGGAAAATTTATATACAGCACCCTGCTGGCTCCTACCAGCAGCTATGATTTGCTTGCATTTTATAGATAAGCACAGAGACCAAATGATGGTGGTTTCACTGTGTCTAAAATAAGTTATGTAGAAGGTCTTCCGACCTGTTTTTGTAGATGGTACAATGTTTCACTACCCCTGTTCTTTACAGAGTGTTTTGCCTCCCCTGATGTACCCATTCCCACAGCCTTCCCTGTACTCCCCTTTTTATTATTCACTTTATTATGTACTGGAAAATGTTTAAATAAAGAATGCAAAAAAAATGTAAATAAATAAATAAAACAAACATGTAATAAAAAAAAAATGTATATATATATATAAAATATATATATATATATATATTAATAAAGGCCTACAAATTCTGTATGAAAAAGGTCTCTTCTATCATCTTAACATTTAGTATTACCTTAAAAAGAAATCTGTAGGGAACGCGAAGGCTGTGGGTGGTGGAGCGTTTATACAAGTATACAACTGAGCTTCATGTTATCAGTCTGGCATCACATGCTTTGGTCTTCTGGAGACTATGCTGATTAAGAAAATCATAGGTTTGCCAAACTCTCCATGCAACAACAGTTACCATAATGATTCAACCAAGAGTTCCCTTAGTATTCAGGCCTGGGTAAGGCTTCTCATATGGTAATGAGAACCATTTAGTGTAATTCAAGCTTTTTTTTTTTTTTTTTACCCAATAGTGCTGTTTGCTTGTAGAAGCTATAATTACCCCATTTTAATGTTGATCCATCAAGAATTTACTCAGAGTGGCCTTCAAAAATGTAGGCAGTATTTGCACATGATTAATGCACTAATGTATTATCAGTATGACAAAGCTAGTAATAGGAGACAACAACATTATGCCTGTATATACATAAATAGAGAATATGCTATAATGCCTTATATAATGCCTTACATAATGCCTTATATAATGCCTTCACCTACTCAAACCTAAAATTCAGCAAAGTGTATGATAAACTATCGCAGAACCTACTTAACTGAAGAGACTAGTAGACATGATGAGAAAATAAGCTGAAAAATACAGATTTCAAAGCGATTGTACAATAATCTGATAGTTAGTACAATCTTTCGAGAGCCAAGCGCGACAGTTAATTGCAAAATTATCTGAAGGGACAAACACAAAAAATGTTCTCGCACAATACCAGAACGAGCGATTTTCGTTTAATCAGTACAGTATTCATCCGAAGAAAATTGGAAGACCAAGACCACACATGCTCAGAAAGAATACATTACAATAAAATACAACACATTACATCGCTTCCGAAGATGTATTCTGTCATATGAGAATTTTCGTAACTTCATTAACCTATTGGTTTTCGATATAAGACTGGCATTCAAAAATAATAGGCGATCATTCATCTGATATTCTAATCGTGTGAACGAGGCTTAAGGCAGGCCATACATGAGTCTTTTTTTTTGTTCTACCAGTGGGTTGAAAGAAACAGTATGACTACATTCCCCCATCCACATACTTGATTTGGATGGCAGAATCCCTCCCACAGCAGTATTGTATTCTGACAGCGGCCCCAGAATACAGAATACAGAATACACTCATCAGCACTGCCAGCGGCACTTACCGAGAAACATGTTTCCAACAGGCTGGCTGTACACAAGCCGATCAATAGTGCCCTTGCTATAGGTGTAGGTCATCTACGTACCTCATGATGCCTGACTGGAAAACTCCCAGGATGTTGGTACGAACACCGCTAACAGAGACCGAGCTGATAATGTTCACCTTCCCCATCACAGGAGTGAGCTCTTTCTCTCATTCAAACCCCCTCTTATTTCTCTGGTGCAGTAACGCTGAGCTCAGCCTTTGAGAGCTCACTCCTGTAATAGTGAAGGTGAACATTATCAGCTGGGCCTCTGCTAGCGATGTCCTTAGCAACATCCTGGGAGTTTCCCAGTCAGGCTTCATGAGGTATGTGGATGGGCTACTCCTATAGCAAGGGCATTATTTAACTTTAGTCAAAGCTGCACAGTTTGTTTTTATCGACAGACACCCCTTATCTACATAGGCAGTTTTTTTTTTTGGTAAAGGCGAACTAACCCTTTAAATAAAAGTATAAACTGAAATATCCTAAATAAAATCTTAGAAAAAAGCAAAATAACTTATATTGGAACTAAAATCTAGAGATCAAAAGTTCCTTATTCAATTTTCAAAATTACACACATTTAACTGGTAACCATAAGATGGATGTTAAATATGAGCTAAGCTAGGAGATTTTTGGTTAAATTGATCCTGTATGATGCCAAGAGTGGAACAAGGTGTTGGAATAATGGAAAACACTGTACCTGAAAAAAAAACCCAAAGAAGATAGGCGCAATGGGTTTCCGCATGATAAGGGGGAACACAGAACTGTCATCAATGGAGGAGACCAAACTTGGAGGTAAATTGGCCATGATGTGCTCCTAGGGCCCCAATTAAAATGATATCTGCTAACTGATTTTTAAAAGTAACCTGTACCTCCTCCTATAAATAAACAGAATATGGAAGACACCACTGCTAAACTGTTGAAAATGCCAGCTGCTTGGCTGTGTTTAGCTGATGAATAACTGAGGTTTCCTGTAATCCTTCAGGAAATGCAACATAGAATGCAACCAAAGCTGGGCTGAGGCATGTCACATTTTATCCGAGCGACCAGCGAGAGCATTGTTCTGAGCACGTGGGTGTAAGGTTTATACAATATAGGGTTTATAAAATATGGAATCAATTATTTAGTTAAATATCCTATAGCTTTCTGACCACAATAGTACATTTTAAGGGCCAGAGAAGAGTCAAAACCATTCTAATACACACAAGCCAAATGATGATATAGCTAGATTCCAGAGATTGTCATTTTTTTTTTTCCATTTCATTAGAGTAAACTGCATATAAAAATATCTAAAGTGTACTTTTAAACTTTTGATAGCATTTAAAAAATGCAGGTTTGATGGCACCTGGTTGTCAAGGTTTATTTTTGGCACAGATCTGGAAATGCTGGATCATTGCAAACTGTCTTCAGTACATATCTATGTATATGGTCTCATGTCAGCAAAAATGCACACATGTGCTCATAGTTTTTTAAATCCCTTTGCAACATTGAGACCAAAATTGGGAGATGACCCATCAGGCGCACCTTGTTTTAATAAATCAGGTCCAATGCATCCTAATAAAAATCAGTGTGTAGGGTTTGCCAAGATGGCTGCTTCCAGTTAAAGCTTTAAAAAAAAATTGATGCAATGGCAAAAAAAAAGGGAGCCGTTCTAAATATATCCATATCCCAAGTAGCCTTTATTTCACACTCACAAATTGGACTATAGAATAGGATGGGAATACAAAATGACATGATGGGACAGCACACACCTTCTCTTCTCTGCTAATGCAACAATAAGGCCGCATTGTGTGGTAGATCAATACTGTCAGCTGTGTCATTTCAGGTACAAGAAGAATCAACCTCCACTAAACAATCAGAAAACCCCCAAGTATGAAAATCAAGCGATCTTTGTTACCCTTATTGAAATTTTATTTTCTTAAACAAAAGATTCCTTACAGTGTAGACCTCTAACATATTTACCGGCAATGCCACTGTAGAGAACATTCAATACATAGTGACAAATGTGGAGAGCATGGCTTTTGACCCTTTGCTTTCTCTAGAATAGAAATCTGAGCTGTCTGCAATTCCTCTGCTCTGCGGCTATTGAGGTGCCCACTAGCTGTCACTCCCACCCAATCTCCAGCAACATGCTGTATACATTGTACATGATCTCAGACAAACGAGAGACATGCTGCATTCCATGCAATGCCAGTCCAATATCTCTATGAATGATATTTCTAGAGTGCAAAATGAAATTTCCTGGCTACCCGAAGAACGTTTAGGGTAGAAAAGACAAAACCAATCACCAATGCAGACATTGATGGGTTTCTGCTGACTCAAATTATATTTCTTCATGACTCGGCCAATCATTACCTGCAGTAACTCCACTCATAACAGGCAGGCAAATTTCCACTGCAATTACAGATCTATTACTTTATAATACAATTTTTTTTGTTTAAACATCCGTCCCCCAAGAATAGAGAATATTTCTTACAGATTCCATATAAGCTTTCGAGGTATGATTAGGATAAGAGCCCATTTAGATCTATGCGTGTGCGTAGCGGTGCATTTTTTTGTAGCGTTAGGTAGGTGTATTTTCATAAATTATTTCCTTTCAGCATTGACATGCATTAAAAAGGTGTGTTTTCAATGCGTTTTTTACTTTTGAATTTGGAGTGTTTAGAGTTAACCTCTTCGAGCTGGCGTCACACCTATATATGCATCAGCGCGAAGGTAGGCCTCAATGCTGAGCTGATGCATACATGCGTCGCTATCTTATTCTGCGGACATGCTTGACTGGCGCCCCAGAACAGTGATGAGCTGTCAAAGGAGCTCTCTGTCAAGTACCATTGATCAGGAGCCGGTAGGTGCGCCAATAACAGTGAGTGCATAATTGCCAGCCCCGCCTACTGGCCTCCAGCGTCACTGGCTAGTTAAAGGGCCAATGGCAAGGGGTTAACAATAATTGACCAAGGCTTTTTTTTATATCCATTGGCCACACATCAAACCGTATGTAACATGCATGTTGATGAATTGCCATTCACATCCATAAGTCCCTCAATGCACTAAAACATAGGAAAAAATGAATGCAGTTTTTTTAGAAAATGGGATTGCAACACGTGCGTTAAAAGGCAGCAGTGAAAATGGGACCTGAAGAATATCCCTGAACCCTTATTGTTTTAATTATTACTGTATTGAATCTGAAAATAGAAAATGTACTAATAAAAAGCCATAGACATGGCATATGAGTGCTCACGTTGCCCCTATTCTTATTTCAATAAAATAAAGACTAGCCTCTTCTTCAAATGAAGCTACGGATGAAGATCGATATTCTCCTGGGAGCGGAAAACAAAGTCTGTCAAATGAAAAGTGACTTACCAGCAGCTGTGGCCAGCAGCAGGGTGGAATGTAAGCCAAGAAGCAGAAGAACCAGACTCTGATTTGAAGCCATAACCCTCAGTAATCCCAAAGAAATCGGACAGCGAGAAGACATAGGAAGGAGACAAAAAAAAAAAAAAAGAAGAAGAACCTAGTGTGGCTATAATCCGATTTCACAATAAATGTGATTTCTAATCCACGGGCGGCAGAGGCCCTTCTAGCGCAGGATCCTCAGTGGACTAGACTGCCTTCTCCCATCAGATAACGCTCATTCCAGCTAAGGGAGTCTGTTCTCCCAGAGAAACTCAACGATTTCACAGCCCTTCACAGCATCAAAAAGTCCTTACAACAAGGTCCCGCTAATACCATTTCCCAAAGCACGGTATTACACAGGGGACGCTGCCCTTCTCTCCGACCCCTCACGGGGAACTAGAAACACCAAAAGCCATTAAAAACGATCAGTCGCTGCACAAAACTCCAAGGCGACAATGACTGCCTAATATTCTGACCAAAAATAGAGAGCTCCTTCTTTCAAGAGACAATACATTGAGAATAGGTCATTGCGTTGGCCAGTTTCCTCCTATGTCTTCTAATACTGTGTCCATGGACCTCTTCCAGCATCCCTTCCAGTAGATGATTTTTTTTTTTTTTCCTGAGTTACTTTTCTTCCTGCCAGTGAAATGATTGTTTTCTACACTCCATTTGTTAGAAATGTAGATGTCCCATGTGGGGGGAATGCTGGGATCAGATAGTAAATGGTTTCAGCCTCCAGCATCAATAGATCTCGTCAATGTGCAGCTGTCTGTCCCAGGTCCAAGGTATCCCCAGCTTGCCTGGAGTTATCCTTCCAAGATGAGGCCCTGCACGGGCTGCACAAGAATGTCTCCTGCTCCTGTGGTTTAAAGAGAGCCTTGAAGCCTTAAGGAGGCACCCTCAGCCAAGGCAGAAGCCCCCCTCTCTTCCCTTGGGGAAGCCATCTCAAGGGGTGTTGTGCTAATGGGAGAGGGCTGAGGAGGAGGGGAACTGGAGACAGAAGTGTTGATGAGGAAGGCACCGGATCGCCTCCCCTCTCTTTCTCTCTCACACATACACAAACCTCCTCCTCCTCCTCCTCCTGAGCTGCTCCTGTGTCACAGCCAGACACAAAGAGGCCTCTCACACCGCCCAGACTGAGGAGAGGAGGGGAGGGTGACGAGGGAGGGCAGAGTCTAGGCCTGCAAGGCTTTTTTTAACCTTCTTTTAAATCAACTTTATTCCACGCTTACAAAAGAAACACTCATTTAATCGTGTGTATGTTTTTACTAGGGCTGCAACTAATGATTATTTTCATAATCGATTAGTTGGACGATTATTGTTTTGATTAATCGATTAATCGGATAAAATCATTAAAAAACGTAATATGCAATTTTTTTCCTTTATTTAAAGTAAGAATGAAAATGATGAGGCAGCACTATTCTTTCCAGGAACACCAATGATGGGGCAGCACTATTCCTCCCAGGATCACCAATGATGGGGCAGCACTATTCCTCCCAGGATCACCAATGATGGGGCAGCACTATTCCTCCCGGGAACACCAATGATGGGGCAGCACTATTCCCATAGCTCCCAACAGTCCCTGAGTTCGAGGGACTGTCCCTGATTTGGAACAAATTCCCTCTGTCCTTTTTTCCTCCTTATTTGTCCCTCATTCTGATCTATATAATTGTATATAAAATGCACTATTTATCTTTCAACAAGTGTTACCCAGTACTAAAGCTTTCATCCAATTTATAAATGGCTTCATTTGTAAATGTCAAAACCCAGTATAAAGGAATAGTAGTAAAAAAAAAACACTTTTAACTGGGTTTAACCAATCATTTTTTTTTTTATAATTCTCCTTTAAGGGGGCATGGCGGGGGGGTGTGTCCTATGCCTACATACTTTTGCTAATAGGTGTCTCTCAGTCCCATCTCAAAAAGTTGGGAGGTATGCTATTCCTCCCGGGAACACCAATTATGGGGCAGCACTATTCCTCCCGGGAACACCAATGATGGGGCAGCACTATTCCTCCCGGGAACACCAATGATGGGGCAGCACTATTCCTCCCGGGATCACCAATGATGGGGCAGCACTATTCTTTCCAGGAACACCAATGATGGGGCAGCACTATTCCTCCCAGGAACACCAATGATGGGGCAGCACTATTCATCCCAGGAACACCAATGATGGGTCAGCACTATTCCTCCCGGGAACACCAATGATTGGAAATCAAAAAAGGAAGAACTCCGGACAGCCGCACACCGAGAAAATAAAATCCAAAAAGTTTATTTAAAAGCAAAAAAAAACACTGCAATCCATACACGGCAAAAAAGGGGGGTACAGAGCTGACGCGTTTCGCACCACAACTAGTGCTTACTCATAGCTGATGAACTCACAAATGAATATCAAATATATATGCTTACAGGATGTGCATCACATGATTGTTTGAAGGAAAAAGGCTGTTACCAGCAGCTGAAAACTAGGCTTAATTGGATATCAACATGTGCTGCTAGGCTAATTCTGCAGAGTGAGAGTGACCACTTTAAAAGAAGCCTGATGTTGTTTAAAGACAAACTTAGGTGAAAAGTTATAAGACCTGATAAGGAAATCGCATAAAAATGCATAAAACTATCAAGTGTGCATGCAGTGTTATGTGTACACACTTAAAGGGCCCATTCAATAGAATAGCCCAACCCAATTGCGATTTCAATGAATGTGATAGTGAAAAAAATCTTTTTTACGTGTGTGAAGGAACTATTAAGATACATTTAAATAAAAGAAATATATACATAATGTTCAAAAAATGTGAAATGTATATAAACTCTCCAAAAATAAAATCTATATATTTGTGATAGCGAATGGGTGAGGGGGTGAATAGATAGTGAGGTATGTATATAACCATTTATTGGTATTATATATATCCGCTAGCCAAATCGCTGTGATGAAATCGCTAACCAAATCGCTATGATAAGGTTTGTTGAACAACACTTGCCGAAAACCACCTGGTGAGTTGAAGTTATATTTAAATACTATACTGGTGATACTAATACTTAACGGTTACATTGTGTTTCCTAAGTTATTTTAAGTTATTTTAAATTATTTTAAACGTGATTCCTGATGTGAATTTTAGTATCCAAGACTTCACTTGTATATTGTGTGGATAGGCATGTTCAAAAATGAAATAAAATTAAAAGATAAAAAAATAAAAAAAAGATAAATGACAAAATATATAAAATGTGAAGAAAAAAAGTGAATAGACAATCGTGCACTCTAAATGGTGTGTCTATATGTTTAATTAATCATTTTTGTATTTATTTTTGTTTTTATTTTGTATATCTAATGTTGTTCAATCGGGTTGATAGCCTGCATAGTGTGCTAATGGCTATATCTTCTTTCAAAGGGTTTTTAGCAAAACCTTTCTCATTGGCTACTGGCAGTGTCAGTGATGAATTTATGCATTTTGTACAATAGTTATACATGACCAGTGACTGTAATCCTTTTGAGACTTAGTAATTGTGTGTCTATGGACCAATCCGTGGACCCGGGCGACCAAATTAGATAGAAGTCCCGACCAGTGTCGGTGCTTCTATGGGGCGGTGGGCTGCAGAGGCATCGCAGAAACCACCCAATTTAATGTTATTGGGTTCTACGGGCCGCTGACAGCTGTCTATTTCAATGAACTGTCCCAAGACAATTGGTGGAAACATTGAGAGGTAAGGCGGATAATAAAATGCACTATTTATCTTTCAAAAAGTGTTACCCAGTACTAAAGCTTTCATCCAATTTCTAAATGGCTTCATTTGTAAATGTCAAAACCCAGTATAAATGAATAGTAGTGGTAAAAAAAAAACACTTTTAACCAGGTTTAACCAATCATTTTTTTTTGTATAATTCTCCTTTAAGGGGGCATGGCAGGGGGGGGGGGTGTGTCCTATGCCTACATACTTTTGCTAATAGGTGTCCCTCATTCCCATCTCAAAAAGTTGGGAGGTATGCTATTCCTCCCGGGAACACCAATTATGGGGCAGTACTATTCCTCCCAGGAACACCAGTGATGGGGCAGTACTATTCCTCCCGGGAACACCAATGATGGGCAGCACTATTCCTCCCGGGAACACCAATGGGGGCAGCACTATTCCTCCCGGGAACACCAATTATGGGGCAGCACTATTCCTCCCGGGAACACCAATGATGGGGCAGCACTATTCCTCCCGGCAACACCAATGATGGGGCAGCACTATTCCTCCCAGCAACACCAAAGATGGGGCACTCCCCCCCTTTCCCAGGAACACCAATGGGGCACTATTCCCCCCTCCCAGAAAAACCAATGGGGCACTATTCCCCCCTCCCAGAAAAACCAATGATGGGGCACTATTCCACCCAAGAAATACTTATAATGGGGCACTTGTTGTCATCACAGAAAGTACACTGAGTATTGTATTGTAATAGCCATAGCCGCTACCTTATATTGCAGGGGCAGATCGGCACTCACGGCTGCTTCTCGCCTCTCTCTCTCTATTCCTGAGGCAGCAGCGGGCGGGGCTGAGAATATCAGGGGGGCTGACGTGCTTGGTCACATGATCGCTGCTGTATACTCATGAGAATACGGTGGCGGGGCCGCCGGCTTGTACATGGGATTCTAACACTGAGGCAGAGGTGGGACTGGCAGGGAGGAAGGTACGTGCCGTTAGACCAACTAATCGATAATGAAAATCGTTGACAACGATTTTCATTATCGATTTTTACTGATTTTATCGATTAATCGTTTCAGCCCTAATTTTTACGTAGAATCTTGCCAGCAATGGCCCTAACAGCATAAAGCTAGTCATAGATGGCCAGAACTGCTGAACTGGCTGAATTTTGATCCATGTATGGCTATACCCATTCAAATGAAGGTGGTCTATCGATAGAATTTTCATAAACGGGCTTATTGAAAAAATTTGTTTTGATCAGCACATGCAGCCAACCGGCTGAATGAAAAAAACTAAACCATGTATGGCCAGCTTTACTGGGAATCACACAGTACAGGCTCTCCTCACATAACGACCAGGTTCCGTTCAAGCAACCAGGTTAAACAAATTGGTCGTTAAACGAGGAGCCACAAGTAATCAATATTTTAAGCATTCTTAAAGCGGAGTTCCACCCAAAAGTGGAACTTCCGCTTTAAGCACTCCTTGCCCCCTTACATGCCACATTTGGCATGTCATTTTTTTTTGGGGGGGGGGGTGGGGGGGTGCCTGGTTTGGAGTGGGACTTCCTGTCCCACTTCCTGCTTCCGCCTACAGCCCCGCCAAGGTAATACCTCTCCACCTAGGTGGCCCCTCCCTCTCTGCAATATTCTGAGACACGTGACAGGTCCCAGAAGATTATCTGTCCACTGGGAGAGCGCAGTGCGGCTCGCGCATGTACAGTGTGCGCCCGGCCGTAAAGTCACAAGCTGTCACGACCGGGTGCCCACAGTTTCAGTGGAGGTGCCGAGGAGAAGAGGAGGAGAGGAAAGGGGCTCCGTGTGGCCGAATTGCTGGATCGTGGGACAGGTGAGTGTGTTTATTAAAAGTCAATAGCTACACTTTTTGTAGCTGCTGACTTTTAATAAACAAAAAAAGCCTGGGACTCCGCTTTAACTACTGTACCGTGTTCTGAAAAAAGGTCTAAACACAAAATTCCAGCTCAATAACGTTGTTCTAATTTGCATAAGTACAGAACACAAAAATATAAACAACAAAAATTCTGTACTGTACTGTGCAATACAATGATGTACAGTTCATTGCTTGGGTCGGGAGAGCTGGTCGTAAGTCGTTAAAACAAGGAGTATCTGTATATTATCTCACTGTTATTGGACAATACACTTGCCTTCTTCCCTCATATCCCTCAGCTGCAGCTTCATAGAACCGTAGCAAACCTAAGGCTGCATTCACACCTGTGCAGAGCGACTTTCAGGAATTTTTATTTGAGAGTTTTTCAATGCTTTTAGAAGCGTATTACAAGCTTTTTCCAGCTTAAGGCATTTTTGTTTGGCCAATAGAAAGCACTAGGGGGAGGGGGGATAGGTGGAGGAGATTAGGGTTTGAGAGCTGAGAGACATAAAGGGGTTTGAATGGCTATTAAAGGTAACCATCCTCACCTGTGATGTGTTTGTTTGTAATTACTGTGTGTGTATAAAAGGTCAATGAGTTTCTGGACTCCTGACAGACCCTTGCATCTTTCATCCAGTGCTGCACTGACGTTTCTGGATTCTGAGTCATGGGCAACGCAAAATAATTGTCAAAGGCTCTGCGGGGAAAGGGTAGTTGAACTGTATAAAACAGGAAAGGGATATAAAAAGATATCCAAGGAATTGAGGAATAAAGGATTTTTTTGGGTTACAACCACTTTAACTAAACCTAACTGTGGCTGCCCCAAGTTGCCTGCACAGCTGAAGTCTCTTAGAGAATAGTGCAAACTTGGCAGTGCTCTAACAGAGAATGCCATGTCAAAGGTTTCTTCCAGGGAATCGACATTCCAGAGGGGACCATAGGTTCCAGAATGTCTTTAACATAAGTTCCCCATGCTTTTCCTCAATGTTTCCTGGAGCCCCCCTAGGATCCGGATGTCTTCCCTTTTAAAGAAAACACGGGAGGGAGGCTGGACCCCATCGAAAGCCTGTGAACATAATCGGGGAAAAAGCAGCAAAACATTAACACTTTCCCCCTGAACTGGGCAGCCGGGTGTTAACTAAATACACACAGTAGGTAACCTGCCTACATACATGTTAAAAAATATCCTGTTCTCTTTGTATTTCTTCCTTTGAAATGTGAAATTCATAGTGATCCTGCCAGTACTATTTCAAACTGACCACGCTAGGCATTACAACACATCCATCTCAGCATGGTCAGTTTTATGGCTGTGCTGGGAGTCCTGCCTGCCTGTCTCCCAATTATAATACTTTTTCTGACACCCCCTCCCCTGCAGAGCCATTCACTGGGAAGATCAGTGTACTGGTTTTCTCCACACTCATAGCTCCTTTTGCAGCTGAGAACAGAAATCATGTGATCATTAATAAAAAAAAAGTGTAGCAGGCATGTTGTAATGCAATTTCTCCTTTTGGCCACAAGATGGAGACAGAGAGATGCTGACTTGACTTTCCAGAAAACTCAGAGACACAGCACACTGGGAAAACAGGGAGTTTCAGGAAGTGCTGAGGTAAATGAGGAGACTAAAGTGCTGAGATGATTGAAAGAGAGAGAGAGAGATAGGTTTTCCACACAGCACTACAGAGAGAGTGCTGACAGAAGATCTGAGGAGGGCTGTCTGAGGAGAGTGAGGAGAGCGGTCTGAGGTACCAGCATCTGATTGAGGGGAGAGACACACGCTGACACCAGGGACTGTGTGACCCAACAGAGGGAGAGAAAGCCACGTCTGTCTTGATACTACCAAGGAGAGTTACCGTGAGGAGAGGGGATAGGGGACATTGAGCCCAGGGACCGTGCTCAGCAACACAGCGCCATCTAGCCCAGCGGAGACAACCCACACACCGCTTTGGAGATCACAAGACCCAGCCAGGTATCCTGTTGGCCGTTGTCCCATCACCCTGCCAGTTCAGCTACCAGCCATCCTGATCGGCCGACAGGAGGTGATCAAGTGCCTTACAACATTGCCAGGAGCCTGAACCACCATTTGGGACTTCCGTTGTGTCATCACCCAGAGGATTGGTTAGCGGGTTTAAACCCAACATCTTTCTTAGCACAGTACAGACACTGCATGCAGACACCTATTCCCCTTTCTACTGTCAGAGGATGCTTGTTTGGAGCGGCCACTTTTAGCCATTCTGTTCTTACAAACCACTATCTAACGGGATTTCCTAGAGGATTACTGTCTCACTTTTGATTAATTAAACCTACTCTCTTTACAAAGGGCCCCAACGTTTGCTAGCAGAAGACACTAGTACCCTTCAACTCAGGACCTGTAAGGTTACAGAACTGTGCTTACTATACCTGTTAACCCATTTCTTCTTTTTGTATTGTTACTTTCAATGGTGTTTGTGGCCCAGAAGGAGCTGAGAAGTTGATAGATCTTCTCTCCTCCCTCTCAGCGTCTGTGTTATGGGTATATAGATTACTGTTGTGTTACTGTCGTGTCGTGTTACAGTTGTTAAGTATTGAAGGTTGTCTTTTCCAATGTATTAATTCTTTGCAGAAAGGTTTAACAGTATTGTAAGCTTTCATATGCTTTAAACCATGATAATATATTCAATTTGTTTATCACTACCAGGTGTGTGTCTGTCTTTGGTGCTAATCCATTCTAGATTGTAAGCTCTAACAAGCAGTATTGATTTGTGTTGTAAGTGTACTGTCTGCCCTCATGTTGTAAAGCGCTGCGCAACTGTTGGCGCTATATAAATCCTGTATAATAATAATCCACAGCCACGATGACAGAATTTTCCACATGTGTCTTTAAATGTGTTTGCAGTAATTTAATTTAACCAGGTGTGCCAGAGGGGCTGAGGTCATTCTTGAGGTTGAGGCGGAGATCAGAG
This sequence comes from Lithobates sylvaticus, assembly GCA_028564925.1. Taxonomy (NCBI): domain Eukaryota; kingdom Metazoa; phylum Chordata; class Amphibia; order Anura; family Ranidae; genus Lithobates; species Lithobates sylvaticus. Next base: position 128,042,262 of record CM053031.1, read on the forward strand.
AACCCAAATTTACCAAGCGGCTCCTTCGGGGGTGGCACTACAAAAGTATTTATAATTTGTTTTTAATATACAGTTTATCCACATGTAAACACAATACAGCTGCTCTGTTTTTAACATTAAGGCTGGAAGGTTTCCAAGTCACCATGAAATGAGAGTGAAATAAAGCTGATAAGTAATAGGACTATAACCTGGCCAGAATTCCTTTGTTATGAGGATAAATAACTCTGCAGTGCCTGCAGCTACAGAGGTCAGTAAAGGCTTGTTTCAAAGGTCACTTACTTCTTGTTAAGGATATCTAAATACTTGAATGTCCATAGCTTGGCCAAAGGATCACTGCACTCATACAGTATACATCAACCTTCAGATTTCCCGTTTTTGACAGGAATAGCCAAGGATCTAATTAATGTATAAGGGTTGTTCAGCAAAGTTGAGCTATGGAATTGTCTTTGTTTTATAATGTATACGGGAGCATTTAGAATGTCCCATACTGTTTTCAAAGGATTAAGCAACTGGACCATGGCAAAAAGTGTGCAGTTGCTATTGTTTCCAATAAAGCACAGGAACTGTTGGATTATTATTACTACCTCATTGCTTTATTGCCTGAACAGCAACCAACGTGTCCTTATTAAAGTAGAGCTAAAGTCAAAACTTTTTTTTTGGATAGAGTAAGAGAGGGTTATCATGCTTGTCAGTTTTTTTGCCATCTATGTCTCAATGGAGATATATCCCTTCACTTCCTGTCCCACAGCCAAAACAGGAAGAGAGTAAACCCCTGATAGGGTCACCAGAACTAGTGTCACCATTGGAAGATTTCAACTCTAATCCTGTTTTGATAACAACCCAACATTTGGGATTTGTTTTCACTTCCACTCGTGGTGACAACGATAAACAGGACAAACAGAGAGTGTAAATCTCCACGACTGGGGGCACAGACAGTAATAAACTCTGACAGATGTTCTAATCCCTCTCCACTCTACACAAAACTAAAAAACAAAGTTTTGCCTTCAGTTATACCTTAAAAAGTTGCACCTGCAAACATGTAGAGTTGGAAGATCGCTCATGCATGTCTGACCATTTTGTAATGTCTATGGCCAAATTTTGAAAGAAGACCCATTAAATAAAAGTCATACTAACCATAAAATAAAAGGGCTGTTATTGATAAAGGAAGAGAGGGGATTACTGACATCAATATGAACACATGCCAAAGATTCTAACTTTTTTACAGACACAATGTAAAAGTGAACTCGCATTGCACAGAGAAGAGGGAGAAGAGCAGGCATTTCAAATCCCTGGGACTGTGGACCACCTGCCGGAGCTCTGACGGCTCAGCATCACCACTGAGTTGTCAGAGCTCCAGCTAGTTCATCTTTACAATTTTATCTGTAAAGGAGAACTAACACTTTAACTTAAAGTGGAACTTCGGTCATTTTTTCATCTTTCCATCTATTAAAGCTTCTGCCCTTGTTGTTTTTACTTTGAATAGTAAAACATTTTTTTCTCCCAGTAAATACCTTATACAGACCACTTCCTGTTTCTTGTCTGGAAAAAAAAGCCTAGGCTTATGACATCATGCACAGCTCTCTCTCTCTCACTCTCGCGAGAAGGGAGGGGGGATTAGTCATAAGAGGGCCAATGAAAGCTGCAGAGCTGGAGGTGTGCCTCTGTGTGTCTGTTTAAATCCAGGAAGTGAACAGGCAGCAGCTTCAGCTGCCCACAGTTAAAATGGATGCAGCCAGACTCAATAGAGGGAGATTTTTGCAGCATATTTGGCAAGTATAGAATCACAGTATATATAAAATAATATGAAAAGTGTTGGAGGAAAGCTTCACAATGGCAAAGATGTTTTTATGACAAATTATGTGAGCAGACTACAGTTCCTCTTTATATACATAAATGTTTTGCATGGAGTTCTACTGTATTTGCTTTTAAAATGGATTGCAACTTGTTCTGAGCATGGTTACTTTCAAAGCTGTATAAACAATTTTTGAAATAAATGTAGTGAGCAGAGACTGTTGACTTGGTTCTGGGGACACAACTGCAGGATTCAGGTCAGTAACAGTAAACCTTCGTCCCCCCTGTGTCCCTCCTCGCCTAAACCTTAAAGCACAAAGCATGAAGCAAGCAACCCCTTTAAATGCAATCATATGGTCCATTTCGGCAAATTGGGCTGGATATTAAATATGGCTGCTGTTCTTATCTTGGAGAAAGTTAATAATTCTGAAAGGTTTACAAATACTTGCACAGACAACAAACTGAAATCATCAATCATAGCATCTATTTCTGCTGTGCTTATTCCCCATAATAATCAATACCATTTTATTCTTTCAGAGACAAATATAATGGGCTATAAATGGAATATAAAGGAGACATTGCAGTCGGCATACTTACATAGTATTTTAAAAAATCATTCAACATTTTCCAATTAAAAGTATTTCCAAGATGGAATGAACATTTATTGATTTTGTTTTTTTATGTCATCCTTTTTATAAAAAAAAAAAAAAGCATATACTGTGAGATACTGAAGCAGAGCATAATCCCCTCCCTTCGGAGACTGGGCTGCAGGGCAGTATTCCAACATAATGACCCCAAACACACCTCCAAGATGACCACTGCCTTGCTAAAGAAGCTAAGGGTAAAGGTGATGGACTGGCCAAGCATGTCTCCAGACCTAAACCCTATTGAGCATCTGTGGGGCATCCTCAAACGGAAGGTGGAGGAGCGTAAGGTCTCTAACATCCACCAGCTCCGTGATGTCATCATGGAGGAGTGGAAGAGGCCATTCAGTACCCCTGGCCATGGGTCTCTATATCTGGAGGGGGCACACATTCAGTGCAGATACTTCCACTACCCCAGCCTCAGATGCCTGCCGTCCCTGTCTGAGAATCTTACACACTGCAAATCACAGGCTCTTAAAGGGGCATACACGCCTCCCTGTTTTTTTTTTTTTTTTTTTATTCACGAGAGCTCCCCCAGAACACTCACTCATGCCCTCAAAGGGCAAATCTGTGACCAAGAAGGCACCAAATCAACCGCCCCAGTGTCCCAGCATCATTCTGGACCAGCTTAGAGTGTTAATTGCAGACATGGAACAGGCGGCGGGCCCAGCGTCCGCTCCACCCCCTCAGGGGTCCCAGCAACCAAACGATACCAATGTCATCCTCGCAGCTATAGAGCAGAGTAGAACCTCCTTGCTGGTCCGCATCGACCATCTGGCTGAGGAATGTAACCTCATCAGGGCGGACTTGGATAAATTCCGGGGCAGACTCTCTGAGACTGAATCGCGGATCTCTACCACGGAGGATCTTACTGCCCGACATGATGATGCCCTCCAATCACTTCAGCGCACCGTCCAATCCCTGGTGGCCAAATCTGATGACGCCGAAAATCGCCTTCGGAGGAATAATGTCAGGGTCCTGGGTCTCCCGGAGGGGGTGGAGGGGGATCAGCCAGCAGAGTTTGCAGAGGCCTTCTTTAAATCACTTCTGAATCTGACGGAAGTCCCCCCGACATATGTGGTGGAGAGGGCCCACAGAGTCCCAACTGGCCGGCGCACTCCTGGGGCCCCGCCAAGACCCTTCCTGGTCAGGTTTCTCAACTACAGAGACAGAGACCGCATCCTCAGAGAGGCCCGCACACATCCCACCCTTCCCTATGAGCATACAACAGTGCATCTCTACCCTGACTTCTCCGCAGATCTACAGAGACGCCGCAAAACCTTCACTGATGTCAGAAGACGACTCCGGGACCGAGACATCAAATACTCCATGCTCTACCCAAGTCGCCTGAGAGTTCAACATGGTGGATCGGTGAAGTTCTTTGAATCCCCCGAAGAGGCTGATACCTGGCTAATGTCTTTGCACTGACCCTTATCCATACTCTCCAACCTCCAACCATGGCTGTTGTTCATGTTTATCTTGGGGTCTCGCTGTGGGCCCCTTCCATGGCGGGCTGTGGGTGACCCCCCCCTCACTTGGAGCGATGTTCTCCCCTAACCTCACCTGATCCTTGTTAACCGGAGCTATAGCGTGACAATCCCAACACACCTTCCCGTAGACATAAGGCCCACGTAGGGTATCGGTGGACTATCCGGTCCTCCACCAGACGGGACGAGATCTACGTCCCCCCGCACTCGCCTACTGTTAATGGCCGGACACTGACAGGGACCCTCCCTGAAACCTTGAGCCTCAAGCAGGCGATTTGTTATTGCTATAAAAGTTAAGGGATTGAAAACTACAAGCCCAGTTATGTTGGGGTATCGGCAATGTAGTAGGGTGTTACTCAAAACAGTTAATACTGCCAACTCAGGCAATGTTTTTTTTTTTTTTTCTGGGCACTGACCACTTCCCGACCCCCCCCCCCCATGAGGATCTGGGAGGCGTTGGGAACTGGTCGGGTTGGCACCAGATGTTTTGGGAAGTTTAAGTTGGTTGAATGTTTTTTATTTCTGTTTCTGTTGTGTCTGACGTACAATGGCTCTTGCTCCACTGCTGCTCACCAGGTGTCACTTGCTCGACTACTACTAACCTCCTTTAATTATGATGACCACAGTGAATATGGCATCACGTGATCAGGATACCTTCTCAGTGGTGTCTTGGAACGTGCGTGGCCTCAACTCCAAATTTAAGAGGGCGCTTCTTTTTCGATATATCAAACAATATACTCCAGCTGTTCTGGTTCTGCAAGAGACACACCTGGTGGGCAGTAAGCTAAGGGCTCTGAACAGGCCCTGGGTACAAAAGGCTTTTCATGCCTCTTACTCGACATACGCGAGGGGGGTTTCCATTTTAGTACATAGATCTCTCCCATGTGTCATAGATGCAGTTCACACAGATCCGCTGGGTAGGTATGTGATACTGGTACTCACGCTATGGCAACACAGGTATGTCTTTGCTGGCATATATGTGCCTCCGCCCTTTAAGGCTGAGGTTCTACATGCTATACTGGAGAGGATCGCCCCTTATTGTCCTGCAAAAATTTTATTGCTGGGGGATTTTAATGCCATCCTCTCCCCAGATCTAGATAGGCCCATACCACCTAAGTCTTTCAGCGGGGAGTTGTCAAACTGGGCGATAAATGCAGGAGTCACGGAAGTCTGGAGGTGGAAATTCCCATCCACCAGATCCTATTCATGTTTTTCAACCTCCTACAAAACCGCCTCCAGAATTGACTATGCGTTTGCCAACCCCTCCTTGCTGTCAGACGTTATAGCAGCTACTTATTTGCCCAGCGGTTTATCCGACCACAGCCCCCTTGAGATCACCCTGCGCACCTCTGCCTCTCGTAGTGGCTCTATGTGGCGCCTTGGTGCTCAATGGATTTCCCAACCTGATATAGCCGATCAAACCCCACTGGCCCTACGCAATTACTGGGACTCTAATGAAGGGTCATCCTCTCCTGAGATAGTGTGGGACACCTTCAAGGCATATACAAGGGGCCATTACATCTCGGCCATTAAAGCGGTCAGGGTACAACAAGCTGCTACCACAGCAGCATTGGAGGGCGAGGTGGGGTTGGCTTCTGACTAATATGGAAAGGTCCCTTCCGCCTCAAACTTTGATGTGTTGCATGCATCTAAACGCAGTCTCCATCTACACCTGACAGAGGTTACTAGATTGGAAATGTATAACGCAAAGCAAAAGTTTTTTGAACAGGGGGACAGGAATGGCAGACTGTTGGCAATGATGTCTCACCATGACGCCCCTCATACCGTGATCCCTGAGCTTACCTCTCCCACAGGTGAGGCCATCTCCTCCCCGGAGGCTATTCTACAAGCCTTCCGTGGCTTTTATGAGTCTTTATATACCACTACACTGCCCTCTGGTTTAGATCCGGAGAGGTTGGAATCTCTCCTGGATCCGATGGCCCTTGGCTGGCTTTCGGATTCCGAGAGATCTCAATTGGTTGCCCCAATTACCCCGGAAGAGGTTCAAGATGTAATTAACTCCCTATCTACGGGCAAAGCACCGGGCCCAGATGGTCTCCCGACCGACTTCTATGTAGCACACGGCAACGTGCTGGCCCCCCGGCTGGCCGCCCTATTTACACACTGCTTGGAACAGGGCTCTCTCCCACCCTCCATGGCACACGCACATGTTATCCTCATCCCTAAGGAGGGCAAAGACCCCAAATTATGTGCCTCTTATAGACCTATAGCACTCCTTAATACGGACCTCAAAATCCTAACTAAACTCCTCACCACTAGACTTAACCCATTACTCCCCTCTCTCATTGACTCGGATCAGACCGGGTTCATGTCCCGCAAGTCTACAGACATCAACCTCCGTAGATTGTTTACCAACCTCCATGCACGACATGACAATCAGGGAACTAGAGTGGTTGCCTCTCTCGATATTGAGAAGGCTTTCGACTCGATTGAGTGGCCTTTCCTGTGGGAGATTCTTCGGAGAATGGGATTTCCTTTGGTATTCATTCGCTGGCTACAGACTATTTATCGTTCGCCTACGGCTGCCATTCGCCTGGGGGGTCGTCTGTCTCCTGATTTTGAGCTTTCCAGGGGTACACGACAGGGCTGCCCTCTCTCTCTGGCACTTTTTGCCATTGCCATGGAACCAGTGGCGGAGGCGCTACGTGTCTCGCCACACATTAAAGGTCTACGGCTGAGCTGGCTGGAGGAGAGAGTGGCCTTGTATGCAGACGACCTCCTCCTCTTCCTGAACGATGCTGGCCCCTCCTTACAGGGGGCTTTGTCAGTCCTGGAGGAATTCTCGGTGATGACTGGGCTTAAGGTTAATTGGGCAAAGTCGCAGCTGTTGGCTATCGATGCCGACGCTAAAAAAGAGGCCTCGGCATCTTTGCAGTTGCAATGGGTGGACAAGTTCACCTACTTGGGGGTGTGTATTTCAGGGAACGTGACTGACTTCATTCCAATGAACTTGTCACCTGTCATTGACTCTGTAAAAGCCAAACTGAAGGCATGGGAGAACCTCCCTCTGTCCCTATTGGGACGTGTTAATCTCATTAAGATGAAAGTCCTTCCCAAGTTTACGTACTTGTTTCGTAATTCCCCTCAATGGATCCCTAAGTCATTCTTCTCCCAACTAAACCAAATTTTTTCCTCCTTTCTTTGGGGTCCACGTCCCCCCCGCTTTAGGCTAACTACCCTAATGCGCCCTTGTTCACAGGGGGGCTTAGCATTCCCGGACTGTCGTAAATACTTCATTGCGGCCCAATTAGTCACTGCATTCTGGTGGCTTGTTCCAGATAGATCCAACTCGGCTTGGGCCACTGAGGCTGCGGTGTTGAGATCCGCGGAGGCACTGTCAAATCTTCTTTTGCGGGGTCCCAAGGCTCCATACGACCTAACCCCCTCCATGCGCACCACCCTTAGGGCCTGGAGGGAAGGTCTGACCTGTGAAAAGTATCCCCAGACCGCTGTGTCCCCGAACGCCCCGCTCTGGAACAATCCCAACCTACAGCACTTTCTTGAGATCCCAGACCCGGTGGTATGGGCTAGGTACCATATCAAGGCTCTCTCTGACATCACTGCGGACCTTACGATACTCTCCTTTGACCACCTGATGTCTCATCACAATGTCCCGCTCTCACACAAGTTCAGATATCTACAGTTGTCCCATGCTTTCAGAGCTCAGTTCCCGCCGGGTGAAGGGCAGATGGTGCAGTCCGACCTTGAGCGGATTTTGCGATTTGATTGTTCTGAAAAACCCACTTCAGTGCTATATGCACACCTCCTCCGGGTCTCTTCTCCTGGGCTGTCCGGGCTCCACCAGCAATGACTGGGACTCGGAGGATTGGGAGGACGTGTGGGACTTCCCATTTAAAATACTGGTTTCCTTGAGAGACCGCCTCATTCAATATAAGATTGTTCATAGGGCGTACCTTACTCCCGCTCGGGTGCATAAGATGAGGTCTTCTCTATCCCCGGAATGCTGGCGCTGTGACCATGCTCCCGGGGACTATATCCATATATTTTGGTCCTGCCCGGTAATTGCAGGTTTCTGGTCACAAATCCTTTCAGAGGTGAATGATCTGCTAAGTATCTCGATTAGGATTTTATCTTCTCCCAATTCTGTGTTAGAACAATTTTTTATGTTAGCGCGGTTTATTTATTTCCATTCCATAAGTATCTCGATTGCTCCTTCCCCAAAAATATGCCTGCTGGGGCTGGTGGGGGATCTGGTACCCAGAGTGGCTGAGAGAACCCTATTGGGTCTCCTGCTGTTCTATGCCAGGAAATCCATTGTTCTATGCTGGAAGCGAAAGACTCCTCCCTCTATAGGCTCATGGAAATCACTTGTTAACAAGGTGATACCCCTTTACAGGGACACCTATACACACAGAGGTTGTCCGAAAAAACATGACAGGGTCTGGAGTAAGTGGTTAGCGGAACCCTCCACTGCTGCAATAGATTAAGTGACTTCTCTGTTATATGTTGGCCCTTCTTAGCCTCCTTATAGTACATACCGGGTTCGTGGGATAATCTAGGTGACCTAACTCATTGTTGGCCCCCCCCATGGAGCAAGAACCTTGATAAATTCATTGCTGTCATTATACTACGGTAGTCATTGTTACTTTAATGCTTTTTGATACTATGACAATAATTTGTGACCCCTGCGTGGGTCCCTTCCCTGTCGACAGCCAGATGTTGGCTGTGCTGTTGTACGTCTGTATTGTTCTGTTTGTTAAGAAAAATAAAAAGTTTTTCAAAAAACAAAAAACAAATGCAGACTTACCATTCCTGCTGCAGGACTCTGAATATAACAGGAGTCCAAGCTTTGTCATAAGTGACCTTCAGAGACTGGGTTCCCCCTTAATCTGGGGTCCACTCCCTTGGACCTGTATAGCACCCTGTAGGACAGCACCTTGGTCAGAACAAACACTGCACAGGGTTCCATTACACAGGATCCAGCGCCGTAAGGCTGCATTACAGGGAAACCTCGAGGAATCTTCTCTCCTTCTCCATCCATTTTGGCTGACAGCTTTTTCGAATGATTGGAAATCAAAAAAGGAAGAACTCCGGACAGCCGCACACCGAGAAAATAAAATCCAAAAAGTTTATTTAAAAGCAAAAAAACACTGCAATCCATACACGGCAAAAAAGGGGGGTACAGAGCTGACGCGTTTCGCACCACAACTAGTGCTTACTCATAGCTGATGAACTCACAAATAAATATCAAATATATATGCTCACAGGATGTGCATCACATGATTGTTTGATGGAAAAAGGCTGTTACCAGCAGCTGAAAACTAGGCTTAATTGGATATCAACATGTGCTGCTAGGCTAATTCTGCAGAGTGAGAGTGACCACTTTAAAAGAAGCCTGATGTTGTTTAAAGACAAACTTAGGTGAAAAAGTTATAAGACCTGATAAGGAAATCGCATAAAAATGCATAAAACTATCAAGTGTGCACACAGTGTTATGTGTACACACTTAAAGGGCCCATTCAATAGAATAGCCCAACCCAATTACGATTTCAATGAATGTTATAGTGAAAAAAATCTTTTTTACGTGTGTGAAGGAACTAGTGAGATACATTTAAATAAAAGAAATATATACATAATGTTCAAAAAATGTGGAATGTATATAAACTCTCCAAAAATAAAGTCTATATATTTGTGATAGCGAATGGGTGAGGGGGGTGAATAGATAGTGAGGTATGTATATAACCATTTATTGGTATTATATATATCCGCTAACCAAATCGCTGTGATGAAATCGCTAACCAAATCGCTATGATAAGGTTTGTTGAACAACACTTGCCGAAAACCACCTAGTGAGTTGAAGTTATATTTAACCACTTGCCGACCAAGGACGTCATATGACGTCCTTGACTTTAAGTGGTGATATCTGAATGATGCGTGCAGCTATTGGCATCATTCAGATATCATTTTTTCCAGCCGGCGATTCTGTGCACCATAAGAACGATCATAGCGGCAGTTCCGCCGCCTGATCGTTCTTATAGGCAGCGGGAGGGGACGTCTCCCCCCTCCCGCCGCCATCCGGTGCTTCTCCGGGCTCTCCCGTGCCATCGGGGGCCCGGAGAAAGAATCGCTCGCCGCCGGATGACGAGCATAGAGATTTCCGGTGACCAGATGGTCACCAGTCATCTCTATGACCGTCGGAGGTCCGGGCGCGACGTTATGACGTCACGCCCGGTACCCGGATGTAAACAAAGCCGCGATCGCGGCTGTCAGCATGAGATCGGTAAAAAAATTTTTACCGATCTCATGCTTTCCAGCCTGGAGGAGAGATGTGGGGTCTTATTGACCCCACATCTCTCCATAAAGAGGACCTGTCACATACATTCCTATTACAAGGGATGTTTACAAGTGATCCAAACTTTTTTTTAAAAAAGTGTAAAAATAAAAAAAATTAAGTAAAATAAAAATAAATAAATAAAAAAAAAAAAAATTAAAACGCCCCTGTCTCGCGATCAGAAGCTAACGCACACGCAAGTCCCGCCCGCATATGTAAACGCCGCTCAAACCACACATGTGAGGTATCGCCGCGTGCGTTAGAGCGCGTGCAACAATTCTAGCACTAGACCTCCTCCGTAACTCTAAACTGGTAACCAGTAAAAAATATTAAAGCGTCGCCTATGGAGATTATTAAGTACCGAAGTTTGGCGCCATTCCACGGTTGTGCGCAATTTTAAAGCGTGACATGTTTGGTATCTATTTACTCGGCGTAACATCATCTTTCATATTATATAAAAAAATTGGGCTAACTTTACTGTTTTCTTATTTTTTAATTCATGAAACTGTTTTTTTTCCCAAAAAAAGGCGTTTGAAAAATTATTGCGCAAATACCGTGTGAGATAAAAAGTTGCAATGACCGCCATTTTATTCCCTAGGGTGTCTGCTAAAAAAAACGTGCTCAATGTTTGGGGGTTCTGAGTAATTTTCTAGCAAAAAAATTATGATGTTTACATGAAGGAAAATAGGCCAAAATAGGCCCGGTAGGCAAGTGGTTAAATACTATACTGATGATACTAATACTTAACGGTAACATTGTGTGGCTTAAGTTATTTTAAGTTATTTTAAACGTGATTCCTGATGTGAATTTTAGTATCCAAGACTTCACTTGTATATTGTGTGGATAGGCATATTCAAAAATGAAATGAAATTAAAAGATAAAAGAAGATAAATGACAAAATATATGAAATGTGAAGAAAAAAAGTGAATAGACAATCGTGCACTCTAAATGGTGTATCTTTATGTTTAATTAATCGTTTTTGTATTTATTTTTGTTTTTATTTTTATTTTGTATATCTAATGTTGTTCAATCGGGTTGATAGCCTGCCTTTGATGCCTTTTATATCAACTTTGTTACCAATTTGGATACATGGCATCTGCAGTCATCAGCATTCAAAGTTTTTGACATTTGGATGCAAACTTATCATATACATATAATTATCTATGATCATTACTATTGTCAAACTAATAATCTTCTAGCTTTATAGAGTCTCACATCATCCCATGCATAAAGAGCCGTATCATCTCAGACCTAGTGGAATAAATAGTTTTAAATCCACATTGTAAGGCTATGTGTACACACAGATAGATAGGGACTGGCTGAAACCCCTCCACTTGCAGTGTCCATAGAGTTGTGAACAACTGTGGTGATTGGTTGCACAACATTTTGGAATTGAAGCGCTTTATCGTATAATGCTCACTATCAGAGTGACAACCCGTTTTTTGCATCCTTCGAGTTGTACACTGGCTGTGTAATACGGGCCACATCTAATTCATTGATCCGCCTTACCTCTCAATGTTTCCACCAATTGTCATGGGACGGTTCATTAAAATAGACAGCTGTCAACGACCCGTAGAACCCAATAACATTAAATTGGGAGGTTTCTGCGATGCCTTTGCAGCCCGCCGCCCCATAGAAGCACCGACACTGGTCGGGACTTCTATCTAATTTGGTCGCCCGGGTCCACGGATTGTTCCATAGATACACAATTACGAAGTCTCAAAAGGATTAATTACAGTCACTGGTCATGTATAACTATTGTATAAAATGCATATATTCATCACCGACACTGCCAGTAGCCAAGAGTAAGGTTTTGCTAAAAACCCTTTGAAAGAAGATATAGCCGTTAGCACACTATGCAGGCTATCAACCCGATTGAACAACATTAGATATACAAAATAAAAATAAAAACAAAAATAAATACAAAAACGATTAATTAAACATAAAGATACACCATTTAGAGTGCACGATTGTCTATTCACTTTTTTTCTTCACATTTCATATATTTTGTCATTTATCTTCTTTTATCTTTTAATTTCATTTCATTTTTGAATATGCCTATCCACACAATATACAAGTGAAGTCTTGGATACTAAAATTCACATCAGGAATCACGTTTAAAATAACTTAAAATAACTTAAGCCACACAATGTAACCGTTAAGTATTAGTATCATCAGTATAGTATTTAAATATAACTTCAACTCACTAGGTGGTTTTCGGCAAGTGTTGTTCAACAAACCTTATCATAGCGATTTGGTTAGCGATTTCATCACAGCGATTTGGTTAGCGGATATATATAATACCAATAAATGGTTATATACATACCTCACTATCTATTCACCCCCTCACCCATTCGCTATCACAAATATATAGACTTTATTTTTGGAGAGTTTATATACATTCCACATTTTTTGAACATTATGTATATATTTCTTTTATTTAAATGTATCTCACTAGTTCCTTCACACACGTAAAAAAGATTTTTTTCACTATAACATTCATTGAAATCGCAATTGGGTTGGGCTATTCTATTGAATGGGCCCTTTAAGTGTGTACACATAACACTGTGTGCACACTTGATAGTTTTATGCATTTTTATGCGATTTCCTTATCAGGTCTTATAACTTTTTCACCTAAGTTTGTCTTTAAACAACATCAGGCTTCTTTTAAAGTGGTCACTCTCACTCTGCAGAATTAGCCTAGCAGCACATGTTGATATCCAATTAAGCCTAGTTTTCAGCTGCTGGTAACAGCCTTTTTCCATCAAACAATCATGTGATGCACATCCTGTGAGCATATATATTTGATATGTATTTGTGAGTTCATCAGCTATGAGTAAGCACTAGTTGTGGTGCGAAACGCGTCAGCTCTGTACCCCCCTTTTTTGCCGTGTATGGATTGCAGTGTTTTTTGCTTTTAAATAAACTTTTTGGATTTTATTTTCTCGGTGTGCGGCTGTCCGGAGTTCTTCCTTTTTTGATTTCCAATCATTGTGCTATTGGCCGGCGCCTGGGGCTCCCGCACGGGGGCGGGGGCATTCGCTTGGGAGGGGGAGTCTTGGAGCGGTGGTTGTTTGTTTCTCAGCTTTTTCGAATGGATGCGATTGAAGTCCATGATTCTTAATAGAACCGTTCAGACCTCAAAGTATGCTCCAAGAGCACATGTATCACATCAGTGACCACCACCTTACAGACACTGGCAAAAAAAGGTACTTCCTGTATGGGAGGGGTTATATAGAGGGGGACTTCCTGTCTTTTGGGTGTGCCAGTGTCTATTCACCTATAGGTGGCTTATAACCCAGATAGTAATTACTATAGCTGCTCTGTGTCCCATGATGTACGATAAAAAAAAAATAACAAACATGTTATACTTACCTGCTCTGTGCAGTGGTTTTGCACAGAGCAGCCCCGATCCTTTTCTTTTTGGGTCCCCCGCTGGCGGTCCTGGCTTCTCCCCCCTGCCGAGTGCCCCCAATAGCAATTCTCTTGCTATGGGGGCACTTGAGCAGGCTCGCTCCCAAGCCACTTTTTGTGTGGCCATTCACATATAGCATGTGGCTTGACTCTGCCCCCTGCTCTCTCCTCAATGGCTCACTGGCTGTGAATGACAGTAGCAGGAGCCAATGACTCCCACTGCTGTGTGAGCCAATGAGGAGAGAGAGACCCTGGAGAGCCGCTGCTCTCATACACATCTCTGGATCGAGATGGGGCTCAGGTAAGTATAAGGGGGCTGCACCCAGAAGGTTTTTTACCTTAATGCATAGAAGACAGTGATTATTGCTATCGGTTATAACAGCCGCTAGCCATGTAAAGTCAGGCAGGCTGGTTGTACTCAAATTGATTGCTTAATCAACTTGGGTACATTCAGCCTGCCCATACATGGTTGGAATCTTGGCCAGTTCCTGCTGAACGGACAAGATTTGAACCGTCTATGGCTAGCTTTAGAGTTTCTGTGTCAAAATCAAGTTCACAAAGATGTGTTTGAAATCTTTCACACCCCCAAAACAACAATTGTCCTGCATGCTTATTGAATAGGACTATTAAGCTGAGTATATATGGACAGAAGTTCAGCAGGAACTGGCCAAATTTAATTCTGTGTGAACCCTAATCTGTATAACAGAAGCCAGTCTTTAGACCAGCTTCTGTCAAATGGTCCTGCTGCAAAACCAGCATTCAATCAGTGCTAGCAGCCAATAGCAACAATAGTACTGCAGAGGAGATCCCTGCATCTGCCTTGCTTGTGTAGGTTCAAGGATCAGTCAGGTTTTTTTGTTCAATCAACTGGTTGAACAAAAAAAAACTGTCCTTTTTATACCCTGCTAATTCCCAGCTGTTGTTTATGAACTAGGACAGCAACTAAGCCTGCAGGGCAACTCATACTTTGATCCAGCTGCACCTGCACACATTTTAGAGGAACCCCACCCTTATAGTAAAAATTACAACAAAGGCAGTTTTAGAAATGTTCAGTGATGGCAGTCTACAAACATACTTCTAGATAATTGCAGGCTCTTTATTCTTTGCATACTTTATTTTTCTTTACCTCCCTAGTGTTCTCAGGGTGGCCATTTTAACTAAGGGCAGATTAATCCATCTCCCTTTACTTCCTGGGGCCGTGCCTGGAATCTTGGGGTTGTCTCCTGAAACATGTGACAGGAACTTCCCAGGATTCAGATGTGAGGCCAGGGTTACATCAGCAGTGCCTCACATAACCAGAAAGTGGAAAAACAGTAATTATAAGTAAAAGAAAAATATGTTTAGGGAATTAATTTAATATGGTATTATATCAGTATGCAGAGCTGTATGCTGCTTTGATTTTTAGTAAAAGGGGTTGGGGGATGGTGCATATACAGTGTCTTGAAAAAGTATTCATACCCCTTGAAATTTTCCACATTTTGTCATGTTACAACCAAAAACGTAAATGTATTTTATGTGATAGACCAACACAAAGTGGAAGGAAAATTATAAATGGTTTTCAAAACTTTTTACAAATATGTATATGTATTCAGCCCCCCTTTACTCTGGGAAAGAAGGGGAAAGGAAAAGTCCTGAGAGCCATATTGAAGGCGTTTACCACTTCTATTGTGAAATATAAGGATGCATTTCTCCACACTGGCTGTAACTACAGAGGCCAACGAGGGCCTATTTAAAGCTTGTTTATTGCTTGTTAAGAATACATACTTGAATGTCCACAGCCTTGTCATGGTACTATTTTAACTTTTGGTATGGCAGCACACATATATCCCACAATCAATTTTTCTCTTAAGACCACTTCTATTGTTTTCTGTATTGTTCTTTGATATTTAAGCTAACAAATATAAAAAAAACTTTAAAAGTAATAAAAAAACACTTACACAGTTCATGCATGATTAAGACCCCTCACAGATCTGTAAAGCTGTATCAACATGTGCTCTCAAAAATTTGGAAAAATTTGTGAGGCCTTTCTGGTGGCTAGAGCTCTGATGATTTGAACCTCTGGTTCAACCCCTGGTTTAATGAGGTTCCCTTTGTTAAACATAAGGATAGGCATATCCCATAGTATCCCTGTATTGAGTTTTCCCCTACTTGGTGTTTACCCTGCCCTAGGTCCCCCTTTTATGTAGATGTCTCTCTTGATCTTCTTACTCCAGCAGTCCAATATTAGAACAAAGGTGAGTAAATCTATTACAGCTCATTGTTCTGGTGAAGGATCTGTCTTTGGAAACCCTTAGAAACTGCTCCTATTTCAACCATGTACCACATTTATTTTGGTTCTTTTAGCCTAGGTTCACATTGAAGCGATTTGGCATACAATTTGCAATAGCACCATCTCAATCGGTGCAACGCCGACTTTGCGGCGCTGCACCGATTCCCAAACATAGTTTCTGTACTACTTTTGGCGACTTCGGGAGGTGATTTGTATAGACATCTATGCAGACACCCGCACACTCCATTGCCGGGTTGAAATTTTCAATTTCAAACCTGCTCCAATGTGAACAGCTTCCTGTGTCCATTTAGACACGGAGCCCCGACCCAGCCCTGCCTCCTCTTTGCCCTGATTGGCTAGCTGAGTTTATTTGAAACAAGCGACAGCCAATTGCTGCTGTGTCTCAGCCAATCGGGAAGGAGAATCTCTGACGGCTGAGACACCCGTGGACATCGCTGGACAAAGAGGGACCTCAGGTAAGTATTAGGGGGGCTGAGGGGGGCTGTTACACACAAGGCTTTTTATCTTAATGCATAGAATGCATTAAGATAAAAAGAAAACCTTCTGCATTTACAACTCCTTTAACTGCCACACAATAATACATAGTAAACTTGCAAAGAAACAAAGCTAGATGTGTACACATGTCAATTTCTAAATAACTAAACTGTATGATAAGCCTTTTCTTGATACTTGCTTGCCTTTAATCTTAAGGCTGCATTCACACCTTTCAGGCAGAAAATCGCGCGAATTGCGGCGTTTTTTCGCAGCGTTTTTTACCGCGATTTGCGGCGTTTTTTTACCGCGATTCGCAGCGTTTTTTACCGCGTTTTGCCGCGAATTTTGTGCAGAGCAAAAGGTCACCAATGTAAAAAGAATAAAAACGTCCAAATCTGCCCGATTCGCGCGACAAAAAAGGGTCCGGAACTTGTTTGAGCTTCAGGCGTAGGGCTTCAGGCGTTTTGGAGTGGAGATGTGAACCATCTCCATAGAGAATAATGTATTTTTTCCCCTCTAGCTTTTGTAGCTTCAGGCTTCAAGCTACAAAACGCCCAGGTGTGAATGCAGCCTAAGAGGCAGTAAAGTATCCTTGCTGCATAACTGAGAAGTGTAACATGAACAATCTTGTACATCAGTTAAAATCATTTGCTGTAAAATGCAACATTAGTGGAGCAAATTAAGCAAAAGCCAGATGTTCTGAACATTAATGAAGAAAAGTAACCACTGAATAATATAAGTAATATCCCATTGCAACTGAATATCCTGTCCTGTTCTCAGCTAATTACCGGGTCTCCCACTAGCAATCTACGTCAGCTCACTTCAGTGCATGATAAATTAACTAATTTTACAACGGGATCTGTTTCTTTGTATGCTCCTCTTGGGACTGCAGATTTTTAGTTTAACAGCTCATTATGATGACCCTCATATAATAATTACAAAAACTGGAGCCAAAGTGAAATAACAGTGTGTCCATAAATGTGAATGTGTTCATGTGAAAAGTCCACAGAAATATTTTTTCAGGCAGTTTTTCTTATCATTGCTTCTTTATATACAGTACTGTACAAAAGTCTTTTAGGCACTTGTGAAAAAAATTCTGCAAAGTGGGGATGCCAACCACTTGACCCCCAGAAGATAACCCCCCCCCCCCCTTCTTCCCGACCAGGCCATTTTTTGCGGTCGTGCAACTCTGTACCCAAATAAAATTTATATTCCTTTTTTGGTACAAATAGAGCTTTCTTTTGGTAGTATTTGATCACCTCTGTGGTTTTTATTTTTTGCGATATAAGCAAAAAAAAGACCGACAATTTTGAAAAAAAAAACAAACAAAATAATATTTTTTAAATTCTGCTATAAAACATATCCAATAATAGAATTGAAAAAAAATCGAATTTCTTCATAAATTTAGGCCAATATGTATCCTGTTAAAAGAAAATCCCAATAAGCGTATATTGATTGGTTTGCAAAAAAGTTATAGCATCTTCAAACTGTGGGATATATTTACTTATTTATTTATTTTTTTACTAGTAATGACAGCGATCAGCGACTTATAGCAGGACTGCCATATTGCAGCGGACATTCTAACACTAATTGACCCTACGTTCACACCCATGTGCTTTTTTGTGAGTTTTCTGTTTTGCAGAAACGCACTACAATCCATTTAACATGGTTTCCTATGGTACACATTCACATCTATGCATTTTCAGCAGTTCCCCACTGACAGCTGAATGTAAAAAAAAGAATTGCCAGCTTAAAAATTTGAGAAAAAAGGCCCCCCCCCCCCCAAATCCATACAAGGCCCGTCAAATCTGGTTTGGATTTGGAGGGAAACCCCACGCCAAAATTAAATTATAAAAATGGTATGGGTCCCCACCCCCCCCCAAATTCATACCAGACCCTTATCTGATTTAGTTTGCATATGTAGCGCTATACAAGCCATAACCATAGCGGAACCATACCAGGAAGCTTATAAGTGAGCTGCCACTCTTCAGTGTCTAGGCTGTTCCAAGTCCTGGTCCAGGTTCTATTGCACCCCCTGAATGCACTAAGCATCATTTCTCCCCTTTCCCCAGCAATGTAAAACTGCATTTTCCCCTTGGTTTGTTTACCTTTTTTTATTGTCCACCCTTCCCCTGACTGCCCTTCTCACCTAGGTAAGAATGACCTCTCCATGGCTCTGAAGCCTTCTGGGATATGCATGTCACATATCCCAGAATGCTTCAATTTAATTTCACAGTGGCTGGAGAAGGGAGACCAGGGAGAGGCACCTAATGACCTCAGGAACAAAGATGGCAGCACAGGATAAGGCGCATGGCAGTGGCACGACAGATCATGGCAGGACAATGCTTAATCCACTGGGCAGGTGAGTAAGTGAACTGAGGACAATCCTGGGTTGCAGGAAAGAAAATCATTTGATTCCCCCATCAGCACCGGTGTTGATGGGGGGAATCCTTCCTGCAGAGCTATTGTGTTCTCCTGGTGGGGGGCGCCATCCCAGCCAGGAGAACACACAATGATTAGTGCTATCGGCTCTAGCCGCTGGCAATAATCACATGAAAAATCAGACAGGCCGGTTGTACCCAAGTTGTTTGATCAATCAACTTTGGTACAATCAGCTTGCCCATACATGGTTTAAATCTTGGCCGGTGTCTTGCCGAGTTGGTTCCCCTGGCGGATTGGTTCCTCTCTGTACTGCGCAGGCGCAGTACGAACGACTAGGCATCTTCCGGAAATTGCCGAACCTAAACACATGTCAGTGAAGTGTACACCGCACAGCTGATTTTGTTTAACCTCCCTGGCGGTATGATTCTGGCTGGAATTTAGTGCTGAAAGTGGTACAATTATTTTGCATGGAAATTTGGCGTTTTTATATTGTAGGCATGCAATTCTTATGAATAACTCACTTAAATCTGTCCGAACCAGAGTCTAGTAGACATCCCGGGTATGATAAAGTTTGAAACACAAAATAATAAATTATAATATAATAAAAATATATATAAAAATGATTCAATAATGTAATCAAATCAAAAACACTGAAATTTGCTCAGTTGCAGAATAGTCGCTGTCATTAAATTTATTGTTTGATGATAAATTGTGATTTTATTTTTTTATCAGTGTTTTCTAGCTGTCTAAAACCACTTTTGACATAAAGGGACACTTTTTGGTTGCTATGGACAATCTCCAGTTTCCAGGCAGAAAAAAAATATTTTTATTATATAAAATGACATGCAGGGCACTGGGCAGACCACTAGGGACAAAGGGGATGTGTATTTTTTGTATACAGTACTGTAATCTGTAAGATTACAGTACTGTATGTGTATTGTGTTTTTAAACTTTTTTGAATTTGGCGCCGTTCTCCGCTCCCGTGCGTCGTAACGTCACAGGGAACGGAGATCGGCGGCACCCGGCACTGTGTGAATCGAGCGAGCGGACGGCTCGCACACACAGCGGGGAGACATCGCAGGATCCAGGGGAAAAGGTAAGTAACTTCCCCCTGTATCCTGCAACGCAAGCCCGAGCCTGGCTCGGGGTTACCGCTCCCAGCACAAAAAGCTGGACCCGAGCCAGGCTCGGGGTTACCGCCAAGGAGGTTAAAAAAATAAAAAGTTTCAAAAAATACACTCCTAATTGAAAAGAAACCCCCCCCCCCCAGATAGCACTGTAAAAACACGGCTTTTATATTACTCTCCTCGATATCCACAGCTGAACGATTTATTTTTCTATTTCCTTCGCCCCTTACTTAGACATTATAATAGATCCGCCCCTTAGTTAGACTTCCCCGGCATCGTCTCGTACACCGACTGCGCGTGCGCGGTGTACACTTCCCTCTCATCTGTTTAGCTTCGGCAAATTTCGGAAATTCCGCCGCGCATGCGCAGTACGGATCTACACTAATCCGCCGAGGGGAACCATCTCGGCAGAACACCGGTCCCTGCTGAACTGGTAGATATTTAAACCATCTATGGATGGTTAACTTTTCAAGGGTACAGCTTTAAAGCGTTTGTAAAGTCTCCTTGTTTACTTTACTAAAATAAAAAAGATGTCATACTTACCTGCTCTGTGTAAGAGTATTGCACGGAGCAGCCCAAACCTCCTCTTGTCCCATGGCAGCACTCTTAGCTCCACCGCTTCTCTGTGTGCCACTATAGGAAGTCACTTCCTATGGTGGCATACATGTGGGCTTGCTCCTGAGCCGGGCTGTGTGTGCCCATAGACTGTATTAAGCTAAAAAACTAAATTTTATTTTCTAACCCCTTTAAGAATATGGCTTCCATCTACATGACTACTATAACCGTTGTTGGCATTTTAAGATCAGTGCCATTTTCTTATACTGACGTATACAGTGGGTTGCATAATTTTAGAACACAATAAAACTCCAAATACTTGTTGTTGGAGCCTGATAAAGTGCTGTTGCCAGCTATTATTTTCCTTCCACATTTAAGAAAAAAAATGTTTTTTTTTCCTTGTAAAGAGAGACAAAAAATTCCAAATATGCCTATAAAACAGTGTTAACTGAAAACAAAGCACAGCGCATTTAAATAAAAATGGTTAAAAAACGCAGTGTGCGTTTATCTCAGTAAATAGGATCTACCTTCCTTTCTTCACGGTCTGCTGAGACACATTTACATTTCTCATCTGCATGAAATCTTCTCTTCCCTGATAGTAGTGATGACAGATAAAAGAGTTTTTTTTTTTTAAACACAAAGCTCAGGAATTTATTTGAAAAGCCACAGACTATGGAAACAGACAGACTGCAATGGGAAATCATCCAGAGCGGAGAAAGCATAGCAAACTTTTTTATTGTACATCCTTTTCTGCCTGTATATTAACCCATAGCGGGTGTGTAACTCTTCTACAGTGTCCAGACTTCACCCTCAAGCTAAGTAAATGTAGCTTAACAGTGAATCAGACTGGAATGTGAGAGAATATTTAAAGCCACCGTGGTAATGGGACACCGCTATTCATTTCAAAGTCAATGTGTCAGTATTGAGGTCTAATCTGGTTTGCTCTGTTCACAGACTTGTCAGGCCACAAGGTCAGAAAAACCACAAGTATGAGACACACCAAGGAAGGGCGTCTATTATCATGTCTGGGGAGAACATTTCTTTTTTTCTTTTCCGTACAGAAAAAACTTTAGGGCTCTTTGCTATTAAATCTGGCCATACATCACAGCTCCCAACTGTCCCTGATTTCGAGGGACTGTCCCTGATTTGGAGCAATGTCCCTCTTTCCCTCTCATTTGTCCCTCATTTTGGTCTGATCTATAAAGTTGTATTAAAAAATGCACTTTTTATCTTTCAAAAGGTGTTTCTCAGTGCTAAACCTTTTATCCAAAATTGCTGCATTTGTAAATTTCAAAAACCAATTTAAAGGAATAGTAAAAAAAAAAGCACTTGTGGATTTAACTAACCTTTTTTTTGGTTAATTCTCCTTTAAAAGGGGTGTGGCAGGAGGCGTGTCCTATGCCTACATACATTTGCTAGTAGGTGTCCCTCATTCCCATCTCAAAATGTTGGGAGGTATGCCTACATTGTTGAGTTTTTTGGTTTTGATCAGCCAGCGGGCTGAGCGAGGAGGATGTCCGGGAAATCCTCCCTGCTGCAATATTGTATTCTGACAGTGGAACTCTTCCAGAATACATTGATCAGCGCTGCATGCAGTGATTGAACAAAACATTAAGGCCCCTTTCACACCGGGGCGTTTTTCATGCGGTGCAGCGCTAAAAATAGCGCCTGTTCACCGCATGAAAAAATCCGGCCCCTTTAACTCCAGTGTGAAAGCCGGCGGGCTTTCACACTGGAGCGGTGCGCTAGCAGGATGACAAAAAAAGTCCTGCTAGCAGCATCTTTGGAGCGGTATAGGAGCGGTGTGTTCACCGCTCCTATACCGCTCCTTCCCATTGATTAGAATGGGACACCGCTGTAAAACCGCGGCAATACCGCCGCAAAGCGGCGCTACGGCGGCGCTCTGCGGGGGTGTTTAACCCTTTTTTCGGCCGCTCGCGGGGGGGGTAAAACCGCACCGCGAGCGGACGAATACCGCGGTTAAAACGACGGTAAAGCAGCGCTAAATATAGCGCTGCTTTACCGTCACCGCGGCTCCCCGCCCCAGTGTGAAAGGGGCCTTAGAGTCCTGTTCAGGTGGAGTCAATCATTAAGTTAAATCCACTTGAATGGGAACAGACATAGATGGATAAAAAGTCCCATTTATGACCAGTTTTTAGAGATTTGCTCAAGCTGAAAACAAAAAGTAATTGAGAAATCATAGATCCATTCTGATTTTACCAGGAATTATTGATATTATAGTAGTTGGAAAAAAGTATAATATCAACAACTTAGAACTAAAGCTGGGTACACACGGGCCGAATGCCAGGAGACATTTGCCGGTTCAAAAAAAAAAACGCCCGACATTCGACCCGTGTGTATGTCTGTTGGTTTAGCTGGCTTCTGTCGGATGAGCATGGTGGAAAACCAGCAGCCGACTGACTGCCAATCAGCACTCTCTGCCAATGGCAGAGAGCCCTGATCAGAGTGTTCTTTTGGGGGGTCGTCCCCCTGTCAGAACACATCAGCTCAGAGGGGGGCGATTTGCTGGACCTACTTCGCAAGTGAGTACAACCCGCTGGGTTGAACGGAAAAAACCCTATAGCGTGTACCAGGCTTTAGACTTACTGCTATCAGTGATCTTGAATTCCATGTTAAGCAATCTCTAAAATGATCACTATGAAGGAATCCCGAAGTATAAACATCTCACTTGCAGAGTGAATGACACAATGCATTTCCGTGTCCCAACAGCACTGCGAGGAGAAGCCATTTGTGTTGCAACTATACAGTGATGTTAGGACAAAGGTAGAAATAGTGCCAGAAACAAAAAAAAAAACTAGAGGATCACAAGGCAACTTTGTTATTAGCATTGTTATTTTTGTCTATCCAGTCTTGAGATTTATGTATCCCTGCCACACAGCTTAAAGGAGTTGTAAAATTTCAGGGTTTTTTACCTTAATGCATTCTTTGCATTAATGTTAAAAACATTATGTGCTGCAGCTGCCCCCAGAGCCCCCCTTTTTGTTTACCTGAACCCGATTGTTCCAGTGACGAGCACAAGCCCAGCAGCTCCAGCCACTGTCTTGGGTCCTCATTGGATAGATTGATAGCAGCAGGAGCCATTGGTTCCTGCTGCTGTCAATCAAATCCAGTGGCATGGGAGCTGGGGGTGGGGCCGAGTCCTGCTGTCTGTGTCAATGGCAGTGGAACTCGGAGTGCGCCCCGCATGGGTGCCCCCATGGAAATCGGCTCTCGGTGGGGGCACTCACTGGGATGCTGCTGCCGTACACAGCTATATTTATATTATGATATTATATACAGGCATAGTAGCGGACTGAGCTGCCCACCCTGAGCTGGTCTGATGGGGCAAGGGGGGGGGGGGGGGGGGTGTTGGACACACACCTATATTTTGTGTGTGTGTATATATATATATATATATATATATATATATATATATAATGATATTCTTTTATCCATTTAAAGTTGTCCAAACCAGTACAGACTGCTCAGCACAGACATCCCCCAATACAGACCCCTAAGTACTGACCCTCCCCTCCCCGGACCCTTAGTACAGACGCCCCTGCACAGTACAGATCCCTCAGGACAGTCACGCCCTCCAGTACAGACCCCCCTCCCCAGTACATACACATCAAGACAGTATCTTATATATATATAAAACCCCCCATCAGACCGGCTAAGGGCACCAGATACTCCTCCCACAGCTCTCAGGTGTAAGTGGGTGGCCTGGCGACACCATGGCAACCCCCCTTACATAAGGCTGTCACACCTCACCTTGGGCTGAGGCCGACGGTGGACACCCCCTCATCGCAAACCGACACATTCTCACCTATTATAGCACCAGCTCGGGGACAGGGCAGGGTGGGCGGCTCACAATACACCCGTGACCCGTCCCGGCAGGAGCTGGAGAGGACAGTGTGCAGCCTCTCGGGCGGAGATAGTAACATGTGAAAGGCTTAGCAGGGAAGTAGGAGGAGGAGGAGGAGGAGGAAGGACACAGGCCAGGCTGCGACGGAGGTGTTCCGGCCGTGTCAGCTAAAAAAATAAAGATAGGGCTTTCCTCAACCTCCTGAGAGTCGGGAGGGTGTCACCCTCGTAGCGACGCCACTGCACCTGAGCTTAACCCCACAATAGTTAGAACTCCCTATAGGGCCAGTCCACACCATAGAAACGCAGTCCAAATGCATTCCAGGTGCGTTTCTACATGCACGTTTTTGATGTGTTCTGGTGCATTTTTTCCCCTTTTATTTCTGCACCTTAAATAAGGACATGTGTAGATGCATTCCAGTGCATTTTTGGTGCACTTAGGTGCGTTCCAGTGCATTTTTGGTGTGTTTAGGTGCATTCTGGTGCGTTTTTTATGCATTTTACCAAGTTTCAGTACAGTTCAGTGCAGAAAAAATGCAGCATGTTCTAGTTTTTTTTTCTAGAACGCACTGGAACTGACCTCTCTGGTGTGATCAATGCCATTGGAAACCACATAACCTGTTATCCATGCATTTTTGATGTAGAAAAAAAACGCACTGCCCTCCTTGTGGTGTTAACCGGCCCTAAGTTCTTCTCACAAGTATACAATTTTTTAGTCTTGGATAGAGTAGAGTGTGACGAAACGCTCCCACACTCCTCTTGAGTGCTTTCGTCATATACCACTTCCTTCCAGTCTGGATACGGATCTCAGATATTCCAACCGCTCCCAAGCACCAAACGAGACGACACTTGCTTAGCTGCTCAACATGGACTGTTTTATTAGAACCAAACTGACAAGTATTTTTATACAGTAGAAGAGGAGGTCCCCCCTCCTGCTCATATTACTCTAACAATACACCTGTAACAAATTAACATAAACTAATTAACTAATCCCTTTAAGCAGCCGATGTGACTCTGTGCCCATCAGGATTTCACTACGAGCTAAACACATTTGATTATAAATTATCATAATTACAACCACAAGACATTTTATCACAATAGCAGGAGACCACCAGTAACAGACGGACCGTCTACTACATTGTACAGAGGACAATGTGATCAGCTCTCTCAATTAACATCTTGAGTTCATGACACTAGCATCTGACAGTGTGTGTCCCAACAGCATGAGACAACACACATTATATATACACATATATACAGCATTGAATCTGACTAGCACAGATTATTGATGGTTGGGGTTCTCCTTCACCCTGTGCCCCTTAAAATCCAGGGCCCATAATCGGTTGGCAGGAGGCTCGCATTTAGTCCTTTTAAAAAGCCTGTGTCCCGGCTAGGTCTGTCACATAGAGGATGTTTAGAACACCTGTAGTTTTTTTTGTTTTGTTTTTTGGTGTCCTATTGGGCAGATTTCCCCCCACTTTCTGTCCTGAAGATGCAATAGAAAATTAGAAGAAATCTCCTTGTAGACAATTGTCACCAGAACAGGTGTGTCCCCTCAGAAAGGTTATCTACTGTTCTGAAGATAACCGTAGAACTTTGGATTTCCCATCAATTTCTGTGCTGGTGAGAATGGCCACCAGGAGAAAAGATGAAACTTCCTAAAGGGGGCACAGACAGCAATTAAAACGGGGGGTTAATACTTTTACACTCCATGCAACACTTTTAGGATTACATACAGTATACTGCAGGGCTCAAAATTTCAAGTCCTGAGCTACTAGCCAGGCCTCAAGGGTTACTCGCCACCAGTTACTCCGCCCCACCCAAAAACATGCTCGGCCCCACCCCTAAACACTCCCTCATTAAATGACACTTAAAATGTTTTATGCAGAATTAAGTTATAAAAATAAATATTATAATATAACAACAACTTTATCTGTGCCCACCAATGCAGCCTGCCTGTGTCCATCCTCCATGCACCCTGCCTGTGTCCATCCTCCATGCACCCTGCCTGTGTCCATCCTCCATGCACCCTGTGTCCCTCCTCCATGCACCATGTGTCCCTCCTCCATGCACCCTGTGTCCATCCTCCATGCACCCTGTGTCCATCCTCCATGCACCCTGTGTCCAACCTCCATGCACCCTGTGTCCCTCCTCCATGCACCCTGTGTCTCTCCTCCATGCACCCTGTGTCTCTCCTCCATGCACCCTGTGTCCATCCTCCATGCACCCTGTGTCCATCCTCCATGCACCCTGTGTCCATCCTCCATGCACCCTGTGTCCCTCCTCCATGCATCATGTGTCCATCCTCCATGCACCCTGTGTCCATCCTCCATGCACCCTGTGTCCATCCTCCATGCACCCTGTGTCCCTCCTCCATGCATCCTGTGTCCATCCTCCATGCACCCTGTGTCCCTCCTCCATGCATCCTGTGTCCCTCCTCCATTCACCCTGTGTCCATCCTCCATGCACCCTGTGTCCATCCTCCATGCACCCTGTGTCCCTCCTCCATGCACCCTGTGTCTCTCCTCCATGCACCCTGTGTCCATCCTCCATGCACCCTGTGTCCATCCTCCATGCACCCTGTGTCCATCCTCCATGCACCCTGTGTCCCTCCTCCATGCATCATGTGTCCATCCTCCATGCACCCTGTGTCCATTCTCCATGCACCCTGTGTCCGTCCTCCATGCACCCTGTGTCCCTCCTCCATGCATCCTGTGTCCATCCTCCATGCACCCTGTGTCCCTCCTCCATGCATCCTGTGTCTTTCCTCCATGCATCCTGTGTCCCTCCTCCATTCACCCTGTGTCCATCCTCAATGCATCCTGTGTCCATCTTACATGCATCCTGTGTCCATCCTCCATGCACGCTGTGTCCATCCTCCATCCACCCTGTGCCCATCGTGCAGCCTACCTGAGCAAGGGGAGGAGAGGAACAGGAGAGCCGCCCGGATGTTCAGAGCGCAGGAGAACACAGCAATTACAGCTTTCAATTCAATTGCCGAGTTCACGCCGCTCAACGTCATATACAGCCCTGCCCCCTGGCCGGAAACTTTGAATGACAGATCGCCTGTCCTGATTGGACGTGTGATCTGTCTATCAAAGTCCTGGGACCAGGGGGCGGGGCTCTATCTGTATCAACGAGCAGTGGGGAACACGGCAATGTTAAAAGAAAGCTGTTATCGTTGTGTTTCCCCCTGCGCTCTGAACATCCGTGCTGCTCTCTCTCCCTCTTCCCCTCCATGATCGTCACCCAGGCTGCCGGCGGTGCTCGCCCCCCTCTGCTCCAGGCAGCCCTTCCTCGCCAGCCTTCAAAATGCACTCGCAAAATGCGAGCAGGCGAGTGCAATTTTTGAGGGCTGGTATACTGTATGTAAGGCTGAGTACACACGGGGCGAATATCAGCTGGTTCAAAGAAACCGTCTGACATTCGGTCAGTATGTACAGTAACCTGTCCTACAGAAGCTAGTCTAATGACTTTTGTCAAAGGGACGTGCTGGAAAACCTGCATCTGATCAGCTGCGAATGGCTGCAAACACTGATCAGTGTGTTCTGGCTGGGGGAGGGGAATCCATGGAATCCATGGCAATCTGCAAGATGTCCTCCAGCTTTCTGGATTGACAGCACTGCCTCTGTTGTGGTCAGGTGCTGATATGACAAGTTACAGACTTGTGAATCAGCCGTGACAATGTTGATAGGCACATCCCTACAACATCTTCTCACCCCACTGTAGTGCACGTAGCCTAAACAAGAGGGGCCCCTATGTTCTAAATTCAGGAGCAGTGCAGCATTGTTGCCACACCAGCATGGGAATATGCAGGTGGACTTCACTGGCAGTCTCAACAGGTATTTATAGGAGTTTTCAGGGGGAGTAATGCCTCGTACATACAATGAGATTATCGAACGAATGTCATTTGTCCAGTGTTTTTTTTTGCATGCTAGTCTCCATATCAAAAGAGGTTACTAAAGTTACGATTCTCATATGACAGAATAAAAATTCAGAAGTGATGTCATGTAATGTCTTGTATTTTAGGATGAATACTGTACTGATTAAATGTAAATCGTATGATCTGGCATTGTATGAGAAAAATGTTGTTGTTTGTCTCTTCGGATAATATCGGATGATCGGCTCTGGAAAGTTGTGTACTAACCATCAGATTATCGTACGATCGATTAGAAAGTGTTATTTTCTGTCTGATTTTCTGATTGTGTGTACATAAGTGCAGGTGTACTTAGATTTTAAATTTAGCAGCATTTGTAGTTCTACTTTTAACTTCTAATTGTATGATAACAATGTACAATAGACCACAGAATGTGAATAGGATTATAGGAATGGAATAAGAACAAATAGAGGATTGTACAAATCAAGGCATTGCATGTAAAAAATGTTTCCACATGCCGAAGAAAAATCCCTGCAGTGGCTGACACTGTAAATCATATATACATTCAGAAATGTTCCTGAAAAGAGTAGGCGTGGTTTTCTCATGCACCAAGCCACAACATCCACTTAGAAGCCTTGTGTAAGATATGTCTTTATATTCTACAAACCATATAAAGAGTTTTACAATAAGTGAACCATGGCAAAGTGTAAAAAAAAATCTGGCATTGTATGAGAAAAATGTTGTTGTTTGTCTCTTCGGATAATATCGGATGAACTGTCGTGATCGGCTCTCGAAAGCTGTGTACTAACCATCAGATTATCGTACGATCGATAGTACTTTTTTTCTATTGCTTTCTGTTTTTGTAGAGTGATGCTATGGCTTTTTGTTCCTATACACTGTATGTTGCAGGTTACCAATATAATTTACTTTGTTCATCCACCTATCAGATCAGTTGTTTAGTGTTGCCATCTCAGTGCTGTTGTTTTGGCACAAGATTGCTGCCTTTAAAGCGGTTCTGCACTCTGTATATATATTTTTTTTTATGGGGGGTATACAAAGGATGCTTACCTTTATTGGGGGACTCACCTGTTCCATCTTCCATCTCGATCGCCGCCGGTTTTAGTCCGATGAAGTTCCTCATCGTCTTCTTTTGTGCTGGGGGCCTTCTTGCCTGTTGGCATGTGAAACCCCCACAGGCGCTTTAGATGGCCCAGCATGCACCGCCGTTACTCGCGAGTGCGCAGTAACGGCACATCTGCCGACATCTCACGAGATTTCGGAAGATGTGTCCGAAATCTCACGAGATTTCGGAAGATGTTGCCGAAATCTCGCGAGATTTCGGAAGATGTCCGCACTGACTCCTGGGAACAATGACACCAGATCCCAGGAGACAGTGCGGCCTGACGACGTCGACGCAGAGACCCCGCCCACCGCCGAAGAGAGAGAAGACGGAAGTCATCAATTACAAGGTAAGTAAAAAAAATAAAAATAAAACACATTTCATTTAGTACTCTTTGCCTGATTTGGAAGGCAAAGAGATTTACTAAATGAAATGGGTGCAGAACCACTTTTTAAGCCCAGGTTTACACTGAGCTGCGAGAATGAAGCCGTGCGAGTTCAGCTGAACGTCAGTCCCGATTTCGGCCGCGATTTCAGCGACATCTGTACAGGTTCCTGCACAGATGTCAATGTAAATCGCAGCCTGAAATTGCAAAAAATAGTACAGAAACGACTTTGAAATCGGTGCAGCGCCGCAGATGCCAAATGTCAAATCGCATGTCAAAACGCTCCAGTGTGAACCAGGGCTAAGGGTCCATTCACACAGGGCATAAAAAATAAAAAAATGTAATTCTGCCTTTACAGACTTTTGGCGTGTTTTTTCTTCAGCCTGTATAACCACTTACCCTCTTGGAGATTTTACCCCCTTACTGACCAGGCCATTTGTTGCAGTACAGCACTGCGCTACTTTAACTGACAATTACGCGGTCATGCAATGCTGTGCCCAAACAAAATTTATATAATTTGTTTTCACACAAATAGAGCTCTCTTTTGGTGATATTTGATCACCTCTGGGTTTTTTATTATATAAACACAAAATACTGACAATTTAAAAAAAAAAAACAATACTTTTTACTTTCTGCTCTAAAACATATCCCATGAAAAAATATAAAAAAAATCTTTTAAAAAATGTTGGCCAAAAATGTATTCTGCTACATGTCTTTGGTAAAAAAAAATCCCAATAAGTGTATATTGATTGATTTGTGTGAAAGTTATAGCGTCTACAAACTATGGGATATAGAATTTTTCTTTTTCTTTTTTTTTACTGGAATTGTATATTTTTTTTATACTGGTAATGAAGGTGACCAGCGACTTATAACGGGACTGCCATAGTACGGCAGGCAATCTGACACTGGGGGGAACTGGCTAACTACCGTACCTCTGACATCACCAGTGACATTATTACAATGATCAGTGCTAATAATATGCACTGTCAATATACTAATTACACTGGGCAGGAAGGGGTTAACATCGAAGGAGCTCAAGGGGTTAAATGTGTGCCTAACAAGTGTTTATTTGTGTACTGTGTGCTGCTTTTAGGCCCCTTTCACACCTACACGTTTTTCAGGCGCTACATCGCTATAAATAGCGCCTGTAATGCGCCTGAAAAAAGCGGGCGGGCTTTCACACTGGAGCGGTGCGCTAGCAGGACAGTAAAAAAAGTCCTGCTAGCTGCATCTTTGGAGCGGTGAAGGAGCGGTGTATTCACCGCTCCTATACCGCTCCTACCCATTGAAATCAATGTGACATCGCGGGGATACCGCAGTAATACCGCCGGCAAAGTGCCGCTGCAGCGGCGTTTTGCACGGGGTTTTAACCCTTTTTTCGTCCGCTAGCGGGGGTTAAAACCACCCCGCTAGTGGCCGTATACCGCGGCTAAAACAACGGTAAAGCAGCGCTAAATATAGCGCTGCTTTACCGCCGCCGCCCCCACCGCCCCAGCGTGAAACCGGCCTTACCGGGGATCTAGTTGTTTTCATTCATTATAAACAATGAGATAGCTCTATGTTGTTCCTTCACAAAGCTGTGTTCGGGGAAGCTCAGAGCTGATCAGCGGGTGGCGGCGGTCAATCATTGGCTGGGACCCGGTGATCGGCATGTGCTGTGACGAATCACAGCCGGGCCAACGGGCGCATGCATGCACGCCCCCTGCCCAAGCGTGCGGATTACGTACTAGGTATGTGATCCAGTGCAGGGAGGCCGCTTTGCCACCGTACATCCTATGGATGTTGTTGGCGAATGGATAAGCAGCTTTATGTTAGTCTATTTGTCCATGCACATAAGGGAGTTTACAGGCATATTTGCAGAGAAGTATTTTCAGGCAGAAAAATGCTTGATGCAAATAAACGCGGCTTTTAGGATCGTTCCGCTTTTTTAAAGTGTTACTAAAACCAAAACAGTAAAATTAGTCTGTATAGGCAGTAAAGCATGCTGGTTATACTGTGTGGAACCTAAGGGGTTAATCCCGCACATTGTATAAAATAGCTGTTTAATCCTGTCTTCTCTGATCCTCCCCTTCTTCCAAAGTCCCCAATCCATCTCCTGATAGTATAGAGCCTTGGGAGCACTCTGCCTATGCTCAGTTTGGTGTGTATTGCTAGAGAGTTTTTTTTTCTTGGGAGGGTGCATGTGATCGGCACTGTCCAGACAGAGAGTCAGGGGTCCTGCATCCTCATAGGACAGTCAGAGTAGAATGAAATCTCCTCTTACAAGCTTTTACCAGACACGGGTAGAAGTCACAAAACTGTAAAACCTTGATTTGAAAGTAACTTTTGAGAGCGTTTTGCAAGAAAAGCAGCATTTTTTTTATAAATTTTGACTTGATATACAAGTGATGTCTTGATAGCGTCATGTCACAACTGAGTATAAAAGATTATAAAAGAGAAGAGAGGCGCCTCTAAGTGTAGCAATATGGTTACATTTAATGACGGTACAACATTTAGCAACATATGGCTACATTTAGTTACATAGAAGGCGAGGTTGAAAAAAGTCCATCAAGTCCATCAAGTCCAACCTATGTGTGTGATTATATGTCAGTATTACATTGTATATCCCTGTACTTTGGTGCTTATCTAATAGTTTTTTGAAACTATCGATGCCCCCCCCCCCCCCCCGATGAGACCACCGCCTAAGTAAGGGAATTCAACATCCTTGCCGCTCTTACAGTAAAGAACCCTCTACGTAGTTTAAGGTTGAACCTCTTTTCTGCTAATTTTAATGAGTAGCCACGTGCCTTGTTAAACTCCCTTCCGCCAAAAAGTTTTAGAGGCGCCTCTCTTCTCTTTAATACTCTGTAGCTCCTGCTGGATTTTTCTTCTAATCCCCTTGTGGAGGTTTCCATTTGTGGATGGACATTTTATGGTTACACAACCTATCACATTGCTATAATCTTTTTATATGGACTATAAACTGAAGGACCTATGAATAAATGGTTGTGGAATGAATCATCTGAGTTTCCATTATTTCTTATGGGGAAATTTGCTTTGATATAAGTGCTTTGGATTACAAGTATGTTTCCAGAACGAATTAAGCTCGCAATCCAAGGTATTACTGTACTGCTGATGAGAAAATGTATTTAGCAGTTTAAATTTACAAAAATGATTGCATCTCCATGTTCTGTGTACTGTGGGAGACCAGATATGGTGAATGCAGGGTCCTGGGTTTAGCAACACATTTGATTGTAGTGCAAAATGAGCAGAGGGGAATGTTTTGGAAAAAAATGCTCATAAAAGCAAATGCACATAAACTCTCAAACTCTTGTGCAACACGAGCATTTTTTTATGCTGCTTTATTCTGACAGATGTTCTGGCATTTTTTCAGGCACTTAGTGTGAGTGGACCCTTCAATTTTGACATCAAGTAAGTTTTATATCTTAGCTTATTCATGCCTGTCTAGGTGCTTGGGTTTGTCCCCAATCTTTAACCATACCTAGAGCTGGGTGATTTTCTCCAAAAAAAAAATCAGCGATTTAAAAAAAAAACTTGATTCACGATTCAAATGGAGTTTTTTTTTTTTTGATGGACACCGCGCCGGTCCTGAGGAGCTGTGGGCAGGAGTTTGTAGGCAATTTTTTCCCCAGCCCTAACCATACCTATCATATCTACTGCAGTATGTTTACAGTTTCTGACAGTCTTCTGTAGTATTACATATAGAGAATTATATTTCATTCCCACTGTATCTAGTAAATTCACCATCACTGCACTATTAGTTAACCACTTCAGCCCCGGAAGGATTTACCCCCTTCCTGACCAGAGCACTTTTTGCGATTCGGCACTGCACCGCTTTAACTGACAATTGCGTGGTCGTGCAAAGTTGCTCTCAAACAAAATTGACGTCCTTTTTTCCCCACAAATAGAGCTTTCTTTTGGTGGTATTTGAACACCTCTGCGGTTTTTATTTTTTGTGCTATAAACAAAAAAAGAGCGACAATTTTGAAAAAAAAACACATTCTTTTTTACTTTTTGCTATAATAAATATCCCCCAAAAATATGTAAAAAAATATTTTTTTCCTCAGTTTAGGCCGATACGTAATCTACATATTTTTGTAAAAAAAAAAAAATTGCAGTAAGTGTTTATTGATTGATTTGCGCAAAAGTTATAGCGTCTACAAAATAGAGGATAGTTTTATGGCATTTTTATTAATATTTTATTTTTTTTACTAGTAATGCCGGTGATCAGCGATTTTTATCATGACTGCGACATTATTGCGGACACATCGGACAATTTTGACACATTTTTGGGACCATTGGCATTAATACAGCGATCAATGCTATAAAATTGCATTGATTACTGTAAAAATGTCACAGGCAGTGAAGGGGTTAACCACTAGGGGGCGGGGAGGGGTTAAGTGTGTCCTGGGCAGTGATTCTAACTGTCTGGGGGATGGGCTAGCAGTGACACAACACTGATCACTGCTCCTGATGACAAGGAGCAGATGATCAGTGTTCTGTCACTAGGCAGAACGGGGAGATGCTGTTTACATCGGCATCTCCCCATTCTTCAGCTGCGTGACACGATCGCGGGTATCCCAGCGGCGATCAAGTCCGCGGGTCCCACAGGCGCGGTCACGGAGCTTGCGGCAGGCAATTCAAAGTAACGTACTGGTGCGTTACTTTGCCAAGCCGTGCCATTCTGCCGACGTATATGTGCTGACAGCGGTCGGCAAGTGGTTAAATAATAAAACACAGCAGAAGTAAGCATTGCTGCTCCATTTGTATGCTTAAAACCTTGGACTAAAATAGTCTGATAAAGCGTGATTTTGATGACGCATTGACTAAGTAGGCTTCAGCAGAGCTGAGTAATACTGTGTCACATATGGCAGCTAGAGTTCCAACTGGTTGCTGGATAGTCGACTGGATGAAATGCCTTAACCCATGTTTACTTGACTAAAGAAATATATACAGTATACTTTTTCAAATGCTTCTTTTTTTACCCCTGACCACAGTAAAAACAAACATGTATGAATACAACAAGCATTCCCTTGAAGGATAAGTTCACTTTAAAAAAAAAAAATGCAAATTTTTCTGCAGGTAAAAAACCCCTTTCACACTGGAGGCGTTTTTCAGGCACTACAGCGCTAAAAATAGCACCTGATAAAAGCTGCTCCATTAACTCCAGTGTGAAAGCCTTCGGGAGTGGTGCGCTGGCAGGGCTTCAGAAAAAGTCCTGCCAGCAGCTTCTTTGGAGCAGTGAAGGAGAAGTGAACTCACCGCTCCTTCACCGCTCCTCCCCATTGAAATTAATGGGGCAGCGCTGCTATACCACCGCTGGCAAAACGCCGATCCGGCAGCGTTTTGCAGGCAGATTTAACCCCTTTTCGGCCACTAGCGGGGGGTTAAAACCGCTCCACTAGCGGCCGAATAGCGCCGCTAAAACGATGGTAAAGCAGCGCTAAAAATAGCGCTTGCTTTACCACACACGCCCTAGGCGGCACAGTGTGAAAGGGCTCTTACTATTTTTTTTGGAGCCTGTAAAGCATTGCACCAGTGATCAGCAGATTGCTGGTGCCATGCAGGTCTCCTGTAGATCTGTTGGTGTATCTGTGTGCCCATACATCCTGGACAGGCAAGCAGATACACTGACAGGAAGAATCAATAAACTACCACGGCGCTCCACAGTCGCAAAGGATTTCGGGGCTTGTAGTTCATTCACACACAGAGCTGTGAGAATTAATGACACGGTCGTGTGGACGGAGCCCTGCACAGCTGCACTGATTTCAAATAGTGACAGCTAATATGGGGACGAGGGGATTACTAATGCACAAACCAAACAGTATATCTAAAAATAATTAATAACTCTAAATACCAATGGTGAAGCTGCCAACAGGAAGAAGTGCTCACACACTCAGCATAAATGTAGTAAAGTGAAGACTGCGGCGCTAAATTATACTAAAATAGAAAAAAACGAAATCGCACAGTGTAATTGGGCAGAAATTGTGGACAAGAATAATATTCAAATGTATATAGATCCATGCCCCAAAAAAATGATCTCCAAGCAAATGTGGTGCTTAAAGTGGTGTTGCCACAAAAAAAAAAAAATTGGCTTAAAAATCTGTCTTAAAAAAAAAAGAAAAAAAAATAATTGGAAAAAAAAATTGTTTTTACTCACCTCTAAATGCCTGTTGCTAGGGGGTCCCTCGTAGTCTGCCACCTTCATTGCCTGGGCAATGACATCACTTCCCCTAGGCGCCGCACAGTCATCTGGGACCTGTCATGTGTCCCAGATGACAGAGCGTCGAATCACGGCGCTGCTCGCGCATGCGCAGTGGGTGCCCGGCTGTGTAGCCACAGCCGGGTGCCCACATTAAGAATGCCAGCGCCGCGAGTGGAGTGGGGAACAAGGGGGGGTCTCGTTCCCCCGCATCGCTGGACCCCGGGACAGGTAAGTGTCCGATTATTAAAAGTCAGCAGATGCAGTATTTGTAGCTGCTGACTTTTAAATTTTTTTTTTTTTTGTGGGCCCTCCTCTTCAATGAACAAAAATGAATATAGCCACAATGAGAGTAGACCTTTGGACGTGACACATAAATAAATCCAAAGGAATGAATTGCGTCCTTAGAATTAATGTCTCATCAACATTGTATAGCCAAAGATTAATAAACCAATGCTACAACAATTCATGAGCATCTATCCTCCAGATAATGATCATCAAGTAGGCATAGAGATTGCTAAGGCAATAAAAGAAGATCCTTCTTCCACATAACCAAGCGTAAATAGTCAACTATAGAGTTCAATAATGCATCCTGGCCAAAAGTAATGAATAGTAAAAACGGATAAAATACGACAAAGAGCAGCATTAAAGGAGGAATAATTAGTGCAGAAAAATTCACTAGCTCCAAAAACTAAAATATTCTCAAATGCTCAAAGTATAATAATTGATAAAAATTAATATATCACATCTAAGTGCAACCAACTGTGCAAAATAAACATGCAAAGACCGCAAGAAAGTGCAAAAGTAACAAGAAAGATGCACAGAAATGCAGAAAGAAACTGCAATGACTGCAACTGTGCAAAAATTAATAAAACGATCTGTGTAATAATGAAAAAAAGCAACAAATATGTAGTGCCAAATTAAAAAAAAAATTGCAAAATAGCAAAGAAATGTGCAAAATTACTAATGACACACAAATGTGCAAAGACAGCAATTTTATGGAGTGTAAAAACAAATCCAGAATTAGTCCAATAAAGTGCTAAATGCAATGATCATCAAATAGTGAAGGGATCCGATAATTTGCGAAAAAAAGTCCCATACACAGTGCAATCCAATTGTGCGATCCATTTGTGGCACTCTCCTTCAATGTGAATTGCAACTGATCCAAATCATTCAGTGACTCGTGCAACCGATGCCCAGTGTGCGTGAACAATGGTTCCCCCAGCCTCTCACCTTATATAAGGGCAAAGTAAGCCTTAATGACAGGTCCGCACTAGCCGATCCGCTCCAAATCCCCTCAGTAACACCGCTCCTATGGCTCTGTCCACTCCGCCTGATCAATCCTCAAGGTGCCACAAACTCTCAGCCAAATAGTTTAGGAGAAGGAAAAGGAGGACTCCATAGTGTAGTATTTAAAACAAACGTATTTAATAAAAGTAATACACTTACAGTTAGAAATTTCACAGACAGCGTTACACATGTAATGTTTCCCGATCTCGGCCACGACCGGAAACAAAAACGCCACCCGACTCTCTTTCCTGGCGCGTTGTGTCACTGCCAACGTGAAGTCAGTGACGCAACTGGGCCGGAAATTTGAATTCCAGCAGCCACTGATCCATCTGGATGAGAGGTGCTAACTGCCAAGGGGTGAGTGAGCTCACCATCCATCCATCTATCTGTGACTGAAGTCTCCCCCTTCTCTTTCTTGCCTCTGAGTGAGTACACTAAGGCAAATCAGGGTTCTCAGAGTCCCCCTTACATCAGAGTCCTCTCTATATCAGAGTTCTCAGTGTTCCCCCTTAAATCAGGGTTTCCAGAGCATCCCTTATATTAGAGGCCCCAGAGTTCTCCCTTATATCAGAGTCTGCAGAGTCTCTTCTTACAGTGAAAGGGAACTCTGTGAGTTCAGATGTAAAAGGGGAAATCTGTGGATTTTGATGTAAAGGGGAACTCTGTGGATTCTGATGTAAAGGGGGACTCTTATTAACTTTATATAATTAGAAATGTTATTTAGTAGCAAAAGATATGTATAGTTTATACTATAAAAAATAGCTGTGTGACGCAAAAGAGTTCGGGTTTGACTTGAAGGAAAGGTGGCAACCCTAGGGGCACATAGCCAGCAATCTATGTGCCCTAGAGGTGGCTGGACTTCTTCCAGTGCGGCCAAAACCCCAAACACTGCTCTTTGTGTTTATGCTAG
Source organism: Lithobates sylvaticus (assembly GCA_028564925.1). Classification (NCBI taxonomy): domain Eukaryota; kingdom Metazoa; phylum Chordata; class Amphibia; order Anura; family Ranidae; genus Lithobates; species Lithobates sylvaticus. The sequence continues at coordinate 128,080,387 of CM053031.1, forward strand.
GAGTTTAGGGGTTGTTTTTAGGTTAGTTTAAGAATGAAGGCTAAAAATAAGGGTTTAAAAAAATAGTATTCTGCTTATCCAGAAAAAAAAAAACTTGTATATCAACATAAAGAATTGCCAGATACATTTTTAAAAATACTGTGAAAATGTCTATAAAAAAACCCCAAAGCCTTGCACCTTCATCGTTAAAGCAGTATTAAACCCAAAAGCAAATGGTTATTATATTGCAGTGTGTCATTTCTTAGATGTGATGGCTGTATTAGTTTTCTTTTTAGGATTTCTTTCTATTTTTATCTGGTGATTGAGCCAGAAAGCCTGTTGTTTTTTCAAAAAAACAAGCTCTCTTGCAGTTACAGGGATGAGACAAACAGTTTAACACCGACAGGGTTGCTTAAAATGATCAGCTTTTATATATTTATGAAAAACCTTTACCCCAAAAAACAAAAACAAAACTGCTACAACTGCTTAAAAAGTGTTAGGTGGAGCTTAGCTTCAATTTGTTAGCGTATCTAAATCTGCTAGTACAGCTAACACTCCCCTCCTCCCAGACTGGCAGTGCTGCCATCCAAATGTGCCCCCTGTTCTCTTGCATTCAGAGTGGAGGCCTTTTAATACAGAAGGTGTGTTACTGGCCAGATCCCCATGGGAAAACAGAGGGGGGAAAGCCTAAAAAATAAAACAAATGCAGTCACCACATCTAATTATTGGTAAGCTGCAATATATAATTTTTTTTTTGTTTTGGGTTTTGGGTTTAATTTTGCTTAGACTTCTGACTTGATGTTACAGGTAGTATTTAATCCAGTCTGGATACGTCTTTCAGGTAGTAGTGTTTGAAGAATATAAGAATATAAGAATATTAGATGACAGACCACAGGTGGGATTGAAAAATTATCATTTTATTTAACTGTTTCCAAGTTCTGGCCTAGTTGTCTACATTATATCACCAAGGATAGGGTACATTTTTGTGTGACGTGCTTTTTTGAGCTTTAGACTTGTGCAGGATGCAATTAACCCTATGCCTAGCACCGTATGTGCTAGGCATAGGGTTAATTGCATCCTTAAATCAGAAAAATATTGCGTCCGATATTCTGATAGTTAGTACACATGGCAGTTATAGCGAAACATGAAAAATGTTCTCGTATGATAACAGAACGAATAATTTTCATGTAATTAGTATGGTATTTGTACAAAAAAAAATTGTGTGACCAAGACCACGCATGCTCGGAAATGAAAGCATACATTACAATACAATAAATGACATCAATGAAGTTCAATTCTGTCGTACAAGAATTTTCGTTACTTTAGTAACTTATTGTTTTTTGATATGAGACTAGCATGAAAACAAACACTGGACAATAGACATTTGTCCTATAATCTCATAGTGTGCACGAGGCATACTATGTCAGGGATATGCAATTAGCGGACCTCCAGCTGTTGCAAAACTACAAGTCCCATCATGCCTCTGCCTCTGGGTGTCATGCTTGTGGCTGTCAGAGTCTTGCTATGCCTCATGGGACTTGTAGTTCTGCAACAGCTGGAGGTCCGCTAATTGCATATCCCTGCCCTATGTGCTACATGAAGGGATACATGAATACTTATCAGCAATGTGTTGAGGCTGTGAGACAGCGAGGGATGAAATAGGTATTTAAATGTACCCTTATTTGTTTCTTTTTCTGTAGAAAAAAAACCCAAAATGTGTTTTTAGTTTTGAGTACAGTCGGGAAACCCTGTCATTCTCCTGCTGGGATTCTGCCCTAGTGACAATCCAACAGAGTTTCTAGTGTTTTAGGTTGCAACCCAGACATGCTCACTACCTACAATTTTGTCAGGACTAAAAAAAAAATACAAAGCTAATGTTTCCTATCTAGAACTTCACAGCAATCTTCTGTAGACCATTACACATTATGCCAAGTTTTCATAGAAGTCCATCCTGTGTTGCAGGAATCAGACAATTGTGAACGGCATCCACTCCCTTCATTCCAGAATGGGGCTGTGGTGCTGGGGCCTCTCCAAACAAAGTGGACTCCACGTCTGCATCCGGAATAGATTCTCAGCTTTATTCTATTTAAAGGACACTCCCACATTGCGTGCCAAAAATAAAAAAATGAAAGGGGCAAAGACATGATAAAATAAAGTAACACTGTTTGATTGAATTTATATTTGACATTTTTATATAATCATTTATCCATTTTAAAGGCAAAATACCTTGTGCTTGCACTTTTTTTTATTAACACACTTTAAAATGTTTGAGCTTAAAGTCAGTGAATAAGATAACAAAAGGCAAAGCCAGTAGAATAAAACTGGCTTTACTGTAGGTAAAAAGTAAAATATATTTAAGATCACCCCATCACTTAGGAAAACACTTATCCTGATGAAACTGTGGGGTTGATTTACTAAATACCGCACCCGGTATATCGGGGGGGGGGGGACAGGTAGGCTCACTTGCTGGTTGCTGCCTGTCTCACCAGTGCCCATCAATGCTGACCACTAAACTGACCTACCTGTCACATACACTGACCCACACTGACCTACCTGACGGACATTAACCCACACTGACCTACCTGACACACTGACCTACCTGACACACACTGACCTACCTGACCATTACACGTCAGACTTTAGGTGACCTCCTCCTGCAGCTCAGCCATAGTGTACAGCGCACCCATCCCAGTCAGAGATAGCAGGCAGCCAGAGCCAGGACAGGAGAGCCGCCCGCCCGAGTGCCGATTGCGGATCCCATAGTGCTTGGCAGCACCGCATTGTAGTTCCCGCCTGCAGCACCTATGATGGACATCACATGTCCTGCAGTCCCAGCATTAGACCAGTGTGATGTCCATCATAGGCGCTGCAGGCTCCAGAAGGCAGGACTTGTTATGTCACTCGGCCGCGCTCTGAGTCAGAATTGTGAATGCCCGAGACCTGGGGGGTTTTGGGGGCCCACTCGGGGCTCCAGCCACCCTCACCCCCCCTCCCGATGCCACTAGTGGTTAGATATTTTCTTTAAATAGTTTGTAAACCTTAACAATGAACTTCTCTTACTTGGTATGCTGACTTTGGTAAATACATTGTCCTCAGCTTTTTATCAGGACTACAGAATGATGCCCCTATATGTAATTGAAAATTGGAGCAGGATAGGGTCCCATAGTCCTATCCTGTTTCTTTTATCCTGATACAGAAGAGTAAATAAGGCTACTTTCACACTGGGGCGGGGGGCGTTAGCGGTAAATCGCTGCTAATTTTAGCAGAGCTTTACCGCTGTTATATCGGCCCTTTTCGGCCGCTAGCGGGGTGCTTTTAACCCCTGCTAGCGGCTGAATAATGGGTTAAAAGGGTCCACAAAGCGCCGCTGCAGAAGCGATTTGCAGGCACTTCGGCAGCGGTGCCCATTGATACCAATGGCAGGAGCGGCGGAGGAGCGGTGTATACACTGCTCCCGCACTGCCCGAAAGATGCTGCTTGCAGGACTTTTTCTAACGTCCAGCAAGCGCACCACCCCAGTGTGAAGGCACTCGGGCTCTCACACTGGGGCTGCAGGGGAGGTGTTTTTAAGGGGCTTTACAGGTGCTATTTATAGCCCAAAAGCGCCTGAAAACTGCCCCAGTGTGAAAGGGGTCTTAGTGTTGTCATCCCAGTGCTATGTTACTGGCAGAATAACCAGATGAAAATAATTTTGATAAAAGAACCTTGTGTATAGATACGCATTGAGGTTCAAGTGGCATCTTCTGTTAAGGTGACTATTAGATCGGTGCTTATGCATTGTTTGTAATCCTTAATAATTTGAGTATTGAGAGTCCATGAATAAACATAATTATGACCAAACTAATGCTAAGGGTTTCAGTTGAAGCAACTGGCCCCCCGTTCATCCACTAGTCCCAGTCTGGCCTAGACTTGTTATCATTCAGGACATAACTACAATATAAATAAATGTTACATTGCTTTCTACAATAAAACAGGAGTTTTCTATACCTTACCTTTTTTATTCACATGTCCCTTTCTCTTTTGTTTGCTGTTTTTAGATAGCCTATTAAAAATTCTATCTGAAAATGGGTTTATTCATCCATATCCTGCTCACGTTCCACTTTTCCTTTTGTATATCTATTCTAGAATTCACATTACTGACAAAATTGCTGTTCATCTTTTGATTTTCCTTCTTAAAATTTAACGTAACAGATTTTGGCAAGAATAGAACAGTTTCCGAGAACTTGATTGTGCATTAACAGTCTTGGATTAATCACAGCTCTTGATGTACCCTTCAGAAGTGAAAGAATACTTATGGACCATAAGATCAGTTCAGTTTCCATTCATTCATGTCTGAGATTTGAAACTTAACTTGGATTGCTTTCAAATAGCCATTTCTTCAATGAAACACAAGAAATTATATTTTGGTACTAATACAAATATAATAAACAAACCCACTTTCAGTGCAACTTAGATCATACAAGTATATCTTGGAAAACAGTAGTGGCCAGGGTCAAATTTCTGCAAAGCCAACATAGGCTGAGGCCTAGGGCAGTGGGTCTTCCAGGATTGGCACATAGCTACCCACACATATAGGGGATTTACTAAGATTGGAGCGTGCAAAATCTGGTGCAGCTCTGCATAGAAACCCATCAGCTTCCAGGTTTTGTTGTCCAAGGTTTACAGAACAAGCTGAAGTTAGAAGCTGATTGGTTACTATGCACAGCTGCTCAAGTTTTAGTAAATCTTCCCCATCATGTTGCTGTCAATAATACTTTCTTTTAAATAAAACAGGCTGCAGACTGCTGCCAATGCCTGTGCTTTAATCGTACTGAATCCTTTGTTGCTGTCCCTGCACCATTTGTGTGTTTTGTATTGGGTGTAGTAATGTGTATTATATCTGAAATTTAAGGCAACTTAGTGATTGAACAAAAAAGGTATTTTAAAGCACTGCCACGCCCTCAGAGCCTGCTGGAACTTAGGCAATCACCAGGTGAAAATGAAGGAAAAAAACACAAATGCAGGAACCTCATTTATGGATTGTTAAGCCGCAATATACAAAATGTTTGCTTTTGAGTTTAGATATGCTTTAAGGTGGACATAGATATGAGAGCAGAGTGGGCAGATGACACATCCATGTCCGCTCAGTTTAGGCAGAATGGACACAGACCGAGCCCGCTCTGTTCTGTGGGCGGGCGGGAGTAAACGGACTCTGCTGTCTGTTTACACACGACTGCCCTCCGATCTGATCTGCCTAGAGAGATGAGGACGGATCCCCTTTCGTTTTTCTTTAGTGGACCAGATCAGTGGTAAACAGAGACAAGTCTGTGTACAGCGCCGGTCCATAGGGGTGAATGGACTGTCCAATCATGTCCCCCTGAAAAACTGACAGACAGACCTGATCGGACCCTTTGTGGGAAAGCCTTCAAAGACTGATGTCAAAGACTACTTGGCCAATTTTTTATTTTACAATCTCCATGTTCAACAACAGGGATGGGCTAAGGCATGTTTGGATCCTAGTCCAAACCAACATGAGCTATCGCACCAGAAAGCTGTCACTACACAAAGCTAATCAGACATTCTGCACCCCGCACCTGCATGTATACACCTCCCATGTATATGTGTGGCTGTGGGGTGGGGAATGCATTGACAGCTTATGATTGGTTTTGCAAACTGACAGCTTACTGGTAGGATAGGATATAGGTGGGTTCAGCCTAGGATCGGAACATACCTAAGCTCATCCCTATTCAACAATATCTGACTACATCATATATATATATATATATATATATATATATATATATATATATATATATATATATATATATAGGCATATATGTTTCAAAGCCATTGTTTTGTATCACTTAGGATATGTCACTCAAATATGCATTTTCAGATGCCAGCACAGTGCTGTAATCTTTCTTCAACCAGCCATCAGATAACCCAAATGTCCTCATCAAGCAATTTCCTTCCTAATTGTTTCCTTTGTGTTATTATTTGGGATTTCTGGAATGGGGAAAAGCCAAACAGTCTGGAGCCAAGAACACTTGGCTGTGTTGCTACAATGTGTATGTACCTCCCGTAACATAATTGTCTCCCCACCTTATCACCCCTGCTTACGTTTTTCCTTCCATGACCAAATGTGTCAGTCTCAAGGATTGTTTTTTTAATTGCAGATAATTGCAAAATATTATTCTTGATTGGAGTGGTTTACAGAAAAATGAAATGAATAATATTCTACAACTACACAGATTTAAGTTACATTTTAAATATCTCTTTCAATTTCTGCAGTTATAATGAATTTCTTAACTGTGATGTAAAATAGATTTTTGTTTATTTTGGGTTTCTCATTAAAGGGAATATATAGTGGTTGTGTACATATTAAATTTCTTGTTTAGTATGGTCAGGGGCTTAAAAATGAAAATTCAAAAATAAATTGTCTTTTTTGACAGTAAATGTAAAATATTGTACACAAATGTTATGTAGCCTTTTAACCAGGCATGTGCAGCTAGAGGCTCTATTTTGCATGTTTTGCTCTCTTTTATTGTTAAAGTCTACAATTTGGTAATGAAAAAGAAATCAGCACAAGGCCCATAACATTTAGGCTGGTTTCACACTGGGGCGTTGGGGGCGCTGGCGGTAAAGCGGCGCTATATTTAGCGCCGCTTTACCGTCGTTTTAGCAGCGCATTTTGGCCAATAGCGGGGCGGTTTTCCCCCCCGCGAGCGGCCAAAAAAGGGTTAATACCGCCCGCAAACCGCCGCTGCAGCGGCGTTTTGCGGGCGGGTTCGGAGCGCTGCCCCATTGTTTTCAATGGGAAGGGGCGCTATAGGAGCGGTAAATATACCGCTCCTACAGGGCACCAAAGATGTGGCTTGCAGGACATTTTTCAGCGTCCTGCAAGCGCACCGCTTCAGTGTGAAAGCCCTCAGGCTTTCACACTGAAGACACAGCAACAGCTGTTTCGGGTCGGTTTGCAGGCGCTATTTTTAGCGTAATAGCACCTGCAAACCGCCCCAGTGTGAAAGGGGCCTTAATGCAAAGTGTCCCTTGTGCTGGTGCCTGCTGTCATAGTGCAAAATCCTAAGTCTTCCCAACTATGCCTGGCCTTTCCACTCCCTCCTCCATTTATAGCTTTAAATGGACGTAATGTCCCTTGCTGAAAAACAAAAAAAAAGACCAAAACATAGGCTTTAACACCCTGTTGTTTACCAAGTTCTATAACTTAAGTTGAAATGTGCTCACACAAGTTAATTAGTTACAAGAGTTACTCATCACTTATCAGATGACACTTTGTAAGGTTTCAGTCAGAGTGATCTTGATGGCAAGCAGCTGCACTCTCTATTTAGATAACTGTTATCAGAATGGTAATGGATGGCTTGAGGTACATTCATTAATTAATGTTAGGCAACCTGTATACAGTATGTGGCTTCCTTGCACTTGCACAGTATTGTGCCCTGTAGTCTCAGGAAAAGCGTAGTGGACAGGTGTATTATCGATCTGTTAGCTGTCACAACTAACACGATGCTGGAGGGCTTTTGAAAAATGTAGTTTATCATTTCAGTTACACTTTATAATTTTGCATTCAGAACTGGAGAGTGGAAGAGGGATGCAGAGCTTTAAAAAATGCAGAATGACAGCAGGGAATTATGGAAAATCAAAATCTCAGTCCTGTGGAGTGCTGACAGCTGTCAAAATGCTAAATTCACCTTTTCTTCAAAGCAAAGAACCCCTGTATACCACCTAATATAGTCCATACAAAAAGCATTATGCTCATTTTTGCAGTACAGTTAGTTTATATTGACCTTACTTGCACAAAGTACCCCAAAATGCTGGAAGACACAGGGAAAGGGTTCCAGAAATGTTTGATTACATGCTATCAAGGACCTATGCAAAACACATAGTAATTCACTTTTACAAATCTTATTTCAATTCAACATTCACATGATAGCTTAACGCGTTTTGAATGCTTCAAACATCTTCATCAGGAGGACAAGTGCACAGATTCAGTATAGGAATAGGAAAGCCCAGTAGTGTAAAAGTTTCCATACAGTTTGCTGGAGTGGAAATTTTCAAATCCAGAAGGGGACAGCTGAAGTCCAAAAGGTGTAATAAACCTCCAATCTAGTCCTCCACTTTTTAAATAAAAAGCAAAGAGCTTCAAAGATAAAGAGCAAAATAAGCATGCAAGAATCCAAATCAGTTCTGGTTTGGAGTTCAATCCTGACATCCATAAAGGAGATGCATAAAACAAGCACATTAAAATAGCAATATATGTATTCCTGGGTAGTTTAATAATCAGCAGATCAAGATACTTCAAACACCACCCCAAGCAGGTCTCATTAACCTGATTTAGCCAATCCTTTCTAATGAGTAAAGGTTTGCACATTCTTCAAAATGTAGCTTACAACATTATATCCTTACTAAACCAGTCCTTTACCTCTAGTATTACATTTCTTCTGCATTTGAGTGAACATGCCGTTTAATCATAGCCATGCATTTTATGACTTTATTCTGAGGGTTATCCAGAAGAAAAACTTCTCCATCACCACAATACTCAGTGGTGACTGCCCTAATATGTGACATTGATTGTTATAGAAAGGATTATACAATTGAACAGTAGAGGATATCCTGACTACAGTAAGAAATAGGTCATTCCTTCGTGTTCATCTTATCTTTTATCAGCATATACAATATGAAATGATAGCTTTGGCAATATGGTGTAAGTTGTAATTCGTCTTTAAATATGTAATAATATTGAATTCGTTTTTTTTTTTGTTTTAAACACAATTATAAGTTTAAAATTATAAAAGTCCAATTTATTAGCCTCCTTTTTCTATACAAACCTTTATAAGTTTATTAAATTTGTTTATGAATTGCCGCATGTACAGTTCCATGATTTTGTAATATACTGTGGCATCATGGGTCATGTGATCTCAAATCCAGATTTTGTTTATGCAAAAGAGTATTTGGGTTTTTGCGGAGAGTATTTTGAAGTGTCCAGGTATGTAACTAGAGATATTCGCTTTTAAGTAGCATCGGACAGTTACAGGATTTTCAAGGTTCTTTTAATGGTCTTCATTGAGTACCAGGTTGTGTGTCAAAATAGAAGCAAAATGGATCTTAAATCCTGTTTGCAGAAAGAATAGATTATGAATGTAAGTCACCTGCAGAAGAATTTTTCTGTGAGGTTTTGACTTTATTTAGCTCTGCGTCAATGTTTTCCTTTCACATTAGAGTCTTAATAGCCCTCATACAATTATTCATTATACATAGGGATATACCATTCAGGCACAGAGAATCCCCCTTACTCTAGCTTTAATAGAGATGTGGACGAATTGCTGCACATACTATGGCGCTGCCCCAAACAGTTTCGGTACTGGTAGGACATTATAAATCGTATCAACGGGGAGGTTGATTTACTAAAGGCAAATATACTGTGCACTGCAAGTTGCTCTTGATCTGAAGGGAAGCTCTGAAATGAGGAGAGGCTCTGCTGATTTCTATCATCCAATTGTGTGCAAGCAAAAATTTTTGTTTTTTTGTCCTTGCATGTGATTGGGTATTCTTTGCAAAGTGAAGCTTTACCTCATTTACTAAGCTCTGACACAAGTGCACTTAGAGTGCACAGTATATTTGCCTTTGGTAAATCAACCCCAATGTCTTTAGTGTTCACAGAATATCCCTATAACCTGCATTTTGGGGTACTTAGAGGCACCAGAAGATAATAATTTACTAATGTTAGCGATTAGCCAAATCTCACTCCTAGTCAAAAAACTTTCAGTTATAAAGTGGTTATTGCACTTATCGCCTACTGTTGATACTTGGGTTAAAGAAGCCAACTTAGATTATATAAGTGAACTTACCAACGTGACTACCAGAACAAGTTTGAAGAATTGAGGTCAGAATGGTTGAATACACCCGAATTGGCACCAATAGTTATGATCTGAGATAGGCTGCTAAGGTAGCGTCCTACTTATATGCCTGTATGTCTGGAGGGGGAATTGATATCAAGAAAAAACAGTACTCGGCAAGACAGTGCGATCTCCTATGTAATGTACTGAAATTCAAACGTTACATAAAAAAAACATTATTATGATATAATTTTAATCAGCAGAATTTTTTTGTTATATTTTATGGTAAATACATAGGGGTGAGCAAATAATGTAAACGCTGCTTTGGGAAAAATTGTACCTTTTTCTAATTTTTTATTTTAATTTAATATATCAAGTAAATAATAAGGTGTCCTAATTTAGAAACAGAATAATGATTGCTCTCCGTGTTAAGATATAATATCAAACGCTAAAAAAATCTATTAAATAGTGACAGCATCACTCACTCAACACCCACATACAGATGGAACAAATAAGCAAATAATTGTGTTGTGCTATCAAAGTGGTAATACATCAATGATTCAACTCAATACCATACAGTATATATGAATAGTGCATAAAGAAAATACATCAACATATGAAAATAAATTCTTTAAAAGTGTTCAAAGACAATATCTTAATAAAGTGCACAGTGCAAAATCAGTCTATAAATAAAGTGATCAGTGCAAGATAATTCTTGAGCTGTGTATGTTGCCCCACATACACCACTCCACACCCGAGTGGGCACCCAACTCACAAACTGCTTACCAACAGGTAAGACCTCAGAGATGGAGGCCTGCAATGCACTTGTAGTGCAAAGTGGATTTCCCTTTCGTAAATAACCCCCATTGTGTAGTAATGTAAAACTTCACCAATCTATTAAAATAGAAAGCTACTCACACAAGGCAGGTAAAATCAAGCATGTAGACAGATAAGCACAGAGCAGGAGGTCGAGGGCCACATCAGAGGGCTCCGTGGGCCACATGTGGCCCCCGGGCCACTGGTCCACTGGTTGGGCACCCCTGATGTAGACAGATAAGCACAGTCACTCGGGGGGAGCTACAGCAGTGACATAATCACGCCCAAGATATCACTGAAACATAAAAATGCTATGGGGCTCAGGGGATTTAAGGAGAAAATATCAGAGAACTCAAGTGGTTAAATTTGTTTTAGATATACATGTTTAATGTAGCGCAAGATAACAGTTGTTTATTTTCTTTCTTTCAGGTCCTAATGGCTGGATGCACCGTGAAATGACTATAATAATTGCCCTGGCTTCTGTGTCTGTCGTAGCTGTGCTTATTGTTTTTTTCTTCTTTGGATATAGGATATTTGGAGGTATGTAATACTTTGACATATACCATTGTATAACATATTTTAATTTGTCATCACAGTTTTTGTTTATCATAAGGTTAAATTTATTGTTATTGTGTTTTCTCTTTGACCCTGCTACAGAGAAGGGTCAGGGTCATTGGACTCATAATAGGTTGTTAGGGCCCCCTTATGTTTGAGCAATGTGTAGTCATGAAGGAGAGACATCTGGTACAAACAAGCCGTTTTGTCAGGTGGTAGAAACGACGAGCAGGTAAATTAAAGACGCTGCTTGGTTGGTGGCCATTGGTTTGCCATAGCATTTGTTATTTTTTAGCAATGAAAGCCAATGAGTGCTTAAAGTGACCCATAAGCCCAAACATTTTTTACTTAATGCATTCCCTGCATTAAGGTAAAAAATATTTAGGTAGCAGTATTCAACAGAAGCCAGCAGATTTAGATAGCAGGGATCTCCAATCTACGGCCCTCCAGCTGTTGCGGAACTACACATCCCATGAGGCATTGTAAAACTCTGACATTCACAGACATGACTAGGCATGATGGAAATTGTAGTTCCTGAACAACTGGAGGACCATAGTTTGGAGAACCCTGAGATACAGAAACACAGGTAAAGATACAGATCAGACAGCAATGGACTAGTGCAGCTGCTGCACTTATACAGGCCATTTGGTGCCAGTTTTAATGACGAATATGTCATAGATGTTCGCATGTGCCTGTGCCCGACAAGATGTGGACACCCACAGGACCGCACCTGCGCATTTGCATTTGCCTCAAAACTTGAGCTGCGCTATGGCCAGCATGTCCCTGACACTCTTCTAGGCAAGAATGATGTATTTGTTGTCCACAGCCTCCTAGGATACCCAAGTCACACATCCCAAGAGGTATTCTCCTGTGCATGCGCCGTGTCATCAAGGAGGCCAACTGTGTCTTCCTGGTTTATGCAGTCGGCCCCCGATGACTTGCTGTGGCGCAGGAACCTGGAAGAGACAGACAGCCAACTAATGATGGCAAAAGAAGATGGCAGGGTGGGACCAGGTTTGCAGTGGTGGATCTCTACAGGACACTGAGTAAGAGGAGGATGTTTAGTCAGACAACAAATGAACATTTCCCCCACGCCCCCATAGCTACATACTTCTTTGCATCTTGATATTCCTCTTTAATGATTAGTCTGACATGAAATGAACCTTCCCCCTATATCTATATACTTCTTTGCATCTACAACCTGGTTTACTTATTGGGATAATCACAATGCATAGGCAAATGCTAAGTAGCCAAAATTCAAATCAAAATTAAGCAAAGTATGTTAAGTGCATATTTTTTTTCTTTTTTTAGAAGATCGCAAGCAAGGTCTGCATAGTATGGATATGATGGAAGCTGCAACATCAGAACCATCTTTAGATTTGGATAACCTTAAGTTATTAGAGGTAAAACATTACTTTTTTGCAATTTAACTACAAATATCTGTAATGTGGGAACCAGGGCAAGTAGAGATTAATAATCTATTCAGTGATTGACAGATTGCAGATCTATGCTAGTAAAACCAGAAAGAGGTTTTGTCATTGAATGTGTAATGCAGGCATGTCCAAAAGTCCGGCCTGCAGGCCAATTGCGGCCCGCGTTCCGGTTTTGAACGGGCCGCCTGGTAATTTGGACATATATACCTTTTGTGGCCCCCAACAAATCTCCGAGCACCGGAGCCACAAAATATATATATTCTGGCTGCCTCAGAGGAGACAGGGAGGGGGTGGAACGAGTGCCGTACATACAGGAGAATTTCCTGTTTACGCGGCGGCCTCTGTAATAGGAAGTCCCATCTCCTGCGCTGCCATTGGAGGACTGTTCTGTCCATCATATGAGGCGGGACTTTGTATTAAAGAGGCCGCTGAGAAAACAGGAGTTTCTCCTGTATGTAATCTGTTGGCGCTTGTCCTGCCCTCCTCCCTGTCCCCTCCGAGGCTACAGATGGGCATCGATCAGGCTGCACTGACGGCAATGGTGGGGGGGCTGCATTCATGGCAATGGTGGGGGGGGGTGCTGCATTCATGGCAATGGTGGGGGGGCTGCATTCATGGCAATGGTGGGGCTGCATTAATGGCAAAGGTGGGGGGGCCGCATTCATGGCAATGTTGGGGGGGTCGCATTCATGGCAATGGTGGGGGGGGGGGGCGCATTCATAGCAATGGTGGGGGGGCTGCATTCAAGGCAGTGTTGGGGGGGCTGCATTCATGGCACTTGTGAGGCTGCAGATGGGCACTGACCCTTATTTTGCTTCACAGTTCTTTATTTAAAATGTAAGTTTTCTCCTGAAACTTCCCTCTTAAAGTGAAGGTGCGTATTATACGCCAATAAATACGGTATATCCAAATAACACGCCCGAGCTCTCCTCTTCACAACACACAGCCACAAAGGCAAGAGAATTCTTGTTGGGCAGTGTATTAGTGCTCGGAATAACACACTTATGCCCCGTACACACGGTCGGAAATTCCGACCACAAAATTTTGTCCGACACTGGTGTTGCATACACACGGTCGGACAAAGTTGTCGGAAAATCCGATCATCCTCAACGTGGTGACATTCGTTGCATACGACGGGACTACGTAGAGGCTAGTAGCCAATAGCTTTGGTCTTGTAATGTGATCTGAGCATGCGTGGCACTTTGTCCATCGGAATTCGCTACACACGATCGGAAAAAGTCCGATAGGACTTTGTTGTAGGAAAATTTGAGAGCAGCATCTCAAACTTTTTCCGGCGGAAATTCCGGCGGAAAAAGTCCAATGGAGCCCGACAACATGGTCCGATAGGACATTTTCCGTCGGAAAATCGGACCGTGTGTACGGGGCATTAGACCGAATTTTAATGGTTCAAAGAATGTCAGGCAAAATGGTCGGCCCTCAAGCATGTTCACTTCATCAAATCTGACCCTCTTTGAAAAAAGTTTGAACACCCCTGGTGTAATGTAATGATGTAATTATATTGCACTCCTGACTTATAGAGCACTTTTAACCTTTCACGTATTAGTCAGGCTGGATGCAAATTATTATATTTTCTTTCAGACTGTGTGTAGCACGAATAGCTAATTCCTGAAATACCAATTTTCATAGAAACGGCTGGTATCTCTTTGCATCCTGTCCACTCTTTCCTCTTAAAGAAGAAGTAAAGTCTTCCTTTTTAATTGTACCTACAGGTAAGCCTATAATAAAGCTTACCTATAGGTACTGTAAATATCTCCTAAACTTGCACCATTTAGGAGATATTTACTATATACGCCGATGCCATTGGTGCATGCTCTCTGAAGAAATGGCTGTCGTTGCTGTTTCTTCAGGACCTTGTACCGTGACCGACGCCATCGTGGCTCCGGTAAATCACAGCACCGTAGCCCGCGAACCCGGAAAAGACACTCTGGGGGGGAAAATGTCAGTGGTGTGCGGGCGTCGCTGAGAGAGCTTCGTTCTAAGGTAAGTATTTCATAATGAGCTAGTGTGCGGTGCATACTAGCTATTATCCCTTTGTAATGCAGGTTTTTTTTTGTTCTTTGTCTTTTTTTGGGCTTTACATCCAATTTAAGATGGTTACTCATCTGCTTATAGCATGTTGCCTTTGAGCTTATTTATGTCCAAAAACACAGTTTTCCCTAACTCATGTTGTGTGTATATAAAGAGGAAGGAACTAAGAGAAAGTTAGGTTTACTGCTACAGTTGATGGGGTGTTAAAGTAACCCAACACGATTAAATAGTGGTAGGTTTCAAAGGGAAGTGATACCAAATAATAACTGATAGTTATAGAACGAATGTTCTCACTTCTAGTTTGTTGAAAGTGGAATTACGTAGATAAACTGCATACTTAAAATGTTTTTCTACCTTATTTGTGGGTGTTTAAGAAAAAACAAATGCCTGCAATGCAGCATGTACCAGTATAAGTGGTTTCTTTTCTATCCTCTGCATCCCTGCTTTGAAATGGGTGCTTTTTCTCCTTGCTGGATGGTCTGGGGACTGTTCAGTGCATGGACTACAGTAGTACAGCAAACCTCAAATGACACTTCCCAGAATTCCCTTAAGCAAACCAGAAAAGGCTTGTGAATGTGCTTTCTCAGAGGAGACCCAGCTGTGTGTGAAGATTCCGCCTGCAGAAATGCCCTGGGGCCATGCTGAGGAAGTGATATGCTTTGGATGTCCATCCTAGGCTGTGGACTTGTCACTGGGGCTTGTAGAAGGGTTGGAGGAGGCTGACTGGGTGGTTGTGTTCAGGTTGGCAATTTTACTGCAGAAGTTTCTGGTGGCTATCAGGTGTATTAATAATATGCCCGTCAGTGTATTACACTGTCACAATTGTATCCACCTGTTGTGTCTTTTCACATGTATTCATACTCCAACACATCAAAGAATACCCTGAATAGCTGCCATTCCTGCAGGCATGAATAAATCGGATGATGCAAGTTGTTGTTACTGTAAAATAGATCCATTCACACTAAAGCCCCATACACACGGTCGGAAAATCCGACCACCAAATCTATCGGATTTGGTCCGACGGATTTAGTCCGACACATACACACGGTCGGACAAAGCTGTCGGAAAATCCGATCATTCTGAACGTGGTGACGTTTGTTGCCTACGACGGGACTACGTAGAGGCTAGTAGCCAATAGCTTTGGTCTTGTAATGTGATCTGAGCATGCGTAGCACTTTGTCCGTCGGAATTCGCTACACACGATCGGAATTGGTGTGATCGGACTTTGCTGTTGGAAAATTTTTCCAGCAGGAGATAGAACTATGTCCGTCGGATAATCCGATGGAAACTGTCCGATGGTGCCTACACACGGTCGGAATTTCCGACAACATTGTCCGATAGGACAGAATCCATCGGAAAATCCGACCGTGTCTATGGGGCTTAATACTGCGCCAGCCACCCGCACATCCGCAAATACAAATTGCAAATAAAGTACAAGTTCCACAGATGGAGTACTGATTCCATCCTGTCACAGGGACGTGAGTCCTAGAGATGGAGAAAGCCCATCTCTCTGACATATTTGCAGCATTTTCCCATGGTTCTTCCACCCACTTTGGAGGTAATTATGGCATAACGTCACTGTTGCTGTGGCCGTTACTTAAAATAAAAGTGTCCCTGGCTCCTCATTAAGGTAAGTTCTGCTTCCTATGGTGGGATTTTTAAAAATCTGTCCATTGCAATCTCCAGATAAATTAACTCAGAAAATGAAAGAACCTTATATGTTAGTGTTTCCTTTGGCCTCAAAACTTAGCAAGATTTATGCCATTCCCAGACTACCCTTGTCTCAAAATACACTTTATGGGATGCAAATTCTATATTTTTATATACTCCATAAAAGGCCATACCTGTACTACTTGTCTGCCGATCAGGGCTCTCAGCCAATGGCTAAGAGCTTTGACCACAGTGTTCTGGCGGAGGGGGGGGGGGGCAAGTCCCCCTGTTAGATCACAATAGAACAACAGGGGAGATTGCTGAACTAACATTGGATAGTTAGTACAGTGGCTCCTCCTGAGCTGTCAGGTTTTATTTGTATTCAAGGCTTTAGTCTATATGCCAGTTCCTTGTCATAATCCCTGCACATGATGATCTACTGACTGTCTAATAAGATGTTTGCAGAAATAGAGCAAAGGCAGTGGCTGGCAGAAAAGCTGGAAGTATGTGCTAGCAGGAAGAAATGGGTATGGTGTGCTATGAAGAATATTACTGCTGAGGTCAGGGAAAGAATTTGGCCATTGTTCATTTAAAGTGACCTAATGTCAGCTTATCAAAAAAAAAAAAAAAAAAATAGTATTTTCAAGGAGATTCTGTTGCTGTACCATAGAAAGCTGACTTACCAAGTTTAGCAAGGGAGCAGGGCTGGGCCCTATTGGGCCAGGGGAACACATTGGTGACTTTTGGTACATATGACACTACGGGAAGTGAAACAGACAGCAAATAGTGCAGAATATAGGGTAGGCACAGACAGGGCACTGAGTAGATTACGAAATTAGAGAACAGAGGCAACAAAGTAAAATTGTGCCTAGAAATACTTTGAAGATGCAGTAGGGTTCTTGAGACAGCTATGAATGGAGGTACCTATGCAAGGGCTTAGCTAGCACACAAGCTAGAGGATGTATAGTGCACGCATCTTGCATTTTGAAAAGGAAAAGTCATTGTTCTGATGTCTTCGTGACCAGTTACTTTTTAAATCCAGGATACTGCAATGTAAACTGTACCTGTGAACTTATGTTTGATTTCTTTTTTTTTTTTTAGCTTATTGGTCGTGGTCGATATGGGTCAGTATACAAAGGATCCCTAGATGAGCGTCCAGTGGCTGTGAAAGTTTTTTCTTTCAACAATCGGCAGAATTTTATCAATGAAAGGAGTATATACCGCACTCCTTTGTTGGAACATGATAACATTGCCCACTTCATTGTGGCTGATGAGAGGGTGACTTCAGATGGACGTCTGGAATATCTGCTAGTAATGGAGTACTACGCAAATGTGAGTATCAATGTCGTTTATTAGGGTATCTTATTCAGATTATTTTTATTCTCAATATTTTTTTTTTCAATTAGTAGTGTAACCTTTATACTACAACATGACTGTGTTGTAGTGCAAAATGTACATACCTGAAGTAGAAAACATTCAACAATGGTTAAAGCATATCTAAATCCCAAAAAGAAAATTATATATTGCAGCTTACCAGTCTTTATGTGTGGTGACTGCATTGGTTATCACTTTTTATGTTAGCATTTTCAGCAAATACAGAAATTACTTGTTGATCTTGCCATAAATGTGGTGCCCTTGTTACTTCCTTTAAACTTAAAACAAACCACAAAGAATTTTTATTTTTTTAGATTTTTATTTTTTGTGTAAATTATTAGTCCCATCAACCCATCATGTAATACAAATGAAGCAAGACAAACATGTTCAAAGGAACAGGAAGTGTGTTACTTGTACGAGCACTAATTTAAATAAAGGAAAAGAGTCTGAAAAAAGAAAAAAGAAGACCAATGCAGCCACTACACGCATTGGGTGCTCAACCTGTGGCCCTCCAGCTGTTAAGGAACTACAAGTCCTATGAGGCATTGCAAGGCGCTGACAGTTACAAGCATGACTCCCCGAGGTGTGATGGGACTTGTAGTTACGCAACAGCTGGAGGGCCACAGGTCGAGCACCCATGCTACAGCAAAGGACTGGTAAGCTGCAATTTATTATGTTGTTTTGGGGTTTAGATATGCTTTAATGTTTATTGGATTTGGTGTTAAAATACTTGCATGGCAAAAACAAAAGCAATCATTCACTACGAAACATTTATCAGTGATGTAACCAATGAGGTTATTGATAGTGCTTATACAGTAGTCTATAGGTATATGAGTCTGTCAATAATCCACCCAAAATGTATATTTACATTTTGGTTCCATAAAGTAGCTTCCTCTATAGTTGACATTATATAATGCAGCAGAAGAAATGAAACACAGTAGAAGGAGTTTGACACGTATATTTTATAACTGAAGGTTCAAGGTGATAGAAAAAAAAATCTATGGAAGTTTAAGACAAGCAATATCAATAAGCAGCTAAAATATCAGTTTTGCATTCATTTAGAGTTTGAAAAATAATGACAACAAAATTTTGGGTGAAGTTACACTCTGCAATATCAGCTCAGCTGCTAAGATTTCTATGAAAAGGGAATTCAGTCTACAGGTGTATACTCAGGAATCTGCATGCAAATGAACTACTGCTGTTACTGATTAAAATTTTCGTGTTCGATTAATCGATTTAATTTTTTTACTCGATTAATCAACTCATTTTGATTAATTATAACACCCATACAGATCCAATTACTTTTAGCTGATCTCCTTGCATTGCAACTCTGCATTAGTCAGTGGTAAATGTGGTATACACTACATACAATCACCTGACACTAGTTAGTTTCCACAATTCATGACTTAACTTCACAGTTCACACAAATACTTTTAAATTCAAACTGTAGCACTGACGTAAGTAATTTTTTTCCCCACAGTAGCGTGACAATACCTCCACCTCCGGTCTAACTAATCACTCTCACCTTATGGCATGGACCCCTGTGCAAACAGGTGGTCATGCAAGCGGGTATCAAAAGGGTTAACACGGACCATAAACTTCTCTCACGTCTCCTTAGATCTCAGCAAGGACGCCAGGTCATGGGTAGAAAGAAAAGATCTAAGTGCTCACCGCTTAAGTATAAGATTTAATTTTTGTGTTCAAACACAAACTACTCACATAAAGATGATAAAAACACAGCATGTAAAGCCGACAATCGTGTTAGTTCCGTAGGGCAGCAGCATAGACGTCATGCATAGCTCCTCCTCGTTAGGGATGGGCCCGGTGTTCGATTCGAACCCATGTTCGAATCGAACATCGGGCGTTCGCCCGTTCGGCGAGCCCAGAACTATTTGGGTCGCTCGCATCAAATTCGTGTGATGCGAGGGGCCCGCAATGCATTGCGCCAGTCGCAGTGCAATGCTGGCTGATGATTGGCCAAGCATACACTGTGACCGCGCATGCTTGGCCAATCACAGCGCCGGCAGCGAGGAGAGCCATAATTGGCTACAGGCAGGATGCCTGTAGCCAATTATAGCTCAGGGGCTTTAGTACACGCCCCACGGTATAAGAGTCCGCCACGGCGGCGGCCTCGCATATTGTGTTTCAGTGTCAGCGTGTCAGTGTGCTGCTGACTGCTGACAATATGTGCTTTATTTCTGGGGATTTGTGTGTGCGTGCTGTTAGTACAGCATTGCAGTATCACATCTGGGGGGTGTCTATAGGTTGCCTGTGAAGGGGGGCAGGTTTCCTGTGCTTAGAACTGTCCCTGCAAAAAGTGACATTTTTGCAGGAAAAAAGCTATTTAAAAGCACTCGCGGCTAATGAATTGATGGCTCCGTAACACAGAGAACTGTCATTCATTGATAAAAAACAAAAAAAAAAAGCGTGAGGGTCCCCCTAAATTCAATAACCAGGCCCTTCAGGTCTGGGATGGATATTAAGGGGGACCCCAGCCAAAAAAAAAAAAAATGGCGTAGGGTCCCCCTCAAAATCCATACCAGACCCTTGAGGTCTGGGATGGATTTTAAGGGGAACCCCAGCCAAAAAAATGGCGTGGGGTCCCCCTCAAAATCCATACCAGACCCTTATCCGAGCACGCAACCTGGCAGGCCGCAGGAAAAGAGGGGGGGGCGAGAGCGCCCCCCCCTCCCGCCTGAACCGTACCAGGCCACATGCCCTCAACATTGGGAGGATGCTTTGGGGGTCTGAGACCCCCAAAGCACCTTGTCCCCATGTTGATGAGGACAAGGGCCTCATCCCCACAACCTTGCCCGGTGGTTGTGGGGGTCTGCGGGCGGGGGGCTTATCGGAATCTGGAAGCCCCCTTTAACAAGGGGACCCCCAGATCCTGCCCCCCCCCCCTGTGTGAAATGGTAAGGGGGTACAAAAGTACCCCTACCATTTCACCAAAAAAGTGTCAAAAATTGGTATTGGTAGGTCTTTGACAATTCCTTTATTAAAATCTTCTTTCTTCTTTCTTCATCCTTCGGTTTCTTCATCTTCTCCTTCCGCCATCTTCTTCCATCTCTTCCATTTTCTTCTTCCTCCGATCCGCTTCTTCTTGCGCTGGTCTTCTCGTCCTTCTCGTCCGGCATCTTCTTCCATGGCGTCGGCGTCGGTGTCTCTTCTTGGGCCACTCCTCGCAATGGAAGGCTCCCGCTGTGTGAGGCTTCGCTGCCTCTGACAGGTCTTTTATAATGGAGGGCACCTGGTGACCCCGCCCCCTCTGACGCACGGGACGTCATGGGGAATTCCCTATGGCTTTCCCCATGACGTCAGAGGGGGGCGGGGTCACCAGGTGCCCTCCGTTATAAAAGACCTGTCAGACGGAGCGAAGCCTCACAGAGCGGGAGCCTCCCATTGCAAGGAGCGGCCCGACAGAAGAACAGATGCCGACGCCATGGAAGAAGATGCCGGACGAGAAGGACGAGAAGACCAGCGCAAGAAGAAGCGGATCGGAGGAAGAAGAAAATGGAAGAAGATGGAAGAAGATGACGGAAGGAGAAGATGAAGAAACCGAAGGATGAAGAAAGAAGAAAGAAGATTTTAATAAAGGAATTGTCAAAGACCGTCTCCTGTCATTTTTACAATTTTTTACACTTTTTTGGTGAAATGGTAAGTACCCCCTTACCATTTCACACAGGGAGGGGCCGGGATCTGGGGGTCCTCTTGTTAAAGGGGGCTTCCAGATTCCGATAAGCCCCCCGCCCGCAGACCCCCACAACCACCGGGCACGGTTGTGGGGATGAGGCCCTTGTCCTCATCAACATGGGGACAAGGTGCTTTGGGGGACCCCCAAAGCATCCTCCCAATGTTGAGGGCATGTGGCCTGGTACGGTTCAGGCGGGAGGGGGGCCGCTCTCGTCCCCCCTCTTTTCCTGAGGCCTGCCAGGTTGCATGCTTAGATAAGGGTCTGGTATGGATTTTGAGGGGGACCCCACGCCATTTTTTTTTGTCTGGGGTTCCCCTTAAAATCCATCCCAGACCTCAAGGGTCTGGTATGGATTTTGAGGGGAACCCTACGCCATTTTTTTTTTTTTTTTTTTTGGCTGGGGTTCCCCTTAATATCCATCCCAGACCTGAAGGGCCTGGTTATTGAATTTGGGGGGACCCCCACGCTTTTTTTTTTTTTTTTTTTTTTTTTATCAATTACTTTTTTTTTATGAATGACTTTCAATGAATGACTGTTCTCTGTGTTACGGGAGCCGACAATACACATTAGCCGCGAGTGATTTTAAATAGCTTTTTTCCTGCAAAAATGACACTTTTTGCAGGGACAGTTCTAAGCACAGGAAACATGCGCCCCTTTACATGCATACTATAGACACCCCCCAGGTACAAAATTTAAAGGAATATTACACTTTTATTGTTTCAATTTAAGCATTATTAAAATCACTGCTCCTGAAAAAACGTCCGTTTTAAAAAAAAAAATTTGCATTGATACATGTCCCCTGGGGCAGGACCCAGGTCCCCAAACACTTTTTATGACAATAACATGCATATTAGCCTTTAAAATTAGCACTTTTGATTTCGAACGTTCGCTCCATTATAACTAATAGGGTTCTAAAGCTCGCACGGACTTTAGGTCCGTTCGCGGGTTCTGGTGCGAGCCGAACGGGGGGGTGTTCAGCTCATCCCTACTCCTCGTACGCGTTATGTTCAATCAGAACTTCAGCGTCACCGGACTCCTCCCCCCTTCCCTCTGTTAGCAGACAGAGGCACTTGGGGAAGGGGGAGGAGTCTGGTGACGTCAATGTCTGTGACATCACCGGATCTCCGACGGAACTCCTTGAAGACCTGGAAGCCGGTGGAGAGGTGAGTACCGATCAAAAGAATTTTGATCGATCAAAAAAATTAACGATTAGTCAAGGAATTCATCTTTAATTTCCACAGCCCTAAAATTAACCATTTAGTGTCTGGTTTAAATAAAATTTGTACTGAAGCGGGCCATACGTGGATCAAAATTCGGTCTGTTCAGCAGGGATCAGGAATATTTTTATCCATGTATGGGCAGGAAGGTTGTACAGAAGTCGATCTACCAATCAGCTTCTCTACAACTGCCCTGTCAAATTTTCCCCACTTGATCAGTGCTGCAAGCTATAGTCTGCAACACTGATCAGTGTATTCTGACAGCAGGGAAGTCTCCTTGCTATCAGAATACAATAGCTCAGCGGGGAAGATGGCCTCATCCACATCCAGTGTGTGGATTGAGGCATTAAATCAGGTTTTTTCATTTAAGCAAAAAAAAAAAATGACTCCTCTATGGGCTGCCTGAGAGTTGTATGTTAGTTGCTATTGCTGACTTGATGAAAATGCTAAATACCTAGCTGTCTCTGGCTCCAATATGTCCAGTCACTGACCTGGAAACAAGTATAGAGCCAAACTGAATTAACATAAGATTTTGAAATTATTTTTTAATTTACCTATATACAACATAGATGTTTTTGTGTTCAACTACATGCTATAACAATGCAAAAATATTTTAGATATCAATCAGAAGTGTTTGTGTATCTCAACCCTTGACTGATACTTATGTGACAGCCAAGAAAGTTTCTGTTAGTTCCTGTTTACACAAATAGGGCACACCAGTCTGCATTACACAGACGTTTGGATAGACTGTGGATTGATAAGAGGGTGGGGAACAAGGGGGGGGCAAGTTACTAGACCATTTGGCATGCGGTCTGTTTGTATACTGGTGCCAGTTTGCTGCTGAATGTGCTTCAGTTCATGAAAACACACAAAGAATAGTTCCTTCAATCAACTTGTTTATGTTAATTTTCACTGCAAGCAGGCAAAATGATAAGTGAGTTAGACAAAATCACAAATTACATACACCCTTTGTGGCATAAACAAAACAGTTGGGCTTTAAGTGAACCTGTCACAAGGGGGCTTACAGACAAATCTGAATATTCAGTCTTTAACATTTATTATTTTGCCTGAGCCTGACACTTTAGCTTCGATGTTCAGCTGAAGAGGCATGAAAGGCTCAAATATCAGTGTAAAAACAAAAGGAAACAAAGGCGCCGCCATCTAAGTGTATCTATTTATTAAATGAACACTTAAAACAATTACGATTACACTCACAGGATGGAAGAGAAATTGGGCAAATAATCAATCACAGTCTGTACTGTTCCAGAGGGCCAATAGTCCAGGGATGGCTTGGTAGATTCTGCAGTGGGATATACAGCGTCTACCAAGCCACCCCTGGACTTTTGACCCTCTTGTTTTTACAGTGTATAGAGGAGATCCAATATCCTGAGAAGAAGTGCAGCAACCATCACTATAGTGGACTTTTAATTTGTACCTCCTTTACTATATAGACTTTTTTTGGCTTTTGTGGGGGTTCTTCCCACCCTCTGCTTGCGCTGTTGAGACTTTTTTCTTTCTCAAATATCAGTGTACCATAGTTGTTTGCATTCTTTCTAATTCTGTCATTTGAACCTTTTAAACACTTTCAGGAGCTTGAGGGAATTGTGTAAGGTCAGGCTGTTGATCGGGCCAGCAACTATAAATCAGTTGCATAGTTTTTGTTTTTTTCATTTAACCAGCAGATTGTATGAGAAAAAAAAAACTGACAGATCTATACATCAACAAAATTATGTGTGGGGATCTCTCCTGCTGAGCTATTGTATTTCGACAGCATGGACTCCCCCTCGCCAGAATACACTGATCAGGACTTGCAGCTATTGGCCGCAAGCGCTGATCAAATGCTGGTTTTCCAGCATGACCGCTTGACAGAAGCCAGCTGTTAGAACAGAAAAAAGTACACACATACCTAAAGTCGTCCGGTTCCTGCTGAAGTGTCTGGCTTTCTGTACATGAACACCAGACCTAATGCCCTGTACACACGGTCGGAAATTCAGATGGAAAAGGTCCGATCGGATTATGTTGTCGGAAAATCCGATCGTGTGTGGGCTCTATCAGACTTTTCCAATCCAACGGAAAAAATTTGAGAGCAGGATCTAAAATTTTCCGACAAAAAAATCCGATCAGACTTTTTCCGATCATTTGTAGAGAATTCCGATGGACAAAGTGCCACGCATGCTCAAATCAAATTGCGAGACCAAAGCTATTGGCTACTAGCCTCTACGTAGTTCTGTCATAAGCAATGAACGTCACCACGTTCCGAACGATCAGATTTTACGACAACTTTGTCCGACCGTGTGTATGCAACACCAGTTTTGGACAAAATCCGTCTGAAAAAATCCAAAGGATTTTGTGGTCGGAATGTCCGACCGTGTGTACAAGGCATAAGACTTCCGAGGATTTCTGATGTCCTATTTATGCTGAAACATAAGTTTCAGGCAAAGTAAAGCTAAATAAGTTTGCAAGATAATTTTTAATAACCACTTGAGTCCTGGGTGCATTTTAAAATGGTGCAGGGACAGTGGCCATTTTAAAACAGCTATATTTCGCACCTCCTGTGGACCCCGCCGATACTAGAGCTAGTTCAGCCTTGGTCCAGATTATTGCTGATTATTTTGGTTTTTGGGCTTCCGGGGCTTCTGCAGCTATAGAAGTGAATGTAAACACATTTGCGTTGTGTTTGCATCAGGAGTATAGCGACGTCACGGTTCCTATCAGTTCTTGTTGCAGCTCTGTCCAACATCTCCCTACAGCACTGGATCATAAGAAGTGATCTGCACAGCTACATGGGAGGGTCTGGATCAGATCATCACTGACAGATCCACTGAGAAAAAAAAAAGTGGAAAAATAAATAAATATACAGAACATATACAATATATATATATATATACATACATATATATATATATATATATATATATATATATATATATATATATATATATATATATATATATACAATATATATATATATACAATGCCTGAATGAAAACAAAAAAAAAACATTGTTGGCCAGCTTAACAATTTACACAAACAGTTTCCCCCCCCCTGCATGTGTTGTAATGTAGATTTGAAAGGGAATAAAGTTCTTCCAAAGTAAAACACATACAGTATGTTCACTTTGGGCTTTACCATTCTGTTATCTTTCATAACATTCACACTATTGTGATATAATTTTAATCATCAGACTTTTTAAAATATATTTTATGGTAAATATGAACTGGGGTGCAGCTTATGTAAACACTGCAGTGAGAAAATCTAACTTTATACTATGTTTCCCAATAAAAAGTATAAAGATAGAAAAAAGTGCATGTCAGAAACCATGAATCAGACCTAGACAGAAGTGCAGTAAAAATCACACTAGTTTCATAATAATAGTAAAAGGTTAACAGAGCAAACGTAGTCAAAACATAGCCAGAGTTCGGTAACCGGAATGGATAGTCATACAAGCCAGGACGTCAGGGAGCCAGGGATCAGCGTACTTCAGGACAAGCCAGGAAATCCGGAAACCGGAGAATCAGCATAGTGAAACAGCAAGCAGAATAAGGAACCAGAAGGGACGTCAGCCAAGCAAGTCTTTCACAGGTATACAGGAGAGAGTCTCTGATATGTTGACCAGGCGAAGGTAGAGAGGATCTGGACTGAACAGCTTAAGTAGCCAGCAGGACTGATGAGCAGGATATCATCACCAGGTGAGTCACTGTGGAAAGATTAGATCTGACAATTAACCGAAAGCTGAGTGGCCTGCTCTGAGAAGGAAGGGCTGAGCCCAGCCCTGACAGTGCATTTCCTTTCATTATCCCAAATTTACAACCACACTAAAGCCCTGTCTGTTCTGAAAAAGAGCTATAATATGTTGGACTTCAATTGCGTGAACCTGTAAGGTTCAGAACCAAGACATTGTTGAAAAAATGCTCTGGTGCTCAAGCAACTAGGGACCGAAGTGGTTTAAAACTAGACCTGTAGAAATATAATAATTTTAATAAACGTAACCAATTTACTTAACACTCATATAATCTTTAACATTTAATGTAAATTCAAAAGTGAATTTTCATCTTTTAAAATCTTTTAAAATCCTACAGCTTACATTAAAATAATACCTGTTAATGCTGCCATGAAAGACCTTTTTCAGTCACTTCCTGTTGTATAGGGTGACCACATTTCCAAACTGCCTTTCAGGGACACCCCCCCCCCCCCATCCCAAAAATCAGCTTGTATTGTAACGAATCACAGCACAGCCTGGGCGGCTGGTGCACGCTCTACCCAGAAGCACTGATCACGCCCCCAAAAAATGCCGCCGCATTGCCACTTTACTCGCTGACAATACTTGTCCTGGTCAGCCGAGACCCGTTTTCCCTTGTTCCAACGCTGGCTCTACATTGCCCTGCAGTGATTTCAAGGGTGGGGATTGCGCCTCTCCAGACATTCCCGGCCAGGACAAGTACTTTTAGTGGCGATGTGCCCTTTTCTGGGCATAGGATCGGAGGGGGGGGGGGGGTGGCTGTGTCAGTTTTAGTTTCATTCTGGGACACTGTATTGTCCTGGAATGAAAGTGCCGGGACAGACCTGCAAACTACGGGACTGTCCCGGGCAATCTGGGACATGTGGTCACCCTACTGTTGTAGGGTGACAACTCCTTGTCCCTGTCTACCCATTGTGCTGCTGCCTTGTCACCTGATCCCATGAGCTTTTGGTGGGAACTACAAGGGGTTGCACTGATACTAATTGCAGAGGCATGATCCACAACTGTCACCATCAAGAAACAAGTCCTGACCAAAGGCATGCAACCACTGCTGGAGCCATTTTATGTAGCTAGGAATTGGCCGCAGAGAGGCTGAAGCACAGACAGTGCTTGAGCAAGCTAAATGTCATCTAGTTAGAATTTATGTGTACTTTAGAACTGAATATTCCCATGTTCCTGCTGAAATAGGGAAAGGAGAAGAGGCAAGGCAGGCATTGGGACAATAGTGATCAGGACAGGATCATTATGCCTGACCTTGTCTGGCCAGCAGCATCAGAGTAAACCAAGAAACATGAAATTGTTGCCCAATCTGGCTGAAAGCAGATGATTGTCATCTCATATGTATTGGTAGCTTAGGAAACATGAAAATTAAATTTGTTATGACACAAAGGTAAATTCATCATATAGACTGATTGTAGGTTCAGTCATTGGAACTGGAAAACTCTACTTGTTACTACCTCATTGATCTATTGCTCTCGGGAGTGGTCATCCAGTTGTCATGATTGGAACTCCGAAACACAAACTTTACATGATAAAAACTCCAAGTTTGTAACTGTTAGTAAAAGAACAGTGATTATGAGGGAAGATAACCTCTACAATTTTACAATGTGTGCTTTTCAGAAAAGGAAGTCTAAGCTTTTTAGGAAAGAGCAGAGCGCATACTATTTTCCCACAGTAAATACGCACTTGTATGGTAACACTGTGTTGCAGTAAAGGGAAATTGCAGAAATGTTCTCTCAGTAATTGTTTTCTTGGACTTTAGGGCTTTCCTGGAAAAGAATATCTCCTATTTTTGGGACTTTTAATTATAAAAACACAGTCTCCACCACCCTCTTTGTCTTTACTAGGACAAGAAGCTTCTGTCACTTCATTTCACAAACTTTATTTGCAATGCACCCTGCTGGAGACATGTAGTACTGTAGAAATACATTAAGATAAAATTAATTTATGCAGCGCTTTACATAGATATTGTACAGTCACATCATTCCCTGCCCTCAAAGAGCTTACAATATATGGTCCCTAACTTACATTCATACATACTGTGGCCAATTTAGACAGAAGCCAAATTGCCTACCAGCATGTCTTTGGAGTGTGGGAAGAAATCAGATTCCCCGGAGGAAAACCATGCAGGCACAGGGAGAACATGCAAACTCCAGGCAGTTAGTGCTGTGGTTGGGATTGGAAATGGTGACCCTGGTGCTTCAATGAGAAACACTACTTCTAATTTACACTAAATGGCAAAGGTAAGGGAACACCTCTCTAAATTATTGAATTCAGCTACATAAAGCCAGGTCTATAAAGACATGGTTTGAGGCGTTTGGTGTGGAGGAACTTAAGGTGCCTGCACATAGCCCTGACCTCAATACTATTAATCATCTTTGGGATGAATTGGAATGCTGAGTGCCACCCAGTTTTTCTAGTCCAAGATCACTACCTGACTTTACAAATTGTCATTTTGGCTGAATGGGTGTAAATTTCCACAGACAGATTCCAAAATCTTGTGGAAACCTTACAGAGGAGCGGAGCTTTTCCTAACAAGAATGTGGGGCAAACTCCATATTAATGCCCATAGTTTTGAAATGGAATATGCAAAAAATTATGATATAGGTGGTATGGTCAAGTGTCCACAAACTTTTGGCTATCAATGAAGGGCCCGTTGTTTTTTAGGCCCCTTTCACATTGGGCGGATCCGTTTGACGGACTCCGCTTGCTCGGCTGGGATGGATCTGCTGATCCCTGCTGCGCAGGTGGATGACAGGTCCGTCTCTGCTCACTGTGCAGAGATGGACCTGTCAGAGTCCCACTCTCCTCTATGGGGAGGATCCCCCAGACTGATAGCAGCGGGTGGACATGTCAACGCTGCCCCATAGGGATGAATAGAGCATCTGATCAGGTCCACCTGAAAAACTGACGGGCGGACCTAATTGGACAGCCCGTGTGAAAGGACCCTTAAAGAATACAGATAAATTTAAAATTTTCCTGGAAAATCCCCTTAAATGTTAATTCATGAGATTTAAGAGTGATGCCTATGTTTATATAATAAACTCAAATTATAATGTTTAGTATATATTAATCCCAGTTTACTGTGCACATCTGTAAAAACAGGCCGCTGTATAAATATACCATTTACAAGAGCTGAAATAAGGTCAGTGTTGATCTATTGTATAAAAAGCTGAAGGATAAATTAATCTTTTCAAAGATGACCTCCATAAATTTTCTATATTATCTCATTTCAGTGTTTCCTCAAAAATCCTGGTGCTTAAAAATACAAGCTGTGAGCTGTATGCTGCCCAGCAGCAAAATGTTGCTATTTTTTTAACCCATGGGGATGCAGCTCCGGTTTTGAACAGCCCGCCTGGTAATTTGGACATATATATCTTTTGTGGCCCCCAACGAATCTCTGAGCGCTGGGGCCACAAAAGATATATATTCTAGCTGCCTCGGAGGGGACAGAGAGGGGGGCGGGACAAGTGCCGTACATACAGGAGAATTTCCTGTTTACGCTGCGGCCTCTGTAATAGGAAGTCCCGTCTCCTGCGCTGCCGATGCTGAATATAATGTGTAGCCCTGGTGTTGTCAGCAAGTTAACCACTATATAACAAGTTGACCACTAATGCAGGGAATGAAACAAGGTTGATGGTCATTTATTCTCATGCTTTTATATATCGGCAGTGCACACTTTTAAATGTCTGTAATAAACCCTAATCTCTAGGAATGGGGACAGCTTTTACTGAAAATAGCCAGTGTCCTGCGCTAAGAACTTAGAGTAATTGAGATTGTAAGGAGATAAAACGGCAAGATCATGTACTGTTGCATTAATCTAGACCAAAGTAATGCTTTACACTTATTAGACAGTTGGTGTAAAGCTAACCAGTGTTGCCAATAATTCTTTTGCATATATATATGTTCAGTTGTAGTATGCACAGCATAGGTACTGTTACTGCACTCAAGTAGATTTTAAGTTAAGTGACCACCTTAAAGAATGAAGAACAACTGTCAAACTCAGTTTCATTGCGGGCCGCATTAACATTATGGTTGCCTTCAAAGGGCCAGTTATACCTGTAAGACTATATAAATGTATCTGCTCTTTATCATAAGGCCCCTTTCACACATGCGAACCGTTCGTCCGTTTTTAATCCATCGTTGACGGATGAAAAATGGACATCAATGCATGTCTATGTAAAAACGGATGACAAGAGATGATCATCTATTTTCATCCGTTTTCACCCACTTCCGTCAACATCCGTTTTTTTTGAATGGATAAAAGCTATATATATACAGTGAAAAAAGCCGCGCTAAAGCGATAATATGAATTAAATCACACAAAAACACTTAAACAGAAAATATTGAAAGAAATCTGTGTGAAAAGAATGTTCATAAAATAAAGTCCAATTGAAACTGAAAGTGATGGTGACAAAAAAAGGTTTGTAGTGACATATGATTTCCAACAACGTGAATGTGAAAGGAACTCCACCAAGTGACCTTAATCCACCACCGCTCAAATAATGTGCTTACCAGAAGGCAAGCTTTAATAAGCCTGTAACTCGAAAGCCGTCAGGGTATGACCAAACCACTAGGCATCGCCTCTAGAACTCGTATTCAGCTGATGTTAACGACCAAAATCCTGGGACAGGCAAATCTTCCCTTACAGGGTATAAATGGGATCGAACTCCTCCAAAGGTATCAAGCCAGGGAACCATACACTCTAACACTCAGTTGTAGTTCTATTCCCAAGAAATCGCCTCACGGAAGAGTCACTTAAAATTCCCGCGCTGACGTCACTTCCGCCTCCGAGGCGGAAGTGACGTCAGCGCGGGAATTTTAAGTGACTCTTCCGTGAGGCGATTTCTTGGGAATAGAACTACAACTGAGTGTTAGAGTGTATGGTTCCCTGGCTTGATACCTTTGGAGGAGTTCGATCCCATTTATACCCTGTAAGGGAAGATTTGCCTGTCCCAGGATTTTGGTCGTTAACATCAGCTGAATACGAGTTCTAGAGGCGATGCCTAGTGGTTTGGTCATACCCTGACGGCTTTCGAGTTACAGGCTTATTAAAGCTTGCCTTCTGGTAAGCACATTATTTGAGCGGTGGTGGATTAAGGTCACTTGGTGGAGTTCCTTTCACATTCACGTTGTTGGAAATCATATGTCACTACAAACCTTTTTTTGTCACCATCACTTTCAGTTTCAATTGGACTTTATTTTATGAACATTCTTTTCACACAGATTTCTTTCAATATTTTCTGTTTAAGTGTTTTTGTGTGATTTAATTCATATTATCACTTTAGCGCGGCTTTTTTCACTGTATATTTCTGGTTTATGTGTGTATCTCACATTTATTAGCTGCTGCT
This sequence comes from Lithobates sylvaticus, assembly GCA_028564925.1. Lineage (NCBI taxonomy): Eukaryota > Metazoa > Chordata > Amphibia > Anura > Ranidae > Lithobates > Lithobates sylvaticus. Next base: position 128,112,077 of record CM053031.1, read on the forward strand.
TTTTATTATTATTATTTTGTTTGCATTTGGGTATATACACATAATACTTTTATTAGGTATAATTATATAATATTCACCATTTGTTACATCTAGGGACGAGCGCGGTGTTAGCTTTTATTTTTTCCAAAAGCTATATATAGGCAGGAGAGGTGAAGAGATGTACAGTATATATAGTGAGGGAGCAGTCTGCACAGAATTGTTGGCTCTTTTTCTACTATACTTAATAGCGCCGGGAAGGAGCTGTCATTTGCTGCCTCCACTGAATTAAACAAGGGGGCCTGGTCACCCAGTGACATCACCCGGTGACCAGGCCCCTTTGTTTAATTTAGTGGCGGGACCGAATCACAGCTCCTTCCCGGCGCTATTAAGTATAGAAGAAAAAGAGCCAACAATTAAGCGTTAAAATAGGGGGGAAAAAAAACACATGGAAAAAAATTATTAACTAATGGAAAACTGATGTCAAGTGATCCATTTTTTTCTTTGAAAAAACGTGACTGAACTAATGAAACAAAAGGCATGCATGTGTGAAAGGGGCCTAATAAATGATTACCTCTGCGTTTGATTATTGCTGGTTTTAGTATTTACTTTAGACTTAAGCTGTAAAGGTCAGGCACAGACCAGCATGGAGCTCATTCACCCTCCTGTAGCAGATGATGAGGGTTGCCCACCACTGGTATCATCCACAAGAAACTTTATTTGAGACTGCTCACTTACCTTATATCAGATGTCAAGAGCCCCACCACTATCGGAACTTAGAGTTCCCCATCCTCCCTTACATAACAGTACACCCCCCTTGCCTTGTGCTGCTGATGGAAAGAAGTTGGAGGCAGAGCTGGGAAGCAGAACATGTGGGGTCTTGAGGATAGCCAGAATCTGCTGAATGCTGACACCAGGGGAGGTAGATACAAGGGGGTGATGCAGCTTCACAGAGCAGGGCAGGATCTGTAGGAGCATTTCTGTCCTCCTCTCTGCTGCTGACACGGGGAGGGGGGGGGTGGGGGAGAGACGAGCCTCTCCGGAGCTGAAAAGTGACACGCAGGATCTGGTGGAGGAGGTCTGTCCTACTCTCTAAAGCTGACTGGTGAGACAAGGTGGGGCGGAAACAAAGGGGGTTCTGCAACTGCAGGAGAGGTGCAAGGGCCACGTGAAATGGCCTAGCAGGCTGGATTCGGTCTGTGTTTGATACATGTGTCTTAGAAAATCTATCCCACAGTCCAAAACTTCATGCAGAGTCTAGGCAGTCCTTACGTCAGTCTTTATGTGTGTCCTACATGGTTCTAAGAAAAAAAATCCATCTACAGCACTATTTTACATGCATGAGCACCTTGTGAGGCTGCATTTAAAGTCCAGACGGCAAGCACTCAACTTATTAAATAACACGGTACAAAGGACATAAATGCTTGTAACCCGTAGCAATCAAATTAATGCTTTTGCTTTTCATCTAATCTGACCTCTGTATGTTAGATGCATGCTAAATAATGCCCTTTATTGATATATAATCTCAGCTGGGTTGTGTGGTAGCATGCCTCATATCTGTGCAGCCCTCAGTAATGTATTTTGTAAAAAATACGTTTTAATTTTGGGGAAATTACAACAGTATTATATAGTAATTCTGTGCTTTGCTGTAGCCAGAACAAGTCTTTTGTAATGAATCAAGTAAATGTGTTTTCTAAAAGGACTGGCTAGTTATATGGCGTTCTGCCCAAACTTTAATGCAGTCAAGTATTTCTACTTTTCTCTTGCCGTGTTTCCTTGGTGCTCCTTGGCATTCCAGTGAGCAAGACCACCTCCAATGCACTATACAGCAGTGTGTGACAGAGCTGTTTCATTGTGAACCCTCCTTTCAGGGGGTGACATTCACAGTATTGTCCTTGTTTTTATACAGTGTCAAGATATTCTGCAGCACTGTAGAAAAGGGAGAAAAAGCCAATGTGCAATGAGGCAGTGCCACAGCTCAGTCAAGCTTGCATAATTAATTCCCCTTTACACTAATTATTTTCAGAGTTTGTTTCATTGATTCCTTATAACCAATTATACTATACAAAATAACTCTTGTCCCACAGAGGCAGTTTCAAACATTTATTAGGAAACAATCTAAGCTCATCATGAAAACAAACCATAAACACAACGTAATGTATTTTTCCAACCAATTTCATGTGTGCATCTATGTTATCCTATTCTCTATATAAATAGTGTGGCCCATGTGAGCAGGCCTTTTTTTCTTGTTCATTCTTTTATTTTAAAGTTGACATTATAGTGTAATAGAAAGAACGCTTGATCACCAAAACTGTCTGCATAGATGTTAACACATACGAGGCGGTATTAATAACGATATTCGCACAATACACTTCAGTAGGTAAGGACAACTGTTATGAATCACATTATGGTTGTCAACAAGAGAACTGACTGACCTAAGTGAGTCAGACAAGAAAATGTTAGGAACAGAAATATGAAAGAATATGTAGCTAAGAAAATATGAACAATGGCGGGCCTGGGGGAAGAGGAAGGAGAGAGAGTTGGCTGGGAAGGGGTGTATATGTACGGTATCCACATGTCAGAATAAGTGAGAGTGGAGATTAGAGGCAGCAATTAGACTTGAGGAAGGTAATAAGAAATTCATAGTTCCCAAACTTGGTGAAATGTGGGCATGTTGCCCTAAAGCCTGGCTGTCAATTTCTCATTGAGCATAGTCCAATGTTTGGGTAGAGCTGGCCTTTTTTAACTCCTTCGACATAGGGGGTTATTTACGAAAGGCAAATCCACTTTGCACTACAAGTGCAAACTACAAGTGCAAAGTGCACTTGAAATTGCATTTGTAGTTTGCACTTGTAATGCAAAGTGGATTTGCCTTTCGTAAATAACCCCCATTGTGTCATTTCAGATGTGTGCAATTCCAACAGAAGCCTAAATTATACTGTCCATACTGAATTTTCTGTCCTTTTTTAGTAAGAGGTTATAGTTTATTGCATGTAGAAAGGGTTTGAGCTTTTTGGGTAGGTAACGTTTTGTACAAATATGGCCGTGGGGTGCACATGGAAAGTCAAAGCCTGGCCCGCCCTGTCCCATCTCTTGGTTTGGTAATGAGATATAAGAGTGATAATAATAAGAGCAAGCACAGTATCCAGTAGTGAGGCAGGAGTGATGTGGCCTTCTATTTTCCCTCTGCAAGTTGGTATTTGCATGTCTGAGTCCTGGTACAAACACAAAGAAGAAGTTAAGTATGTGAAGGCCATTTAGGGTGCCTTATTTTGTCCTCTTGCAAATTTACAGTATTTGTCTGAAATGATCAAGTTAAATGCAGTTCAAATAATAAAAATTACTACACCTGGGAGTTTTCGTACCCTCGTAATTTAGGGCGTGGTTTAATAACAATAAGTGGATTCAAGTAGTAATATGCTCTCCAAAACAAACATCACTGACTTTGCACACATATTGCACCAGAGCATTAAAAAATTGTAAGACATGGACATTCATTGGCATTCATGACAAACTATTAGTTATAGCAACATATGGGTAACAAACTGGCAATTTGGACGGTAGGTAAACAACAATTTGGGTAACACATAATAGTAGACAAAAAAAAGGGGAATTATGACAATACATTGGCAACAAAAAAGCTATAGAGAAAATACATTGGCCTAAAATATAGAGTTCTTACAATACCTGGGCAACAAATGAGAAATCATGATATTATAGGGCCAGTGGCGGTGCGTGCATAGAGGGCGCAGGAGCGCCGCCCCCCCTCTCCTGTCACCTGATTGGCTGAAGTCACAGGCGCTGTGATTGGACGCTAGGCGTCCAATCACCTAGCGTCCAATCACAGCAGAAGAAGACAGGAGGAGCGGCGGGGGAAGAAGACATCCGACGGAGACATCCGACGGAGACACCGCTCGTCGCCTGACGCCGTCACCAGCTGCACACCGGGACAAGGTAAGTGCAGAGGGCAGGCAGGGGGCACAGTGGCAGCACTTAAGGGGCACAGTGGCAGAACTTGGGGCACAATGGAAGCACTTAAGGGGCACAATGGCAGCACTTAAGGGGCACAATGGCAGCACTTAAGGGGCACAATGGCAGCACTTAAGGGGCACAGTGGCAGAACTTGGGGCACAATGGCAGCACTTAAGGGGCACAATGGCAGCACTTAAGGGGCACAATGGCAGAACTTGGGGCACAATGGCAGCACTTAAGGGGCACAATGGCAGCACTTAAGGGGCACAATGGCAGCACTTAAGGGGCACAATGGCAGAACTTGGGGCAGCACTTAAGGGGCACAATGGCAGCACTTAAGGGGCACAATGGCAGCACTTAAAGGGCACAATGGCAGAACTTGGGGCACAATGGCAGAACTTGGGGCACAATGGCAGCACTTAAGGGGCACAGTGGCAGCACTTAAGGGGCACAGTGGCAGAACTTGGGGCACAGTGGCAGAACTTGGGGCACAGTGGCAGAACTTGGGGCACAGTGGCAGCGTTTGATGGGCACAGTGGCAGCGTTTGATGGGCACAGTGGCAGCACTTGGGGCACATGGCAGTGTTTGATGGGCACAGTGGCAGCGTTTAAGGGCACAGTGGCAGCGTTTGTTTGCGCCCCCCCAAAAATTTTGAGCACCAGCCGCCACTGTATAGGGCACTATACATAGGTGATAAATGGGCAATTGTGACAATATATGAGCAAACAGGCAATTGTGATAATCTATAGGCAACAGCTGGGCAGTTTTGACCGTACATATACACCAAAGGGACAAATGTGCCAATACATGGGCAAAAAACAGACAACCATGACAATATGTGTGCCATGATTTATAAAACCATGACCATAGCTGGGCATAAAATAGGCAGTTGTGACAATATATGTGAATCAGAAATTGTAACAATACATGGGCAATAAATGGGCAAGTGGGACAATGCATTGACAATAAATGGGCAGTTGTGATAATACGCAGGCAACATTTTAAAAACTGTAAAACTATGTGGGCAGCAAATGGGCAATCATGACAATGCATTGACAGCAACTAGCAATCATGACTATACATAAACAACAGAGCAATGACAATACAAGGGCATCAAATGGGCAATCATGACAGCACACGAGCAATAAACATGCAGTCTTGACACTACAACATACATATGAAACAACTGGTCAATGGCATCAATACATAAGACGAGCCTGTTCTTCCTTCTTTGTTTCACATACTCTGGGACAGAAAAGGAAGTGTTTACATAGACTTCAGGAAGGGCAGAGGGCAAAGGGAGCAGAATAGAATAGCAAAATACTTATTTGGCAGGTAACTCTGTTCACCTATACAGTATGTATATTTGTGCATTGAACATTGAACTTTCTGGGTTGCTTTTAACCTCAGTAGGTATTTTATGGTGTGGTAAGATGATGACTGCTGAAGCTGCATTCATGCTGATTTAAGAAATGTTAATTTAATGATAGTTGTTTATGCCAACAGGGATCCCTTTGCAAATACTTAAGTGTGCACACCAATGACTGGCTCAACTCCTGCCGCTTGGCACACTCCGTAACCAGGGGTTTGGCATACCTACATACAGAGTTGCTTCGAGGAGGTATAGTACTAATAACTGACTTTTAAAAAATTGAAATATGTGCTTTTTCATGTCGTAGCAATGTATATTTAAAGTGGTATTAAAGCCAAAGGGAAACATTTATTATATCCCAGCTTATCAATTTTTCAATGTGATGGCTGCATTTGTTTTCTTTCTTCTATTTTCATATGGTGATCCACCCTAAAGTGGAACTTCCCCTTTTGGGAACCCTCCCCCCCTCCGGTGTCACATTTGGCACCTTTCAGCCAGTAAGTCTGTTGTTTTTCAAAAGAAGAATCTCTCCTGCAGATGTATCAGTTTACAGCGATGAGACAAACCATTTAACACTGGCAGCGGTCCTTAAGATGATCAGCTTTTCTTCAATCATATATCCCAAAAGGAAAAAAAACTGTTTGCTGTAACTGATTATAAAGTGTAAGCTGGAGTTTGGCTTCAATTTGTTAATGTATCTAAATCTGATTGTCCATCTAACACCACCCTACCCCCAGACTGGCAATGCTGCTATCCAATAGTGCCCCCTGTGCTCCTTCATCCAGATTGGAAGCACTCTAATACAGGAGGTGTATTACTGGCCAAATCACCAGGTGAAAGCAGAGGGGAAAAAAAACTAAAAAAAAGAAAACGAATGCAGCCACCACATCTAATGATTTGTAAATTGCAATGTATTACATTTTTGGTTTTGGGTTTAAAGCAGAGTTCCAACCATAATTTAATCCTTAGCTCAATCTGTACATTTCTGCAACTTGAACAACATTTGGCTAGGTTTTTATTTATTTTTTTGCTTACTTTGTGTCTCTTGTTGCTAGGGTGTCTCCTGTATTCTGCCTCGGCAATGTACGTAATTTCCTTGTAGCGCCTATGCTCCTTGGAGATGTGTGTCATCGTTTCCAGGAGTCAGTGTGCATCGCCGCAGGATTGCATCGCGTGCTGAAAGGCGGATCTAAGCTCCATTTTAGAAAAGGGAAAAATTCTTATTTTTTTGCCATTATCCTATGTTTGTATGCAGAGCAGGCAACTGCAGTGACGGACGTGTCTAGAGCGGCTACTGCGGCGATCTTTCTGCATCTTTAGAAGGAGATTACCGCACTTTTATGTGTAATTCTCCACAAGGCTTATGGGTTTTGGTGGAGATAGATTCATTATCTTCATTGCCATAACAACGGGGCGGGCTCTTCCTCCGTTGCTGCCCATTGTTATGGCAACCAGACACACTGCCTGCGCTACGTCCTGAGTAGAATGCGCATGAGATGGGGAGGTGCATGCTGGATAGCCAGCAGCACCTTATCCCAGAACAGAGGCTTAGTGGGTTTCACGTGCCCACAATCAAGATGGAAGCGCTCAGGAAGCTGAAAACAAAGGTAAGTAAATTTAAAAAAATATGTACTCGAACAGCGATTTTATTAAAAACATGCTTTAGAGTATCTTAGTCTTACCAGAAAAACAGGGTGACTTAAAAAAAATATAAAATGCGGTTGGAACTCTGCTTTAATAATGCTTTAAATCCTTCACAAGAAGTATTAAATTAAAAATGACTATATTGCAGCTTACCAATCCTTAGATGTGGTGGCTGCATTCCTTTTCTTTTTTTATAATTTTTCCTTTATTTTCACCTGGTGATCCAGCTTGTAAGTCTGTTATTTTTCAACTTCCTTTAACAGACCAAGCTATCCTGCAAAAGTGGCAGTTAGAGGGTTGAGACAAACCATTTACCACTGACAGGGATGCTTACCATGCTCAGTGTTTATTCATTTATGTAAGACCTTTATTCCAAAATGTAAAAAGAAAACAATTGCTGTAACTGCTTAAAAAGGTTTTACCTGGCGATTAGCTTTAAATTGTTAGTCAAGTACATATAAATCTGCTGGTGCATCATAAACTGGTCTTACAGTACCTCCTCTTCTGGAGCTCCCTGCCAGTGCTGTCCACTCCTTCTTTTTTCAGGTGCCTCCTTAGAAAGCCATGTGCTATGGGGGCACCTGTGCATGAGTGCTCCAGACCCGGACTGTGTGCACCCATAGACACACACCGTGCAGCTCAGCTACACCCCCCCTGCTCCCTCCTCACAGGATTTGACTGAGAGTCCAGGAAGAGAGAGCAGTGACACTGCAGCTGGGACAGCGCTGGAGCCCAGGAGGACTCAGGTAAGTGTTTAAGGATAAGGGTAGGGGGGACAGGTATTGAAAGTTTTTTTTACCTTAATGCAGGGAATACATTAGAGTAAAACAAAAACCTTTTGAGTGTAGAACCACTTTAAAGGGTCACCAGATGAAAATAAAGAAAAAAGGAAATGAATGCAGCTTCTACATCTGTTGAGTTGCAATATACTTACTTTTCTGTTTTGGGATTTAGTGTACAAGTGTACAAAATGTACCCAGCATACATAAAATGCATCAATATTTGTCTATGGCATCTCATATCCCTATGTAATTTATGTAAATCATCATGTCTATTTATATGTGAATAATGTTAAACATCCATTTAGTTAAAAGACACAGACTTGAAAAGTCTCACAGACATGAACTGGGTTTTGTAATCTGCCTTTAACTAGATCAATACAAACCGGCTATTTCACACCGCGACCTGAACAGTCGTAATGTGCTAGTGAAGAGCGATGGCACTTGTGTTATCAGCGACTTTGGCTTGTCCATGCGACTTACAGGAAACCGGCTGGTGAGGCCAGGAGATGAAGATAATGCAGCAATAAGTGAGGTAAATATATACATGTTTAACAAAGTGAATTGTTTTCTTACTTCTAATTTTTCACTTACAGTTATGCTCATAAGTTTATATACCCTGTCAGAATTCTGATTTCTTGGCCATTTTTCAGAGAATATGAATGATAACACAAAAACTTTTCTTTCACTCATGGTTAGTGTTTGGCTGAAGCCATTTATTATCAATCAACTGTGGTTACTCTTTTTAAATCATAATAGCAACAGAAGTTTACATACCCCCAGTTCCTAATACCATGTATTGCCCCCTTTAACATCAATGACAGCTTGAAGTGTTTTGTGGTATTTGTGGACGAGCCTCTTCATCTTCTCAGATGGTAAAGCTGCCCATTCCTCTTGGCAAAAAAGTCTCCATTTCCTGTACATTTTTGGGCTGTCTTGCATGAACTGCACAGTCTGAGATCTCCCCAGAGTGGCTCAATGATATTTAGGTCTGCAGACTGAGATGGCCACTCCAGAACCTTCAGTTTACTCTGCTGTAGCCAATGACAGGTCGACTTGGCCTTGTGTTATGGATAATTGTCATGTTGGAATGTCCAAGTACGTCCCATGCGCAGATTTCTGGCTGATGAATGCAAATATTCCTCCAGTATTTCTTGATAAGATACTGCATTCATCTTGCCATCAATTTTGACCAAATTCACTGTGCCTTTGTAGCTCACACATCCCCAAAACATCAGCGATCCACCTCCGTGTTTCACAGTAGGAATGGTGTACCTTTCATCATAGGCCTTGTTGACTCCTCTCCAAATGTAGCATTTATGGTTTTGGCCAAAAAGCAAATGACTTTGTGCCAGAAGGTTTGAGGCTTGTCTCTACCCAGGACAGTCCGCGGTCTATGAGAGCAGAGCAGAGCACCGCCATTCTCACCATTTAGAAGGAGAAGGAGGTACTAGGTATCATACACATAACACGCTTACCCATAGACTGGGACAGGGAATGCACAGAAGGGACAGCAGACAGGGCCCCTCTCTCTCATCCTCCCCTCTCATCTCTCCCTCTCGCTCTCTCATCTTATATGGGGGGCTGCCTCGCTGAGCAAAAGAAATGTCCATGGTTTGGCACCGTCATTACAATTTAAAGCTTTGCCTGACAGAATTGCCCAGGATTCAGGTATAAGGGCATGGTTTTGGAGACTGCCGAAGATATGGGTTAAAGGAGTTTTAAAGTCTCATGGTATTTCACCTTAATGCATTCTATATTATATTTACAAAGCTTCAATACATTTCAATCAAATAATTTTCAATACCGTACATAAACTTCTCTGATGTATATCTACAGGTTGGCACAATTCGTTACATGGCTCCTGAAGTCTTGGAAGGGGCAGTAAATCTGAGAGACTGTGAGTCTGCTTTGAAACAAGTGGACATGTATTCTCTAGGCCTGATATATTGGGAAATTTTCATGAGATGTACAGATCTCTTTCCTGGTAAGAAGCTTGCTTTATATATTTAAAGATGTCATTTGTTCTATAGTCTGCTGATAGAATACCTAGAATTCCAAGTCTGGCCATGCAAAAATCAGCTGTGCTGAAAAGAATTGGTCTGTATTATGTCAAATACCTGAAATATCTTGGCGTGCATAGAAGATAAGATAAATAAGGAAGGATGGTGGGTTATCTGCACAGGCTTATCTGTAAAACTATTCCATATGTGAGAGCAATTAAAGAGAAAAATTAAAGACAACCCAGTAACCTCCAACTGAAGAAAAACACATATATTATTTTGGTACTATAGCTGGGTATGCATCAGTAGGGTATAAAGGGGGGGGGGGGGGCAATTACATTACAGAACCAATCCTCTGTGTGACTCTCTCTGCAGCAGGTAAAAGCTGGCTTCTCCTGGCTTCTCCTCCTCTCCCTCCCAGCAGCTTTCTGCTGCTGCAGATAGAGCCACACAACGATCACCCTCCCTGAGCACCATCCTCTGAAACTTATGTTGTGTTTGTGTCTGCTAATAATTAGGTGGTTTATTGATATTTTTTGGGTAGGGCCTGTCAGATAGCTGCCCTGCTGACCCCTATCCTTAGCTCTGCTGACCCCTGTACACTGCCCTGCTGACCTCTGTATACTGCCCTGCTGATACCCTGTACAATGCCCTGCTGCCTCCTGTCCTTTGCCCTGCTAGCGCCTGCACACTGCCCTACAGCCTCTGTACACTGTCATACAAACTGCTAACCTCATCTTCTGCCCTGTTGACCACATGTGCACTGCCCTGCTTACCCCCCCCCCCCCCCCCTACATCAGACAGGCTAGACCCATCTCTGGCATCGGCCAATCAAAATACACATTCTTAGGTGACATCTGCTATGTGTAATTTACGCATTTATTCCTGCATCACAGCTATAAAGCTTTGTGTATGTGATGCTGTAATTAACAGGTAAAAAACATTTTTCAGATGTGTCTCTGGACTTTCAATGGGTACGCTGTGAGGTTTTTTGACTAAAAAGACTCTTGGGCAGCCGGTTAGCACATGCATCTACTATTGTATCTCTGTCAGTAGTGGATGATGTTCTTAAACAATTATATAGAGTAATTTTCATGTGGATCAAAAGGCCTCATGTTTGGAACTTTAGACGCTAACTATCCTTGATTGTGGGGAAAGGACATTCATAACAGTCAGAATGTGACTGCATGTTTACCATCATCTGAGATCTATGGTCAACTTTTCATATAACAACTTTCCCTCTGTTTGGTGTGCCTCTATATGCTAGTGTTTTATGGGAGCAGCTGCTGGCTTTGTTGCCTTGCATTTGATGTGTAAATGCTTCTAAAACCATTCCCTAATGATCAGCTAATGACATATGTTTTGAGCAGGGTAAGGATGAAGTGACCCTTGGGAACTGGAAGTCAATTTAGCACGTCTTGAGATTTAGTCTATAATCTTCATCCCCTTCCTGTGAAGTGATGGAGACAGACATGGTCGAACCTTACACATCAGCTAATGCTGCAGTTTTATTAAAGGAATTAGGGCAACAGAGCTGAAATGCCTATCACCAGCAAAACTGCACTGCAGTCATACCTCCCACCCAGTGAGAGACTGTATGTGATCTGTAGTTGTTACCATCAGAGGGAGAACATTCATTCCCATCAATTTACAGACAATATCCTTTTGTCTTTCTCTTATAAAAATGATTAATATTTTTTTCAATTTAAAGCAGAACAATTTGGTGTTTGTGCCGTCTTTTTATATATGTAATTATGAATATGAACTACCTTTATACTGCAGTGGTCATATCAATCTATAGGTAATGTGTGTAAAATAAGAAAAAAAGATACAAATACATATAAAGATACATTCTACAATCTTGCTGAAGTGTATTAGTTGAAACAAATTTCCATGTCATTGTATCATTATGCAATTGGGAAGACACAGTAACAAATCTAGTCCAAAAAAATAAAGCACTAGTGCCATCTAGTGCTCCCAAGTGATAATGCTGACTAACCCATAGGCTCCCATGTATATACTGTACATCTAACTAATGTTTCCTCTCATCAAGCCCATCAGTCTTTGTATTTGTTTTTTTTTTTCTTTCTATTGGCATGTCTGTGTATTTTGAATGAAAACTTAATTTAAAAAAGTGTACATTTGTTTATTATTAAACCGTCTATCTTTCTCGTTGGTTGAGGGATGCAGGATTCAGAGACATTTGATTTATACAGCCACATTGTGTATATGGCATGTGGTTTCCAAGGGCTACAAACTAGAGTTCAATCCCAGCTCCCCTTTTTCCCCACTTTATGTCTTCCTACCTTCCTGTGTCACCTTACAGGTTAGCAGACCTCCATGCAGCCCTTGCAGATATTCTGGATCTGGGGGTTATTGCCCCAGTTCCTGTGGTGCAAAGATTTTAGAAAGCCAAACGGCTCAATATATTATTATTAGGGCCCCAATATTTCACATACAAACACCAGGTCTTTCATAGACTCTCATCTTCGGAGAGATTTTTTGGTTTCTGTATACTGTACATCAAGGATACATTCCAGCACATCGGCGATTACTTTGCTTTGCTGTGGATCCAGAACAATTTCAGTTTATGGCATTACAATTCAGCCTCTCTTCTACACTTTGCATGTTCACCATGGTTCTAGCTCCTGTGCTTGCCTTGTTACATTCATAGGGCATCAACATTGTAAATTATCTGGACGATCTTTTGTTGAGAGAGTAGTTGACACTTCTGTTGAATCCATAGTGGAGAAGGATCTGGGAGTTTTAGTAGATCATAAGCTCAATAATAGCATGCAAAGCCAAGCTGTGGTTTCCAAAGCGAGCAAAGTCCTTTCTTGTATTAAGAGAGGTATGGACTCCAGAGAGAGAGAGATATCATTTTGCCCCAGTTCAAATCATTAGTAAGACCTCATCTGGAATATGCAGTTTTGGGCACTAGTTCTCAAAAAGGATATCGGGGGAACTGGAGAAAGTGCAGAGAATGGCAACCAAACTGATAAGAGGCATGGAGGAGCTCAGCTATGAGGAAAGATTAGAGGAACTGAATCTATTCCCTCTTGAGAAGAGGAGATTAAGGGGGGATATGATCAACATGTACAAATATATAAGTGGTCCATATAGTGAACTTGGTGTTGAGTTATTCACTTTAAGGTCACCACAGAGGACAAGGGAGGAATGGAGGAAAAAAGATTTCATCTCCAAATAGGGAAACGTTTCTTCACAGTAAGAGCTGTGAAAGTGTGGAATAGACTCCCTCCAGAGGGAGGTCTGGCAAGCTCAGTAGATTGCTTTAAAAAAAAAGCCTGGATTCTTTCCTAAATGTACATAATATAACTGGGTACTAACATTTATAGATAAAGTTGAAAATCCGATTGCCTCTCGGGGGATCAGGAAGGATTTTTTTCCCCTGCTATAGAAAATTGGATAATGCTTTTCTGGGGTTTTTCGCCTTCCTCTGGATTACCTGTGGGTATAGGCAGGGGCGTACCTAGTGCATTTGGCACCTGGGGCGGATCCTATATCTGGCACCCCCACCTTAAAACGTAAAAACACCCCACTGTGCCCCTTCAAACCTCTGCATCCTTAAATATCTCTTTGTTACTACTGTGTACATTACACAGCACCCTGCACCCCTTTACAATACACAGCACCCTGCACCTCTGGACCCCTTTACATTACACAGCACTCTGGACCCCTTTACATTACACAGCACCCTGCACCTCTGGACCCCTTTACATTACACAGCACTCTGGACCCCTTTACATTACACAGCACTCTGGACCCCTTTACATTACACAGCACCCTGCACCTTTGGGCCCCTTTACATTACACAGCACTCTGGGCCCCTTTACATTACACAGCACTCTGGACCCCTTTACATTACACAGCACCCTGCACCTCTGGAACCCTTTACATTACACAGCACTCTGGACCCCTTTACATTACACAGCACTCTGGACCTCTGGACCCCTTTACATTAAACAGCACCCTGCACCTCTGGCCCCATTTACATTACACAGCACCCTGCACCTCTGGACCCCTTTACATTACACAGCACTCTGGACCCCTTTACATTACACAGCACTCGTGACCCCTTTACATTACACAGCACCCTGCACCTTTGGGCCCCTTTACATTACACAGCACTCTGGGCCCCTTTACATTACACAGCACTCTGGACCCCTTTACATTACACAGCACCCTGCACCTCTGGAACCCTTTACATTACACAGCACTCTGGACCCCTTTACATTACACAGCACTCTGGACCCCTTTACATTAAACAGCACCCTGCACCTCTGGACCCCTTTACATTACACGACCCCCTGCACCTCTGGACCCCTTTACATTAAACAGCACCCTGCACCTCTAGACCCCTTTACATTACACAGCACCCTGCACCTCTGGACCCCTTTACATTAAACAGCACCTGTATGTTACACAGACCCGCCTGCAATACAGCCCCCCCTGCAATACAGACCCCCCCTGCATGACCCCCCTACAGTGCAGACCTCCCCCTTCAGTACAGACACCCCTACAGTGGAGACCCCCCCTACAGTGCAGACTCCCCTTCAGTGCAGACCCCCCCCTACAGTGCAGACCCCCCCCCTTCAGTGCAGACTCCCCTCTACAGTGCAGAACCCCCCTACACTGGAGACCCCCCGCCCTTCAGTGCAGACCCCCCTCTACAGTGCAGACCCCCCCTACAGTGGAGACCCCCCCCTTCAGTGCAGACCCCCCTCTACAGTGCAGACCCCCCCCTACAGTGGAGACCCCCCCCCCCCCCCCCTTCAGTGCAGACCCCCCTCTACAGTGGAGACCCCCCCCCTACAGTGGAGACCCCCCAACTACAATACAGAGCGCCCCCCCCTCCTCAGACCCATAATGTACCTCGGGTCGGGATTGTCAGCGCGGGACACACAGCACAGAAGCACACTATAGACTATAAGGAGGAGGGGGAGGCGGCGCCGGCGGCTTTACTCTGCTCGGCTGTTTGAGACAGCCGAGACAGAGCGGCGAACACCCCCCCCCCCTCCCGCTCACCTCACCTGCCGCTGCGCAACTTAAATCCGTGCTCGGCGCGCTCAGCTGTCTCTGCTTCAATCGCGGAGGGGGGGGGCGGCCTGACACCCCCGCCAGTGTGTGGCACCCGGTGCGGGCCGCCCCCCCCCCCCCCGCACCCCCTTAGTATGCCACTGGGTATAGGATTGTGTATTTGGAATTGCATTTATTTCTTTTTTTGGTTGAACTGGATGTGTCTTTTTTCAACCTGACTATGACACAAATCTTGACCGATAATGTAATGTAGCAACAGTTCAAACCCTAAAAAGGTTCAGTTGTATCCTAAATCTTTAAGTCAGCTTTGGAGCCAACTCATTGGTTGAAGTCGTGGGACCTTTTCCTAAACACAGCTCATGCAAACGTTTTTCTTCCCCAGGAACTCTCCACTACCAGACTCCTTCTAGAGTTGACCGAATCTTCACTTTTGCATGAGATTCATTTAATGCAGTCCCATTTACACTCCAGACCCTCAATACAACTTAATACACAACCTTTCACATCAACCAGGACATTCTATTGGCATCCTTCTATACAGCTCCAGTACATCAGAAGGAGATTTCCCTTTATTGTCTGGATGTAGTTTGTGCTATCTAATCTAATTCACAAACACTGCTTCCAGCTTCACACTCCACTATTTCTTGGTGGTGGCTCATATAGATTATTGTTCAAGCTTGTAGTCCTAAGTGTACTCTAACAAATCTGTGTGTGCATCTTGGCTTTTCAGCATCAGGCAAATATTTACTAGATTTGCAAGACTGCCATCTGGTATTTTTTTCACATGTTCTATAAGATTTTACCAGGTGGAAGTTCAGGCCATATATAATGCCAGCTTTGGAAGTAGGGTCCTTCGGGCAGATCTTTGAGCTGCAGGGAGTACCCAGGTTTTCTGTTATTTTAGTGGGCCTTTTGTTTGCTTCGTTGCCCAACCCTGAGTTGGACTGCTTTTGGACATCCCAAATAGTTCTAAATCACTGAGGGACACAGATTCAACCCCTCTATGTTTTTGGAGCTTGCTTTCAGCACTACTTTGTTAAAAAACGGAGGATTGCTGGGAGTGGAAGGGGTTATACCAGGCTAGTCACTTACCAGGTGTCATGATCAGAGGGTAATACCACCTAGGACTGTAACTCAAGATCTAGCAGGCCAATGAACATCTCACCAGGTGTACCCGGGAATAAATCCTCACAGCTGCGGGAGCAGTGTGATCACACGCAAAGGAGGTGTGCCAGAGTCGCAGGGTCTAAGGAAGTACCTGGTCTTCACCATAACCACTGGAGGTGTGGATGTTCCTCTGCTAGGCAGCCCCCAGATTGCACCTCTCTCACACACCTGTGCGGGCACAGTGCAACCAAATAGCACGGTGGAAGGACACAGGGTACACACAGACTATACTGAGAGAGACACAAAGCAACAGGAAATGGAGGGATCCACGGACAGTAACCGAAGGGAATATAACTGCACAGCCAGAGGGAAACACTGAGAACAAAGACAGGATCAAACAACACACAGAGTAAGGGAATACTCAGAAACAGCAAACAGCAAAGGAACAGGAGGTTCCCGCTTCAGCGTGGAGGCACGTTGCTCCAACACTAAGCCACAGGTGCAAAGGCTTAATACCTAGGTTCAGGGCAGATTGGCAGGAACCTTAGCAGCTCAAACAGGTAAAGCCCGGTGCCGGATCAATGTACACGGAACCGTGACACCAGGCTAGTAACTTTTTTTTGTTTGAGAGAGTTCAAATCCAACTAATGACAGTATAACTCAAATGTTTCTGAATCCTCTGTCCCTCAATGAACTCAAAGAAAATGATTTTATAATTTAAAGTTTGCATTGTGTGCACCAGTAAGGACAATACAAATCCAGCATTATACAAAAAGGCAGAGAGGGTCCACTAAGTAATACAGCACCTACTCAATGAGAGAGGAAATTGGAGCCATTTGGATGAATAAAAATCAATAAGGGGACAAGTGTAGTATAAGGTGGAATATCTCCAATTACCGACACAAAGGAAGTGCTTGTGCCCCTCCTTCCCAATAAGGGGACAAGTGTAGTATAAGGTGGAATATCTCCAATTACCGACACAAAGGAAGTGCTTGTGCCCCTCCTTCCCAACTGCAAAGGAAGATAGTAAAAGGATTTGGTTGCTTACTTGGGTTCAGACAGGTGTAGTGCGTCAGGTGCCTCCAGAGTCCTGTGGTGGACTGAGGTAGGAGACTGGTTTAAATACCGCCTTCCAGATCGAGGAGGCGTGGAGCCGCCCCTCGATCACCAGTAAGGTAGGAGACTGGTTTAAATACCGCCTTCCAGATCGAGGAGGCGTGGAGCCGCCCCTCGATCATCCATCCCAATCCATCGCCGCGTTTCTGACAAATCCAGCATTGATATATGGTACTATAAGCATAGACTGTTACACAAACCAAAAATAGAGTAGAACCGTGTTTTAGGTACATAGGGAATAAGATTATGTCAACTGGCAACAAAGAAACAACATTAGTCTAAATTAAAATGCAACAGTGTAAAACACTACAATGACTACAAAAAGCATATTTTATTTAATAGTCAGAAGCATGTTTTTATATCTTTGGTTTTGCTAGTAACCACTAGTATACCGTAGCTCTGATAGTCTATGAACATAATTTTCTAGACATTATTGGGATGTGGTAAAAAGTGTCAGTTCTCTTCATTTATTGTTTTTCTCTTGTACTATATAAGTTTTTGTCTATGAACTACCCCATTACAAAAAAACGAAAGAATGTTTGGAACCTCCCACTACCTCCAGATACAGGGCGTAGCAATGGGCACTAAATGTGCCCCTTCCTACGCCAATCTGTATCTGGGGGGGTGGGAAAAAGACATTCTTTCGGATCCGGAGATGAGGTGCTATACTCAGCACATCCTCTCCTGGATGAGATACATCGATGATATTTTAATTTTTTGGACTGGTACCTACCCAGAACTACAACGCTTTTTTGAAAAAATCTCTATCAACACATACAATCTTAAATTCTCCTTGGAGTATAGCCAAGAAAAGATCACTTTTCTTGATCTCACTATAACTATTGATCATGAAGGTAAATTATATTCTTCGCTATACAGAAAAACCTCGGCAGGCAATACCATATTGCATGCATCTAGCTCTCATCCTAAAAACCTTATAAAAAGCATACCGTACAGTCAATATTTGCGAATAAGAAGAAATTGTTCTAATGATAAAGACTTTTACCAAGCATCCTTTGAACTATATCAAAGATTGAAATCCAGAGGCTACAGCCATAATTTACTTAAACAATCATTTAATAGAGTTAAACGCTTGCAACGAAAGGAACTAATCTTTAGGGACAAAAATCTTCAACTAAACCAACCTGTACGTCTCATTACTCAATACTCCAATCAGTTTGCCCAAGTTAGAAACACCATAAATACATTTTGGCCCCTATTATCTTCAGACCCAATAATAGGACAGTATGTGAAAACATACCCAGAAATCACTTATCGCAGACCATCATCCCTTAGCGATAAACTCACCTCTAGTCATTTTTATGCCCCAGATGATCCAAAAAAAATGGACCAAGCTGGTACCTTCCCCTGTGGACATTGTGACTCATGTCTGTTTTTGTCCAATTCTACTAATACTTTACTACCCAATGGGAACTTACATAAGCCCAAACATCGGGTTACATGTAATACTGTAGGGGTTATCTATTTAGCTACTTGCCGATGCGGTTGTTTCTATGTCGGTAAAACAAAACGAGCTTTCTCCATTCGTATACAGGATCACATTAAACCTCTATCCAAAAAGAAAATTTCAACTGCGGTAAACCGCCATGTAGCTCTAAAACACAACTTTGATCCCACCACAATGCTATTTTCTGCCCTAGAACATTTACCCCTCAATATACGCGGAGGGGACATTGACAACCGTCTTCTCCAACTCGAAACTAGGTGGATATACACCCTAGATGCCACCAGATACCCAGGTATGAACGAGTACATCAGTTTCAAATCTTTTCTCTAACAACCACCATCCTTAATACGAACTATCTTTCTCGGATATAAATGGCTCCCCCCCTTCTGGAGTCCTGCCCGGTGGGGTCCCCACCACCATGCGCCAAAGCCTGCTCCGTTTTGTCTGCTTTCACTAGCTATGTAATCTGTTTTTTATGCTTATTATCAATTAATATACTATGCTCTGTATTATGTATAGAAACTATTTTTAAATCTTTTTAAACATACTGTATGGGTATAGAATCCTGACTGCATACACTTTTTCTTGCTAAACTGCCCCTGACTTTTGTAAAAGACGCTTGACCAATTTTAATTTGGCTTGGTATGTCTGATTCCTTAATATACCTTTGTTTAAACTGTCATGTTTTATATATCTAACCAGCTAAGGTCCCTATTGAGCTATGATTTAAACATGCATAAACTTTATTGGACTTGGTATTGATAACCTTGGACCCTTTGCAGGTGATAATATCCCCAACTTCTCCAACCCATTGGAATGTCGCCAACATATAGCCATTATTGGCCTTTTCCACTCCAGCCCTCCTCTTCTCCCCCCTCCCCTTCCTTTCCAGGCGCCCTCCTACCATCATTCGGCGTGGGGATCGGGCCGCCGCCCAGGGGGCGGATATGTCACGTTTGGGGTTAGCCCTGTTGCCTAGTATGGACACCCGAGGGCGGACCTATAAAGTCCGCCCACCTCCAGCCTTAGCCATTCACTCGCCGCCACGCGGCGATGACGTCATCACGCCCGCAGCGCGCCTACCGCCGGGAACTATGGGTACTGTAGGCTCCCGGCTATGACGCGCTGTGCGCATGCGCTTAGGCTCCTATGTCCGCTGATCGAGGGGCGGCTCCACGCCTCCTCGATCTGGAAGGCGGTATTTAAACCAGTCTCCTACCTCAGTCCACCACAGGACTCTGGAGGCACCTGACGCACTACACCTGTCTGAACCCAAGTAAGCAACCAAATCCTTTTACTATCTTCCTTTGGTATCTCTCCTAGTTCATTGAATACTTATTAGGCTATCTGAATATCATCCTTCCTCTTTAGCCTCTTGCAGACTCCTGACTGACCGGACACCTTCTCCGTTCTCCCTTGTTTTAAGGGCGCCTGTAATTGTATATCACAAGCCGAACTGGGCCCTGTTTTTTGTATCTTATACTTTAAAAACAGGTAATTGATTCTCATTTATAATTTTACCCAATCTAACATCTCTCCTTCCTTCATCTTTAATCAATTCCTTGCTCAACAACATAATCTCTTGTCTATTCATTGTCTTCTCAGGTGCCTCCTGTTCACATTTTGGCCATTTTTTCAGAACCCTTTGGTTCTTTTCTATTTTTTATTTTTTATTTTTTCCAAATACTTCTCCAAACAAACGAAATGTAAGTAACTATTTGAGACATTGTCCTTCATGTAGTGTATGGCGCTATGTCCATGAATCAATCCTTCATGGACTCACAACACTATTAAATTACTTATTTGGTCTACTCCTCTTTAACTAGATAATATATCATATGTCCAATCTGGTGACTCCCGCCTTCTACTAGGCACTTCAGGCACCCTATATGACTACCCTACCCTATGGTTACGGCTGAATCTGATCTACACCTCGATTAGGGTAAGCTTGGAAAGATGTTTTTAGGGGGGATGTTTCCCCTCTCCTTTCTCCATCTTGGGAAGGAGGGGCACAAGCACTTCCTTTGTGTCGGTAATTGGAGATATTCCACCTTATACTACACTTGTCCCCTTATTGATTTTTATTCATCCAAATGGCTCCAATTTCCTCTCTCATTGAGTATGGAACTAATTATGATACTTTTTTCAATAGATACATCAAGTACGCAAAGTAGACATACCCTGAGGAAGCCATTGTTATGGCGAAACATGTCGGAACAGTCTACTAAGACTTATTTAATCCATCTCAGGTCTCTTTTTCACATCATATGTGAACTGTACCTTTAACTCTACATGCATAATTTGACTTTGTCGCTGTTTCTGTATTTTTTCTATACCAATGATTGTAAATTGCTATAAGTGACATTTTAATTACCTGTCTTGACCTATTGAATTGAGCTTTATCCTCAAAAAAATATATATTGCTAATATTTTTTGCATCTATATATATTTTTTCCATTTGTGTATATTGATACTAATGTTTATATGTAATAAAAATTGTTTTATTAACTAACGAGTATTACGAGCCTTGAACTGTGAGTCTACCCCGACCTTCGTACATTATCCTTGCACCGCTATAATCCCTAGTCCACCATCCCCTTCTTTTCTGACAAATCCAGCATTGATATATGGTACTATAAGCATAGACTGTTACACAAACCAAAAATTTAATAGTCAGAAGCATGTTTTTATATCTTTGGTTTTGCTAGTAACCACTAGTATACCGTAGCTCTGATAGTCTATGAACATAATTTTCTAGACATTATTGGGATGTGGTAAAAAGTGTCAGTTCTCTTCATTTATTGTTTTTCTCTTGTACTATATAAGTTTTTGTCTATGAACATAATGTTCAACTCTATGGGAAGTTACTTCATAGGCACAGGTAGTGGTGAGTAGATATATAAATTAAGGATGTAAACAAGGTGGGAGTCCCATACCATCAGAGATAGAGATGTCAGTGGTCACCTGCGCGGTGGTAGATAGAGGCATAGTTAGGTTTAGGTGGGGTAGGGAGTAGGGGCTGGAGACTTTTTACATAAAACTCGTACTTGTCCTTTAAATCGTTTGTCCTATGATACATGAAAGAACATATTCTACAAAACATGACCGGTTGACTCTTTTCTCCAGAGAACTGAAGGTGCCCATATTGCACAGAAATTGATAGGTGGTTTACCTCTTCAGCATCTATTAAAAACTGAAGCTTTTCTTTTGGTTGGACTCATCCAAACCTTATCATTCTGCATATTGATTCTTACACCTTGCTTTATTTTTAACCCTGTGCTCGGCTGTATTTGATGTTATTAGCCCATTACTGCATTCCTTTGTATTTTCTGTCTTTGTGGTATACATTATTATTTGGTAATCTTCCAACTCTTCAATCTGCAGGATTACTGTTATTGACTTTATACTGTAATAATGAAGATTATATTTTAATCACACAGTACTTGTTTTGCACATGAAAAAACAACCTCCACATCTGTTTTCTTTCCATTCCTGCTACAAGAACCCTTTCCATGATGGGTCTAACAGTAAAGCACTTTCCTACACATTATTTGTATGTTGTATCAGATACTTATAATCCTCTAACATTTTATAAATTCCAAAATAAATAAAAATGTGATACATACAATATTTGTATTTTTATCAACCATATTGGAGATTTGAATAACACGATCATCTCCTGTGGCGGTGTACAGACATGGGCGAGTATTACGGATGGTTACATGTTGGTCATAAGAGCTGGTCCTTTGGCACTGAAGCTAGTGTACCCCTCAACTACTTCCTCTAGGGCGTGGTAACCAAGGCATAGCATTTTAAGGGCGGATACCCTTTTGTCAAGCCTAATATATCAAATAGGTATATATATATATATATATATATATATATATATATATATATATATATATATTTATATATATGTGCATTATGGGGTTGATTTACTAAAACTGGAGCGTGAAAAATATGGTGCAGCCCTGCATGGTAGCCAATCAGCTTCTAAATTCAGCTTGTTAAATTAAGCTTTGACAAAAAAAAAAAAAAATCGAAGCTGGTTGGTTTCTATGCAGAGAGAGCTGCACCAGATTTTGCACTCTCCAGTTTCAGTAAATCAACCCCTTCATCCAGGAATGACATGTGACTCCCTACCCTGTGATAGTGATCAGGTCTAGCTAGGCCAATTGCTAGGCCCAAATATTTTCACATGCCCATGAGGGTGAGGTCACAAATCTCCTTAGCATCTGAACCAGTTGACCCTTGAGATTTTAGTGCTGCAATAAGGGAACACTGGTAAGATAATTATAACTGGGTCAGGGGGTCCCTTTACAAAGACTTTGTCACTTTACCCTGCATGGGTGAAGTGCGGGCAGTATAAGTATATATCATTTTAGCTTAATGCATATTTAAATGTAGCACGGCCCCCTTGGGGACTGCTGAGAATTACCTGCTCATCTGCACGGCCATGACCAAGTGAACCTTCCAACCCACCTGACACACTAGGTTCAGACATCCTGTTAACAATATAAAACAAGAATTAAACAACTCAGTAGTATAAGGTACTGAAATATTTTACTTGAACCTAAATTGGAAAAGTTATTTTACAAAAGGAAGGAATAGATCCGCTAAGCTGGGATAACAGTACCAACTCAGCAAACAGATTCCTCCTGGAGACACAACAATGGTTAAACAATGGATAATGCTATATACACAAGTGTACACTATATTCAGATACAAAGTCACCTCCTAGTGGATGTTTCAGTTAACTACATATGTGGCCACACTTATATTGATGTAAACTAGACAGCCTATGTTATTCTACTGAGAGAGCTGAACTCCCGCTGGTGTTTTATATATATATATATATATATATATATATATATATATATATATATATATATATATATATATAGAGAGAGAGAGAGAGAGAGAGAGAGAGAGAGAGAGAGAGAGAGAGAGAGAGAGAGAGTTAGGCTTCCTATAAGTAATGGCAATAGAGTTCCACGTTGCAGATCTATCATTCTTCGCTAGCTAGTTGGAGCTTGTTAACTGTAATCCATTTGGTTGTAGATTAAACAATAGGTTCCAAGTGATGAAGGCCTAAGGCATCTGAGCACAGTGTTCCAGCAATGCAATAAAGTGTCCTTGGGTAGAGATGTGTGTGTGCACGGTGTTCTGTACTGGTTGTAGTGCATAGATAAAGATTGAGCAGCTTGCTCTTTCACCAACGACCCAAATTGATCACAGATGGCAACACTACGGCAACAGATTCTCTGTCTCAGTCTTCTGTAGTGACTTTCTCCACACGTCTGCACCGATGGGTAGGCGCTGTAAGTGATGCTAGTAACAGGATGTCCAACAGCGGGTAACAGGAGTAGGCCTCTTAGGCCTCGTGGTGGGAGTAGCGTTCTGCGTGGTTAGACACGACCTCTTTCTCTCTCTGTCATACAGAGAGGTCCATCTTGCGTCAGGCCCAGGAGGAAGAGAGCGTGCGCAGGCTTCTTAGCTCCTTTTATCATCTCTCCCAGCAACCTTCAGGACACTGCAAGGGTCCCTGGGATTTGTAGTCTTGGGGTACATGGATGCATAGCAGCAGATTCAAAGAGGACTATACGCCCCATAACTCACTCTGTTGGCACACAGTTACAGTATGAGGTCACTGGCTGCACGAATAATCACGGGGGTAAACAAAGTTTAGAACACTGAAAGGTACAAAGCTTTCTGGTAACAGTCCATCACTACATGAAGAAATCTAGATTACTGCATTTTGGTGCTGTTGCCAGCAAGCAAATCTTCCATAGGCAGTAGTATATTTGGCAATACACTATTAATGCCGCGTACACACCATCGGAATTCTCGACGAAAAAAGCTCTGATGGTTTTCCTGACGGAATTCAAACTGTCTTGCCTACACACGGTCACACCAAATTCCGACCGTCAAGAACGCGGTGACGTACAACACTACGACGAGCCTAGAAAAAATTAAGTTTAATGCTTCCGAGCATGCGTCGGATTGTTTCCGAGCATGTGTAGGAATTTTGCGCGTCGGAATTGCTACAGCCGATCAGAATTTTCGATAGAAACCTTTTCCATCTGAAAAATTGAGAACATGCTCTCAAATTTTTGCTGACGGGAATTCGGCCAGCAAAATTCCGATGGAGCCTACACACGGTCGCATTTTCCGATGAAAAGCTCTCATCTGTCTTTTGCTGGCCGAAATTCCGATTGTGTGCACGCAGCATTAGGGTTTCATTTACTAAAACTGGAGAGTGCAAAATCTGGTGCAGCTGAGCATGGCAGCCAATTAGCTTCTAACTTTAGCTTGTTCAATTTAGCTTTAACAATAAAACCTGTAAGATGATTGGTTTCTATACAGAGCTGCACCAGATTTTGCACGCTCCAGTTTTAGTAAATGCACCCCTAGTGTTACTGATTCAGTACTGAATTATTTTCTTGTTACAATATTGCAACAGTATTAGGTGGTATGATATGCACCAATCCCTTAATGTCTGTTATTTTACATTTTATTTATTTTTAGTCATAGTCTACTGTGCTACTTTTTATCACTAAAATGTACTGAATTGTGCTGTTACTCACTAAATACCTCAGTTATACAGTACTGAAACGTACAGACTTGTATCTGCAGGCTACTGTAGTACACATTGACATAATGCTGCAGTCTACTGCATTATGTGTTATGGACTTCGTACTGTAATCTGCAGTATGCTCCTTGTACAGTACTGCAGTGCACTGCATGCTACATAAGTGAATCACCACTGTTTATTGATATAAACAGTAACTACTACCCCATATAACTCATCTGAGAATGTAAGTTTATTAGGATGGTAGCCTCACTGCTATTCTGTCTTGACTTTGTTTTTCCATACATTGTACAATGCAGTTGTATTAAATTTTCTTTGTAGCACTTAACCTGTGCAATACCATGGGATGATATTCATGTTGAATATTAGTGTATTAAAGGTCACAGCAACACAATCATTACAAAAGCCAACCATAAAACCTTCTTTTACCAGTTCACATCACATTGATTTGCAGTATTTTATATTCGTTTTGGGTTTATTTTATTAGATTTATTTAGGTTTATTTGTTTTTGAACTGATATTTATATATGCTTTTAATATTTTTTTAAATGTTGTTTTTCACAAATAAATGTTTATAAAGGATGCATTTGTTACACAGGATTCAAAAAGCTGGTGGGTAAGGGGAGTATGGGAGGAGTCACTCCCTTGACCCATTTAGCTGTTTGTGTAAATGTCAGCTTGAACTATTGGGAGCAGACTTTTTTTTTAAACAGAACAGCTAAGAGTAGACTGGTAAATACGATAAAAAGGGTCTCATTGCTCCACCGGCTGAATGAAAATGGAAATGCAGTATATTCATGTTGTTTTTTATTTTATTTGACAAAAAAGAAAATATATTTATAAATCTTTTTGAATTTTGACCAAATTAAAATTATAAAAAATAAATAAAGTATTTAGAAAATGACTATGCATTCCTTTTAAATGGGTGTTTTATTTTAAACAATCAGCCTAAAAAGGTGGCTACTAGAGGCATCAATATGATATTTTAGCTGGTTTATACTGCAGACGTTAGTGGTCACACAGTTATACTGCAGACCCTTAGCTCATGCATGGAATGGCAGTGAAACCCTTTGTACCCCCTCTGTACCCCCTGTATTTATGCCATAAATGATTAGCATCTTAAATGGTACAAGTTATCTTACATGTTATTTGTATATGTAAAAACGTAGTACATCCGCACACAGATTTTTGTCCAAATTAAAAGCTATTTCATTTTATTGCAAAAGCAGTTTGCTCTGAGCTTGATAAAGAGCTAGACATGGCCCGAAACATTGCTATGTGAAATGGGAGCTTGACTGTTTTCTACTGCCATGCTTTTGCAAAAAAAGTGAAAAACATTTTAATCTGGACAAAGACCGAGTTGCTGAAGAAGGTTTCATCCTAACACCAGGCACTGAAAAAGGGGTGTGCTTCTGAAGTACAAGTATTAGTTGTATATGTTATCTTACACTGTACCTAGTGTTATTACTCATGCTTGTTTCAGTGTTCTGTGGTATTGACCATCATAATAATCTATGTGCAGGGGAATCTGTACCGGAGTATCAAATGGCATTTCAGGCTGAAGCTGGCAATCACCCTACATTTGAAGACATGCAAGTATTGGTGTCAAGAGAGAAGCAGAGGCCTAAATTTCCGGAGGCATGGAAAGAGAACAGCCTGGTGAGTTCAGATATTTAGCACATGAACATATTTAGCACATGAACATATATTAAGGATGTGGACAGCCGTGTCACCAAAATATTTCACAACTAGAAATGGTGGACCTTTTTATGCTTTCTACCAAGATCCATTCTTTGTTATTCTTTTGGAGAAAAAAATATTTTTTCTTTGTTTCTGTTATAAAATGTTGTAAATACGTTCTCTCCTTCGCTGATGGTCACTAATGAGGCTGCACTGACGAGCACTGATGAGGTGGCACTGATGGGCACTGATTTTGCGGCACTAATATGCAGCACTGATATGCGGCACTGATGAGCACTGGTAGATGACCCTGACTGCATTGCAACCGCCTCACAACTGTGTACAATGCAGTATGGTGGTGTGGCATTGCAACAAAAGGGTACAGCGTCTATAGGGTTAAATCAAATACAAGGAAGTGGCATATCACCTTCTGTAGTATTGCAAGATGGGGCGCTGATATATCTATACAATGTGATAATCTATATAAAAATAAATAAATATAATTAGATAGTGATATGTTCTTCTGGTTTTAGTTGATCTCTCAGGTGAGTGGTCGGTGCCTGTGTTAAGGTGTATGTGTCCCAGGTGGGGAGAAACCATATAGGTTCAATTCTATATAGTTAGTGCACTGGTGCACCTTTAGTGTTCAATAAAATATACTATACTCCTATCTGGTGTCAATTAAGTGATCCTAATTAAATTTGTTGGGCTCCACTATGTGGAATAAATTAGATTGCTATAGACGCAACCTTGCCTAATAATTCAAAATGTTAATAAGGTGTTGTGCTTGTGGTGCGACACCGTATTATTTAAACTAAACAGTTATAAGTGCTCCCGCTTAAACAAACTCAATCCTTAACGATCTTAGGAAAAATTTACATCATAATCACACCAATTACAATTGTTGCAACTAAATCACCAGATGGCGCCACATGCCATATAGCCTCAAGTGGAAAAATCTTCCTTAAGAAAGTCTTTGTGTGCAACACATAAAAAATTTAAATTAAAACATATGTGGAAAAAGAAAGTTCATAACATCAATTCTTTTAGTTGTTGAGTGTTAAATTCACTCTTTTCCTAGGTAGCGTGACTCCCTTCACCACAGCAAATTCTTCCTTCACCAAAAGTGATAAGACAAATTGTAGCTGGCCGCTTACCAGATGTTGTTGATTGCTTTACTTAAAAAACAATCAAATGCACTTTTACAGGACTTTGCCTGTTCTCAGATACGCCAAAACTTTTTAGACAGCTCTTCCTCCTCACAGATCAGTTCAGGTCAGAAATGGATACATGTGTGAGATCAGAGAAAAACACCTCATAGTGTAATCTTGCTTTTATTTTTAAAAATGGATATAAAACAGCATTAGCCAAATGGCCACTTACATTTCCCGGTGCCCGCCCGGCACTGGGGCTGCTCGCCTTTAAAATCGGTAATGTGGTTTGGAGGATCTCTCCCTTAGTAATTCCCGCTGTGGATCGGCGTGCGTTCCACCTGCTGTTGCCGACAACCAGACAAACCGGAAATTCAGGGATGATTGCGCTTGGTTTGTGATCAGGTACCGCCTCCGACGCACGTTTCGTGATGTCACGTCTTCATGGTGGCGTCGGAAGACGTGACATCACGAAACGTGCGTCGGAGGCGGTACCTGATCACAAACCAAGCCCAATCATCCCTGAATTTCCGGTTTGTCTGGTTGTCGGCAACAGCAGGTGGAACGCACGCCGATCCACAGCGGGGAATTACTAAGGGAGAGATCCTCCAAACCACATTACCGATTTTAAAGGCGAGCAGCCCCAGTGCCGGGCGGGCACCTGGAAATGTAAGTGGCCATTTGGCTAATGCTGTTTTATATCCATTTTTAAAAATAACAAGCAAGATTACACTATGAGGTGTTTTTCTCTGATCCCACACATGTATCCATTTCTGACCTGAACTGATCTGTGAGGAGGAAGAGCTGTCTAAAAAGTTTTGGTGGCGCCCCATCTTGCAATACTACACTATCACTCTAAATATCACAATTTCAAAGGGAGCAGCTTAATTATAATTTAAATCTAGCTAATGTTCAAGCATTAAGCACCTATTGTAGCAATTATCAATCAACTTATAATTGTTTAAGATTTCCAAGCGCGGGGTTGAGACAACCAACCAACGGTTGCCTACCTGCGCATATCACCTTCTCACCACTTGTCAACTGCCTATGGAAAGCAATCCACCCCAGATCGCTTTTCAGGGGATGCCAACAGGTGCCGCACATGTGAACAAGCCCTATTCCAATAGTATATCTACTAGATAGTAAAGTAATAAAGCGGCACCTTCAAGTGCATTCTGCATACGACTTCATGAAGAATGCATTCAATAATGAGACAATGTAACAAGAACATAAAATATGAAGTACTAAGGTCAATATTTACTGTTGTATGTAATAAAGTATAGAGCTTTCTGAATGTAAAAATAAGTTTTAGCCCTAGTTATTCCTTTAGGTACTATAACAAATGATTAATTTTCTCCACAGGCTGTAAGATCACTTAAAGAAACAATTGATGATTGCTGGGATCAGGATGCAGAAGCCAGGCTTACAGCACAATGTGCAGAGGAGAGAATGGCTGAGTTAATGATGATCTGGGAGAGGAATAAGTCAGTAAGCCCAACCATCAACCCAACCTCTACAGCTGTGCAGAATGAGCGGTATGTGCACTGCTGGTCTGAGAAAGATCAGTGCCAAATATTACTACTGTTGAAAAGTCCCTAAGAATGATTTATTGATTGTGTTTTGCTGAATGTACTGTATGTGGATTCTATCACAACATGTTGAGGGTGTTTCCTTTAAAACAAGAAGGGTTAAAGAAACATTTAGAGAAAAACAATTATAGATAGATATATTATATATGTAGACGGAGAACCCCATAACTTATTTTTGTTTCTGTGTAGAATGGCTGCATTTACATTATTGGTGATTAAGATTGTTTTAAATTTTTTCTTTTATTCTTTTGTCTCTGAAGCAATCTGTCACAAAGTCGACGGGTCGCAAAAATTGGCCCATACCCTGATTATTCATCGTCCTCTTATATTGAAGACTCTGTGCACAACCCTGACAGTATAGTAAAGAACATCTCATCTGAGAACTCTATGTCCAGCACTCCCCTTACTACCAGTGAGAAGAATCGGAACTCTATTAACTATGAGCGGCAGCAGGCTCAGGCACGTCTCCCTAGCCCGGAGACCAGTGTAACCAGCTTGTCAACCAACACTACCAGTACCAACACTACAGGACTCACACCAAGCACTGGTATGACCACAATATCAGAGGTCCAGTACTCGGATGAAGCTATGCATGGCATACAGCCTACTGGACCCACTCCTGTTTGTCTGCAGCTCACAGAGGAAGACTTAGAGACCAATAAGCTGGATCCAAAAGAAGTTGATAAGAACCTGAAGGAAAGCTCAGATGAGAACCTTATGGAACATTCCCTGAAACAGTTCAGTGGGTCTGACCCTCTAAGCAGCACAAGCTCCAACTTATTTTACCCACTAATTAAGCTGGCAGTGGAATCCACAGGGCAGCAGGATTTTACACAAGTGGGAAATGGCCAAGCTTGCTTAGTACAAGACATACACCCTGCACAACACTATCCTCTTCCTAAGCAACAAAACCTTCCCAAAAGACCTACCACCCTTCAACTAAATACTAAATCCTCTGGCAAAGAGTCTAGGCTTAAATTTGGCAGCAAGCACAAATCTAACTTGAAGAATGTCGAAACAGGAGTGGCCAAAATGAACACAGTGAGCGCTGCAGAACCTCATGTGGTGACAGTATCCACAGCTGCAGGAAGGACAGGTTATGTGAACTCTCAGGGACCCTCAAGCCAGCATTCAAATACAGTCTTAGGTCCCAATACCAACTCAGTGACCCTCAGGGCACAGGAGATGCTACAAAACCAATTCAGAGGGGAGGACAGCCGCCTGAACATCAACTCTAGTCCAGATGAGAATGAGCCATTGCTGAGGAGAGAACAACAGGCTGGGCAGGATGAGTCTGTACTAGACCGACTAGTGGAAAGGAGGGATCGGCCACAGGAAACCAGCAGGGTGAACTCAAATAACAATAACAACAGCAGCCAGTGTATACAGCAAGATCCAGGTGCACAGGTTCCTTCTGTAGAACATAGACAGCGCCAGACAAGGAGAGCGCAGAGACCTAACTCCCTGGACTTGTCCACCTCCAGTATTATGGATAACTGCAGCACACGATGTAAGCTTAAATTAAGTTACAGTATTTACTGAGTAATTATGTATTTACGTGATATCACTGTTGAGATCTGAACCATTCATTTTAATATGCTGTCCAATTCCCTGGATAAAAATCTGTAATTTTGGTAAATAAAGTAATCTTTCAAGCAATAAGGAGCCAGTTAGTTATATTTCATCCAAGCTAGTGGCCTAGATATTGGTATCAAAATGACACCACCATTATTTGAATGTATTTTCAGTTAAAACGGCTCAAAGGCAAAACCCTCTTTTTTGCACTACAAAAATAATTTCTGTGCTACCCAAGTATTATTATCTTGGGAATTTGGTGTCCATTGGCTTAAGTTGCTTTGAATACATATAAACTCACAGTACAAGCATTAATGCATATAATAGTAACTGTAACAAAGTACCCAGATAGCAAGTAATTGTGCTGCAAGTTTGACAATGACTTGCTAAGCTATTGCTAGAGTTGCCAGGCTTCACAAGTTTGTTGCACAATTGCAGCAAGTCCACATTGGATGACTCCGGATCAACTTTCTTTGCAAACATTCTGCAAGTTCTGATTCAGTTATGTTGTGCAATCGTCATCCCTCAAATTTGTGACAAATTATGTTTGCTATCTGGGTAGTGTCTAACATTTACAACTAGGAAAGTACAACATATCTATTGTGAACCACAATTTTAGTGTTTGGGTTAAGAGGCAAAGATTGCTTCTGTGATATTGATCACCCTGAAGAAACATAAGAAGATAGTGGAAAACAAATATTCTTCAAAATGGTAACTTGTAATATTTTTTGTTAATAAGGGTGCAGTATGCTGCAAGGTTGTAAAATTTTGGACTTTTAGCAATAAAAATATTTAGTGTGGTTACTATAATTGTTTCGCAAAGGATTATATATTGAATAGTTGCTATTGGTTCTGGACTCCGGTAGTGTTCGAAAGGGGACTGGTAGCATCTGGAGTTTATAAGGTAAGTCTGAATTTTTAGGAGTTAAGGTTGGGATTAAGATTAGAGTTAGGGGATAATGATGAAATCAAGGGTTGAGATTAGAGTTTGGCTTTTAGTGAGTTAAAGTGTTTGTTACCCTAAAATAAAAAAATATCCTGTTTCTTTAACCACCTGATTACTTTGCACTTAAACCCCCCTCGTGACCAGACCAATTTTCAGCTTTTGGCGCTGACGCACTTTGAATGACAATTGCGCAGTCATACGAAACTGTACCCAAATGAAATTGTTATCATTTTTTCCCCACAAATAGAGCTTTCTTTTGGTGGTATTTGATCACCTCTGCGTTTTTTATTTTTTGCGCAATAAACAAAAGAAGAGCGACAAATTTAAAAAAAAAAACTATATTTTTTACTTTTTGCTATAATAAATATCCCCAAAAAATATATAAAAAAACTTTTTTTCCTCAGTTTAGGCTGAAACGTATTCTTCTACATATTTTTGGTAAAAAAAAAATCGCAATTAGCGATTATTGATTAGTTTGCGCAAAAGTTATAGCATTTACAAAATAGGGGATAGTTTTATAGCATTTTTATTAATATTTTTTTTTTTTTACTAGTAATGGCGGCGATCAGCGATTTTTATTGTGACTGCGACATTATGGCGGACACATCGGACATTTTTGACACATTTTTGGCACCATTGTCATTTATACAGCAATCAATGCTATTTAAATGCATTGATTGCTGTATAAATGACACTGGCAGTGAAGGGGTTAACCACTAGGGGGCGGGGAGGGGTTAATTATGTTCCCTGTTAGTGATTCTTACTGTGGGGGAGGGGACTCACAAGGGGAGGAGACCGATCGGTGTGTCTCTGTACAGAGAACACACCATCGGCTCCTCTCCTCTGACAGGACCGTTGATCTGTGTGTTTACACACACAGATCCACGGTCCCGCTGTGTTACCGGGCAATCGCGGGTGCCCAGCGGACATCGCGGCTGCTGGGCACGCGCATCGGGTGCCCAGTGACACGGCGAGAGCGCGCGCGCGCCCCCGGCGAGCGCGCGCGCGCTCCCTAGAGTGCACAGAAGGGGAGGACGTCATATGACATGCTCCCGGCACAACAGATCCGCGCTGTAGCCGTCATTTGGCTATAGCGCGGATCTCAGCTAGTTAAAGCATGTTAAACAGCACAGTGCTTGTGCTGTGTAATTTGGCCCCCTGTAACACCTGAAATACCTGGCTGATCCTGCCTGGTTCTGCCCTCCCCCTTGTAAACCGACCACGATTTATCACGGCTGCTGAGACCTGACACCGTGGTCAGTTTACGTGCCTCTGTCATCCGCAGATCTCCTGTCCTCCTCTGTCATCCTCTCCCCCCTCCCTCCCTGCCTGTCAGCTCTGTGTCAGTACCCGCTCCTCCCCTCCTGCTGCTAAAATTACAGTTAAAGTTTCACACTATCCTCTCTATTTAATAATGTAAGGTGCCCCACTGTCTGTGCTTAGTAAAAAAGAAATGCAGCTATATACCTGATTTTAGAGCACCGCTCAGAGCTCACATGACCAGCCGCCTCTCTCCTCCTCCCCTCCTGACGTCAGCCGGGGATTCTCAGGCCCGCCCGCTGCACCTGTCAGGTTGAGAGAGGCGGCTGGTCACGGGGGCTCTGAAATCAGGTATATAGCTGCATTTTGTTAACAAAACACAGGTACTGGGGCACCTTACATTATTCAACAGAGAGAATGGTATGAATTTAATATAGCAGCTTAACAACCACTTTAAGAGTTCCGTTAAAGTATAACTAAAGGCAAAACTTTTTTAGCTTTGGATAGAGTGGGGAGAGGGATTAGAACACTTGTTGGGTTTTATTGCTGTCCTGTTTACCATTATCATTGAAAGAAAAAGAAATTCCCAAGTTTTGGGTTGTCCCCAGAACAGAAATAGAGGGGAAATCCTTCCAATTCGGACACTAGTTCTGGTGACCTAGGGGTCCCCAAGGAATTGCCTTCATTTGCAGAGATAATTTGCAATGGGACACAGATGGCGGAAAAAATCTGACAGGGGTTATAACTCTCCATTACTCTAGTCAAAATTAAATAAAAAAATTTTGCCTATAGTTTTGCTTTAGGTTTAGGGTGAATTTACTTTTAAGCATTAGGTGAAGCGTTAAGGTCAATATTTCATCTTTGGGTTAAGTGTCAGGGGAAAGGTGAGTTAGGAAAATAATTTGGGGTTAGATTACGTTTTAGAGCTGATAACCCTGTGCTGTGGGGTAAAACCTTTCTAAGAATTTCTATTATCACCAGGCATTCTTTATATGTACAATCCTTTTATAACAATGGCTTCTATCTATTTTATACAATGCAAGCAAGATACTCCATGGCCCTGACCAGGGTCCATGGAGTATCTTTTTTTATTTGCCCCCTAGACCAGCTACTTGTGCCCATCCTTTCCAACAACTATTCTCGACACTGCTCCAGCCACATGCACACACATAACACATACATGTTCCACATAGTTATGGAATAGTTATTTTCAACTGTATAAAAAACTGAATTGCCAACAATAACAGGACAAATAAACACAAACATCCAAAGAGACAAAATTAGTACCTACCGACACAAATAGAAATGTGTCCACATAGACAAAGGCAGTACCATACTGACACAACTAAGACATGTCTGCAGAAACACAGTCAGTACCATAGTGACACGACAAGCAATTTGTTCACAGAGATAAAAACCAGTACCACAGTAAGGTCTGGTTAACACCTATGCAGATTGCAGTTTCCATATTCCAGCTGCATTTTGCTTTTTTCAATACACGTTTTTGATCCATTGAATTCTATGGAACCAAAAAACTGAAAAAAGTCCCTGACCCTTTCCATAAAATGCACAAATGTGAACGTGACCTATGTTTAATGGACTGTAGTGTGTTTCTGCAAAACTGAAAATGCACTAAAAAATGCATAGGAACCAGGCCTAACTCAACCAGTAACTTGTCCACAGAAGCACAATCAGTACCCTATTGACACAACCTGGATTGTATCTGCAGAGAATCGATCAATACCAATATAACCAGGAATATGTCTACAGAGGCACAATCAATACTGTCGTGACATAACTAGGAATGTGTCCACAGTATTGTAGAGAATCAACCAGAAACACATTTTTATCTACCTATTTTAATTTGGGTTTTGTTTGAATTAATATGCAGGAGGCTCTTTAAGCCTATAAGTAGCAGTAGTCAGCATGAATTTAAAGTGGCTTGGGTGGCCATGTGCTGCCCCTGACGCTCTAAGCAATAGCCCGTGCGGTCTAATGAAAAATCTGGCCCTGGTATATACAGTATTTCACAAAAGTGAGTACACCCCTCACATTTTTGTAAATATTTTATTATATCTTTTCATGTGACAACACTGAATAAATGACACTTTGCTACAATGTAAATTAGTGAGTGTGCACCTAGTATAACAGTGTCAATTAGCTGTCCCCTCAAAATTACCCAACACACAGCCATTAATGTCTAAACCACTGGCAACAAAATTGAGTACACCCATGAAAATGATCAGTGACTCCGAGCAATTAAACATAAACAAAACATAATTTAAAAAAAAACAAAAAAAGCATAGTTGGGGAGACTTTACTGTCCCCCGGTAGCATCCTACCAAAAATTATTATTATGGTATAACAGAACCAATAACAAGAAAAGTGAAAAATTAAAAAGAAAAAAGGAAAGAAAGAATCAGAAGAGTAGAGTAGGGTAGGTCCGCTCAACCCGGGCCTCCCCTCACAAAATAGCTCAGTATTGAGGAAGCCTGAAGATAAGCAATCCAGGGATTCCACACTTTTTCAAACCTAGCTTGCTTTATCTCGTCGAATACTGGTCAGTTTTTTGTTGATCATAATCCATGATATTTTGTGTTTCACCAACGTAACATTGATTACAGGTGATTTACATGCACGTGCTATAGTTATTTTAGACGCTAAAAGAATGAAAAATATAAGAGTTCGTAGATGTCTGGGGATCTCCTCTGGCAGATCAGTAAACAGCCCCGTTTTGGCTCCTTTATGTACATTTTGTGCCTTCACTGAGTAGATCAGGTTGAAGTAAGGAGTACTTTTTAAGAAAATAGAATTGCAGTTCCTATGGCCCTGAGTCCTTGTTAGAATTGTGACCTCTGTGGTCCCTGTTCCTATGCTATCCTATTTATCTTTGTTACATTGGGTGAAAATAAAGCTTTGAAATCTTATCCCTGTAAGGTACTGAAAACGTATTTTGTTATTTAGGTGATACGCTATCAGACAGTCGGGCTGGCTCAGGCGAGAAGATAAAGAAGAGAGTAAAGACACCGTACTCCCTGAAACGATGGCGCCCCTCTACATGGGCCATCCCCACTGAGCGTCAGGACTGTGAAGTCAACAACAATGGGGGCGATGACACCTTCAGCCACTCAAAGTCGAGCACAGCTGTTTACCTTATAGATGGGAGCACCACCACTGCTGCCCTCTCAAAAGATGCCAGGATGAGCTGCTTGTAAATTATCCAATCATCTCTTTTTTATTAATATTTTCATTATTATTTTCAAGTTTTCTGACTGCCTCCAAACCTGATTTTTTTTTTATCATCTAGTGAGCAGAAGACGTGGAAAATCATATTTCTATCATCAAATCTTTGTACAGGACTTGCATAACACTCATGGTTATGGCAGGGCCAGTAATCCAGTAGGGGTTCATGTCTTGTCCTTGCACGACCATGGGAGTTACATAGAATTCAGCTATGCAGAGTAAACACACAAAATACAGTTTATGCTTCCTTTTTTTTTTTTTACTTTTTTTTTTGTTTGTTTGTTTTTAATTTTTAAGGTAGTTCTGCACCTTCTACATATTGTTTTGTGAGTCCCAAGTCTGCTCATGTTTCATGTATATGTAAAAAGAAAAAAAGAAAAAACAAAGAAATAGACCACAGAAAGTGGAACACCTCTGAAAAAATGTTTTTGTTAAAACGATGGAGAAGATATTGCTGACCGTTGTGGTCTCTAAAAATTCTGCAAAAACTGTCAGACAGGATTAACTGCAGCAGTGTCTTGTGCACGCAAATTTAGATTTTTATGCTGTGTCTAGTCTGTATGTTGATGTGTTAAAGAAGCGCTTGTTCAAGGACAAATACACCAAGAATTGCTTATTTCCTGCCTTTTTTTTTTTTTTAGTAGCAAAAGACTTTGCACTTTTAGGTAAAAGCACTGCAAGTCATATTAAAAATGGCTGTCTCACAGGAAGTTTCCATTCACAATTCCAAACCCCTAAACTGTGAATCAGTTTACTCCAAAGCTTGGACAGATTTTATCCCTTGATTCATGGGGCTTTAATCTTTTCAGCTACTGGAGGAGACAGAGCCACAGCATGATGGACTGACTGATGAACTGAGGGGGTTTTATGTAAAATGTTTACTTTCACCAAGCTTATTTGCGTATCGGACAACCATTGTTAGCTGATGACACTTGGAGGAAGAAGAAACAAGGGGACACGTCTATTAAGGCTTTAAGGCGTATGTTAAAAAAATAGATTAAAAGATTATATAAATATATATATAAAATATGTGATTATAACAAGAAAAGAGCTTATAAAAGTGATATTTTAGCCTATCTGTGCAAGAGTGAACACTTGTTAAGCAGAGTGGATTACCTTTGAATATCTGGCTTTTCATGTACTTGGTTGAAATGTGCAATGATATATTTTTCCCTCAATGCTTTACTGCAAAATACATTTCACTAACGCTAAAACTTTCCGTACTGTTTGTGATTTTATTTTTTTTTTATCGTTTTACCCTGAATAACTGCTACAAAATGTCCCCACGAGCTGCTTTTTGTATCTGAAAGCTGCCCGTTGCTGGTTATGTCCTGTGAATATGCTTTAACTTTGTATTTTAATAAATATTGAATAAATGTATGCAAAATACAGAATTTAGGCTCGCCCCTTTGGAGAAGCAGTGTCACAGTGCTTAAATAACATTAGGGAAATTAAACTGATCTCAGCTCTGTGGATTGTGCTGTATAATCTCATTGCCTGTTCATGACAGGTTTCCGTTTTTGCAACCTAACCCCCCATGAAAACTACCAGTACAGTATGTAATCTCAGGATGGCAATCTTCTGAAGATACGTTGAGATATTGGCATTTAAACTGAACAGGTTTCCGTTTTTGCAACCTAACCCCCATGAACCCTACCAGTATACAATCTCAGGATGCCAATCTTCTGAAGATACATTAAGATATTGGCACTGAACTTTAGCAGAAACTGCTAAAATAAGAGAACTGTCTCTTCATAACTTAGCCCTTCAGCCCAACAAGACTAGTCAGATTCCAAATTTGCACATTTATATACCGTTTTTATTGTGTCCCAAAACCCCCCCCCCATCCCTATAATAAAAGAACTTGTATTTGTAGCTTCATATACAAAAAAACAACATTAAAAACAATCTAATATTTTCTCCTTGAAAATTTACACAGGATAGACTTGAAAAATGATGAAAAACTAGTTAATTTTCCACTGTCGCCTCCAGAATCTCATCAGTCTGGGCCCATATATGTTGCTTTTTAGCAAATCTAGGACCTTAATCTAACAGCAAGGTCATTTGGCCTTATTTCCTTCTTACTTTAATATTAATATGGTAATTTAAAATTGTGTAAAACAATGGGCAAAGTTTAGTGTAAATTATGATAGTTTGAGGACACTAAACTGCTTGATAGGTGATAAGTGGCGCTGGGTAACTAGATTTTGCTTTTTATTTTGGACAGTTACTAAGTAACGGTCTGTGACTATGTGCTCTATATTGTTCAATTGTCCAAACAATAAAGCCAAACCTATAAAAAAAGAAATCAGCTACAGTGGTCTTGTTGGAAAAAACTGTTGAAAGCTGCTTCCTGATTGACTGCTATGCACTTTATTTCTCCCCCCACCATCCCTTTTTTCTTTACAATATCGACTTTTGGAGGCAGCAATGTAATATCTTTTATAGACAATCTAAAGGTTTTTCCTGTTAAGCCTAGTACACACTATTAGATTTTTTTTGTTCAACCCAGCAGGAGTGAGCGAAAAAAAACTCACAGGAGCGATGTGAGCAATGTTAGTACAGTGATCTCCCTGCTGTTCTATTGTGTTCTGACAGGGGGACAGTCGGGGACACACAGTTAACCCATTGATCGCCCCCTCGTGTTAACCCCTAACCTGCCAGTGACATTTATACAATAATCAGTGCATTTTTACAGCACTGATCGCTGTATAATTGTCAATCGTCTCTCAAAAATGTGTCAAAGGTGTCCGCCATAATGTCGCAGTCACAATAAAAATCGCAGATCGCCGCCATTACCTGAAAAAAAAAAAATAATAAAAATACCATAAATCTATCCCCTACTTTGTAGACGCTATAACGTTTGCGCAAACCAATCAATATACGCTTATTGCGATTTTTATTACCAAAAATATTTAGAAGAATACATATCGGGCTAAACTGAGAAAAAAAATAGCTTTTTTTTTTTAAAAAATGGGGATATTTATTATAGCAAAAAGTACAAAATATTGTTTTTTTGAAAATTGTTGCTCTTTTTGTTTATAAGGCAAAAAATAATCATGATTATTATGATCAAATACCACCAAAATAAATCTCTATTTGTGGGGGAAAAAGGGCGTCAATTTTGTTTGGGTACAGTGTCACACGACCGTGCAATTGTCAGTTAAAGTGACACAGTGTCGTATCGCAAAAAATTCTCTGGTCATTGAGCAGCCTATTCTTCCGGGGCTGAAGTGGTTACGATAGAATATAAATCTAAAGGCTACTTTCACACTGGGGCGTTGGGGGCGTCCGCGGCTTTACCGTAGTTTTTGAAGCACTTTTAGCGGAGAGCTTTTAACCCCTGCTAACAGCCAAAAAAGGGTTAAATGTGCCCGCAAAGCGCCGCTTTGCTGGCTCTTCAGCAGTGCTGCCCATTGATTTCAATGGGCAGGGGCGCTGTAGGAGCGGTGCCTCAAAGATGCGGCTTGTAGGACTTTTTATGGTATCCTGCCAGCGCACCGCTCCAGTGTGAAAGCACTCGGGCTTTCACACTGGAGTGAGAGGAGAGGCGCATTACAGGTGCTATGCAGGTGCTATTTTTAGCGCTATATCGCCTGTAAAGCGCCTCAGTGTGAAAGCAGCCAAATAGCCCGAACAGAGTGTATATTTAAACCTTGTAATAGGAATATATTCATGTCCAAGCATAAGTTAATTTGAGTATACCAGTGTAAATGAGCTTTTAGTACAAAGGTTTTTGTGACACTGCTCCTTTAAAGGTGTTCTATTCATTTCATTCTTATTTAAGATGTTTATGCCATTGTTAACCAGGACATTTTGTCTTAATTATCAAATTTTCTGTTCAATGCAGCCTATTTGTTCAATTGATGCAAAGAGCAATGATGTAATGTTCTCATAGCAACCAGAGATCAGCAATTAAGTGGTCTAATGCACTAGTGAATACTTAAAGGGTTAGTTCACCTTTACCAAAAAAAAAAACTGCCTATGCATGTAAGGGTATCTACCTGTAGATAAAAACAAACTGTGCAGCTGTAACTAAAATTAGATAATGATTTTGCCATAGGTGTAGGCCATTTATGTACCTCCCAAAGCCTGGCCGAAAAAAAAAGTACAGTATGTATAAGGCCTACACCTATAGCAAAGGCATTATCCAATTAAGTCAGAGCTGTGCAGTTTTTTCTTTTTTTTTTTCTACAGGCACCCTTTAACTGCATAGGCAGTTTTTTGTTTAAGGTGAACTAACCCTTTAAAGCTGATTAGTTGATAGGTAACATCACATATTCTGTAAGCACTATTACATTAAACAAGCCTTATTGCATTGAATCCTATAGTCTATCTGTATGATGTACTAGTATATTATACTATATATTCTAGTATAGTATACTTTTATTTTTACCAACGCTCACCATTAAATGTGTAAAAAAAATTGTATAGCGTTACTTTTATAATATACTTGTATAATATGCTATATTATTCTAGTATAGTATACTAGTATTCTATATATTTATTATCCACAATGTCTTTTTTTTATTTTTATTTTGTAAATGTAATTTGCCATGGTATCACATCCACGTGCTAGTATAGAATACTATACAGTATTCTGTTAAAGTATATTATTCTGGTTTAATTTATAAAGATTTTAATCTAGAAACTACATGAGGATGGTCAAGGTCATGAACAAACACCAGTTTATCTCCTACTGAATAGAATTTTGAAAGACAGTTTAACCTTTATTCATTATTGTTCTTTTCCATAACCAATTGAAATAAATATCAGTTAATAAGACCACTGCATTGTATTGTCTAGCTTGTTTCAGACGAGGGTGACTTATTTTAACCAAATGTTTTGTGTTAGATTTTTTTCTTCCCTTGGCAGTTGGTACAAAAATTCAAACAATTGCCTATAAGTAAACCTGAGTGCTGCTCAAAATGATTGCCTCAAAATTAAACACACTTTACCAAGTATTTTAAGGTAGTTGTGTATGTGAATGTATTTGTATGACTCATATACAGTATATTTTCCTTACATGTCCTTTTGTGAGCTCTCTAAATACAAATGTTAACTTTCAAATCGAATTGTGCTGCAGGACTGCTTGAATGACTGATGGGCTTACCTAAAAAAAAGTGGAAAGCCTCACATGTCCAGCTGGGAGGGCCATTTCGTCATGTTCGTTATGCTAGAATGATTTGTTTTCAGAATTTGTTTCATATATTCGGTTTTGTATATTTGTTATTTTCGAATTGGAATTCGAATTCATAAAATAATTTGAAGTAGAAATAGAAACATAATGCAGTAAATACTGTAAGGTATAATGGTGAAATAAGTTGATGATTCTTACTGCTGCTTTATAAAAATAGAATAGGATAAAACAAAACTGAGTAGAATAGAAAATAATAGAATTTAATAGATTGGAATAGAAAATAAAAGAACAAATTAGTTAGATTACTACTTAGGCTGCTTCATAGAATAGAATAAAACAGAATAAAATAGAATAGAAAATAAAGGAATAGAATAAAACCAAATAAAGTAGAAAATAAAGGAATATAACAGAATAAAAAAGAATAGAATAAAATTAAACATAGTAGAATAGAATCGAAAATATGTTACTATTATTCTATTATTCCATTTTATTTTATTTTCTATTATATTCAATTTTTTACATTCTGTTTTATTCAATTTTTTTTCTATTCTGTTTTATTCAATTCTAGTCTTTTATTTTCTATTCTATTCGGTTCCGTTCTGTTCTGTTTTATCTTATTCTATTCTATTAAGCAGCCTAAGTAGGACTCATAATTTTTTTTCACTTTTATACCTTACTGTATTTATTGCAATATGTTTTCATTTCGAATTTGAATTCATACGGCTACAATCACCTCAAGCAACTTAATTTTCAAATGTAAATTCTTTTTCAAATTCTAAAATTTTGTATCATTATAATCTATTTCAAATTTTTGAAATTTATTACAATTGTTATCTGGAAATTATACATCTTGAATCTCTAAATTAACTAAAATTTTGTCAAAATTTTGAGTCGTCATAAAACAAGTTGCACATGTTTACTTAACCTCCTTGGCGGTAACCCCGAGTCTGGCTCGGGTCCAGCTTTTTGTGCTGGGAGCGGTAACCCCGAGCCAGACTCGGCTTGCGTTGCGGGATGCAGGGGGGAAGTTACTTACCTTTTCCCCTGGATCCTGCGATGTCTTCCCGCTGTGTGAGCGAGCCGTCCGCTCGCTCGATTCACACAGTGCCGGGTGCCGCCGATCTCCGTTCCCTGTGACGTTACGACGCACGGGAGCGGAGATCGGCGCCAAATTCAAAAAAGTTTAAAAACACAACACATATACAATACTGTAATCTTACAGATTACAGTACTGTATACAAAAAATACACACCCCCTTTGTCCCTAGTGGTCTGCCCAGTGCCCTGCATGTCATTTTATATAATAAAAAGATTTTTTTTTCTGCCTGGAAACTGGAGATTGTCCATAGCAACCAAAAAGTGTCCCTTTATGTCAAAAGTGGTTTTAGACAGCTAGAAAACACTGATAAAAAAATAAAATCACAATTTATCATCAAACAATAAATTTAATGACAGCGACTATTCTGCAACTGAGCAAATTTCAGTGTTTTTGATTTGATTACATTATTGAATCATTTTTATATATATTTTTATTATATTATAATTTATTATTTTGTGTTTCAAACTTTATCATACCCGGGATGTCTACTAGACTCTGGTTCGGACAGATTTAAGTGAGTTATTCATAAGAATTGCATGCCTACAATATAAAAACGCCAAATTTCCATGCAAAATAATTGTACCGCTTTCAGCACTAAATTCCAGCCAGAATCATACCGCCAGGGAGGTTAATGGATAACTAAACCTAAGAACAAAAATGTAATATATTGCAGCTTACCAGTCCTTAGATGTGGTGGCTGCATTAATTTTCATTTTTAAGTCTAAGAACATTTTTAGCAATTATAGAAAATACCACTTTGGGTTGATTTACTAATCTTAATTATTAAGCCACTACAATAAAAACCTACCACCCCTCTGTAACATAACATTATGTGTCCCTGTGATTTATATAAACACCTACAGTGGTGTGAAAAAGTGTTTGCCCCCTTCCTCATTTCCTGTTCCTTTGCATGTTTGTCACACTTAAGTGTTTCGGAACATCAAACCAATTTAAACAATAGTCAAGGACAACACAAGTAAACACAAAATGCAATTTGTAAATGAAGGTGTTTATTATTAAAGGTGAAAAAAATCCAAACCATCATGGCCCTGTGTGAAAAAGTGATTGCCCCCTAAATCTAATAACTGGTTGGGCCACCCTTAGCAGCAACAACTGCAACCAAGCGTTTGCGATAACGTGCAATGAGGCTTTTACAGCGTCCTGGAGGAATTTTGGCCCACTCATCTTTGCAGAATTGTCCTAATTCAGTTACATTAGAGGGTTTTCAAGCATGAACGGCCTTTTTAA
This sequence comes from Lithobates sylvaticus, assembly GCA_028564925.1. NCBI lineage: Eukaryota > Metazoa > Chordata > Amphibia > Anura > Ranidae > Lithobates > Lithobates sylvaticus. The sequence goes on from CM053031.1 coordinate 128,156,095, forward strand.
GGTCATACCACAACATCTCAATAGGATTCAGGTCAGGACTTTGGCTAGGCCACTCCAAAGTCTTCATTTTGTTTTTTCTTCAGCCATTCGGTGGTGGACTTGCTGGTGTGTTTAGGATCATTGTCCTGCTGCAGAACCCAAGTTCGTTTCAGCTTGAGTACACGAACAGATGGTCGGACATTCTCCTTCAGGATCTCTTGGTAGACAGCAGAATTCATAGTTCCTTTTTATCACGGCAAGTCTTCCAGGTCCTGAAGCAGCAAAACAGCCCCAGACCATGACACTACCACCACCATATTTTTACTGTTGGTATAATGTTCTTTTTCTGAAATGCAGTGTTCCTTCTACGCCAGATATACTTGGACACACACCTTCCAAAGAGTTCCACTTTTGTCTGATCGGTCCACAGAATGTTGTCCCAAAAGTCTTGGGGATCATCAAGATGTGTTGTGGAGAAATTGAGACGAGCTTTGATGTTCTTTTTGCTCAGCAGTGGTTTTCTCCTTGGAACTCTGCCATGCAGGCCATTTTTGCCCAGTCTTTTCCTGATGGTGGAGGCATGAACGCTGACCTTAACTGAGGCAAGTGAGGCCTGCAGTTCCTTGGACGTTGTTGTGGGGTCTTTTGTGACCTCTTGGATGAGTCGTCGCTGCGCTCTTGGGGTAATTTTGGGCGGCCGGCCACTCCTGGGAAGGTTCACCACTGTTCCATGTCTTCGCCATTTGTGGATAATGGCTCTCACTGTGGTTCGCTGGATTCCCAAAGCTTTGGAAATGGCTTTATAACCCTTTCCAGACTGATAGATCTCAATTACTTTCTTTCTCAATTGTTCCTGAATTTCTTTGGGTCTCGGCATGATGTGTAGCTTTTAAGGATCTCCTGGTGGACCTTACTGTGTCAAGCAGCTCCTATTTAAGTGATGCCTTGATGGTGAACAGGTGTGGCAATAATCAGGCCTGGGTGTGGCTAGAGAAATTGAACTCAGGTGTGGACAACCACAGTTATAGTATGTTTTAACAAGGGGGGTAATCACTTTTTCACACAGGGCCATGATGGTTTGGATTTTTTTTCACCTTTAATAATAAACACCTTCATTTACAAATTGCATTTTGTGTTTACTTGTGTTGTCCTTGACTATTGTTTAAATTGGTTTGATGTTCGGAAACACTTAAGTGTGACAAACATGCAAAAGAACAGGAAATGAGGAAGGGGGCAAACACTTTTTCACACCACTGTATACCTACACCTTTACCTATATCAGAGCGACTCCCGGCGCTCGTGGTATTTCTCAGCTCTCTCCTCTGCCCGGCTGACAGCTATAGTGGGCGGGGCCGAGAACTCCTGCTGACGTCAGCAAGGGAGGAGAGAGCTGAGGAGTCACGTGAGTGCCGGGAGACGCTCTAATATTAGGTACAGATCAGCAGCTTTTTTTAAATAACACAGACACATGGACAAATAATGTTATTTTACAGAGGGGATGGGTTGTTTTTTTTGTAGTTATGATAGCAGCAAGAGGGGAGCGCACTGACACAGAGCAGACAGGCGGGGGGGGGGGGGTCAGAGCAGGGCTGCGGATGACGGAGGTACGCAAACTGACAACGGTGTCAAGGCTCAGCAGCCATGGTAAACCATGGTCAGTTTACAAGGGGGGGTGGCTATAGCCAGGCAGGATCAGCCAGGTTTCTTAGGTTATAGAAGTGGCCAAATTACACAGCATAAGCACTGTGCTGTATAACATGCTTTAAGGTAACACTTTAATGGAAGAAACTGAAGTTAGAAGCTGATTGGCTTCCATGCACAGAATTTGCACTCTTGTTTTGGCAAATTAACCCCATAGTGTCCTTATCACTTTCTGTGAGGGAAACTGAAAGCAAAAATATTTCTATATTTCTTTTGGAAACATACACAATATGCCACTAGATTGCCCCACCCATGAAACAGCGATGACCAATATATGATATATTATGTCAAAGTTCCCAGAAATACATAGAGAAAAATTGCAATAGATGTGAGGAGGATTGTGATATTAAGCTACCATTTCCCTGGTGTAGACTACAATAACACCAAACAATGGAACAACTGTGATGTCATCAGCCCACCTCTCCTCCTCAGCCAATCAGAGAAAGCTTTGTATTTGTTCATAGAATACAAAGCTCCCTGTGAAAGACAGAGCATTCCTCAGTCCAACCAGATTTTGTTCTGGAAGTGGGACAAGAAGTTACCATCCCACTGCCGAAACATAGCACTGTATACTGCATGTAGCTGAGGCTATATACAGTTTATACAGTGCTCTTAGCTGCTGCATCTCCTAGGCCTTGTTTAGACTTGTGATTGAGCAGTGGAAAAACCCCATGGTTGAGCTGCAATTTTACCACCCCTCCACTGCTGCCCCTGCTGAGGCGGTTGGGAGTGTACACATGCCATGGCCAGAGTTATACCCCCTGTCCTGCTCGGCAGGTGGTATTGCACACCGGGGGGCAACCCATTCAAATGCATGGAGCCTCTCTGCAATGGATTTACAACCATGCGGTTGTCCGATAATTAAGGGGTTAAAGCATGCAGATAGGAGGCGATACAACACCTTCTCACCAAATCAGTTTTATCATATGGATGTTCAGGCCTCCACTGATGCCAGTTTCAGATGTAAGGTCCTTCAGGTGGCTCTTTGAGCTGGAAAGAGTCCCCAGATTATCCCCTGGTTTGGGGGTTGGTAGCTTTTTGTTTACTTTTTCATAATTTTGACTGCTTTTGAATGTCCTAGTGTCCTTTATTAAATGATTAAGAAAACAGAATTCTTGCCAATAAAATCCTTTTCTTGTTTATTAAATGATACAGGTCCCTTCTATGGTCACTTCTAATACTGCTTTTGCACAAAACTGAAGGTGAAGGGAGTGGAGGGCAGCATTTGTTTGCTAGTATCCAATTCTCCTGTAGGTGGCAGTACAATCCAATTGTCTCAGAATCCATATGACACATGTCCTTTAACCACTTGACCTCCAAAAGATTTGCCCCACTTCATGACCAGGCCATTTTATGCTTTTTGGCACTGCATTACTTTAACTGACAATTGCACGGTCATGCAACGCTGTACACAAATAGCATTTATATAATTATTTTCCCACAAACAGAGCTTTCTTTTGGTGGTATTTGATCACCACTGGGTTTTTATTTTATTTTTTTTTGCTCTATAAATTAAAAAAAATTAAGATATTGAAAAACAATACTTTTTACTTTCTGCTATAAAACATATCCAATAAAAAAATGTAAGTTCTTCATAAATTCAGGTCAATATGTATTCTGCTACATATTTTTGGTAAAAATCCCTATAAGTATATATTGATTGGTTCACATAAACGTTATTGCGTCCACAAACTATGGTACACTATATATACTAGAATCTTTATTTAATTTTTTTATACTAGTAATGGCAGCGATCAGCGACTTATAGTGGGGCTGTGATAGTATGGCGGTCATGTCAGTCTGACACTAACTGACACTTTGTGGGAAGCATTGACCCTAATCCTGGGAAGGGATTAACATCTAGGGTGATCAAAGGGTAAAATGTGTGCTTTTTTATTAAGGGATGTGACAGTTTTTGGTCCCTGCTTTGCAGGGAAAACAAAATCGCCATATCCCCACTGACAGGACAGAGCTCTGCATTATTTTATTTTTTTTCAAATAGAATTTTTATTGACACCCAAAACGGGCAAAAACAAGCCATTACATCCACTTTGTGAAGACTATGAAAACGTCAGACATGTAACTTATACGTCTAGTAAATAATCAATCTTAAAAATGGATATCTGTGCTAAACAGACAACAAGCAGGATCGTTAAGAAAAAATTGTTATCAGATTTCAACTGTCCTTTTTCATTTTTTTTAGATTTTGTCATAAGGTATAAAAGGTTTAAACATGGAGCAAGACCTGAGGTTACCCATAACCATTTAAAATTTTCCACAGTCAAGATAAACTGCAAAGGAAGGAAAGAGAGAAAAAGAAAGAAGAAAAAAGGAGATGGGGGGGGAGCTGAGATGGTGTTGGGTTAAAGTATTTGATTAACAGAACATAGGTGTGATATTATTTTCCGAGCAGGGCCGCACCCTCTGCAGAAACCACAAACTGATTCCAAAGCCCCAAAGTCTTAAAGTATTTTTCTTATTGATGCTGCACAGTGAGTATTAGATCTTCCATTTTATTGATATCCTCCACTTTATTAAGCCAACCTGCTGTAGTCGGCGGTGATTGTTTATTACAGTGGAGTGGGATACAGGACTTTGCAGTGTTCAAGAGGTGTTCGCAAAATGGATCTTTTATAGAGTTTGGGTGAAATGGTGGAGACATGTAGCAGAAAGAAGGCCAGATCATCAGGAATCTTGTATTCAGTGAATTTTTGCGTGATTTCCCTGACTGCTGTCCAGAAGTGGGCTAGCTGAGGGCACGACCAGAATATGTGGAGTAGCATTCCTCTGTCCCCCTGGCATCTCCAGCAGAGATCATTTGTGGCCGGGTAAAATTTGTGTAGTAGGTGAGGGGTGAGGTACCATCTTGTCAAAAGTTTATAATTGGTCTCCTGGATTTTCGTAAAGATTGATGATTTCAGGAAAAATCAGGATGTACTGCAGCTGGATAGGCGTAAACGTACGCTTCAAGTCCCGTTCCCATATGTGTATGAATGGTAATTGTGGTTGTGCAGTCGGACAGTTTAAGAGGTTATGTTTTAGCTCTGACTCATGGAAGGGTGTCCTCGTCTCAGCAGTATTCTTCCAAGATCGTCAGAGAACAGCCAAAGCACTGTGGGTGTGGCAAAGAGTTGAGAAAGAACCGTAGCTGGATAGCAGTCCAGAAGGGGAGTTTAAAGAGGCTTGTGTCATCCATCAACAGTTTCATAGAGGGCCGCCATCAAAAAATAGGATGCCTGAACCCGACACCCTTGATGTAAGGTCCTGAACATATGGGAATTGAGACTGGGAGAGAACTGTGGGTTCCCTATAATAGGGAACAGGGGGGAATCTGGGGTAGAGAGAGAAGACTGTGTGCAGACCTGCGAGATTGCGTAAAGTTGGCGGGAGATGATCATAACACCATAGGGCGCCTTTTAATGAAACGTCAGTTTGGGCCTGCTCTAGTTGTGCCCAAAGTTTAGCGGAGTGACGACGACACCAGTCTATAATTCTACTGAGGCGAGAGGCCTAATCGTATTTCCGAATATCAGGCAGCGCTAGACCGCTATAGTGTTTGGGTAGTGACAGTAGGTGGCAAGGTAAACGTGTTTTTTTGTGTGCCCATATAAACTTAATAAAGAGAGAGTGTACCTGTCTGAAGTAATGGAGGGGTATCCTGATTGGTAGGGCTTGGAATAGGTAGAGGAACTTTTGGCAGGATACACATTTTTAGTAGGTTACATCTGCCAAGGAGTGTAGTCCCTTATGCCAGGTCTCTAGCAGGATACGGGTTCTAGTCAGTAGGGGCGGGAAGTTGAGTTCAAAGGGACGGGAGAGGTTTACAGGAATATAAGTACCTAAGTATTTTAAAGCAGAGTCTGTCCATTTAAAATTAAAGCTAGATTTTAACGTCGGCAAGATTTTATCTCAATCTCCTTGTCTTCCGATTTATTAAAAAACTTTTTTAAATTGGAAATTGATCCATACATTGCAAATTCGGAGGTTCGGAAGTGATATGATAAATAAATCGTCCGCATATGCCAATATTTTGTATTGGGTATCTCCAATCACTGAGCCTTGTATACCCAGGATGAGTCGGATTTTGCAGAGAAATTGTACTAGGGACAGAGCAAACAATAGAGGGGACAATGGACATCCCTGCCTTGTTCTGTTCATGATGGGGAAAGGGACAGACAGAACACCGTTGGCCTGAACATGAGCAGTAGGGTTGGAGTAGATTTTAGCAATCCAGTTAATTATAGTTTCCCCCAGTCCGAGATGACGAATGACGAAAACATACATTTCCAATCTACGCAATCTGACGCCTTCTCAGAATCTGTACTAATGAAGACACAAGGCGTATGAGTTGTGTTGGCTATGTGAAGCAGGTTAAGAACCTTAGTCATGTTATCCCTTTCTTCCCTGGTGGGGACAAAACCCACCTGGTCTAAATGTACTAGGTCTTGTAAGTGGCACACTAGGCGGGTTGCAAGAATCTTGGTGAACAACTTGAGGTCAATGTTCAGGAGAGAGATGGGCCTGTAACTGCTACACAAGGTTGGCTCTTTGCCTTCCTTAGGAATGATGGAGATATGTGCCCTCAAGGTATCACTAGGGAGGACCGTATCTGCCCCAAGTGCATTAAATAGGTCTATCATATGAGGGCCAAGGATCGAGAGAAGGGTCTTCTAATACTGGAGAGTATTCCCGTTAGGGCCCGGGGTCTTACCCAATTTAGTCGAGCTAATGGCCTGTTCTAGTTCCTCTAATCATATTGGGGCACCAAGTTCCTCCTGGACCTCAGTTGAAAGAATAGGGATCTGGGAAGATGCAATGTATTCATCGATTAGGGATTGGAAACTTGATGGTGTAGGCAAGTTATATAGGGAAGCATAAAAGTCCCTAAATACCTGCGTGATTTGTTTGGGCAGTACAGTCTTTTGAGCATTCGGTGTCATGATTTGAGGGATATATGTTTGCAGTTTGTGTTCCCTAATTGACCTATCTAGAGTTTTCCCACATTTATCTCCGGATTCATAACTCATTTTGTGACATATTTGCAATGCTGCCTTGGCTCTATATTGCAGTAGATCATTGATCTGACCATGGAGGGAAGTAAGTTTGAGGGAGAGAGACGATAAGGGGGTGTGTTTGTGGCAAGATTCCACGGTATGAAGTTTGGATAGAAGCAGAGCTAACTGTTTTCCCCTTTCTTTTTTGATCCGGGAGCCATGTTTAATAAGTATGCACCTGATCAGAGCTTTATGAGCCTCCCATAACGTCCCTGGGTAACAGTCTGAGTTAGCATTCGTCTGAAAGTAGAAGTTTAATTCTCTAGTCACTGTCAGAAACCAAGAATCAGACTGAGACAGAAGTGCAGGTAAAATCACACTTGTTTAATAATAATAATAATAATAATAGTAAAAGGTAAACAGAGCAACGTAGTCAAATCATAGCCAGAGGCAATCAGGACAGGCAAGGAAGTCAGGAAACCGGAGAATCAGCCAAACAAGTCTTCAACAGGTACACAGGAGAGAGTCTCTGGATCTGCTGACCAAGGTAAAGGCAGAGAGGAACTGAACTGAACAGCTTAAGTAACCAGCAGGACTGACAAACAGAATATTATCATTAGGTGAGTCACTGTGAAAAAGATTGGAGCTGGCAATTACCCGACAGCTGAGCTGCCTGCTCTGAGAAGGAAGGGCTGAGCCCAACCCTGACAGTCACCTCCTCAAGTATTTCTGGTACCTTTATGAGGCTTTCGTTCAACCTCCAAAAACAAGTCTTGGAGGAGTTGACGTCTGAGAGCATGTAGGTCAGTGAAATGGGAGCATAGTCGGACCATGTCATGGAAGCAATGGAAGAGTCACGTACTGCAGTAGTTGACCATGGGGGATCAGTAAGAAATTGATTTCCGTGTAGACTTTGTAAGGGGGGGAATAAAAGGTGTAGTCCCTCTCACCCGAATGTTGTAGTCACCAGATATCGATCAGTTGAGCTCTATGTATAGCTTGTGTGGTCTGTTTGTAGGAGCCAGTGGGGACAGAGGAAGAGCCAGAGGAGGTGTCTACCGTAGGGTTCAGGGGAATATTAAAGTCCCCACCTAAAATCAATTGACCTTCCTTAAATTCCAGAAGTTGGTCTAAGGTACGGCGAATAAAGATACCTTGATGATTATTAGGGGCATAAATCGTTGCTAAAGTCAAGTGTACGTCACCTAGGAGACCCTTGATAAACACAAATCGTCCCTCGTGTCCACCAAGGTGTCGCGACAAGTCCAGAAGTTTACTAGACAACAGTATAGAGACTCCTCTAGACTTAGCATTCTTATTAGTAGAGTGATAGGTCAGAGGGTAAAATTCGTTTTTGAGTATAGGTAGTTTGTCATCCCTGAAGTGGGTTTTATGAATCCTTTATCAGCATGGGAATGTTTCAGATCATTTAAAAGCATTCGTCTTTTTTCGGGGTGTGTTAAGACCCTTTGTGTTTACAGAAATTATCTTCAAGTTATCCATCTCCAACTAGGGGAGGAGGGGGAAGAAGAGAAAGGTAAAGAAAGAGAGGAGGAGGGTAAAGTGCGAGAGGTAGGAAAACAGTCCGCCACTCACAACTCTACAAGACTAAACTCCGACCATAGCAGTGCGAAGCGTGTGCAGGCTTATTGGGGGAAGCGACTAGAACAAGCTCAGAGCGAGCATACCCAGCCCATCCCAACCACCCAAGCCAGGATAAGAGAAAATAGAAATATGGCACAAGCAGCAAAAAAATAAATAAAGTGTTTTTGATATTTCTGGTGAACAGGAGTCACTGGCGTCTGTGTGTCTCCCATCTCATCCCACCCCTCCAAATAGCACTGGAGGAGGGGGGTTGTGATGACCATGAGAGACAGACTACCAAAAGTCTCCGGTCCCCAGCTCTGCATTATTTACATTTGTAGTGCTCTGTCCTCTCGACCTCCTCGCCAATCAGTAGGTGCCAGTGGTCATCCATTGGCCTGCACCCTCTGATCTGCTTGTGCTGTGTCTAATCTAATATGTGCACGCGCCCCCTAACCAGTTGTGAAGGATCACATACTAGGTATGTGATTCGGCACAGGAGAGCCACTTTGCCGCTGTATAACAGCGTTATGCAGTCGGCAAGTGATTAATGAATGCCAAGAACAGGATTTTACGGTAATTCAAAATCCTGTAATTCATAGGATTCAATAAAAAAAAATACACACTCCTACATTCAAACAAATGAAATAGTACAATCCATTACATTATATAAAGTGATACAAATATGGACAAACCAATATGATATTATCAATAATGACTACACATACTATACATAACTATTGTCAGAACACCCATGTGTAATAGATGACCAATAGTGCATAATGCAATCAATGCCAATATAGGAAAAAAGGACCACTACAATACCACATCCAATATTGCATATGTAAATAGGAACATAAAAGGTATATCAGACTTTACTGGTATGAATAAGACCACACCTATGATAAAAATGATGAACACACTTTATTACGAAAATTATTAAAACCAAAATGGGTCAATGATCCTAAAATTCACGTTGGGCTACCTTACATCCCAAAGTCCTCACTAGTACTAGCATTAACTGCCAACTATGGTCTACAATTCTGGCTTACAACATACAATGTTTTAAGATCAATAAACCATGGCCTTGTGGTGACAGATCCTCATAGGTCAACATGTTTCTTGAATAGCTTCTTCAGGACCAATGTAGGATCACATGAGGAGGTAGCCACATTGACTAAATGCAATAAGAATCTTATCAGAATATATTTACATTGTACAATACATAATATACATCCACCATAGAATAAAGAATACAGAGTATGCCTAATGCAAAATTGCAGATTCATCTCATACATATAAGATTTTCGCACCTATAGGCCATGGTTGCAGCAGCTAAACGATTGTTCTACTGTGAGGTCATTACTCTAGGGGCGTTCCCAGGGTTTGAGGAAGTAGGATCAATCTGTTTTAGCCACATAGATTGTGCAATATGGAAATTTCATAAGTGAAATGTGAATGTGAGGTTTCTTAATCTTTTATTTTATGAAACCTATGTTTTATGGAAAACACAATATTTGTTATATGGAGCTGTGCTGGGAATGTTGCAAGACCTTTGGGGGAGAAGTAACTCTTGAGAGGCTGGTGTGACTACAGACCTTAAAGAGGAAGTAAAGCCAGTGAGATCTTTTTTTTTAAAATGGAACCTGCAAGGCAAAGGCATAATGAGCTAGTATGCATAGCATACTAGCTCATTATGAATAACTTACCTGAGAACGAAGCCCCTGAAGCAACCCTCGTCCAGGTCCTCCTCTGCCGCCATCAATCCCGGAGTGACTTCAGGGTCTCGCTGCTCTGGCGCTGTGATTCGCCAGAGCCGCAATGACGTCACTCCCACGCATGCGCACGGGAGCCGACACGAGCTGCATATTGCCGTGTTCTGCGGTGCATGTCTTTTTGTAAATATCTCCTAAACCGTGTAGGTTTAGGAGATATTTCTTGGACCAACAGGTAAGCCTTAATCTAGGCTTACCTGTAGGCCAAAGTGTTTTTTAAGGGTTTACAACCACTTTAACAACCTCAAATCCACGCTATAGTTGCAAAATGGCTACAGTGCAGCTCTCTCTTGTTCTGGGAGGGTGTCCATGGACGTCCTCCCAGACGGACGGCCCCTGTGCACCCGCTGGGGCACGCATCCGGCTTGCTCTGTGATCACTGTGTCCTTCAGGCACAGCTGATTACAGATCGTGGAAAAAGCCATTCAAAGCGGCTCTTTACCATGTGATCAGCTGTGTCCAATCACAAGGAGGTAAGACCTCTCAACATGACAAGGAATAATGTGCCTGCAAAAATTATATTTATCATACTGCAAGTACTGGAAAATGGACAATACGATCTACTGAGCTATTTTATAAAAGCTTTTAAACAAATTCTTTGCTGGACTTTTGAAAGTAGTATTTTCTATGTATTGAGGTTTGATATGTATTTATATACAGTATTTTATTGTAGGTGATAGCTGTGGCTAAAGGCCTTTACTGCTGCTGTTTGCCCTTCGCTCAGTGATATTGTTCTCTTTCAAATAGGTGAAAAGCTATCCAAGATATAAAAAAAGCTTGGGGCATGAAAAATAAAACTCAGAGAAAGAGATGTTCAGATTCCATTTCTTACCACATATAAATGGAGTCAACACTTACCTACACATTACTTTCGAAACATTTACAGGACAGACCCTGCACACAGAAGAAGCTGGGGAGAAGATGTCAGTGGCAGCGAAGAAGTTCACGGAAGTTGCATTCCTGGAGTGGACTTTGGTTTTTCTGTTTCAATTTTTTTATTCAGTTGTTAAATAACGATACAAATGTTATAATGTAACAAAAGCAAGTGTACAATGGCACTGTCATCTTAATCAATAAACAAGAAGATGGCGACAATAGCAAAATGTATATACATACACACAGTTGTGCTTATAATTTTACATACCCTGGCTGAATTTTTCAGAGAATATGAATAACACAAAAACTTTTCTTTCACTCATGGTTAGTGTTTGGCTAAAGCCATTTATTATCAATCAACTGTGTTTACTCTTTTTAACCACTTCATTACCTGGCTATAGTAATATGACGTCCACAGGAGGGATCTCCCATCATGGGCGGGCGTCATATGACGTCCTGGGCTTCCCGGCCGTCTAGGGGGCGCACTCCGCGTTGCTCGGGACCCGGTGCGTGTGCCTGGCGGCCGCAATGTCCGCCGGGCACCAGAGATTGCCCGTGAACACAGCAGGACCACATCCTGTCAGGTGAGAGGAGACCGATGGTGTGTTCCCAGTACAGAGGAACACCGATCGGTCTCCTCCCCTTGTGAGTCCCCGCCCCCTACAGTTAGAATCACAGTATGCAAGTAAAGGCGCAATAATCTGGAGAATATAAAGGAAATAAACCTTCCCAAGCAAACAAAGGCAAAACATAAAATACAACAGTATTATGTTGAAATTACATAAGTGATTTTATAGATCTAGGTCGGAGTCCAAATAATACAGGATTATTATTAGAGTCCAATGAGGGAGAGATGGTAAGGTGATTTCCACAAGCAGGGCTGCCTCCAAGGGGGAACTTAAACCAGGTTCCGAATTTCTACAAAAAAAAACGAGTGAGGGGCGCCTCTGGGTGTAGACGTAACAACAGTTTATTTGTACATTTAGTTATACAGGCAACTCACATTTAGAAAGTTGGTCAAAGGTATAGAAAAACATCCATCATGGGTATCGTCAGGTCTGTCACAGCCTCCTCCTGCTCACTGGACGCCTGGCCCACGTATTGCAGACACCGCTGAATGGTAAAGCCGGCCACGGTGGAGAGCAAGCTCACTCAAAACGAGGCTTGGAGCGCTGAGGTGAGCTGGCGAAGGAAGATGACGTCACTGGTAAGCAACGCGTTTCCTGAGCACACGAGCTGCAATGACGTGGCAGCCACGCTTCTTCATCAAGCTGAAGATGTATAGGAATCAGGGGATTGAAATACTAACAAGGAGGGGGAGTGGCTAAAAAGGGGGCAGCGCTGTGGTAGGTCGGGGCGTGTCAGCCTATCTCTAAACCAGCGCTGCACGGACCAAAATAAAAAAGGGGAAGGAGAGAAAGGACCAGAAAATAGATATTAGTATGACGGTCTTGTACTATTAATGCAGAATTATTTTGCTCACATTAAAGGGTACTGAGGTGACGTTTATTCATAAAATTAAAAATGTATTAAAGCGGGAGTAAACCCGCTGACTTTTTTTTTTACAGCTGTAAAGGAAAAGGCATAATGAACTAGTATGCACCACATACTAGCTCATTATGAAATACTTACCTTAGAACCAGGCGCCAGCATCTCACTCGGACCACGCCAAGGGAGCTGACATGTTCCCTCAGCGTGTATTCCGGGTATCAGCGATCCACCTCCGTTTTTCACGTAGGAATGGTGTACCTTTCATCATAGGCCTTGTTGACTCCTCTCCAAATGAAGCGTTTATGGTTGTGGCCAAAAAGTTCAATTTTGGTCTCATCACTCCAAATGACTTTGTGCCAGAAGGTTTGAGGCTTGTCTCTGTGCTGTTTTTGTCTTTGTGGCATTTGCGTAGTAATAGCTTTCTTCTGTTGACTCGATCATGCAGCCCATATTTCTTTAAATGCCTTCTTATTGTGCATCTTGAAACAGCCACACCACATGTTTTCAGAGAGTCCTGTATTTCACCTGAAATTATTTGTGGGGTTTTCTTTGCATCCCGAACTATTTTCCTGGCAGTTGTGGCTGAAATTTTAGTTGGTCTACCTGACCATGATTTGGTTTCAACAGAACCCCTCATTTTCCACTTCTTGATTAGAGTTTGAACACTGCTGATTAGCATTCTCAATTCCTTGGATATCTTTTTATATCCCTTTCCTGTTTTATACAGTTCAACTGTCAACTTTTCCCGCAGATGCTTTGACAATTCTTTTGCTTTCCCCATGACTCAGAATCCAGAAACGTCAGTGCAGCACTGGATGAAAGATGCAAGGGTCTGTCAGGAGTCCAGAAACTCATTGACCAATGAGTCAAGCAAACAGATCAAAGGTGAGGATGGTTACAATTTTTTTTTATATTGTGGAAGATAATGTCACGCCGAGTAAATTGATACCCAACATGTCACGCTTCAAAATTGCGCTAACTCGTGGAATTGCGACAAACTTTTACCCTTAAAAATCTCCATAGGCGATTTTTAACAAAATTCTACATGTTTAGACTTACAGAGGAGGAGGTCTAGGGCTAGAAGTATTTTTCTCGCTCTACCGTTTGTGGCAATACCTCACATGGGTGGTTTGAACACCGCTTTCATATGCGGGCGCTGCTCACGTATGCGTTCGCTTTTGCACGTGAGCGCGGCGGGATGGGGCACGTTTAAAAAAAATATTTTATTACTATTTATTTTACCTTTAATAAAAAAAAATTACACTGTTCTAAAAAAAAATGTTTCACTTTTATTCCTATTACAAGTAATGTAAACATCACTTGTAATAGAAAAAAAGCATGACAGGACCTCTTAAATATGAGATCTGGGGTTAAAAAGACCTCAGCTATCATATTTACACTACAATGCAATAAAAAAAAGAAATATAAATAAAAAAAAAATCGCTTTATCTTGAAGAGGACTGCCCACTGAAGAAGAAGCTAGCTGCTGCCATAACAACGGTATTCCTCTTCAAAGTAGCATCGTAAAACGACAACGGGCGGTCCGTAAGTGGTTATTAGCCAATCAAACCCCTTTGTGTCAACTTGTGTGCATGTTATCAGGGCTAAATCACCAAGGTATGTAAACTTTTGAGCAGGGTCATTTAGGTATTTTCTGTTGTCATTATGATTTAAAAAGAATAAACACAGTTGATTGATAACAAATGGCTTCAGCCAAACACTAACCATAAGAGAAAGAAAGGTTTTTGTGTTATCATTCATATTCTCAGAAAAATGGCCAAGAAATCATAAATTCTGCCAGGGTATGTAAACTTATGAACACAACTGTATATATATATATATATATATATATATATATATATATATATATATATATATATATATATATACACATAGAATACAGAGTGTAGTCAGAAAGCCGTGGAAAGTCCATCAGCGGGTACCAGGAATTGCGTTAATGTGGTCTACCATGAAGTCCCATATAGCAATTAGAGTGGGGCTGAACACCCCCTGGTTTGGTTCGTGTCAGAACTCTCGAACATCACAAAAGTTCAGACCCGAACTCCGAACCCATTGAAGTCTATGGGACCTGAACTTGAAAAATCAAAAGTGTCAATTTTAAAGGGTTATATGCAAGTTATTGCCAATAAAAAGGGTATAGGGGACTGGGTACTGTCCTGGGGGACATGTATCAATGCAAAAAATGTTTTTAAAAATGATCGTATTTACAGAAGCAGTGATTTTAATGATGCTTACAGTAAAAATATAAAAATTAACATTTCCTTTAAATACAGTGCCTGGGGGGGGGGGGTCCCTTAGTCTGCCTGTCAAGTGGCCTGTCAAGTGGCCGTACCGGCTGTACCATGTAAAGAACCTGCTACAGCAAAACTGACATTTATAAAGAAAAAAAATGTACATTTAAATTGCTGGCAATACAATACCATTGCCGGCAATTGAATTATTTTTTTTTAAATGGCATGAGGGTTCCCCCGAATCCACACCAGACTCTTTGGGGAACACCAGGCCAAAAGATTTTTCTTAAATAGCATGGGACCCCCCCAAAATCCATACCAGACCCATATTCAAGCATGCAGCCTGGCAGGCCAGGAAAGGGGTGGGGTGGGGGGGGCAGCGAGTACCCCCCGAACTATACCAGGCCACATGCCCTTAACATGGGGGGGTGCTTTGGGGTGGGGGGCTTTTCCCGACAACCCTAGGCTGTGGTTGTGGGGGTCTGCGAACAGGGGGTTTATCAGAATCCCACCCCACCCCCCCCCCCATGTGAATGAGTATGGGGTACGCATTGTGGGGAGCTCAAAGTGCGAAAATCCCATCCAGTGCCCCGCAAATTCGGTGCCAAACTTTTGCTTGGTTCGAACTGTTCGCCCAACTCTAATAGAAATACACGTTTGGCTATTATATCACTGATCTAATGTCATTTATATTGGTTTTTAAGGGTAAATTCATCTTTACACTTGTTTCCCAATTACTGTAGTTCCCCATGCAGCACAGTGTCCCCAATACATAGTCACGTATTCAGTTTCCTAAATAAATGCCCACCTCATTTGCTGATACCATTGTCCTTCCCAATCCATCCTGCAGATGGCAGAACACACCCGATGCCAGAAATCAACTAAAGCCTGGTGCACACTAGAAAAAAAAAATTGTTCAAATCAGTGGCCTGATTGAAAAAAAAAATTGAGATTGTCGTACTAACATGAGCAATGTTAGTGTGGCAATATCCCCCCCCCCCCTGCTTTTGTCTTCTGACAGGAGGACTACCCAGCCCACCCCTGCCAGAACAAACTGATTAGTGCTCAAAGCCATTAGCTGCATATGCTGATGAGATGCGGGTTGGATGGCGTTTTTTTTTTCGCTTGCCCATAGAACAGACAGCTGTACACAAGGGCCGAAAAGTCCGTCAGTTCCTGCTGAACCAGACAATTTCAGCCGATTTTCAACCTGTGTGTAAAAGGCTTAGGGAGTACTTGCAAGCGGAGTCTCCACATACATATGCACTTTCCACTCTCTCTCACAGCTTAGCATTTTTGCGGACTGCCCATGTCTGGGAAGGTAGACTGATATTGCACATTAGTGGATTTTGTACTCACAAACTAGACAGGGCCTGCAAAGGGGAAAGCTATTATGGCCCCTTACTACCACATCCTGAGGAAGTTTATGGCTTCTTCCTTCCATTCACCCCTTCTGGGCTCCTTCCTCTTTTTCATACCTCCCAACTTTTTGAGATGGGAATGAGGGACAACTATCAGCAAAAGTATGCAGGCATAGGACACACCCCCTGCCACACCCTCTTAAAGGAGAATTGTACAAAAAAACAAAATTGGTGAAACCCACAAGTCCTTTTTTTACCACTACTATTCCTTTATATTGGCTTTTAGAATTTATAAATGCAGCAATTTTTTAATCAGATGAAAGGTTTAGCACTGGCAAACACTTTTTGAAAGATAAAAAGTGCATTTTATATACAACTATATATATCAGACCAAAATGAGGGACAAATGAGGAGGGACAGAGGGACATTTATACCAACTGCTTAGAAAAAGTTCTAACATACTCCCTAATAGGGAACAGCACTCCCCCCCCCCCCCATATTATGACATGTCCCTGTGCCATCCTAGCGGCACTCCCCCAGAATGATGGCACACACTAACCCTCAATACATAATAACATGTGAATAACCATTATAACATTATTACACATACAATTTACACAATAATACTAAATACCAGGCACATATCTTCAACAAACAGAACCAGAACAGTGGAACTTTAAAGCCCCATACACACACGCGGATTATCCGAGGACCAGGTCCGTCGGATCGTGTCCGTCGTACTTTGTCCGATGTTGGTGTTGGACAACGTTGTCGGAATATCCGGTCTGCAAGAACGTCGTGACGTAAGTCGTCTTCCACGAGACTAGAAAAGGGAAGTTCAGGGCCATTGGGCTCCTTCTGCTGATCCCGTGTTTATCGCGAGTTAGTTGAAGTTTGGGGACTTACGATTCGCGCTTCTCAGTTTTCTGACTCAGATCGTTACTGCTCTTCAGTTTGTGCTTGTCGTGCGTATCTGTTTATTAGTGCGTGTAGTCAGTTCGCATTTGTTGGTCATTGCGGCCTATATCTTGATATATGACACTTTGATTTTCACTGCTTATTGTCTGCTCGTTTCTGGTATTCATTTCGTTCTTTCAGGCCTTGCTGTTTATCGGTGCTTTCTGTTTGTCCGTTCTGACCAGCCGACCGTTTGTGAGCTTGTGAGCGATGTTTCCCGTGCGTACTCGTCGCCGAGTTCGTGCTGTACGCGGAATTGGTGTCGGGCTTTTAGCTTTGAGCCAAGACCCGTCCATGAACAGAGTGACGAGGAGTATGTGGACCAAGAATTGGTTGCTTCAGCGTGATCAGTTCTCGCACATGCCTTTGCTTCGTGAGATCCGGGAGAATAATCCTGATGATTTCAGGAACTTTCTCCGGATGACGGACCCCGATTTTCACCGTCTTTTGGCTTTGCTGACCCCTTTTATCAGCCGGCAGGATACCTGCATGAGACAAGCCATTACTCCGGAGCAGAGGCTTGTTGCCACGTTGAGGTACTTGGCGACAGGGAGAAGTCTTCGGGATTTGAAGTTCTCTTCAGGTATCTCTCCCCAGGCCCTGGGAATCATTATTCCAGAGACCTGTTCTGCCATCATCGAGGTCCTGCAGGAGGACTATATTAAGGTAACATTTCTACTTTACTATTCCATTCTATGTATGCTCTGTTTGCTAATGTCTTGTATTTTTGTCCTCCTTCCAGAATTACCATGCTTGCAATATGTTCTAATATGTTCTAATATGCTGTGCCCCTTTTCTTCTTCATGCATTTTTCCCTTCACTTACCTCACCAGCATGCTCTTCTGCCCCAATAGACACCTATGGCCTAGTCACTTAAGCAATGTCTTTTGTCTGCTGCATAGTATTGTTTGCCCCCAAACACCCCCTAAAATATGCACAAATGTTTGCTGTGTGGTTTACTTCATGTAGAGCCCTTTTTTTTTGTTTTTTTGTGGGGGGGGGGGGGCAAACTCATTAGGAACCCCCTCCCCAACTGCTCTGTCAGATGGTACCAATCCTCTATCTGCTGGCTTTCCCAAGGTCAATACACACTATATACCTACCTCTTTATAGTGGACATCTTTAGGGATGAATTCAGTAAAGCATGTAGTGCAAGGGGCTGGCTCCATACTTTCCATTTCCTCTTTTTTTGTGTTCTTTCCCTCCTATTAGCTTGCTTGGTAATTTCAGAATGTCACAATGTGCTTTCCTTTTTTTTGGGGGGGGGGGGGGGTTGAAATGTTATTTTAGCTTTCCTGGGGGCTGCCAATAGTGTTAAGTAAGGAGGGTCTGGCCAAACTAGCACACATTATTGAGCCATTTGGCAATCAATGAAGTGCAGAGGGTTACCTGTCCAACCCCCCCCCCCCCCCCCCAAAACCCTAGTTATTGGGAATGGACCATCAGAAGTGGGGGGGTTGATGGGGGTGATTAATCTGTGAAGGGGAGCCTCTACTTTTCCGTGCAAATACTTTCCAGCCTCAAATTTTAAAGAATGCTCTTGTTCCAAGATGTTGACTGTCTAATCTGCTTGCAATGTTTATGTGCAAAGTGACTAATTTTTTTTCTTGTTTCACTCCACAGTTCCCTTCCACGCCACAGGAATGGCAGACTGTGGCCTCCCACTTTGCCAGCCGTTGGGACTTTCCTAACTGCGGAGGGGCAATTGATGGGAAACACGTCTGCATCGTCCCACCGCCCAACTTGGGGTCCTACTATTATAATTATAAGGGGTTTAATAGTGTAGTGATGTTGGCGGTGGTGTCGGCGACATACGAGTTTATGTATGTGGACGTGGGGATGAACGGCCGGATCTCGGATGGTGGTGCCATTGCACACACGGAGTTCTACTGGCGTCTCCAAAGTGGCAGTCTGTGCTTGCCACCTCCAGAGGAGAATGCTGAAGGACTCCCCTTCGTCTTTGTCGCAGATGAAGTGTTTGCGTTGACTCCCCATCTGATGAGGCCGTTCCCGATGAGGACCCTCACCCCAGACCAGAGGGTCTTCAACTACAGGCTGTCCAGAGCCCGAAGAGTTGTGGAGAACACTTTTGGCATCCTGGCCAGCCGCTTCCGCCTGTTCTTGACGGCTATTAACTTGGCGGAATACAAACTGAACCACATAGTTCTTGCCTGTTGCATATTGCACAACTTCCTCAAAAGACATAACAGGAACTATGTGGTGCCCGTTGGCCCAGATGTGGAGGGCCCTCCAAATGCTGACCTCACAGCCCTTCAAGTGGCACGTCCAGGCTTGCCCCCTCGAAATGCCCGCGCGGTCCGCGAGCAATATATGGACTACTTTGTGGGTAGGGGGGCCATTGCTCTGCCTAACGATGTGTGAGAGGCATTTTTAATTAAATATTTTTTTTCAACCAACCTATGATTTCTTGTCATTTCCGTATTATAGCTTATTTGACCTTGAAATTTTTTCCCTTTGCCTTCGACAGTGGGAATGCACTTTCTGGGCAAAAGGAGGTAACAGTCTCTTCTTCCCAAAAAGATTATTCTCATGTTGTGTGTTTGATACCTAATCTTTGGTCTAGAGAAGGTTTGTACTGCATAACTGACACCCAAAAATACTCCTTTTCATCACCAGGTCAGACATGTGTGTATTCACAAAAATGCTGTGCTCTGTGTTTTCGTACAAAGCACTGTGGGTGTCATTTACATAAGTCAAATCCACTATGCTCTACAAGTGCAGTGAAAAAGTGCCCTGGAAAAGAAACTTGCAGTGCAAACTGGACTTGCCTTTAGTAAATAACACCCATTGCCCCCCAAATCCTTTACATTTGACATACATAATGCATTTTGTTTTTTTAAATAAGGAAGCCACACATTTAGAAAAGTAAAAAAGTTTACTTGCAAAACATTCACAAGTGCGTTTACAAACTTCTTGCCCAAACTGACAACATCTTGGTTATTTACAACATTGTTTACAAACATTCCGCATTTGGTAAAACCAGGCATGGAGCAAAACAGAACCTAGGAACTAGGAAAGTTCAACTTTCTAAAGTGAAGACAAGATCAGACATGACTATATGTTCAAAGTGTGTTTGATCTTGCCTTCATCACATGGGGGTCACCCCTGGAAAGTGGAAATTTAGAACATGCACACAATTTGGGTCTGAAAATGGTCATTAGATGTTAAAACACATGCCTCGAATCTTCAAAAGTGCCATTTTCCATCATGGGGATGAATGGACGTTTTTTGGGGGGGCAACCCCTTCACCACAACCACTTTAGTAGTTTGTAAAGTGGTTGCACCCCCAAAAAAACTTTGTCATTCATCCACCATGATGGGAGCTAGCACATGTGGACACAATGTGTGCATGTTCCAAATTTAACACAGTTCTTAACTTGCAAATGTGTTCAGAACCAGCCACAAATGTGTGTTAATTACTTGGTGCGTTTTCAGATTTTTCCTAAAACATCAATGATGTTCTTCAATTTTTGTTGAACATCATTGATGTTTTGCTTTATGTAATCTAGATCTCTATTGCAGACCATTATCTCCCCGATGAGTACGTGGGCACTCTCTGTGGTAAAGTGCGATTTTTCTTCCACAACATCCACGTCACCTAAAAACCAAAAACAAAAAAAATAGGGTCTTGGAAATGAGGCAGCCATACATTGATTAGCTTACCAGTAGCTGTGTTCTCCCACACTCACCTGTTGTGGTGACAAGTTCTCCAATTTCTATGATCTCTCCTTCCTCCTCCTCCTCCTCCTCTGCTTCTGCTCTTTCCCCTTTTTTGGGAGGTGTTGGTTTTGGGGTTTCCTCAGACGTCCCGAGTTTTCGCTCCCCTATGAGAATGTACAAAAGGAAGATTTAGCAACACAATCTATTGAGGGCAGAAATAGGAAATGACAAACATTGCTTGAAAGTGAGGGACAATATTTTTGGGTGTCCAGTTACAAATGACACCAACATGAATGTAGTCACTTTGTAAAGGTCCTAAACTTATAGCTTTTTGGTCGACGTTTGGGTGATGGAGACCCCCCTCTAGTATCCACTGGAGCACATGTGTGGAAAAGCCTAATAAAAAGGGGGTTTGGGTGTCCCAGCACTAGTGCTCTAGAGTCCGGATGGGTAAACAGCTACTGGGTGACGTCTCCTTTACATTGAATAAATTGGCTGGACAGTCTTGATGACATTTCTAGAGAGAACAAACTTCCTTTCCCCCAAAAAACAACAAACATCGTATTATAAGTGGCCGAACGATCGAGGTTGAGTACGATCGAATGGACACACACACACACACACGAACATGACAGTGGCAGAAAGATCGAGGTTGAGTACGATCGAATGCACAGACGAACCTGAAAGTGGCCATTTTGGAATGTACAACTTTGTAAAAATCCAAACACATGGAGCAGTATGCAAGCAAGAAATCAAACACAAAACACAACTACTTACTTTTTTGAAGAACTCGCTTGATCTTTCTGTACTGATCGGCCTCCCTCAGTTTCAGGATTGACCAGCGTTTCCTCAGTTGCTCCTTGGATCGTTGTACCCCAAAATGATTGTACAACCTCCTCACAACTTTAGACATGATCGTGGCCTTGCGGACATTGGGGTTGAGGTAAGGCCCATACTTACCATCATAGTCGCTCCTCTTTAATATGTCCACCATCTCCAACATTTCTCCAAATGACATATTGGAGGCCTTTAATTTCAGGCTTCGGGATCGGGACGTTTCTGCCTCCGGACTTTCCTCGTCCTCCTCCTCGTTGGTGGGATATTTCGGGCGCACCTGCTGTGTCCCCGCCATGTGCTCTCCCCACTGCGCCGTAAAGAGAAGGGGTGGGGAATAGACGAGAAAGATCGTCAGGGGCGGGCGGAGTTTGACGCATGCGCACTGTATATAAAACGTCACACGCCTGTGTCGTAGCCACGATCTGGGAGACGAGGGGAGAGAAAGCTCACGCACGAGACGATCGCTATAAACGTAGGTACAATTTGACGTTGGTACATAACTAGCCTAGACTGATTCGACCTTGAGGTTTCTTTATGGAGAAGATTAGGAGAGTTTAGCCTGACATAATTTATAGTGTTTTGTGTGGTGTTGTGTCTTGCAGAGATTATGCAGGGATTCAACGACGTGAGTTTTCTCCCCCTCTTCATTGATAAATACAGGGAATTTCCCCTTTTATGGCAGGCCAAACACCCCCATTACGGCATCAAAACAAAGAGGTACGCAGCCCTGCTGGAACTTGTGGAATTTGTAAAGCCAAGGTTCCCCACGGCAACTGTTGGTGATATAAGAAAGAAAATTGGCAGCCTGAGGAGTGCGTATATCAGGGAGCGCAAGAAGGTCCTGAAGTCGGAAGAAACTGCAACTGCAGCAGATGAGGTCTATGCCCCCAAGCTCTGGTACTATGACAGTCTCCATTTTCTCAAAGACCAGGCTGATGTCACGGAGTCACTCTCGACTCCTCCTTCCACGCTTCCTTGCGCGCAGGCCATCCCTGATGAGGCTTCCGAGGAGCAACCTGGGCCTTCCAGTCTGGAAGAGGTGGAGGAGCCCAGCTTGTTCCAGGTATAGTAGTTTGGGAACCATTTATGTGAATAATGAATGATGTTCACTTAATTCAGGATCCCCAATTGCTTAGTTCCTAACGTGTTTGACATATCAACAGACAGTAGTGTTGGAGACATTTGGGGCTAGAATCTAAACTGCAGGGCTGAGAATTGTATGGTTTTCTATTTGTAACCATTTTGCAACAGTCACTAGATGAAAATTGTGTGTGTTTGATGAACAAATAACTGAAACTATGTCCTTTTTTCATACACAGGAAGACCTTAGCCAGGAGGTGGCTGTGGAATGTGGCAGTCAGGAGGAGGCAGGGGTTAGTGGCAGCCACGAGGTGGGTAGTGGCAGCCAAGAGGGGGGTAGGCCTAGGAGCCTGACTGACTCCCAAATCCCTCCCCTCCGCCTTCCCTACAGAAGGGCGAGAAGGGGGGGGGGGTGAGGCGGGAGAATCAGCGCTCCGGATGATCACAGAGGCTTCAGCCTCCCTATTACTTGCCATAGTGACCATGCTCCGCCTCCTCCTCCTTCTGCCACCCCACCAGCACGACAGCCACAGCGTGCAAGGAAGCGTGGAAGGAAGACCTGAGAGTGACGACCTGGATTCAGTCTGGTCTGAGAGAAGATGGAGCCTCTCGTAGTACCAGAGCCTGGGGACCTAGATGGCATCTGCTGCAGTTCCGGATGTTTTGGACTTCAGGACCAGATTGCACTCCCCTTAATATACGTACTCCTCAGGCCCCCAATTTTCTAAGCTTGAAAAATGATGGTTGCCGTGGGGGTCCAAGGCTTTGCAAATTCCCCAAGTTTCACCATGGCTGCGTTCCTCTTTGTTTTGTTGCTGAGACCGAAATAAAGGTATTTTTGATTTGAAATAATCATTGCCTATTGTGTTTTACTTTTCTACAATGACAGTTTATTTGGGAGTATGCAGGTACATTTCACTAATCATAAAGTATAATTAACAAGGGGCACCAACAACAAACAAACTCATAGTAAATTTAAGCAACAAATACAAATGTTAATAATGTGGTTTTGCTAAGTTGAGACACACAACCCCCCTCCAAAAAAAAAATAAAAAAATCTCCTTCAAATATGTATTCCAAAAAAAAAAAAAAAAATTAGACAAATCATGCTAAAAATATAACAAAGATTCTTTTACGATCTGAGTAAAAATAAACATGTAGTGTAGAAATTGTGAAAAGTAATAAAGAACTAAGTTTGTGAGAAGTGCGGGTGAATAGGAGCAGCTAAAACATGTCATTCTTCTTGCATTGTAAAGAAAAAGAGAATGCGCTGCATTAAAGACATTTTAACATTGCAGCGTGACGAATGTGCTGTGTCGATTAAGAAAGGTAGTTTTACCTGACCGAGCGCTTCCGTCACAGAATTTCTTCTGAGCATGCGTAGCACTTTGTCCGTCGGACAACGCTACACGCGGTCGGATTTGGTGTGATCGGACCTTGTTGTCAAAAAATCTATCCAGCAGGAGATAGGACTTTGTCCGTCGGACAATCCGACGTACACTGTCCGATGGTGCATACACACGGTCGGATTTTTCGACAACATTGTCCGATCGGACAGAATCCATGCGAAAATCCGACCTTGTGTATGGGGCTTAAGAGTTATGGACAGAAATTGGCACTTTAAACCTAATAATTAGGATCAGGCAAGTCCACCTACTTTCCCATTTCAGGGTGCTTACAGTATACTTAACAATGCAAATCCTATCCAAGTGGTGTCCATAGCTTACCTCTTTGTAACACCTCTTGAACTCCTTGTGAAGTTGTCCCCTTGATGTGAGCGGAAGGCCTTTGATACTATAAGTACTATAAGTACTATAAGTACTCCTAGGCGACCGTGTCATAAATTTGCTGCCTAACCATGTCCAGGCAAATACATGAATTTAGTTCCATAGTCTTCTCACACTTTGCGCACCATGTACCTCTGTAATGGGACAACCAAGTTGGCATTTGTCCCCAAACCTTTTCTGGAGGAAGATAAGCCTTTGGTGATCGCAAAACGACCACATCTTCAACAACCCCTTGTGTGTTCTAAATCCTCCACCACACTTTTAGTAGAATAATAGATGTTTTCGCTCACCGCTCAGTTCCTGTACTTATTCCTATACACATACCTAATTCGTACTTTCGGAAACTACGCCAGATGTTTTCCAAATTCATCTGGAATGCTGCCAGTCCAAGAATACAATATGAAACATTATCCTTTCCAAAAGTGCAAGGGGGGGCTGGAGCCCCGGACGCCTCATTCTACCATAAGGCAGCGGTGCTCACTCGCATATTAGAGCAACCAAGCTTTGGGTTCACTTGGAAAGCCATATGAACCCAACTGAACTCTCCGCTCTCCCATAAACCTTACCCCTGTTTCGAGAGGGCTCAGGCCCCCTAATTGACCTTACCAGTCAAACGATTCAGATCTGGAATCACATGCTGTCCAGAGGAGGCCTTATCGAATCACCTGGGGCCTATGACTCCCTTCTTTGGGACCCCTGCCTTCCCACTGGCTATGTATGTAATAGGATTCAGACCATGGCCAAAGGAAGATCATAGGAGGCTTGCCCAAGTCCTTAGAGCAGACCCCACTTTAAGGACAGATACCCATTTCCGGCTCGCTTTCCCGACACTCCCTGCAGTGGCTTCAGAGACAACAAACTACTTCTTACATCTGGACTTTCCCATCTATATCCTCCAACGTATGTGGTCTTTCAACTTTACTCCCTCTTGCTCAATATTTCTTCTCCTGACCTTCCACCATTTACGAAGGCCTGGGAGGCAGAACTATGTCACTCTATCTCCCCTATTGACTGGAGAAAATACTGACGCACAAGCTATACCTAGCCATTAAGACCCAACAAAAAGGATTTAAACTGATAACGAGATGGTACAGATGCTCTTCGACTTGGCAGTACCAAATACCTGTTGGCTGTGCCTTGGCTCCACATCTGGTGGGAATGCCCTCCTGTACAGGGATTTTGGCAACGGATCTTCAAACTATACTGTAAACTGATGGCGACATCTAGTCAACCTTCACCTGAGGTAGCTCTCTTATCTATACTCTCTGGCAAATTCATATCCATTAAAAAAGATGTATTGCAACACTTTCTGGCAGCAGCCAGAGTAGTAATTCCCTGGAGATCGACAACCATGCCTTCCCTGGGGGACTGGGCTACTGAAGTGGACTGTATTAGGACATTGAACGTCTATTGGCTGAGGAATATGGTAAAGACTAACAGTTTTCTCTCACTTGGACTTCATGGTCCATGTTCCTATACTCCTTAGAGTTTATCTCCTGGGCTGAGTGTAGCCTAGATTACATCACATCATGACTAGGCTGGAGTGCTTCTTGTCCCTAATCTGTCTGCCCCCTCTTTTATACCCCTATTCATTTTCCTCTATGTCTATATACACCCTTAGGAATCCATTGAGCTAATGTACCATGACTTCGACTTACCCATTGTTACTGATTCAGATTGTGACCCCCACAACATGTTATTTTTCAGAAGGACAGTTTTTCAGTATAACCTTTACTGATGCACTACGTATGGGACACCTACGATTTCCTTCTCTGAAATAAAATGTTACTTTAACCTGTAATGTTTTGAGGTGTTGCTCTCACAGGTGGACTCCTGATGTGCCTTATAAACCTGTTTTCATTTAATTTATATGTAACCTGGATATGCATTTGTTCCGATGTAATTGATAATCATTGTTGGTACACCTTACCAATGTATGTAATGTTTACTTTTTTCTTTCTTGTTCTCTATATGAATAAAATAAGATTGAATTAAAAGACAAAAGGAAACCCCATGGGCCCATTCACACCTACACATGAGCGTTAGGCCTCGTTCATCACCCTAGAGCAGGTGTCTCAAACTGGCGGCCCTCCAGCTGAAACAACAATTCCCATAAGGCATTGCAATTCTGACAGTGCAAGCATGACTTCCACATGCAGAGGCAAGATGGGACTTGTAGTTTTGCAACAGCTGGAGGGCCACCAATTTGAGACCCATGCCCTAGAGCGATCTTCAGAGAACATTTGACAGGCAGCGAGGAGACTTTGCATTGCCTCCCTTAACCTCTTGAAGCCTGCACTCGCGTGCCACAACGTTGCCCTTGTCCATGAAGAAAAGTATCATGGCTGCGGATTGTGTATACCCCTGGTTGCTGCCTCTGCCCTGAAGGGGGTAGTGTTTGAGGGGTAGAACAGTAATATTGCCGCCTCCTGAATGTTCATTGCGGCTGACTTGCTGCTTGGCAGTCAGTAAAACCATGGCTCAACCACCTGTTTTTACTGTCCCTAGCCCACCTGTGTATATATGTGTAGCGGCCATAACCCTCAGAGGGGCGGCCTTGACTTTTGGGCTTACCGGTTACCTCCGCTTGGCTTGTCTATGAATATCCAGGGGTTCCCAGGGTTAGTACCCAACAACTTTGGCTGCTGACACAATAAAAGTCCTTTTGAAGGTTTTATTCTTGCAGTGGTAACATCCAACAAAACACAGTCTCAGATAGTAATAGAGGGAAAGGGTGAAGAAACTCAGGCACCTTGAACTGCTGAAATCCACAAATGTCTTTAATCAAACCCAGAGAGTAGCCACTCGCAGCTGGGTACTTCAATGCCAGACAAACCTCTAGACAGAGGTATGGCAGCTGACAATGTGATCCGGAAACTTGTTAAAAGTCTCTGACACAGATTGAAATTGCAACCGAAGGTGAATAGGAACCTTTCTCACAGTACCTGGAACTTTCTCTGTCTCCTTGGCGGGACTGCGGAAGTGTGGATTCTTTAGTGTCCATACAACTCAGCAACCAGGCCCCTCTTGAGATGCCAGCTTGTTGGCCCTCCTCCGAAGAGTCCTCCCCCGGTCACCTATACGAGCTGTGGTGCCCCTCCAATAATGAGAGCACGCCTTGAATCCTCCTTCAGTTACTGGGCCTCGGGCTAACCGGCTCCGAGACTCGGGAACAGACAGATCCTTGCCCCAGACCATGCAGGTCTATGGGGCTGGTCAAACTGACCATGTTTGCGGGACGGCAAGTGCTCTTAGGCCCGGGACCTCTCACAGGGCTACCCCGGTCCAGAACCAGGAAACAGGACTGCTGCCGAACCCGGAACCACATGACTTCAGCACCTTAAATACCCTTCCCCAGACTACTCAGCGGGGCCAGGCACACCCACTGATTGGTTCCGGGGAAGACTGATACCTAAGACGTCCAACCAGGCCTGGTTCTAAGCCTGTCATGTGTACCTCACTGCACCCATGACCAGACAGAACCCTAGTACAACCCAGCCAAACTGATGCCAAAGTTAACCTGCACAATTAACCCTCAGAACCCCATTACTGTTGTGAAAGTGTGCTCGCTACATATGTATTGCAAGCTACAGTGTAAATCCAACCAAAATTGTTGTGTTAAATTTCATGGGTGGCTTCAGGATTTTAGGAAAATTTCAATGATTGATATGAATTATTGTCTATTGTTACCTGATGTTTATGGGTGTAATATTTCTATTCCTGTGTTCAATGTATCACATGGATGTCCTTTTGTTTAATCCATTCAACCTAAACCACTTGCAGAAATCATTTTATATTGACATATATATATATATATATATATATATATATATATATATATATATATATATATTTGCTTCATTTATTTTATTGCATCAGATTTTTGTTTTGACTGGGTTGCATCAGGCTCAGGAATAGCCATTCATACACAGATGTTGTACTAGACATCTCCCTCCCCCCTCCATGGCTGATGCCAGAGGCATTCTCTTGTTACTACAGCCATGACGACAGAGGAGCTACTGTGCTTCATCCAGCCCCGATGCTCTGTGAATGACAACCTCTGGCAGGTGACTGGAAGCCACAGCGTTGCCCATGACAGAGCTGCGGAGTTTTCACGCCCACTCCCTACCTCCTTCACAATCATTCCTGGAGGCTAGGGAACCGCTAGCTGACTGGCTTCCTGGCGTCTAGGAGACGCTCGCCAACCAATCAGCTCCTGTTGCCTCGCTAAAGCGTGCGGTTCTATTGGTCAGAAGCGAGTAACCAATAAGCGCAAGGTTGGAGTGATGGTGGGCGTTACGCGAGCGCGCAGGGTGTTGTGTTGTTTGCAGACAGAACTGCTGCGCGTGCGCTACAGGTGCAGCTGCCGTTACACCGAGCGCGTGCACAGCGAGGAACGTTCCGCCCGGTGTGTGGCGTGTCCGGCCTCAGCTTGCCGTGCTTCGGGTGCAGCGCTGCCGACATTCTCTGTAAAGCTGCCTGCAGCGGAGTGGGAGATGTCCCAGCAGTGGGTGAGGAGAAACGGCTCCCCCACACCTCCGGGAACCCCGGCCGGTGCCGTTCCGGGCGGAGCTCCGGGGAGCCGCCTTCAGCCCATGCGGGCCACGGTTCCCTTTCAGCTGAAGCAGCACGGCAGCCCTACGCGGGTGAACAACAACAACGGGGCCGCCCTGCGCCCGCCGTCCCGGAGCGGCAGTCCTACCAGAGGGAGCGGGGCGAACGGCAACGGTGTGGAGTCCCCCCCGGCTGTCAGCAGCTCCCGAGGAAGTCCTACCGTGTCCACCCAGACCGGATCGTCACCCACCCGAGGACATCACCATCACCACCATCATCATCACCATCACTCCCACCATCACCACCACCATCATCACAACAGCCAGTCCGGATCCCCCTCCTCCAGCAGCCCGGCTGTGGACTCCAGTACACCGGGAGTACCGTCCTCCTCCTCCCCTTCTCCGGTGGGAAGGCCAGGCTGGCAGCAGAGGAGCTCCCCTGAGAGCAAGAGCCCGAGCTCCCCCAAAGGTAAACACAGCCTCCCCCACCATCATTGGATGATGACCCCCCCCCCCCCCCCCCAAAACACACACACTGGGCCTGATGTGTTTTCCTTCTATTTAGTTGAAGGCCGGTTCACCCTGGAACGCGCACGTTCTGGTTTTGAAAGGCCAGAAAAAGTAGTGCAAGCGGTGCGTTTTCCAGATGTGTTTGGGGTGCCATTGGCAATGCGGTGGGGGAAACGCGCCTGGAACACCTTTTCTGCATTCCCATGGGAATGGGCCTCTTTAAGATTTCATATACAATTCAGGGGAGCGGGAAGCGAGTACCTGTCATCCACTTCCGAGCGACTGTGCCGCTGTGACCTTGGGCCCCCTTCCCCCACCAGTTACAAAGCGCAGCTTGCATACTCTGTAGGGAACAGCCCCTTTCCCTTACAATGAATGGCGGCAGCAGCACTCGAGAGCCGATTGGAAAATTGGATGGGTGCCGACATTGCGGGATCGATGGACAGGTAAGTGTCCTAATATTAAAAGTCAGCAGCTACAGTATTTGTAGCTGCTGACTCTTTAAATTTTTTTGGTGGGGGGCAGAACCCCTCTAAGATATTTTATATAGCGCTTACAATTTACGCAGTGCTTTACACCTATGTTGTACAGTCACATCTGTTCCTGCCCTCAGGGAGCTTACAAACTAAGGTCCATAACTCGCATTCATTCATACATACTAGGGCCTATTTACCTACCAGCATGTCTTTATAGTGTTGGATGCCCAGAGAGAACATGCAAACCTCAGGTAGGTAGTGATGTAGTTGGGATTGGAACCAATGACAATTAAAGTGGTTCTAAAGTCTAAGCATTTTTTTTTTTTTTTTTTTTAAGCCCTGATTTGATCCAGCCTCGTGCGTGTCTGGAGCTTTTCTCTCCCCTCACTTCTGGGTCTCGCTGGCTTTGCTGGGGCATTGGTAGCCATTGGCTCCCAGTGCTGTCAATCAAAGCCAGTGATGGGTGAGTGGGGTGCGTGGCCAAGTCCCACCGTCTGTGTCAGTAGACGCAGCAGCGGGGCTTGGGAGTGAGCACGCATTATTTCCCACCCATGGCGACATAGAGGAGCCAGAAGTGTCGGCGGAGGACCTGAGGAGAGGAGGTTCAGGCTGCTCTGTGCAATAGAATAGTATAGAGAAAAATGTCCTTAACCACTTTAAGTAGTGCTTTACATGTATTGCACAGTTACATCAGTCCCTGCCCTCAAGGAGCTTACAATCTGAGGTCCCTAAAGCCAGCATACACTACCTTCTTTTTTTTTTTTTTTTTTTGGGTTGCATGAAAAAAAACCTGATGGCTCTGTTGTGTTCTGACAGGGGGACGTGCCCCCCCCCTGCCAGAACACTCTGATCTGGCTGACGGGAGCTGATTTCCCAACGTGCATGTCCAACAGAAGCTGGTTGGACAGACCGACATACATGTACTACCCACACAGGCCCAGGCAGAACATAACTCCAACCGGACAGGTAGTTGGGATTCGGACCAACGACCATTAATTCCTAATGGCACAACCCAAACACATTTTGCAAACGCAGCGTGTTTACGGCCACCAAACCACATGGTAGTGGAGTACCATGCAGATTGATGTGGCGCGATCTGAAAAAGTAGTGCTTGCACATTCCAGTATGTTTGGCAGCCCTATGAAATGAATGGGCTGCCAAAACTGGACTGCACAGGAACATTCACGTGTTAGTGTGAACCAGCTTTTAATCAATACACTTTTTTTTAAAGCAGTTTTAAATCTCTTTCCATCTGCATCATTTATAAAGTAATGCCTGGGAATTCTGCCTGAAGGTCCTTGTTTAGGCGTTTCCTGTTATGGTGTGACCACCACCTCCCAGTCATGCTCTTGTGTTGTCACATGGTGGAGACTGTTGAGGAATGGGGAAAAAATGTCTTTGGACGCAAGGTGTTTTGTCACTGATATTTCTATCTTAAAATGTTGATGTAAATGATCTGGCTCCTGGGCAGATATCTTTTATACCTTAGAGGATCTTCACTGACTCAGCGTATAATATAGCAAAAATGGAAGTTAAAGCCCCACACTGCTCCTATAAGGGTCATTTATAACTTTATTCCAATTAAAAGTCAGGGAGACAACCCAAAATGTAGCCAGTGTGTTTCAGGGGTGAGGGAATCCCAGGGCTTGATTGACTGCAATGTGCATAAACTAGAAGTGAACTGTAATGTTATCAATATTTCCTCAGTGTGGCACAGGCCTGGTCAGTAACTGGTTTGGCAGCCATTAAAGGTCCAGTTCAATTAGTCTGTTCAGTGTTGTCAATCAAACCCTAAGGGGGTGCTCTTGGACCCTCAAACACATTGGCTACATTTTGTTTTTTTTCCCCCCGACTGGCATTGGAATAAAGTTTGTATCTGGACCTCTTATGCCGCATACACAGGATCAGAAATTCTCGTCGGAAAAAGCTGATGGTTTTCCCGACGGAATTCCGCTCAAACTGTCTTGCCTACACACGGTCACACCAAATTCTGACCGTCAAGAACGCGGTGACGTACAACACTACAACGAGCTGAGTTCAATGCTTCCGAGCATGCGTATGAATTTTTCCTGTCAGAATGGCTACAGACGATCTGAATTTCCGGTACAAACCTGTTCCGTCAGAAAAATTGAGAACCTACTCTCAATTTTTTGCTGTCGGAAATTCAGCCAGCAAAATTCCGATGGAGCCTACACTCGGTCGCATTTTCCGATGAAAAGCTCTCATCGGTCTTTTTCTGTCTGAAATTTCGATCGTGTGTATGCGGCATTAGGATTGGTGTGATGCTTTAATGTCTGTTACATGGTGAAGACTAACAGTGACATAGCACAGGCATGGCGCATCGCTGTCAAGATGCCACTGATGGAATGGGCACATGTAGGCAGGAAGTGGCTGGAGGCGTTCAGCAGTACTGAGATGCAAAAAATAAACACAATCATTTTTAAGAAAATGTGTTTAGCACACAGGTGCTTTTTTAGCACATGGACTATCTTTTTATAGCCTTTGAATCCACATTTTCTTTAATGGTCCCCTGTCCTTCGCTGGCATCTTCTTCTGAGTGGTCTTTGGCTGACTTCATTAACTGGCATGGGATGACATCACTCCTGCACCGTCAGTTATTCTGGCACACGGGCACCATGCCCAGCAGTGTAAGCTGGGAGCTCCCCAGTTGGAGAGCTTTGCGTTCTTTTATTTATACAATGCAACAGGACCTACCTACATTTTTGTTGCTTTTATATAATATACTAGTTGAGTAAAGAAAAAATGCTTTTGGTGACATTGAACTCTGGTTTAAAAAAAAAAAAAAAAATCTATTCAACTATGTCTTCTTAATTTACAGTATTCTATTGCTCTTAGCTGCATATATATAATACATTTTTTATTTTTCTGATTTGCCTTCTTGTTGGGTGTCTACATTACTCCTTAATTTTACCACTTTATGTAGTACTCTAGCTATTCCTTCTCTCTCCTGAGATGGACTATGGGATTTGCAGTGCACATGCGTGCCACTAACACACACTGCTCATTCCAAACTAACAGAAGTCAGGGGAAGAGGAGAGGTTCGGGAGCTCACGGAGGAAGTTACATGGAAGCTGAAAAACACATTCAGAAATTATTTCATGAAAAAAATATAGCATCAAGTAATGGATGTGTGGAAATTTTTTTATTTTTAATTATTTTTTTGGAGAATAAGGAAATTTAGATTCGCTTTAGAGTCCTATTCACGTTTTATGCATAATGATGAAGGGAGCTAAAATGTGTTGTACTGCAATACATGTTAATGTGTGGCTTGCTATTCATTTTAATGGCAATCCATCACACTGTTAGATTAGTGGGTGCTGCCACACAATGCACATGCTGTATGTTACACTGCATTAAAAATGGTCATGCCTAATTTTCAGTCCATTGCTCTTATTTGGCAGCCTATTTTAACGCCCGGCAGGTTAAACGCACTGCAACAGCTGCAAGACGTGAAATGGGCTCTAAATATTTTGATGCAGAGGTTGAAAGAATGGTATTTGTGTGGCTAACAAAAGAATATAGATAATCCCTAAAGCAATGTAACTAGAATCACTGTGTCGGATACTCTTAGTTACCACGGAGACAGCGGTCTTGTTAGGTATAGGCTGGAGGTGCTGCAGTATCGGGTTGAACATTCTTAATGATGCTGAAATAGGTGATCATTGCAGAGTAACTGATTGGATTTCTAGCTTCATATTTAGGGATACATCTGATTTCAGAAACAAAGTAATCCCATCTAAAATGTATTCTATAAATCTGCAGTAGGAGATATTTAAAATGCAAATGCTGTGGCTGGTGCCATAGACAGTGGACTTAATTTTAAGGGCAGCTCCTAACCAACTAGTGAAAGGCCAGTGTCCTCTGAGTGTTTGATTCCTAGGACTATAGTGTGTGGCTACATTGAGCTTTGTCTGTAAATTCTGGTGGAAATGAAAGTGTCCATTTTGCAGTTGTTCATTATGTTGTAGTGCAGGTTTAAAAAACCAAACAGATTTATTTTGTGCAGCATGACTTCTTTTGTTTGC
Source organism: Lithobates sylvaticus (assembly GCA_028564925.1). Classification (NCBI taxonomy): domain Eukaryota; kingdom Metazoa; phylum Chordata; class Amphibia; order Anura; family Ranidae; genus Lithobates; species Lithobates sylvaticus. The sequence goes on from CM053031.1 coordinate 128,190,035, forward strand.
ACATGAGGCCCAGTGTTACCTGCACCATTTTCTCCACATCTGCCTGCTTACAAGACTGCACATTGGCCTTTTTAAGATGTGGTGGATACAGAAATCTATGTATGACCTAGAGCCCTTTCACGTAGTCAGTGTCTGTTCCAATCAGCAGGGATTCTGTGAACAGATTTCCTGCTGAATTGGAGTATAACAAAAAGGCAGGTGCTTTTGTTAGTCACGTCCGTTCCGGTTTTTCCTCATAGAGCTCCACCCTCCTCACCCCATTTGTTTCTCTTCACATCAATCCAAGCTTTGTTGCAGGTTATAACCATTTCAGATATTCACTCGCCCAGTGGCTCCAGTGGTGTTCTGCAGAATCCTGGCAAAATTCTGCCTTTGCTCGGTCCCGTACTTCCCATACATCTTTTTGTGATGTCAGCCGGAGGCCCGCCCCGCTGGCTCTTTTGGGTTCAGCCGCCAGGCCTCACGATGACATGCCGCTAGGCATGCCACCCCCCCCCCCCTCTTTCTTAATGAAGCATTGTACCGCCTGGGATGTGTGACATGTATATCCCAGGGGAGACAGCGGGCATATTGCATGTCATTCGTCTAGGCTTGGAGGTCTGTTTGAGGCCTGATTATTGTTAAAATTGTGCATATGTCTAAAAATGTAATTTCATTGTCGGCATGAGAAGTTTTTGTTTTTTATTTTTTTATTTTTTTTGTTTTTTTTCATTTCCCTGCATGTTCTGTAGTTGATAGTCCACAGCACATGTGCTTGAGACAAACTGCTGTTAAAGCCCAACTCCAGGTTTTAGTGAGCTCTAACCACTTGACAACCAGCCGAAGGTGAGCTCTCTTGTGAAAGCAATTCTAGCGGCTAACGAGCCTCTAAAATTCCTTTCACAAGCAGCGAGAGGGGACGCCCCTCCACAGGTTTACCAGGATCTCTTGTCTCACTGGGAGTTCCAATCGACCAGCTGGCGCTTCCACTGGCTGATCATAGAGCTAAACAACGACCAGAACAGCTTTGATCACCTCTATCATATAGTAACCTGAAAGCAATGACCTTGGCATCAATTCTGTTTTTTTCGGACGTATGCAGTGCTAGTTTTAAAAATGAACAGCATTTGATCTCACCGATCACCTGACTGATGGGGATCTGTTCCCCCATCTGTCCGGCAGATCGAATCGGATGGAAACGGACAGGCAGCCTGTTTCCTTTTAACCGCCTCCTAGAGATCAGCGAGCTGTGTCCGCTTTGCATTGCGGAGCGGACATTGACCTGTCATTTACCTCTCTCAGCAGGGATCAGCTGAGATTCCCAGCTCAGCAAGCAGATCCGCTTGATAGTCCGCTCCATCTGACAGGGGCCTTATACACTGCACACAGCAGGAGCATGTGTCTGTAAAGGAAACAGTTTGTTTTGGACTAGCGTGGTCCAAACAAACAATTTAAAGTTCACTAAAACCTAGAGTTAGGCTTTAAAGTGTAATTTACTGCATTCAGTTTTGTTCACATATTTGCATTATAAATGTATTTTTTGTGCACCTGACCACAAACATTCTAAGGCAACTGTGTTATCTTGTGATTTTTCTACAAGTACCTGTCATTCTTCACATTGATCCCCTGGCAAGCCCCTTAGGCTAGGTTCAGACCTTTCTGTGTTGGGAATGTACTCTTTCCTGATTTGCAGAGAAACTTTAGCAGATGCTTAATTGCTAACGGTACCCCTGCGCATCTGCAAACAAACGTACTAAAAGCGGTTAAAACGCTCACAAGGAAAAAGCATATAGTGTTTAGTACAGTCCTATACAGCTCTGTGCTGATTTTCCAACATCTCAATCCCCATTCAGTATAATGCCACTGGTGTGGCTCCGCCCCTATACATGTTGTGCCTGTAGGTATGTGGTGAGATCAGCACAGAGCTGTATATGACTGTACTAAGCCCTTTTGATGGCACACTATGTGCTTTTCCCTTGCGAGTGTGTTTACCTTTTTTAGCAGTATTAATAAATTTATACAGAGTGCGCTATTGGTCCTATTTTTGCCTTCTGTATATCCAATGTCTGTACGAGCCATGAGTGGAGTGAAGCAGAGTGTGGACAGCCAAGTTTCTGCAACAACCCAGAGGGTGATACAAAGTGCTTTTAACCTCACTATTTCTTATGAGGTCAAAGCAGGTGGTGAGCATGCAATCGTTGCACATGGTGGTGCACATATGGCACACCAGTTTGAGTTTTAGAAGAGAATTCTTCACATTTGTCAGTGACGGCACTGTTCATTTATGTACTAAGTGCTGAGAAATCTCCCAAATAGGACACGGCTGGCAAAAAGACCTATGTATTCTGATGCTGACTTTTTTCTGAAAGTGGAAAAGAGGGTCAACGATGCCCATTTGCAGCCTCACTGTGCCCATTTGACAAAAAAAGAACAGGAAGCGACGAGTACCGAAAGACAGAAACACACAGAGGAGTTGACGCCAGCAGAGGCGGAGTAAGAAGAGAACACAGAAACACAGAAAAAGGCGTTGGTTGGCTAAGAGGGGTGGTAGATAGGAAAACGAAGCAACAAGTAAGAAAGAACGAGATGAGCGGCCAAGCGCCCTAAACGACGAGGCAAGAGCGCACGAGAAGGAGCGGAGGAAAGGACGAGTCGCAAAGAGGTCAAGAAGAGGCAGCGACAAGGGCGAAAAGTTGGAAACAGTCGACGGCAGAAGAACAAAGGTAGAGCGCGAGGGGCAAGAGGTAATGAGAAAACACGGGAGTACAGAAAAGAAGTGTAGTACAGGGCGAAAACAGGAAAGACGAACAGGAAAAGCGAGCACAAGTAAGTAAAGGCGCAAAAGAAATAGACAGGAAAAGGGCGCAGGAAGAGAGACACGACGAGAAAGTAGAGAGCAGTACCCACAAGTTCCAGACGCAACGAAGAAAGACCACAAAGAGAAGTCGAACAGTAGAAAGAGAAAACAACCGACCAAGGGCAGCAGAGCAAAGAAAGCAACAGAAGAAGGCAAGCACGGGGGCACAGGAGGTACAGGAGAGAGAAGCAGCAAGCGAGGAAAAAAAGAGAGGAACACACGACGGAGTAGACGCGTACCGGAGGAGAACAAAAAGCAACAGGAAGTAATATAAAAGGAGAAGGTCAGAGAAGTAAGAGGAGAGGGGAGGCAAAGACGTCAGGAAAAAGTAAAGAAGCAAGAGAGGACGAACCGAACGAAAGATGCAGAAAATAAGAACAAAGTTACGTAAAGGGGAGGAGTCCCAGACGGAGGGTAGAAGAGGCCCCAAAAAGCGAAGTTCACAGACCAACAAGAGAAGAAGTAGAGAAACAAAAAGCAGCGGCAGGAACAAAGCACGAGAGGGAACCGACCGAGCTCCAGTTGGCGAAAGAAGACGGAGCGAGCAGGCAATAGGAAAGACAGGAGCAGAAGGGTAGACGCGGTACAAAAGAAAGAGAAAGAAAAGGCACGATGACGAAGAGCGATAAAACGAAAAGACGAAAGCGGCGGAGAAAGTTAAAGAAAACGGAGAAGAGATTCAGCAAGGCATAAGTCAGAAGGAAGACAAAAGAAAGAACGGAAGAAGACGAAACACGAAGCCGGTAGAAGAGAGAGTAAGAAAAAGCGGAAAGAAGGGCAAGTAAACACAATGCAAAAAACAGAGAGACGAAGCAGTAACAAGTAAGCGAGGAAGGAGAGGAAGAGCGCACGCGCAGAAAAAAAGGCAAGAGCACGACGCAAAGAAATGAAGGAGAAAAAGAAAGGAAAAAGAAAAAGAGAAAGGAGAGAAGGGGTAAAAGAAAGAGAGAGACTCAAGAGAAGGAGAAAAAAGGACAAGAGCGGGAGAGTTAAAAGAGACAGAGAGTCGAGACAAAGGGTAAGAGAGATGGAGAGAGACGGCAGCGCAGGGCGGGGTACCAGACAGTGAAGTACAACAAAGAACGAAGTAGACGGGAGGAGACAAGAGTCAGACGTAGAAGAAGAGAAGGAAGAAAGCGGAAACCACGAGAGTGGAGGCCCCGAGACACAAAGGGAAAAGACTAGCGAGTAGCCGGCGGCGACCGAGTAAGTTAGGTAGAAACAGGAAGCGAACAGAAGGTAAGGAAGGACAAAGCAGGAACCCGCCGACAAGGAGCGGGGAAGCGGGTAGGAGAGAAAAGAAAGTAGTAAGGAGGATAGAGGAGAAAAAGAGAGAGAGACGGAAAAGGGAGAAAAGAGACGAAGAGATCGACAACCAAGAAGTCGGGGAACACGCGAAGCACGACGCAACCAAGCGACGGCGCCGGACAAGCAAAAGACCGCAAGACGAGAGCCGAAGAGGGGAGTAAACGACAACCGTCACGACCTGCGCCGCGTAAGCGAGGAGGGCAGACAAAAGATTAGAATCAGAGTAGCAAAGTCAACCAATGAAAGGCGAAGCAAGACCCGAGCACCAATACGAGAAACGGACGCAAGAGCCACCCGACCACAGGACAGCACGTCAAGCGCAGGACCGACAGCCCGAGCCCACGAGGGCGCGCCCAGAAGCCCAGACGAAGAACAGGGACAGCGGCGCGCGACGCGAGAAAGAGCAGAAAGGTAACGAAGCACCCGAACCGAGGAACAGCCAGAGAGCGCACCCCAGGCCAACGAACCGAAGGCGGCAGGACAGCTAAGGACAACCAGACCGTATAGGAAGGCAGCAGGGGCAGGAGCGAAAGAAGAGAAAAGCCCAGAGGGAGACGGCGGCAAAAGGGTCCGAGAAAAGGACACACAGCCCAGACGCAGACCGGTAAGAAAGGTACGGAACGCGAAGTTGACCGACACCGCAACACCAGGGCGCCCAGGGCGACCGGCCCACCGAGCTTGCACCAGTCGCGAAAGTCGACCCACATGGGGGGGGTTCCGCGCCACCCCAGCCGCGCAACTCGACGACAGCCCGCAGCGGAAAAGCCGGTTACAAGCGACGGCAAGAGAAAACCAAGAGAGCAAGAGCGCGGCTCCAAAAGCAAAAGAAGTCGCGAGGAAGAACCAGAAAAGAGAAGTTTCAGCCAAAGGCAGAGGGCAGGCACAAACCTCCAAACGAGTAGGAAGAAGCAGAGGGAGAAGCGCACAAGAGAAGAAGCCGAGAGTCGAGTAGCCGAGAAGAACGAGGAAGAGAGAGAGTAACGTGAGGTTACGGGAGGGAAAAAACCAAGGAAAGATAGAGAAGGAACGACGAGGAGCCGCGGCGACAGCCAGTGGAAAAAAGAGTCGACAAAAAAAAAGAACGAGCAAAAAGAAGCAGAAAGGCAGGGGAAACCGGAGCAGTAAGAAAAAAAGCACGAGAGTAGCGGCAGAGAGCCAGAGCGAGTAGGAGGTACGACAACAGAAGCAAACGAAGCAAGAGGAGAAGACGAAACAGACCGCAAGTGCAAGAGCCGAATTTTGACAAAAAAAAAAGTTTTTATTATAACTTTCACAGTACATGGTATATGACATTCAGTATACAGTAGCAAAACAGAAATGTAGAATGTTCAACTTTCTATAGTACCGTATATACTCTAGTATAAGCCGACCCGAATAGAAGCCGAGGCACCTAATTTTACCACAAAAAAATGGGAAAACCTATTGACTCGAGTATAAGCCTAGGGTGAGAAATGCGCAGCTCTGTAAGTGGAAAAGAGGGTCAACGATGCCCATTTGCAGCCTCACTGTGCCCATTTGCAGCCACGCTGTGCCCATTTGCAGCCGATCAACGAAAGTAAGCGTAGCGCAGCGCGACAAAGGGTAGAGGTACAGTAACAGCCAGCAGGACCAGGGGTTGTAAACCACAAATCAGGACGGGAAAGGACCTGACAAGTACGCCGACATAGGAGAGCACGAGGACGGGAAAAGGCAAGAACACGAGAGGCGCCGACGAACAGTTAGACACGAAATCAGAACAACGTCACACCGAGAGGGAACAAGAGGGAGACGGCGGGACAAGGCCGCGAGAGCCGAGAGCCGGGTCACACGGACGGACCGAGAGGGAATACCGACGAACCGAAACCGGACGTAACAACTCAGGCGCCGCGAGCAGCGAGGCCGCGCGACCCCGCCCAGCCGACCTAGAACCCGCTCTCCCGCTGGCCCTCTAGCAACCCCGTCCCCCCCGCCCACACCTTCCCCCTTCCCCCCCCCCTCCCTTTCCCCCTATATGCTCCTCTCTTCTCTCTCTTCCCCTCTTCCTCCCTATTCTCCTCCCTCTCTACTACCTCCTTACCTCCTCCCTCCCTTCCCCCCCTCTCCTCCCTCCCCCTCCCCTTCCTCCTCCTCCCCCCCTCCCTTTTCTCCCCTTTCTACTTTACCCTCCCTTCTCTTTTTCCTTCCCCTACTCTCTCCCCCTTCCCCTCTCCTTCTCCCCCTCTCCTACCCTTACCCCCCTACCCTTCTATCTCTTTCTCTCCCTTACCTTTACTCTCTCTCCTCCCTCCTCCTTCCCTACTCCTATCTAATTCCCCCTCCTCTCTTCCTCTTTCCCTTCCTCTCTCCCTCCGACCCCCCCCTCCCTCCTCTCTCCCCCTCCTTTTACTTCCCCTACCTCCCTCTCCTTCCTCTTAACCTCCCCTCTCCCCTCTTCTCCCTACCTACCTCTCTCCTCTACCTTCTTCCCCCTTACTCCCTAATCTTCTACCCCCCCCCTTCCCTCCCCTCCTCTCTCCCCCTTTTCTCCCTCCCTCCCTCTCCTCCTTCCCCCTTTTGCAGCCTCACTGTGCCCATTTGCAGCCATCGGTCCCCCGAACTTCAAACTTGGTAGTTAAGGGTTCCTATATGCCCCCTAGCTGCAGACAAAAATTGGGGTCTCTGGACCCAAAGGGTCCCGAAATGACATTGCTGCAGATGGACACAGTTGACCGAATTTGGGGCCACTTGGTGCTAGGATAACAATATGGATATGTAGTAGTGCTAGGATAACAATATGGATATGTAGTAGTGCTAGTTCCACTGGGTTTGTATACTAAATTTGGGGTCCCTAGCACCAAGTGGTCCCGAGATACGGGGCCCCAAAGTTGGGTCGGAAAATTTAATTCTCTGCTGCAGAAAAGTGCTTGACTCGAGTATAAGCCGAGGGGGGGCACGTTCAGCACAAAAAAATGTGCCGAAAAACTCGGCTTATACTCGTATATACGGTCAATTGGTACAGTGTATACAGAACCTTTTTTACAATATTTTTTTTTTTATTTATATATTTTTTTTTTTGTACTGTCATATAGTAAAATATTATAAGGAAAAGAAAAAGGAACAGTTAAACTCCCTCAGAACCCTGAGGGTGTGATATACCAGAACAAATAAGTTACACCGACCCACCATGGTTTTCTGTATCCCTTGGGATTGTACACTTCGCCAAGCATTGATAGGCACTAATTCGTATTTCACAAGCCCCCTACCCTTGTAAGAGCCTGTCCTTAATCAGCTGATGTGGTGCCAATCCTTGGACATCTAACCAGGCCTGCCATAATCAAATTTACATGGGACATTTCTGTGTTGGTGTGTTAGTTTCTCTTATTAGTAGTTTAACTTGTTCCACCCATTGCTTCTTAGTGGGCACCCTGGGGGTGATCCAGTTGCGCAATTAATTTACACGCAACATACAGCAATCGCAAGACCGCTGTATGAGCCGAGGGGGTTAAGCCTCCTTGACAAGTGGGCCCACAGACATACAACTGGTTCTCCTAGAATAGTTATCATATAAACCTGTGATATCACATCTAGGACTTCCTTCCAATGATGGAAAAGTTTGGAGCGCTTCCACATCATGTGGATTAGGTCTCCATGATCACCTTCACATTTCAAACAAAGTGGAGTATCCCTAATCCCCCATTTGTGAAGCCGTACGGGAGTCCTATATACTCTGTGTAGCATATATAAATGTGACAACTTTTGAGAGGCGGATACTGACACCAAAGGGGCAGATGAGACACAGAGCCCATGTTTCCCCCATCTATGGTCCCTATATCCCCCTCCCAACCTTGCCTAAAGGGCAGACTGGAAGGGTCCTGTATGACGTTAAGAAGGATATTGTAGCATCTAGAGATCATTCCTTTTTATTGTCTTCCATAAAGACTCCCTGTATCAATGTATGGTCGGTCAGCTGGGAGGGGGAGCATGGTTTGATTGTGTTTGTATTGCGTGGCGTAATTGCAAGTATTTGAAAAAGTTGGTGCGTGGTATGTCAAATTCCGCTTGGATTTCCAAAAAGTACTTGTGATTTGGTCCATTGTCTAGTTGAGACAGGTAGCAAATTCCTATTGTTTCCCAATTCCTGAACCCCTTTAGCTTCAGTATTTTTTTGTAGTTTACATTGCGCCATATTGGTGTGTGGCTTAAATCCCCGTATCCCCAACGTTTTTCATTTGTATATGCCCATAAGGTTTTTAGCATCCTCGCGGTGGGGGCCACAGGGTCCAAGTGCATGTATCCTGCTTCCAGGCACGAAAGAGCTGTCATATTCTCATCCTGCGTGGCTACGAGTCTGCGCACGGGGGCCGCTAGATCATCTTAAGAAGTGGCGAAAGAGAGGCCCACCCACCTTCCCGCCTCCTTCTCGTGGTTTTCAGGTTCTCCTGGATAATCGGTAGCCCTGAGAACCGATGCGGTTTGTGGCGGCTGGTATGAGGGGAGGAAAGATGGCTTCTGCTCATCTCTATGGTCTAGGAGCTCCGGAGTGACGTCCCTTCCAGTTTGAGCCCTATGTAAACAAGGCCATTTTTAAAGGTGTGTGTGTGTGTGTGTGTGTGTGTGTGTGTGTGTGTGTGTGTGTGTTTTTTTTATTTATTTTTCTTTAAAGCGTCACGCCCCCCCCTGTGCTCACTCGCAGTGGTGAACACAAATGTAGGTCATTCCCACAAATGTAAACTGTGTTCAAACCACATGTGAGGTATAATTCTAGAACTAGATTTCCTCTCTAACTCTAAACTGGTAACCTTTAGAAATTATTAAAGCGTCGCCTATGGAGATTTTTACGTACCGTAGTTTGCTGCCAAGCGTGCACAATTTTAAACATGAAATGTTGGGTATCTATTTACTCAGCATAACATCCTGTGTGTGTGTGTGTGTGTGTGTGTGTGTGTTTTTTTATTTTTTATTATTAATTTTCCATTAAAGTGTGTCATTTCCCAAAAAATTGCATTTGAAAAACTGCTGCGCAAATACCATGTGACATAAAAAAATTGCAACAATCACCATTTTATTTTCTAGACCAAGGGTCTCCAGACTTTGTGCAAAGGGCCAGCTTAATGTCTATCAGAATTTAAGGGGGCTGGACTGTGGCATCAATGGGAGTAAAGAATGCATTGGTTTCATTGGGAGGAACCGTTCCCCAGCGTTTGTATAGCAGGAATTGAGCCTTGTATCAAGGGGAGGAATAGTGTCCTGCGGGCCTGATGAAGGCCAGCAAAGGGCCACATCTGGTCCCCCGGGCTGCAGTCTCTGATGTATAATTTGGGGTTTTTCTAAGTAAATTTTCTAGCAAAAAAATGATTGTTTACATACTGTATATGAGAGAAGTGTCAGAATTGGCAAGTGGTAATTTTGTTCTCTCTGCACTGCAGAAACCACTCTTTGAACCCATTAGGGAACACCTCCTTTGAGTTGGGCCCCTTTCACACAGTGGTGCCAATTGGGTCCGCCTGTCAGTTTTTTAGGCGGCCCTGATCAGAAGGTCATTTCACCCCTATTGACAGGCGGGTTTGATGCAAAAAATGGAAGTAGTTCTGTCATCTTTGGTTTGATCAGACTGGAGGATAGTCCTGGTGTAAATGGACATTGAAGTCTGTTTACGCCCAGCCTCCCATAGACCAGAGTGCGCTCTGTCCATGTCTGCTCTGCAAAAACAAACCCTCTGAATACGGATGTGTCGCATCTCTGCTCTACGTGAGCTGATCCCCTGCTGATCAGAATGCAGTCCACCCCACGGCCTTAAGCGGCTCTTGTAAATTGCCCTTCCTTTTTTTCTTAACAAGGATAAAGTGGTCTGCCATGTCACGTTAAATTTGCCATGGCACAAATATTGCAGATGCCGCTCAATCGCCTAATTTTTACCTCCCCCTGGCTATGAAAGAGGCAGAAATGTTTGGAAAATCAGTGGTATGATGACATTCCAATATAACAAAAGGCAAAACTTCTTCTTCTTCTTTTTTTTTTTTTTATTATTATTATGACAGCTAAATTTCAGTGATGTGAACTGGGCCTTTTTAATTAAAACTAGCTTAGCTGGGACAAAAGAATTTTACATAGTTGGGGTGGCCTGTGTACTTAGGCAGAGCAAGCATGGGGGAAAAAAAACTGAACAGTTTGTCTGTTCTGCACAGCACTTTTCATCATTTTACTTAATTGCCATGATGATGGGTGTCCAAAGTAGCCAGAAGAAAGGCACAATTCAGCTTATCCAAAGTTGCACTATTTCCAGTGCGACCTTGTTTCAACTTTACACTTAATGGCTCTAATTAGTCGTATCAAAACATGCACAAGTAGTACCTGAACCTTGTCTAAGGCTGCATTCACATCTGAGCGTAGCTTTTCAGGCAGAAAATCGCGTGTATTGCAGCGTTTTTTGCTGCGTTTTTACCGCGATTCACATCGTTTTTTGCCGCAAATTTTGTGCAGAGCAAAAGGTCACTAATGTAAAAGGAATAAAAATGCCCAAATCTGCCCGATTCGCGCGACAAAAAAGGGTCCGGAACTTGTTTGAGCTTCAGGCGTTTTGGAGTGGAGATGTGAACCATCTCCATAGAGAATAATGTATTTTTTCCCCTCTAGCGTTTTGTAGCTTCAGGCTTCAAGCTACAAAACGCTCAGGTGTGAATGCAGCCTAAGTCACTGCAACTTTTAAGTCGCACTGATTTGAATGGTACCATTGCAAGGAATAGGCTGTGATTTGTCATGTGACTTGATGTTGAAAGTTGCATGACAAGTCAACACAAGTGTGAATGGAGCCATACTTGAACATGGTACTTAGTGACCATGTTTTTTTTTTTTTTTTTTTCCCCTTCTCTCTTGTTTTTTTTAGGTAAGGTGTGTGGAGTTTTTTTTTTTTTTTGTCTTTTGGGTGGAGTATTGTTGGGTGGCCCTCCACTTTCATCCATTGTTCTTCAGGTAGCAGTTCCCCCTAGCATATGCCTGTTCTGGTAATGTGCAAAAGTTTGATCCCGAATGCTCGGTCACGGCAATTTCCATATTTTACCTGTCCCTTTCTTTATCTAGCCTTGATTCAGGTCTTGATTACTTTAGAATGATCTCAACATTTATTGGACCTCTCTGGATGTTGCTCTCAGTTGGACTGCTTTTGGACATCCCAAGTGTAAGAATTCTTGTGTCTCTCAGGCTAGGTTCACACTGCTGCGACTGCCCCTATTTAGGAGCCTGTACAAGGGCTGAAATTGCACTCAAGTCGTACCAAAGTAGTGCAGAAAAAAACTTTCCAGCATCAAGAGAATATTGTGTTTATTAGTCACCACATCCCAATTATAGAATATAAAAAGAAAGAACCCCCTTAGGAAGTGGGACTTTGAAAGTGACCAATACACCAAGTAATGTCAAAAAAATATAATTTATTGTATAAATCTAAACATGATAAAAATTGTCACGCTGGACATAAAGTATGAAATGGACAGTTGATACATATACAGAGGTTGCTTTCATCTCTGAAGACCTGACGTTTGTCTCAATGCCTTTCTTCAGGGGCGTTTAACAAACGGAGCGTAAATGTCTATTGAAGCATATATATCATTAAACATTAAACACAGGTTGAGACAAATAACTGCAGGCAAATCTTGATAAGCGTGTCAAATAGGGATGCACCGAATGGTTTTTTTGGTGCCGAAACTGATACCGAAAATAAATCTTCCTTGATGCCAAAACCAATACGAAACACCGATACCGAAAGTGACTGTTTTTAAAAATATTTTTATACAGGAGGTGGTCAGCGACTGGTGACATGGTACAGGAGATCAATGCAGCCTTACCAGTGCCCATCAGATGCAGCCAGCCAGTGTCACCAGTAGTGCAGCCAGTGTCCCCATTACAGCCAGTGAAGGGAGAGGAGAGCCGCCGCCTGTTTGATTACAGCGCTGGGAACATCACAGCTTTCATTTCAATAGCTGTGTGTTCCCCGCTGCACGCCATCACATACAGCCCCTCCCCCTTGTCCGGGCACTTTGATAGACAGATCACCCGTCCCAGGATTGGACTACTGCATACCTAGAATATGCCTATATGCCCTTTTGCAAAATTCCGTTTGGTCTTTCCTATATAAAAAGATCCACACTGACAGGATAGCATATAGACCACTCCAATTGTTTTGCAGTTGGCATAATGGGAAGGTTTAAATGTTTTACCATTGGGGAGTCTGATATTGCTACTTGTATGCATGTATTGACAAAATCGGCAGCCACCGCACTTAAGTGCCAGAACTTTTGCAGGGATCTTTACGGAAATTACCTGTAAATTCACTCTGTACAAGAGCCTCCCTAAGAGACCTAGTTCTACGGTAGGTTATAGATGGATCTTGTGAAATAAATGGGCTTAAAGAGGGATCAATAAATGGATGCCAATATTTGGATATAATTGCTTTAATCTTGTTATGCTGTTTGTTGTACTGTGTGAATCCTCAGTTTGAGATTGGTTATCCTGTGCTGTTTTGGGAATCTTTCTTAAAAAGCATGTCCTGCCTCGATCTTTCTCTGGCTTTGTTACATACCTTTTTTAGGCACTTATGAGAATAGCCTCAGAGAGACACGCACCCACACAGGTTGAACGGACTGGTGTCTTTATTCAACCTTACTAACTATGTAGCCTCGAAGTAATAGTATCTCCCTTTTTTTTTTTTTTTTTTCAAATTTTATTTTTTTTTTTTTTTTTTTTTTTTTAGCCTCTCAATGAAACGTATTCTCATTCGAACAGTTACGTCGTATTCTCAGATATCTGCTAAACGGGATATACTTAATTAGGGGCTGTGGATGAGCACTGCTGGCATGGAGTATTGTTACCTGTCGTATCTTTCCGATATAGTGAACTGGCTAGTGTGCTAACTTTCTGTATTTATGGTAACATCCAGAAAATCTATTTTCTCTAAGCTTTACGACATAGTGAAGTTTAAGTTGCATGTATTCTTATTCATAGCTGCAATGCATTGATATAATAACTCAATTGATCCCCTTCAAAGGATTAAAGGACTGGAAGTATGTGGAAAGTCCCAAGTTTGTTTATTAAATATTTATATATGCATTATCCACTAACAAAATGCTTTGTCATATTTATTAATCTATAGCATAGTTGGTTATTTAGAATTTTTTTGCCACATGGCTTTGTATTGGACATTAGTCATAATGGTTTTATTGTTGGATTGTGTTGATTAGTAAGAGTGTCAATAGCTTTTTTTCTCATGGGCAGGCAAATTCCCTATTGACACTGTTACTAATCAACACGATCTAACAATAAAACCAGCGGCCAGGGGGGGGGGGGGGGGCAATATTGTCATTATGACTAATGTCCAATACAAAGCCATGTGCCAAAAAATTCTAAATGACCAATTTAATTCCTAAATCCTGCCAAGCATTTTATTTGTTGGTGGATAATGCATATTTAAATTTAATAAACAAACTTGGGACTTCGTACATACTACCCGTCCTAAAGTACCCACTTTCTATAGTCTGCCTAAGATTCATAAAAACAGTCACCAGGAAGACCTATAGTGTCGGGCTGTGGTGGAATAACAAAAAATCTAAGCAAGTTCATTAATGAACAAATCAGACCCAATGTGATTAATTTTAACCTCTTATATCAGAAATGCCATGCATCTCCTTAAAAATTTGGAGGGGATTATTGTGTCCTCCGATGCCCTTCTGGTGGCAGTTGATGAAGCTTTTATATAGCTCCATCCCCCCACCGGTTGGGCATCGAAGCAGTTGCACATGTTATATCTCAATCGCATAGGGACAATCGGCCCTTCAATGAGTTTTTTTACTTTCCGCTTTGGAATATATACTCACACTAGGGCTGCAACTAACGATTATTTTCATAATCGATTAGTTGGCCGATTATTGTTTTCGATTAATTGGTTAATAGATTCTTTCATTCAGCGAATGTACAAAGATTTTTCCCATGAATATTTTTGTCTGAAAATTGATGTGTGGCCAGCATAAGGCTCGGTACAAACCTATGCAGTTTGCTTTTGATCAATTTATGCAGTGCTTTTTGCTGTGCATGTTGATTTTTGCGCACATGATTTGGCTGCGATTTGCTTTTTGTTTTCTTTTTAAACTTTTATTTTTTTATTTTTTTTGGAGGGTTTCTCATCAGGGGCATGGGAAGACTAGGCGTTCCTTTTTGGATTTGATGGTGGTCTGGTCCCCCCTTTTTTTGGGATCTTAATTTCTTAACTTTTTTTTTTTTTTTTCTCCTTCTGCTGCTTTTTTTTTTTTTTTTTTTTTTTTTTTTTTTTTCCAATTAGTTATTGACCTAGATATATCATCTGATCCATTATGGTTATGCTATTATACATGTCATTCAAATTGGATTTTTCTAGGTGACTTTGTCCCCTCTTCTTTTTTTTCCCTATACATCTTCATCTATGGGTGGCTCTTGCCCATGCAGTCCCCTTCCTGGCTGGTAATGTGTCACCAGGCGCACTGGGGGGGGGGGGGGTTGTTGTCTTTGCTGTTTTCAGTTACATGGCATTGGCGAAGTCTGACCATTGTGTTGGTTTCCGTCCTTTTGCCTTAGGCTGTGTACTTTGCGTCAGTGTCGAAGTGCAGGACGCCGTCATGTTTTGTGGGGCAGCGACATGCGCTCTAAGGACAGTGGGTCCTATCTGACCGCAACACGCATGTGCGGCGACCACCTGGCCCATGCTTGCGCAGTGACCTATTGGTCTGCGCTTGTGTGATACACACAGGGCTACCACGCATGCGCAGGCCTCCCGGTTTGTATAAAGCTTCTGCCAGGGCCGGTCAGTAACAGGGCTGTGGCAGACAGGTAATCAGACGTGCACATAATCGACTCACAGGAGGCAAGATGCTACACATCATGACTCCCTTGTGCTGATCTAATTTTGTGAATTTACAATCTCTAATGGCACTCCCCTCCCGATCTCCCCCTCTTTGGACTAGCACAGGCATCTATTGGAACTTCCCCTGCTATTTTGTGGGAGCTCTTTTTGCGGAGACCCGTGGGTATGTGATGAATATTTACTCTTTAGGTGTGTGTTATGTACTCTGCACATACTAACACACACCTACTTGGTATAATTTAGGGCCGCAACTAACTATTTTTATAATCGATTAGTTGGCCGATTTTATTGTTTAGATAATGGTTAGGGATCAAAATCCTCTAATCCACTCTGATAATAACAGACTGAAGGGATATACTGTGTATACTATTAGAGGTTGAATCTGGTAAATATCAGACTTGGATTAACTTTGTTTCTTTAAATAAAAAAAATTTGGAGAGTTTTTTTTTTTTTTTTTTTTTTTTTTTTTTTTTTTTTTTTTTTTTTTTTTTTTTTTTTTTGCAGATTTTCAGACAGAACTGTAATATTGTATGCTGGCCATACAAAAACTATTTCTTCCTTCAAAAAAATGTCATTTTTAAGAACCTTCTTTGATTTTCTAATCGTTAGTGGGGTCAAATCGATGTTCGCTTTTAACCACAATGAAAGGAAAATTTAGAAATAGAAAACTTCTTGGTCAAGAGAATTTTCAGACAGTGCATGTGGTTTTCGTTGAGAAATTACATTCATTTAAAAAAAAAAAAAAGTTAAAAGCAAGTGAACATTTCAAACAACGTTATTTCATTCAGCGAATGTACTAAGATTTTTTTGTATGAATATTCTCGTCTGAAAATTGATCCGTGTGGCCAGCATAGGGCTCGGTACACAACTATGCAGTTTGCTTTTGAGTCGTTTCTGCAGTTTGAGTCGTTTGCTGCGATTTTGTATGTTTTCATTTTTGCTTTTTTTTTTTTTTTTTTTTTTGCAAATTTGGGCATATTAAACACAAATTGCTGCAAAAACGCATTACATACTTCTCCATTGAAGTATATTGAACCAAAAAAGCACCGTTTTGCATTGAAAAAAGTCATTGACCCTTTCCAAATACGCAGCAGCTGAAAAAAGCCTCAGAGTCCCATAGGAAACCATGTTAAATGAACTGTGGTGCGTTTCTGCAAAAAGAACCAAAAAACACATGTGTGAACCAGGTCTAAGACGTTTAGTAACATAATGGGGTTAAAAAAACTAAAATGAGCCCTTTATAGTACAAAAAAGCAGATAATCACTACTGTAAGGAGTTAATTTTTTTTACTGTAGAACTGTATATGTAATATTTACAGTAGCGATTTTCTCTTTTTGTACTATAAAGGGCTAATTTTTGTTTTGTTTTTTAACCCCATTATGTTACTGCCCGATTAATCGATTATGAAAATAGTAATCGATTAATTTCATCGATTTGTTGTCGATTAATCGATTAGTTGTTTCAGCCCTAGTAGCGATTATTTGCTCATTTTGTACTATAAAGAGCTGATTTTTTTTTTTTTTTTTTTTTTTTTTTTTTTTTACCCCATTAGGTTACTGGCCGATTAATCAATTATGAAAATAGTAATCGATTAATTTCATAATCGATTAGTTGTTTCGGCTCTAGTATAATTAGGAAGACATGGATTGTACTAGCTCTGATGTCATATATGTGATCAGTATTTGGACCTTAGATATCGCCCCTGCCTGTGAGGTATCTAGTGTTCAGGATACATCTGTTCAGTCTCTGTTCTTCTTGGAGGGGGCCCTTCTAGACCCCCCCCCCCCCTTTTTTATCCTTTATACAAACAATTAATACTATTGGTATGTATTTATGTATTTGACATTCGTATCAAAATTTGCCTGCAGTTTTTTCTCAACCTGTGTTTTTTAATGATGTATATGCTTCTTCAATAGACATTTACGCTCTGTTTGTTAACCCCTGAAGAAAGGCATTGAGACAGAAACGTTGAGTCATCAGAGATGAAGGCAATATCTGTATATGTATCAACCGTATTTCATACTTTATGTCCAGTGTGACAATTTTTATCATGTTTATATTTATACAATAAATTATATATTTTCTTTGACATTGAAAGTGACCAATACACCAAGTAAAGTCCCACTTCCTAAGGGGGTTCTTTCTTTTTATATTCAAAGTAGTGCAGAAACCTTTTCTAAAGTTGGCGCAACTTGTGTAGCATCAGTTAAGATTGCTCTCGTAGAGAAACATTGAATTTGACATGTCATACAACTTGGGGTCTCACAAGTGGGATACCATGTTGCAGCAGTGTGAACTGAGCCTCAATGAACGACAGGGCTGATCACGTGGTAAAGAGTCTCCATCGGACACTTTACCTAGATGGGTGTTGCGGTGTGTCATACTGCCATGCGCGCGCCCCCGGGGGCATGCATCGGCTTGATATCCTGCTGGATGTCGTATGACGCCTGGTCAGGATATTGAAACCACTTTGCCAACGTCATATTGCTATATGGTGGGCAGCAAGTGGTTAAGATTAAGTAAGACGATTTAAATAAAATTGACATTTGGCTAGCTATAGAACGTGGTGCTGCTAATCCCTTGCATTTGCATACTGTCTATTTGCATGCAGTCCAGAGATGGCTGTATTGTGTTTTGCTGATGGTGACATTAGCAGATTATACCTGCATAATGTTATAACAAGGCTCATGTAGCCTCCATCACAATCCTGTGCTAAATGGTGATATCACATGGGCACAGTTGAGATGGAAGCAGAACATTGTCACCCTATAACAGATGAACTTCTTCCCAAACAGCTCAACTCTTCAGCTACTGTGCCTGTCTGAGTGATGGGAACAGTGGCCAGGCAAGTAAGTAATACTGTCCAGTATTGCAGATCTGGACTAAGGACAAAGTGTCTGCTATGGACATTGTGGCCTCAGTGCCAGACCTCACCATGCTTCCTGCAACACATTCATGCTCCTGTTTCCATGGAAAGGCAGTACATAATTTTAGTATGTCTGTGACACACTATAAATACCAGGGAGTGCCTGTACAGTGAGTTTTTGAAAATGTACTTTCTTCACAATGCTTATAGAGGCAGAGATGAATGAGGGCTTGTTTTAACCTGATTTTACTGCTTGTTCAGAATTTGTAAATGCTTAGTATTCTTCATCTGGCCACTAGTTCACTTTAAGTGGAAATGATACTTTAAAAGCAATAAAAAAAAAAATTGTAAAAAAAAAAAAGCCACAAACTCAAAGCAGAACTATACCTACCTCTACTCCAATTTGTTCTGAAGTTCCCTCACTGGCCACTGACCTTTGGCAGGTTGTCTTTTGTCTGCAGGCCAAGAGGACATTCATTTTGTGTGTGTGTGTGTGTGTGTGTGTGTGTGTGTGTGTGTGTGTGTGTGGGGGGGGCGCCCGTTTGTTCATCTCGGGAGATGCCAAAATTGTACTCTGTGCATGCACATCCCAAAACTGCTCCAGCTTCACTCTCCTCACTTTTCTGTTTTTACAGCAGAAATTGAGCGCAGTGGAGCCCCAAATTTTACTGTATTTTTGCTGAAAAAATTAACACTTGTGCAAATATTGTGACATAATATATCGCTAAAATACTGTTTTATTATGCAGGTCCTCTGTTTTGTTTAGAGAATGTGTATATTTCTTTGTGATCCTTTACTAAATTTGTGAGCTACAAAAGGACGTTTTAACAGATGTACGAAAAATACTTTATGCTGACTTGCAGATATATAGATTTGATGCAGCTTGAATAAATGTAAGTATGCATATGCCATACTTGTAGAATCGAAGCAATTGTAGTATTCGCTGTGATTTGCTGTTGTCTTCGGATTCCGTGCTGAACAGCTGCCCTACTGCTTAGTAACCACAGGGGGTCATTCGCTCAGCATGGGCGCCATTCACAGAACGCCCTGGATTTTTCATGACTGCAAAGTGTTCAGTGAAGACAGCAATAATTACTGTAGTAGCAGCAAATACTACAAATGAGTCTCCACTTCACAAAAATCCCTTGGGTATAGCATATCCGTACTTGCGTAGGTCCAAGCTGGACCAGGTTTAACGATGCAATAAAATCTATACCTAGATTTAATAAACAAGTAGTGGGCCTGTTTCTTCAAACAAGGCAATATACTTGTATTTGTAAGCGTGGTTAGAAGTAGATGGTGGTTTAACTTTATTCTCAGGTTTTATTGTATTAAAAATGTTTATTGTGCATTTAAAAAAAGTTAAAACCTATTTTACAATATTTTGTTTGTTCAGGCAATAAGCTGCAACCACCTTCAACAAGTCCTTCCAGCTTAATTCGGCGTACATCTTCACTTGATACTCTTGCTGCGCCTTACCTCTCTGGTCAGTGGCCTAGGGAACATGGGCAGGCTGCTCCATGTATGTGTGACAAGTCTACTCAGGTAATCCTTTTATGCAATGGCTGCATACGTATGATTGATCACTCATTATCCAGCATAAGTGCATTTGTGACTGTTTTTTCTCTTTTAAGCTTTAACTGTTCCCCAAAAGAAAACTCAGGTTAGAAATGTTCAGTTATAGTTCAATATGAAAATTGAGTAGAACGATATTGTTTCCTGGAGTATCTTTGGAGTATTTTTTTTTTAATACATTAACTAACTAGCCGCATGCAGTGTATGCTGCATTCAAAGGCATGCCTCTGGTGATAACTGTCACAGTTGCAAATATGCTTATGTCAGCTCAGGTGTGTAGTACCATAGCAACTGCAGATCTGACTTTTGTCAGCGGCATAAGAATTGAAGTGTTAAAGCTGGAAAACATAAACCTCCAGGAAGCCTAAAAATTCTCCTTTGCAGTGGAGCTATGTCCGCACTACAAAGCTTAAAGCAGAACTCCGGGCAACATTTTATTTTTCTATGTCCTTGTTGCTGATCTCCTACCTTCAACACGTATGTCACCCATGTTCTTCTGAGCTCTGTAGTTCCTTTACAATAGGCTGCTGAACTTCCTAAACCGTTATTGCCTGGTGACTTCCTGCTTGTAAGACCGATAGCTGCTAGTCTTCCCGTAACCTCAGCGAGCGGTTTGACACGCCCCCTTGTAGTTCTAGCAGGGAGGAAGCAGACATGTAGTGGACTGAATGGGTCTCGCTGCCCCAGTCTATACCGCCCATGGAGGGGGTGTCCTCCTCCTCTCCTCCCTCCCTCTGCTGCCAACAATGTGACCTATAAACTGTACAGCAACAGAGTGAAATCTTTTGGGGGGGGGGGGGTAAAAATAACTAAAATACTGTGGTTGCATAAGTGTGCAACACCCTCTTATTACTGGGGATGTACCTGTGTTCAGAATTAAGCAAACTGATGTTAAATAGGAGTCAGTACACACCTGCCATCATTTAAAGTGCCGCTGATTAACCCCAAATAGGGGTTACACGTCCACTGCAGGAGCATGGGGGGGGGGGGGCAACTGCTGTGGAAGCGGAGGATAAGATTAGTAAAATTGCTTCTTGCTTCCCAGACACAAGCAAATAACCCTTGCAGTGCGCAGCCCCACTGCATGGGAATTTTTTTTAGGTTTCCTGGAGTTGGCTTTAACCTTTTTAAGGTCTCCTAGTCATGCAGTTGTGCAAGAGAATCTGGCAAGCTGGTTTATACCCAAGGCGATCAACTTGGTACATTCAGCCTGCCCATTAATGTTTTGAATCTCAGCCCGTTAGTGCTGAACTAGCCGTGATTCAACTCCAGATCAAGAGTGAGTACAGGCTTTTTGATAGAATAGTCATTTTAAGTGTGTGTCAAGACCAAGAAAATATAGGCCTTTTTCACATGGGCGTTCAGTCGTTCAGATCAATGAAGAGTGAATCGCAATGTATGTCTATGGGTGGGCCGATGTAGACTGATGATTGTCCATTTACATCCGCCCACATCAGTGTCGGTTCAGGTGTGTTTTTTTAACCCCTTGGAGCCTTTAAGGGGTTTATGATCATGTTGCTGCTGTGATTGTCGGTCATGTGATCGGAAAGCTCCCAAACGCTGCGCTTTCTGTTAGCCACCAGGAGCACGCAGGGTGCACGCTTTTGGCACAGCTGTATTTTCACTAACGCATGCAACTATGCGGCCACTCGGCTCCAAGACCCTACTGCAGAGAGGCTGCCTATTTGCGTGCCGCTGGCGCCAAGAGGTTAAATGTAACAGCCAACATCCAGATCAATTGAAACTGAATGGATGAAAACTGATGCCACATCAATTCCTTTCACGTTTATGCAAAAAACATATTTTTTGTTTATACTTTTGTCACCACTGATTTTGGGTTCTGTAACAGCTAAGAAGAAAAAACCTGATGCAAAAAAATTATATGTAGACTGTTGTAAACTGAACTTAAAACAGTGCACAAACTGATGTAAACTGAATCCATTTTTTTCTTTGAAATTACGTGACTGATCAAATGACGTCCATGTAAAACAGGCCTAGCCTTTTGGGAATCATCCTTTTTGAAGGAACTTTGTAAAAAAGTAGAGGTGGTGTTCAATTGGCCTGGAATAAGAGTACCCAGGTATTTAAGTGCCATGTTTGCCCATATGAATTTGAAGTTTTAGTTTGAGTTTATTCGTTGAGGGGTCATCGCGACGCTTGTTCCTTCTAATTTTTGGAAGTTCGGAAAGAAAGAAAGAAGAGAAGATCATCTGCGTAGGTGGAAATTTTGTAATGATGTTCCCCTACTTGTAAGTCTTTTTAAATTTGAATTGCTCCATACTTATCACAAGGAGGGCTCCAAGGAGAGTACAAAGAAAAAGGGAAAGAGGTCAGAACCCTCTTGACTGCCATTAAAATCGTAAAGGGCTCAGAAGACACCATGGCCTTTGAGGGGGCAGAAAGGATGGAGTAGATTGCAACAATTTATATAATGGTTGTTTCCCATGTCAATATGTTTTAGAACCACTGCCATGAATTGCCAGTTTAACCTGGTAAAGGTCTTTTTGGCGTTGACCGACAGCAAGAGGTCTGAGACATTTTAATGACATTGTCTTACTCCTCAAGTGGAGAGAGCCAGCCTAGTGGAGGTTTTAAGTTTAGTATTCAGGAGAGAGAACTTTTTTATTTTTTTAACTTTTGGAGACTCCCAGGGTTCTCCAAACTTTCTAAAGAGAGGACCAGTTTACTGTCCTTCAGACTTTAGGGGGGCCTGATTGGACATTGTTTACTCCCACTGGGCACAATCTTTTGTATTAGGGGGAGAAATAGTTGGTGTCAGTGGGAGGAATAGTACTCCATTTTGGTTGTTGGTGGAAGGAATAGTGCCCAATTGTCAGTGGCAGGAATTTATGCTCTGTGATTGGCGTCGGTGGCAGGAATAATGCCTCAAGGGCTGGATAAAGGCAAGCAAAGGGCTGCAGTTTGGAGACCATTGTTTTACTCAAAACTCTTTGCTTTTCTCTTCTATGTAATGTTAACGGTTTAAACCCAAAAGAAAAGATTATATTGCAGCTTACCATTTTTTTAGATGTGAGGGCTGCATTCAATTACTTTTAACCACTTCAGCTATGGAAGATTTACCCCCCCACCCTCCTGACCAGGCCATTTTTTTTGCAATACGGCACTGCGTTACTTTACCTGACAATTGTGTGGTCGTGCGACACTGTACTGCGCTATAAACAAACGACCGTTTTGAAAAGAAAACAATGTTTTACTTTCTGCTATAAAACATCCACTAAAACATTGAAACAGTTTAGGCCAATATGTATTCTGCTACATATTTTTGGTAAAATTAAAAATCACAATAAGCTTATATTGATTGGTTTGCGCAAAAGTTATAGCATCTACAAACTGATATATATTTGCAATTTAAAAAAAATAATTTTTATACTAGTAATGGCGGTGATCAGCGACTTATAGTGGGACTGCGATATTGTGGCAGACAAATCTGACACTTGTGACACCTATACAGTGATCAGTGCTAAAAAAACATGCACTATCACTGTACTAATTACACTGGCTGGGAAGGGGTTAACATCAGGGGCGATCAAAGGGTTTCCTGTGCCAAGCTAGTGTTTTAGTGTAGCATGGGAGGTTCTTTTACTAGGGGAAGGCATGGATTCTGTGTCCCGGCTTTGGAGGTACACAGGATTCTTGCCTTCCGTACTTGCAGAAAAGCAATCTG
Organism: Lithobates sylvaticus; assembly: GCA_028564925.1. NCBI lineage: Eukaryota > Metazoa > Chordata > Amphibia > Anura > Ranidae > Lithobates > Lithobates sylvaticus. The sequence continues at coordinate 128,213,146 of CM053031.1, forward strand.
CCTTGTTTTCCTAGGCAGCCTGCCATTCTACCTGTGTACTGAACAATCAGCGGGTGCCGGCAGACATTGAGTCTGCGGGACCGCTGGTTGGCTCCCGTTGTGTATAATCGCAGCCGGAGCAAGCTGCCGGTAGGGAGCACACATGCTCGCTACCCAGGAGGGCAGAAGTGTGTGTGTGTGTGTGGTAGTGATCCTGCACGGCCGCACTATAGCAGTAAAACTGCAATAGGGTGGTTGGCAATTGGTTAAGGCTTAATTCTATTTTCACCCTGTGATCCAGCCAGTCTGTCTATTTTGCAAAAGAACACGCTCTCCAGCATAATATATTGGTTACAGAGATGAAACAGACCATTTAACACTGGCAGGAGTGCTTACAATAATCCGTTTTATTTATGTAAAATGTTTATCCCAAAAGGGGAAAAAAACTGTTGCTGCAATTGCTTAAAGTATCAGCTGGAGTTTGGCTCAAATTTTTTTTTTTTTTAGTGTATCTAAATCTTCCAGTGTATCTATCACCCCCCCCCCCCCCCAGACTGACATAGCTGCTGCCCAAAGGTGACCACCTGTGCGCCTTCATCCAGAGTGGAGGCACTCTAATACAAGAGATGTGTTACTGGCCAGATCACCAGGTGAGAACCGTAAATAAAATAAAAAAGCCTAAGGCCCCTGTCACACGGGGTTGATTCTGTTCTGATCAGCTCACAGATTTCTTGCCGATTGGAACAGAGTGGGAGGATGACACTTCCATGTTCACTTAGTTTCTGCTCTGCTATATGGGTGACGGGGAGTAAACGGACTCTGTTGTCCATTTTACACCTGACTGCTCTCCGATCTGATCCACCTAAACGGAAGATGATGGATCCCCTTCCAGTGTGTGTGTGTGACCTAAAGGTAGGTGGGTATAAATGGACACAAGTCTGTTTACACCCACCTATTCATAGGAAAGCATGGATCTGTCAATCAGGATTGACTGAAAAACTGACAGGTGGGCCAGATCGGATTGCGGGCGAGTTCACACCATAGAAACGCAGTCTGGATGCGTTCCAGATGCTTTTTTACATGCATGCTTTTGGTACAGTGCATCCCCCCCCCCCTCTTTTTTTCTTAACCTTCAGGACATGTGTGTTCCAGTGCGTTTTTGATGCGTTTTACAGTGTTCCAGTTCAGAAAAAATGCAGCATGTTCTACTTTTTTTTTTTTTTCTTGGAACGCACTGGAACTGCAAGCACTGGTGTGAATTATGCCATTTAAAGCCATACAACCTGCGTTTTTGATCCAGAAAAAACGCACTGGACTGCATGTGGTGTGAACTGGCCCGAACACTGAAAGGGGCCTAAAAAAGAAAACTGATGCAGCCACCACATCCAATGACTGGTAAGCTGCAATATATTACATTTTTTTAGAAAGTAGCTGGAAATGTATTTACCATAATTATCCTCATCTTTACTGTGCTGGCAGACCTTCATTATCCGTTATAAAATAGATGTGGATGCTGTCCCAACAAAGGGTTAAAGACCTCATATGAGGATACATTGTATTTAAATTAAGGAAAAAAGTCCCCCAATTGCACATTACAAGCTATTCTAAACAATACAAACTAACTGTAAAGTCCAATGTATAAATCTGCTCCAAAGAAATGTGAACTTTTTTTTTTTAAGGTATGATGTGTAAAGGCTATTATGTTGTGTTCCCAATTTGCCATTTTCGACTTCAAAGGTGGAAACTCACTTTAGAAGCCTGTGCAGTGTACATGTAGAGTGCAAAGCAACAGATTATATTATGACCCGACCCCCAAGCTCTAAGTGTTCAGTGGCTTTTTCTGCTCCCAGTAGTCGAATACTTCTGGGAAGAGGGTGCATAAAGTGAACCTGTTTTTACTCCTGCAAAGTACAAGATTTTGATTTTTAAAGGCTTGATCAAAGACACTAGTTACACGTACATGTGCATCAAGCCTATGATTTCATTTGTTGTAATTTTATGTTTTGATTAAGTGACATGTTGCAAATCACTGCTGCACAAGTCGTTTGTATTCAGCATACCAATTAAATCATGTCTCACTAAATCTTCTGCTATGCATGGCCTAATTAAATGATGTATATGTAATTGTAATGCAGAATATACTTCCTTTTTCTTTATGCCAAACAGACAGAAAGTGCTTGGGCTGAGGAGTATGCTGAAAAGAAGAAAAGCTCTCACAAGCGATCTGCATCCTGGGGCAGCAATGAGCAGCTGAAAGAGGTTAGGCAGCTGCTGTGTGCTGAATGGGGAAGGCACTTTGCATTGATATAGCAAATCTTGTGTGGTCATATGATGTTCTGAGTTTGTGAGGAGAATGCTTAATGAATTCTGTGTTATAAATTATGAATTTTCTGTTAGCTTCTGGGTTGGTATTTAATATTGACTTTTAATTATGGTTATTGACGGGCAAATAATTCAGTACCTGCGTGTTTTGGTGATTGTGAGTACTTAAAACTTGTCTTTTTAATCACTTGCCACCCAGACCAATTCTGACAATTTCGAGCAAAAACATAATTTTTTTGCTAGAAAATTACACAGAACCCCAAAACCATGTTTTCTTTAGCAGATACCCTAGAGAATAAGATGGGGGTCGTTGTAACTTTTTATCTCGCACATTATTTGCGCAGCAATTTTTCAAACACTTTTTTGGGGAAAAAAAGTTTCATGCATTAAAAGAAAAAAAACTTAACAGTAAAGTTAGCCCAATTTTTTTGTATAATGTGAAAGATGTTACGCTGAGTAGATACCCAACAACATGTCACGTTTCAAAATTGCACACGCTCGTGGAATGGCGCCAAACCTTCGGTACCTAAAAATAAAAGTCCCCATATACGGCACTTTAACCTTTTTTATAAATGCTTTTGTTTTGAGTTGGAGGTCTAGTCCTAGAATTATTGCTCACTCCAACGTTCGACGATACCTCACGTGTAGTTTTCAAATGTGGGCTTGACTTGCGTATGTCTTCAGTTCTGCGGGGACAGGGTAGTTTTTAACAATAAATGTATTTTTTTAATTTTTTACTTTTATTTCTCAATTTTGACACTTATTTTTACTTATTTTTTTTTTTTATCACTTTTATTCCTATTACAAGGAATGTAAACATCCCTTGTAATAGGAATAGTGCTTGACAGGTCCTCTTTACAGTGAGATCTGGGGTCAATAAGTCCCCAGATCTCACCTCTAGGCTGGGAAGCTTGAAATCCCCCAAAAAATAAAAAATAAAAAGATTTTGGCTTCGTAGCTGAGGTGGCGGCATTTTTTTCAAATGCAGAGGCCGGGCATGATGTCATAACATTGCGCCCGGCCTCCAAATGATCATAGACTCCCAAGGACCAGGCTGATGTCAGGGGCGAGTCGGGAGAAGCTATGGATGGTGGCGAGAGGGGGGGGGATGCCCCCTCCTGCCGCCTGTAAGAACGATCAAGTAGCTGAACAGCCGCTATGATCATTCTTATGGTGAAGGGAATCTACAGCTCTAAAAGACGATATCTGAATGAATGATGGCTGTAGCTGCAGGCATCATTCAGCTATCACTGCTCAAAGTCCGCAACGTCATTTGACGTTAAGGGACACAGGAATACTTAAACATTTGGTCTATATTGCCAGACTTTAGCAAGCAAAAAAGTTGAAGCCAGTACCCTTATTGCCCCGCCTCTAACTGCCATGCCTCTCGTTCAGGCTCCTACGACACTAGCAAAAAACATATTTTCTTAAAGTGGAACTTCACTGTAAAGAGGACATTCCACTTTATGCCCTCCCGCTTCTTATTTTTAAGCTTCTTATTTTTTTTTATTGGGGGGGGGGGGGGGTTGCAAGAGGGGATTTTTTTCATCCTGCTAGGGTGGTTTACCTCCCAGGCACTTGGATGCTCAGGTCTGTAGCCTCCAATTTAGGCCCTTGAGTTAAGCATCTCTTCTCTTCCAGCCCCCCTTCACTGTTTTTTGATGGTACTACACCCCATTTGGTAACTTTCCAGGCTTATTTTGGGTTCCCCACTCCATCAGACCTCCAAATCCTAATGTTGGTAGGATCCCTATCTTTTGGGATTGCTGTCTTACTCGAGCTTGCACCCTCCAAAGGTTGCACTCTTTGCAGTGCTTAACTCTTAGTCCTATCCCTCTCCTAAGGGACTTCTTGACCTACAAGGTCGAAAGGAATCAGTCCCTGCTAATGGCACTAGTCCTAGTTCCTTTTTTCCTGGCATCCTCCGTTGTGAAATGTTTGGAAATCCTTTCATGAAGAGTATTTCCTGCATTCTAGCAATTCAAGCAGTACCGAAGGTCCTATCATCCGCAAACCTTGTCTAGAGATGTATTTCCAGGTATCTAGCGTTGATCTCCTCAGGTCATTGACTGGGGCTGTTCAGCTTAAGTGTTTGCTCAAAGGGTTCATTCCATGTGGACTTTAGACCTCTTCCTTATTTGTAGCCTCATCCTCCTTTCCCACCTCACTCTTCAGCTGCTCTTGTTCAGGGGGAGGTTGGATGATTCTTGAATTTATATAGTTGGTAAATGGTTAAGTGTGGCAATCACACCCTACGATTACCTCTGGGTGCTGATTTTAAAGGAGCCCTTTGGATGGCAGGTGCAATGCTAGGCTCCTGCAGACTCTTCCTCCAGTTCTCTGGTACGGCTTTTCAGTTGCAGAGCTGTAGGTAGTGTCAATAGACTACGAGTACCGTGATTACTTGTTTTCTATTGGTAACTACAAGTCTGTCTGCCACAGTACAGGTGGGCATTGTAGTTTATTCATTTGCAGACCACTGTGAATGAAGTGGTTGTGCAGGTAGAGCCCTGCACAGCCACACTGATTTCAAAAGTGAACGCTCCTTTTCCATGTAGTCAAAAGTATCCTTCTTCTTCTTTAATCCTCCTGTTGAACAACTGGTCTTTCCCTTAAGCCGGCCATACATGGATCGAAATACATCTACTTCTGTACAACCAGCCTTCCAATCAGGTTTTTCCTGCTTGATCAGTGCCACCGGATATGCCTGCAATGCTGATCAGTGTATTTTAACAGGAAGTCTCCCCACAGTCAGAATACAATACCTCAGGGAGGAGGATTCACCCATCTACATCGAATGTGCGAATTGAGCTGTAATTATTTTTAGGCCTCAGTTATTGTGTTTCCTCCGCCATGGTGGAAGTATTGCAGGAACCAGGGGGAGCTGCACTCTCTCTCCAAGGAGGGAGGGTATGTTTACCTTTTTAGGTAAAATGATTTTTATTTTTTTCCCAGGACCATCTCGGCACCCCTCCCCCCCAGTACAGGCAGGGGGTTTTCCGGTGCACCCAGCCTCTTCAGCTCAGGGGAGAGACGGCTCACAGAAAGACCCATGTTGTGCCCAGGGGCAGCAGATGGTGGCTCTGCGGGCGCGCGGCTATCCCCACATGTTGACACCAGTCGGCGGGTGAAGTCATGTCCGGTGACGTGACTTCCTGTGGAGGCGGGGATACAGTGGTTCCGGTCGCCTGGAACACAGAGGCCAGGAGGCAGGTCCGCAGGTCGGTGCTTACAGTTCCGGCCTTTGGTGGGGCCCGGAAGTTTTAAAGCCAGAGGGCTTTTCTCTACACTACGCTGTGCTCTCTGCAAAATGGGGGGATTGACAGGTGCCTCAAGCATTGGCCAGGCCCAGGTAAGAGGGTACAGCAGTGGCTCGATCTTCTCCTAATGGGCTTTACTGGTGGTTGGGGCTCCTCCCTGCTGGGGAGCCTGTGGCTGCAGGGCCACAGGTCACTTCGCTCTGACCCTGCAGCCTTTTCAAGGGGTCTTGCTTGCTGGATTTTGGGCACTGTTCGGTGGTCCTTGTTCCTGTGGTGGTTCGCTTCACTGAGGTAGCTATACGTTTTGTGCAATAGTTGGGGGCGCTAGGATGAATCCTGTATATTTCCCTTTCAGGCCCCCCCGCCCCAGTTTGGAGGAAGTGCCGTCATGCAAAAATTCTCCCAGATTCGTGGCAAAAGCCAATGTGCAAGTCTTGCTTAGCAGATCTAGTTGAAGAGGAAACTTCCCAACAATGCGAAGATCTGTTTTCTTCTGTGAGAGAGCGCTTGGGTACACCCTGAGCTCAATCAGATCTCTGTTGGTAAAAAACATGGCAAGCCAGCCTGAACCCCAATGCATACAATTCACCGCTTGAACATCTACATCTAAGGCAGCAGAGGCTATTGACTCTGGGGATGAAGAAGAGGAAGATGATAGCAGGGGGCATCCAGGTACAAGCTATTACTGGAGGAGGTAGATCTATTGAGAGTAATCTACACTACTCTAGAGATCCAGGAGGAAAAGGTGCAATTGTCAGTACATGACAAGATTTACCAAGGCCTGGATGAAACCAAACGCAGGGTGTTTTCCGGTCCACATGGTCCTTTCGGGCACAATTTAAAAAGTGAAAAGACCCACAGAGCGGTCTGTTCTTTTTCAGAACCCTCAAAAGAAGAAAAAGAGACTGAAATCTGGAACAATTAAGTTGGAGGCGACGCAGTGTTCTCACAAGTATCCTGTTGCACGGACTTAACATTTGAAGATGCGGGGATACTAAAAAATGGCATAAGAGAGTGGATTCCCTACTGAAAAAAGCCTGCATCCAGTCTCAAGCCCGCAATGGCTTCCACAGTAGTGGCCAGGTGCCTGGAATGCTGAATACAAAAGCTTACTTTCGGTTGGAGACAATCTATTCAATAACTAAACTGTTGTCCCCAAAATGCCTTATGGCATCTCTGGACCTAAGGGAAGCCTATCTGCACGGTCCGAAAGCCCAAGCCTCCCAACGGTTTCACCGATTAACACTCAACCTGGGGAGTTCAATATGGCATCTCCAGTTCAGAGCTCTGCCATTCGAACTATCATTCTCCCCGGCATCTTTACAAAAGTGATGGCAGAAGCGCTGGAGCTTCTGAAGCTAAGGGGGATATTGGTCGTCCCGTATCTAGACAATCTATTACTTTTTTTTTTTTGCAGACTCCAAAAGCCGGGTCCTGGCAAACCTACAGGCTCGCCTCCCAAAAGCTTGGGTTGCTTCTAAACTTAGTCGCGGCGAGAGATGACGTTTCTGGGATACACAATAAATTCAGTACTCCAGAAGGTTTCTCTCACAGGAGAAGGTATAAAGTCCAGTCTGCGGTAAGACAGATTCAAACCAATCTCTCGGTGTTGGTACGGACGGCAATGGCAGTTTTGGTACTGCGAATTGCGTCCATTCCTGCCATACAGTGGGCCAGACTACATTCCCGGCCACTCCAGGTGGACATCCTTAAAAAAATGGTAACACCAGGAGCCTCTAGAAAAACGATTCTGGATCACCTCAAATGTAAAAAGGCTCTCTGGTGGTGGCGGGATTTGACCAATCTAACATGAGGTCTTTCACCTGGACAAACATCCAACGACGGACGCAAGTGCTTGGGAAGCCCACCTGGATGACTCTAATGCGCAGGGTTCATGGTCCAAAATAGAAGCTTGGAAGTCTTCAAATTGGCGAGAACTAAAGGCCATCTTTTTAGGATTCCTATCCTTTCAACAGTTGTGGGGCAACGTGTGCAAGTACTCTCGAACAACACAACAGCAGTGGCCTATGTGCTGAAGTGGGAGGAACCAGGAGCAAAGGGCTCTTAAAGCTAGTCAACCAGCTCACCTGGGCAGAGCGGAATGTGGCTTCACTTACCGAAATCCACCTAAAGGGGTCCCAGAACCTTCTAGCAGATCGTCTACGCAGAAGGAAAGTGGTAGAGGCAGAATAAAGTCTGAACCAGGAGGTTTTCCTGATGGTCATTGGGGCAACCCCAAATAGATCTGTTTGCAAGCCAGCAGAATGCAAATGTGCAGATGTTCTGCTCACTTCACAGGGAAGATCAGGCCGTAGGCATAGATGCATTAGCTCATCCCTGGGACTACCAGCTGTGCTACGCCCCCCCCCCTTTCAACTGATACCGCTGGTCATCAAATCTGATCCTGGTCACCCCCTTCTGGCCAAGGCCCTGGTTTGAGGTTCTGCTAAATCTAGCCACAAAACCTCCCTGGAAGCTACCATCCAGAAAGGACCTGTTGACACAGAGGACACTGAACCACCCGGAAGCAGATCGGCTACAACTGTCACCCTGGTTTCTGAAGAAGACCTAAGAGCCAAGGGTCTGTCGGAGAAGCTTGTGAACACAGTTCTCTCCAGTAGGAAAGAAGTGACATGGGCTATACAGGGGTTCTCCGAGTTACGAACTCATTAGGGACTGCCCGCCTGTTGTGTCGGAATTGTTCATAAGTCAGCCACGCATGCGCAGGCTGACAATTACGGACATTTCCGATGTTCCGTCTAATACCGTTCTGCGCATGCGCAGCAAATTACGGACATTTCCGACGTTTGCCGGCATTTTCCGAGGCTCCGTATGGCCGCGGAGGACGGCGGAGGGTCCCCGCAGCGCCCGGTTCGTAAGTAGGGGATGTTCGTATGTCGGGCGTTAAGTCGGGGACCCCCTGTATATTTAAAAGTATGAAAGAAATGTAATTCCTGATACTCTTCGAAGGGTTTGCAGGAAAAAAATATAATTTCCCGCAAAGGGGAAAAAGCCTCCTAAGAGCACACTGGGTAGATGACTTAAATGGGCAATCATCGAAGCCTACAAAGTTAAGGGAGAAGTGCCCTCTTCAGGTATTGCTGCCCACTCCACAAGATCAACGGCAGTTTTCTGGCCCGAAAAGGGCCAGTGCCACACCTGAACGAATATGCAAGGCTGCTACCTGGTACTTCTCTACGTTTCTCCAACACTATAGGTTGGACCTGCTGTCTTCTGCAGATCAGGCCTTCGGCAGGAAGGTGCTGCAGGCAGTAGTCCCACCCTAGGGAAAGTTTCTCGGTTATCCTCTACAAGGCTGTCCTGAAAGGCGTTTTGAGAAAAAATTGGTTAGACTTACCGCTGATTGTCTTTCTAAGAACCTTTCAGGACAGCCGTTACTAACCTCCCGTTGTCTTAAAAGTGTTTTTAAGTATTTGTCATGGTTGTGTGGGTGGTTTCTGTGCTTTTGTTTTCTAGCATGTCGGACACAATAACTGAGGCCATGATGGAAGAGGGATTTTAAAGGCTGTATGTGTTGCCTGGAAAATGGGTGGAGCTACACGCTCTCCAAGGCTGTCCTGAAAGGCTATTAGAAATGCCATCACCGGTAAGTCTAACTACATTTTTTTTATTTTTTTTTATTATTTTTGTTCAACCCGCTGGTTAAACAAAAAAGACTAATCTATGGGCTACTTAAAGACAATGCCTTTCCAAACTTCCTTTTCATTGAAGTCAAGGGTAACGGGTTAGGTATTCTAGGTTTCAGGGATTTTCATTGGACAGGTTGTCTGTTCAAACTTTCCATTGGGGATCTTTTTTTTTTCGTTTTTTCTCTCATTTGGGTAGTGTTTGTTCCACTTGCTTGTTTTGTAGGTGGTTGTAGGAAGCTTTCACTGGTTGAGACTCATCAGTCCTTCAGGTAATATATCTCCCTATTTGTGATGGTCTCTCCTAGTCTGGAGCACCAAGTTGATCATCAGTGCTTTCCCCTTGGTCATGGTAACTTTCTATATTTAGCTTGGCCCTTTCGTCATTTAGTGCCGTTTCACACTATTGCGATGCGAGAACCCTGCGAATCAACTGTTCCCGCATCGCACCCGACACGCACGGCAGTTCACACTGCCATATGCGAACTGCTGGGGAGTGTCATTATATGTTAATGACACCCCCATTTCAGCTCGCATATCGCACTGCGAACTGACAGTTTGGAAATGAATCGGATCGCATATGTGTGAACACACATGCAATCCGATTCTGATCTGAAAAGAAAAAAGGGTCCTGTGCGTTTTTTGCACCGAATGCGGTGCGATATCAGCCATACTATCTGTATGGTTGACATCGCACCGCACAGACATTGCATGTAATGTGAAGAGCAGTGGCGCTGCGAATTACATGCGATGTCTGCCATCGCAATAGTGTGAGCCAGCACTAAGCCTTGATTCAGGCATGGCTTTCTTCAGATTCTTTTGTAGAGAAATCTCCATCTGTTGATCCTCTGTTGCTATTCCCCACGGCTTAAGAATTCCTGTGTTCTAATGGACTCCAGGAAAGATTTTCCCGTAAGTACAAAATCTTATTGTGACATTTTTGTTTATGAAAAAAAAAATTTTAAACACTTATGTCAAAGCCAAACTTTTTTGCATGATAAAAACATTTCCCAAGACTTTTCCAAAGTTAATTGAAGATTAGAAAAAAGTGTGTGTGTGTGTGTGTGTGTGTGTGTGTGTATACATCTATCTCTCCACAGCCAAAAGCGCCTACAATGAAATGGGCATGTGTGCATCAGAACTGGACCACTGAGCAATGGTGGTCTAGTCTGACGAGTCACCTTTTTTTTTTTTTTTTTCTCCCTTTTTAAATCTTGTGGATGGCATGCGTGTGTTTCGCTTACCCGGGGAAGAGGTGGCACCAGGATGCAGTATGTGAAGAAGGCAAGCCCGTGGAGGCAGTGTGATGCTTTGGGCAATGTTCTGCTGGAAATCCTTGGTTCCCGCCATTAATTTGGATGTTACTTTTGTCACTTGCCACCTACTGAAACATTATTGCTGACCAAGTGCTATCTGGGAGTAATCTGTTAGAGAGCTCATGGACAAAATGGGGGTAAAGCAGACTGTATTGCATTTGCACTTTACAGCAGTACAAAGGAGTAAACAGACTCTCTCACTAGTTATTTCGAATTGACAGACGTTCTAGTTTATTATTGTGTTTTCCATTTGCAGCTGTGTTTGAATTAAAAATGCATTGTTTTAATATGAATGGCTGTAGTGTAGTTTACCTCAACAGGGTATGCTACAGAAACACTGTGCAAAGCTGGGGACAAAGGCAGCCTCTAAACTGTTAGATTGCACCCTGTTTACATTATATTAATCATAATGTTTCATCCTTAGATTGCTAAGTTACGTCAGCAACTTCAAAGAAGTAAACACAGCAGTAGACACCATCGAGATAAGGATAGACAGTCTCCCTTCCATGGAAACCACACCGCAATTAACCAGGTAAGGAATTGGACTGACCAGTGAAATTTTGAGTGGGATAATTAGAAAATTACTTTTTTATGTTGTTCAATATAACAAAGTGAAGTGCTTTTGTAAAAGTTTTTGGCTGGCCATACATGGGCCAGTATTCAGATGTAATAGTTCCATTTTAAAGCAATGCCTGTAATTATTGGGCAATAACGAGCACCTCAGGCACTTAAAGGGGTTGTAAAGGCAAAAGCTTTTTTACCTTCATGCATTCTATGCATGAAGGTGAAAAAACATCCGCCAATACTTGCCTGACCCCTCAAAGTCGCACGCTAGCCCCGACATCCTCTTCGCTGCTCAGCCTGGCCATTGATTGGTTACAGTGGATGAATTGAAAGCAGTGCAGCCATTGGCTTGCGCTGCTGTCAATCACATCCAATGACCTGGCGCGCGGGGCCGAGTGATACAGTAATCGGCTATGGCCACCGGCTGTATCACGGGAGCATGCCCGCAAGCACTCCTCGCCATGCGAGGGAGCTCGCATGAAGGTGTTGAGTCCTTGCGGGGGGGAGCCGAGACAGCCGCCGAGGGACCCCAGAAGACCAGGTTCGGGGCCACTCTGCAAAACGAGCTGCACAGTGGAGATAAACATGTTATACTTGTTATTTAAAAAAAAAAAAGAGGCTTCTCCTATGGGTCACAGGAGTGCAATTCGTTTTGCACTCCTGTGACCCATTTTCAGCGGAGAATGGTCTGCTTCCGCTTTCCGCTGAAGTCACTGCCACCGCTGAGACAGCCTCTTCTCGCCCCTTCTCGCCCCTCCACCACTGGAGCACTGAGCGTAGAGAAGCAGAGAGGAGAGACGCTGACAGTCGGCAGCTTTCCGCTCGGATCTGTGATAACCGAGCCATCAGCGATGTTCGGTGGCTCGGTTCTCAGTGCAGAGATGGCAGAGGATAGCTGCAGCATCGGTCTGATGCTCCACCCACCGAGGGTAGGTATGAATGAAAAAAAAAAAAAACCCCATACTTCTCTTTTAAGTAAATACAATTCTACACCTTGCTACATAGATATACTATGTGTGCACTAGACCTGCATGGTTCTGGATAAAATGAGCATTACTAAAGTGTTTTTTTTTTCCCTTTTTGTCATCTATTTTTTTTTTTTTTTTTTTTTTTTTATTGGATTTTGAGGTTGCATTATTTGTTTTGGGAGCATTGTGATTGTATGTATGTTTTTAGTTGGCCACATGATAAAATAAAGAGAACCTATACTATACTATTACCTATACCGGGAAACGCATAACCCAATTTTCTTTCACTCCGTTGCTGCTTCAGGCAGTTGCTGGGAGTGAATATTATATTTGATACTTCAGGGTATAGAACAGCATGTTACTTCATGTGAGTACATTGGTGATTGTTTTCAGCAGGGCCAAATGGTGGTAGGCAGAGTCCTCGGCCCTGTGTAAGGTCCAAAGAGAGCAACTTAGATTACACAGGGTTTTCTTTGCTCCTGAAATTGAGCAGAGAAGCAAAGGAATAGCAGTGTTGCTACTTGGGTGGTGACACAATTCCAGTACAGTTTCAGGCTGATTTGCTTATGCTTGCCATTCCTGTCAAGAATAAAGGTAGGCATCTTTGAAGCCACTGATGTCAGAAATGCTCCTAATATGATGACCGATCTTGCAGACTCCATGCAAAATTTGGAGATCTTTTCTCTGGATCCACCTCTACTGCTGCCCATATCCAGGCAAAAGTCTCCCTGACGTGGTTTTTCTACTTGGCCCTAGAATAAGGGAAATCATTCCTTTCCTCTCCCTGGAAAGTAGTAACAATGAATGAAAACCTTATGGGTTGAGTGGTGTCTACAATTCGCTGATTGTCCAGGGAACCTAGTCTCCACAGAAGTCGATGCTCCCCATCAACTAAGAGCCATAAGGCTGACTCTCCTACTCTGGACCCATCCCAAAATAGCCCAGGACAACTTGGTACACAGACACCTGGTGGACGTGCCATGGCCATTTCCAAACCGACAACTTCCTGTCACAAGGCCAATAATAATAATATAATTTATTATTGGATTTATCTAGCGCCAGCTGTTTGCACAGCAGTTTACAACATGAGGGCAGACCCTACAGTTACAATACGATACAACACAGGAGGAAGCAGAGGGTCCTGCTCATTAGAGCTTACAATCTAAACGGGAGGGTCAAGTGATACAAACTGTGGGGGATGAGTTGATGGAGAAAATAAAATTACGGTTGGAGGTAGGTGGAAGCAGGATAGGCTTCTCTGAAGATGAGGGTTTTCAGGGATTGCCTTAAAGTGGACAGAGTAGGAGATAGTTGAACAAGTTGGGGTAGGGAGTTCCATAGGATTGGAGGGGCTTTGGTGAAAGAGGTGAGCATGGGATCAGGTGACAAGATTTAGAAAGCAAAGGAGGTCTTGGGAGGAACTAGGAGAACAGTTTGGTTGGTCTTTTGTTCCATACAATAGACCCTGGTCTCTTGTATGATCTGCTGTCATAACTGGAAGGTAAATGTTTTGGCTGTTAGAAACAAGGCATCTCAAGCCCTGGTAATAATCTATCCCTTGATGCTTGCCTCCCTCCAGTCAGGTTTGGAACAAGTACTGTAAAGGAAAAGGTTTCTGCCTTATACATTCTATTCCGTAAACCTTTAGCTTCAGGGGCTCTGTTGCCTAGTCCTTAGAAACATGGCAATATCCTGCTTTGACCTACTGTCTCCCTGGGATCTGAACCTGGTACTTTGTTTTCAAAGACCTCCCTTCGAACAGATTTAGGATATTCTATTGTGAGAACTCAGTAGTAAGGTGGCCTTTTTGGTAGCCAATACCTCCATTAGGCGTGTGTTCCCAAGTTGGTGGCTATTTTTGTTATATTTCACTGACAGATGGTCCTGAGACATAGAGCCTTCCTTCAACCCCAAGATGGGGCAGCTCCACTGCAAGGGAGCATATTTGTTTTCCCCAGAGTTGGGCTTTAAATGGAGGTTACCTTCTGGGGAAAATGTGTGGTAAAACAAGCAGCCGATTCAAAGAGAGAGGCGAGTGACGTATGCATAGCTCAACTTTTCCTTTTTTAAATGGTCTGCTGAAAAGCATCCATTTTTTTGGGGTGGGGATAATTCTCTTACAGTGGTTCTAAAGCCTTAAGGTGTGTGTTTTTTTTTTTTTTTTTACCTCAGCCCCGATCTGATCTAGCGATGTGCACGAGAGCAGTGGCTCTTTCCACTGTCTCCCTCCTCATTGGGCAGATTGATTCCAGTGGGAACCATTGATTCCTGCTGCTGTCAATCAAATGCTGTGACCTGGGGATGGTGCCGAGCCACCTGCTCTGTCGATAGCTGCAGACATGGTGACTCGGTAGCGAGCATGCACCAGTGCCCCTCATGAAAAAGCATTGCACAGAGCAGGCAAGTATGAGATATGATATTTTATTTAAAAAAAAAAAAAGTTTGTCACTTTTTAAATTTTCACTATTTGCTTAAACTGGCCAGATTTGAGATGGTTACTTTAGGAGTGCTACGTATTGTAGTTGACACATTCACACTGCTGCATAGGTTGAAAAAAAGACACAAGTCCAAGTTCAATCAAAAAAAAAATTATGAATGGATTGCCCTACATTGTGTCAATGGGCTACCCTAACCATGAGAAACGTGGCAAAAGAAATCCCTGTCCCTTTTGGAAAATCGCACTGAACCGAATGCCACGAATAAAGCCCACCCAAAGGTTTCAGTAGGCCAAGCGGTGCTCTCCTTTTTTGGAGGACCCTGCCGTGAATCCGTTTCCTAGACTGGACCCAGCTGGATCACCTGGGTGTCTGGGTACTTTCTATGCTGTGGTTTTCAATGCATGGGGGTGAAATGAATATTAATGGCACCCCCCGTGCATCTGCTAAACATTTTTGCTGTGGGTGCAGAAACTCGTGTAAATCGCACCCACATATTTGTGAATCTAGCACTACATTACCATACAAGTGCAAAACATTTTTTGCAGTGCACGGGCCAGACAGTGAAGAACTCAGTAGTGGGGGCTGAAGGTAAGTATTTAAAGGGCTTGTAAAACCTCAAGGTTTTTCATCTTAATGAATTCTATGCATTAAGGTGAAAAACTTTCTTAGTGCAGCAGCACCCCCTTACTTACCTGACCCCGAACCCGATCGTTCCAGCGACATGGATGAGCACAGCAGCTCCAGCCGCTGTTTAGGGTCCTCATTGGATAGATTAATAGTAGCAGGAGCCATTGTCTCCCGCTGCTGTCAATCAATTCCAGTGACATGGGGGTCGGGGGCGGCGCCGAGTCCTGCTGTCTGTATCAATAGACACAGCAGCAGGACTCGGGAGCACGCCCCCACAAGTGCCCCCATTGAAAGCGGCTCTCCGTGGGGGCACTCGGTAAGAGGAGGAGCCAGAGTGCCGCTGGGGCACCCCAGAAAAGGATGATCGGGGGCCACTCTGTGCAAAACCTTTTAAGCTGGATTCACACTATACAATTTTTTTATTCTTCTTTTTTTTTTTTTTTTTTTTTTTTATTTGTTTTCCCCCTATGGATTTACCAAAACCATACAAGGTCAATTCTTAAGAGTTTCAATTTTGTATGCAATCAGGCAGGCCCTTGCTCTACATGGTTTTGGTAAGTCTAAAGAAAATCGGACAACAAAAGTTGTATCGTGTGTATGGGGTCTTGCACAAAGTAGGCAAGTATAACATGTTTGATTAAAAAAAAAACCTTTACAACCCCTTTTAAGAAGGCAGGGGGAACATTTTAAGGCACAACATTACTGAAAGTTAAATTGTCCTTTTAGACCCCGTTCACACTGAGGCGTTTTTGCACAAAAAAAACACCTGAAAAGCTCACAAACTATTTCCATTA
The DNA here is from genome assembly GCA_028564925.1 of Lithobates sylvaticus. Lineage (NCBI taxonomy): Eukaryota > Metazoa > Chordata > Amphibia > Anura > Ranidae > Lithobates > Lithobates sylvaticus. The sequence continues at coordinate 128,229,061 of CM053031.1, forward strand.
AAATCCAATGAATGCTTTCACACAGGGGGGTTGTGCTGGCAAGGTGATTAAAACTCCTGCGAGCAGCATGTTTGGAGCGCAAAAAAAAAAGCCTCAAACGCACCTCTCCACTGAAATTAATGCGTTTAGTGTTTTACTGGCAGTTTAGAAGCGCCTCTGTGTGAAAGGGGCCTTAATGTCTAGCACGAGTTAATTTTTTTGAAAACTACTAGCTTAAGGGAGCATTAGATACTCCTTTTAAGAATAAAAGAACATGAGGTCTGCATCATTTGTTTAAAATGCATTAACTCTGTAGAAGCAGATTTTTAATATAACATGGATATAACTCATCGCTATTCTCCTTACATCAGCTAAGTCATTTTGCAGTTGTTATCCAGACAGCCTTTTGTGTTGTGTTTGAGCATATATATCAAACCTGAAAACTGCGTTTCTATCTTCCCTAAACAGAAGTAGTGGGCCCCAAGAGATGCTAAGTCTTTTCTGCTCGGCTTTCTGAAAGCGCTTACTCCCTGCTGGGTGCCACAGATTTACCATACACATAAACCCTAGATGCAGGTTGCCAGCTGCTACTCGCATAAAGCCCAATCTGTGACACTGGCATTCTCCTTTTAGTGAGATGGCAAAATCAGAGTTAAAAGCCACTCTTTCTTTGGATCAAATAACATTTTTAGTCACAAAAAAATGTAGTGCTACTAAATTTTAAATTGTAGCTATGTCAGACATATTTGCTTTGTAATTATTGGCTGATATTTCAGGCTTAGTGCCGGTTCACACTGGGGCAACACGACTTACAGTGCAACTTAGCAAGGCAACTTGGAAGCAACTTCAACGTGACTTTGAGTTATTTACAACACAACTTCAAGTCGCCCCCAGGCCAGGCGACTTTGGCTGTGGCCAATCACAGAATAATCAGCTCTCTTCTTTTCCTGTAAAGTCGCTTCAATATAGATGGAGATCCGACTTGGAGGCGACTTCCATTGAATTCTATGGGTACAAGTCACCTAGAAGTCGCCTTGAAGTAGTACAGGAACCTTTTCTGAAGTCGGAGCGACTTCAGTAGTATACATTAAGATGGCTCTCATTGATTATAATGTAATTCCTAATGTCAAGCTACTTGGGGCGACTTGAAGTCTGACAAGTCGGATCCCAAGTCGCGGTAGTGTGAACCGAGCCTTACAGTGACAGTGTCTGCATTCCCTCCAGAGTAGCTAATGAGATGATTGTTTTGGGTAAATGATGGTTAGGCGCTAATATTTTTGCTGGGATAGCGTTCACTATCTAGCAGCTCTGTACCAGAATTCCCATGCATTCTCATGCAATGCAAGAATAACATGTATGATCGCATTATCGAGCGAGTTTTTAATCTACCTGTAATCGTAGATTTGCTGATTGATTTATTTATTTTTTTTCCCGCTTCGGTATTTGGATAAGTAAGAAATCAAAGAACTAAAGTCTAACTCCAGCTAACAGTAACTGCATTTACAAAAGCAGTTTTGTTTTTTTCTTTTGGGAATTTTTTTTTTTTTTTTTTTTTTATATATCCTATGCAAAAAATCAAATGAGCAAAAGGCTGCCAACTGTCTGGGTTTGTGAGTGAGTACCTGAAGCTTTGCCTTACAACCTGAGTTGCATCACTGCCAAGTGGTCGCAATGTATCTGTATTTAGCAAAGCTCCATGGCTTTGTTGTGTGAGACAGTCCCCTGCCTTGTCATCAAGTGACACTGCAGCTATCACACATGGCTTTGTGTGCATATTCACCCACTTTTTTTCATGGGTGCTGACTGCAGAGGCTCCAAGAGCCATTCCCCACTTTCCCCTGCAGAGTCCGTCTGTTCTCCCCTCTCAAACGGACATGAATTCATAGCCCCACAGTCTGTCTAATGAGATTTCATTCCATTACCTCAGATGTACAGGTCTGTTTTTGCCTGTATTGATGCAGTACGTCTTTGCATTTGGAGGATCAGCCTGTTGTCTCACAGAACATATACAGCTGCAAAAGGCTTCTTGCTTCACATCTGAGTGTGTGTTGGAATTGTTCCCCTTTTGTGTGGCAGTTGATTCATTTGTGTGTTTTTTTTTATTTTTTTTTAATTTTTTTGTTTAAAAAAAAATAAATAAATTGTGGTCTTTACGGCGGGGATAAGGGAAGAAACTTGGGTATTAAAAACATCTATGCATTCTTCCATTAGGGAAAAAATGTTGTCATGCCATAAATCTCCACTAGAGTGTGTCTATGCACATACCTTTAAACCTGTTGTCTTCACTGTAAAGCTCTGTCCGTGTCTGGTTGCAGCAGCGTTTGGAGGGAGACTTTTCAAGGTAAAAGAAATCTGAAAAAATGTTTCTTTCTCCCCCGATGGGACCAGGGGGTAAGGGGGACAGCAGCGCCCCCCCCCCGAGGTCCCGCTAATTGTTTTACTGTGGCTGATTTCACTGTTTGTCCCAAACGCAGGAACATTTTAAATGGTAAAAGGGCCAAAAAAATTCTCGGAGGGGGCGGGGTTTAAGCGTGATGCCGTGAACATCCACGAGGACACACGGCAGGCTAAAAACAAATACAAGAGGCATGGAGGAACTTGGCTATGAGGAAAGATTAGAGGAACTGAATTTATTCACTCTTGAGAAGAGAATAAGGGGGAATGTGCCCAACATGTTCAAATATATAAGGGGTCCATATAGTGAACTTGGTGTTATTCACTTTACGGTCAACACTGAGGACACGGGAGCACTCTTTACGTCTACAGGAAAAGAGATTTTATCTCCAAATCCAGAAAGGTTTCTTCACAGTAAGAGCTTAAAGGCCTGGATACTTTCCTAAATGTACATAATATAACTGGGTACTAACATTTATAGGTAAAGCTTTTTCAGACTCTCAATCTGAGAAATTGCTGATACAATCTCTTAAGGAGATGGTTCCTTCTACTTTCCTGCTACCCCTAACGGAGTCTCCTGAAGGTTTGGTTTCTTCCTTGGATTCCTTAAAACCCTCTCAACCTTTGCATGCGTTTCCTGCACATGCATTACTTTAACAGCTTATTTTTGCTGAATGGGATCACCCGGATAAGCATTTTCTCCCTCCTAAGAGATTTGCAATTCTCTATGCTCTGGAGGCAAAATCCTCCAAAAGATGGAAAATACCAGCAGTTGACGCTGCGATTTCCAATGTGAATAAAGGCCTAACTTGTCCGGTAGACAATGCACAGATGCTTAAGGATCCAACAGATGGAGTAGGAATCCCTGTTTAAAATCGACTTTTTCCATGGCAGGTGCCGTTACTCAGTCTGCAGTCGCTACAATAGGCGTCTTGTCAATCCCTAAGGGACCAATTTAAACAGGCCCTTGGAGAGCTTCCTGCACAACAAGCTCGGGATTTGGCTGAACTACCAAAAGCATTATGCTTTGCCATAGATGCTATTGAAGATTCTATTCACCAGGTGTCCCGCCTTATGCTTGTGCATATTCGTAGAATCCTGTGGTTAAAAAAATTTGTCAGCTGAAGCACCATGTAAAGACCTCCTAACTGGGCTCCCCTTTCATGGGGAGCGACTATTTGGAGAAGGCTTGGACAAATATATATCCAAACAATTTCTAGTGGGAAAAGTACTCTTGCCAGTCAAAAGAAAGTATAAACTCCCTTCATTTAAACTGGCTCTTTCCCCTATGCCAGGGGCTTCCGCCTCTAGGCAGGGGCAACGGCCTGTGCCGTCAGACTCTAGAGGAAAATCTCAGTCAGACCCAGGCTCAAAAGAAGTCCTGGGGTCAGAAACCTGCAAGCAAGAATCCTAAAGCCTCATGAAGCGGAAACCCCCCTCACCAAGGTGGGGGGGGGGGGGGGAGACTTCTGCAGTTTTCATAAGTCTGGAAAGAAGAAATTCAGGACAGATGGGTCATCTCCACGGTAATGCTGGGGGTACAAGCTGAAATTTCGGGACTTTCCACCGTCTCATTTCCTGAGGTTAAGCGTTCCCAAAGATCCAGAGAAAAGACAATCTCAGTTTCAGGCACTAGACCGATTAATATCTCAAGGGGTGATCATACAGATCCCCCACAAAAGAGCAAGGTTTGGGGTTTTATTCAAACTTTTTTTTTTTTTTTTTTTATGGCACCGAAACCAAATGTAGATGTCAGACCCATTCTAGATCTAAAAAAAAAAAAATCTAAATCAGTTCCTGAAGATCTGCTCCTTTCGCATGGAGACGATCAGGTCCGTAGTTTTTCTATCCTTCCAGGAGGAGAACTTCTGGCATCAATCAATATCAGGGATGCATATCTGCATGTCCCTATATATATATATATATATATATATATATATATATATATATATATATATATATATATATATATATATATATATATATATATATATATATATATATATATATATATATATATATATATTCCCGGTCACCAAAAGTTTCTGCGGTTCGAATTGGAACAGAAGCATTTTCAGTTTGTAGCCCTGCCCTTCGGGCTAGCCACAGCACCCTGGGTGTTCACAAAAGTGCTGGCCCCACCTCTGGCCAGGTAAAGGGCACAGGGCATAACAGTCGTAGTGTACCTAGACTGTTTATTCCTAATAGATCAGTTGGTGGCTCATTTGGAGCAAAGCGTACGCACTACAACCAACTATCTGAAAAGTTGGGTTGGATTCTCAACCTAGAAAAATCTTCCTTAATACTGCTAAAAAGGCTGGAGTACTTGGGTCTGATCACAGCCCAGGAAAAGGCGTTCTTGCCTCAGGCAAAGATCAACTCCATAAGAGTTGGTGTGGAGGGTTGGGTCAAATGGAGATCTCTCCATTTACCTTTGCATGAGGTTGCTAGGAAAAATGGTGGCTTCTCTATGCAGTTCTCTATGCCCAGTTTCATTTAATACTGTTGCAAAACAGTATCCTGTCTGCTTGGAACAAAACAATTCAAGCTTTAGACTTGGCAATGCAGCTGTCCCCAAGAGTGTCCCAAAGCCTCACTTGCTGGTTACTAACCCAGAATCTGCTGAAAGGAAAATCTTTCAGACCAGTCATCTGGAAAGTGGTAATGACTGATGCAATCCTTTCAGGCTGGGAAGCAGTACTAGGAAAAGACACAACTTTCCAGGGACAGTGTTCAAGAACCGAAAAGAACCTTTTCCATCAATATCCTAGAGATTCGGGCAGTGCATCTGTCTCTAAAGGCCTGGACTTTCAGGTTACGGGATTTTCCTGTCAGGATTCAATCCGACAATGCCACAGCTGTGGCCTATATCAATCAGCAAGGGGGCACCGAAAGTCTCTCAGCGCAGAGAGGTGAACCATATTATAACTTGGGCAGAAGGGAATGTTTATGTGCCTATTGGCAGTTTTCATTCCAGGAGTAGAGAATTGGCAGGTGGACTGTTTGAGTCGCCAGCAGTTATTCCCAGCGGAATGGTCTCTTCACCGGTCACTGTTTGCCAAAGATGGACTCCGGACGTAGATCTTCTAGCATCCAGGTTCAACATGAAGTTAGTTAACTTTTGTGGCCAGAACAAGGGATCCATTCGCATGCCGAACGGATGCGTTGGTGACCCCATGGGATCAGTTCTCACTGATCTATGCATGATATATACCTATTCAGTTGCTGCCACGACTTCTTTGCAGGATCAAGCTGGAAAGAAAGCCGGTAATTCTGGTGGCACCAGCATGGCCCAGAAGGTCACGGTATGCAGAAAGCGTAAAGATGGCAGTGGAGGGCCCATGGTCTCTCCCACTACGGCCAGATCTGCTCTCACAGGGACCGATCTTCCATTCTTTACGGTCTCTAAATTTTAATGGCTTGGCTATTGAAACCCACATTCTGAAGAAACGTTTGCTTTCCAGGTCAGTTATCTATACCCTGATTAGTGCAAGGAAGCCATCTTCCAGAACTAGAGTCTGGAGGGCTTATGTATCCTGGTGTGAATCCAAAGGTTGGCATCCTCGGAGATATATCGTAGGCAGAATTCTTGCCTTTCTACAACTAGGGGTAACAATGAAATTGGCCTTGAGTACTATTAAAGGCCAAGTCTCAGCTTTATCAGTCTTGTTTCAAAAGACCACTTGCTACTCATTCTTAGTCTGGGATTTTATACAAGGGGTGACGTGGCTTATTCCGCCAGTCAAACCTCCCTTGAACCCTTGGGACTTAAACTTAGTTTTGTCTGTTACAAAAACATCCATTTGAACCAGTACAACATGTTCCCCTAGTTCTTCTGACAAGGAAGTTGGTATTTTTTGTTGCTATTTGCTCAGCAAGGAGGGTTTTGGAATTGGCTGTTCTTTCTTGTAAAGAGCCATATTTGATTCGTCATGAGGGCAGAGTGGTGTTACACCCTCATCTGGACTTTTTTTATCAAAAGTGGTTTCAGGTTTCACCTGAACCAAGATATTTTGCTGCCATAGTTTTTTCCAAAACCACGTTCCAGGGAAGTAAAAGTCACTACATTGTCTTGATGTGGTGAGAGCAGTGAAAATCTATTTTAAGGCAACTGCTCAGATTCGTAAGACTTTTATGTCTTATTTATTCTGCCAGAGGGTCCTAAAGAAAGGACAGGCAATGTCGAAATCCACTATCGCTAAGTGGATTCGGCAAGTGATAATTCAAAACGTATGATTTAAGGGGTAAGAGTCCCCCTTTTCAAGTTAAGGCGCACTCTACCAGGGTGGTTAGTGCTTTTTGGGCAGTGTGTCATCAGGCCTCCATGGCTCAGATCTGTAAGGCCGTAACTTGGTCTTCAGTGCATCATTCACAAAATTTTATCAGGTGGATGTAAGGAGGTATGAGTATATCCCCTTTGGGCGCAGTGTGCTGCAGGCAGCAGCATAAGTCCTCAAGTCTGTGGGTACCCTGCGGGTTGTCTCTCCCTCCACTCAAGTAGCATTGCTATGGGATGTCCTATTAAGTAATTAAGGCTCTGTGTCCCATGATGTACGATAAAGAAAATGGAAGTTTTATTACAGCTTGCCTGTAAACTTTTTCTTTGAGTACATCATGGGACACAGAGGTCCCGCCCCTGTTTTAGGATTTAGTATATTGCTTTGCTCCAAAAACTGATGTGCTCCTGGAAGGAGGAGGGGTTATATAGGGAGTGAACTTCCTTGATTGGGTATAACTAGTGTCAACACCTAAAGGTGGCCTATAACCCATTAAGTAATTACTTAAGGCTCTGTGTCCCATGATGTACTCCAAGAAAAAAAATTTAACAGGTAAGCTGTAATAAAAATACAATTTTTTAAGGCTGGATTCCCAGAACAGGTGGTTCTTCATCATGGGATCATTCCTGGATCAGGTCTACTGGTTCGGACACCACCTAGGTAAGCAGGAAAAGGCAGTCCTTCTCAGAAGATGTAGTTTGGTGCCCATGGTTGACGATATTGTGGAGCTTCGTCTCAGAACCCTGAAGAGGCTTTCTTTTTTTGGAGGCCAGTTCTTTCCATCTGGTAGCTCCTGGACATGGAGGAGTGGTTCATACAACAACGTGCGCCTCAGACCTTGTGTTGCGAGTGATGGATGTCCGAGGAAGGCACCATCACCCTTGGCTCTGTGCAAGCGGAACAAATTAGTCTCCTGCTGTGGATATCCTCTTCTGGTCTACAATCCCTGGGGCTCTGTCGAGTTTTCTGCAGGTGAAAACTAAGGATGAGCTCAGGTGTGTTCAACCGCACATGCAGAGCCCGCCAGGAAGTTGGCATGGCACATTGCTAATCGCAGGCAGTGAGACATTTTCCCGATCCGCGGCTGCAGAGATCGAGAAATGTCTCACTGCCTGTGATTAGCGCCGAGCAGTGCCAACTTCCTGACGGGCTCGGCACGTGCGGATTGCGAACATGCCTGTGCTCATCCTTAGTGAAAACCAGTAATTAGAAACGGGCACAAGCAACCAGAAGCATAAAGGGAAGAAATGTGTTTTCATCGCACTAATACTCCCACATTTGTAATGCAACACAGAGAAATGGCAAGCCATTGATTGGACGCTGGATGACCCAGAAGAAGGAAGTTACTTGTACCTTTGGCAAATAGGGACGTGCTAGGTGAAATGAATACATGGACGTAGGGAAATGATCAGCCATGAAACTACAAACTGCAGCTGCAACATATGAGCCTATCATTCCAAGACAAGGCAAATGACAGAGCATATAACTACACTAATACCTAGTTAAAACAACCAAAACATTTGAAAGCTTGCAATGCATTTAAGGACTTTGTTGGACTCTTTCACCCAAGGTTAGGCCCCCCTCATTTGGCTGGTTGCAGATTGGTGAAAAGTTTTTCTGGTGTTGGGTTCACTCAGGTAAATACTTTGTGGTCCTGATAGACCTCCTGTCCTTTAGGCCGGCTTCACACTGGGGTGGTGCGGGCGGCGACGGTAAAGCAGCGCTATATTTAGCGCTGCTTTACCATCGTTTTACCCGCGGTATGCGGCCGCTAGCGGGGTGGTTTTAACCCCCGCTAGCGGCCGAAAAAGGGTTAAAAACCTCCGCAAAGCGCCGCTGCAGCGGCGCTTTGCCGGCGGTATCCCCGCGGTCTCCCATTGATTTCAATGGGTAGGAGTGGTGAATACACCGCTCCAAAGATGCAGCTAGCAGGACTTTTTTTTACCGTCCTGCTAGCGCACTGCTCCAGTGTGAAAGCCCTCAGGGCTTTCACACTGGAGACACAGCAACAGCTGTTTCGGGTCAGTTTGCAGGCGCTATTTTTAGCTCAATAGCGCGTGAAAGCAGCCTTAGGCTAGAGAGGTTACTGCTTTGCTGCATCTGGAGAGTCAGGAGCATTCTTAGCCCCACATCAAGTATAGGCAGAATTATTTTATTTTATTTTTTTCATTTTTGCTGGTTACTTAACATTTTAAAGAATCTGTTTTACCCAAAGGTCTTTAAAATCGCTCTGTGGGTATGAGAACTGTTTAGGCAGGTACACAAACTTAATGGCTATGCAGCAGTTTGATATTGTGATGCTGTCATGAAATGGAAGTTTACAAAATGGTTTGAATTTTTTAGTAATCCGTAGTTTTTTTTGTGTGTAGGCCCTTGCCTTTTTAGCGGCTGGGTTAGAATTTAGTTTAACAAGAGTTTTGCATGTGCTCGAAGTGAAGGTGCTGATTTGTTTGGTTGTCCGCTATCTGACTGTAAAAGCATTGTGTAAATGTCTTATTTGTTAAAGCGGAAATTAAGTGCTATTTTTGATTATAGCCTATAACACAAGTGTAGTGACTACTAGTTTCTGTAAAGCTTTAGTCAGTTTTCAGATCATACTTTATTTTTTTAGGCGTTTAAGCCCAATCCCTGGTAAAAAGTTTTCCCATGCAGTGGGACTGTGCCACTGCACTGCATGGGTCAACTGCTCATTTTTTGTCTAGGGGATTGGAGAAAGATATACAGTTGTACTCATAAGTTTACATACCCTGGCAGAATTTGATTTCTTGGCCATTTTTCAGAGAATATGAATAACACACAAACTTTTCTTTCACTCATGGTTAGTGTTTGGCTGAAGCCATTTATTATCAATCAACTGGTGTTTACTCTTTTTAAATCATAATGGCAACAGAAACTACCCAAATGACCCTGATCAAAAGTTTTTACATACCCCAGTTCTTAATACTGTGAATTGCCCCCTTTAACATCAATGACAGCTTGAAGTCTTTTGTATTTGTGGATGAGGCTCTTTATCTTCTCGGATGGTAAAGCTGCCCATTTCTCTTGGCAAAAAGCCTCCAGTGCCTGTAAACTCTTGGGCTGTCTTGCATGAACTGCACGTTTTGAGATCTCCCCAGAGTGGTTCAATGATATTGAGGTCAGGAGACTGAGATGGTCACTCCAGAACCTTCAGTTTATTCTGCTGTAACCAATGGCAGGTCGAGTTGGCTTGTGTTTTGGATCATTGTCGTGTTGGCATGTCCAAGTACGTCCCATGCGCAGCTTCCTGGCTGTTCCTCCAGTATTTTTTGATAACATACTGCATTCATCATACTTCATTAGTTTGAACACTGCTGATTGGCATTCTCAATTCCTTGGATATCTTTTTATATCCCTTTCCTGTTTTATACAGTTAAACTACCATTTCTCACAGATCCTTTGACAATTCTTTTTGCTTTCTCCATGGCTCAGAATCCCAAAACGTCAGTGCAGCATTGATTGAAAGATGCAGGGGTCTGTTAGGAGTCCAGAAACGCATTGACCACACACACACACACACACACACACACACACACACACACACACACACACACACACACACACACACACACACACACACACACACACACCACACACTACAAGCAAACAGATCACAGGTGAGGATGGTTAACTTTTTAATAGCCATTCAAGCCCCTTGGTGTCAACTTGTGTGCATGTTATCAGGCCAAAATCACCAGGGTATGTAAACTTTTCCGTGTGTGTGTGTGTGTGTGTGTGTGTGTGTGTGTGTGTGTTTTTTTTTTTTTTTTTTCTGTTGCCATTATTTAAAAAGAACAAAGTTGATTGATAATAAATGGCTTCAGCCAAACACTAACCATGAGTGAAAAATGTTTGTTTATCATTCATATTCTCTCAAAAATGGCCAATAAATCATAAATTCTGCCAGGGTATGTAAACTTATGAGCACAACTGTACTTGCCTAATCCTCCGATCCTCCCTGCACAAGACCAGTCCATGTGGCTCTTGTGTTGTGGACTATTCCTGATGTCATCACGCCCATACTCCTGCTCTGGATGTCTGGAACAGTCCACTGCTCGATCGTGGAGGATCAGGTGTGTATAAGCTTTCTCCAGTTTTCTAAACAAAAACGAGCAGTTGACCTGTGTTTTTTATTTTGCCTGGAGTTGGGCTTTGAAGGACAGGTGTACCTTCTTCTTTTTTTTTTTTTTACTACCACTTTGCAACCTTTACTTCTCCTATCTACTTAGCTTTGTTCTAGTCTAGTTGACTCTAGGACAGCTCCAAAAATAAGCAGAAAAAAACTTGAAAGTGCTAGGTGTATTTTTAGCGTGTGTAGAGGGATAGATGGCTAGCTTATCTATATAGTACATACACACTATATTTGTGTGTATAGGTTAGGCTCCTTCCACACTGGCCAGATCATTTTTCTCAGCAGGGGATCCGTCCGCTCGCTAAACTCTGCTGAGCAGAGAATCTGGGTGACAGGTGCATGTCTGCTCAATTTATGCAGAACGATACAGCCACACAGCCTGCTCTGCTCTATGGGCAGTCAGATGTAAATGGACCGGCTATCAATCTGGCCAGATGGAGGGGTACGGTCCCACTTTTTATTTTTTGCCAGGAGGTAGCTGGGTATAAATGGCCCATAGAGAATAGAGGGTCCAATCTGGTCTCCCTGAAAAAACGCACAGTCCTAACAATCAAACCTCTTGTGTGAAAGGGGGCTAAAGTTAATTTGCTGATTTGAGGTGGCCAACTCACACTTGCGCACACTCTCTCTGAAGGGTCAAATTTTGTACAATGCTGTGTAATTAATGTGGTTTGTAAACTACCACCTTGTAAGCAACTCATTGTGTTTAAGCTGGAAATGTAAGGCAAAACATTTGTGTATAGAAATTAAATTGGCCCTAAATGCCTCCCCCCCCCCCCCCCCCCCTTTCATGAGTGTTCACATAATCTCTGTTCTCAGCTGCATAAGAGCTGGGGGAGGAGAAACACACTGATCTTCCCAGTGAATGGCTGTGCAGGAGGGGTGTGTTAGGACAAGTCTGATCATTGGAGGAGAGCAGGCTTAGTGTGGTCAGTTTTTAATAGGAAAGCAGGTACTGATAGGGACACCAGGGATTTCACACATGGGAAGCAATACAAAGAGAACAGTATACTTTTTTTCTCATACTAGTAGATGGTACAGCAGGCACGTATCGGGAACATGAAATGTTGGGTTTTTCATATTCTTTAACCACTTCTCCGCCCACTGTCAAATGACTGCTGGGTGGTGCGGCTCTCGTTCTGGGTGGAAGTCCATATGACGGCCTCCCAGAATGACTGCTCTCGTGTGCCCGTGGGGGCGAGCAGTGCAGCGATCGTGGCCATGCCGTTTTGGCTCTATAGAGAGCCGCGGCTCTTTAACCACTTCCCGCCCGGTCAATAGCAGATTGACGTCCGGGAAGTGGTTTCGTTATCCTGACTGGGCGTCATATGACGTCCTTCAGGATAACAGCCGCCGCGCGCCCGTGGGGGCGCGCATCGCGGCGATCGGTGGAGCGGTGTGTCAGTCTGACACACCGCTGCACTGATCTCGGTAAAGAGCCTCCGGCGGAGGCTCTTTACCATGTGATCAGCCGTGTCCAATCACGGCTGATCACGATGTACACAGGAAGAGCCGTTGATCGGCTTTTCCTCATTCGCGTCTGATAGACGCGAGTAGAGGAGAGCCGATCGGCGGCTCTCCTGACAGGGGGGGTATGCGCTGATTGTTTATCAGCGCAGCCCCCCCTCAGATGCCCACACTAGACCACCAGGGAAGCCCCCAGGACCACCAGGGAAGCCCCCAGCATGTGGATGGCCAGGTACATCCCCCATGGCCATCCACATGTTAAAAAAAAAATGCAAAAAATATGCCAATCAGTGCCCACAGATGGGCACTGATTGGCACATCATTTAATTAAAAAAAAAGTTAAAAAAAGGGATGCCCAGCAATGCCACCCATCAGTGTCATCAGTGCCACCTATCAGTGCCCATCCGTGCCCACCCATGCCACCTATCAGTGCCGCCTGAGTGCCCGTCAGTGCCGCCTATGAGTGCCCATCATCAGTGCCACCTCATCAGTGCCCACCTATCAGTGCCCATCCATGCCACCTATCAGTGCCGCCTATGAGTGCCCGTCAGTGCCGCCTATGAGTGCCCATCAGTGCCGCCTTATCGGTGCCCATCAGTGCCGCCTTATCGGTGCCCATCAGTGCCGCCTTATCGGTGCCCATCAGTGCCGCCTTATCGGTGCCCATCAGTGCCGCCTTATCGGTGCCCATCAGTGCCGCCTTATCGGTGCCCATCAGTGCCGCCTTATCGGTGCCCATCAGTGCCGCCTTATCGGTGGCCATCAGTGCCGCCTTATCGGTGGCCCATCAGTGCCGCCTTATCGGTGGCCATCAGTGCCGCCTTATCGGTGGCCATCAGTGCCGCCTTATCGGTGGCCATTAGTGCCGCCCTGTCAGTGCCCGTCATTGAAGAAGAAAACGCACTTATTTACAAAAAAAATTAACAGTGACAGAAAAACTTGTTTTTTTGCTAAATTTTCCATCTTTTTTTGTTTGTTGCGCAAAAATAAAAATCGCAGAGGTGATCAAATACCACCAAAAGAAAGCTCTATTTGTTGGAACAAAATGATAAAAAATTTGTTTGGGTACAGAGTAGCATGACCGCGCAATTGTCATTCAAATTGCGACATCGCTGAAACCTGAAAATTGGCTTGGGCGGGAAGGTGTCTAAGTGCCTGGTATTGAAGTGGTTAACCATCTGATCGGTTGTATTTTAATCACAGCCAGTCACACGTAAACATAGAGATGCCGATAATCTGCGCTCCTCGCCTCACACTGACAGAGGGAGAGGAGAGACTATCAGCGGCATCTCCTCACAGAGGACATCTAGGGATGTGATCAGGGCACTGATCATCAGTGCCCTGATTACAATTAAGTGCTCACCACTGTCGGCAATCAGTTCCCACCTTTTGCCCGCAAGTGCCAGAAATCATTGGCCATTAGCGATGCCAGTCAGTGCTGCCCCTCCTGATCTCAGCATAGTTGTCACGGCGGTCGCAGACACAATGGAACCAGAGACAAATTGCATCCTGTGAGCATATGAAAAGTATTTGATCTACCTACCTCTGAGTTTCCCTCCTTGATGCGAGTTCCCTGAGGGGACAGTGTGTCAACATCCCCAGACGTGTATGTACATCTGTACTGGTATGTTGTCACCATAAGTCTTGACTACTCATTTGGCTTATGCCTTGTTGCATCCATTAGCTCTGGTAAGCCTCCTTATGTTGGTGATGGCTTCTATCGTCATCTTCTCTTCACATTTGTTTTCCTATTGATGTCTGGATGTTGATATTCATCTACCTGGATCAACATCACATCTCAGTCTTTTTTTATCCGTGGATTATTTTCAATTATTCACTATCAGTGTGGACTTTATTTAATATACTTATTGATGTCTTCACATGTCTATATTGTTTAGAGTGTTTACCATTAATCTTCTGTTTGTATACAGTCTTATTCATTACGACCGTTCTGATTTAGTGCTGCACATTTTATATACTTTTTATTTTTTATTTTTTTTTCTCACTGATTATCGGTGCCTTGATTACAATTAAGTGCCCACCAATGTGTGCAATGTGTGCCCACCAATGCCAGCAATCAGTGGCCATTAGTGATGCCAGTCAGTGCTGGCTATCGGTAATGCCCACCAGTGCTGCATATTGGTGCTGCCTCATCAGCGCCCATCAGTGAAGGAGAAAAATTACTTATTTACAAAATTTACTGAGAAACTAAAACTTTTTTTATATTTTTTTCAACATTTTTGTTTTTTTTAGGGAAAAAAAAAAACAGTGATTTGGATACCACCAAAAGAAAGTTATTTGTGTGAAGAAAACGATAAAAATTTCACATGGTTAGGGTAGCATGACCACGCAATTGTCATTCAAAGTGTGGCAGCGCTGAAAGCTGAAAAATTGCCTGGGCAGGAAGGGGGTGTAAGAACCCTGTATTGAGGTGGTTAATTTCCCTCATGTTTGTTATATACTTGTATACTGTAATGTTTTGAATGTAGTGTCCTAAAAAAAGATTATCCTCCCCAGACATCTATGTCCAAGAATGTACTCACCCCAATGACTATACCCATTACAAAGTCCTCTGGGTCCAGATTCCGGAACAGCGTGGAAGGGCTGAACCAGGAGGTTGAGATTATCATTAAAGAAACTGGAGAGAAGGAAGAACAGCTCATGGTAAGTGCAGATCGTTTTTCACTTTGGAGCCATATCCCAGTAATTGGTTCTTGATGGTAATTTGTTTTACCATTGGGAAGGCTCTATTCATTTTTCTTCGCTGCACATGGAATCAAGAAGCATTTTTATTTTTTTAAGATTTCACCCTCCATATTATGGGTTTGTTAAGGAGGGTGGGTTGCTCCAATATTCATCTTGAAGCATATATCCTTGTGGTTTCCCAGCATGGAGAATGCTCAGGCCTTCCTGATGTCAATGGGAACATTACAATGATTTTCCAGCATCTGCATCCTCAGGTAAGTTGTTGCTGTGTGTGGTTTTCTTAATTCTTTGTTTTTTTTTTTGTTTTAAGAACAGAGTGCTGTTGAATATTCATTACCTTTATAGTTTTAAAACATAATTATTGCAGAGCTTTATACATTTGTATTTGACATTTTCATATAATACTTGATTTACCCATTATTTTATGTTGTGCAAGTCTTAAAGAGAATCTGCTTTTCAAAAAACAATAAAAAAAATACTGTGCATCACTACTAAATGTCTTGTAATTTCCAATAGAATGTTTTGTTTTATAAATTCTAGTATAGGATTTAAAGTCATTTTTCCTTTGGTGTTCAGTAGTGTTGAATATGGATGAGGGGAATCAAAACACAGGGTAGCTGCAGTTAGCCTTGGCCGTCAGATGCACTGCTTTATAGAAAAGGGAGGTGGAATCCTGTTGCAAAATACAAAACAATGGATACACTTGGTATCTTATTTATGAGTGAATTATTAAAAATGGATTTGATTTGTTCTATCCATCTTTAAGCTAATTTATTGAATTTATCATTCCAACAGTGCACTTGTCTTAAACGTCGTCTCCCTTTTCAGTAATGTAGTATTTTTCTCCACTTGCTGCTTCAGACAATGATCCTTGTTTGTGAATGTTTATTCACTGGGAAATGCACACATATTCCATTTTCCCACAATCCTTGTTAGCTGCATATATTCCATTGCAGTGTTGCATAAATAAAAAGGCATCAAACAGTGCTGTTTGTGATAATTCTATGGATTCTCTTTAACATTTGCAATTTGCAAGCCTAACAGTATTAATTTAAAATTATCAAATCGACCACCTACTTCTTTCTTCTAATGTCTTCTCAAGGAGAAAAGCTTAATTTGTGTAGTCTTTCAATTTTTCATTTGCCATCCAAGTTTTTTTTTTTTTTTTTTTTTTGTCTAAGTTTTGGTGAAAAGATACTTTTTGTTGTATACAGTCCTAATTCTTCAGTATGTGCTACTGCAGATCTTGTTTATCAAATTGTTTCCCATGGCAAACATTGTTGTGTTTTTTTTCTAAACTGTACCAGAATAATTGACATTTAGTTATGAGATCTATATTTTTATTTATAATAGGGCCAGTCACTGGCACACATCTATAATATGCTCTTGTATGTTTCTGCATCTGTGCGAGGTTACTTGCATTTGACAATTATGACATTTTTCTAAACCCTGAAGAACTTAAGTTTTCCTAAAGCTGGCCATACACCATACAATTTTCTTCAATTTTCTTTAGATTTACCTTCAACTCTGTAGTGCAAGGGCCTGCCTGATGGCATACAAATTGAAAGGGTTTAGGTTTGACCTCATATTATATGGTTTTGGTAAATCTAAAGGAAAGTTGAACAAGAAAATTGTATAGTGTATGGCCAGCCTTAGGCTCACATTGGCCTATAATGCGTAATTGAAGAGAAGTGTGTACACCAGGCATTTACTAATCTTTTCAAAGCCTACAGTAGTATATTAAGTTCTTTGTATACATTATTTTTAGGACTTAAGGTAACCATTTTTGTTTTTAGTTAGTTATTAAATATTCAAATGCTATATTTTTTTTCTGTTCTCTTTTGCAGCAGGTAGGTGGTGCTCTTGAGGTTGCTCATTACCACTTGTATTGGGTAATTTAGGCTCGATTCACACTGCCGCGACTTGGGATTCGACTTGTGAGACTCAAGTAAGGGGACATGTGAAATCCCATTTTTAGTCAATGAGAACTGTTCTAATTGGCACTACAGAAGTCGCTCTGAGACAATGTTCCTGTACTACTTTAAGGCGACTTCTATCCAATTAAAGTCTATGGGCACAAGTCCAAGTTGGAACCTCATCTTAATGTGATTTGGATTCAACATTTACAGGAAGATTACCCAGGAATTCCCTGAAGTTGCTTCAAGTGGCATAAAGTCACTGATGTCACCTGGCAAAGTCGCACAACTTTCAGGTCGTGGCAGTTTGAACCAAGTCTTACTGCTATGCTGTGAGTAGTTTGGCCTGTGTAATTTTTATCTGCTTTTTTAGGTCTATTCACAGCACACCCAGCTAAATTGGTCACAGGTGAGGGAATGACACCCTTCCCTTTCTGCTAGCTCTTCTTGCTATAAAGATCTTGCCTATAGAATTTCTTATAAATGAAATAACTCTGGTGATTTAAAAGTGTATAACAAGGCAAAAATGTATTACATTTAAAACAAACACAAATATACCAGAAATATAGTGTGCTCCTACCACCTTGGGCATGGCAACATGGTGGATTTTTAGCTCTGGCGTTCATAGCACATGTCACTACATTTTTGATGGATTACAAAGAACCCAGGTCTCGCCCCAACCCCTTCTTGTGCACAGATAAAGAGCAGGAAGTCATCAGCTCACATAATTTCTAGCAGGATCAACAGGTATCTTTGCACTTTAAAAGCGTTTTATATCGGTTCTATAAGTATATTTCCAAAAGGGAAGCAAATTGGATGGATTAGTTTTTAAGGGTTATGTTATGAAACATTAAAATCTAGGGGTGAATAAATCTTTGGACTTGTTAGTAAATCGATGGTTTTATGTAAAAATTGTGCTTATCTGCAAATCCTTTGGTTTTCTGTGCTCACCCTGGCCTATGGCTGTTCAACTTCCAGAAGACCACTGTAAAAAATAAAACTGGAAGTTGTGCATGTTACCATAATTATCAGATGGTCAAGGCAAATGTCTTAATTTTTATGAAGTACATGATTCTCTTCTTTGGCTCTGGGGCGCTTGTGCACCGAGGGAGCCAATCAGCGGGTACGGCAGCTGCAATGTAAACAAGGCAGACCACTTATCTGCCTAAAAGGAAAATGGAGATCTCTGTTTTCCTTTAGTCAAAGCAATCCCCCTACTGTTAGAAAGCACACAAAGGGAACACATTTAACCCTTTGATTCCCCTGTTAACCCCGTCCCTGCCAGTGTATTTATACAGTGACCGTGTATATTTTTAGCACCGATCACTGGTTTGGTGTCACTGGTCCCCAAAAAAGTGTCACTTAGTGTCACTTAGTGTCAGATTTGTCCACAGCAATGTCACAGGCCTGCTAAAAATCAATGATCGCCGCCATTACTAGTAAAATATGTTAAAAAAAAATAAAGTCCCTAAATCTATCCCATGGTTTTGTAGACGCTATAACTTTTGCGCAAACCAATATATACGCTTGTTGTGAATTTTTTTACCAAGAAATATGTAGCAGAATACATATTGGCCTAAATTTATGAATACATTTGATTTTTCTTTTCCAAGTTAAAAAAAAAAAAAAAAAATTTTATAGCAGAAAGTAAAAAAAAGTTTTTTTTTTTTTTTTTTTTTTAAATTGGTCTTTTTGTTTTATAGTGCAAAAAAAAAAAAAAAAAAACCCAGAGGTGATCAAATACCACCAAAATAAAGCTCTTTGTAGAAAAAATACTTTTTTTTTTTTTGGGTACAGTGTCGCACGACCGCCCAATTGTCAATTTAAGTATCGCAAAAAATTGCCTGGTCAGGAAGGGGAGAAAACCACCTGGAACTGAAGTGGTTAAAATACACCTGCCCTTTTTTCCATAACCTTTCTTATAAATTGGAAGAAAAAAAAAACAGGCCCTTTCTGCGTTCAGTCATAAAAAGCCTTTAGTGTAGTTATGAAAGCTGATTTTTACCTTCTATGTCCTATTTGTTCACTTGAATATGCTTAAAGCGGACGTAAAACCCATCCAGCACGTGCCAGAAATGTAACACTCCAATTTGTTGTGCTTTCAACCAAACTGTCAAACCATCCAATGGCTGATGTTATAACTGATCACATTTGCAGCATCATGGCAGTTGTAGGCTAAGATGGCAGCCTCCTTGGCTGAACTGGGGGGTTTACTTACACTTTAAGAGCCTATTCACACTATTTGCGCTGCATTATACTGCGCTTTAACATGCTATGCATTCTGCTTATTCATTTGAATCGGCTGCCTAATGCCCAGAAATCCACCAAAAGAGGTGAATGTAGCATTTTTTTTGCAGTGCATTGCAATATGCACTAGTGCGTTACAACACCTAGGGGTTGATTTACTGAAGGCAAATACACTCTGCACTTGGATTTGCCGTCGCTGTAGATCTGAGGGGAATCTCTGCTGATTTTATCATCCAATCATGTACAAGAAAAAAATACTGTTTTTTTGTTTTGTTTCCTTCTGCTTGCATGTCCCCCTCGGATCTACAGTGACTGCATTTCCTAGTGCACTTGCAGTTCACTTGGACGTGCACAGTAGATTTGCCTTTAGTAAATAACCCCTATAGCCTCACAAATTATCAACATGGTGCATTGTGCCATTTTAGAATGAATAGCACCACTGTGCATAATGTGCTTTGCATTGCCTTAGTAGAACAATGTCAATCTGGCCTAAATGGAACACAAAGTTCAGTTTTTCTCACTTCATTACAAAGCCTGCGAAACTGAACATGTGTGACTTTAAAACAAAAAATGGTTTTCTTGTTATAATTCCAGGACTTTTACTAGAGGTTGGTAACCTCTCCTATCAAATTTTCTTTAGTATAGACAAATCTGTAGTGGGAAAAATGCAAGCTGCCATTATGACCTGCTAAAAAATTTTAGTTTCCAGGTTTTTGTTGGCTTCAGTATTTTTTGGGTCTGATGCTGAACAAAGTCATCCAGCGAAGTCAAAATGAACTCTGAATTCCTGATCTTCATGCTTTTTCCTGGTCATCGTCTAAGGCTGCGCGTACTTCATTTTTAGTCTTGTGTTTTCTACTGAAATCAATAGAAATGCATATGTTAAAAAACATGTACCTGTTAACCCTGCCTCGAACACTGAAGGTTAGAATTGCAGCCAGGTAACAAATGTCTTCAGAAGAGGTCAGCAAAAGCAGTGTGCTCATTTCCATTAATAAAGGTTTCTTTTAACCTCCTAGAGATCTGTGCTATAGCTGAATGACGGCTACAGCGAGGACCTGCTTTGCAGGGACTACGTCTATTCACGTAGTCCCGTGCACGAGTGGCCTGCGCGCCCCCTGTGATCAGCGAGTCTGTGAGACTGTGAGCTGGATCACAGATCTGAGTAAGGGGTCGATCCCGACCCCCTTACCACGTGATCAGCTGTCAGCCAATGACAGCTGATCATGTGCTGACAACACAGCCACTAATCTGCTATTTTTCCTCCTCACGCTGACAGCACGAGGAAAAAAAAGCCGATCACCGGCGGCCGTGAGAGGGACATCAGTCCCGATCACGGGAAGCTGGCGCCAGCTCATTGGTGCCCACCTGTGCCCCCTGCCAGTGCCACCTAACAATGGGCAACAGTGCCACCCATCAGTGCCTCAACAGTGCTGTACCTCAGTGCCCATCTGTGCCACCCAGCGCATATCAATGAAGGAGGAAAAATGACCTGTTTGCAAAATTTTATAACAAACTATTAAACACAATTTTATTTTTTATTTTTAATTTTGCATCTTTTTTTGTTTAGCAAAAAATAAAAATCCCAGCTGTAATTAAATACCACCAAAAGAAGGCTCTATTTTGGGGGAAAAAAAAATATGAAAACTTTTTTTATTTTGGTACAGTGTAGTATGACCGCGCAATTGTCAATCAAAGTGCGTCAGCTCTGAAAAGGGGTCTGGGCAGGAGGGGGTTTAAGTGCCCTGTAAGCAAGTGGTTAAAGGTGGTACAAAACCCTAGTAGGATAGCTGAAACGACAACTAGGTATCATTTTTTTTTTTTTTTGGTCCCAACACTTTCCTTGATTTGGGCTTGTTCAGGGGCAGTGATTTTATTGCTTATTGGCTTTCATTGATCTGCCTTGACTTCTTTTTAAGGAGCAACTTAACTAAGCACAAGCTCTATTTATATCAGAACAGACATTACATAAAGCCATTACAATTTTAGAGAAAAAAGTTTTCATGAACGTAAAATGGTGTTCACAAGCTTACGTCTGTTTTCTACACCTGCAGGGATGTAATGTTCCTATGTATGCCAACACTCCTCTTTGCATGTGCATGCTTGTTCATAGTGAGTTGGGTGCATTCACAAGTCTAGCGCATCTCACTGGAACCCAGTAATGAGAATCCAGGAAAAAACAACTCCCTAGATATACTGGCCCCTAATGATACATTTAATTTGTACATATTTAACTGTTTTGCTAAAACATATTTTCAGCTATGGTGCTATGTGAGCCATGGGGCAAGATAGTGCTCATAAATTGTAACCACCATACAGTGACTCCTGCAACAATGCTGAGGCCTGGAATTGCTAAAAATTCAATGTTTTACATTTTTATTTATTAAAGCGGTTCTGCACACATTTCATTTAGTAAATCTCTTTGCCTTCCAAATCAGGCAAAGAGTACTAAATGAAATGTGTGTTTTTTTTTTTTTTCCACTTACCTTGATAATCGCTGACTTCCTGTCCTCTGCGGCGGTGGGCGGGGTCTCTGCGTCGATCGTCGCCAGGCCGCACTGTCTCCTGGGATCTGGTGTCATTGTTCCCAGGAGTCAGTGCGGACATCTTCCGACATCTCGCGAGATGTCGGCCACATCTTCCGACATCTCGCGAGATGTCGGCCACATCTTCCGACATCTCGCGAGATGTCGGCCACATCTTCCGACATCTCGCGAGATGTCGGCCACATCTTCCGACATCTCGCCGGAGAACGTGAGCTGCACTTCGCCGTTACTGCGCACGCGTGAGATCGGCGCAGTAACGGCGGTGCATGCTGGGCCATCTGAAGTGCCTGTGTGGGTTCAAATGCCCACAGGCAAGATGGCCCCCAGCATGAAAAAAATTCTACAACTCATCAATCTTTTTGAAAGAAGCTGCTGCCGGTTTTCATCAAAGGACACGTGAGTACCTAAACTGCATTGCATAAGCCATTGCAGTAAAAAAAAAAAAAAAAAAAACATAAAGACAGTGCAGAACCGCTTTAAGGAGGACTGTGGGGTTTGAAAAAAAAAAACACAAGCACATTCTGCAACAGCAGTCCCTTGTCAGCTCTAACACCCAAGAACTAGCAATTCATGCTGATCTGTTCTTGGTCTGAAAAGTGTGGTGACTTTTTTAGTCGCCACTCTGCTCCTCCAGCACACACTGAATCGCTGGGCTGGAGAGGGGACAGGAGCAGCTGTCTGCAGCTTTCAGTGGCAAGTTGAGAGGCTGAGCTAGCTGCTGTTTAAGAATCCGGGTAAGTCCTGACAATATTGTCCTTGCAGGTCCTAGAGAGGCTCTCCCACATCAGCTAGTGGGCAGTGGCCCGCTATTAGCTGACTCTGGGTCACGGGAGAGCAAAAGTAAGTACACTCCTGTGACCCACAAGAGAAGTATGGCCAAAAAGTCTTTGATCATACTTCCCTTTTGTGAATTTGGGGCAGCATACACTCATAGAATGAAATGCAGAATACATACTGGGGTTTATTTACTAAAGGCAAATCCACTTTGCACTACAAGTGCACTTGGAAGTGCAGTCACTGTAGATCCAAGGGGAACAGGCAAGGAAAATAGCATTTTTGCTTGTACATGATTGGATGATAAAATCAGCAGAGCTTCCCCTCATTTCAGCTCTTCCCCTCAGATTTACAGCGACTGCACTTCCAAGTGTGCAGAGTGGACTTTCCTTTAGTAAATCAACCCGTGTGTGTGTGTGTGTGTGTGTGTGTGTGTGTGTGTGTGTATATATACAGTATCTCGCAAAAGTACACCTCACATTTTTGTAAATATTTTATTATCTTTTCATGTGGCAACACTGAAGAAATGACACTTTGCTACAATGTAAAGTAGTGAGTGTACAGCTTGTATAGCAGTGTAAATTTGCTGTCCCCTCCAATATAACTCAACACACAGCCATTAATGTCTAAACCGCTGGCAACAAAAGTGAGTACACCCCTAAGTGAAAATGTCCAAATTGGGCTCAAAATGTCTATTTTGTGTGGCCACCATTATTTTCCGGCACTGCCTTAACCCTCTTGGGCATGGAGTTCACCAGAGCTTCACAGGTTGCCACTGGAGTCCTCTTCCACTCCTCCATGATGACATCACGGAGCTGGTGGATGTTGGAGACCTTGCGCTCCTCCACCTTCCTTTTGAGGATGCCTCAGAGATCCTCTGTTGGCCAGTCCATCACCTTTATCCTTAGATTCTTTAGCAAACCAGTCATCTTGGAGGTGTGTTTGGGGTCATTATGTTGGAATACTGCCCTGTGGCCCAGTCTCCGAAGGGAGTGGATCATGCTCTGCTTCAGTATGTCACAGTACATGTTGGACTTCATGGTTCCCATTAATGAACTGTAGCTCCCCAGTGCCCGTAGAACTCATGCACTCATGACACTCCCACCACCATACTTGACTGTAGGCAAGACACGCTTGTTTTTGTACTCGCCACACAAGCTTGACACCATCTGAACCAAATAAATGTATCTTGGTCTCATCAGACCACAGGACATGGTCTGATGAGACAGGACATGGTTCCAGGAATCCATGTCCTTATTCTGCTTGTCTTCAGCAAACTGCAGGCTTTCTTGTGCATCATCTTTAGAAGAGGCTTCCTTCTGGGACAGCCGTGCAGACCTATTTGATGCAGTGTGCAGCATATGGTCTGAGCACTGACAGGCTGACCCCCCACCCCTTCAACCTCTGCAGCAATGCTGGCAGCACTCATACATCTATTTTCCAAAGACAACCTCTGTATATGACACTGAGCACGTGCACTCAACTTCTTTGGTCGACCATGGCAAGGCCTGTTCTGAGTGGAGCCTGTCCTGTTAAACCGCTATATGGTCTTGGCCACCGTGCTGCAGCTCAGTTTCAGGGTCTTGGAAATCTTCTTATAGCCTAGGCAATCTTTATGTAGAGCAACAATTCTTTTTTTCAGATCCTCAGAGTTCTTTGCCATGAGGTGCCATGTTGAAGTTCCAGTGACCAGTAAGAGCGATAACACCAAATTTAACACGCCTGCTCCCAATTCACACCTGAGACCTTGTAACACCAACATGTCGCATGACACCAGGGAGGGAAAATGGGTAATTGGGCCCAGTTTGGACAGTTTCACTTTTGTTGCCAGAGGTTTTTACCTTAATGGCTGTGTTATTTTGAGGAGACCACAAATTTACAGTTATACAAGCTGTACACTTACTACTTTACATTGTAGCAGATTGTAATTTCTTCAGTGTCACATGAAAAGATATATAATATATATACAAAAATGTGAGGGGTGTACTCACTTTTGTGCGATACTGTGTATATATTACACACACTTGCCAAAATTATTGGGATGCCTGCCTTTACACGCATATAAACTTTAATGGATTCCCAGTCTTAGTCCATAGGGTTCAATATTGTGTTGGCCCACCCAGGGCTGTCTTAATAGCATCATGGGTCCCTGGGCAAAGTAATGCGCTGGGGCCCCTACAATGGAGAACACGCAGGTAAATGGACATCAGTTGGGTAGGAGGCAGACAAGCGGAGCTTCCCCCTTTTGGGTGGAGCTCCGCATTAACTACATGAAAAATTACATACATAAAGTAACAAAGCTGTCCTGTGCATATAATATATATCTGCTAGATTGATGCCTCCCCAGCACTCTGACCCGTCTACATCCCAGATAT
Source organism: Lithobates sylvaticus (assembly GCA_028564925.1). Lineage (NCBI taxonomy): Eukaryota > Metazoa > Chordata > Amphibia > Anura > Ranidae > Lithobates > Lithobates sylvaticus. The sequence continues at coordinate 128,253,892 of CM053031.1, forward strand.
CCCCCCCCCCCCAGAACTGTGACCCCCCCCCCTCTACACCCTAGATATCCCCCCCAGCACTTTTACCATAGGATACCGCTTGTGTTGTGACCCCCCACTACAGCCCTGATACCCCCTACACTGTGGCCTCTACATCCCTGATACTTCTAGCACTATAGCCACCCAAGCTACCCCAAGCATTGCTACCCCCTATACACCCCAGATCCCCCCTCAGCATTGTTTTCCCCCATACACCCTTGATATCCCCCAGCACCATTATCCCATCCATGTAGTACCCCCTTTTCCAGTGGAGATACAGTGCATGTGAACTTTTGGCTATGTGCCCACCTTCAGCATTGGACTCGCCTATACCAAACAAGCAGGTGGAGGAGGGAGCATCCCTCCGGGCATTCCAAGCCCTTCGGTGCAAACAGTGCTGGACAGCTGGGCTCACCATGACACCATCCACAATGCAAATTCTGCATGTCGGCTTCAGTGCTGCCGACTCAGCAGCTTCAACTCCAGCTCCTACCCCGCAGCCTTCAAGTCCCGAGCATTCAAGCTGCATGGGGCAGGGTCAGAGCATCACTGGCGCTCCGGCCCTGCCACTCCCTGCTGGCTGTGAAATGGGTATCGTTCTGCACGTCTCACCGCTGCCAACCTACCTCCCCTGTGTATCCATCACTCTCAGTGCCGTCATGGGGCCCCTAAATTTGGGGCAGCGTGGGCTCAAGGACCAGCTGCTTTGGGGAAAGTGCAGGGGCCCTCCATGCAGTTGGGGCCCATGGGCAGTGCCCACTCATTAAGACAGCCCTGGGCCCACCCTTTGCAGCTATATCAACTTCAACTCTTTTAGGAAGGCTGTCCACAAAGTTTAGGAGTGTTTATGGGAATGTTTATTCATTCTTCCAGAAGTGTATTTGTGAGTTCAGGCACTGATGTTGGATGAGAAGGCCTGGCTCGCAGTCTCTGCTCTAATTCATCCCAAAGGTGTTCTATCGGGTTGAGGTCGGGACTCTGCGCAGGCCAGTCCAGTTCCTCAACTCCAAACTCGCTCAGCCATGTCTTTATGGACCTTGTTTGTGCACTGGTGCACAGTCATGTTTGGAATAGGAAAGGGCCATCCCCAAACTGTTCACACGAAGTTGGGAGCATGAAATTGTCCAAAATGTCTTGGTATGCTGATGCCTTAAGTGTTCCCTTCACTGGAACGAAGGGGCCAAGCCCAAGCCCTAAAAACAACCCCACACCGCAATCACCCCTCCACCAAAGGATTTGGACCAGTGCACAAAGCAAGGTTCATAAAGACAGATTAGCGAGTTTGCGGTGGAACTTGACTGGCATGCAGAGTGTCTTTACCTCAACCAGATGGAACACCTTTGGGATGAATTAGTGCAGAGACTGCGAGCCAGGCCTTCCCGTCCAAAATCAGTGTCTGACCTCACAAAAGTGCTTCTGGAAGAATGGTCAAACATTCCCATAGACGCACTCCTAAACCTTGTGGCCAGCCTTCCCAGAAGAGTTGAAGCCATTATAGCTTCAAAGAGTTCATGTGCGTGCAAAGGCAGGCGTCCAATACTTTTGGCAATATAGTATGTGTATATATAATGTGTGTGTATGTGTGTGGCTATAGATAGATATATCTATATCATCTCTATCCCCTGCAGATTTAGTAAATTTGCCCCTTTTTTTTTTTTTTTTTTTTTTTTATCATAGGTGTAATTTAAATGATAGAGACAGAATATCAACCGAAAATCCAGAAAAAACAAACAAATGCTATAAATTAAGTTGCAGTTCAGTGAGTAAAATAGGTATTTGATCCCCAAACAAAACATGACTCAGTACTTGTTGGGGAAATCCTTGTTGGCAAGCAGAGGTAAGACGTTTCTCGTAGTGACCAGGTTTGCACACATCTCGTGAGGGATTTTGGTCCACTCTTCTTTACAGATCTTCTCTAAATCACTTCAGCCCTGGAACGATTTGCCCCCTTAATGACCAGGCCATTTTTTGCAATGCGGCATTGCCTCGCTTTAACTGACGTGTGTGTGTGTGTGTGTGTGTGTGTGTGTTATTAATCTCTATGTATGTTGTATAGTACAGTGGATCCAAAAAGTCTACACACCTGTTAAAATTGTGTGTTTCTATGATAAATAATTTCAGAACTTTTTCCACCTTTTTGATGTGATCTATAAACTATACAACTCAACAACTGAATGAGAACAAAATGGGATGGGACTTTACATGTACCTTGCAGGGTATAATAAATACACATACCAAAAAGGCTTAACAAATAAACATCTTTAATTTCCATATACAAAAGGTTAGCTTTAAAAAAGTTGAATAAAACTAGTTAAAACAGTTACTGTAAGTCTATCCAGGATGTGCTGGTTCTGGCTGGAGAATCCAGAAAACTGGTCTACGTGTTTCGTGAGGAATCTCGCTTCATCAGGGCCTTAAGCTGGATACACACTATACAATTTTTCTTTAGATTTTTTTCCTTTAGATTTACCAAAAACCATAGTTTTCATTTGTATGCCATCAGGCTGGCCCTTGCACTACATAGTTTTGGTAAATCTAAAGCAAATCAGAAAAAAATAAGTTGTATAGTGTGTATGGGGTCTTGCATTGGAGCACAAATTCGTACATATACTGCAAAGCTAGACTAATATTGACAAAACGTATATAAACATTAACAAATATATTCCCCAAAAATATCCTGGATAGACTTGCAGTAACTGGTTTTTAACTTTTTTTTTTTTTTTTAATCTAACCTTTTTGTATATGGAAATTAAAGATATTTGTTTTTTTTAAGCCTTTTTGGTATGTGCATTAGACCCTGCAAGGTACATGTAAAGCCCCACACCATTTTTGTTCTCATTCTGTAATTGTCTTATATGGAATGGTACCTTTTTTGTAGGGTCATAATTCCCTTACATTCATCTCTCATAATCTTCTAACATATATCAATTGAACAACAAACTGAAATCTTTTAGGTGGAGCAAGGTAAAAAAAACTAAAATAATGTGGTTGCATAAGTACACTTAAACTAATACTTTTTGTTGAAGCACCTTTTGATTTTATTACAGCACTGTCTTTTTGGGTACGAGTATCAGCATGGCACATCTTGACTCTGCTATATTTGCCCATTCTTCTTTGCAAAAACACTCACTCCAAATCTGTCAGATTGCGAGGGCATCTCCTGTGCACAGCCCTCTTCAGATCACCCCACAGATTTTCAATCGAATTCAGGTCAGGGCTCAAGCTGGGCCATTCCAATACTTTAATCTTCTGGTGAAGCCATTCTTTTATTGATTTTGATGTATGCTTTGGGCTGCTGTCATACTGAAAGATGAAGAAAAACCACCCCAAAGCTTGATGCTGCCACCACCATGCTTCACTGTGGGTATGGTGTTTTGGTGATGTGCAGTGTTTTATTTGCGCCAAACATATATCTTTTGGAATTATGGCCAAAAAGTTCAGCCTTGGTTTCATCAGACCATGACACATTTTCCCACATGCTTTTGGGACACTTCAGGTGTGTTTTTTGCAAAATTTAGCCAGGCTTGGATGTTTTTCTTTCTAAGAAAAGGCTTCTGTCTTGCCACTCTACCCCATAGCCCAGACATATGAAGAATACGGGGGATTGTTATTACATGTACCACACAGCCAGTACTTTCCAGATATTTCTGCAGCTCCTTTAATGTTGCTTTAGGCCTCTTGACAGCCTCCCTGACAAGTTTTCTTCTCTGCTTTTCATCAATTTTGAAAGGAACATCCAGTTCTTGGTCACTGTTGTGCCATATTGTCTTCACTGTGTTCCATAGTATAGCTAATGCCTGGGAAATTCTTTTTTGTATCCTTCTCCTCCTGACCGAGGCTCGATTCACACTAATCTGTTTTTTGATGCATTTTGGAACATGTTCACATCAATGTATTTTTGTGCTTCTGCGTTTTTGGAAAGGGTCGGGGACTTTTTTTTTTCACGCAAAATGCAGCGTTTTGCATGTAATAGAGTTCCAAAACACAAGTACTGGGTTTTTACTGTGATTTTTTATTTTTTTGGCCACAATTTGTTTATTTTTATTTTTTAAACTGTATATAGCTGGTTGCTAAGGAGGGGCCGGGAAGCCGGCCGCCGCGTCCTTAACAACCAATGAGTTGTCAGCTGGCTTCCCGCTCAATGTATAAAAAAAATAAAAATCAAGGGGGGAAAAATGCCGCCCCCCCCCCATGTTGAGGGCATGTGGCCTGGTATGGTTCAGGAGGGGGGGGGGGCGCTCACTCTTCGCCCCCTTTCCTGACCTGCCGGGCTGCATGCTCGGATAGAGATCTGGTATAGATTTTGGGGGGACCCCCGCGCTATTTATTTCATTTTGTTGTGTGGGGGCGTTTTTTTCTTTTTACATTCAGCAGGAAGCCCTCTGACAACTGATGACTCATCGGTTGTTAGGACACGGCAGCCGGGAACCCACCTTAGCAACCAGCTATATACAGTGTAAAAAAAAAAGGAAAACGAAATCGCAGCTAAATCACTTTTAAAACGCGGCAAGCACCGCAAAAAGCTCTGCAGAAAAGCTCAAAAGCAACATGCATAGATGTGAATTGAGCCTGATGCCTTTTAACAATGAGACCCCTCTGATGCTTTGGAAGCTCTATGCGGACCATACATTTTTGCTGTAGGATGTGACTAAGAAATTATCAGGCAAGACCTATTAGAACAGCTAAGTATTTATTTGGGGTTAATCGGAGGCACTTTAAATGATGGCCAGGGTGTTCTCACTCCTATTTAACCACTTCCCATGCCTTGATTGCCCCCTAGTGTTCACCCCTTCCCGGTCAGTGACATTTATACAGTAATCAGTGCATTTTTTATAGCACTGATCGCTGTATAAATGTAAATAGTGTCCGATATATGTCCGCTGCAATGTCAGTCACGATAAAAATTGCAGACTTTTGCGCAAACCAATCAATATACGCTTATTGCAATATTTTTGGTAAGAACAAATGTAGAAGACTACATATCAGCCTAAACCTGAGGAAAAAAATAAAATTAGGATATTTATTTGAGCAAAAAAAAAATAATTATATATTATTATTATATTATACAGGATTTATATAGCGCCAACAGTTTGCGCAGCGCTTAACAAAATAAAGGCAGATATTACAATTACATAACAATTTGGTACAAGAGGAATCAGAGGGCCCTGCTCGCTAGAGCTTACAATCTAAAAAGAAAGGGTCAATTGATACAAGAGGTAATAGCTGTGGGGGATGAGTTGATGGAAAAAGTAAGACAGTGTTAGTTAGAAGCAGGATAGGCTTCTTTAAAGAGAAAGGTTTTCAGGGATCGTCTAAAGATGGATAGATTAGGGGACAGTCGGACAGATTGGGGTAGAGCGTTCCAAAGGATGGGAGAAACTCTGGAGAAATCCTGGAGGCGAGCATGGGAGGAGGTGACAAGGGAGCTAGAGAGCAGGAGGTCTTGGGAGGACCGAAGAGATCGGCTTGGTTGGTATTTTGGTACTAGGTTAGTGATGTAGCTATATATATATATATATATATATATATATATATATATATATATATATATATATATATATATATATATATATATATATATATATATATATATATATATATTATATATATATACACACACACACACACTTTTTTTTTTTTTTTTTAAACTTGTCACTTTTTTATTTTATTTATAGCACAAGAAATAAAAGCCGCAGAGGTGATCAAATACCACCAAAAGAAAGCTCTATTTGTGGGGGGGGGGGGGAGAATTATAGTGATAACAGTGTAGCATGACCGCGCAATGCAGCGCTGAAAATTGGCATGGGCAGGAAGGGGGGTAAAATGCCCTGTATTGAAGTGGTTAACATGAGTTTGAATGTGATTGCTTAATTCTGAACACATCTACATCCCCAGTTATAAGAGGGTGTGCACACTTATGCAACCACATATTATTTAATTTATTTTTTATTTTTAACTGAGTTGTACAGTTTATAGGTCACATTGAAGGTGGAAAAAGTTCTGAAATTATTTTTGTGTCATTTTTTTTACAGAAACCTGAAATTTTAACGGGGTATCCATTGTAGACGTGTCATTTTATATTTCATTCGTTTTTTTTTTTTTTTTTTTTTAGGTTTTATAAAGTGGTGAATGTGATGTTCACTGCTTTATAAATATACCCAAAAAGCTTTTAGGCCTACTTAATATACTTGGCAATCAAGCTGGGGGTGGTCCAGGTGTGCTTTAAAAGAGAACCTATACCAAGAAATACATTGCCGACCTCCTAAAAATACTAGTTGCCTGGCCATTGATGGCAATAGTACTTGAGTCACTGACTTGGAACAAATATGCAACTGTACTGCATGCGTATTCGAGTTTCATGACTCAAAGTTTTGACACTAAAGCAGCCAGACATCCAATAATTTTTATTTTTTTTTGTAAAATGGTGGCAGCCTGTGTGTTTTCCACAGCACAGGTTTTCTTAAAAATCTTAATGGTGTCCTTTTTTATAAGCTCTGATGACAAACTGTACATCAGGTTTGAGCCTTGGTTTTCTGGTGAATAGGTCCTCTAGTGTTCAGTGTAATTTTACATTATGAAGGTGGTAAAGAAGAAATATCTGCATAATTGGTTTTTGTTCTGTATGTTTGTTCGTTTCTTTTATAGCCACAAGATATCCCAGATGGACATCGTGCTCCGCCACCTCTTACCCTTCGGAGTGTAGATACACAAACACCTGGAAATGACCGCAGTAACAACAGCAGCCGTGCACAATCCATATCCCCGGCTTCGTTCATTACTATATTGAATGATTGTCATGAGGAAAGCCCATGTTCAACTGAGGACACACTGGCAGATCCCAGAGACAAAGGTATAGTGGATTTCTACTTATCCTTTGCTCTTCATACACGTTACAATCTGATGATGGCTTTAGATTTACCAAAACTATATACAGTGCCTTGAAAGTGTTTATACCCTTTGAAATGTTCCACATTTTGTCATGTTAAAACCAAAAACAAATGTATTTTATTGGGAATTTGTGATCGGCCAACACAAAGTGGCACGTTTTTCTTTCTTCAGCCTGTATAATCACTTTTTTGCAGTACAGCACTGCGCTACTTTAACTGACAATTACGCGGTCATGCAATGCTGTGCCCAAACAATTTTTATATAATTTTTTTTTTCCAGAAGTGGAGCTCTCTTTTGGTGATATTTGATCACCTCTGGGGTTTTTTTTTTTTTTTTTTTTATTATATAAACACAAAATGCTGACAATTTTAAAAACTATGTTTTTACTTTCTGCTCTAAAACATATCCCATGAAAAAAGAAAAAAAATATTTTAAAAAATGTTGGCCAAAAATGTATTCTGCAACATGTCTTTGGTAAAAAAAAAAAAAAAAATTCCTATGAGTGTGGAAGGAAAATTATAATTATTTATTTTTTTACAATTATCTGAAAAGTGTGGTGTGCATTTGTGTTCAGCCCCCCGAGTCAATACTTTGTAGAACCACCTTTTACTGCAATTACAGCTGCAAGTCTTTTTGGGGATGTCTCTACCAGATTTGCACATCTAGATTGACATTTTTGCCCATTCTTCTTTGCAAAATAGCTCAAGCGCTGTTAGATTGGATGGAGAGTTTCTGTGAAACAAGCATTTTGAAGTCTGGCCACAAATTATCAGTTGGATTTAGGTCTGGACTTTGACTGGGCCATTCTAACACATGAATGTGCTTTTGATCTAAACCATTTCATTGTAGCTCTGGCTGTATGTTTGGGGTCGTTGTCTTGCTGGAAAGTGAACCTCCGCCCCAGTCTCAAGTCTTTTGCGCCAACAGGTTTTCTTCTAAGATTGCCCTGTATTTGGCTCCATTTTTCTTTCCTTCAGCAGGGACATGGAAGCTGGTCAGAGTTGAAGAAAAGTATCCTCACAACATGATGCTGCCACCATCTTGTTTCACAGTGAGGATGGTGTGTTAAGGGTGATGTGCAGTGTTCGTTTTGCTTTTAGGTCAAAAAGGTAAATTTTTGGTCTCCGCTGACCAGAGCACCTTCTTCCACGGTTGCTGTGTCCCCCACACTACTTAGGACTTTTTTTTTCAACAATGGCTTTCTTCTTTCCACTCTTCCATAAAAGGCAGATTTGTGGAGTGCACAACTAATAGTTGTCCAGTGGACAGATTCTCCCACCTGAGCTGTGGATCTCTGAATCCTCCAGAGTTACCATGGGCCTCTTTGGCTGCTGCTCCGATTACTGCTCTCCTTGCCTGGCCTTTCAGTTTAGGTGCATGGCTATGTCTTGGTAGGTTTGCAGTTGTGCCATACTCTTTCCATTTTCGAATGATTGAACAGTGCTCCGTGAGATTTTCAAAGCTTGGGATATTTGTTTTTTATAACCTAATCCTGCATTAAACTTCTCCACAACGTTATACATGACCTGTCTGGTGTGTTCCTTTTGGCATTCGTGATGCTGTTTGTTCACTAAGGTTCTCTAACAAACCTCTGAGGGCTTCAGTGAACAGCTGTATTTGTACTGAGATTAAATTACACACACACACACAGGTGGACTCCATTTACTAATTAGGTGACTTCTGAAGGCAATTGGTTCCACTAGATTTTAGTTAGGGGTATCAGAGTAAAGGGGGCTGAATACAAATGTACGCCACACTTTTTTTTAGATATTTGTAAAATTTGCTTTTCATTTTTTTTTTTTTTATCTTCTAAGGCTACTTTCACACTGGAGCGGTGGTGGCGCTGGCGGTAAAGCGGCGCTATATCTAGCGCCGCTTTACCTGCGTTTTAGCGGCGCATTTCGTCCGCTAGCGGGGTGGTTTTACCCCCCGCGAGCGGCCGAAAAAGGGTCAATACCGCCCGCAAACCGCCGCTGCAGCGGCGTTTTGCGGGCGGGTTCGGAGCGCTGCCCCATTGTTTCCAATGGGAACGGGCGCTATAGGAGCGGTAAATATACCGCTCCTACAGCGAGCCAAAGATGCGGCTTGCAGGACATTTTCCAGCGTCCTGCAAGCGCACCGCTTCAGTGTGAAAGCCCTCGGGCTTTCACACTGAAGACACAGCAACAGCTGTTTCGGGTCGGTTTGCAGGCGCTATTCTAAGCGCAATAGCGCCTGCAAACCGCCCCAGTGTGAAAGGGGCCTAATTGTAAGCCTGTATTCACAGCATTAGCAGAATGTTCCTTGTAATTTTTGAAGTGTTTTTTTTTTTTTTTTCCCTTGTTTTTCAGGACAGCCACCTATGAGAGGCCTCGGCTCCTCCCTTCTTAGGAAACGCCGTCCAGCCTAGATTTAAAAAGCATGCTTTCGCACTGGCTCCTCAGTTTCGGTGTTTTCTCCGGCAGGAGACACTGCAAGGAAGCCGTGGCTAAAGACAGCCAGGGAGGCTGAAGCCTGTATGTCCGGGGACTAGTGGTGCTATGCCTCGGAGTGAGGTTACCTAGCAGCCACGCCGTTTTTCTGTTGCCACCCCAGATCTCCGAAAGTTGTCGTGGGATGCTCCGTGAGCCCGCTTTCAGGTTCTCAGTGGAGACTCAGGAGGTGGCGCTGTCCACCTCAAGCCCCCCCCCCCCCCGCATATTGGTGCGAGCCACGAAGCTCACAGCATGGCGCGTGACGTCGCTCTCCTTGATCCGTAGCTTCCGGTTCCAGATGCTGAAGGCGGGCCCGGCTTTGGCTGATGGGGGCCTGGGAAGGTCGCACAGGCGGCTGGAGGTCCCAGAAGCAAGACCATCCTTTTCACGGTGGGAGTGTGTCAGAGGCAGGAGCCATCCAGGCTGCTTCTGACATTGCAGACATCAGCCATCATAAGGCAAGGATGAAGGGGGGGGGGGGGTTGCATCCCTTACTTGTCTGTCACCTGCAGCTGCAGTGGGGTTCCCTCTTGGTGGTCGGAGGGGAGGGAGGCACATGGGACCCGGGGGCTGGTGGTTCTATGTGCTCTCCTGGGGGGGGGGGGGGGCGCATGGGTGGGTTCCTACGGGTCTGGCTGGTGAGGGGGGGGGGGGTTAAGGTCCAAGGGCTCGGACTACCTCACAGAAACAGGGTTGCCTGCCAGTTGGGTGGGTGGTAAATCCCACAGCCCCAGACTGTGTGCCTCACCAGCGATAGTAGGGTACCATACCCTTTCCTGTCGGTCACCCCCTCCAGGGGAAAGGGGGGACTGGAGGTTTCCATTAATGGTTACACAAAGGCACCAGAGCTTTGACTGGGGGAGTGGGGTCCCCTGTCCTCAGTTCCTGGGGAAAAAGGCCAGACCGCGGTGACGCTGGCCGCATAGGCGGCATGCTTTTCCCGCTGACAGCATAGCTAGTATATGTAGGGGAAAGAGGAAGCTGCAGCACGCGAGGGGGCGGAGCTATTGTGCTCCAAGCAGGGTCACTTCCGGGGCGTTTGACGTCATCAGCGGTAGCCGGAGATGCTGGTTACAGTCTCCATACGGCGCGAACAGGGAACATGGATGGTAGCTCTGACTGGTCTGCTGGGGACCCAGTTCAAATCCCAACAAGGGAAAGCCATTCGTGTCCTAGGCACCTCCTGCTGGACATGTGGTGGCAGCTCCATGGCTTGGTGAGAACTTCTGCTTGGCATCCCTGCGGGTCTGGTGTTCAAAAGGGGAAAACCCAGCAGCGGCTGCAGACCACCAAAGGGGTGGGATGGACTCCTCTGCGACACCTGCACAGGCAGCGAAAGCAGCCCCTAGCACCTCACAGGTTAGCCTGAAGTGTTGGTACTTTCATGCACATCCTTTTTGAGTGTTTTTTTCCCCCCTTGTAACCAGTAGGGACTGGGTGAAGGGGAAACCTTTTTCTCCCTCCTGCACGAGGTGTATCGAGTGGGTGTGGCTGAAATTGCACTGTGTGGTAAAAAGGCTGGCCGCCGAAAGGCAACACAATGGTGAGGCAGTCATAGCTCACAAACAGTGCAGCCATGGGTGTCTGCCTGGAGACATAGGATCTCATACTTTGTCAGCTCTTTCCGACCTTTGACAAGTCACTTTATGCAGCGGCTCAGCGGTTAATGCTTCTTCAGCTCTGGTGTCACTGATTCGATGGGCTGAGAGTCAGTTCCCTGAGCGGTCTCCTGGTAAATCTGGCGAGGCTATCCAGGGGCGAAGGCCTGGGTGGCTGACACTTCTGCCTGGGAACACTGGGGTGGTTAGTTCAGATCCCCAACATTCCAGTACTTGCATCAAGTTGTGGGTTCTCCCTGCGTTTGTGTGAGGTATCTTGCATGCCCCAGACACAGGCTGGCATTTGATATACCTGGCACATTGACTGGGTAGCATGCACTCCATGACCAGAAGCGTCAGCTCAGAGTCTGCATTGTAGGCACTGCAGTGAAAACTTTGCCTGTGTGGGACCAGCAAACCAGCTCACCTGAAATCAGGCAAAGGTCTTCAGGTTCTCCTGGTCGACCCACAAACAGTGAAGAAAAAGAGCTCACATTGAAGGTGTTGCACCTAAACTGTGCCTTTTAAACACTGAGGTTATGAGTTTGAATCCCAACAAAGCTAGCACCCTGCATGTTTCACTAGTGTTTTGAGGTTACAGGGTTGCCGGCCGAATGGTGCCTGATGGCCACATCACCTGTATGTACCCGATTTAGGAAACTAATCAGGGGATCTCTGATGACCAGGGCCCGATATCAGGGGGTGGCCCCCTGGATCGCATCATGGCGGGTTAAAGGCCTTCAGGTGACCAGACCCTAGTAAGATGCACAGGTTTCTAGAACACTTGTTAAGAAGTGGTAGCAGGCCTGGATGGTGAATCCAGTAGGCCCCCGTCATCACAAACAAGAAAAACGCTCTTACTCCACAACCAAGGACAGAGCTGTATGGAAAGGGCGTTCCTGTTAGGTCTGATGGAAGCCAGAGAAGACTAGGGTCCAGCTTCTTGGAAGGCTTCAGTTCAGTACCCTCTGCTTCCACCAGATGCAGTTTTTTTTTCCATAGATCCAGACTTACCGGCCTAGTCTTGGGAAACGGGGGGGGGGGGGGGTGTATTGGATTCCATGCTCAAGAGTGACTCTTCTGAAAGGGACCCGTGATTCTTTTCATCGTAGGAAAATAACTACTCTGACATTTATACTGGTGTTGTGCATCTCCAGAATATTGTCTGACACAATTGCAGACACACATTGATGCATGGTCAGTAAGAGGACGGGCAGCCCCCCAAGTGGTGGGTGACTAACAGCATGTCCGAGACCTGTTGTCCTGGGCCGGAGGCAATTCTTGAATCGCATAGCAGACAGGAAAAGAGCCCTTCCTGTGAAATACAAGGGTGACCCAGGTAGGAATGCTGGCTTACGGCCACAGCACCCTGAATGCACCAGATCTCATCTGATGGAAGTTATGACTAAACTCAGTGGAGATCTCCTCTTGCAGTTGCAGGCACTTCAATCTGGACCATCTATAGGGCGGTTAACCCTGGGATCTCAAGTTTCCTCCCATAAAACTTCCTCTTTGGGCCTGAACCCAGTATAGGGTTGGCACTCTTGGGTAGATGCCGTCGCTCAGAGCTGGCGTTTCCCCAGGTGCTATGCCATCTCGCCCACCCGCAGTAAAAAACTTACCGGTGAGCATAGAACACTACTAGAACACTACTCATTGTATCACACTGGCCCTCAGGATATTCTGTCCTGAGGGCTCTGGGAACCTGAGGGATCCCTCAAGATTATATTTTATGCTCCATTTACCTGAGATTTGTAGGCGTTATGGCAGCTTAACCAGTTTTGGATCTGCAGTCTCCCAAGTAGGACCAAACTTTACTTATTGCAGGCCCTAGTGGGGTCTTCCTTGGACTTTGGTTCATGTGTCAATAAGGGGTTTAGTTCCTTTGTTCTTTTGCAGGGACTAAAGTAAGGGTTATAATCTCTAGCAGTACCTGGGCAAGATGGCATTGGCTAACAATCGGACAAGCCTATATGTAGGGAGATCTAGGGAGAAGCTGTGCAAGGGCCATGTTTATCTGAACTTGGATGCACAGGTGTTCCATGCATACCCGTGCAGGCAGTCTTATTAATTGTAATTTGGGATGCAGCACAGACAATCTGCTACTCCTAATTTGTCAATCTAACAATCGACTTCTCTTAAACGGGAATGTCAATTTTTATTAAGCGCTGCAGCACTAATCAGGATATTCTGAAAGTGGAGTCCCCACTGTCAAAATACAGCAGCACAGCGGAAGGGATTCCTTCATCCACCTAAATTTTGTGGATGGAGGAATCCGTTCCCTTTTATTTTTTTAAATTAAGCAGCCAGCTGGGAAAAAAAAAGACCCGTATATGGCCACCTTTTTAGTACTAAACGTTGCCTCGTGTACTGACTGTTACAGCAACCTAAATTCTGATACCCATGCTTACATTTTGCTCATGCTGCAATAAGGTCCTCTTTCGGCCATGTCCCATAATTCTGCCACTAGTGACCCAAACAATGAAGTGAGACTGACACCACTTCTAATGTGCATCACTCACTGGCCAAGTGCCCAACAATTTTTCATTGGTTCAGCCACCAAGGGAGCAATACCATAGGATAAAAAAGTGGCCTGTTGGTGATCAAGTCAGCTTGCTTTTCTTTAGTTAATCATTTAGATTATGCAGAAGAGCTGATACAGGCAACCAAAAGATTTGTCTTTTAAAGCTTACCCTAGCAGTAGATGAGATAAGCTTGATGTAAGTGATATTTTAAGTTAATCTTCCAAAGTGTTTCTATTGTAAAGTTTGTAATTCTATGTAAATAGAGGTGGTCACTCACAAAAGTTTGGGTAGGCTAACTCGGGGACAAAAAAATTAACTTTGTGTGTGACTGATGACTTCTTGTCAAAAGTTTAACGTATAAAGATGAAATAATAATTTTCAGTGAACACTATGTAGTGGCTAATCTACAAATCTCTGTTTTTAAAAGAGGTATGGGATTTATTTATTTTTTTAAAACAATCCTGCATCCAGTCTTGCTTTCAGTCCCTATTTTATATATGGTGAAGCTACAGGAGTAAGCTCAATTCTAAAATACACTTTTAATAGTACAGAAACTTCTACTTGCATAGTAAAATCTTTGTTCCAAATCCTAAATCAAGGTACCTGCAATATTAAAAAAGAAAAATTGTCACCAGCCCTACTTTAACCCCCATATACATTTGGTGAAGGAAATATAAAGCCTCTTTTTGTCTTCAATACCTTTTGAGAACTCATTCAGAACAAGCATGCAGAGTTCAAAATCTAATGGCTGAATACTTGTTACTAAAAAGCAAGACAAACTTTCTGCTAGACGGCAAGATGGCTGAGATTATCCGATGGTGCTTGGGAATGGCAGTGCACATATTTTTCGTGATATATATATTTTGCATATTTATTTCATGACTGGTTACCTAATTTATTTTTAAAATTGGGCTGATGGAGGATATAGGAATAAAAGGTGCAAGTAGGCAATGCATATTAAATGCAGTGTAATGTTAAATCCAATTATTTCAAAGATTGGTTGTTCCCTGTATTTTTGTCACTGATGTTGGGGTTTTTGAATTCATGCCTTGTAACACTTTTTTGCTCTCTTTTCATTCATTGTAAGCTTATCACATGCAGTGATTTATTTTTTATTTAATTTTTTTTGCAGAAAATGGAAATCATTCTCCTCTTCCCAAGTACGCTACTTCTCCAAAACCAAATAACAGCTACATGTTCAAGAGAGAGCCACCTGAGGGATGTGAGAAGGTGAAAGCGTTTGAAGAAGGCTTGTAAGTGTACCTGTCATGAGACCATTTGGGGTGCCATTCCCGGCCTCCTTAAAATACTGGTTGCCATGCCATGTCTGGTCTTCATACTTATAAGTCACAGACCTGAAGTAAACCTGTCATTAAAGCCAGAATTCCTTCTCTATGCTTGTTGCAAAGCAGTGACTCAAAGTACTGAAGCCAAAACATAAGTGACAGCCACTCATCTAGGATTTTAAGGAGGGGACATTTGCAATAGAAGCCAACTTGGTATCTTCTGAGAGTAACTTGATTTGGTCCCACCTAGTAACTTTTTGACCTTTTTAGAAGACTGTGACAACCTGATGCAATGAAAACAAGCAAGTACCCACAGTGTGGTTTGATCATGAAACTAAAGCCTGTGAAAACAAAGTTATCCCAGTTTTCCTAGTTTCATAAGTCTGGTGTGAATGGTCAGTCTTATGCATGTATACAGGGTACCTTTTTGTAGCTGCTGATTAGACCTGTGCAGTGTTTAAGCGTTTTTTTTTTTTACACAAACTTGCCTACAAAAATAAATCACAGTTCAGGTATTTTTGAAAACCCTTGTTTGGATTTGCTTCTTCAGATCACTCGTTCACTTTTACTCTGAATGCTGAACAGACAGCAATGTCGAGAGTTTGAATCAAATGCCTTGAGTGATGGGAGTGGCTTGGAGTTCAATAGTGGTTCCTAACCTTAGCCCTCAAGTACCCCCAACAGGCCATGTTTTTAAGCATTTTTCCTTAGGTAAACTAATAAATTCCAAGCCATTGACTATGAGTTAAAGCACTGTAATGATGTAAATTGCCTCCAGCATTGTTCCTGTTTCTTCTTGTTTGGAGGCCACCATTTTGTTGATGCCCAGAGCAGTCCCTTCTTCATTAGTTCTCCTTGGTAACTTTTATGTATGTTTTACAGCCTTGTGTGTGTCATGGCTTAGTTTGAGAAGGTTGACAAGCTTTGCAGTGCTAAAGTTCACAGGCTGAGAGAATATCAGGGAGATGAGACTCCTTGTAAGTTTAACTTTTTGTGTCTCCCTAGCAGCAGAGTTTGTCCTGTCACCTCTCCTGCTTTGCTTTTCTCTCTCCCAAATCTGTTTCCTTTACACAGTCTGTCATTCCTGTTGCCTTCTTCCCCCTTCAGCAACAGTAAATATTAATGCTGTCAGCTCATTTGCCTCTAGGGTCTGATTTTAGGCACAGAGCTGAGAATAGAGAGCAACTGAGCATGTGCAGAGCAGATTAGCACTTATTTTTAATGTTTTACATAGCTATGCCTGCAAAAGGTGCCAGCCTGAAGTTATCTATCAAAACCTAACTTTCAGACTAAAGTTTTCACTTTAAGCCCTGTTCTGGAGCCAGGAGTCCTGGTCTAAGCTTTGAGTGGGATAAAGCCTCCATTCCTAGGTCCACATCTTGCCTGGTAGCCAGACTTCATTATTAGTCTCAGCTGTCCATAAGCCTTTATATTTGGGAGCGGACTAAGGCTACTTTCATATGTGTGGACTGATGGGTCCACCTGTCAGTTTTGTAAACTTATGTGTCCGTTTTTACACCCGCTGACATCCAATCTGATCTGCTAAAAAGACCGATGCTATAGACTTTCGATGCAAAGCCCTCCTGCATTAAATCTGTGTTTGCTGTCTTGCTCAGTAAAAGTGAGGGACTAACCTGGGTGGCTCCGATATATGTATTTAATGCATTTGATACCAGCTGAGCCTGCTCCAAACTTTGAGCTGGAAATTGAAATTTAAAGGATAAGTTCATCTTTCATAACATGTTACTCCCATATCTAGGGTGTAACCTGTTGCTAAAGGAGCAGCCCAAGTAGCCCTCCCTCCCCTGGGTTCCCACTGACAGTGGGCCAGGGATCTTCTCCCTGCATCTGCTGTCACAATGGGGAAAAAAACAAACAAACATGCAGGGCTCTGCGCACCTGGCCATGTCACTCATTTACTGAATTCTGTGGGGAGAAGTACAACTACTGTCAGCCATTGTGACTGACGCCTTGTAGCTCTCAAATAGGTAGTTCATTGATTCTTCCTGTCATTGTGTAACTGCCTGCTTGTATGAGGTACAGTAGATGGCTAGACTGACAGACTGCAGGAGAATCTGCTGATCATGTGTGCAATGCTTCACAGGCTCCTAATAATAAAAAAATAAATGCACATTTTATTTTTGTTTGTGGCTGCAAACAGATGTGCATCTATTAAATGTTACTGCAAGGAAAAACACTAAATTCAGTACAGTAAGTCCCCGACGTATAAACAATCAACTTGCAAACTTTCAAAGATGCGAACATGTGTTTGCATATCCTATCCCCTAAAGCAGGGATATGCAATTAGCGGACCTCCAGCTGTTGCAAAACTACAAGTCCCATCATGCCTCTGGGTGTCATGCTTCTGGCTGTCAGTCTTGCTATGCCTCATGGGACTTGTAGTTCTGCAACAACTAAAGGTCCGCTAATTGCATATTCCTGCCGTAAAGCTTGGTGTACAGTTTTTTTTTTTTCTGTTCAACTTGGTAGGATTGACCCAGAGATTGACGTACCAATACAAGCAGTGTTCGTGCAGCGATCTCCCCCGCTGTGCCTTTGTGTTCTGACAGGGGAACTCCCCCGCCAGAACACACTGATCAGTGCTCGCACCCTTTGTCTGCACGCGCAGATTTTTGTTGGACTTTCGAACGAGCTTCTGAAACTGAACTTGTTGGTAAGTAGGGGACTTGCTGTAAAGGATATGTAGCAGAACCTGGAATTTTTTTTTTTTTTTTTTTTTTCTTTGGAAGTAATATTTAGAAGAGGAATTCTGTTATGATTTTGGCCTAAATCGTGAATATTTAACACCTGTTTGAATTTCTGTGTGTATGGTAAGTTTGTATTACTAGTGATGTGTAGTGTACTTTGATCCAGCATTAAAATGGCCCATGGTATTAATGTGGTGAGATAAATTTGCTCTCACATGTGAAGGAATTCGTTCAATATTAATTGTGTTTTTTTGCTGTAGCTCACAGAATAAGAAACCGCATTTATGCATAGTGCGAGTTTGCTGTCTGTCTTTTAACCTAACTGGAGCCTTAGGAATACCATATTTTATTATGTTCATATCCATTAGTCCTTCTTGCTAATGCTTTTTTTTTTTTTTTTAATCTAATTCTAGGGCAAAGCCACTACAAGAAATCCCACAATTCTATTGTCCAGACAAGAACAAAGTAAACTTTATTCCAAAGAGTGGGTCTGCCTTCTGCCTTGTCAGCATCCTGAAGCCTCTTCTACCCAATCAGGAATTTACCTTCAAAGGCACAAGCCACAGTTTGACCGTGCCTTCTGGTATTCCTCCTTCGTTAGTTCAGAATTTCAGCATGGCCTCCATATCCTCTAACATGGAACAGGAGCGCAGTTCTCGCGGTACAAATACACTTGTATCACCAATGTCTCTACTGCACCCTACTGGCCAGATCGATGAGGAAGAGGACTAAATATGGGGCATCTTTCTCCCATCTGGAGGACTGCACTGATTTCACGATAAATGACTCTAGATGCAGCATTTGTCAAACGGATTTCATTGCTGACCATATTTCTCAATTTGGACAAACGGCATGCCTTACCATTGATGGTATTGAGATTAAGTAATCTGCTCAGTGTCTGATACTGGAAAGGGCTTTAATTGTTAGCTTATTCTTGTCACTTTTTTTTTCTTTAAATATGACTGCCAGTGTAACTGCCATAATGTCTGGGTAGCTTAATGATGATGAACTGGTAGAAATAATACCAGTGTTCCCATTATATGGCCAATTTGCTGTAGTATTTTTATTTATTTTTTTCCCCCCAAACTTTATCCGACTGTTACAATAGAAGTATATTTAATAGATGCTGTGTGTAGGGTAGTGTTACACTGGCTCTGTCTGTGCACTGAAGGCATATCATACACAGGAGCACTGTATTCTGCTCCTTATGCCTGCACCATGCAGGCAGAACTTATCAATTTGAATGTGCTGTAGAGTGACAGAATCACAGCTCTCATTCTGTATTATGATGAAGATTTCCTAAGTCCAGTATACTGTAGATGCAGAAGGTGCCGTTGACATGATTGTGGGTTGCTTGAAGAGCATTACGCTGAAAGCTGTGCTTAATGAAAGGTAGGGGTATGGAACAGCTGCTATGCTGGAGATTACTATTTATTAAATTAGGTTAATGTACCCAAAGTGAAGTAATTAAAGGTGAAAAGATGTTTTACGTCTGCACCTGTACAAACTACATATGTGTTAAAGTTTGAGTTTGTGGATGTGAATATATGCTTGTTTGCGGCTATGAGGACCAATCTTTTGGGATGTATTCAGGAAAATCTAGCTCTGTTATAGCCCCTGTCAGGAATGGCAGACTGTAAATACATTTAAAATAAGAGGCCAAGGATATCAAGTTCAAGTTGATTAACAAGTATAACTGTGTTACATAGCATTAAATGTAGCTGCTACATTTTCCGTGTAGATCCTGGTTATTATACCTTCAATCACCAATTTGTTGCTGTAGAAATACTTTTCATTTTAATAGGATGAAGTCTCCATTGTGGTATGCGACTCCGCATTGGGGTTTATGGATTATTTTTTTTTTTTCAGGATTTGGAAACAGTTGGGTTATACTGCCCCACTAACAGGAGGATAGGGATACTGGCACACACACACACACACACACACACACACACACACACACACACACACACACACACACACACACACACACACACACACACACACACACACACACACACACACACACACACACACACACGTATGGATGTCAAATTGAGTGCTTTGTTACCAGCCAGAGTATTGCACATTCACTTTCTGTGCTTTTTCTGCTTTGAGAGAAGTAATATCTTCTCGCCACTGCTCCTTGTTGCAAAGACACATTCAGTTTAACCTCTGTTAGTCATTTCTGCTGCCTACAGTGACCTGGTCACATCCAGGACCATCCTGTACACTGACTTGAACAGTTGACACCTCCCAAATGTTTTACAATTCTATACCGGTTTGGGGAGGCTTTTATTAACTCTTTTATTAACTCCACACTAAACTCTCAAATTGTAAATAATAATGCTATCATATGCCTTCTATTTCTCACTCCCTTTTTTGTTTAATCTTTCAAGTGCAAGCCCCCCCCCCCCCCCCCCATTCTTCGACTTCCTGTTCTAGGGTGGTTAACTTTTGTTTTCTATGCCCCTTTGTGTATTGTGTATGTAGCCACCCTTGTCTGCTCATTCAGCACTGTGGGAATTGTAGTTTGCATAGAGCGGAGCATGTGACCAGAGATCACAGATACTGTACACTAGTAGAGGTAAGGTGCATCAGTGGAGGATCAGGGGCACACAGGACAAAAAAGAAAACTGAAAACAGTAGGAGGCTTAAATTAGCCATTATATACTAGATGATATTTTAGAATGACTGATGTAAAAAAAAAATTGTGCATTTGGGTTCACTTTAAGAATTGGACTGTTCTACAATTGATATGACAGTGTCTTTAATGAAGCACTGACCAATTCTGTAGAGTGTGTCCCAGTATTTGAGGATCCTCTATATTAATGCTTGTAAATTCTCTTCAAAACCTTGCTTTTTTTTAAGCAGGCCCTGCATTGTAACCTGCATTGGCCATAACAACCTGTCGGACATAAGGGCTAAGGACTAAGCTCATGGCATGGGATCTTGCTTTAATTCTGCACCAACTTCGACTACCCCACTGTACCACATCCTTTATGTATACCCAAAAGAAAATCGAGAAACCATTAATAATACTCCAAAAGATCGGACATTTAAAGGTACACCATGAAGCAGACAAAATTTATAAAACTATATAATTTATTATGACCATTAAAACTACATATCAACAAATATAACACACCTGAAAAAAAGTGAGTACATAAACCACAGCCCTTAACCCCCAGGATTAGACACCCACCAGTTATGATAATCCTGAAGGTATGAGCTTTGTGTCTGGTGGTGTGTGACAGGGTGTCGTATTGTGGGGTCACCTTTAACATGTTTCACATTAAGTGCTGCCTCTTCAGGACGAAGCCATTATTTAGTATAGCAATTATTCCTCAGGCGGTGTAATAACTGTCCAAGAGGAGGTCTTGGGGGCAGACATAGGGGCCCATGGGAGCAATACCAAGGATTCACCACAGACTGTCGCTAGACGGTCAAAACAAATAAAAACGGGAACACCCAGGGAGGGTAACTCGCATACAGCCATCCAGTCTAACGTTCTGTTGCAGCACCCTACCAAATTCAGTATGTCAGTTCCTAAAAGGGTGCGGTCCACAACCCTGCCAGAGTACATCTTGAGGGGTACACCAGGTGGGTAACAAGGGAGTATTGATACATCCACCATATAACAAAGGCCCCAAATCACACTTCTGCCCTTGCAGTGTCTGTCCCAGTGCGTCCGCCAGCATGAAGGGATCCTGCTTTAACCCGAACAATTGGAGTTCATGCTGACAGCTCTGCACTGCTGTGTAGATGGGTTAGGGGAGGTTTTCTATCTTATTTCATGGAGTCTCCAATCAGTTAACATACAGAGAATTGTTTAGTTAAAATGTTGGACTGTGGAACAGGCATGTAAAAAGCATTTATTGCACATGTCCTTCAAGGGGCAATTTTTCTTTTGCATCTGCTTTAAAGGCTAACTCCACCTTTTCCAATGTTACACCCCTATTTAGGGTGTAACAGGTTGGTCCTCCCCCAAATGTATCCTGGTAGACAAGTGGTTAAACACTTATCAATGATGTTGGTGGGAGTGAAAGTACTCCTTCAGCAGTACTCCTTGCTTGTCTGCACCTTATTTGTTCATCAAATGTATATTTTTAAGACAACAATGCACTATAATTATAGTATACACAAAACCAATATAATACCCATTTTTTGTTGAACTCTAAAAGATCTGGTTGCATCAAGTAAAGATACCAAACCCATCAAGCCTTAAAGTGGATGTAAACCCGATTCATGAAATTTGAGCTGGGCACATATATCTGCAGTGTTTTTTTTTTCTTAGCTCTCTTCAAAGCCCTAAGTCCTGTGGCTTTCTCTTGCTCTGTTCTTCTGTTGTCAGCATGATAACTTCTGACAAGTTCTCTTTCAGCTGTGCCTAAAACCAGCCTGAATTTTGTGTCAGGGTGGGTGCTATAAATTAGTAGAGGGCTGGTCTATTCACAGCACTGCAAGTCTCTGTGGAGGGGGGGGGGGGTGCCTTTCCTCCAATCGGCTGTCTTAGTGTATGGAAAGGATCCACACCCACAGTTGAATTTGGAAGAGAAAGTTCTAATAGGATGTGCACTTTCTAAACCAGGGGTAGGCAACCTCGGCCCTCAAGCTGTTTTGAAACAAGTCCCATGAGTCATTGCCAGACCCTGACAATCGCAGGCATGACTCCTAGAGGCAGAGGCATTCTGGGATTTGTAGTTTTACCACAGCTGGAGTACTGAGGTTGCCTACCCCTGTTTTAAACCATATATAAAGCTGAAGACAGCAGATATACATGTAAAACTTGTGTAGGAGGGTTTGTTTAATCTCTGTATCATTTGAGACAGTTCTCTTCACTGGGTATATGTGAGGGTTTACACCCAGAAATGGCAAAAAATATAGTACCAAAAAGTGTCCATAGACGATGCTTAAAAACCTTTTACAGGTTATCCATTTAGCGTGAACCATGAATTCTGAGTTGTTGCCTCACATGTTGTGCAATCGATATTTGCATACACGAGTGCCCCCTGTGTGTGTGTGTGTGTGTGTGTGTGTGTGTGTGTGTGTGTGTGTTTGCATGCAAGTATGCATAGGGCAGCAGGATTTTAAATTTTTTTTATTACAAAAAAAATAAAAAAAATTAATGAAACTGTTATCACAGGGGGATAACAAGCTCTCTATGTGATAGCATGGGCAGGTGACAGCTTTTCTTTAATGGAAACCTCAGTCCCCGTAAGGTCACCTCTGCAGCTTATCGAGAACAGATTGTGCTTGATTAACTGCCTCCCTTGCCACAGTATCTGGGTAAAGACCGCTCTAAACCCAGAAGTGACTAAATTCTCACTGCTTCTTGGTTCATTAGTTTTAAAAAAAACAGTACAAGTTTGCTGTCACTTCAGTTGTATTAACCTTATGAATACCAGAATGTTTATAAACGTCACTTGGTAGACAAAGGGTTCAAGGCACAGGGACGTACCAGAAGTCCAGCACCGCACAATGGCAGCTGAAATCGTCCAATGTGTCCCCATGCCAAATCCAGCAAGCTAAATAAAGTGGCAACTGCCAAGAGTCGTCTTTCTTCCCAAGGTTTCTTTGACTTTTCTTAAAGAGGGCGCACCAGCTTTGTGCATTATCCTAAGATCATTTATTGATAAACAATTTAAAAAACTACATGTGGGAAATGATTGCGTGTAAAAGCCACCTGTTGCAATCAGTAATGGAACTGACAGTCTCAAGATAGCAAGAGGGAAAACATCGGGAGCTCTGCTGGCTGACGCGTTTCAAAGGAGTACCTTCTAGCCTAGCCTAATTTATCAATGAATTATCTTTGGGATAATGCACAAGGCTGGTGCGCCCTCTTCTTTGTATCTTTTTTTGTGACTACTAGGGTATGCCCTATCCTGGAGGGCAGCAAGTCCAGAGACACTATCCCTTGCGTCATCAAACTAATGCGCAAGAATGTTTGTTTGCTAGCATTAAGAATGCTTTGACTTTTCACCTGAAGCAGTGCTATCTACTTCCATCCGTCTGTCTGGCCCCAGTACATCACAAAGCGATGTAGTCTGGGCTGTACTTGTCTACCTAGAAGCTCCTGCTTCGAAATGCTAATTTGTCATTCTTGATTGTCCCCGGAAAGGGAAAGCATCTTTTTTTTTTTTTTCTTCAACCATTTCACTGGCTTCGACAAATCATTGTTCATGTTTTATGAATCGGGCTACACCCTTTTCTGTCAAGGCACACACTACTAGATCTGTGGATGCTTTTTTTTGCATCGGCATCTGTTTTCCCAGCTTCACAAGGCTGCCTGTCACCTGCTCTGGGAGTGGGAGGAGTTATTACTATGTTGGTCACTGTTTTGTTTGCTAGTGTCCAAATTCTCCTGTAGGTGGCAGTGTAACCTGTTTTTCTTGTGTACCTGAAACTTCCACAAAAATGATTTGAAGGTTAGTACAAATGTACAATTTTACACACTTTTCTGGGGTTCTGTGCCTCGTCACATTGACCTATTTGGTTATGAGCAGTGCCAGAATTTTGAGTGCTTATATTTATAAGGTCACAGTGTAATTTGAACATTCTGTTCTGAAGCAGTACACTGTCTGACATAATGTTGCTTCTGCCCATTCTTCATTTTATGTTTTTTGTGTTGGCCTGATTACTCAAAGCTTGCTAGCTGCAAAGCGATACTGGATAGAGGTATGAAAAGACATGACAGTTGTACAATGTGTTTCAAAGAAAAGGTACACGCAGATTAGTTTAAATCAAAGGAGATGGGAATCTGTTCAGCGATATGCTCAAACCATAACCAGTGTGCAGAGGAGTCCTGCAATGCATACTTTTCTTGAGTTAACTCTCCTTCCGTGCTAAATCAAGTGTTAAATTGGTATTATGGGCAAGGTATTCAATTGCCAGGGGAAGGGAACATCTCATTCAAGTGTTTATTGCTGGTTGTGTACTCATTGGAGAGCGTTTCACTCGCTTGTCCTAGTGGCACTGAATTGGAATGTTAGGCCCTGTTCACATTACACGATTCCAAATCACTGCAAAATGTGCAAAATGCCATTGTTCTTAAAAGCGCAGTGCGATTCTGTCACAATTTTCATGCAAAAGAGTAGTGTGGGGGGGAAACACCATTTAAAAAATTGCGGAAAGCCTATCACCCAAAATGGAGCTGGAGCTTCTTTTGGGTGACAAATATACATAAGGCAGCCCATTGAAGTAGATGGGCAGCCCATGTGTGACATGCAGAATCGTGCAACAAAAATTGTTCGTTCCCACTAGGCGACATGTGAGCAGGGACTTGTGGAAAATCTATCTAATTAGGACAGGCACTGCAACAAAAACATGTTTTTTGTTGTGTGTGGTTTTTTTTTTCCCTTTTTTCTTCTGCTAGTAGGATGATGAAATATTCTGAAAAGTGGGGTTTTTTTTTTTTTTTTTTGCTGTTGGTGCCTTCCTGTCCTGGTGCCCTCTTCCCAGTGCTTTAATTTCTTACATTTTTTACACAGGTCTAGATAGACTTTACTAAAATGGCAAAATTTGTAACCTTTCCCCCACGTTATTTAAAAGTAAAACTGTTTAGGCTGGAGCTGGGCTTTTTTTTTTTTTTTTTTTTTTGGGTTCTGTTTTGCAGAACTTGTGATTTGTCTTCATATATGTATACAACTGCTAAATGATCAAAGTAACCTTATCTAAAAGTGTATTATTGCTACAAAGTTCCTAAACTATTCCTGTGCCTAATTTGAAGGGTGCTGGTGGGCTTGTTTTACAGAACGGGCCTATGAAAGACTTACACTGTTTACATTGAAAAATGGCATTGACCATTTGCATTTTCTCTGACCTCTGCCAGAGGGGGAAACTACTGTAAACCTATGACACTAGTGTAAACTTGTATATTTGTATTTACTCCCATGGTGGTTCTTTAAAAAAAAAAATGTCCCTTTCAAAATTCTTTTTTGTATAGCAATAACCTTTTTTTTTTTTTCTTTCAGTTTTGAGCAGTGCTCCAGCCCTTATTTAAAGCCCAAGGACAGAATGAATAATGTGTGTAGGTCACTATGTGTGCAACATGGTGAAATGTGAATATCAGACTTATGTTAATAAAACTTGAAACTTGAAATCGGTGTCTTGTTTATAAAGCTTTTTTTTGTTTGTGCATTGCAAGATACTGTCAGCTTGCCCTTCTGGAGGCTTTCACTTTGACCATGCAGACAGGATCTTAGAAATGTCATTGTGTAAAATACCCTAATTATCAATCCAATAGCAATGGAGAAATGCGTGTGCTCAAATCAAAATACTGAACAAATACATTTTTAGGTTGAAACAAAAAAAAATCTAGTTCAACCAATAGAAAAAAAAACATGAATACAGATCCTATACTCACAGGGATCTAGAGGAAGGCAAAAAAAAATGAAATCGTGGTTCAATTTATTCCACTGGGGGAAAAAAATTCCTTCCTGATTGCCTAAAGTAAGCAGATTTTTTTTCCAAGGTCTATGGGTATTACCCTGGGTGTGACCATATCTGTCCTGTGTATACGTCACACATGAGGTGCTAAAGGGATATGGCAACATTGACATTTAACCCTTTGCACATTGCTTCGCATCCTTGCATATTTCTAGCAAATGTTTGCATAAAAATGGGCATTATTGGTACACGTATACTGCAACATATGTTCAAGATGGCCAGCTGTGTCAAAGTGATCTCTCTGTCCCCACTCTACTGTGCAAAATACTTTGCTTATTGCATACTTTTAATGGACATATAATGCCAATATGGGGCAGACTGACACAGTAAATGCTACAGGCAATAAAAACTACCGTAAGATGCATTTGTGCTCAGATACACATTTTATAATATCACATAAGGTACTAAAGGGGTCTGACCAAATGTTAACACTCTTAACACTGCTATATACCCTTACATATTTGTTAAATAATTTATTAAAGATGTTGTATAGCAACAGAGATATATCTGAAAGAATATGTACATGTTGTCACTGGGTTCAATTATAAGTCAGGATACACAGTACTCTTAAGTCTAAGGCACAAGAACACCATCTGGCTGATCATAGCTCATATTTCCTTAAAGCGGAGGTCCGCTAAATTTTTATTTTTAAAGTAAACAGCTACAAATACTGCAGTTGCTGACTTTAAAATATAGACACTTACCTGTCCATGGCGCTCGCGATGTCGGCACCCGAAGCCGATCTGTCACTTGGGTGCTGCCGCCGCCATCTTCGGTAAGGGAATCTGGAAGTGAAGCCTTGCGGCTTCACTTCCCGGTTCCCTACTGCGCATGCGTGAGCTGCGCTGCGCAATCCGGATGGTCCCTGCTGTCTCTGGGACCAGTGTGTTCCCAGCAGACAGCGGGGGAGCCCCCCCTCCCCCGTGAAAAGTGCCAAATGTGGGTTTCCGAAAAGCAGAGGTTCCATTTTTGTGTGAACCTCTGCTTTAAATATCTCTAAAACCTTCAAAGCCTGTTTACCTTAGCTGATTTCATACCTAAGTCTTTAAAAGGTCATGTTGCTTGCAAGGGTAGTTGGCCATTTCCTTACACACAAGTCCTGTATATAACACAGCTTAAAAGTGGAATTAGTCTCAGCTCAGAGCTGCGTTATTCATGCTTCTGCTCTAATAATCTGTGCCACGCCATATAAGATGGAGGGACCCGTGGCAGAAAAAGGCAACTTTAGTTAAAGCGGAAGTAAACCCATCGATTTAACAGTCTTAAAAAAAAAAGGCATGCCGTGAATGCTACTGCACATTGGCTGTGCTCTCAACCAAACAGTCAAACCATCCAATGGCTGGTGTCATAACGGATCACATGTGCAGCACCGTGGCAGTTGAAGATTAAACAGAGGCAAAGATGGCAGCTTCCTTGGCTGAAAACGTTTACTTCCACTTTAAGTATACTTGTTGTTTTCTAATATTACATTTATCTGTATCTCATTACTTTCCTTTGGTTCTGAAGAAATCCCTGCTTGTTACTTGTTCAGAGGAACAAGCAGAGATTTCTTCAGAATAACAAAAGAAACCCTCACATGGGTGCCAAAGTTTGATCCTGTGTAGAACAATCGGATATCTGGAGAGAGGCCTCGGCCGGGGTAAAGCCAAAAGTTCAAACGATCCCTTAAAATGAGGGGTCCACAGGAGCTGGTAAGCATGTTTTTCAGCTGTTGGTGGAGGCACTGATGTCTAACACCAGGAGTCTACATAATTTATTATCACATCACTTGTGGACTGTTAACATTTCATTTTTACCATTATCATTTTTGATTAGCGCGATCCTATAATTCTTTTATGGCATTATAAATGTTTGTTTAGGATCTTTGCAAAAATTACAGCCCAATGCTGTATACAGTATATTAAAGACTATAATCCATAGTCTTTGTGCTTTAGGGCACAACCAGGTTTTTGGCTTCCTGAGTCCCAGGCCAAGAACTGCTTATGTGAAGTTTTTCGTTCCACGCATACCCAGTAAGAACCCTAGCAGAGCCGTTGAATGTTCTTTTGGAGCGGCATTTAAAGATTATTATAAAAGGCGTTTGAATTCTGGGCATCTGAGTTTACCCCCAAAGGGGAGAGGCTTTCTTGCACGTGGTGGTATTTGAGGTGTGTAGTGCACGTGTGACAACAATCGAATCACCGCAACAAGACTCATTTCTTCAGAGGAATTATTTAATCGCTTGAGCTTTACATGCGTTTGAATTATTTCATCGCTTGATTCTTATGTGTTGAAATCCTATAAAAAGCTTGTCATATCTGGACTATTTGACATGAGCGCTGCTATGACATTCTAAGGACACAAAAAACATTGACTTTTCCACTGTAATTTTTCCATTTTATGTTGGAGTAAATATGGAGTATAATATAAAAATATTTTGTGTGTGTGTGTGTGTGTGTGTGTGTGTGTGTGTGTGTGTGTGTGTGTGTGTGTGTACTACATAGGTGTGAAAAAGTGTTTGCCCCCTTCCTTATTTCCTGTTCCTTTGCATGTTTGTCACACTTAAGTGTTTCGGAACATCAAACCAATTTAAACAATAGTCAAGGACAACACAAGTAAACACAAAATGCAATTTGTAAATGAAGGTGTTTATTATTAAAGGTGAAAAAAATCCAAACCATCATGGCCCTGTGTGAAAGAGTGATTGCCCCCTAAACCTAATAACTGGTTGGGCCACCCTTAGCAGCAACAACTGCAACCAAGCGTTTGCGATAACGTGCAATGAGGCTTTTACAGCGTCCTGGAGGAATTTTGGCCCACTCATCTTTGCAGAATTGTCCTAATTCAGTTACATTAGAGGGTTTTCGAGCATGAACGGCCTTTTTAAGGTCATACCACAACATCTCAATAGGATTCAGGTCAGGACTTTGGCTAGGCCACTCAAGTCTTCGTTTTGTTTTTCTTCAGCCATTCGGTGGTGGACTTGCTGGTGTGTTTAGGATCATTGTCCTGCTGCAGAACCCAAGTTTGTTTCAGCTTGAGTACACGAACAGATGGTCGGACATTCTCCTTCAGGATCTCTTGGTAGACAGCAGAATTCATAGTTCCTTTTATCACGGCAAGTCTTCCAGGTCCTGAAGCAGCAAAACAGCCCCAGACCATCACACTACCACCACCATATTTTACTGTTGGTATAATGTTCTTTTTCTGAAATGCAGTGTTCCTTCTACGCCAGATATACTTGGACACACACCTTCCAAAGAGTTCCACTTTTGTCTCATCGGTCCACAGAATGTTGTCCCAAAAGTCTTGGGGATCATCAAGATGTGTTGTGGAGAAATTGAGACGAGCTTTGATGTTCTTTTTGCTCAGCAGTGGTTTTCTCCTTGGAACTCTGCCATGCAGGCCATTTTTGCCCAGTCTTTTCCTGATGGTGGAGGCATGAACGCTGACCTTAACTGAGGCAAGTGAGGCCTGCAATTCCTTGGACGTTGTGGGGTCTTTTGTGACCTCTTGGATGAGTCGTCGCTGCGCTCTTGGGGTAATTTTGGGCGGCCGGCCACTCCTGGGAAGGTTCACCACTGTTCCATGTCTTCGCCATTTGTGGATAATGGCTCTCACTGTGGTTCGCTGGATTCCCAAAGCTTTGGAAATGGCTTTATAACCCTTTCCAGACTGATAGATCTCAATTACTTTCTTTCTCAATTGTTCCTGAATTTCTTTGGGTCTCGGCATGATGTGTAGCTTTTAAGGATCTTCTGGTGGACCTTACTGTGTCAAGCAGCTCCTATTTAAGTGATGCCTTGATTGTGAACAGGTGTGGCAATAATCAGGCCTGGGTGTGGCTAGAGAAATTGAACTCAGGTGTGGACAACCACAGTTATAGTATGTTTTAACAAGGGGGTCAATCACTTTTTCACAAAGGGCCATGATGGTTTGGATTTTTTTTCACCTTTAATAATAAACACCTTCATTTACAAATTGCATTTTGTGTTTACTTGTGTTGTCCTTGACTATTGTTTAAATTGGTTTGATGTTCCGAAACACTTAAGTGTGACAAACATGCAAAGGAACAGGAAATGAGGAAGGGGGCAAACACTTTTTCACACCACTGTATATGTTGTATATGTATATGTTGTAGTATAGAGGAAAAGGAATTCTCTATTTTAAGCACACACCTTTATCAACCCCACCAGCTGGGTTGATATCGTGCAGTCCAAGAAACGAGCAAAGATGTAATACCGGGGATGCACAGTACCTGACATCTATAAGAAAATGAACAAATAAGGTGTTGCGCACAGAGTTCAGTGTGAGAGCAGAGTTGCCTCTCAAAGTATTGAGTAACAGACATTCAAAGAAATTACTTGCAAATTTAACATATAGAGAGGTGGTATCTACCTGTGATCTGGAACAAAGAAAGTTTGGTCTGCATGGTGCTGTGAGCAGTATAGGACTGAAACCTCCAGATGGCCGCCCTATAAAGATCATGTCTTGCTGATCAGCTGTGGGTGAGAGAAGGCTGGAGGGAGGTGACTCCCTCAGTGCCCCCAAAGCGCAGACCCCCCCCCCCAGTGCATCGTCTTATCAAGGATTGACAAGGTGTAGAGCACTGCTCAGGGACAGCGTCATGACGTCACCCACTCGCAGAGGGGCAGGGATGTAACACCCAGGTGATTGGTGACAGCGACGCATAACGGGCGCCATGGCAACAAGAGTAAACACGCCTCAAAAGAAAAAAGACGCAGGTGGCCCCTGTGCGCCGAGTGAATGACCAGGGAATGGGCCCAGTATGTACTACCCCCAGTGGCTGAATATATAATGACAGGCAGCAGAAATTGACTCAGGAGATCAGAGAAGGAACAGAAGAACAAAGATACATATAGATTAATTAAATAAGTCAGAGAAGCTATAGAGGGGAATCAAAGGAAAACGGACCCGATGGATTATAATCCAAACATATGCATTATTTCCAAACGGGCACATATCAGAGAATTGCATCTAATGAGAGTTTGCAGCAGCATAAATATCCCTGATATGTATATCATTCCTCCTTTAAAGCTTCGTATAATGACGGGTAGTTTTTATTTTTTTAAAGGAGACATAGCATTCTAAAACGGAGATCCATAAAAGGGTCAGACTCATGTCATTGGGATCCCATTCAGATCCCCCTGATGTGAAACTTTCCAAAAAAGGCCTGCATGAAATAGATTCATGGGGGTCTGGTTGCGTTTAGGCGAAAGATCCATCTCTGCTCGTATTGCAAGAGGATCTTCTTCCAATCGCCTCCATGCGTACACAATCTAGAATCAAAAAGGATATCGTGGGAAAATTACCATTATATATGGCCAAAACATGTCTACCAAGAGGAAGACTTGGGTTGCAGGATTTCATAGATGCTATGTGCCGGTACGCTCACTTCCAAAATTCAAGACTTGACTTGCCTACATAAAAACACGCACAATCACATAACTAAAGATATACAACTCCAGAGGTTCAATAGTTTGCATAGTGGACCGATAGTTGGATCAAGTTTTAGCACATGCTAGTATTTTTCGATGATTTTCTGAAAGGTCTTGTGTTGATTTGAAAATTTAGTAATGATCCGTATCGGATTGGTCTTATTTTTCGCAGACGTGGTATTATAAATAAGCTCATGTCTCGTTCTTAAACAGGATCTTTTGAAGGCTTGTTTTTTTAATCAGAAAACAAGTTTATTGGAGTAAACATAATAAGTGTACATACATTGAAAGAAAGTGCGTATCACAGGTATAATTGTCTTCACTTTATAATGGATTGAACTTTAACAGGTATAAAAGTATCTAGGTAGTGTACAACCTGAGAACTGCATATAATCTAGTTACACATAAATAATAAGTATAAATAGTATGTCGCATTGAATTGTATGACCTGACTGCATTACTGGTTCATCACTGGGATATACCCTCTCATCCCGGAAAAAAGCCAGGAGTTCGATAACTCCACTGATGAGTCGTGCAGACAGATAACATGTAGAAAACAAGTCAAAAAGTAACATCAACTATGTCCCTTAGGACCTAATTCACCTAATGAAATATTTTACTTCGGTTACATTTATTGTGTCCACCATTACACTGTTTTCAAGGTGCTTCATAATGTGTATCATATCTTGCAGCCCCCATTAATCGTAGTTCCCTCTTCAGTTCACATTTGCAGCAGTCTGTCTCTTACTAGCTGGGCGGGGCCTAACCCCGGGGTGTCTAGCCAAGGTTGCCACATTGAGTAAAATTTTTTCAGAGCATTACGATGTTATGTGAGTTTTTCCCATATAAGTAAGCTATTTACCGATTCCACCAATTGCTTGCCCGCTGGGAACCTTGGGGTGATCCAAAGTCTTGCAATTGCTTTGCGAGCCATATATAACAGGCGGACAACCGCTGTATGTCCATTAGGTGATAATGAGGGTAGTTCCAAGGCTCCCAGCAGGCATACAACAGGGTCTTGTATTGGTGGTATTTGGTATACCTGGGATATAGTGGTGAGGACATATTGACAATATCTAAAAAGTTTTGGGCATTTCCACATCATATGCAATAGGTCTCCTCTATGACTATTACATTTTGGACAAAGTGGGGACTCTATAAATCCCCATTTGTGGAGACGTGTTGGGGTTCTATACTTTCTGTGTAACAAATACAAATGGGATAATCTCTGTGATGCCAATACCGACACTAATGGGGCGGATGTTAGGCAAAGTTCCCATGTTTCTCTGTCTGAGTCCCAAATCCCTTTCCCAACCCTTTCTGCATGGAAGTTTGCTGGCATCATGTGTAGAGCCAAGTAATCTTACATAAACTTTCAAGATCATACCCTTCCTATCTTCCGCCAGCAGCACATCGTCCGTTAGGGGATGCACCACTGGCGTGAGTCTAGATCTTTTCCCCTCGCATTGCACAGCGTGCCTCAACTGGAGATACCTGTAAAACTGTGTCCTGTGAAGAGAGAACTCCTCGCTAAGTTCTACAAAAGATTTAAATCTAGTTCCAGTATACAGCTGGGTAATATAATGGATGCCTGCTTCTTCTCAGGCGTGGACATGTTCTAATTTATTAAGCTCCTTGTAATATTTATTCATCCATATGGGAGTGAAGGGGCACACTCCTTTCACAAAAGTGATCTGATGTATTTCCATAATGTGTTCAGTAGAGCAGGGGTAGGGAGGTTAGTTGGCAAATGTGTTAGCCCTGCTTCCAGATGGGCTATTGCTGGGAGATTAGACTCCCCTGGAACCAACATAGCCCTAATGGGGTCTAAGTTGTCTATCCTCCCCCAGTTACCTAAATGTTGTATTTGAGATGCCACAAAGTAGTACCTATATACCATATACGGCCAGGTGGGAGCCGTCTACTTCTGACTGGACGTTCCGGAACGTCCTTCAGAAGTAGCGGGATCGCTCCCGCGCACCCGCGCGATCCCGATGCGCGCGTGTCCCCCGCACACGCCGCATCTCGGCACGGCAGGTGGGCAATGTATTTGCCCTCCTGATCCGTGCGATGGCTGTGTCTAATCACAGCCATCGCAATGTCAACAAAGGGGGAAGGGCGGCAGATGACAGGAGATCGCGCCGCTGCGTGCCCGCGCAGCGGCGCGATCCCGATCTGCCTGTGTCCCCCAGAGACAGCTGAGCAGTGTGAGACAGGAGGGCCATCTGATTGGCCCTCCTGATCACATGATGACTGTGTCCAATCACAGTCGTCATGTAATGTAAATAGAGAGCAGTTGTAACTGCTCTCATCTCTTCCTCTCCTCACACAGAGCCTTTCAGTGAGGAGAGGAAGAGAGATCTGTGCTGCAGTCAGGAGATCAGTGAGTTATATAGCTGTTTGTCTGCTGTTAACCCACTGATCACCTAGCTAGTGTCCCCAAAACACAGTGTCCATCTGTCCGCCATCATCCGGCACATCTGCCCGCCATCATCCGGCACATCTGCCCGCCATCATCCGCAAATCTTCCGGCCATCAGCCGCCCGCCACCATCAAACACATCAGCCCGCCACCATCAGGCACATCTGCCCGCCACCATCAGGCACATCTGTCCGCCCGCCATCAGGCACATCTGTCCGCCCGCCATCAGGCACATCTGCCCGCCCGCCCGCCCGCCATCAGGCACATCTGTCCGCCCGCCATCAGGCACATCTGACGCCCGCCATTAGTCGCATCTGACACCCGCCATCAGTCGCATCTGACACCCGCCATCAGTCGCATCTGACGCCCGCCATCAGTCGCATCTGACACCCACCATCAGTCGCATCTGCCCGCCATCTGACACATCTGCCCGTCAACATGACTAAAAGGTCATACAGCGCAGAGGAGGCTTGCCAGATACTCCAGAGTATGTCAGACGAGAGTAGCGGGGAACTCTCTCTGTCAGACTCGGATAGCGACTATGAGCCAGTGGACAGCAGTGGCTCCGAAATGGAAACAGAGGATGATAGAATCCTAACAAGGAGAAGCAGGAGAAATGAGCAGGTGCAGGCATCCACCAGCAGCGCAGCACTCCAGGATGATATGCAGGCATCCACCAGCAGCGCAGCACTCCAGGATGATATGCAGGCATCCACCAGCAGCGCAGCACTCCGGGATAGGCAGCCATCCACCAGCAGTTTGGCAACCTTCCTAGAAGATAGGCCAGATGCTAGCAATGGAGCATCACATCAACGAGGCAGTACTACCCTTCCAGATGTTCTACTGTATCCAACATGGCTGCCCGATACGTCAGTAGAACCTGTAATTCCCCTTTTTACAGCCCAGCCAGGCCCTCAGATACAGACGGAAAATGTAACCCCACTTTATTATTTTCACTTATTTTTTCCCAATGATCTCCTAACCTACATTGTGGAGCAATGTAATCTATATGCCAGCCAACATATAGCCAACAATCCAAGTTCTTCCTATGCCCGCCCTTTTGTTTGGAAACCCCTCACCATTGAAGAATTTAAAATTTTCCTTGGCCTAACCCTCAACATGGGGCTGACAAAAAAAAAATGAAGTCCATTCCTACTGGTCTACCCTACATATCCACCACATGCCGATCTATTCATCAATGATGCCCAGAACCCGTTATGAAATGATAATGCGATTTTTACATTTCAATAACAATGCCCAATGCCTCCCTCGAAATCATCCCAGTTATGATAAATTATTCAAAATTCGGCCCCTAATCATTTTTGTTTGCGCCAGCTTCAAGCGACTGTTTACCCCAGATAAAAATATCTGTGTAGATGAGTCACTATTACACTTTACTGGAAGACTTGGAATCCAGCAATACATCCCCAGTAAAATAGACGTGGGGTAAAATTTTATAAGGCGTGTGACAGGGCCACGGGCTACACATATGATTTCATATTTATGAGGGAAAAGACAAAAAGCTAAACCCCCCTAGATGCCCTACATGGGAACAAGTGGCAAAATTGTCTGGCAGCTGATCCAACCACTGCTTGGGAAAGGTTATCACCTATATGTAGACAATTTCTACACAAGTCTCCCACTTTTCCGCCATCTCTACCTAAAGCAGACTGTGGCCTGTGGGACAGCGTGGACCAACCGCAAAGGCTTCCCACAGACATTGGTCGCCAAGAACTTGAAGACGGGTGAAAAGGCCAGTATGCGGACTGAAGAGGTACTAGCGCTGAAGTGGCGAGACAAAAAAAGAGACGTCTACATCCTTTCCACAATACACAACGACACCTTGGTGGAACTGCAGAGAAGAAAAGGCCCCGTCCAGAAGCCAAAATGTATCCTATACATGGGGGGGGGGGGGGGGTGGATATGAACGACCAGTTGATGCAGCCCTACTTGGCCACCAGGAGATCGCTTTTTTGGTACAAAAAAGTCGCCATTTATTTGATGCAACTAGCCATGTTCAATTCCTATATTATTTTTTAATATAGGCACCCAAAGTTCCCTGACCTATCTAAGATTTCAAGAAGACGTTCTCACAGCCCTCATCTATCCCCATGGCCAACCCACTCAACTAATTTGCTCTGATGAAGTAGCCAGACTCCATGAAAGGCACTTTCCTGAACTTCTCCCTCCTACCCAAACAGGTCGCAAACCCCCAAAAAAATGTCGTGTGTGTTCAAGTAGGGGAAATCTCCGCAACACCCGATACTACTGTCCCTCCCATCCAGGCCTCTGTATTGGAACATGTTTTCGAAGCTATCATACTTCACTGCACTATTAGATGATTTTTTTCCAGTTTCCACTTTCTGCCATTTCTGTGAATGACCCGGACTGTTAACGACTATGCCTCTGCCAAACATCTTTCTGCCTTCAACGTGAATTGACCTCGGCCTGTTAAATGACCATTCTTTTTGCCTGCCTCCTAAACTGATCATTTGCCCTGCCACTGTACAGCACAGGGGTCTCACATGTGAGGGGCTCCAGAAAAGGTTTTCCGAGTGGAGAAAACATTTTTCTCCAGGTTTTGTTTTCTCGGATTAGGGTCTGGAGACTCGGAGGCTTCGTAGAGATTTGGGTGGGAAGAAGCCTCTACCCCTGTCCTCAGGTCTTACCTGACCAAGGCCTAATGTACAAAGTGCCACCTGCTGCCATCTGAACTGGTCATGCCTCTGCCTGCCACCTGAACTGGCCATGCCTTTGCCTGCCACCTGAACTGGCCATGCCTTTGCCTGGCACCTGAACTGGCCATGCCTTTGCCTGGCACCTGAACTGGCCATGCCTTTGCCTGTTACCTGAACTAGCCATACCTATGCCTGTTACCTGAACTGAACTTTGACTGCTCTGGAACGGTATTCCTGCCTGCTAGAACCACAGGTGAGCCTTTTTTTTACCCTTTGCTCAGCAGAATGTATTTTGGGGTGCAATTCTTGGTGTATACATGCTATGTGTTAGAAGCCTAAAGGTGCTACTTGCATGTTGGGCTTCTGTATGTGGCCAAGTAGTGGAAAAGTCTGACACATGGGGTATCGCCATACTCAGGACGAGTAGCAGAATGTATTTTGGGGTGTAATTTTGGCTATGTACATTCTATGTGTTATAAAGATCTTCTAAATTGACAACTTTGTAAGAAAAAAATTGGTTTTAATTTTCTTTCCACATTTTCCAAAAACTTGTGGAAAGAAATTACATGTTCAAAAGACTCATTATGCCTCATAGAATATACGTTGGGGTGTTTTCTTTCCAAAATGTGGTCACTTTGTGGGTAATTCTATTGTCCTGGTGCTCCAGGGACTTCAAAAATGTGATAGGTACTCAGGAAATGAAATGTGTAATTTATGCCTTTAGAACACCTGATGGTGCTACATGGATGTTGGGCCTCTGTATGTGGCCAGGCTGTGGAAAAGTCTGACACATGGGGTATCGCCATACTCAGGACGAGTAGCAGAATGTATTTTGGGGTGTAATTTTGGCTATGTACATTCTATGTGTTATAAAGATCTTCTAAATTGACAACTTTGTAAGAAAAAAATTGGTTTTAATTTTCTTTCCACATTTTCCAAAAACTTGTGGAAAGAAATTACATGTTCAAAAGACTCATTATGCCTCATAGAATATACGTTGGGGTGTTTTCTTTCCAAAATGGGGTCACTTTGTGGGTAATTCTATTGTCCTGGTGCTCCAGGGCCTTCAAAAATGTGATAGGTACTCAGGAAATGAAATGTGTAATTTATGCCTTTAGAACACCTGATGGTGCTACATGGATGTTGGGCCTCTGTATGTGGCCAGGCTGTGGAAAAGTCTGACACATGGGGTATCGCCATACTCAGGCGGAGTAGCAGAATGTATTTTGGGGTGTAATTTTTGCTATGTACATGCTATGTGTTGGAAATATCTTATAAATGAACAACTTAGCGTAAAAAAAATGCGTTTTCATTTTTTTTCCACATTTTCCCAAAGCTTCTGGAAAAAAATGAACCGTTCAAAAGACTCATTATGCCTCATAGATTATACGTTGGGGTGTTAGCTTTCCAAAATGGGGTCACTTTGTGGGCGTTTCCATTGTTCTGGTGCTCCAGGGCCTTCAAAAGTGTAATAGGTGGTTGAGAAATGAGATGTGTCATTTATGCTTGTAGAACGCCTGAAGGTGCTACTTCACTGGCGGGCCTCTGTATGTGGCCAGGCTGTGTAAAGGTCTCACACATTTGGTATCGCCACACTCAGGAGGAGTAGCAGAATGTATTTTGGGGTGTAATTTTTCCTATGTACATGCTATGTGTTGGAAATATCTTATAAATGAACAACTTAGCGTAAAAAAAATGCGTTTTCATTTTTTTTTCCACATTTTCCCAAAACTTCTGGAAAAAAATGAACCGTTCAAAAGACTCATTATGCCTCATAGATTATACGTTGGGGTGTTAGCTTTCCAAAATGGGGTCACTTTGTGGGCGTTTCCATTGTCCTGGTGCTCCAGGGCCTTCAAAAGTGTAATAGGTGGTTGAGAAATGAGATGTGTCATTTATGCTTGTAGAACGCCTGATGGTGCTATTTCAATATTGGGCCTCTGTAAGTGGCCAGACTGTGTAAAAGTCCCACACATGTGGTATCGTAATACTCAGGAGGAGTAGCAGAATGTATTTTGGGGTGTCATTTGTGGTATACACATGCCATGTGAGAGAAATAACCTATAACAATGAACATTTTGTGGGGGGAAAAAAAAAAAAATCTTCATTTTGCAAAGAATTGTGGGAAAAAAATTACAACATCAAAAACCTCACCATGCCTCTTACTAAATACCTTGGAATGTTTACTTTCAAAAAAGGGGTCATTTGGGGGGTATTTGTACTTTCCTGGCTTGTTTGGGTCGCAAGAAATGTGCTACAGTGTGGTACAGTGTGCTAATTTTTTTATGATTCGCACCACCGCTTGTAGACTCTATAACTTTCACAAAGACCAAATAATATCCACTAATTTGGGTTATTTTTACCAAAGATATGTAGCAATATAAATTGTGCCCAAAATTTATGAAGAAAAATTAATAATTTGCTAAATTTTATCACATAAACTAAGAAAAATTCGTTTTTTTTCCAAATTTTCCGTCTTTTTTCATTTATAGCGCAAAAAATAAAAAACCCAAAGGTGATCAAATACCACCAAAAGAAAGCTCTATTTGTGGGAAAAAAAGGACAAAAAAATCATTTGGGTACAGTGTTGCATGACTGAGTAATTGTGATTCAAAGTGTGAGAGCACCGAAAGCTGAAAATTGGTCTGGGCAGGAAGGGTGTTTAAGTGCACAGTAAGCAAGTGGTTAATACGAGCTGGTTTATTGCCCCATACTAAATCCCTAAATTGTGCATCTATGTGTATGAACATATGGGAGTATTATGTAGTGTGTAGAGGAGTTGTGGGGTCCATACCATTTTGGTTAGGTTTACTCTCCCAGTGACAGAGAGCGGTAGCTTTTTCCATGCCGTGCATTTTAATTAGAATTTTTGAAGCAATGGGGTTAGATTTAGCTTTAAGTATTGTGCAGGGTCCGCCGTCACCTGTATACCCAAGTATCGGAATTCCTCCACTACAACAATGTCCTTCACGCACTCAGGTAGGGGCTTTGGCAGGGGATCTATGGGCATTAAGACTGACTTGTTCCAGTTAATACTGAAACCAGACAGCCCTCCAAAGTCAGCTATCAAGTTCATTACATTACATAGGGACTTGTCCGTGTCTCCTAGATAAATCAGGGTATCGTCTGCATACAGGGACACTATGTCTTGCCTAGGGCCTCTCTGGAATCCTGTGATGGCCTGTGTTGCTCTAATGTGAATGGCCAGCGGCTCCAGAGCTATAGCAAACAGGGGGTGGGGGGGCACCCCTGTCGTGTGCCTCTGTGAAGCTGAAAAGACTCTGATACTTCCCCATTAATCCACATTCTAGCCGTAGGGGAGCTATACAATAGCTGAATCCATTTCAGAAAATAAGGGCCCACCCCCCCAATTTAGCTAGTGCTTCCCATAAATAGGGCCATTCGACGCTATTGAACGATTTGCCAACGTCCAGCAAGAGGATGGCCCTATTTCCTGAGTTGTCAGTGGGAATCTGAAGGTTTAAAAATAGTCTGCGCAAATTCTGAGATGTGGATCTCATCGGGATAAAGCCTGATTGATCCCTATGAATTATAATTTGTATGCATTTAGCCAATCTATTGGCCAGAACCCTGGCCAATAACTTGACATCAAATGTGAGTAATGATATAGGTCTATACGAGTCAGGCGATAAGGAGTCCTTGCCAGGCTTCAGCAGCACTACAATAAGCGCCTCATTCATGGAGGCAGGTAGGGATCCTGTCTCAAATGCCTCATTGTATACTTTTAGAAGATAAGGAATAAGCTGGGTCGTGTAAAGTTTATAAACCTCAGACGGCAGTCCGTCAGATCCGGGTGCTTGGCCGTTTGGTGCCTGAGCCAGTGCCTCAATTAGATCGTCCTCAGTCAGAGGAGCATCCAATAGAGCCGTATCCGAATCTGAGAGACATGGTATGGGGTAGCTATCCAGAAAAGAACAAATGTCTTCCCGTGAAGGCTGGACTTTGGATGAGTAGACTCCCTGAAAGAATTGCTTAAAAACAACTATGACATCATTAGTGGAGTGGTGTAACGTACCCTGGGCGTCCTTCATAGTGCTTATCTGGGAGGAGGTTTGTTGGGACCTAACCAGGAGTGCAAGCATATGTCCCGTATTTTCCCCTTCCTCAAAATGAGATTGTTGTAGAAAAAAAATCTATTATTCTCTGCCAGTTGCAATGATAGGTCTCTGAGTATAGATTGAGCAGCTAGCCATGTTCTTTTTTTTGTTATCTGTTGGATCCGCCACATATCTTGCCTCTGACCCCTGTGCTTCCTCGAAGACTTTTCACATTGTTTGGTTGAGGTTTTGATCTGAGATATCAATCTGATAAACTGGCCTCGTAGATATGCTTTAGCTGCTTCCCATACTACAGCAATGGGTGAGGACTCTAGGTTAATTTCAAAGAAAGACTCCATGAGTTCTGGTATTGGATCAGGAGTAGGGATTAAGGACAACCAGAAGGGATTAAGTTTCTATAGGGTCTTACATTTGATCGCTCCCAGTCTCAGGTCTACTGAGACTGGCGAGTGATCAGAGAGTTGTTTAGGGTGATACTGTGATGATTCCAACAATGATAAAAGAAGGTCATTTCCTAGTCCCATGTCAATTCTAGATAACCCCCCCACTGAAGCTGACTGGCATGAGTAGACCCTAGATTCTGGATTATGTAACCTCCATACATCTTTGAGGCCCATCTCAGACAGAAGATAAGCGAACGGAGTTAAGCCGTGTCGCCCATGCATTCCAACCCCT
Organism: Lithobates sylvaticus; assembly: GCA_028564925.1. Taxonomy (NCBI): domain Eukaryota; kingdom Metazoa; phylum Chordata; class Amphibia; order Anura; family Ranidae; genus Lithobates; species Lithobates sylvaticus. The sequence goes on from CM053031.1 coordinate 128,295,107, forward strand.
GACCGGGCGTGCAGCTTGTCCTTCTCATGTTCAAGATAATTATTAAAGTCATCTACGACCAGTACCGGCACGCTCGGGCAGCGGGATAGAAAGTCTGCCAATGACTTCATTGTAACAGTCGAGAATGGGGGAGGAATGTACATACCCGCCAGTACACATGTGGTCCCGTATAAAGTACATAGTAAAAAGACATATCTAACTTCTGGGTCAATCTTAACCTCTATAACTGAGAATGGTGTATCCTTCTTTATCAGGAGACACCCCCCCCCCTCGAGTATACAGAATGTGTGGCATGGAATTGATGACAGAACTGTCGGTTAGCCAACTTAGGAGTAGGGGATGGAGGGAGGTGAGTCTCCTGCAAACAGATCACTTCTGCACCAACTTGCTTAATTGTGCGAAGCACGGCTATGCGCTTGACTGGGCTATTTAGACCCCTGATGTTCCACGATAAGATTCTAGTTATCCTAGACATTTCAAATTTATAATATTATCAATCAGGGAAACCTTAGGTAATGAATTACAAGTAAATCTTAAATAATGGCTAACCGCCAGTTCAAGGGTAGCGTTCCAAACAATGTAGGGGTGGAGATAAAGTGCTTAGAGGAGCAGCAGTGGTCATACTGGGCTTTGTGGTGGTAGTAAATGAATAGAGGTGGCCGCACCAAATCCAGGGATCTTCTCCTGCGGAGAGGGTGGGCTTGCTGAGAGTCTTGCAGTGCGGTGGACATTAAAACAAAAAGGTTTCAAACAACTGGCCAACATGGCCAAACTAGTATGCCAAGGGGCTGTTGGAGGTCCGAGCCAGACCATCCTGGGGGCAACAGTGGAAGTGCACATTAGTGTCTTACAACTTCTCAACAGCAAGAACAATAAGCCTTGGTATTCCTATAGGACCAAATAGCAACAGTTTCCTCTGCTTTGGCATACCCCCTTTTCTTTTTGTTTTAGCAAAAATAAAAAAGGGGGGAGAGAAATAATGGCATGCTGCTTTGTGGTGCAGTACTTTACCCATCAGGAGGACCATGATGTCGGTTGAAGGCTTCTCGGAGTGACTGTTCCTCCCTGTCCAGCCACTGTGCGGCCCTTGCTGACTGATCAAAGAAGTGCACTAAGCCCAGTGCTTCTACCCTGAGGCGGGCGGGGTACAACATGGAGTATTTCAAATCCAGAGATCTCAGGCGCTTCTTAACATCAATGAACTTTGCACGTTGTTTTTGTAGCTCTGCAGAAAAGTCTGGGGAAAAAGATATTTTAGCATTATCAATTTTCAAGGCATCTGGTTTGATTCTGGCATTATGTAGGATTGAGTCTCGATCTTTATAGTGAAGTAGCTTAAATAGAAAGGGCCTCGGTGGAGCACCTGGCTGCAGAGGTCTCGATGGGACCCTGTGTGCCCGTTCCACTAAAAACATAGGGGTAAAGGCCTCCCTTCCAAATGCTGCAACCAGCCATTTTTCAATAAAATCCACAGGGTTCTTCCCTTCTACCCTTTCTGGGAGCCCTATAGCTCTGATATTACTTCTCCTCATTCTATTCTCCATCTCCTCCAAACGTGAGGAATGTTGTGCAAGAAGGTGGTTGTATGTGAGATCCCTCTGCATGGGTGCCATGTCATCTTCCATGGAGCTTACTCTCCCCTCCAGTGCTGATGTCCGTTCCCTTAGTTTTTGTGTGTCTTGCCTCAGGAAAGTGATTTCTGCTTTTACCCCCTTTATCTCAGCTGTAAGGGCTGTGAGAGATGCATTACACGAGTTTACTGCAGAGAATATATCTCTGAGGGAAGGTTCAGTATCACCGTCAGGACTGGTGGGGATGTGAGACCTAGTTGAGCCACAGACAGGGGTACTCACTGTGTCCCAGGCAAACCCCGATCCGCTGGCATCCTCGAGCGGGACCGTGTCATCCGCTTCAGACGAGCCTCCAGAGGAATTTTGCGGTGTATTAGCTGCAGCGCTAGGCTCTGTAATGAGGGGTCTGGAGAACAGCATTTCAGCCGCCTCCTGGTGTTTCTCCTTAGCGGTGCGCTGTGGTAAGGCGCCACGATGTCCACGGTCTGGCCCAGATTTTGCAGTTTACCGATGGACATCAGCCGAATCTGGGGCCATTGATGGGATGGATGTGTGCGGGGGATCTTCCGACAGCCTGTGGATCTTAGTAGCCGAGATGCAGGGTAAGTCTGCAGGATAAATGATCGGATGTGTGGCGGAGAGAACTGAAGGTGCGTCCGGCTACATCCGCTGCCTGGCCACGCCCCTTGAAGGCTTTTTTTAGGCACGTGATGGAGTATCCTCATGCCAGTAGCCTTTCTTTTAGTGAGTCAGCTTCTTTTTTTAAAACTTTGTTGTTAGAACAATTTCTTCTCACCCGTAGGTATTGGCTGTAGAGAATCGAAGAGATTAAAGGTTTGGGGTGGAAACTGCTTGCATGCAGTATAGAGTTCCCGTCTGTGGGTTTCCGGTAAAGGGAGCTGGTTATCAAACCATCTTGATCCTTATGGATTATATCTAAAAAGGTATATAGATAAAGAAAGGGCCAATGGGGGTACCACATCCATATGAAATTGCTAATGAAAAAAAGGGGAACGTTGGAGCGGACTTTATAGGTACCAGAAAAGGAATACAAAATATTAGAAAAATAATTAATTTATTATACATGGATATTAAAAAAAAAGGGAAGAAAAGATCGGTACAATGCTACCTACTTTTCCCCACCTTAGCGCTATGGGTTTAAAGCTTATAACAATGCAGGCAATAATAAGATGGTGGTTAAACATAAAGCACATATAAAGATCAGCAGCCACTTAAAAACACAATGAATGATAACATTTGATAAAACATTTCACACTGTTTGAAAAAAAAAAATCAACCAGTTTTAAATAATTTCAATGTGTGAATTGTTTTATCATATGTTATCATAAAAAAATTGACAATATAACATTAAAAACAGATGGTGTTGGCTTCCAATAAAATAAGCCACACATAGTATGTGTATTGCTCCCTGTTGCTGCTTGAATATGGCAGGTCGACGTTTCGCTTTCACTTCCTCAGGACCTATATGCCTGATGCCAAGCAGAGGGATTCTGCATAAGAAAGGGGAAATAATCATGTTCCAAAATTCAAGACTTGTCTTGCCTACATAAAAACACGCACAATCACATAAGAGATATACAACTCCAGAGGTTCGACAGTTTGCATAGTGGTTTAGTAGATACTTTTCACCATTAGGCAGTCTTATGTTTTTAGCAGTGTTCATAAACTGGCAGTAACTACAACCCCGACACCTGAAAGTCCCTAAACATTGGCAGGGATCTCTTTCCTCCTCCTCCAAGTATTCCCTCGTGACTAGTTGATCTCTTAGCGATTTAGCCCGTTTGAATGTGAATGAGGGATTGTCTGATACAAATGGACCGATAGTTGGATCAAGTTTTAGCACATGCCAGTATTTTTCGATGATTTTCTTAAAGGCTTTTTTTAGGCACGTGATGGAGTATCTTCGTGCCAGTAGCCTTTCTTTTAGTGAGTCAGCTTCTTTTTTTTAACCACTTGCCGCCCGCCCTATAGGCGAATGACAGCTGCAAAGTTGTTTCAAAATCCTGACCGGGCGTCGTATGGCGATCGTTGTTGCGGGGTGTTAGTCTGACACCCCGCAACTACGATCTCGGTAAAGAGTCTCCGACGGAGCCGATCGGCTGCTCCTCTGACAGGGGGGGTCTGTGCTGATCGATTATCAGCGCAGCCCCCTCGAGGATGCCCACACTGGACCACCAGGGACGCCACCAGACCACCAGAGATGCCCAGCACCAGGTATGCCACCCTAGACCACCAGGGATGTCAGCGAGTGCCCACAATGGATGTCAATCAGTGCCCACAATGGGCATCACTGATTAGCATGCATTATTGTTTGGCACTGATTGGCATCCATCAGTACAAAACAATACAATACAATGCCGCCTGTCAGTGCCCATGCCACCTATCAATGCCCATCCATGCCACCTATCAGTGCCCATCCATGCTCATCTGTGCCAGCTATCAGTGCCAATTTGTGCCACCTATCAGTGCCCATCCGTGTCACCCATCAGTGCCACCTATCAGTGCCCATCAGTGCTGCCTATCAATGCCACCTCATCAGTGCCACTTCATTGGTGCCCATCAGTGCTGCCTTATCAGTGCCCGTCAGTGCAGCCCCATCAGTGAAGGAGAAAACTTACTTATTTACAAAGTTTTGAAACTGAAACAACATTTTTTTTTTAATTTTCAGTCTTTTTTTTATTTGTTTAGCAAAAAATAAAAACCGTAGAGGTGATCAAATACCACCAAAAGAAAGCTTGATTTGTGGGAACAAAATTATAAAAATTTCATTTGGGTACAGTGTAGCATGACCGTGCAATTGTCATTCAAAGTGCGACAGCGCTGAAAGCTCAAAATTGGTCTGGGCAGGAAGGTGTTTAAGTGCCCAGTATTGAAGTGGTTAAATGTTAGCAATTTCTTCTGACCCATAGGTATTGACTGTAGGGAATCGAAGAGCTTAAATGTTTGAGGTGGAAACTGCTTGCATGCAGTATAGAATTCCCATCTGTGGGTTTCCGGTAAAGGGAGCTGGTTAACAAACCATTTTGAGCCTTATGGATTGTTACATCTAAAAGGGTGATGGAGCTATGGTCATAGGCCATGGTAAAAGTCAGATTGAATATATGGATGTTCAATTCGCAGAAAAAAACTTTGTAGCTCATTGGAGGGTCCATCCCACACGAATAGAATATCGTCAATGTAGAGATGCTTTGCCACATTATTTTGACACTTTTACACATTTAATCCCTTTTTGACACATTTTTTTTCTAGGAACACTATGCACCTTTCATGCACACATAGTCTATTGGATCATACTGTGACCACTGTGTTGGGCTCCGCGCACTGTTCGCCGTCCATGGAGGGTACCCCTGTCTCAACCCCGGGGAGACATCATGCCCATTACCCCTGCCTTCCTTGGCAGATACTGGACCCGGCCTTGAGGCTGTGTAGTAAGTATCCCAATTTATCTCCACCTTGTTGGCATATAATCTCTCTGTCCTCCCTTACTCTAAGGGCATTATTATTGACCCCTGTCCATTTCCTTTCCAGTATATTACTTCACAACGCTCCTGATGAATGGCTGTAATGCCATGAAACGCGTTGAGTGCCACTAGATGTCCAAAGTTATCTGTTCTTATAATACATGTTTTCTTAACCTTAACATTTATCTCATCATGTACATTTATTATGTCTAATTCCTATTTGTATTGCATGCTATGTAGCAACATATTTAGTGTAAGTCATGTGACTACCTATTTGATACAATATTTTTCTTCAATGTAACAATAAATTATGTAATGTAACAATAAATCATGTACTGTAACTTCAACTTCATGTTGTTTTTGTTCCATATCTGACATGGCGGTCGCCTCATTTAAAGTCCCATAGCTCTCCTTTTCTATAAACTAATTTAGGGATGGAGGTCGCCATGTGTGCTATAGTGTGTGTGTCAGGTCACATCCAATTCACTGATTGACAGATGTAGCATTTTTTGTTTGCGAGTATGGGCTATGTGTAACAATTAGAAAACCTGTATTGCTGACTTGTCTGAGCTATAGCAGGGTCATACCTAAAATGACATCCTAAAACACATTCGCTACTCCTCCCAAATATTGGGATACTACATCGGTCCAAAATCAAAGGAGCACCTTCCAGCTTTCAAGGCATTTGGCATCTAATTTTGTGACTACCTATCACATGTTTGAAGGTCCTGGAGTGCCAGGACTGTGCACAACACCCACAAAATAACCACATTTTGCAAAACAGACACCCCATTGTATTTTTTTAGGAATCGTGGTAAGATTTTATTTTTCTGCCACAAGTTTTTGGAAAAATGCATTAAAAAATTATTTTTTTTTTTTTTTTTTTTTTACACAACGTTGTCAATAAGGTCTTCCTAACACACAGCATAGGCATACCTATAATTAAATGCCAAAACATTATCTGCTACTCCTCCTGTGCATGGGGATACCACATGCAAAACTTTTTTTTTATAGCCTAGTCACATATAGGGGCCCAAGATCTAAAGAGCACCTTCAGGCTTTCAAGGGGCATTAATTATCATTTCCTTATGATATGTTAGGAGGCCCTGGAGAATCAGGACAGTAGAAACACCCACATAAATACCACATTTTGGAGAGTAAACACCCATAGTTATTTTTAAAGAAAATCTATTGTCAATTTAATAAGATATTTCTCACAAACAGCATGGGCATATTTAGAATTTCACCCTCATAGAAGGCAAGTTCCTTCTTTCAGACACAGAGCCCTGACCCAGCCCCGCTCCTTCTCTCCCCTGATTGGCTAGCTGACTGACAGCAGCAAATGGTGCCGCTGCTATGTCTCAGGAGGGAGAATCTCAGATCACTTAGACACTTGTGGACATCGCTGGACAGAGTGGGACCTCAGATAAGTGTTAGGGGGCTGCTGCACACAGGTTTTTTATCTTGATGTTTTATCTAAAAAAAAAAAAAACTTCTGTGTGCAGCAGCCCCCTATCTTGATGCATAGAATACATCAAGATGAAAAACATCAAGATTGATATTAAGGCTATTTTTAACCTTTCTTCTGGTGCAATTTTGAGCTTTTCAAATAAAGTTTTAAAGATTTTACACTATGTGGAGCTTTTTATATTTTTGGGGGTGACTTATGCAAATACTATCTGGACGGTTTGCATCCATGTTTTGAGAGGATTTTCAGATGGCACCAAAAGGCCCTGGCTGGGAGTGTAGCCACAAGTGTCACTGACCTTCCATAATAGGTTTCTGTGTAAGCTGGTAAGCATGTGTTTTGTCTGTATTGGTGGTGGTGCTTCAAACACATTTACACATTCCAGGTGGCGAAGCTGATGCACTGACAAGAATACTCTCTCACCTTGAAAAATGATTACACTATTTTGGACTTTTTAATTTATATCACTTATGGTTTGTTATATATGGTTAAAAGCATGTACAGAGTAATGCTAAATCAATGATTAATTGTTATGGGACTATGTTTATATCTCACAGGAGAGTTGCTGCTTGGCTAATTGATGTATTATATGGTCACTTTATCTTAGCGCAGTTTGTCTTGTTTTCTTAAGGACACTATTCATAGCTGCACTGGCTCTGGAGTGGCTACTGATCAAGAACATTGTTGTTGGTTTCACTGGCTTGTTGACATTGACAATGATGTTGTGGCGATCAGGAACACGGTTGATAGCTGCACTGGTCTGGCGGCGATCAGGAACATTAATGCTGGCTTACACTGGTTTGGTGACCCTGAAACTGGTATGGCGGCAAACAGGAACTGTCTCGTACCTGATGGTAGAGCCCAACATGCAGAGGAAGGCCTCTCTTACAGCTCTAGCTCAGGGAACACTGGTAGTAAGACAGTGGCCGCAAGACCATGGTATGAATGCCGGATGAAGGGCCACATGCTTTGCCAGGAATGGATCAGACGATGATAAACCCTACAACAACATCCATCATGTGTCAGGGACAAAAAAAATAATCCCCAGCATCTGTCAGGGCCAACAAGGATATTCCCCAAAAATGATCCCAGCAAAGTGTCAGGGCCAGCAATAACCCCAAGTCAGCACAAATAACCCCTAGCCACTGGTGTAGTATAATTATAGTAACTTACCAGCCTAACATGCAAAGAAGCCAGAGATACATCTAATAGACTAAGTTACACATTAAGTACATAGGCCAGCCAGTCGAACCCTCCGTCAAAGCAAACAGTTCCCATATTTCGATTTTGCTACAACAATCAAGCTAATGTAAAAAGATGCATCACAGTTGTGATGGTTACAGTAACATTTTGTGTTACTGGATGATAGCTGTGCCAGCATCCTCAGCTTTTATGCACACACAATTGCGCTACTGCTTCTATATAATATACAAACAATATGAAGGACCACAGGAAAATGGTAGCCCTCAATGTGACTTCCACGTTACATTAAAATGTTCATTAAATCAAAGCCCTCTGAACGCGGAGCTGGGCACGGGGAGGGAATGGACGTGCTGACGTAATCGATCAGCATGGAGGGAGGGGTCTGAGCCCGTCAGCTGGTGAGGACAGGAGCGAGGCTGAGGAGAACGCCGGCTCCCCACTGACCTGACCGCACGAGACCCCGGGATGGCGTGCCTTACGCCCGGAGCAACTAGCTAAACAGCAGCCTTACTTGGTTGGGCATGGAGGCCCTACATCGCGCCCCCCGAGGGGGCTTTACCTCCGGGTAGCGGCGGGCCGATGCCCGCGGTCACCGTTTGGCGGTTCTCCCGTCCCCCTCACCCGCCCCGCCAACAGTGGTTCCGGCCGTCTCCACACACCCGCTAGCCTCAGCACTCCACATGCTGCACAAGCAAACGACTGCCAGCAGAAACCGTAAAGGCCCGTGAGTATTTTCTTAACCTGGTCTCAGCCTTGAGAAGACCGAAGAGAAGGTAAGACAATCTTTGCTTACTATTGGTTTAGAGGCACCCCGAAGTACACCTAGAAGATCATACACTGCCTGCTGAACATCCTGAAGGGGGGGAAAAAAAAAAAAGAAAGCCTCTGCAAATTCTGAAGATAATTTATGCATAAGTAGGTGGCCGGACTAGATGTTTTTGTAAAATTTGCTAAAATTTAAAACAGCTGCCACGTACACCCAGGGCTCATATATTGAAAGAGTACACAATTAGGGTATGTCCCCCCCAGGTGAGGTGAAAGGTGAAACCCATACCAAAGACTGGGGAAGTCAGACAATTATCTTATGACAAATAAAATCAGCATCAGTGACATATAGAATTGTTGTGCTCTGGACGATCGGATGGCCTGGGAGCCCTAGGGTACACATATTACATATCATCTGTTATTTTGGGGACAATACACTAATACTCCGTCAGCAACTCGAGAGTGCCATGGGTCCCCTTGATTGGAAACAGCTTGATTTATAGGGCAAGAACTAACCCAGGGAGACTAAGGGTCAAAATTAAAAAAAAAAAAAAAAAAAAAAAATCAGCTTTGCTATTACACCAATATTGGGGTACTGTGACCCTCGGAGAGAAGTCCATTATAGGGGGGTGCCCATAAGAAACCCACCAAGCCCCACCAAGAGATAGAGTGTTACACTGACCACTCTTCATCAGGGGACAGCCGAAAAACTGGGCAGAGGTGGAAACCATCATACCCCCGGAGGAGTTAACATAGGGGAGTAGCTCTGACCTTGGCCAGACCATCCTAAAGACGGATTTTACTAGCCGGGGCCCTCCTTACTCTGGCTCCATTTTTAAAACCAGCAAGACAGCAACTATAGGACCCCCCTTATATAGCATAACACTGCGGGGGAGGGGGATCTCTCTCGGACTAGGGGAGACCCTTAACACAGGGGAGAAGAGACCTATCAACCCCAGGACCCCTCACCTAGAAATACCCCCGCATCCAGAAGGCATCTTGAGAAATCTTGTCTTTTAGGCTGCTAATATAGGGGACAGGATCCAAAACTCCGGGGCTAGGAGTGGGTGGGGGGAAACCCCTAGATCCCCCCTCCATCCCACTCAGAGGTGAGGTCCCCCAAGGAAGACACCCAGGGTGACTGCCCCAGTGGCGTTGAACAGGATATATAAAGGGAAGCCGGGGGTTTTTCCATCCCACTCAAACTGAAATAAACTAAAATCTAACCCCCCCCCCCCCAAAAAAAAAAATATAAAAATCTTGAGAAAGGGGGATCCCAAGGTGAATTGATTATTGTGGCGTTTCCAAACTGGGGAAAATAATAAGAGGAACAAAAAGAAACACCATGAGTAAAGAACCCAATAAAGTGTCCAAGAAAGGAGCCCCAAAAACGCAGAAAAACGACTCAAGTTCCATTAAACACTACCTTAGACAGGGCGGGAGCCCAACTACACCAGTGCCAGATCTCTCCCCAAAAGCCACCAAGGCGAAGGAGAAATCCCACAAACCTGACAGAACGCAGGATCAATCAAGGGCTGACTATACAATGGAGAGTGAGGGGGATGCGAGTAGGATGGACGAGCAGCCGACAGGATCTCAACCCATCTCTAAGAAGGAAATGGAGGAGATGATGCTGAGGCTAGAATCCGTGATCAAAGGCGAAGTCAATAAACTGAGGGAGGATATGAGCCACCTGTTAACCAGGGTTGAGGGGATGGAAAAGAGGGCTGAAAACTTGGAGCTAGAAATTTCAGACTTAAAAATGCAACTAAAGAAGACCCAAATGTATCAAAGGAACATGTTATACAAAATCGAAGACCAGGAAAACAGAGACAGAAGGCAAAACCTACGAATCCGAGCCATCCCTGAGCACAGAGGGGAAGATCTTGAAAAAACCATCAGAACGATTCTAGCCCCCTTTACGGGAGCTGGGGAAGATCAGTTTCCCAGGATTGAGAGAATACATCGGCTAGGCAGAGCCGACTTCTCTGAATCAAATAGAACCCAAGATGTAATAGTCCGATTCAGTCATTTTAAGGATAAAGAGGAAATATGGCATAAAATTCGAGGGAAGACACCCCTAGAGTTTGAAGGGATTGATGTCCAGATTTATGCAGACTTATCAGCACGGACCCTCGAGAGAAGACGACAGCAGAGACCCCTATTAGAGATCCTGCGAAATAATATTAAATATACTTGGGGTTTCCCTGCATGCTTGATGGGCTCAAAAGAGGGCAGATGGGCTAGGCTGAGATATCCAGAGGAGTTGTCCGAGTTCTGCGGGAAATTAGATATCCAGATACCTGACCTTTCGGGGTGGGTGGAGGTGGGCTAGAAAAGAGAGGAGAAGTAAAAAAAAAAAAAAAAAAAGTGGTGTGTGGAGGCTTAGGTGGCGGGGGGGGGCGGGGGTGGCCGGCAGCGGGGGGCCCCCTTAATTGGGATGCCTGGTCCTCACGGGAGGGCCCACTCACCTGCCAGATAACAACGGGGCGAGTAGAGGATGGGCATTCAGGGGCGGGCTCGGAGTCCTGCCTCTCCAGAGATCTTGAGTTCGGGGGAGGCCAAGTGATTGGATGGCACCCCTTGACTCAGAGACCCAGGATTGGGTAGGAGGGGGTAGAGAGGGGAGGGTTAGAGAGGGGGGGAGAGAGGGAGGTGTGGGGGGAAGGGGGATGGGGGAGGGAGGGGGGGAGGAGTGAGGGCACAGGGAAGGGGGGAAGGCACAAGGGAGGGAGACCCCGCCGATGGGGGTCGCACTGGGGAAGCCTAGGTCAAGACAATACAATTAGATGACAAAAATTAAGTGTCTCACATACAATGTGAGAGGGCTGAATGCCCCAAGTAAACGGTACAGAGTTTTGGAGGAGGTAGAGAGGTACGGGGCTAGCCTGGTCTTTCTACAGGAGACCCATCTCTCTCTTATGTCGAATATTAAACTCCATTCTAAAGCCTTCCCTACTTGGTACTACAGCGACACAATCTCAAGCAGAACCAGAGGGGTGGCCATAGGGATGGCAAAAGATCTGCAGTTCAACTTAGAAGATAGGAAAGTGGACCCGGAGGGAAGGTTTCTATTCTTGAGGGGGACCCTCTTCGGGACCACATATACCCTAGCAAATATTTACGCACCCAATATTAGATCCCCTGACTATATGACTAAGATTCTCTCCAGGCTGAGATCCTTTAGAAGAGGATACCTGATACTGATGGGGGACTTAAACCTCACCCTCGATCCAGATCTGGATAGTTCGTCTTGTGCACAGGGGACAGGAAATGTTCAATTGAAGGTTTTAAAGAAAAAGATGAGCTCGGAACAATTAGTCGATGTGTGGAGAATGCATCATCCACTCATCAAAGACTACACATTTTTCTCACCTGTGCACAAGACGTACTCTAGACTGGATTATATCTGGGTAGACCACGGACTATTAGACAGAATAACGGACACTAGGATCGAGATCGCATCATTGTCAGATCACGCTCCGGTGAGTATGAGCCTGAACATCCCAGAATTTAAACAGCCTAGCTGTGGATGGAAATTAAACAACGAGTTGCTGAAAGACGAGGAAATTAGGGAAAGCGTTAGAAAAGAACTGGAGTGTTTTTTTTCAGACAAATGATAACGGAGCGGTGAAGGGGGAAGAGTTAAGAGAACTAGCGGAGCAGGGGGTAAAACAAGTATTTAATAGAATTGCCAAAGAGCGTTACATCTATGGCAATAAGTCAGGGAAACACCTAGCGAGATTGTTGCAAAAAAACAAAGCCAAAAACTTCGTAGAAAAAATAGTTAACAAAAAGGGAGAGGCGAGGTTTATTTCAAAAGACATAGCTTCGACGTTTAGGGATTTTTATGAGGAATTATACTCAGTTGGTCAAAAGAGTAGAGATAAAGTAGGGGGGGGGGGTAGGGACAAAGCTAACATATTCCTGAGAAAGGCAAAATTACAGTCCTTGGGATTAGAGGAGAAGGAAAGGCTAGAGAGACCCATCTCGGAGGAGGAAGTTCTAGAGGCCCTCAACAACTCGCCGTTAGGCAAGAGCCCGGGGCCGGATGGGTTCACGGCCTTGTACTATAGAACCTATAGGGAGATTTTGACACCGAGACTTCTTAGATACATGAATGGACTGGGCTCGGAGTATGGTATGAGCGAGGCCTCACTGTCGGCAACGATAACGGTTCTACGAAAGGAGGGGAAGGACGGCTCGACGTGCGCGGGGTACAGACCAATATCTCTACTAAATTTCGAAACAAAGCTTTACGCCAAGATTTTGGCCGAGCGTATAAAGAAATGCTTGGGCAAGCTGATACACCCAGACCAAGTGGGATTTACGACGGGTCGAGAAGGCAGAGACAACAGCGTGCGAACCCTGTTGGCGATCCAGAGGATGAGAGATACACGAACCCCCAGTCTACTACTGTCTATTGATGCGGAAAAAGCATTTGACCGGGTAGACTGGGGGTTCCTGTTTAAGACTCTAGACATCATGGGATTTGGACCGAAAATAATCCAGAAAGTAAGGGTCCTCTATAGTCATCCAAAGGCCAACATCAAGGTGAACGGCGTCCTATCCTCCCCCTTCGAAATGTACAATGGGACTAGGCAGGGCTGCCCCCTCTCCCCTCTCCTCTTCGTCCTCTCTTTGGAACCACTTCTGGCTACAATAAGGGGAAACACGGACATAGAGGGATGCGAGGCGAGGAACACAAGCTGGCGGCATTCGCCGACGATGTCCTATTCTATGTAAGCTCACCGCATAAATCACTCCCTAACATTTTGAAGAACATTGCGGCGTACGGCGAGGTCTCAAATTTTAAGATTAACCTGGCGAAATCCTCCATCCTGAACATTAATATGAACAGAGTGGAAAAACAAGACCTGATGAAGGAGTACAACTTCATGTGGAAGAAACAAATTAAATATCTTGGCATAGAGCTGACGAACACTATAGGGAAAATGTATAAGGCTAACTATTTACCTTTATTAGACGAAGTAAGGAAAAAATGCCAGGAGTTTAAAACCAGACCAATATCATGGTTAGGCCGCATTAATGCAGTCAAAATGATGATACTTCCGCTGATCACCTATAAACTTCAGATGATCCCAATATCCCTACCAGAACAGTACCCGAGGAAAATAAAAACCATTATTATGAATTATATTTGGCAACAGAAGTCACACAGAATCTCAATACAAACCCTAAAATTAGAAAAAAGCAAGGGGGGCTTGGCAGTACCCGATATTGTTAATTATTACTACGCAACAGCCTTACTAAGAATTCCAGAATGGGGGAGGGCACACAGCGAAAAGAGATGGGTAAGCTTAGAGGAAGCACTGAGTGAAACACAGTTGGGGAAAATCATTTGGAACCCGCCTAAGTTTAGAAAATTGGGAGAAAAAACACATGCGATCACAAAGAACACATTAAAAGTCTGGGATAAAATGCACAAAAACTTCAAAATAAAATTTAACTCACCATTAATTGCACTAAAAGAAAACTACCTGTTCCCCCCAGGGAGGAAGGATATGGGAGGGGAATGGATAAGAGATGATAATGCACGGTTAGGAGACTTAATTAGTAAAGGAAAAATATTGACCATTCAGGAGATACAGAAGAAGAATGATTTGTTCACGGTGGACGGATGGCGGTACCTCCAGTTACGTCATTTAGTGGGTTCGATGCCCCCCCCCCTATGAGGGGACGGGGGGACCTCACGATGATGGAACGCATCTTCACGGCGGAGAATACTAAGAAAATGATCACAAAAATCTATAAGTTCCTGCTGTCAAGAGACGGACAGGAGGTACCGCCCTTCATCAAAAAATGGGGAAGGGAACTGGGCACATCTCACACGGGGGCTACTAAGAAAATTTTCCAACTTACACATAGTTCGGCTGTTGATGTTAAAACTGCAGAGATTAACTAGAAGTGCCTCTCGGGCTGGTACTTGACCCCGGACAAGCTAAATAAATTCCAGTCAGGAGTGCCCGCTAACTGTTGGCGAGGTTGCCAGGAGAGGGGAACTATGGGCCACCTTTGGTGGGACTGCCCAAAAATTAAAAAATTTTGGAAGTCTATCCTAAAATTCACTGAGGAGATTTCTAAGGTCGTGGTAAAAGAGGACCCCTGGGAAGTGCTGTTACATGATACACCAGTAGGGTCCAGGCAATACAGGAGATCATTGGTTCCGCATTTGCTAAATGCAGCGAAGCGAGTGATACCCAGAAGATGGAGGGACCCTGAGAGCCCACCTCTCTGGGAATGGGTAGATGCGGTAGAGGGTATTTATACCATGGAGTGCCTTGCCAATAGTGTGACGGAGGAAGGAGAGGATATGAAAGCCAAATGGGAGGGATGGAGAAGGTTCAAGAAGTCCTGGAGCTATGTCGAAGCCCTAAGGAATAAGTGAGAGAGAGATGCGTGACTATAATCAAACACTGAGCATTTACAGGAGCGACCCCAGCGGCGGGGGGAGGGAGGGAGGGGGGAGGGGGGAGGATGGGGGGTTAAGGGGCGCGGATAAGATTTAAGAGTCCTACCAGAAACAGAGAGAGCTGGAGAGGTTCCAATCAGTAAGCCCTCCCAATTAGTTTTTCAAAAGGAGCAATATGTATGAGAAATCTTTGAGTGTTAAATTAAAAAAAAAAAAAAAAAAAAAAAAGAGAAATATTTCCACAATGATGTGAAGACATAATTAGGGACAAAAAATGAGGGCGTTTCTGATTTGGTCCCAACAAGTTCTTTCTGAGGTGGAAAAAAAAAAAAAAAAAGAAAAAAAAAGAAAAAAATAAAATGTTCATTAATGGAAGTAGAATATCTATTCTACCTTTAAAGCATTATGCTTTTTACAGGCGTACAGATTGTAAAGACATAAGCAAAAACCCAACACATTAATTGTAGAATTTAAAGTTTTTTTTATTTAACTTTACAGGAATTCATGTCTCTTAACTCTATATAACTATACTTTTAGTATATACAAATAAACAATCTGTCTTAAAAGGTGTAGCTCTGCTTAAAATAAAACAAATGCAGTGATAAATTTTAATAGGTGAATGATAACCAATGGGATCTAGCTTTGCAGCCAGAGCTGATTGCTGGATCTAATTTATGTGGTAGCAGTGTTACAAAGAGTAGAACCATAAATCCCACAGTGGTCATCTTCAAGTGTGTTAGGCTCCAGAAAAGTTCAAAAGGTGTCACGTTTTTTTAAGCTGTAGTAAAACAAACATTTAGGACATGGTCCTTTTATTACATCATCTTGTCCAGGCACTCATGCATTAAACAATTCATCCTCTGAATGTTTGCTGGCACCATGGCTTTCAAGTGGGTCAAGATCCGCAAACATGTTTAGCCACGTTGACATCATTGTATTTTCTGCAACAAACACAAAGAATGTTAATTGTGACAATGGGAAATAACAAACAATAGATAAAATCCTGCAAGTGGCATTACCTACAAGTTTGTTCACAGCCAGACAAGGCTAAAGTAAATGGCAGACCTTCCCGTTGAAAGCAGTTCAGATACAAGAACAGGTTAGGTAGGTGTTGGGGAAATTGCATATTTCAGATTTCCCTATTGTGGCTCACTAATGAATTCTAAGCCTCCTAATCTTGGTCAAGGAGCCATATAAGATCATATGTATAGTTGTACCTTCCTGATGTAAAGCTTGAGGAACGCAGGATGACCGAGCCCACCATACCCCTTTAAAAAGGTGATCTCACTGTCCAAACAACTTTGATTGGTCATTTACTCACATACTAGCCTGTATCTACCACAGCCCATACTGGAATAGGATGGTCCCGTCCAGTGCTGGGACAAGGCCATTTAGAGCCCAGGGCAAACATGCCAAACTGCGCTCCCAACCCCAAGATGAATGAGCAACCCCCCCCCCCCAAAAGAAAAATTGAACACTAATCTGCATGCTTAACCCTAAGCTTAAATCCCCCCTTTCCCCCCAGTATAATTCCACCCCTGCTGAAATTCCCCCTCCCAGAACAAATATACCCCTCCCCAGCACAAATGCACCCCACCGAAAATAAAATCTCCCCTCCTAGCACGAATCCTCTACCCCTCAAATTTCCCCTCTGAGTACACATCCTCTCTCCCCCCCCATACTCCCTACTAGCACAAATCCCTACCCCAAAAAATGTCCCCTCCTAGCACAATTCCCCTACCCCCTCTACGATATCACCTCTTCTAGCAGAAACCCCCCAAATCTCCCCACCTAGCACAAATCCTCTTCCCCCCTCCCAACACAAATCCCCCTAAATTACCACTACTAGCACCCCTTGGCCCTGGTCCCGTCTCCAGAGCAGCATCATGTAACATAAAAGCATCTGGTATGATTACCTGTCCATGCCTTAGAGGGGTTCTCCGTGGAAACAGAATTTTAAGTTAAGTATTCTTGATATTTTCTGTATCTTTTATTACATTTAATAAATGTTATACTTTTTAAGTAATTGTGTGATCTCTCTTTTGCACATATCGAATAAAAACCCTAAAAGAACTTAAAATATCACATGACCGTGATAAAACATTACAGTACTGTGTATGAACAGACGATCTGTCTCTTCTCCCCTCAGAGAACCGGAAACTGTGTGTTTACACACACATTCTGGTTCTCGGTGTGCCACGAGCGATCGCGGGAGCTCGGCAGTGATTGCGACCGCCTGGCACCCGCATCAGCTCCGTGGGCGCGCGTGCACGCGCCGCTAGTGGCCATAGGGCGAAGCTACATTGCATAACGTTGTTTTCCACTTCTTAGGTGATTGAACAGTACTGACTTGCATATTGATGGTTTTGGATATCTTTTTATATCCTTTTCCATCTTTGTAAAGTTTCATTACCTTGTTACGCTGGGCTTTTGACAGTTATTTTTTACCTCCTCATGGCTGTGTCTAGCCGGCTTAGTGCATCCATGCGAGAGCTAACAAGCTCATTGACTACTTATACACAGACACTAATGTGATTTAAAAAGCCACAAATGTGGGAAATTACCCTTTAATTGCTATAATTTAACATGTGTGTGCCACCTTCTGTGTCTGTACCAAGGCCAAACATTCCAGGGTATGTAAACTTTTTTTCAGTGCCATTTCAGCGATTTCTGTTATTATGATTTAAAAAGGATCCAAAAAAACTAAAAAATTTTTTAAATAATAAATGGCTTCATGTGATTGCTATCCTTAAATAAAAAAAACAGTTTCTTATGCATGATCAGTCATATTTTCAATATTAATGCCAAAATTTCACAATTTCTGCCAGGGTATGTATGCAAACTTTTGAGTACAACGATTATATTATATATATTATAAATACACACACACCCCTCCTCTTCTTGGTGCGCCCACATAGGAAGCTGCTTCCGATAGTGGCACCCCTGCAGGCTCTTTTGACACACACACACACACACACACACACACACACACACACACACACACACACACACAGCAAGGCTCGGTGCCACTCCCTTCTCACAGTATTTGGGTATTTTCTTATGCTTGTGCTATCAGGCATTGTTTTCTTGTATTAGGTCCTCACCTGTTTTTTTTTTTTGTTACCAGGCGGAGGCTGTACTTCATCACGTGCCATCTTCGGCGTATAGTCCTTCAAGCAGCACTTGAGCTACAGGTAGTCCCTAGTTTTTTTTCTCGATTTTTTTGCGGAGTTTGTTAGTGGTTGTTTGCTGTTGCCTACCTAGACTGCCTTTGGATGTCCTGAAGGTGAAAGGCTTCCTGTGTCCCTCAATAAATCAGAAAGAAAATAGTATTTTTGTACTCTCCTTAAAATTCTTTCCTTTTAGTCCATTGAGGGACACACCCTTCTGTTTATGATCATGCTTTTGATACTGGTTGCTATAAACCAAGGCATGCTGGTAGGAGGAGAGGATTATCCTGGGCTGGCCTTTAATTTTATTTGGTTTGCCTGTGTCCAGTCCTCCTGTAGGAAACTTTCTTCGTCCCTTAGTGTGGGGGTCCCTAACCACAAGGCCACGGACCGGTGCCAGTTCATTGTCTGTTTGCAGCCAACCCCCCGCGTCATTGCTGTTCCACCCACAGAGCTGGGCCGTGAAGGCTGCACTGTCAGAGGTGCAGCGAGCGAGCAGAGAGATGGCATCATCTCTCACCGCCCGCCCCGTATCACCACTGTTTTGCCCACACTCTAGGCTAGGACAAAGCCCAGCAACTGCCCATGTGTCGATTTCCCTGCTCGGATGTTGTAGTGCTGAGGGGAGGCTGCGAGAAGAGGATGCAAGTCTTTCACTACAGAAAAAAAACCTTAGAAATTGCCTTTAAATTATTTACGTGACAAGCTGCATCTAGTATTTTTTGGTGGCAGGCTACAATGGGAAGCTTATTTTGGTGGCAGGATAATGGGAAGCTGCATCTGGTGGCAGGCCACAACACTGGGAAGCTGAATCTGGTAACTGGCTGCAACACTGGGAAGCTGTATCTGGTGACTGGCCGCAACACTGGGAAGCTGTATCTGGTGACTGGTCGAAACAGTGACAATCCGCATATGGCAGGTGACGGTGGCAAGTAACAAGCTGCATCTAAAGGCAGGCGATGTGGCAAGTGACAATCTGCATCTGGAGGCGATTGTGGCAAGTAGCACACTCAGGGCTCCCACTGATTCTGCATTATGGCGAGTTGAACTATTTTATATTACAATGTAATAAATAGAAATAATGCGCTTCAATCATCTTAACACCATATTAACCATGGTGTTGTGCTGATTGAAGCGTTAACACCAGCCATTGCCCTGACAAAATCGGGCGCGGAACCACCATCCCTGTCCTTGGCAAAAATTTTCTTTCACAAAACTGGTCCCTGGTGCCAAAGGTTGGGGACAGCTGTCTTGGCGGACTCCAAAAAAAAAAATGTTATGGCGAGTACAAAATTCCTGTTTTTTTCTTTACTTTATGAAGCTTGTGCATCACATGGCAAGTCATGCAGGTGCCTTTATATGTACTTTATCATTATACCATACACTGTTAAATGCTGAACTTACTGTGGGTTTCTTGTTCTGATGTATTCTTGATAGAAGAGTTCTGTATGTCCGGTCTAAAACCACTCGAAGATACACCCGCCATCGTCCAGTCTAAGATTTAAAACAAAACACTTACTGGAAAATGATCCAATTTCTTATTAGATCCTTGATTTTTAGCTGTCACATGGCAAGCATTGCAATCCTTTCCAATCATACCTGCTGAAAATGGGCCATTAAAGAAAATCTGTAGCAAGACTACTATTTCTCAGATCTGCTGGCTATATGCAGTATCAAGTCAGATCTTCTGAAAATACTAGGTCTGTGGCTGTCATGCTGATCCAGTGGCTTTAATAATTTCTATGTCACTGACTCAGAATATATTTTTAGATATTTTTACTGCTTTTCTTGATCAAAAACAAAAAAAGTGTTTACTGCGCTAACCCCCATATTGTATTAATTAAATAGATCAAATAGCACCACTCCTATTATGACAGTGACAAATTTTATATATATATATATATAACAGTGAAACCCAAAAAATGATATATGTACACAAAATATACCACTATATTCTGTTGTGCAATTAGACCAATGCATGTATCACATCCAATATATGTCAACATTAGCCTTTAGCTGCCCCACCAAAACAACACCACAAAAGCTCCCTTACCCCATCAATATAGCAAATTTTAAATTAAATAATAAATGAATAGGTAAATAAATAAATGTCCAGTGTTTCTGCTGGATTGAATATGCCAGCTAATTATTACTAGTGAGTAGAATATATATTTTACAAGTCCCAGTGCAACTCTCCAATGTGAATAAACTACTTCCGTGTGCTTCTATCCCCATTCGTGGTTCCGTACAGCAGGTTCCACCAATGTTGTGACAACACCACCACCGTATGGATTGGCCACTCACCAGATATAGGTGTCAACACGCCTTTGGTTCATTAATGGGATAACCACTCATCTCAGGGTCTTCGCCTATGCTTTTCCCAATAGTATAAGTACAAGAGATATCCGTCCTCATAGGAAATAAACAATAATCATTGCGCAGTATATATTTACTGTTTATTTAAAAAGTTTAAAAAGAGACTATAAAACTCACATTCAAAAGTGCCCATAAGCCGGCACCAAGCCTATCCAGCAGTTTAAATGGATGAAAGCATTGCTGCGTGTCTCCTATGTCGGCGTGCGTCTCGAGCCTCACTTTCGCCCAGCAGGAAGTGACGTAGTATTTTTCCCAGCAGCATCTACACGTTTCGCAAATACAATTGCGTCATCAGGAAGCTTGATCAGTCTGCTTTTTTTCTGGGCAGTGTGTGAAAATATTGAAGCCAGAGTCTTCCAGGTAAGTAGCATTTAAAGAAGGAGACTAAAGTTGATTATGGCAGGACACTAGAGTCAATGCACAAGGTCACTGGCTGATCTGAGATCTATAGCATTGGGTATATGAGGGATGGTGAATGAGAGCACAGCCTCGTCTTTTTTCAATTGTGACAGCAGTCGCGGGAAGAAGAGCCTCGGCCTGCTGTCATAGGGGGAACCCGGGGGTGCGGCAGGTGGCAGGTGGCAGGAGAAGCAGCAGTAACCTGTTACACCCTGAATACGGGTGTAACATCTTATAAAGAGAACTTATCCTTTAAATGAGCATCGGTAAAACGATTTGTCTATAAACACCCACATGTCATATTAATGACAACAACTCTGGCCCTAGCCCAAAGTGGAATTGTAGGCAAACAGCATGTGTAAAAGGTTTGCAATACAGGCACCCCTGCCAGTTAACACAGCCAGTCACTGACCTCACTTTTCTCCCCTGCTGCTAACAGAAACCTATATTGATAAATATACTGTATGTAGGCTGCCAATCTTTTGTAAATGCTAATTTTCTGACTGTCACTAGCTTTAGTACTACCAAAGTCACAGAGCTGAAACAAGTATGCAGCAAGAAAAGTCAGAATCTACAAATTTGTTCTAGGTCACCAATTCAAAATGTACATAAGCAACTGAAAGAGAATACCAGGCAAATAGCATTTTCAGGACAGGTCACCAATGACCCCACATATTTCTCTCCAGTACAGGTCTCCTTAAAAGTATACCTTTCCTGTGCCTTGAGAAAGGGGAAACCACTCCAAAACATGTTGCCCAGTAATAGACACTTTGACCTGGAAGTCATAGCTTCCAACTGCCCCTCATTTGAAAGGACTATCCCTCTTGGTGAACCAAACAACTCTGTTTTTCTTCCCGAGTTGTCCCACTTATTTGCCGTAATATATAGATCTCTATAAATACATTTATTATTTAACTTTTAAAAGTGTTTTTAATGCACCAAACCTTTTATCCAACCTTTAAATTATTCTATTTGGTTTTCTGAAGTAAAGTCCTTTGCCTACATACTTTGTGCTCTGTTTCCCTCTTTTTCATCTCAGAAAGTTGGAAGGTATGCTAGTGGAAGGAGGAAGAACTACACCTTCTTGGCAGTGAGACGTCATGTATCAACAGTCCATGAAATAAACACTATTTTAGTCTACTGAAATACAACCAAAACAATTCAGATCATTATAATGCGACTAAAACTAAAATGGCATTTTAGTCAAAAAGCTGACTAAAACAAAGTCGAAATTTGATGTAAAAATTAACTGCTGTAAGCCCCACTGATGGCCATGGTAATGGAGCTCCCCATCAGCACAGAGGATGACCTCTTCAGACCACACAGATAAGCATGGTTTCTCCAAACATTTGTGAGTGTAAATGTACACACATCTTGTCCTATTAAAGTCATTTGAATAAAATAAAAAAACTGCGCTAATGTAAATATAAAGAAAAAGCAGCTGACACTCAAAGTTAAACGGAATGGTGAATAATTAGTGTAGCGCTGATAATATTGGTAAAAGTACCAAAAAGTGTAACTAAAACACAGCGTGAATATTAATAAAAATGCCAAAAAGTGTAACCAAAACACAATAAAAATGTTTAAATAAATAAACAATATATGAAAACAAAAATGTATATAAATGTGCTTAACACAAAAAACTCAATATATATATTAAGTCCAAATTGGACGTGTGAACTTCAATAAATCATATAGAAAACTGTTTACATGAACACAAAGTGAACAAATTGAAGGGAAACCGAACCAAGCAAAGAAAAACAACAGGTTGTCTGTAGTCACTCTAACATAACCCTTCAGGGATAAGAAGATGGGTACTCTTACCGACTGAGGTGGACACGTCGTACGACTGAGTCAGTAAGGCTTGGAATCCTGGATGGTCCGGATCAGATACTGTGTACGGACGATGGTTAGATAGATCTGGTGCAGGTTCCCCGATTCTCAGTCTGTGAACTCCAAAAGGATTGTGCACTTGAGATGAGTGTACCCAGGAACAGCTCCTCAGAAACTCATGATGGAAAAAATATGAAAAAGAAAAGAGGGCTCGGGATGGTGCAGGTCAAAACCAATAGGTTTATTGGGATATGTCATAAAATAAAATGACACAAATAAAAGTGATCACAAGATAAAAGATAAGTATAAAAGCAATGTGGGGTGCAGTAAATGCTGGCCCGACGCATTTCGACACTAAGGGTCTTCAACAAGGGCATCCTCTTCTTATCCCTGAAGGGTTATGTTAGAGTGACTACAGACAATCTGTTGTTTTTCTTTGTTGGTTCGGTTTCCCTTTGCCTGGTTTGGCGTCATCCAACAGGAAGAATTTTCCATATGTTCACTTTGTGTTCATGTGGACCGTTTTCTACATGATTTATTGAAGTTCACAGTTCCAATTTGGACTTAATATATATATTTATTTTTTTGTGTTAAGCACATTTATATACATTTTTGTTTTCCTATTAACCTCCCTGGCGGTATGATTATGTCTGGAATTTTGTGCTGAAAGCGGTACAATTATTTTGCATGGAAATTTGGCGTTTTTATATTGTAGGCATGCAATTCTTATGAATAACTCACTTAAATCTGTCCGAACCAGAGTCTAGTAGACATCCCGGGTATGATAAAGTTTGAAACACAAAATCATAAATTATAATAAAATAAAAAATATATATAAAAATTATTCAATAATGTAATCAAATCAAAAACACTAAAATTTAGAAGTTGTGGGGCCGGGTTGCCTCAGAGAACAGATCTAGGCAGGCGGTGGTCGATACCTCCTGGTTCCCCCCCAAAAAAACTCCTCCCGTCCCTACCCCTTGCAGCTCTCCTCCCACGTCTCCCCTCCCCCCTCTGCCCCTCCCTTCACTTATTCTTGATTCCCTTTCTCTGTTCTCCGCTCTTCTTCTCTCATATTTCCGAAAACGAGGACAGGACTCATGGAACCATCAGTTGGTTAAGATGATTACAAGTGGCCACAGCAATGCAAATTAAGAAAGCAGAAGAGGGTCGCACCTAAGGAGACTCGTTAGGTTGCAGCGGCTAAAGATACCTAAGGGGAAACCCTGAGGCTTCAGGGGACCCCTCCACACTACAGAAATATAGCTGTGCCACTTGAGATATAATTCTCATCCCTACCATGTCCTCAATGATAAATATACACCTGTTGTTACAATTGGATGTTGTATTTTAAGTTTCATGTTTCTGTGTCCTTTATATAAATAAAGAATTTGAAAAAAAAAACACTAAAATTTGCTCAGTTGCAGAATAGTCGCTGTCATTAAATTTAGCGTTTGATGATGAATTGTGATTCTAATTTATTATCGTTGTTTTCTAGCTGGTCTAAAACCACTTTTGACATAAAGGGACACTTTTTGGTTGCTATGGACAATCTCCAGTTTCCAGGCAGAAAAAAATCAATTTATCATATAAAATGACATGCAGGGCACTGGGCAGACCTCTAGGGACAAAGGGGATGTGTATTTGTTTTATACAGTACTGTAATCTGTAAGATTACAGTACTGTATGTGTACTGTGTTTAACTTTTTTGAATTTGGTGCCGATCTCCGCTACCATGCGTCGTAACGTCGCAGGGAACGGAGATCAGTGGCACTCGGGCACTGTGTGAATCGAGCGAGCAGACGGCTCGCTCACACAGCGGGGAGACATCGCAGGATCCAGGGGACAAGGTAAGTAACTTCCCCCTGTATCCTGCAATGCAAGCCCGATGCTCGGGCTTGCCGCTTTTGGTACAGAAATCTCAACCCGAGCCAGACTCAGGAATACCGCCAGGGGAGTTAAAGTAATTGCATAAGGAAATGATTACGGACGGCTGCACTTCCAAAAATCCTTTTTTTGAAGCTTCATATGACAAGTGATTGACAGATGGAGCAGGGGACAAAGAGGTAAATGCGTTTCATGCAAATGTTAGCGCTTAGTCATTACCTATTGGAACTAGTCACCACAATCACCTATGTGCTGCTCTAATGTGTCATCATTAGGTTACAGGTGAACTAACCAATTAAAATTAGTACTCAGCTGGTGTTACAAAGAAAACCCGGCTAGAATACACAGTACTTACACTCAAATCTGATGTAAAGAGTTCGGTCCAAATCCACTGCCAGAAAAAATCTGATACACCAATTGAACTCGGAGCAAACTCGACACATCAGTCAAAATCATTGTATAGTTACAACATATACAAAATAATAGAAAACATGTATATATGTATACACACAATGGAATTGATGTTGAGAACAAATGATTTTAAAAGCAAAGTGTTAGAACATCATGAGACTCTGGCATATTCCCAAAGTATGTGCATAGTCTCAAATGAATGTCAATGGCAAAAAAAAAAAAGTAGGAGAGAAATTGTGCTAATAGACTGCAGGAAACTAGCTAAGAGAGAAAAAAAAAAAAAAAAATATATATATATATATATATATATATATATATATATATATATATATATATATATATATATATATATATATATATATATATATATATAGGAGAGAAATGGGTACTAAATAGACTGCAGGAAACTAGCTAAGAGAAAAAAAAATGAATAAATGTATAGGAAAGAAATAGGTGCTAATAGACTGCAGGAAACTAGCTAAGAGAGGAAGGAAAAAAAATAAAAATAAAAATAAAATATATATATATATATATATATATATATATATATATATAATAAAATGTAGTAGAGAAATAGGTATAAGTAATTGCATTGCACATGGTTCATGCTCCATGTTTAGGTTTTATTTTGCTTTTAGTGTTGGTGGCTGTTCACAGCTAATCTTTGGAGCTGCAAAACTAGTGTGAACATCCATCACCTTATACAAGCAGATTGTTACTGGACTGTCTTCAAAACAGCAAGTTATAGGCCTACTGGCTTCTTGTTGATTTCTATTCCAGGATTTAGAGGTTGACATTTTAGTACATCCGATTATATAGTTTAGTAACATTTGACTAATCTGCTATTATAGGTAAAAATATTCTTATATCAATAGGTACCTTTTAATCTGCATACGTTTAACCAATAAAAGAATTCTCTCAAATCAGTTTTTCTTAGCAAAGGTCCGTATCATTGAAATAAATGAGATTAAATGACCAGCAGAGAGGTACTACATTTATATATAGAAACAAGCTTGAGTTCAGTGCTAGGTCAGTGGTGAAAGTAGACAAATCATAACTCAAATACAAGGTTAGCATCATGCTAGATGCAGGCAGTGGAAAATCCAGAGACCAGAAAAAGTCCAAGCACAGCAAGACTCCCTTATCTTATATTCTGCTGCAGCATCAGGCCCATAGAGTACATTCTAATCTAAGGGGAACAATATTGTATTGGATAAAACACACAACCCAGCTGAAAGGCTCATCCCAGCCATGGTTCTGTACCAAAGTATGAAGAAGTCCAAAAATATCCCAACTCTGTCAAAATCAATATTCTCAGGAGATCCAATCGTCTAATGCATATAGGAATACCTCCCAACTTTTTGAAATGGGAATGAGGGACACCTATCAGCAAAAGTATGTAGGCATAGGACATACCCCTTGCCATGCCCCCTTAAAAAGGAGAATTGTACAAAAAAAAAAAAAAAAAAAAACAAGATTGGTTAAACCAAAAACTTCTTTTTTTTTTATCATTACTATTCCTTTATATTGGCTTTTGGAATTTACAAAAGCAGCAATTTAGAAATCAGATAAAAGGTTTAGCTCTGGAAAACACTTTTTGATAGATAAAAAAATTATTTTATATACATCTATATAGATCAAACCAAAATTAGGGACAAATGAGGAGGACAGAGGGACATTGCTCCAAATCAGGGACAGTCCCTCGAAATCGGGGACAGTTGGGAGCTATGATATAGGTGCTTCAGGACAGTTTCACATCTTTGTGTTACAGTAACGCAGCATGTATGTGTTAGTAATAAACAAAAATCCCCTGAAGACTTGGCTTACCACGAAATGCACAGGGCTGAGCATATTTTGTGATGTCATTGTGCATGCCGCTGGCTGGCGAGTGTCTTCATTTCATATGCTTTTTATTAGACTATGCTTGTGAGCGTTGCATAAAACAAATACAAAGTGTGGAAGATATTGGGCCATGGTATGTTTTTTTTTTCTATTTGAGGGACACTGGCACTTTCCCCGGAGCTGAGGCTGTGAAGAACAGTTTCTGAAATACGGTCCTGCAGTGTTCCATTTGATGCTGGCCTGATACCTGGGGACAGTAGAGAATCAGGTTGGCTTAACCACTTATAGTGTGGAGGTTAGCCCTTTGGTAAGCAGTTTCTTCTCATGGTGGTGGTCTCTCACTCCAAGGTGTGGTCCTGACGTGGTGGAGCAGCAGATGGACTAGAATTTGAGATGCATGGACTTTTCTATAGGTTTACATTATGTTTTAGAATATGAATTCTGGACTATATGCACTTTATTGAGATAACTGACTTATAGCACTTTGATGGAATATATATTTATTGTGATCTGAATTTATGGCACAAACGCACTCTATGTTCACATGCATTTGCACTATTCTATGTTAGATTTAAAGAGTGCATCATTTTTGAGTTTTAGTTAAATTTTTTAATGCAATATAAATCAATTGCAAACAATTTATGGTACAGTAGTACTTTGTTTTGGCACATTTAGTGTGTTGCATTTAAAGAGACAGCACAGATTAGCTTGTGTTTATCTAGTATTCGGATATAGTGCTAGCTGTGGTCCAGATTTGCAATAGACACAGAGCACAGGTTGTTTTTTGTGTAATGTATGTGTTAGGGTGCATTCAGAATAAATGGCAATGCACTATCACATTAGAACATGGGTGCTCAATCTGCGGCCCCTCCAGCTGTTGTAGAACTACAAGTCCCATGAGGAATTGCATGGCTGACAGTTGCAGGCATGACTCCCAAAGGCAGAGGCATGATAGGCCTTGTAGTTTCGCAACAGCTGGAGGACCACAGGTTGAGCACCCATGCATTAGGACAATGTATGGTAACCAATTGTCATTTGCCATGCATTGTGGTGGTGGGGGAGTCTAGTCTTTGATGCCCTGGTGTGGGTTAGCAGCCCATTCAAGAATTCTCTTTTTATATATAAACACGTAGTTGACTAGAATCTCTCTGATCATAACTGCAAATAATACTACTGAACATGAAAGGGTTATTTTTTTCTTAGCTTGCCACAAAATGATTCAGCACTATAGGTCATCTATCCATCTGCCTTCCCTTGGGCAGAGTCAGGCAGACAAAGCAGTATTTAAGCAACATTAGTTTGCAAGGTGACCGCTGTCAAATCAAAGGGAACAGCAGCTAAGAATTGAGGTTTGGCTTCCATGTCTAATAGCAATAGCCTGGGCACAGCAAAAAAAAAAAAAAAAAAAAAAAAAATGCATTTGAACACATGCACACTTTTTTATATACACATTCATGTACACAATACTGCATGTGCATTTATGGTACACATGTGGTACTCAATCACAGTGCAGTGAAAAACAGTAATTGACTGAAGTAGATCTGTGGCTTGGTGCCCGGAGGCCCACTTTATTAGGATTTCCATTCTGACGGGTTTCTTTGAAAAAATGTAAAAACTGGTGTAACCAGACATTGCTTAATCTATTTAGCATACATATTGCTCCCGTGATGAACTACAAAAAACAAAAGATATATGGTAGTTACCTGAATATGAATAGGGCTTGGAGTATAAGCCATTATTCTGTAATTCTAGGAGCTAGCCTTTCTGTGCTAGACGCAATACTCTATTAGGGATGAGAACTGCTGAACGGAGGTAGACCCTGAAATGCTGGCACCGTGAATTAAGTTGCACAAAAAAGTAAACAAAAACGATGATAATGCTGGTCTCATCTTGAAATTCACTGCATTGTTCTCCTCTAAAGCTAAAATACAAATCAAATATGCTCTGACATCCATTACTTTTCTCACTACCAAAGGCTTGTTCAACTCATGCTAATGGTTAAAAGGCTAAAGTTCACCTTTTGGAGCAGGTTACATGTTACACCCATATTTTGATTGTAATAGGTAACATGTTTCAGGTCTGCCTCCCTGCACCCCTTGATCCCCTATACCCATTACAGCGGGCAGGGGATCCTCTCCCCGCACCCGCTGTCATATCTTAAAGACAGGGCAGCTGTGCAGGGCTCTGCCTGCCCAGTTGTGTCATTCATTTGCAGCAGTGGTGGCCTGTCCATTAGGGGAGCAGGAGCACCGCCGCCCCAATCAATGTGTCCTGCCCCTAATCTACATGCAGGGCGCTGGATGCATGGATTTTAAGTTTTTTTTATTTTTATTTTTTTTAGAAGCACGATTAGAGTCTGAGGCTCTAATTGGTTTCAAAAAAGGGTGGGCTCAGGGCGCAGTGGTGGTTGGAGCGGGGAGGAGGTGTAAAGGAGCAGAGCAGGAGGAGCTGGCGGCAGCCAATGAGCATGCAGTCTCCGGCAGGCGATGACGTGCAAAGGCACAGTTGCCTTGCAGCCTGAGCTGGGAGAAGAAAGATGGCGATTTCTGCCGTTGGAGGGTGCCACGGCCTGGCTTTGCCCACCTGGCTGCTCTCCTACTGCTTTGTCCATCTGCTGTGCCGAGAAGGAGGGGAAACTGCGATCGTGGATGGGGTAAGTGAAGACCCAGCGGGGGGGGGAGATTTGTTTTCTGCCCCCCCTCCCCCAAAAATGGAGCACCAGCCACCACTGATTCGCAGCAATCTGTGAACGAGAAAGCTAGAAGTCCCCCATCTTCCAACGTGGCACACTGCTTGAAGTTCATGGACACTTCCTCCAGAAAGAAATGAAACCTCCTGCTTCTTCCAGCTTTGTAACTGTCTGCCCATACTGATGTACAAACAGGAAAGCTGGAGACAGTGTCTGTGGGAGCCTGACAACGCACCTGCAATCTACTGATTGAGATTGTAATGCTCTGAAGGCTCCTCCGAAAAAATAAATAAATGCACTTTGTTTTTCGAGAGAGACTTTTGTCGTGCTAGGTTCCTGTCCTCCCGTGAGTTAAAATCCCCAGCGTTTTGTTCTTTTGACCACATCGGGTTGTGGGTCCTTATTTATTTATTTGTTATTGTTCCACCTGTTTTTGGGAGGTTCTGGTTGATCAGCTTCTCACTGGCTCAGGTTCTTTTTTGTGTGGTTGCGATTCCCTCCTGCAGTAACCTTATCTAGTAAGGGGCCCAACCTCATTCATTCAGATTCAGGATATGGTCCATTTGGTGGCTCCTGTGCTAGAGAAAGTCCTCAGTCCTCCTAATGAGGCCTGTTAGTGTTTTTTTTTTTTTTCTGTGTTGCCCAACTCTCCGTTGGGAGTGCTTTTGGACATCCCAACATGTTTTTAATTCATTAAGGGGCACAGGTCCAGCCCCTCCCATTTTTTGTTTATGCTGCGAGTACTGCTTTACCACAAAACCGAGGCATGCTGGGTGGAGTGGGCTTATAATGGCGGTTGGATTATGATCTTTTGCATGCTGGGTAGAGGGGGGCTTATAACATAACATATGATCTTTTGCTGTTTCCCAGTGCCTGAGATTCCTGTAGGCAGCAGTGAAACCCGACTGTATCCTGAACTCAATGGATTCCAAAAATTCTAACCAGGTGTTACAGAACACAATTTTGCTTACACGGATTGTTTCCACAGGTATTGAAATTAAGTAATGCCAGGGAGTCATAATTTGACATCTTCCAGGACTATTCAAAGCAAAACATTTCTGGAAGGGGGTAAAAAAAAATATCACAAAAAAATTCACAGACTTTGAATTACAAGACAATTGGCGTCTTTCCCTATGGCATGAAAGCTAGATACCAAGGGAAAGAGTATACCAATAAGGGGTTATTGATTCACTTGGTAAACAAAGCACAAGTCAATCACAGTTTTTTTTTGGCTTTGAATGGTGAATGACATCATGCCTGTTAAACGAATGGGAGATTCAAGGAATTCCACATGGAATGGTACTGTTGTATGGAGTTTATTAACTCGGACTACTGCAGAGCTATTCTCTGTATAGGCAAAAAACTCAACTTCAGTAAGGGGTTCAAATGTTCACATATTTAGTG
The DNA here is from genome assembly GCA_028564925.1 of Lithobates sylvaticus. Classification (NCBI taxonomy): domain Eukaryota; kingdom Metazoa; phylum Chordata; class Amphibia; order Anura; family Ranidae; genus Lithobates; species Lithobates sylvaticus. Next base: position 128,326,040 of record CM053031.1, read on the forward strand.
CCTCTTGTATAACCCGGTTCACACCAGGGCGACTCTTCAGGCAACTAAAGCCCCATACACACGGTCGGACAATCCGCGGACCAGGTCCGTCGGATCATGTCCGTCGTACTTTGTCCGATGTTGGTTTTGCGTACACACGGTCGGACAAAGTTGTCGGAAAATCCGATCATTCTGAACGTGGTGACGTTTGTTGCCTACGACGGGACAACGTAGAGGCTAGTAGCCAATAGCTTTGGTCTTGTAATGTGATCTGAGCATGCGTAGCACTTTGTCCGGTCGGACAACCGTACACACGATCGGGTTTGGTGTGATCGGACCGGGTTGACGGCAAATCTTTCCAGCAGGAGATAAGACTTTGTCCGTCGGACAAACCGACGAACACTGTCCGATGGTGCATACACACGGTCTGATTTTTCAACAACATTGTCCGATCGGACAGAATCCATGAAAAAGTCCGACCGTGTGTATGGGGCTTTAGCCGCCTGACAAGTCGCGTCCCGTGCTGTAGTATAGAACCGTTCTAATAGGAGCGACACAAGTCGCTCCGACTTAGAAAAAGGTTCTTGTACTACTTTGGGGGCGACTTCGGGCGACTTGCATTGACTTCTATACAGAAGTCATTTTGCAAGCCGCCGCTGAAGTCGGATGCCTGTCGCCTCAGGCAGTCGCACTCTAAGTCGTGCTGCCTAGGTGTGAACCGACTCTAACTTGCTTCGTTGATAGAGATATAGATAAATATGTTTTAAAGTCCCAAGAACAACCCCCCCCACACACACTTTTCTTGCCAAACTCCTAGCTTACAACCCCCTTTTCTCCCTCTTTTTCTTCTCTATTCTGTCCCCCATCTACAACCATTGGCTCTTTACTAAATATTCCTTCATCCTTTCGGATGATTCAGCAAGCATTTACAAGCAAAGTCAGCAGTGGAAGCCCCATTTTCTTCTCAGTACAGGTTTCTTTTATATATTAATTATAAGGACTGTTTTTCATATAGATACATTTCAAAAACTGAAAATAGGTTAAGACGATGCTGTGATTTTTAGACAAATCATGTGGAAAAAACACAGGAAGTGATTCATATTTAGAAATTATTTTGAATTGTGCTTAGGTTGGGGTTTTCAATTGGCCTATGCACTTTTCATGGTCCAAGAACCAACGATTAATAAAATATAAAAGAACTGACTTACTCATTTCCCCAACAGACTGCAGACCCATATCAAGGAGTTGAGAAGGAAGAAATCCAGACAGCTTATCTGATTGCTTTGTCCATAAACTAGTTTCTTGTGAGCTGGAGCCTCCAAACAAATTCTGCTCTTCTTGCGACAGCTCTGGAGACAGGGGGGCTTGTAAGTTCAAGAAGGAGAACTCTTGATCAAAATCCTCTGCTTCTCTACTGTCCAATAACAGATGCTTAGGTTCTGCAAGTAAAACAAATATATTTGGTGTTATGTCAAAACAAATTGGGTAGGCTTAAAAATCTACACCTTAGTAATAAAGTATATAATTGTTCAGCTAACAGAATAGTAAAAGTGATTAATGTTACTATCACTTTAACACCGAAACAAAGACCTGCTGACAGATATGTGCCAGCACTTGAAGCTATCACCCAAAAGGGGAAGTTTAGTTTGTTTGCCTCAGATCCACCCCCACCCCCTTGTTTTCTTGGGGGGGAGCGGGTGCCTGGTTTTGGACGATCCGATCTGAGCAGGTCTTCACTGGGACCATTCATAAAGCGTAGAGCTGGCGGACATCGCTGGACAGGTTAGTGTCCTTATATTAAAAGTCAACAGCTATAGTATTTGTAGCTCCTGAATTTATTTTTTATTTTTTTGGGGAGATGCCTGCATATATAGTACAGTACTGTGAAAACGTTTTAGGCAGGTGTGAAGAAATGCTGTGAAGTAAGAATGCTTTCAAAAATAAATTTGAATGTTTTATTTTTATCAATTTACAAAATCAAAAGTAAGCAAACTACTTCCCACCCGGCCACTGTGTGTATATATATATATATATATATATATATATATATATATATATATATAGCCAGGTGGGAGCTGTCTACTTCTGATAGGATGTTCCTGAACGTGCCCGCACAGCGGCGCGATCCTGATGCGCTCGTGTCACCTGGACAAGGCGCATCTCGGATCGGCAGGAGGGCTCTGTGATTAGCCCTCCTGATCACATGACGGCCGTGTCCAATCACAGCCGTCATGTGATGTAAGCAAACAGCCGGTTGCTAGGCAATCGCCTCTCCTCTGATCACAAGGAAGTCGTCGCTGAGGAGAGGAGAGCGGATCGCTGCAGCCGCCTGGTGATCAGTGAGTATTAGCTGTTTTTTTACAGCTTTTTACTCACTGATCACCAGTCTAGTGTAAACACATGTCCCCACACATGTCCCCAAAACACACATGTCCCCAAATAATAAAAACACATGTCCCCCCACACATGTCCCAGTAAAATAACATGTGCCAATGATTATCTGCACACATCTGTACATGATCATTTGCGTACATATGTCCGTGATCACGCAAACCAATTATTATACACTTAACAGAATTTTTTTTACTAAAAACATGTAGCAGAATACATTTTGGCTTAAATTTATGACAAAATTTGATTTTATTGGATTTCTTTTAAAAAAGAAAAAGGAGAAAATATTGTTTTTTTTTCAAAATTCCCGCTATTTTTTCGCTTATATCGCAAAAAATAAAAAACGGAGTCGTAAATAAATACCACCAAACTAAAGCTCTATTTGTGCAAACAAAATGATAAAAATTTCATTTGGGTACAGCATTGCATGACCACGCAATTGTCATTGAAAATGCGAGAGCGCTGAAAGCTGAAAAATGGTCTGGGAAGGAAGGGGGCGAAAGTGCCCTGTATTGTAGTGGTTAAATCAAATCAATATTTGCTGTGACTACCCTTTGGCTTCAAACCAGCATCAATTCTTATGCGGTGTACACACGGTCGGAATTTCCGATGGAAACAGTCCGATGGGAGCTTTTCATCGGATTTTCCGACCGTGTGTATGGTCAACGGTCTTTTTCTGTCGGAATTTCCGACGGACTTTGAATTGAGAACCTGTTCTCAATTTTTCCGACGCAAAACCTTTCTATCGGATTTTCCGATCGTGTGTAGGCAATTCCGACACGCAAAATTCCGACGCATGCTCAGAAACAATTCGACGCATGCTCGGAAGCATTAAACTTCCCTTTTATAGTGCTGTCGAACGTGTTTTATGCGCTGTGTTATTGACCGTCGGAATTTGGTGTGATCGTGTGTAGGCAACACAGCTTGAGCGGAATTCCGTTGGAAAAACCGTCAGAGTTTTTTCCGATGAGAATTCCGATCGTGTGTACGAGGCATTATACTTGCACACAGTCAGATTTTGTAGGATTAGTCATACCAGGCAGGTGCGAATGATCGTCAATTTCATATGTAGGTTGAAACACAGTCATTAACTGAAACAGAAGTGTAGGAGGCTTGAAACTGGGTGAGAAACAGACAAACTCTGCTAATAAAGTGAGGTTGTAGAATACAGTTTCATGTCTCAGGTCATACACAATGGCAAGACAGCAACACACAGCAACAAGACACAAGGTAGTTATATTGCATCAGCAAGGTCTCTCCCAGGCAAAGATTGCAAAGCAGATTGGGGTTTCAATATGTGCTGCTCAAGCTCTTTTGAAGAAGCACAAAGAAATGGGCAACATCGAGGACAGTAGATGCAGTGGCCTGCCAATGAAACTTAATGCAGCACATGAAAGACCCATCATGATTACTTACCTTTGACATCGGAAGATGTCCAGCTGTGCCATCAGCATAGAACTGGCGGAAACCAGGTGAACCAGGGTACACCCAGCTACTGTCCAAGGAAGGCTGGCCAGCAGTGGTCTTCATGGAAGAATTGCTGCCAAAAGCCATACCTTTGATGTGGAAACAAGGCTAAGTGACTCAATTATGCATGAAAACCTAGGAAATGAGGTGCAGAAAAATGACAGCAGGTGCTCTAGACTGATCATTAAAAATTTGGGATGTTTGGCTGTAGCGGGGGGCAGTTTCTTGGAAGGCATGTGATTGACTCCAAATTTAATCCGCAGCAGGACAATGACCCCAAACATACAACCAAGGAGTCCAGGAAATGATGGTTTGGGCCCCTACAGAGCCCTGATCTCAACATCATTGAGTCTGTCTTTGATTACATGAAAGCGGAGCTCCACTGAAAAGGGGAAGCTTCGCTTGTCTGCCTCCTCCCCCCTCCAGTGCCACATGTGGCACCGTGTGGGGGGGAGCGGGTACCTGGTTTTGATAGGTGCCCACTACCACTTCCTGCAGAGTGTACCGCGGCAAACTAAGCCGGAAGTTCAATCCTCGCTGCAGCCGGCCCATTAAGAAAGCGCAGCAAGATTCGTGCATGTGCAGTATAAAACTGGCCGATTCACTGATGGTTTCCCTTACCCAACATGGCAGCGCCAACACCTGGGAGCCGATTCAAGAATCGGGATCCCTGGACAGGTAGGTGTCCTAATAGTAAAAAAGTCAGCATTTACAGTATTTAACTGCTAACTTAATTTTTTGGTAAGGGGAGGGGGCTGGAGCTCCGCTTGAAGAGACAGAAGGACTTGAGGCAGTCCACATCAACAGAAGATCTGTGGTTAGTTCTCCAAGATGTTTGGAACAACCTACCTGCTGAGTCTCTTCAAAAACTGTGTGCAATCGTATCTAGAGGAATTGCTGCAGTTTTGAAGGAAAAGGGTGGTCACACCAAATATTGTTTTGACTTGGATTTCTCTTTTGTTCATTTACTTTCCATTTTGTTCATTGATAAAAAATAAACTTAAGAGTTCCATTTCTGAAAGCATTCCAAATTTACAGCATTTTTTTCACACCTGCCTAAAACTTTTGCACAGTAGTGTACCTGCAGAACCTTTCAAAGCACTCACACTGCCTAAATGCTGGGCTGTTCTAATTGGATAAATCTTGTGCGCTACCTGATAATGCCAAAGCTTGCATGCCTCCCAACCACTACCTTCTCCTCCTCCTCCAATACATTTACACTGGCCAGTGAAGCAGCCATCACAGCGATAGCTCAAAAAGAATGTATGAAAATAAGCTTTTGCAGATATCTGTAGACACCTCTTGGAGGCTAAAACTTTATAAACGGTCAGCTTTGTTTTTGTTAAAGTGACAAAGTCACATTAATTATACACAGTAAGGCCCCTTTCACACAGGGCTGTCCGTTTTTAGTACTCTGCTTGATCAGCGGGGAATCACTCCGTTGATCCCCGGTGAGCCGGCGGATGACAAGTCCATCTCTGCACTCTGTGCAGGGATGGACCTGTCAGAGAGTCTGCTCTCCCCTATGGGGGGATCGGATGATTACGGAACGCCTGTCCGTTTTTATCCGATCCGATCGACGGATGGAAAATAGGACATCCATCCATCTGTATTTTGCGGAGCAGATCGGATGTCAGGGGACATGTCACTGCTGACATCCGACGCTCCATAGAGATGTATGGAGCAAAAGTTCAGATCCGCCTGCAAAAACTGATAGGCAGATCTGAACGGGGCCTAGAATAGCCATCATTTAAATACCAAAAAAATAAATAATAATTTTGTTTGGCTTCCAGCCAACACTAAAGCTGGCCAAATATTGGTAGAATTTCATATGAACATTTGTATGAAAAATCTAAATCAGTACATTCAACAAGTCAGAGCATCCCCAGAACTGCAGCAGAAAAAAAACAAAAATAGGCAAGAGTAAGGATTTAAACGACTGACAAGGGTAATGGCTAGACCACTGGGTCAGAGCATCCCCAGAACTGCAGCTCTTGTGGGATGTGCCTAGACCGGTTGTGGTCAGGATCTACCAAAAGTGGTCAAAGGAAGAAAAATCAGCAAACAGGTCATGGGCAGCCAAGCTCATTAATGCATGTTGACTGGGGTATGAAGGCTGGCCCATGAAGTCCGATCCAATTAAAGAGCTATTATAGCTCCTATTGCTAAAAAAAAATGAATGCTGGTTCCAACAGAAAGATGTCAGAACACACAGTGCATTAGAGTTTGCTGCATATGGGGCTACGTAGCCATGTACCAGCCAGGGTGCACACGCTGACCTGTGTTCACAGCCAGCAGCTCCCACAATGGGCATCAGAACTGGACCACAGGGCAATGGAAGAAGGTGGCCTGGTCTGATCAATCACATTTTCTTTTACATCTTGTGGATAATTGGGTGCATGCACATCGCTTACCTTGGGAAGAGATGCACTATGGGAAAAAGGCAAGCTGGCAGAAGCAGTGTGATGCTTTGGGCAATGTTTAGGTGGGAAACATTGGGTCCTGCCATGTGGATTTTACTTTGGAGTTCATGCCTCAAGGATCAGGGCTGTTTTGGCAGCAAAATGTTATGGACGATTGGTATAAATTCTTCAACACTTTTCTTTCTCTTGGAGCCTAGCCCATACAATTAGGGCGTAAAAAGGATGATAGCACAGAACTGAATTAAAGGGGCCCAGAGACAGTCCAGTGAAGTCCTGTCCTTTGCAAGTGAAGTTTTACTCTGCACGGAAAGTCTCCTGGGGCTTAGTGAATGTTGTGAAGCTTCACTTTGCAAAGATTACCCAATCACGTGTAAGAAAAATAAAATAGCATTTTGCTTACACATTACTGGACCAATCATTAGATTTAAAGCTGTATTCGCCCCCCCCCCCCCCCTTTTTTTTTTTTATTAACCTTTTCCCCCTGGTGATCTGGCCAGTAGCACACTCTGGATGAATGAGAACAGGGGCAGATTTAGACAGCAGCCTTGTCAGTCTTCGGGGGAAGGCAGTGTAAGAAGTACTAGAAGATTTAAAAGACACTAACAAATTGAAGCCAAACTCCAACTAATATTTTAAAATCAGTTACAGCAGGTTTGTTCCTTTCGAGATAAAAGCTTTTCCATAAATAAAACACTGATCATTTTAAGCACCCCTGTCAGTGTTAAATGGTCTGACTCATTCCTGTAACTGCAACAGACATGGAGAATGGCGGTTCTGATCCTTTAGACTTTATTAAATGACAACCCACGAAGCAAGAGTCTGCAATTTTGGCTTCTACATTGTCTTATTCCTTGGTTGTGTGGGGTAGGGTGTGAGGAAATCGTAATCCTATAGTGCCCCCCCCCCACCCATTGTCCCACCTTTTTAATAACCCAGCTTTTCCTCCAGGTTTGGAACTGGAGGCATTTAGATGGTGGCTTAATAATGATCTTTATAGGATTGGCCAATTCTTGAAAACCAAGGGTCCCTTCACTTTACATGCCTAATGCCCTAATTTAGAGGGTTTTGGGGGCCCCCGGTGCCTCAGACCATCCCAGGTTGCTTTACTGAATGAATCTTTTTTTTTTTTTTAACAAGAAAACTAAATGAATCTTTAGAGAAACTCGTCCACTCAGCGCAAAGACCGATTTTCCTTAGGTTATTGGCTGCAAAGCCTACCATAACTCATTCATGGAAACAACCTTCTGTTTCAATCTCTATGTTTAGGCGCCAGGTGTTTTGGATAATGCTAAAGGAGCACCTAGCCAGCAAAACGAATGATACTTTTAAACATTTTGAAAGGGTCTGGGGCCCATGGGCCAGCTATGTTCATATTGATCTTTAGAGACTTTCAAATTTACCTAGCATTTCTTTTTCGCTAAATGTGGCTTGTGATTTCTCCTCCAGGCTCCCTCTACTTTGTTCTCTTTTCTTTTTTCCTCCTGCTCCTTTTATTCCTTTCTTCCTTCCTCTCCCTATTCGCATATTTATTTTTTTGTGATGTTTTAGGCACACCTCCTTTACGGTATATCCCGTGAGAGCATAGAGTACTGTTTTGTACCAAATAATGCTTGCTTTTGGGTTTAATGCTACTAAAGCTATGGAGGATAATTCTGCTGCAGAATGCAAATGCTCTTGCAGAGTAAATAGTCGAATTGTCAATTTTCTCCATAGCATTAGATAAATTTCACTTACTGCTTCAAATTTTGAATATTATTTTGCTTACAAAATATGTTACAGAGAGTCCCCGAGTTACGAACCTCTGACTTGCGAACAACTCCTACTTACGAATGGCAGGTGGCCTGTATAGGGGGGGTCTATGGCTCTAATAAGGTGCTTAAAAAAAAAACATCCCTGCCACTGTGATTTATGCGCCCGGCATCCTGAAAGGGGCCGGACGCATGAATCTATCCATTAATCATATAGGGGGTGGTGTGGATAGAGGGGGCGGCCCTTAATGGACGAGCCACCCCTGATCCACATGAAGACAAATGGGCAGTACAGATAAATGAAAGACTGCAGGGCGATTTGCATAAATTGGTTTATTCTATGGACTTGGATAATTTAGCACCGCTCGCTCCTAATTGATTACAAATGCTTACAGCAGCACACTTAGCTGGTAATAAGTAAATAAATAATAATAAATAAATAATAATAAATTCCAGTAAATTCACTTTAAAAGATATCACTAGCATTGAATGTGGTTCCACTGGCTGTTTTCATATTCCCATGTCTGCAAACTGTCTAGTACTTGGGATTAATGGAAATGATAATGCTTGAATTACTCTCAGGCATGCCAGAGAATAGATTGAGGCACTAGCTGTGAAAACACCAGGATTATCATACAAAGACATTAATTTAGGTTTTGCAGCAGCGCTAGCAAAATTCTTGCAATTTAGAAACAGGAAAAACAACAAATGATAGTGTAATAATGGATACAGTGTTTGGCTGACTGGTATAGAGGAATGCATGCCGTATATCAGAGACACAGATCCACCTTCAAATGTATTATCTTCTCTATTTTCCCACAATCAGGCTTTTGTCAGCCTATTCAATTATTTCTTTATACATTACCTAGCAGTAATGCCTGGTATACACAATGAGATTATCGGACGAATGATCGTCCTTTTTTTTTTTTTTGCATGCTAATCTCATTTGGAAAACGAAGAGTTTACCAAAGTAATGAAATTCTCGTACGACAGAAAAAAAATTTGATGATGTAATGTGTTGTGGTGTTTTTGTATTGTATTTTCGAACGACAACTGTACTGTGTGACGGGAGGGCCTGTGGAACCAAGGTTGGGAAACCAATGTTTCAGCTCCCCATGCACCTCTTATGTCTAAGTCACCCTGTGACATTCTGGCACAGGGTGACTGAGAAAATATATCTTGGATTACTTAAAATGGGACAGTAATATTTATCAACGATATCTACCAGGAAATATGAAAAGACTATTCTTGGTTTGTTTAATTCTGAACTCAACATGTTAGTTGAGAGAGCTGATCACATTGGCCTCTGTACAATGTAGGAGACAGGCCGACTCCTGCTATTGTGAGAAGGTGTCCTGTGTTTATACTTATGATAATGTATAATCTACTGTGTGAAGCTCGTTGTCAACCAATCTGACCTGTATTGAAATCCTGATTAATCATAACAATGCTCAGGAGGGCACGGAGTCACATCGGCTGCTTTAAGGGATTAGTTAATTAGCTCATGTTAATTCTGTTTCTGGTTACAGGTGTATTGCACATCGATCCACATTGCAGGCACAGAGAGGGAGACTGCTCCACATTGCAGTTTCTCTGTGGAAGCAATGTTGAGCAGTCACTCTCTCTCTGTGCAGGCCAGTGCACCAGCCCCCAGGGTCAGATTAAGGGCATCGTGTGCCTGGTGCGTAGGGTGCCCACGTGTCCCGGATTGCCCGGGATTGTCCCTTATTTGAGATTTTTGTCCCGTGTCCCGGGCACCTTCATTACGGGACAATACAGTGTCCCGGAATGAAAAAACCACTGCCGCCAGTCCGCCACCCTTATAAACTTACACACTGTAATAACACACATCATATGCCTAACTGAGTGACTGGTTGCTAGGCTAGTAGGGCCGCCCCGCGTCTAGCAACCAGTCACATGACGTCGGCTGAGGGCTGACACGTGGGCAGTCAGTGGGCACCCGCACGCTACGGGCTACGCTGAGCAGCACGCCTTTGCCCTCCGAGAGAGAGAGAGAGAGCAGCCAGCCGCCACAGACACCACACCAGAGTGACCACCAGACAGAGCCGCACTTACTGCTGGTAAGGATCCAGCCTGCCTGCACTCTGGGAAGTGTAGTTTCCAGCGTAGCCCCGTGGATTCTCTTCTCACTGTCTGACATGGCAGACAGGAGGCGTGGAGGGGACGTTCGCCTCTTCCCAGCACAGAGAGGAGGAAGAAGAGTCCGGCAGGGAGAGCGCAGGCTTCAGGGGACAGCCTACTAGGAAGGAAGAAGGGAGAACCGAGAGGTCGGGGAGACAGTCAGAGACAAGTCTGTATGGGTAAGTGTCCCCCTGTCCATCCCACGGCCCCCCTGTCCATCCCACTGCCCCCCCGTCCATCCCACTGTCCCCCCCGTCCATCCCACTGTCCCCCCGTCCATCCCACTGTCCCCCCGTCCATCCCACTGTCCCCCCGTCCATCCCACTGTCCCCCCGTCCATCCCACTGCCCCTCTGACTACACTGCGGCCCCCCTGACCACTCTGGAGGAGGATGTAAGGGGACACTTTGAAGGAGGATATAAGGGGGGACTCAAGGAGAATATAAGGCGCACCCCGGAGGATGTAAGGGCTCTGACTAAGTTAGTACCGCCAGAGTGCCCCCTTACATCCCCCCTTACAACCTCCAGGGTGCCCCCTTAGTACCTCCAGAGTGCCCCTTGACTTCCTCCAGAGTGCCCCCTTTCATCCTTCAGAGTGCCCCACCACCAAGGTGGTATAGCAGTGGCTGACAGTCTATCAGGGGGTGGTATTGCACTCCTCCTTCTCCTCTCTCCACTAACTACCCCCGGCCATACACTCCACACTCCTCTCCTGTACATATTACCCCCCGCCATACACTCCGCACTCCTCTACTGTACATATTACCCCCCGCCATACACTCCGCACTCCTCTCCTGTAAATATTACCCCCCGCCATACACTCCGCACTCCTCTCCTGTACATATTACCCCCCGCCATACACTCCGCACTCCTCTCCTGTACATATTACCCCCCCCCCCCCCACCATACACTCTGCATTCCCTATTTAACATTACAACATTCTGCACTATATAAGTCATCTCAGACGCTCTTTAACAACACCCCCTTTAAGCTAATATTTAGCGCAATTTAAGACCAATGTTCACCACAACGCGTTTTACGCGCCATATTGTTGTTCTTCTTGATGCCTAGGGCCCAATTTTGATCTTTCACACGGGCCCGCTGATTAAAAAAAAGGTCAAAAATCATCTTTTGGGGGGTGTCCCTGAATGGCAGTTTGGAAATGTGGTCACCCTACTGGTGCGGCAGTGGAGTAGGTTTAGGAGTGGCAGGGATATGATGTAAATAACGTCATATCCCAGCTCTCCTCTTACTGGCCACCATCCTGTGTCTCTAGGAGCATGTGCTGGCTTGTGCCCACACTTGGTCGCAGCCAAACAGGTGTAATGCTAGGGAAGCCTGGCATTTAATTTAGCAAGCTTCCGTAAGAGTCGTGTATTGGTGTGTGCTCTTAGGTGAAGGTTTCCGAGCCATCAGAATACAATGATCACTGCCGGCAGCTATAGCAGCCTGTAGTGATTGATGACAGAAAAAAAAAAAAAAAGACAGGCTGGTTGTACTGAAGTCAGTTGATAGAACGAATTCTGTACAACCAGTTTGCTCATACATAGATTGAAATTCTACCAGTTCAGCAGAAATTTCTATCTGTGTATGGTGGCCTAAGTCCACCAGTCTCTGTGTTTATCCTCCAATCTTCTGAAAGGAGTGCTCCACTTAGGTGTAGAAATTCACTTTGAACTTCACCTTTTATACAGAACTCCCATTATGTATTAGATGTGCAAACAATAAGGTGAGAGCACATTTAATATCTACAGAGAGTAATAGTGGAGTTCAAAGTGAACTGTGCCATTACCTGGAGAGACTGGCATTCAAGAGGTTAAAACAGGCAGGGAGGAAATTAGATATCACCTCCTCACTTCCTGTCAAATGCCTCTGAAAAGTGACCTGAGCATTGATCGATTTTCAGTGGTGTGGCAGTGCCTGCTGAGAGTACAAGCCTTTGGGCTCACACTGGTGTGCTGCGGTTTGGCTGCAGTACGGGTGTACTTGTGGTTTTCATAGCATGTAGGACTTTTTGTACACTTTCAGAATATGCAGTAAAAATATGTAACCTAATAGAGGTCTATGGGGCCAGGGGCAACATGCAGGAAGACTGCCACTACAGCACTGCAACCAAACCGCAGCCTGCCAGTGTGAGTCCACATCATAACACCTAGAGGGGCAAGGTACTGTCACAGGCTGATAAAAATAGAACTCTTTAGCTGCAGAGAGGGGGAGGGAGAGAGATTTGGGGGACAGAGCAGGGAGCGAGAAGAGGTGAGGAGAAGCTCACTTACTTGGTCATGCAATGGACAGATGCTCCATGCAAAGGTTCGTAAAATATGCTATGCAATATAATATTATATAGAAATGTTTCCACATTGGCTGTGTATCAGCAGTGGGCGACATTATTTCCAATTGTTCATAGCCATTGAGATCTGAATTTGAATGTGATGCCGTTGGATCATAAACTTTTTATACAGCAGGGTAAGTATTCTTTTTATATTTTCTCTTAAAAGAATAATATAATAAATCTGTAATAATTTCTTAGATGTCCAGATCATCACAAACCTGAACAGAGACTTGGAACTGCATTGTGCCCATTAGGATTCTGGAATTGACATACAGGAACACTCCCCAAGGCCACCCACAGTTGACCTTGCAAGAATTGATGTGAGCTCAGACAGAGGTGTTGATGATGGAGTTTCTCTGAATATAGATGACATGGATCCCGTCTCCTACACACATACGTGTACATTATCTTAGAATTAACATTTACTTTTCCTAAATGCAGATTTTAATTATATTTCTTCATACAGGTCATGGTGCGAATAGTTCAACGATTTTGCGTATGCAAATGGGTTTGTTCAACTACTGTCACGAATTATAAAAAATAAGGGATGCAGCAATTGCTGCACGTCAAAAACTGATGGACTTTATAGACTTGCTTGGTAGATTCTAGACATGCATGAAGGAACATATGTTTTTATTTCCAATGTTTATTGACACACTGTTTTTTTTCAGAGTTCAACACACTCAGCCTGAGTTCACATTAGTGCGATGTCTGAGCAATGCGAGTTCAGCCATACAGTTGTATGGCTGAGCTCGCATTGGATTTGCACAAAAAAAAAAAAAAAAGGTTTCACAGACTGCAAAACAGGTCTTCTGTAAACGTACTAGTCATTTCACATTTGCAGTGAGCTCTTCTGCTGTGCTATTGTGTTATGACAAAGGGATTAGGGGTTACCCCTGCGCCAGAACACGGTTAGCAGCCATTTCGCTATTTTGCTGGAATTTGGATAATCCTTTACAGCTTGAAAGCTGTAATGTTTCTTGTTTTTGGGTGATGCCTAGCCTCTATCATCTGGGAAAGTGTATCCAATCCACAGGCCTGGGCCTGCTGGACACACTTTACCCATGTGTGCATCCAAACTGTTTTGTCTACATTTATGTTTTGTTAAAGTTTATATTAAATAATTATGCTGTATAATGGGCCCCCCTCACCTTAATCAAGATTGCATGTAATGACAAACATACATATTTTTGAATAATGTTCAATGTTTAGTTATGTATATTTGTCACTACTTTCAATTTTTTTTAACTTTGGTCACTTTTTTTACTTAATTTTACGCTATTTTAATTACAATTCTATATGATCCCATATAGAATGAATGTACTTATGTTGCATAAATAAAGCAACTTTCAAGTAATTCTACACATGTTTACCTCACTCCCTTTATAGCTGTTGAAAAACAAAGCTTGATTATTTGTGCCTACATCCAAGACTTTTTCATGACACAAGGAGTAGTTGAGAAGCTGAGGGTAGATGATGCAGGGTGAGATGGTCAACTCCTTCCTGTATGCTGACCTGAAGATTTTCCAGGATGTAATAATTCAGCAGTGTTTTTAAGAAGCTATGAATGAAATAACCTGTGTAGAATTAATGAAAAAATGGTCTAATTTTTGCAAGTTAAGCACATTCATGTTATATAGGTACATGTGGGAGCTGCCATTTTGAAGATTTTAAACCATGGCATGTAATAAAATTAATATTACAGCAGTGTTTTTATTTTTTTTTTAAAGTAATGGTTCAGTCTCTTTATTATAACATAAGAAATTTATTTTATTAATTGACAATTCTTTTTAAAATTGTGGTTATTTGTAAATATAAACATATAATGGTATATATTTGGTTGAGGCAGAAACATCACAAAGTATATATTTTCTACTTTTTTCGGCATTCATAACATAAAATATTTGTGATAACAACAAACATGCAATATTGTAATCATACCCATTAACTTTGCAACAACATTGAACAACATGCATTAAACTTTTGTATTATATTACTGACATGGAAGCATGAATAGTCTGTGGTGACCTACGTTTACACGTCATTTTGCCAAGAGGATTTTGTCTGGCGCTTTGGGTGGATAATGGGGAATGTCATCACCTCAAAGGTTTCTTGGTCCTGAGCACGAGTGTTGTCTGCTTTGGTTGGATTATGATCAAATTGATTAACAGAAATGTACTTATCTGTATGTCTTCTGAGGAAATTATGAAGAATGCAGCAGCACAGGACTAGATTGTCCACTTTATATAAGGCAAGATTGATAGTCGTAAGAAGGATTCTAAACCGATTTGCCATGATGCCAAAAGTTTTTTCCACCACACGCCTAGCCCGAGAGTCAATAATTATAAATCCGTTGCTCCCTTGTCAGATTTTGCATTGGTAATGGCTTCAAAACATTTTCAGAGAGCGCAAAGGCATCATCTGTTACGAATACAAAGTTGAGATTTTCAACATTCTCGTCACAGTTGGGCAAGTTTAGGGTTCCATTCACCAACCTTCTATGAAATTCTGTCTGATCGATTATGCCACCATCAGAATTATGGCCATTCTTTCCAATATCCAGAAAAATATACTCATAGTTTGCATTTACAACTGCCATCAGGATGATGCTGAAGAAGCCCTGGTAGTTATAAAAATAGGACCCTGATTTTGGAGGGGGGCTTATTCTTACGCGTTTCCCATCTATTGCTTCTCCGCAATTAGGAAAATTCCAGTGTTTGTAAAACGTTTTGGCAACTTCCTTCCACTCCTCGGCATTTTTTGGAAACCAATATAGAAAGAAGAATTTATGACATATCAATATAAATGTGTTTAGAATATATTTTATTCTGTGAATGTTACTTCAACATTTATCAATTTTGGTTAAAATATAT
Organism: Lithobates sylvaticus; assembly: GCA_028564925.1. Classification (NCBI taxonomy): domain Eukaryota; kingdom Metazoa; phylum Chordata; class Amphibia; order Anura; family Ranidae; genus Lithobates; species Lithobates sylvaticus. The sequence goes on from CM053031.1 coordinate 128,341,394, forward strand.
GCACTGTACCTTGATGTAGTCTTTCTGTAGAACTTGAATGATGGCTCGACAGGTTTCAGGTATGATAACACCAAGGGCTTTTGCTTGGAAATGCTTGTAGTATATTTAAATCCTGTAGACTTCTGCCTGTGGCCAGGTAACGCAATGTATCAATCAATCTTTGTTCCGCAGTGATTGATTCTCGTAGGGTGGTATTTTTCTTGATGATGTATGGCTGCACTGCATTCAGTAGTATATTAAAAATTTCGTCAGTCATTCTTAAATAATTTCTGAAATCAGAATTATTTTCCTGTAATTCCCTCAGAAGTGTCATAACTGGTCACGGTTTTGCAGCCATTTCTTGCACCAGGTTTTCTTCTTTCGCTTCTTTTTAAGCTGGCAGTGGATAGCCAACACTCCAAGGCCGACTATGGCAAGTACCTCTGATGTTTCCATGTCCATCTTGAAAATCGTACTGTCACAAAAAATGCGGCGAATAGACATTAATCCACGGTGCAAAAATAAGAATTTTTCGAAGACGGAGATTGCACGTCACTTCAGAAACAAGATGGAGCACAAAGGCGTGGCTACAGGGTCACACGTAGATTACATCACAGCATATAATCTACGATATAACGTCTGCACGTCACAAAATCAGAGTGCTACCAAAAAAACAGTTATGACCGTTGAGCTATGGTGAGAAAAATCGGCCGATTTTCGTACAGTGTGTACGTTGCATTAATGTTTAAAAAAAAACATGTTTTTATAGCTAGAATGGAATTACATATGTACATCAGGGCAGTCACATTGGGTCTTTACATATGCAAGCTCTGATTCCTGCTTTGCAGTGTTACACAAGGGTTATGCTTTACTTCTCCATCTCGCACAGTATTTCTGAGTTGAATACCTGACTGAATCACTGCTCTCCATTTGGTTGAAGTCTTATCTCAGTAGGCAGATTTATCTACCCTGCCTCTAGTAGCTAATGAACACATTTTATCTTAATTTAACAAGACAAAAAATATGAATGAGCAACACAAAAAGGAATATAAAAATAAAACACACAACTCTGCAAAAATAGCTCAAAACTGTGGAGGTTATTTAACCACCTGAGATCCGCGCTATAGCCGAATGACGGCTACAGCGCGGATCTAACTTGCTCTGTGATCAGCGAGTCTGTAAAACTTGCTGAATCACAGATCCGAGTAAGGGGTCGATCCAGACCCCTTACCACGTGATCAGCTGTCAGCCAATGACAGCTGATCATGTGATAACAACAGAGCCGGTAATCGGCTTTTTTTTTCCTCCTCGTGCGGACAGCGCAAGGAGAAAAAAAAAAAGTTGATCACCGGCAGCAGTGAGAGGGACATCAGTCCCGATGACTGCAATGTGCCCAAGGTCCATGGTGCCCTATACAAGTGCCGCCTACCAGTGCCCACTAGCTTCACCTGTCAGTGCCCACAGTGCCATCTGTTAGTGCCCACAGTGCCAGTGCCCACAATGTGCCTTTACAGTGCTGCACATCCGTGTCACCTACCAGTGCCCATCAGTGTACCCTACCAGTGCCCATCCATGCCACCCATTCGTGCCCATCAGTACCGACTTATCTGTGCCCATCAGTGCCACCTTATCTGTGCCCACCAGTGCAGCCTATCAGTGCATATCAATGAAGCAGAAAAATTACCTGTTTGCAAAATTTTATAACAAAACTATTAAACATGATTTTTTAAATTTTCCATCTTTTTTTGTTTGTTTAGAAAAAAATAAAAATCCCAGCTGTTAAATACCACCAAAAGAAAGTTCTATTTGTTGGAAAAAAATGATAAAAATGTAATTTGGGTACAGTGTTGCAATGACCGTGCAATTGTCATTCAAATTGCGTCAGAGCCGAAAGCTGAAAATTGGTCTGGGCAGGAGGGGGGTTTAAGTGCCCAGTAAGCAGGTGGTTAAAAAAAAAAAGCTGAAGCGTGCAAAATCTGGTGCAGCTCTGCATAGAAACCAATCAGCTTCCAGGTTTTATTGCCAGAGTTTAATTGAACAAGCTGAAGTTAGAAGCTGATAGGCTACTATGCACAGCTACACCAGATTCTGAGTGCACCAGTTTTGGTAAATCCCCCCTGTGATCTCATTTAAAATGAACTATACTTTTCCCTAAGGGCACTTTCACACTGAGGCGGTAGCAGTAAAGCGCTGCTAATTTTAGCAGCGCTTAAACAGTGCTTTGCAGTCGCTAGCAGATCGCTTTCAACCCCCGCCTGAAAAACGCCTCAGTGTGAAAGTAGCCCAAGTGTGACCAGTTCACATATGTGCAGCCACAGGTTCGGGGTCTGGTGAGTGTCTGTCTACTGTTTCAGGTCCTGAATGCTCACCAGAACCGGACCCAAACACACACAGGACCCTTTTGCAATACGCTGTGTGAACGGCTCCATTGAGAGCCGGTTACACTCGCCTATCATGTGAATTGGTGACTTGCTGCATCCAATTTGCACATATGTGAACCCAACCTAAAAGGTGCAAAAATTTTACCCAATCTGGCAATTGGCAGGCAAATCAGGAAAATATATGTGAATAACCCCTTAAAAAAAAAAAACTAGCAGACATTCTTTGACTGAGCCTTCTCAGGAGGAGAGCCGTTTGGCTGTGATACATTTTCTCAGCCAATTGATGTAATCTCCCAAGATAGCCTAGTGCTAGTAAAGTCCTAAGATTAGCCCTAATAGAGAAAGTGGAATCTAAATATGAAACCCAATACCAGAGAGGCTACTGCAACAGAACAACTGAAGTTCACAATGTACCAAGCCAAATAAAATATTTTACAATTTACCTGTGTTCATTTAATGTTTAGACAAAATAAATAAAAAAAACAAAAAAACAACACACCCACACATGCAAGAGCAATTTCATTATAGGATAACCCCCTGGGAATTAAAAATGTAAAGTGTAGCACTAAGAAAGGTGTGTTTTCTAAATCTACATTTATCTCTGTGTTTAGAACTTTTAGTAGTACATTGGATATATTTAGTCTAGTTATTTACTGGGCCCTTCTGTGTGTATATCCCTTTTACATCATAAGGTTTGACCTCATACAAATCTAGGAAGAAATTCTCTATAATGAGATGGCATACAGTATGTCTTGATGTCATTGTTAATGAGACTTTAAATGTGTAAAGTGACATTGTCTCCTTAAAGCTATACTGTCACCTTGCCCATGCAGGATAAAGTAACAGTAACTTTGTAAACCCCCCACCCCAGTTATATTTACCTTACTGGTGCTCCCTCACCCCTCTTACCTTGCAGCCGATGATGCCGCTCAGTATTTTTTAAGTGTGTGTGTGTGGGGGGGTGGGGGGTGACACGTGACCTCATCCCAAGTTACAGTGCCCAAGTTTGGCAGCCAATTGCTGAGCCCAAACACTGTTACATGACTTTGGGAAAGATGTCACCGTTCCCCTCAATACCAACATCTTGGATTTCAGTACAGGCTGAAGAGGAGGCCAGGGGCCCTTTAGAAGACACTGCCACTATACCCAGCATTTTAACTGGCAGATTGGAGACTCTAATGATTTTAGTTGTTCTTCTTTACAATATCTTACAAGTGAACTTACCCTCTTGAAAAGCAGCTTTTTCAGTAACATCGAAATCAAAAAGATTCCCATTCACATTACCTATGATTAAAAACAAAGGATGCTAGTACAGTTTTTCTATAATCTACATTCATGTTGTAAGATGAAAATTCCAGTAAGCAAGTGTTCACATGACTCCATTATAATGTAAATAAAGTGTCAGGGACAAAGTGTTCGAAAGATCGAAATATTGAACCTCTGTGATAGTTCCAACCTTACAGGAAGTATACCTGCCACATATAGAAAGAGTTAGACACATGAAGGTCAACGTTCTACTGACAAAGCAGCAGGGGGGGGGGGGGGGGGCTGGATGATTGGAGGAAAACGTAAGTGGTTGGTGGCACTACCATTAAAGAATATTGCACTTATTTTGGAGTCTGTACTTTTGATTGCTTTGCATCTGCAAGTTATTGTTCTAGTTACATTCACAAGCAGGATTCCTAAATAGGTTTTCTGACAAACAGAACTTGCATCAATACACTAAGGCAGCAGCCACACAGGTAATTTGGCTTGGTGCGAATTGCAGTGGCAGGAATCTTCTGTTTCCTGCTGATGTGAGTGGCTAGCTGCAGCCACCAATCTCGTTCACTATAAGCGCAGGTCGCCAGCAGCAGCAGCCATCCTCAGAGCCAGCGATTACTTGCGACGATCGCTACTGGATGCACACAAAGTGCATCCAGCAGCAATCACTGCAGGTAATTGCTGGCTGTGTGGACAGCCCCGAATAGCTGTGGCCACCGGTGATGTGTCATAGTGAATGGGATCAGCAGCCACAGTTAGACTCTCATAGCAGCAGCTGTAATGTGCACTAAACTGCTCATGTGAAAGTAGCCTTAGATGCAAATACAACAGTCATTTTAAAAATGATCAAATTAAAACAATATACACTTACTGGAATTTGCTTCTTGGTTGCTCGTCATTTCCCCTTCTGGTCCATTCTTGCTTGTGTTGCCTGTGTGTTCCTGCTGCTTGGTAGGCTGAAATAAATATCACATAAAATGGCAGATAAAGATAAGCACATCATTATTCATACATTATACCATGGTCTTCCGATACGCCCAGTATTACACAACTGATTGGAGATTAGAATCTGGAATACCAAAAATACAGCCTGAATTGCATTGGAATGCTTGAACAATTCCCTATTGTTTGTGCAGATCAAAGTGTGACTTATTGTCTAGATCATTTTCTAATTAGTAAGAGGATTTTAAGCAAAGAGAAGTGAATAGAAATATAAAATGGCTTAATTGATCAGCCATAACATTATGACCACCGACAGGTAAAGTGATTAACGCAGATTATCTTGTGCCAATGGCACCTGAATGTGGGTGGGTTATTTTAGGCAGCAAGTGAATATGTTGTCCCTGAAGTTGATGTGTTGAAAGCAGAAGAAATGCACAAGCGTAAGGAATTAAGCGACTTTGACAAGGGCCAAATTGTAATAGCTAGACCACTGGGTTAGAACAACTGTAAAACTGCATCTCTTGTGGAACGATCCCGGTCTGCAGTGGTCCAAGGAAGGAAAACTGGCGAACCAGCAACAGGGTCATGGGCAGATATAACCAAAAACACCCAAGCCACAACAACCCCTATGGCTGCTTTGTTTGAAAACCAAACAGTATTCAAAGTACAATACTTCTATGCATATATTTACACAGCGCTTGTGTATACCATATGATTACTGTACTTCAAAATACTAAGTATTTCATTCGAAATGTATATTCAATCACAACATGATAAAGCGCTCATTATATAAAATAGCTTCAATCAACAAAATGTCCAGTTTAAAAATTAAACAATAAAAAATGCTTTGTGCCGTGCTTCTTTAGGTCCTCATGCAGTAATTATGCACATAAAATTCTCTCTGTGTCACCATCTTCACTCTTGAGAACTCATCAGATTCCTATGACCCCTTATACCAGTGGGTCATGAGGTGCTTTTACCCCCTCTGGGAAAATTGGAGACCAGGACCAGAGCTGCAGCTTTATTCCCTTAGTATTCTCTCCATGTACCACATAGTAAATAGTAAATAAAGAAGTCTGCGCTAGAGGTATACAGAAGACAGCTAGCAATAGGTCTACATACAAAACCCAACTGAAACATAAACAATAATGTGCAGCTCCTCTATACAAAACACACACACACACACACACACACACACACACACACACACACACACACACACACACACACACACACACACACACACTATATAAAAATCTGTGTATATGAATTATTTGTAAAGAAATAACGTCCTAATAACTGATGATATATTGGATCAAAAAAGTCCCAGAATAAAGAAAAAAAAAGGGGGGCATCTTCCAGTGTCCAAAGGAAACCTTACACTTTGAATCTTAAGCACACCAATATGTGTGCTCAGTGCTAATAATGCACTCACCAGAGTCTACACAGCCATTTCCAGGGATCGGAATAGGCGGCCAGCTTAGTAACTGGATTTGAATTGCGGTTTTTATATGCCATGCTACCCTTTTGGATGTATGTGATTTTATGTGGATCCTTTACATTTCATTAAAATTACTACACTATATGAGACCCTCAGATGTAGCGAGCACTCTCTTTCCATACAACCCTTGTATGCAGTGTGAGGCCTCTGGCAAACATCAGAACTTTGGACACCTGTAGACCTATCTAGCAGTTGGATGGTCATGTACGAGAGGCTGGGAGTTTCTATCTGATATTGAAGCTCTGCTTGCTGCTAATGGCAGCATAGAATGTGGTGAGAGCATTATTAGCACTGAGCACAAGGGGTGGTGTGTTAAGACTCAAGGTTGAAGGTTTTCTGTGGACACTGGAAGACACCCCCCCCCCCCTTTTTATTTTTTTATCATCGATATAAAAAAAAATTTTTTCATTGGAATACACTTTATTCTGGAACTTTTTTGATTCAATATACAAATTGTGCTCATAAATTTACATACCCTGGCATAATTTTTGATTTCTTGGCCATTTTTCAGAGAATATGAATGATGTCACAATAACTTTTCTTTCACTCATGGTTAGTGTTTGGCTGAAGCCATTTATCATCAACTGTGTTTACTCTTTTTAAATCATAATGACAATAGAAGCTACCCAAATGACCCTGATCAAAAGTCCTCATACCCCAGTTCTTAATACACTTTATCATCAAAAACACAGCTTGAAGTCTTTTGTGGCATTTGTGGATGAGGCTCTTCATCTTCTCAGATGGTAAAGCTGCCCCCTGCCTCTTGGCAGAAAGCCTCCAGTTCCTGTAAATTCTTGGGCTGTCTTGCATGAACTGCACGTTTCAGATCTCCCCAGAGTGGCTCAATGATATTGAGGTCAGGAGACTGAGGTGGCCACTCCAGAACCTTCAGTTTATTCTGCTGTATTCAATGACAGGTCGACTTGGTCTTGTGTTCTGGATCATTGCCATGTTGGAATGTCCATGTATGTCCCATGCACAGCTTCCTGGCTGATGAATGCAAATATTCCTCCAGTTTTTTTTGATAACATACTGCATTCATCTTGCCATCAATTTCGACTAAATTTCCTGTGCCTTTGTAGCTCACACATCCCCAAAACATCAGTGATCCACCTCCATGTTTCACAGTAGGAATGGTGTACCTTTCATCATAGGCCTTGTTGACTCCTCTCCAAATGAAGAGTTTATGGTTGTGGCCAAAAAGCAAAATTTTGGTCTCATCACTCCAAATGACTTTGTCCCAGAAGGTTTGAGGCTTGTCTCTGTGCTGTTTGGCGTATTGTAAGCGGGATACTTTGTGGAATTTGCGTAGTGTTGCTTTCTCCTGGTGACTCGACCATGCAGCCCATATTTCTTCAAGTGCCTTCTTATTGTGCATCTTGAAACAGCCACACCACATGTTTTCAGAGAGTCCTGTATTTTACCTGAAGTTATTTGTGGGTTTTTGTTTGCATCCCAAACAATTTTCCTGGCAGTTGTGGCTGAAATTTTAGTTGGTCTACCTGACCGTGGTTTGGTTTCAACAGAACCCCTCATTTTCCACTTCTTGATTAGAGTTTGAACACTGCTGATTGGCATTCTCAATTCCTTGGATATCTTTTTATATCCCTTTCCTGTTTTATACAGTTAAACTACCTTTTCCCACAGATCCTTTGACAATTCTTTTGCTTTGCCCATGACTCCGAATACAGAAACTTCAGTGCAGCACTGGATGGAAGATGCAAGGGTCTGCCAGGAGTCCAGAAACTCTAGATCACCGGAGAGGATGGTTACCTTTAATAGCCATTCAAACCCCTTTGTGTCAACTTGTGTGCATGTTAACATGCCAAAATCACCAGGGTATGTAAACTTTTGATCAGGGTCATTTGGGTAGTTTCTGTTGTGATTATGATTTAAAAAAAAAAAGAGTAAACACAGTTGATTGATACTAAATGGCTTCAGCCAAACACTAACCACAAGTGAAAGAAAAGTTTGTGTTATTATTCATATTCTCTGAAAAATGCCCAAGAAATAATAAAATTCTGCCAGGGTATGTAAACTTATGAGCACAACTGTCATCACAGTAAATAGGACTTTATTGCTTTACATACGATTCATATGCAGGTGTCTCTCTTTCTCTCTCACACACACACATACATATACACAGTGGGTGAAATAAGTATTGAACACAACACCATTTTTCTAAAAAAGGTGCTATTGACGCTATTTCACCACATGACAGAAAAAAACACCCATGCAATCCATACATACAAAGAAACCAAAACAAATAAGTTCAGAAATTAAGTCGCGTAATTGAATGGAGATGTGTTCAATACTTCTTCTACCGCTATATATATATATATATATATATATATATATATATATATATATATATACACACACATACATACACATATACACATATATATATATATATATATATATATATATATATATATATATAATATATATATATACATACATACATACACACACACACACACACACACTCTCATCTGCGTGCTTGGCTCTCTCCCCTAGAACTTCCAGGTACTACATCCCTCCCAGGTGTACTCAGCAGGACAATGTCACTTCCTGTACCTCTGCCCCAACGCGTTTCCAACCTGGGGGTTAGAACACACCAGCAGACCCCTCCCACATCTGTGCCAGCTGCCACCCACGTGGGCTCTCTTCTGCAATGCACCAAATCCAATATAGCTTCTAAAGAGGAATTCCTCAGGAAGCCTTCAAAGATACACTCTATTGTGATCCAAAACTACTCTCAAGTGGTTCCTAAAGAGACATTCTAACGTTTTCTATGGGCGTGCTTCAATGAGTGGTACAGTATGTGGCAAGTTTCATCTTGGTCATACCAGCCACATTACCATCAGGATATTTACTAAACTCTATATCTTGATGACTATTATCGAGACCTTAGACCAGCCTTTCTCAAACTTTTCAACACAGAGGAACCCTTCATATAAAACTTTCTGGTTTTAGGGAACCCCTGCTAAAAATTACTATAGCTACAACTCATGATACATTAGTGTGATGGTCAGTGGGAAGAATGCTCCTTACACTTGAGGACACTGGGAAAAATTACCCCCTTAAAAATATCAATGGTGGCAGTGGGAACTAATCTGAGAGGCAGAAATTGCTAATTTCTCATAGAAACCCTAGCAACCACTGGGAGGAACCCTGATTGAGAAACCCTGCTTTAGAATATAAAGATTAATCAGCAATTTTGACACAATCCGAATAAGTTGCGTGAACTTCCTCCAAAAGGGTCTGTAAGCTTCAAAGACTGATAGTTAATCCTTCATTGTAATTTCTATTAGGTAGTGCTGGCTGAAGGATAGGTTAAAGCAGAACTTTAAAAAAGTAAGGGAGTAAGTTAGAGTAAGGGAGGATTATAACCCGTTAGTTTTTTTGTTTTTGTTTTTTGCCATCTGTGTATCATTGAGGAGATTTTCCTTAAAGCGGAAGTAAACCCATCAATTTAACAGTCTAAAAAAAAAAGGCATGCCGTGAATGCTAACTGCACATTGGCTGTGCTCTCAACCAAACAGTCAAACCATCCAATGGCTGGTGTCATAACGGATCACATGTGCAGCACCGTGGCAGTTGAAGATTAAACAGAGGCAAAGATGGCGGCTTCCTTGGCTGAAAACGATAGGAGGGTTTACTTCCACTTTAATTTCCTTTCCCAAAGCCGAAGTAGGAATTGAGAAGAAATCCCTCCAAAGTGAGGGAATCCCTGGTTTTTCCCAGGGTCACCAGAACTAGTGTCCCAATGGAAATTTTCCCCTATATGAATGTTCTGGTCTCAATGAAAATGTGGGAATTTCTTTTTGTGACAGAATCGTCCAGCACCCTGCTTGGTTGCCTCCGTCAAGATATAGCTTCCTCCAGTCTGGACCCAGTAACCAGGAATTTGTAGCTGAGCACCCAGGGCTAGGCAACGCTAGCTTAGATGCCACCTGGAACTCACTTTATTCAAACTCACGCAGAATATATAGCACACAATTTCAGGTAGGCCTGATCACATTACCCTAACAATACAAACTGTAAACCGGAATATAATTACCATAGCTAAGGAACAGCCAACATACACATAATGCTAATCCACATCTAGAAACTAAATAGTTTATGTTAATTAGATCACTGTCATCTATGTAACAACTAGTGACCCAGACAGTTCGGCGCCTACAACCCTGAATATAAAAAGTACATTACACAGTATTATAAGCATAAACACATAATATCCCACAATGGTTCCATAACAAGGTAAAGTGGTCACAATTTTAATCACATCTCCAAGAGATGATCAGATAGACTATTAAGTGACTCAATTAACAACAGAAATGCACACCTAGGAGGGACACAATGGGAGAGACATACTTAACAGAATAATATATAGCACCTTAATAAACAGACTATAGCAGGAGACCCCAGTATCAGGTTGCTTTGAGCCGATCATGTTAACATCTACTCTGAGTCTCACAGTGTAAAGCAGTCATTGCTGGTTTGGGCATAGAGGGCCCAAATATGTATCCCGGGCCTAGATTCCCAGGGTCTGTGTGTTTCGGGGAGACAATCCCGAATCTGAAGTAAAACCACTCCAAGGGTCCCCCAGGCACACATCTCCCAAAAAAATAAATGGTGTTCTCTTAAAAGCCAGGGCCCATAGTCAGTAGGCAAGAGGCCACCCTGCAGTCCCCTCCAAAAGCCCCTGTCCTGGTTGGGTCTGACACTTTTACATTCACTTTCAACGATAATGGTAAACAGGACAAATGGGAGAGGGTGAATCTCCCTAATGGGGGCACAGACAGCAGTAAAAAAACCTGACAAGTGTTCTAATCCCTCCCCATTCTATCCAAAACTTTATAAAAAGTTTGTCTTTAGTTATACTTTAAAATAGTCCTTGGTCTGGTATTTTGCAAATAGCTAATAAAGTAAAATGATAGTATAACTAGTAAAGTTCTTACACAAACGTGTAGGGGGATACTGAACAATTTAAATCTACTCATGGATTATACTGTAATGTACAGTAGACAAACTTAACATTACATCTCCTAAGCAAAAACACATATAAAAAGATTAAAATTAGGTTTGGTCTTTTTCAGTTGTGACCTAGGCAATAGGTTGCTTGTTGGGCTGTAAAACATGGCCATATAAAATATAAATACAATTAGAAAAATGACATTAAAAAAAAAAAATCTGCTGGGATTTGCAGCTGGAGCTCTCAGTTTTAAATAAATGATGTGCAAAGGCGGAGAGTCAGAGCGGACTTATGCTGCATTAAATTACCGAAACCACAGACCAGGCAAAACCTTGTTAACTGCTTCAGCCCCGGAAGATTTTACCCCATTCCTGACCAGAGAACCTATTGTGATTCGGCACGGCGTCGCTTTAACTGACAATTGCGTGGTCGTGTGACATTGCACCCAAACAAAATGTACGTACTTTTTTTCCCACAAATAGAGCTTTCTTTTGGTGGTATTTGATCATCTCTGAGGTTTTTATTTTTTGCGCTATAAACAAAAAAGCGAATTTTGAATTTTGAAAAATAAAAAACGCAATATTTTTTACTTATTGCTATAATAAATATCCCCCAAAAATATATAAAAAAAAAAAAAATTTTTTCCTCAGTTTAGACCGATATGTATTAGTCTACAAATTTTTGGTAAAAAAAAAAAAAAAAATCGCAATAAGCATATATTGATTGGTTTGTGCAAAAGTTATAGCATCTACAAAATAGGGGGTAGTTTTGTGGCATTTTTATTATACATTTTTTTACTAGTAATGGCAGCGATTTTTGGGACCATTGGAATTTATACAGCGATCAGAGCTATAAAAATGCATTGATTACTGTCAAAATGTCACTGGCAGGGAAGGGGTTAACACTAGGGAGCGATCAAGGGGATAATTGTGTTCTCTGGGAGGTAATCCTAACTGAAGGGGGAGGGGACTGTGTAGGGGAGATGACAGATCGCTGTTCATACTCTGTATGAACAGAAAATCTGTCTTTTCTCCCCTCAGAGAACCGGAAACTGTGTGTTTACACACACACACACACACACACACACACACACACACACACATCCCGGTTCTCCGCGTGTCAGCCACGATCGCAGGAGCCCGGCGGTGATTGTGACCGCGGGGCACTTGCATCGGCTCCGGGGGCGAGCAGCGGGTGCGTGCCCCTAGTGGCCACAGGGCGAAGCGACGTTACATAATGTAGCTTCGCCCAGCCATGCCATTCTGCCGCAGTATAACTGGCAAGTAGTTTAAGTGGAACTTCAATAATTTTTTTCATCTTTCCATCTAATAAATCCTCTGTCCTTGTGGTTTTAATTTTGTATAGTAAAACATTTTTTTTCTGCCAGTAAATACCTTATAGAGCCCACTTCCTCTTTCTTGTCTGATAATTAGTCTGGGCTTATGACATCATGCCCAGCTCTCTCTCACTCTCCTGAGAGTTTGCCAGGAGGGGAGGGGGAGGGGGGATGAGACATAAGAGGGCAAATGAGAGCTGCAGAGCTGGAGGTGTGCCTCTGTGTAAATCCAAGAAGTGAACAGGCAGCAGCTTCAGATGCCCATAGTTAAAATGGTTGCAGCCAGACTCAGTGGAGGGAGATTTCTGCAGCATATTTGGCAAGTACAGAATCCCAGTATATATAAAATAAATAATATGCAAAGTGGTTGGAGGGAAGCTTCCGAATGACAAAGATGTTTTATTCCCCGTTTAGACAAAAGACAAAAAACTGTCAGGAAATATGCCTTAACATTACTCACTGAGAATCTTCTTGATATTCAACCTTTGACAATTCTCCCTGTTCTTTAGGGGCTTGGTCAGGTTTACCACAAGTATCCACTTTTGGGTCAGAGACCCCAGTCTCTTCACTTGCACCTGTGCAATCTGGCACTTTCACCAATACCGCTTTGCTTTTCAATACAGACTTTTTAAAGTGTTTGGTACCCCCAACATTTCACATTCCCAATATGTGCCTGCTGTACCATGCACTTGTATATAAAAAAAAAAAAAAAAAAGTGTCCTGCTCTCTTTGTATTGGTTCCTTAGTGTGAAATTCCTGTCAGTCCCTCCGATTTCCTAGTAATAAAAACTGACCACACTAAGCAGGAGTACACTCCAGCTGTCCTGTGAACTCAGCCTGCTCTCCTCCAATGATCAGACTTGTCCTCACACGCCCCCTCCGCACAGCCTTTCAATGGGAAGATCACACTGCTGTTCCCTTACCCCCAGCCTTTATGCAGCTGGGAACAGAAATTATGTGATCACTTATAAAAAAAAAAAAAACATTTAACCTATACACAAATGTTTTGCCTTACATTTCTATTATAACCTAACCTGTTTTACAAGGTGATCATGTACAATCACTTTAACCTCTTCCTGAGTTTCAGACAGGATTCTTGCCATCTTCTTATCAATCTTTAGCCCTTCCATCTTGCAAGGGATATCGGTTGCTGCAGTGAGGGAACCCTTGACAATAAGCTGATCAGCATCACCTTGGCCTTGAATATCAGCAATGCATTTGGACACTATATTACACTTAGAGGTCTTCGAAAATCCTGCTTTTGTAGACCTGTTAAATAGACCTTTGGGGTGTCTTCTATACACAAAATGACATGGAAGCAACCCAGCAGTAAAACTGTGAGATTTCTTTCTTTACTGATGTGCCCAACAGTCCCAATCATATCCACCTGTGTTCCAGTTATTGGTACTGCAGTACCACCCCATCCAGCAGAATAGGTAACAATTAAAACCTCTATACATTTTACAAATATCAAATTTCTGCCATCTTGTCTGTCATAAAGGGGAACCCAGAATCCATGATTAAGTGTCTCCTGGGGATCCTCATGTGGATGAGCATGTGAAGAAACCCCTTTGCTGAAGTTCTGGAGGATACAACACCCAAAAGGGAGCTCCTCGGAGCTGGAGGTAGCCTTGTCCACAACCCGTCCCAAATGCCTGGTGGTCTGAGAGTTGCTATGCCCCTACCATCCGTTTTGAGTCAGCAACAGAAAGCTGCCCCACAACCTTGACAGGGACATTGTCAGTTTTGTACATTACATCTTTGGTCATTTCAGACTGTATGAACATATTACCATTATTGTGAGCTTGTCGCCTTTATTTAGTGCATATATTTTCTCTTTGAGGAACACGCTCACCCACTAGGGCAGCACCATAGTTGTCCTGGCACTTCGGGGCCCCTTAGAGATTTCTAGGGACACCTGCTAGGGTAAACTACACTTTCTTTAGTGGTCACCCCTAAACACATTTAGAGTAGCACTTTGCTCAGCTGACTCGGTATATAAAAACAGAGGTTGTTGCATTAATTATTAGAACATTTTCAATGTTACCTTTAACCCTGGCCTTCTCACTATACAGAGACATGCACAGGGAAGTTACTCTCCCAATACATAGCTAGTCCCCAAGCTGAGGTCACTCCCACACCACGGCAGACAATTTCATAGCCTGTCTTTTATTGGCTGACAAATCATTTCCAGCACTCTAATGCCCTGTACAAAACGATAGGATTTTCCGACAACAAAATCCATTGGATTTTTTACGACGGGTGTTGGCTCAAACTTGTCTTGCATACACACGGTCACACAAAGTTGGTCAGAAATTCTGAACGTCAAGAACACAGTGACGTACAACACGTACAACGAGCCGAGAAAAATGGAGTTCAATAGCCAGTGCTGCTCTTCTGCTTGATTCCGAGCATGCATGGCACTTTGTGCGTCGGAATTGTGTACACACGATAGGAATTTCCGACAGCGGATTTTGTTGTCGGAAAATTCGAGAACCAGATCTCAAATTTTGTGTGACGGAAATTCCTATGGAAAATGTGTGATGGAGCCTACACTCGGTCAGAGTTTCTGACAACAAGGTCCTATCACACATTTTCCATCGGAAAATCCTATCGTGGGTACAGGGCATTATTCCGTAAGAAAGTCCTAAATTTGGCACTAAACTAACTTTTTATTTTTTTAATAAAATAAAAAGTCTAAACATACACTACTGTGCAAAAGTTTTAGGCAGGTAGGAAAAAAATGCTGTAAATTAAGAATGCTTTCAGAAATAGAACTGTTAATAGTTTATTTTTATCAGTTAACAAAATGGAAAGTAAATGAACAGAAGAGAAATACAAATCAAATCAATATTTGATGTGACCACCCTTTTCCTTCAAAGCAGCATCAATTCTTCTAGGTACAATTGTGCACAGTTTTTGAAGGAACTCAGCAGGTAGGTTGTTCCAAACATCTAGGAGAACTAAACCAAAGATCTTCTGTGGATGAAGGCTGCCTCAAATCCTTCTGTCTCCATGTTATTTCAGTCAGTCTTAATGTTGAGATCAGGGCACTGTGGGGGCCAAACCATCACTTCCAGGACTCCTAGTTCTTTACACTGAATATAGTTCTTAATAACATCGGCTGTATGTTTGGGGTCGTTGTCCTCCTGCAGAATACATTTGGGGCCAATCACACGCTTCCCTGATGGTATGGCATGATGGATAAGCATCTGCCTGTATTTTTCAGTATTGAAGATATTATTGATCCTGACCAAATCTCCAACTCCATTTGCAGAAATGCAACCCCAAACTTGCAAGGAACCTCCACCATGCTTTACTGTTGCCTGCAGACACTCATTATTGTATAACTCTCAAGCCCTTCAGCGAACAAACTCCCTCATGCTACAGCCAAATATTTCAAGTTTTGATTCGTCAGTCCACAGTGCCTGCTGCCATTTTTCTGCACCCCAGTTCCCATGTTTTTGTGTATAGCCGTGACCCAGCATTCAAGTAGGAAAGAGCATTGAGTCAACATCGGAGGAAGAACAGAGGAAAGGAGACCCGGCAGAGGCAGAAGACAGCGAACAGAGAAGAACCGGAGAGGGCTAGAAGACTTCAGAGGAGAGCGGAGGAGAACCGGAAGAGGAAGAAGACATTGCCAGAGGATGGAGAAGAAAATCGTAAGAGACACCTGTGTACTGTTTTTATTTTTGACCTTTTTTAAGTGAAAAAGTACCCCATACTCATTCACATAGGGTGGGGTCAGAATCTGGGGACCCCTTGTTAAAAGGGGCTTCCAGATTCCAAAAAGCCCCCCCGCCCGCAGACCCGACAACCACTGGCCAGGGTTGTCAGGAAGAGGCCCTTGTCCTCATCAACATGGGAAAAAGTTGCTTTGGGGTGGAGGGCGCAAGGCCCCCCCCCCCTGCCCCAAAGCACCCACCCCCCATGTTGAGGGCAAGTGGCCTGGTATGGTTCAGGAGGGGGGCGCTCGCTAGTCCCCACCCCCTTTCCTGACCTGCATGCTCGGATAAAGGGTCTGGTATGGATTTCAGGGGGGGGGGGGGACACCCCGTGCCTTTTTTGGTGTTGGGGTTCCTCTTAAAATCCATACCAGACCGAAGGGAACCCCATGCTGTTTTTATTTTTTTTTTTATTTTGTGTGGAGTTTCCCTTAAAGAGAGTCATACCCGACACAAAGTGCCTGGTATTGTCGGATCAAAGTCGGATCCCCGTTCATTGAAGTTGGATGGATGTCGTACTTCAAGTACGATCCACGGTCGTACGACTTTCGTGTCGTACCAGTGTGAACCCGGCCTTAAGCTGCCTACACAGCTGTTTCTGTTTCAATTTTTGTGTTTCAACCTACATATGAAATTGGTGTATGATTAACCAGGTATACCAAGCAGGTGCCAATGATCATCAGACTCTAGTCCTACAAAATACCTGACTTTGTGCAAGTGTAAGTATTGATGCTGGTTTGAAGGCAAAGAGTAATCACAAAGATTGATTTGATTTCGATTTTTCTTCTGTTCGCTCACTTTGCATTTTGTGATTCGATAAAAACAAAAACAATTAAAATATATATATTCATTTACAGTGCCTTGCAAAAGTATTCACCCCCTTGTCATTTTTCGTGTTTTGTTGCCTCACAACCTGAATTTATTTAATCTACAACTTTGAAGATTTTTTTTTTTTTTTTTTTTATTGTGAAGCAAACAACAAATAGGACAAAATAACAGAAAAAGTCAATGTGCATAACTATTCACCCCCCCCCCCCTACCCTAAAGTCAATACTTTTTAGAGCCACCTTTTGCGGCTATCACAGCTCCAAGTCGCTTTGGATAAGTCTCTATGAGGTGGACATAATTTCACTAATTATGTGATTTCTAAAAGGTAATTGGTTGCACCAGAGCTTTTTATGGGCTCCATAACAAAGGGGGTGAACATATATGCACATGCCAATTCTTTTTTTTTTTTTTTTATTTCTGAAAAATTGTTTTATGTATATATTTTTCTAATTTTACTTCACCAATTTAGACTATTGTGTTCTGATCCATCACATATAATTCAGATTAAAAAAATTTAACCAAAGGCTGTAATGTAACAAAATAGGTAAAAAGCCAAGGTGGGGTGAATACTTTTGCAAGGCACTGTATATACCGTAAGTATTCTTAGTTTACAGCATTTCTTCACACCTGCCTAAATCATTTGTACAATACTGCAAGCAGAATGTACAGTGCCTTGAAAAAGTATTCATACCCCTTGAAATTTTCCAAATTTTGTCATGTTACAGCAAAAAACGTAAATGTATTTTATTGGAATTTTATGTGATAGACCAACACAAAGTGGCACCTAATTGTGAAGGGGAAGGAAAATGATACATGGTTTTCACATTTTTTTTACAAATAAATATCTGAAAAGTGTGGCGTGCATTTGTATTCAGGCCCCTTTACTCTGATGCCCCTAACTAAAATCTAGTGGAACCAAATTGCCCTCAGAAGTCATCTAATTAGTAAATAGAGTCCACCCGTGTGTAATTTAATTTCAGAATAAATACAGCTCTGTTCTGTGAAGCCCTCAAAAGGTTTGTTAGAGAACCTTAGTGAACAAACAGCATCAAGGAACACACCAGACGGGTCAGGGATAAAGTTGTGGAGAATTTAGAGCAGGGTTAGGTTATAAAAAAAAATATCCCAAGCTTTGAACATCTCACGGAGCACTGTTCAATCCATCATCCGAAAATGGAAAAAGTATGGCACAACTGCAAACCTACCAAGACATGGCCGTCCACCTAAACTGACAAGCCAGGCAAGGAAAGCATTAATCGGAGAAGCAGCCCATGGTAACTCTGGAGGAGCTGCAAAGATCCACAGTTTAGGTGGGAGAATCTGTCCACAGGACAACTAATAGTCGTGCACTCCACAAATCTGGCCTCTATGGAACAGTGACATGAAGAAAGCCATAAGAAGTCCTGTTTGCGAGAAGCGGTGTGGGGGGGGGGGGGGGACACAGCAAACATGTAGAAGAAGGTGCTCTGTTCAGATGAGATCAAAATTTATCTTTTTGGCCTAAAAGCAAAATGCTATGTTTGCGGAAACTAAAACTGCACATCACCCTGAACACACCATCCCAAAACTTGAAATGTGGTGGCAGCATCATGTTGTGGGGATGCTTTTCTTTAGCAGGGACAGGGAAGCTGGTCAGAGTTTATGGGAAGTTGGATGGAGCCAAATGCTGGGCAATCTAAAGCCTCGTACATGCGGTACGATTGTTGGCCAACCAAGCGTCTGATTTTTGTCAAAAGGGCGTGTGCCGGGATCTTGTCTTGGATACCAACGGTACACAATTATCGTGCCACAAACACAAACGTAGTGACGTACTACGAGGAATTTCAGCTCTTGAGCATCACCCTTTGGGCCCCTTCTGCTAATTTTGTGTTTGGTGAGCATTGATTCCGAGCATGCGTGTTTGTACTTTTGTGCGATGGATTTGTGTACTGGCAATACGAAAATCTGACGTCAAACTGTTGTCCACCGAAAATTTACTAGCCTGTCTTCCAACATTTGTTGGCTGAAAGTTGGACAACAATTGTCAAAAGGAGCACACTAACGGTAAGATTTTAAGACAGTCTGTCAACAGACAATCCCCTGCCAACAATCGTACCGTGTGTAGGAGGCTTTAGAAGAAAACCTGTTAGAGTCTGCAAAAAACTTGAGACTGGGGCAGAGGTTCACCTTCCAGCAGGACATTGACCCTAAACATAAAGCCAGAGCTACAATGGAAAGGTTTAGATCATGTGTTAGAATGGCCCAGTCAAAATCCAGACTTAAATCCAATTAAGAATCCGTGACAAGACTTGAAAATTGCTGTTCACAGACACTCTCCATCCAATCGTACATTTCTAGAGCTATTTTGCAAAGAAGAATGGGCAAAAATGTCACTCTTTAGATGTGCAAAGCTGGTGGAGACATACCCAAGAAGACTTGCAGCTGTAATTTCAGTAAAAGGTGGTTCCTCAAAGTATTGACTTAGGGGGGCTAAATAAAAAAATACACGCCAAATTTTTTAGATATTTGTAAAAAAAATATTGAAAACCATTTATCATTTTCTTCCCCCTTCACAATTATGTGCTACTTTGTGTTGGTCTATAACATAAAATTCCAATAAAATACATTTACGTTTTTGGTTGTAACATTACAAAATTTGGAAAATTTTCAGGGGTGTGAATACTTTTTCAAAGCACTGTGCCGTCTCTGTTCCTTTGTTTCATCTCTCTAATGCAGGCTTTTTTTGTGCTGTTCTCAGTCTTCATTCTGTTCTAGGGTGGCTATGTTCGCTCTCCATGCCCCCCTTGTGTATGTGATCGCAGCCACCCTTTCCATGCCACCAAGCATGTGTTTACCTCCAGACACAGACTGCTTGATCTGGTCTTCTCTGATCCTCCCCTTCTTCCACAGTCACCAATTCATCTCCTGATAGTGCAGAGCCTTGGGGGGGGGGGGGGGGGGGGGGGGGGGGGGGGCACTTTGCACATGCTCAGGTTGGTGTGTATTGCTAGAGAGTTTTTTTGGGGGTCATGCAGTCTCAGAACAGTCAGATGAGAATGAAAACTCCTACTACAAGCTTTAACCAGTGCTCGGCCAGACACTGATAGAAGTCACAAGACTGCTATATACTGCTGATGAAAAAGGGTATTTAGCAGTTTATATTTACTAAAATAATTGCATTTCCATGTTCTGGGTACTGTTGGAGACCAGATATAGTGAATGCAGGGTCCTGGATTTGGGAACACTTTAACAGGGACATTTACACCATTGCCAGGGGTGAAACTTTCTCTGGAAAACCACAGACCTCTCCCTGGCCAGGTAACCTAGTACCGTTTTAATGACAGGGGGCTCATACAGTATCTCCCTGCATGCTAAGTGCACACCATACAATAATTGTGAATATGAAGGAGATGCAGAACAGTCAATACCCACCAAACACTTAGCCCACTCAAGACCCAGCAATCGCCATCCCCCCCTCCACTTTCTGTGCAGGTGCTGGAATCCTAGTTCAGATTAAAAAAAAAAAAAAAAAAAATGTCAAATGTATCATAGTTCTCACCCTTTTGGCCCATCAACATACAGATCCTTTGGGTTTTTTCCACTGAGAATGGCACCAGATACCCTACCCAGCATTCTTTGGACCATACATCTCACACAGTAATTGGCCTCAAAGTTTTCTAGGAATGCTTCCAAGTCATCCTCAGGGAGCATCCTTTGCAAAAATCCAGCTGGTTTACTTTTACCCACTTTGCTATGGGCTCTTTCACAGAACTAAGGGTTGTCACTCTTTGTAGCTTGAGTCACTGCTGTCAAATGATGATCACACCAGTCCACAGCAGACTCCCAAGCTGGGAGGAATCTGTTTGGGCACACGTGGGGCTTGCCTAGGTGGTAAAATTTCCTCTAGCCACAGAATTTGGTCTTTCATTGCAGCAATGTCAATTTCTGAACACCCCATAGTGCAGACACACCCTTACTCAGTCCACAGCACTTGCACAGTTTCAGCAAATTATTAAATAAATAATAAGATACAGTGCAAATATGTCATTATATATTTAACGTTCATTGATATTAAGGGGATATCTTATACAAGAGCTGGTGTTTTAGAGGAAAAATTATTTATTTTCATTAGCATAGGTTAGAAAATCTTTTGTCAAATTAGGCTCTTTAACTCTTGCAGGTAAATACACAATAAGTGATTTAAATGAATGACCCTTAGCATAGAGCATACACAGGTCATCACAGAACTTATTTTTTTAATGATCAGCAGAATCCAATTATGCCCTTTGCATACCTCTGCCATATGTCAGGATTCAGCTTCAAATATAGAGCTCATTCCACTCTCCAACTTTGTATTCTAGGGCTCTCTCTCATTTTTTTTTTAAAAGCAAATGTTCCTTACAGCAGGGTTTCCCATGCAAAGGTTTCCAACATCACTTCAAACAACAAAAATTGGTGTAGGCTCCTGGCTATTCTTGTCCACTCAGACCTTCCATTCGGGCAACACACAGGGACTATTGTACGCAGGCATCAGTGCAGTTGAATGTAAAAACAGGCCTCATGTACACTGCTGCTGCTAAATGGACGTTCAGAGGCAGTTAGCGGCTTTTCCAATGCAAAACGCCGCTAAACGCGCTACCGGCGTTTAGCCGCGTTTTCGTTTAGAAGCATTTTTAAAGTTGCCCTATTTAAAATGATAGCAAAATGATGAAACAAACAAAACAAATATTCTAAAAACTTGTAATTGCTTGCTATGCTTCATAGACTTTGTATATACCCCTAATGAGCCCATGATCCAATCCAATACACCATTAGCATTGCTGTAAGCCAAAGTATAATTGGAATTTGACCTATATGTTGTTAGATTTCAACCAGATGACCCCACCATTGAGCTTCACCCCCGACTTGATCAAACATAGTTGCATGAAATTTAAGATCTGTCTTTATTAATTGCATTTTTTCCTCATGTTAAATTCTAGGTAGCTTCGACGATGATTAGGGTTAGGGGGTTATGGTTAGTGTTAGGGTTTTCTCCTTGAACAAAAGTTACAAGAACAAGTTTAGGGTTATGGTAAGGGTTAGGGTTTGAAGAACAAGTTTAGGGTTTATGGTTAGGATTGGGGTTTCCCATTAGGGTTAGGGGGTTAGGGTTTTTTCCCTTGAAGAACAAGTTACAAGAACAAGTTTAGGGTTAGTGTTTCCGGTTAGGATTTCCCATTAGGGTTAGGGGGTAATGGTTAGGGTTTTCCCCTTGAAGAACAAGTTTAGGGTTTACGGTTAGGGTTTCTGGTCCTTGCACGTGACTTTTGATGTCTTTCCAACCTCATCAACAGCGACATCAGGAGCATTTCCTCACATATGCTCATTATGGGATCCATAGTAAAAGCACCAAAATTGAGGTAGATACATATACACTGCTGCTCTCTCAGCTGCTGCTACTCACTCTGGTCTCACAGAATGTCTGATATTGTTAAAGCGGTTTTCCGGCCGAAATTATACTTTTTAAATAAAAATACCCCTATAATACACAAGCTTAATGTATTCTAGTAAAGTTAGTCTGTAAACTAAGGTCTGTTTTGTTAGTTTTTAGCAGTAGTTTGTTATTTTATAAACTTGCAGCAGGCCGTGGCCATCTTAAGTGTGGGCATCTGAAGCCAGACTGTATTTCTTCCTGGATCTCATCCTTGCAGATCTCGTACATGCTCAGTGCAGCATAAGCAGTGTAATAGGTTTCAGGTCAGGTTTCCATAGCAACGGCAGTTTGAGAGGAAGTTGCTGCCCCTTCCCAGGAGGCATTGCAAACAGGAAATGATGCGATGGGCCGCGGCCAGGGAGGAGGAAGTGAAAAATGAATACAGCAGATATACAGTCTGTGTTGAAAAAAAAATAAAAAAAATATCCAATTTGTTTACAGTGCACAGTTTAGTGAGGGATGCTGAAGAGTTGTAAAAGTGGGTGGAACTCCACTTTAAATAATACTGTTTTGGGGAGGTATTTGGGAGGGTCCTATGATGTGATCTTAAATAAACTCTCCTAGATGCAAACGCGGCTAAACACGGCATGCAAACGTGGCTAAACAGGCATTTTTAACAGCTCGCCGACCGGCTCCTGTAGATATACGTCGGCAGAATAGCACGGCTGGGCAAAGTAACGTACCTGTGCGCGCGCTTGCCGTGAGCTCTGTGATTGTCCCCGAGGGACCTGCGGAACTCGATGTCCGCGATCGTGTCACGGAGCTGAAGAACGTGGAGATGCCGATGTAAACACAGCATTTCCCCGTTCTATCTAGTGACAGGACACTGATCGTCTGCTCCCTGTCATCGGGAGCAGCAATCAGTGTCATGTCACTGCTAGCCCACCCACCCCCACAGTTAGAATCACTCCCCAGGACACACTTAACCCCTCCCCCGCCAGTGACATTGTTACAGTAATCAATGCAATTTTATAGCATTGATCGCTGTATTAATGCCAATGGTCCCAAAAATGTGTCAAAATTGTCCGATGTATCCGCCATAATGTCGCAGTCATGATAAAAATCGCTGATCGCCGCCATTACTAGTAAAAAAAAAATATTAATAAAAATGCCATAAAACTATCCCCTATTTTGTAGACGCTATAACTTTTGCGCAAACCAATCAATAAAACGCTTATTTTTTTTTATACCAAATAAATGTAGAAAAATACGTATCGGCCTAAACTGAGGAAAAAAATGTTTTTTTTTTTTTTTATATATTTTTTTGGGGATGTTTATTATAGCAAAAAGTAAAAAATAATGTGTTTTTTTTCAAAATTGTCGCTCTTTTTTTGTTTATAGCGCAAAAAATAAAAACCACAGAGGTGATCAAATACCACCAAAAGAAAGCTCTATTTGTGGGGAAAAAAAGGACGTCAATTTTGTTTGGCAGCCACGCCGCACGACCGCGCAATTGTCAGTTAAAGCAACGCAGTGCCAAATCGCAAAAAGTACTCTTGTCTTTGGGCCAACAAAATAGTCTGGGGCTTAAGTTAAACGCCGGTTTCAAGCTGTCAAAAAAAATAAAAATAATAATAATCGCTCTGCGGAGGTTGCCTCAGCGTCCCGTGTACATTAGGTCTTAGGCCCCTTTCCCACTGACGCGCTTTGCAAGCGCCTACAAAGCACCCTAAAAGAGCCGCTCAGTGCACTCCAATGTGAAAGTTCTGAAGGCTTTCACACTGGAGCGGTGCGCTTGCAGGATGCTGAAAAAAGTCCTGCAAGCCGCATCTTTGGAGCACTGTAGGAGCGGTGTATTTACCGCTCCTAATGCACCCCTTCCCATTGAAAACAAGCGCTCCAAACCCGCCGCTAAAAGCGCCGCTAAAATGACGGTAAAGCGCTGCCAAATATAGCGCCGCTTTACCACCAGCGCCTCAGTGTGAAAGTAGCCTTAGTGTCTGCATATACACACTGCTCTCAGCTGAGGAAGGAGCCTTAAACCTGTTAGCTCCCAAACAAAAAGGACCTGGGCACAGCTGCACAATTAATGAGTGCTGACTACCACCTACGATGTGGCTCTAGGAACAGAGGATTTCTTCCACTCAAAGCTCTCCAAAGCCTCCAGACTTCAGGACTCGCACAGCCTACATAATCTGAGAAACAAAAAGCTTGTTTTCTCAAACACTCGAATCCCATACTCTGTGTAGGCAAGAAACCTAGGGGACACAAATACCGTTCACAAACCTGCCAACCAGTCTCACACTTGGTCAGGTACTCCTTACATGCTAAGCCATGCTCCGACAGTCTACAAGATAGATAAAATCACAACTGAAATCCACCAAGACAATGCAGACATCATATGACAGCATATTAAGTTCTAATCAGAGGTCCAATTTTCAGTTAAAATGGTAAAACATTTGAAGGAGGAGAATAGTGCGACTATTCAGGGGCGTACCTAGTGCATTTGGCGGATCCTATATCTGGCACCCCCCCCCCCCACCTTAAAACGTAAAAACACCCCACTGTGCTCCCTGCATACCTCTGCATCCTTAAAGATCTCTTTGTCACTACTGTGTACATTACACACCCCCCTGCACCTCTGGACCCCTTTACATTACACACCCCCCTGCACCTCTGGACCCCTTTACCTTTACATTACACAGCACCCTGCACCTCTGGACCCCTTTACATTACACAGCACTCTGGACCCCTTTACATTACACAGCACCCTGGCACCTCTGGACCCCTTTACATTACACAGCACCCTGCACATCTGGACCACTTTACATTACACAGCACCCTGCACATCTGGACCCCTTTACATTACACAGCACCCTGCACCCCTTTACATTACACAGCACCCTGCACCTCTGGACCCCTTTACATTACACAGCACCCTGCACCCCTTTACATTACACAGCACCCTGCACCCCTTTACATTACACAGCACCCTGCACCTCTGGACCCCTTTACATTACACAGCACCCTGCACCCCTTTACATTACACAGCACCCTGCACCTCTGGACCCCTTTACATTACACAGCACCCTGCACCTCTAGACCCCTTTACATTACACAGCACCCTGCACCTCTAGACCCCTTTACATTACACAGCACCCTGCACCTCTAGACCCCTTTACATTACACAGCACCATGCACCTCTAGACCCCTTTACATTACACAGCACCCTGCACCTCTAGACCCCTTTACATTACACAGACACCCCCCCCTAACAGCTCTGGACCCCCTGCATGTTACACAGACCCCCCCCTACAATACAGACCCCCCTACAATACAGACCCCCTGCACAACCCCCCTACAGTGGAGACCCCCCCTACAATGCAGAGCCCCCCCCTACAGTACAGACCCCCCCCTTCAGTAAAGACCCCCCCCCTACAGTGGATACCCCCCTACAATGCAGACCCCCCTACTACAATGCAGACCCCCCCCTTCAGTACAGACCCCCCCTACTACAGTACAGACCCCCCCTACGACCCTTAATGTACCTCAGGTCAGGAGTGTCAGACTCAGCGCAGGACACACAGCAGACTACAAGGAGGAGGGGGGAGGTGGAGCCGGCGGCTTCACTCTGCTCGGCTGTATGACACACCCGAGACAGATCAGAGCCGCGGAGAGCGGCGAACACCCTCCCCCTCTCCCTCCTCTCACCTCACCTGACGCTGGCTGTCACTCACCGTGCAAGATATATCAGCGCTCGGCGCGCCGTCCCCGACTCCCCGCTTCCATCGCGGAGGGGGGCGCCGGCCTGACACCCCCCCAGTGTGTGGCACCTGGTGCGGCCCCCCCCCCCCCCCGCACCCCCCTTAGTAAGCCACTGCGACTATTCACAGAATTGGAAATGTCTAAGCCACAAGGAAACCGATTCTGAAATAGAACTGCTAGCAAATTTTAATGGCATGAATAAAATGTTTCTATCTTTAAACATTGCTTGGAGACTAATAATGCAAACCTTAAGATAGGACGGAGTATATGGAAGCATCTCTTGAAATTCCTCCTGAATTTCAGACATTAGATGAGCTGTCGTCTTCCAAAACTGAACAAGCGTTCTCTGTTAGGAAAAAAAAGGCAACAGGCATTGGCACTCGGACATGGAATTTTACTGTATAATGCACCGAGAATGCAATTAACCCTTCAGGTACAGTTATGACAACTGTAAATGACAAGACTATTAATAAAGTGAACTGTCAGCATTTGAAACTTTAAAAAGTATTTTCTAGGTGCAGCCCTCTTTATTATCCAGAAATACAATCTTCTGTGCACTGAAACTGGTTTCACTTTGTTACCAAGTACTTGACTTTCCTGATGTCAGGGCTATACCTCAGCCACCAATAATCCCTTGTCCATTATTGGCCTTTGCAGCATTCTTATGGAAGATGGCAGCTGGGCAAAGCTTAGTCCAAAAATCAGAAAGACTAACATATAAAAAAGCTTTTCGGGCTAACAAAGGTAAAAAAAATAAAAAATAAAAATAAAAAAAAAGGTATCTGTACTTAGGCAGAATTTTCATGAATGCATTTCTTTAAAGGGGTTGTAAAGGTTTGTTTTTAAATTTTCTAAATAGGTTCCTTTACGCTAGTGCATTGTTGGTTTACTTACCTTTTCCTTTGATTTCCCTTCTAAATGTTTTTTTTTTCCTTTGTCTGAATTTCTCACTTCCTGTTTCTCATCAGTAAACTTCACACCATCATCTGAGTGGTGTTTAGTCGGCCAAAACAGCTTACTGAACAGCTTACTGAGGAGGAACAGGAAGTGAGAAATTCAGACAAAGAAAAAAAAAAACATTTAGAAGGGAAATCGAAGGAAAAAGTTAAGTGAACCAACAATGCACTAGCTTAAAAGGAACCTATTTAGAAAATAAAAAACAAACCTTTACAACCCCTTTAAGTTTATAAGTACAGTACAAGCATTGTTAACCCCAAAAAGACGACATTATATGGCAGCTTCCCAATTCTTAGATGTGATGGCTGTATTAGATTTTTTTTTTTAACCTTGTTTCTATTTTCATCTGGTGATCCAGATAATACATCTGTTGTTTTTCAAAAAGACACTCTCTTGCAGATGTTACAGTGATGAAACAAACCATTCACCACCGACAGGGGTGCATACAAAGATCTGCTTTTATTTTATTTATGTAAAGCCTTTATTCCAAAAGGAACAGAATGGTGGATGTGACTGCTTAAAAAGTATTAGCTGGAGTTTTGCTTCAATTTGTTAGTGTATTTAAATTTGCTACTACATCCAAACACTACTCCCCCCCCCCCCCCAAGATTGACAATGCTACTGTCCAAATGTGCACCCAGTTCATTCATACAGAGTGAGGGCACTCAAATACGGGGAGGTATATAACTGGCCAGATCACCAGGTGAAAACAGAGGGGAAAAAAGCCAAAAAAAGAAGTCTAAATGCAGCCACCACATCTAAGGATTGGTAAGCTGCAATACATTACATTTTTGGTTTTGGGTTTAATACCACTTTAATGTGGTCCTGTACTCCATTTTAAAATATCTTACAAGCAAATGTTCTGCCTAAGAACAAAGGCCACAGGATGTATGATAACATGATTAGCCTAAAAAGCTTCCCATGTACCCCGCTCTCTAATTTAGTTTCACTTTGTTACCTGATTTCATGACATAGCCCTGCCAACTACATTGTTAATGCTAGTGTCCAATGAGACCACTTACATTGCCAGAAAGGACACCCTCATTGGACAGGGAATACAGTTCTGGCTTAAAAAAAAAAATATATATATACATATAAATATAAATATACATATACATATACACACACACACACACACACACACACACACACACACACACATACACACATATATATATATATGATAATAGCAGGCAACTTGTGGCATCTTTTCTTAGGCAAGACATTTACATTTAAAATGGAGTACAGGATCCCATTTAATTGACTGCAAAAAGCATCATTTTATTTTAAAATAAATTACTACATTTTCATAGAATCACATCAAGTCAGTGATCACAATCAGAAGGGGGAATCCAACTTCTAGTTCCTAAAGCCTTGTACCTGATAGGATGCTAGTGAATGTGACAGTAAGTTGCAGCGGCTGGCTCCAAGAAGATCCACTTTCTGGCATACATCCATCTTTGTCTTGTCAAACTGACTCTTGGTGCTCCTAACTTGTATTTGCACCTAGAAATATACAAGAATTTCTTTCAGAGCAAGGATTTGATAAAAAGTCCTGTTTTATCTGAGCGTCTGTGATATCTATAATATTCTCATTCAATATTTATCATCATTTGGTACTAGGAGGTAAAGCATCATCTGTACAGAATTAAAATAAAAAGGAAATGTCAAATAATCACATGTACAAAAGCTGGAAAATGCTTTAGCCAATAAAAGTGAAAAATCTGCTGTAAAATACATTTGTTTTTAAAATGTTAAGTTTATGGCCTTTTGCTTTCACTTTGTTCCCATGGCAGCTTTAGCATCCTTAGCTGACTGAATGGAACATCCACAGCTACACTATTAAAGGAGAACATAAAAGAGATGGAGGTGTGGGGAGATAACTGGAGAGAAACAGGAGATATGACATGTATTTGTTAGTGCTGTTACTGATTAAAATTTCCATGTTCGATCAATTTTTTTTTTTTTATCGATTAATCGACTAATTTTGATTAATTATAACGCACATACAGATCCAACTACTTTTAGCTGATCTCCTTGCATTGTAACTCTGCATTAGTCAGTGGTAAATGTGGTATACACTATATACAATCACCCGACACTAGTTAGTTTCCACAATCCATGACTTAACACTTTAAAAAAAAAAAAACTTTAACATTTTTTAAGGAGTCTGTTAATGTTAAAATTTGTTTTTAGGGTGTATCTCCACTTTAACAAGACATTTTCAAACTTGCAGCTCAATTGCTTGCTATCTGAGTAATGCCTCCAATGGGTATACCAGTCCTGTTGACAACCATCTAAAATGGGAATGCCATTTCACTTCCCGTTGTGTCTCTGGGACAGGAAGTGAAATGAAAGCTCCACACTGGGATGCACAAGGCAAAGCCTAAACCGAGAGGTGTTTTCTCTCTGCATGACCTAATCTAAAACTAAAATACAGATTCAAGCTGTATATATGCTTTAAATCACCACGATTCCTCCTCCACAATTGACCTGTCCAATACAGACAACACACTCACCTTCATAATGCCTTCCAATGCTCGTTTATTCCCAGCAAGGGTCACGTATCATCAGCATGGGGCGTGTCCGGCCAATCACAAAACCGGCTTGCAGCCACACCACTGCAATTCGCGGACATGCCCACTCGGTTGAAGCCTTTCAGGCCATGATTGGATCAGTCAGGCGCTTGCTGTATTCCATTACTTTACCATTGTCCAATGTGGGCACCGTCAATGAGTGGGGAAGGGGGGGGGGAGGAGTCTGGTGACGTTCATGTCCGCGACGTCACCGGATCTCCGACGGAACTCCCTGAAGACCCGGGAGCCGGCAGAGAGGCAAGTACCGATCAAAAGAATTTTGATTGATCAAAAAAAAATTAACAATTAAATCGAGGAATTAATCGTTAATGTCCGCAGCCCTAGTATTTTTCCATATTTATTTTTCTCTTCCAGCTTCTTAAAGGGTTAGGGCTAATAAATATCATCTCATCCAAAATCTAACCTTTCGTCACAACAATGGCATGAAATGAGGAGGAACGTAAAGCTTTTTTTTTTTTTATAACGTAGAAAAGGATACCAATGTCAGGTCTTGACTGTTTTGTGTGTCTATGTTGGAAAGATTTCCCTCCACCTCCTGTCACGTGGCACCAATCGTCTTACAGATGGCAATAAATAACAGGAGGTTCTAACGCTTTTCCATTCCACCAACGATAAAGTGCTTTTAATACTGTTTGTGTCACATTACATTTTACTCCACTTCCTGTCATTGTGGCATTAATATTAAGTCATTTATTTTTAGAAAGGAACTCTTCTCACAACTATCCTTCCATCATGAAATCCTAATATTTCTGATAATCCCCTGAAAATGCATGCCTATATCATTTGTGAATGGTCTGAATGTTTTGGTTACATAAACCTAGTTGTAATGTTTTTTTTTTTTTAATTTTATGGTTCTGCTGACCTTTCGGAATTTCTCCATCTGCTTATAGGTGTCAGGATCCAACTCTTGAGACACATCCTTCATCCATAGTAAGGCTCCTCTGTATTCTGTCCGTGCCTTCTCCATTTGGTTGACAGTCAGAAGAGTATCTGATACTGCCCGACCTGTAAAAGTGTCCACTTCTTGTTCAAGGCGATACAGCGGAGTACAGAGGGCCAACCTAAGAACACGCAAGAGAATTAAACAAAGGATTATTCTTTTTGTTGTAGGATTCTGTGGGTACCTTTAACTCTGCAAACGCTATATTAAAGTGGTTCTAAAGGCAGAAGATTTTTTTTTTACCTTAATTCATTCTCTGAATTAGGGTAAAAAATCTTCTGTGTGCAGCTCCCTTTTATACTTACCTGAGTCTGATCTCTATCCAATGCTGTGCCTGAGAGCAGCAGCGCTTTCCCTTCTCACGGGGCAGACTGATAGAAGTAGGAGCCATTGGCTCCTTCTGCTGTCATGGAAATCCTGTGACAAGGGTGCGAGTGACATAGGCAGTGTGGCTCGGGATAAAACCCACAAGTGTGCTACAACAGGAAGCGGTTCCTATGGTGACACACGGAGAGCAGGAGGACCCAGGAACGCCAGCGAGCAACCCCAGAGGAGGAGGAGGAGGAGGATCAGGGCTGCTCTGTGTAAAGCCATTACACTGAGCAGGTAATGTTTAATATTTAAAAGAAGTAACCCTTTACAAATCACTTTAAGAGGTCATAGTTACATACATAGTTAGTAAGGTTGAATAAAGACACCAGTCCACCGAGTTCAACCTTAGTGAGTGTGGGTTCTTGTCTTCAATTGTCCCTATCCCTGTACTTTGTAAATTGCATACTCACATCGGTCACTACCCTCAAGGAGCCCACAATCCAAGGTCCCCATTCATATACTAGGGCCAATTTTGGACAGAAGCCAATTAACCTAACAGCATGTTTTTGGTCAGGTCAGTAATGTCCCATCTCGGCAGACAAAATTAGTAACATACCTTTGACCAGCAGCCGAGCACAGAGCATTGCCAGTGGCCTTCATCATTCTTCCAGCCTGTGTGCTGTTCTGCTGAGCATGGGCCTTCAAGTGCAAACCAAAATCATTTTCCTCCTGAGAGAGAGCTGATGAAGAAGAGTGAATATACAGTGAACATCTGAACTTAAACTCTCCATTAAGGAAATGCAGCCTCACATCTGTAGAATAGGTTTTCCATCATCCTTGAAACTAAGAGGCTAACTCAATCCAGAACTGACTCTTCAGTGCTGGGTTATCACCCTAGACGCTCCAGTCAAACAAGAAAAAAAAAAAATACTGGCTTTAAGCCACTATCAATTGGTAGAAGTGTTTTCCATGTGC
Organism: Lithobates sylvaticus; assembly: GCA_028564925.1. Lineage (NCBI taxonomy): Eukaryota > Metazoa > Chordata > Amphibia > Anura > Ranidae > Lithobates > Lithobates sylvaticus. The sequence goes on from CM053031.1 coordinate 128,373,268, forward strand.
ACAGTTGGTCCTTCTTTATCAAAAGGAAGAGACAAGACCTTGTTTCATGACTACAAAACTGTCTGACCCTGATTTTGTGGGAATCTTACTCAACATGACTGTCTGTGGAAGTGTGGAGCAGTGGCTGGCCTTTAGGTCAGGATGCACAAGAGCAATCCAGAGAGTAATAAGCTGGACATGTGCAGTCACCTAGAGAAAGCATGGCATGTCTTCTCTATTGAAGATGATAGAAAGCCGTCTGTGAGGGTACTCACTTATTCAAGTCATAGTATAGCTAGCAGTAGTTAGTCACATCCAACTGGACTTGTACAGAACAGTTGTATTTGAGTAAGTACTACTAGCAGATGTATATAAGATGTTTTTTTTTTTTTTTTTAAATGTTCATCATAAACATTTACAAAAAAAGAAAAAAGCTTGAGCAAATAATACAGCCCATAGGCGTCAAAAAAAAGATAAGATTGACAACATGGACATGGCGCTTGGCATGTAATGTTATTTAGTACAGACTTGTTTAGAACAGCTGATCAAATTAGAGCATATAAAGTCAACAACTAATGAAAAAAAAAAAAGAAGAAGCTATGCATATAAATGATGGATACCAAACACCCAAATTAAAGTATATAAAATGAAGGCTCAAGAAAAGAAGAGAAGTGGAAAAAAAAAAAAAAAAGGGAAACGGGCTTGTCAGAGTGGTGACCAATATTAACAACAGATGTTGTCAGTTTGTATAGCACTTTATATAGGATGCGTGAATCCTTTTGTACCGAAACTCATACAAAAAGGATTCACAAAAGTCTGTTAAGACTATTGGATGGATCTGTTTTAGCTGGCGATTTACTGTAAATAAGAGTCTGCTTGAGTTATTCTACAGTTTCACCCTTGTCCCCTGTCTGTTAATAAATCAGTGTAATAAAATTGATTAAATTGCTATGGCTACAGTTGTGTTCACTAGGATTCTCATTTCTGCCTTCTACTCATCTCCGAAACCCAACACCAGTCAAAAAAAATTTCAATAATAATAATAATAATAATAATAATAATCTGCAGCAATCCTACCGCCTCCTTTATGGGGAACTTCAGATTTAATAAAAATCATTTATACTTTTCAATTTATTAATTTTCCCACCTTGGTTTAAGATGTTAGCACCTGTGCAAGAAAATAATGAGCATTTACAGTGGACCCAAGACAATGAATTCACCAGTTTGATTAAGTTATTTATCATGTAATGTTCCTTATTCCATAATCATTGCATTTAGAGATACTGCCTTCAAGCTTGACAGTTGGCCTTATGCTCAAGTAGATTGTAGAATCTACGCTCAAGTAGTACATTTTAGAACATCCTTCATTATGGAAGTTTTCCCTCCCTCGGTCAAGCCAGTGCAGTGCAGTGAATCCACAAGCCAGTGCAGTGCAGTGAATCCACAAGCATGGATTTGAAAAAAAAAAAAAAAAAAGAAGAGAAAAAGAAAAAGGCTTGTCTAGACATAGCACATTCCCCTCAAAGACAATAATGGGGCGGTCGCAAATGCATCTTTATTCTGTTACAGGCCTATTATTACCTATAGTAGTCAACAGCCAATATGTGTATGGAGAAGAAATTTCAGAGTGCATGATTTACCCAAGCAGGCTATGCGTGTCAGCTTCATGTAAGCGTCTGTAACAGGCAACCCATTTATGCTAAGGGCGATTGGCATTGAATGTGTTAGACCCCTTTCACACTGAGGTGTTTTTCAGGTGCTTTTGGGCTAAAAATAGCGCCCGTAAAGTGCCTGAAAAACGTCTCCCATGCAGTCTCAATGTGAAAGCCCGAGGGATTTCACACTGAGGCGATGCGCTGGCAGGACATTAAAAAACTCCTGCAAGCAGAATATTTGGAGCAGTGAAGGAGTGGTGTATACACCGCTCCTAAAGTGCCCCTGCCCATTGAAATGTATGGGCAACGCCGATGAACCACCGGCAAATCGCAGCTGCAGTGTGGCTTTGCGGGTCGTTTTAACCCTTTTTCGTTCGCTAGCGGGTTTAAAAGCGCCCGAACGTCCCAGCCCCGGGCCCACCCCCGGAGATGGGACACCCTTAGACGGGACCCCACGCCCCACTTACCCTTCTCACCTACACGGTCCTTTAGCTAATATATGGTTGCCCCTAACTCAGGACCCACAACAATTTCTTTAACCCCCGATTTCCCCCTACCTCTATGTATGTCTGTTAACCAAAGCACTTCTTATTGTTGACACCACGACTCTGTGTAGTCGACGGATTATTATCTTCACAAATGGTTACCACGGTTTGTTTATATGTTATTTTTCCAATAAAAATTGATTACACAAAAAAAAAGCACCCGAAAATCTCTGCAAAAACGACGGTAAAGCGTCGCTAAAAATAGCGTCGCTTTACCGCTAACACCCCAGTGTGAAAGCTGCCTTAGGGCAGCCTAAGAAAAACAAAACAACTCTTTAAAATGTACAAAAAAAACATAACATTGAACTTCTTTTTGCTCCCATCTGGTCTGTTTTGTTATATCCATTTGTAAGTAAAAAAAATACCTCCTGAGCCTGTCAAAAATGAATTGCTGTCCGGTACAATCCGAGTGTTACAAGCCGAGTTTATCAGTCATGCCCATTTCTCCCCTTTGGAATTTAGAACACCGTCCATGCATGCTATGGAGAGGAGGAAAGGGCAAGATGTTCTGTAGTGCTGGCATGATTCCTCCTGCAACTCCACAGACACATTACGGTAAGTGAACATGGTTTCCCTAGGACAGGAAGTGCATTATTACAACCACTCCATCCAAAGACTGGTATACTGCAATATATCAGTTTTGTTCTTGGGTTTAGATACAGTTTAAGGCCCTGTTCACATGGGCTTTTATGAGAACATTTTTTACAGCACATTTTTTAAAAGGTTTGTGTTTAGATGCACTTTAAAGAGCTATTCATTTATAAGTTTGAGAATGTTGATCACAAATCCTAACAGGAGTGCTGACTATCACTTTAAAGCAGGGGTCTCCAAACTTTCTAAACAAAGGGACGGTTTACGGCCCTTCAAACTTGATGGGGCCAGACCGTGGTCAGTGGGAGTAAAAAATGCCCTATCTTTGGTATTAGGTGGATGACTAGACTGCCCCATTGTTGGTATCAATGGGAGGAATAGTGCTCCATCATTGGCATTAGTGGGAAGAATAGTGCCTTATTGTTGATGTCAGTGGTAGGAATTTTGCCCCATCGTTGCTGACAGCGGGGGAAGAATGCCCCAAGGGCCGGATAAAAGCAAGCAAAAGTGGATGCAACTCCACAGATACATTACAGTAGTAAAGTTTGGAAAGTTTGGGCCGCAGTTTGGAAACCCCTGCTTTGAAGGGTTAGTTCACCCAGAAAATCTGTAAAAGTGATCTAACACCAGACCCCCTAAACCATCCCCAACCCCCCCCCCCCCCTCCCAGTTCCTGCTATACTTGCCTCCTTCAATTCAGAGCGGTTGCATCCTGTCCGCTAGGATGGACCACACAAATTATGACTGGTCAGCGGCATCCATGTGCCAGTGCTGTCAGATTAGATCCTGTCTGGTCCATCCTGGCAGCACTGGACAAATGGTAAAGCGGCTTACAGTTCAGGATTGTGGGGGGCGGATGGGTACTGTTAGTTGAGGGGGTTTGGTGTTAGGTTTGAATGTCAACTAACACTATAAACAAGCTGCTAGCAGGCTTTGGCTGGCGTTCGACAAGCTAGAAGAAGTACTGCTAAATCTTATTGAAGCCGACTAGCAAAATCAGGTGGTTTTTAATTATAACAGTCAGTTCAGTTTTTCCAACTTTTGAACAATTAGGGTCCTTTCACACGGGACGGATCCGTATTGATCCACCCCGTGAAGATCCACTGCTCAGCGGGGATCGCTCAGCTGATCCCTGCTGAGCCAGCGGATGACAGGACCACCCTGTCAGATCTCCGCTCTCCCCTATGGGGGAATCGGATGAACACGGACCGTCTGTACGTGTTCATCCGATCCGCTCTGCAGATGGATGGAAAAATAGGGTTTTCCTCCGTCTGCAGAATCGGACAATAGCGGATGCGGACGATATCGGGTGTCAGTTGATGCTCATCCGCTGACACCCGCTATCCCATAGGGGTACATGCATGTCCGTTTTTCATCCGAAAACGGATGGATGAAAAACGGACATACGGTCCGCATGTGTGAAAGGGGCCTTAAACAAAAAAAGTGGTGAAACACACACACTAAAAGCTAAATACTGTTCCCTCTACTCAACCCAACCCCCGCCCCCACAGTGGCTCACCTGAAGGCTAAACAGCTGCCATAGGAGGCTGTTCGCATACCACGGCTGCAATACCTTGCACCGTGGTAAAGGTAACACAACATGCTTAGTTGACAGGCAGCATCACATGTCAATCACACCATTCAAGTCAATGGGACTGCACCACAAGCACGAGCCAAATGTTGGGCTCGCAGTTGCAGTGCATTATCCTCATTATTATAAACAGCTAATCGGCAGCAAAAAAGAAAAAATATACAACAGGCATTTAGAAAGTGGCAGGATCGCCTCCTGAACGCCTGACAGCAGTTGCGTTGCCACACTCTGAAAAGTGATCCACCAAATTGCTTTTCAGAGCAATAGCTAGTGTAAACCTAGCCAAACACTGTACAGTTTTGCATGTAAAATATATCAATAGAGATAAGTGAAAAGATAATTATGCAGTATAAAGCATACCAGCAAATTGAAAATACAATAAGAACTGCGATTTGTGGTTTGATCCCGTGTGGTCCTGGAGGCATGCAGGACTGAGGACATGAATGAAACAACCTAGTCAAGGCAGGATTTAAGGGCCAAAATGTGAGAAGACAACCAAGACATCCACAGATTAAAGAACTTGAAGACATCCTCTATGATAATCAGTAAGCCTTTTCATTTCAACAATGAGTTGAGTGAATGTTTGGGAAACTGGGGAGGTCAATTTCTGAGCTATTCGTTTCTGAGCTACAAAAAGCAGCTTTGTATATTAGGTAGCTATAGAGCTATAGAGATATAGAAATACCTCCTCATGGAGAATGCCCAGTATACCCACTTTAGGATCTTGTGGCAGTTGTAAATGCAACTTTTAAAATACGGGGAGTCTTATATCTAAATAATTACAGACATCTCTACATCTGTTAGCAGCTGTTTTAAAGTAACAGTCAATGCGCTCACTGAAAAGTTTGTTTAGCATTTCCAAACAAAGAGCTGAATGGTACTTTGAAGGCTTCAACAAAGCCGAAAGCTTTCCAAATTCTTATTGTACACACTGAAGCCAGTATGAAAAAAAGCATAAGCGAAATCAAGCAGAGAACTAATGCCGATCAGTAGAAACTTTGGGGTATATTTATAAAGCACTGAATATGACCTTTACCAACATTTCACCGTTGGTGAATCAATCAATGGTATTTAAAGTGGTTCTAAAGTTGCAAAGTTTCTTTACTTTTTTTTCATGCGTTAGGATAAAAAAATTAATTAAAAAATTCTGTGTCCAGGACCTTCAGCTGCTCTCTCGGCTCTCTCCCACCTCAGTGGGCAGATTGATAGTTGCAGGAGCCAAGCAAATCCTATGATGAGGGAGTGGGGCAAAGCAGACAATGGTATTGCACAAAGCTGCCCTGATCCTTCTCTTCTGGGGTCCGCCTCTGGCACTTCTGGCTCCTGCTGACTTCAGAGTACCCCCCTAACAAGTGGTTTTCCAGGGGGTACTGGTGTGGGCTCGTTCCTGAGGCCCGCTGGCTGCATCCATAGGCACACAGTGGGGCTCAGGAGCGAGCCCACGCCAGTACCCCCCCCCCCCCAGCAAATGCCTTGTTAGGGGGATACTCAGAAGGCAGGAGGAGCCAGAAGCACCAGAGGGGGGTCCCAGAAGAGGAGGAAGAGGGCAGCTCTGTGCAAAACAATTGCCTGTTTTGTTCCTATGGAATAGCTCCCTTTGTATCAAAAACAGCAAGACATCACTCCTATTGCTAGCAATCAAGATTCAGCAGTGCCTGTGGCTACAGAGGGAGCGATTCCATTGGTCCACAGATCCTGCCACTGGTGATTTGACACTAGTGGTAGAATCACCTGGGTGTCATCAGCCTCAGCAATACTTTTATTGTCAAACTTAATCTCTAGGGTCTTCATGTTTTTGACACTTACCATTTAGAGCCTGCTGGTATTTTTCAATTATTTTCAAAAGCTCTGATCCTGTTGCCTGAATAGAATGAAATACCTGTGAAATGAAAATGATATTTTTGTTGGAGGTTTATATAAATCAATACACCTTAATGTAGTACCTCAATATCATAAATCTGACCTTAAGCGATATGAAAGAAACTATCAAATCCCCTTGCTAACTGGATCAAAACTAGGTAGACCAATTATAAGAAATAGAAAAATTGGCTTGCTAACATGGTGAATAATTAGGAACATGTTCATTTTTTTAATGATAAAATGACTAATATAGATAACAGCTGAGTGCGCATGGATGAGCCAACCAACTCAGGGTGTCCATTTGGTCTTTTTCTCTCCTAGGAGTTTCTATTTGGTCTTTTTCTCTCCTAGGAGTTTTTAGTTGCACAAGTGCTTCTGCCTAGAGAAAAGAGGGAGAGAGCGAGAGCGAGCAAGGCTGGTTCAAAGAATGATAAACATCCGAGCACGCAGCCTGGCCGGTCAGGAAAGGGGGTGGGGACGAGCAAGCGCCCCCCCCCCCCCTCCTGAACCGTACCAGGCCTCATGCCCTCAACATGCGGCCCCCCCCCCCCACCCCAAAGCACCTTGTCCCCATGTTGATGAGGACAAGGGCCTCTTCCCGGAATGGCAGAGACACGCGGTGTTGTGACATATAGGGACCAGGGGCGGGGTCACATGCTCATGTCACATGGTGACCCCGCCCCCTATGATGCCACAGTCCCGGAGGATGCTGGGACTGTGACATATGGGGGACGGGGTCACCATGTGACATGAGCATGTGACCCTGCCCCTTGTCCCTATATCGGCAACGACGAAGAAGAAAGGCGGGCTCCTCCGCTCGTGAAAGAGCTAGGTAAAAGAGCAGAAGAGAGCGGAGGAGTCCGGCGAGAAGACCCCCAAGACGGAAGAAGACCCCGGAGCAGTGCAATAAAATATTTTAAAAAAATTGTGTGTTTTTTTTTTATTTACACCTTAGGTGAATGGGTAGGGGTACATCGTACCCCATACTCACTCACATAGGGTGGGGGGGCCGGGATCTGGGGGCCCCCTTATTAAAGGGGTCTCCCTGATTCCGATAAGCCCCCCGCCCGCAGATCCCGACAACCAATGGCCAGGGTTTTCGGGAAGAGGCCCTTGTCCTCATCAACATGGGGACAAGGTGCTTTGGGGTGGGGGAGCCACAGGGCGCCCCCCTTCCCCAAAGCACCCACCCGCCATGTTGAGGGCATGCTGCCTGGTACAGTTCAGGAGGGGGGGGGGGCGCTTGCTTGTCCCCACCCCCTTTCCTGACCGCCAGGCTGCGTGCTCGGATAAGGGTCTGGTATGGATTTTGGGGGGACCCCCACGCCATTTTTTCGGCGTACGGGGTTGCCCTTAAAATCCATACCAGACCTAAGGGCCTGGTATGCTCCTGGAGGGGGAACCCATGCCGGTTTTTTATTTAAAATTTGGCATGGAGTTCCTCCGCAAGGAGACACTGTCGCGTCCATATAGATGGAGATCCGACTTGGAGGCGACTTCCATTGAAATCAATGGGTACAAGTCACCTAGAAGTCGGATTGAAGTAGTACAGGAACCTGAGGCATATCCCAATCGTTTTCCTGCAGCTTGCAAACAGCGGCACACCGTTTATGGAAGCAGCAGTGAGGGCAGCTATAGGTACTGTGCTCAAGCCATGCAGTGCAAGGTAGCCCAGGGTTGTATTAAGGCAGAAGGATTTCTTTTTAGATTTGTACAGCTCTCTTTCACCCATAATCAGTTTTCCTTGGTGTGTAGAAACATGCCTACTTAAAGTGGATGTAAAACCGATTCATGAAGTTTGAGCTGGCCACATATATCTGCAGTGTTGTATCTCTCTTCAAAGCCCTAAGTCCAGTAGCTCCTGCTCCGTTCTTCTGTTATCAGCCTGATAACTCCTGACAAGTTCTCCGCCACATATGACAAAAATCGCTGGAGTTTTGTGTTGGGGAGGTTGCTATAAATAGATTAGCAGAGCCACGAATGATTCAACAGAGCTGAAAGTCTCTACCTATGAGGAGTGGGGGTGTGTACCTTTCCTCCAATCAGCTGTCTTGGCTGTATGCCCAGACTACACTGCAGTGTTGAACAGGAAGAGAAAATCTCATAACATGACGTGCACATTCTAAATAGTATATAAAGATGAAGAGAGCAGATATACATGTAAAACCTATGTAGGGGGATTGGTTTCATCCCTGTGTATCATCCGAGTCTATTCACTTCACTGGGTATACGTGAGGGTTTGCATCCACTTTAAGTAGCAAGAATTGTGTTTTTTCAACATGACCTATCTTTTTTTAGTATTTAACCTTTCCTACCTCTAGCTTGGCATCCAGCTCAGCATCTGATGCAACCACATGTTCATCTTCCTTTTTCCCTGTAACCTTTATTAAGACTTGCTTGGTTTTCCAAAACTTCTTTTGCATACGGCTGACCATAGATTCGTCCTCTCCCTCCCATGTCTTCCCACTGGTGTTCATGAAGTAACTGTAAGAAATAAGACAAAAGAGGGAATTAGGTTTTTAGCTTAAAGGTAGGTTTCCCTTTCTGATGCCACTTGTCCATTAAAGACTATATTCAGCTCTGTCTGCTCAAATGTCACAAAGTAACCTTAATGAATAAATAATCATCTTCTCAAATAGCAAGTGGTGTCCAGAGCTGAATAAATTAAACATTTAAATTGCCTCAAATGTTGTAGTTGTGCAGTGTAGTCATGGTCTCAGGATGAATACATATTTTTTTTTATGAATCTCCCCTATTAATAGGGAAAAAAAACATTGCAAACAAACATTCAGCAGTTTATAAAAAGGTGTTTAGTGTACAACATAGTTACATAGTTAGGCTGAAAAAAAAAAGACAAAAATGTTCAACCAATAAATGCCTAATGAGAATACAGATACGTAATGTAGGTTATAAAAAACAAACAGTGTATCTACAGGAACTAACCAGATACTAGAGCTGCACGATTCTGGATAAAATTAGAATCACAATTTTTTTTTGCTTAGAATAAAAGATCACGGTTTTCGGTGTAACATCTTTCACGTTTTACAAAAAAAGAAATTGGGCTAACTCTACCGTCTAGATTAATTAATTGAAGTGTATTTTTTCCCCCAAAAATTGCATTTGAAAGACCGCTGCGCAAATACACAGTGTGACATAAAAAATTGCAACGACCACCATTTTATTCTCTAGGGCCTCTACTACTGTACCCAAATACATTTTTTAGGATTTTTTCCCACACAAATGGAGCTTTATTTTGGTGGTATTTAATCACAGCTGGGGTTTTTATTTTTTGCTAAACAAACAAAAAAATATGAAAAATTTTGAAAACAGGTAATTTTTCTCCTTCATTGATATGCGCTGATGAGGCGGCACTAATAGGCACAGATAAGGCGGCACTGATAGGCACAGATAAGATGGCACTGATGGGCACAGATAAGATGGCACTGATGGGCACTGGTAGGCGACACTGATGGGCAGCACTGTTGATGAGGCACTGATTGGTGACACTGATGGGTGGCACTGTGGACACAGATGAGCTGGCGGCAGCTCTCCTCGATCGGAACCGATGTCCCTCTGAGAGCTGCCGGTGATCGTCACGCTGTCGCAGGAGAAAAAATAGCCGATTACCAGCTCTGTTTACATCACATGATCAGCTGTCATTGGCTGACAGCTGATCACATGGTAAGGGTTCGGGATCGATCTCATAGGACTCGCTGATCACAATGTGTGCTGCCCCTGGGGGTGCGCATGCCGCTCGGGCACGGGTAAAGTAGGTCCGCGCTGTAGCCATCATTCGGCTATAGCACAGATCTGAAGAAGTTAAAGGGTAAGTTCACCTTTACATAAAAATCTGTAAGGTGAACTTACACAGGACGCCCTCCTCACAACCCCCCCAGTCCAGCTGACCTGGAGCACGGCGATCACCCGCTAGGGGACATCGGGTCACTGCCTCACCGGTCCGGGGCTTAGAAATCCCCCCCACAGCTTAATCTCCAAAACGTACCTAGTCAGGAGGTACGTTCAGGAGCATTCTAATTGGTCAGCGCCGACCAATCAGAACCTACATAGCCTGTCCTGTCACCGCGGGCGAAGAGGAGAGAAAGCCACGTGGGATTTCAAATCTCCGGACCGGTACAGTGGTGATAAGAGCTGTCGGTGCATGGGAGGGGGTCCAGTGTAAGTTCACCTTACAGATTTTCTGTAAAAGGTGAACTTTCACTTTAAGTGGTTAAACTGACCTAATTTACAGATCGAAGTTCATCCCTTTCATCTAAAAGAACCAATTGATACAATGTTTCTTTTTATCTCTCAGCGATGAGCAATGTTGTGATAAACTTTGCCTGTACTTGTTACATGAATCGTGGAAATGGCGGATTAAGATCGTGAGGGGAGGAGGGGAAGACGGGTTGAATCGAGATCGTAATTTTTTTAACAAATAATCTCTCAGCTCTATTATATACCCAACATACACTGCTCCCATCACATCTGACAATCTTCTATACACAGGCACTGATCGACTGTAAACTCATTTGTGCGTTAGCCTGGAACAAATGGGAAATCTCACCAAAATGTTAAAACTCTCAGACCCTGCCTGTGCTGAATCTCCAAATTTTATCTGTATGACTGTTGCTGTTGGACAGTTTCCCTTACTTCTTGTCTGGTAAAGTGTTGTCAGCTTGACAGAAAGTAACATTAAAGTGGTTGTAAACCTCAGACATGAAATATGAAAAAAGTATATCCCTCTATAGTGTGTACTTGTCTCAATTAAGAGCACTAAGTGTCATTTAGTTCTGCTGCTTGGTTACTCTGCCATCAGCAGGAATCACTTCTGACAAGTTTTCCTGACGCCAAGAGAAAAATTGTGATGGGGGAAGAACCTCCAGCAGATTTACAGCTTCAGCTCTGTTCCTGTTTGAAAGGGGGGGGGGGTGCTAAAACCACTCTATACCTGTGGCTATAAAAGAAAATAAAAATGGGTTGGGGGGTGGCACACCCTAAATATGGATGAAACATGTTCCAAAAGGTGAACTTAGCCTTTAAAATCATTGCTTCAGTGTGACTAGTGTGTGCTAATGGAATTAAAAGAGATCCAGTCACCTACTCAAAAAGAATTGCAGGTAAAAACTTACTTGCAGTGTTTTTTTCTTTCTATATGTTTTTTTTTTTCCCCATTTTTGATGTGTCTTTGCTGAAAATTTTGCCTACTCCAGCAAGAGTATTCCCGAACACATCCCCCTCCCTCCTTGCATGTCGTAGCCCTATCCTCTTCTGGAAGTGTCTTTAATTGCTGGCCCAGCATCCCTTCCCTCACCTCTGTACATAACCTTTTATATAGCTTCTGGGGAAGGAGAGTGTCAGAGTGAAAGCTCTGAATTTGCTGACATATAAATCTAATGCCGTGTACACACGGCTGGACTTTGACAGCAAAGGTCCGACGGAACGAATTCGTCGAACAATTCGACCGCGTGTGGGCTTCATCGGACCTTTGCTGTCGAAAAAAAAAAAAATCAGACAGACTTTAGATTTAGAAGACGTTTCAAATGTTTCCGACGGACTCGAGTCCGGTCGAAAAATCTGTTCGTCTGCATACTAGTCCGATGGACGAAAACCGACGCTAGGGCAGCTATTGGCTACTGGCTATGAACTTCCTTATTCTAGTCCAGTCCTACGTCATCACGGTCAAATCCGTCGGACTTTGGTGTGATTATGTGTAGACAAGTCCGATTCGATGGAAGTTCATTGAAAGTCCGTTGAAAATTCCGGTCGTGTGTACATGGCATAAGAGGACGACAGCCAGCAGCAGTCTCAGAGCTTTTGGGTGTCTGCACAAGGGAGGCTTTTACAGGTAATAACGTGCATAAAAGAAGTTACAATTCATATACAATCATATGGGAACCTTGTTGTTGAAATGGATATCAGCAAAAATAGGGTCACTTAAAGCAGAGCAGTGAACAGTTGGGATGTGTCAATATAGCATCAGACTATCTACACGTATCTTAATAATGAGTAAGCATGGTTGCAAAAGTTCTTAGAGCCAGAAATAAACGTTTCCAATCACTTTACAACAGAAATATACACTGTATTCCCTAACCCATTTGAGAGAAAAAACACATAATCCATCCTTATAAAAACAGGATGCCCATAGCACTTATCACAGAAAACCTGGCTGGTTTCCATGGAAACAGAGGGGGTACCATTGTCTGCACAGAAGTAAATGCATCTAGATGTTAGGAGCAAAAAGCTATATAGAAAAGTAAAAAAAAGCAGTCATTTTGATTAAAATGGGATGCTGTCTTAAGAAAATTGTTTATAAGCTGTGAAGAAAGAAATTCAGTTACCGGGGGGGGGGGGGGGGGGGGGGGGGGGGGGGGGTCAAGTCGTGCTCCCTGTATGAATGGACTAGGTTTGCTATTGAAGGCACTCAGCAGAGGGAAGGAGCCAGGACTGCCAGCGGGGGAAGCGAAAATAAAAGGATCAGGGCTGCTCTGTACAAAACCATTGCACAGAGCAGGTAAGTATTTAAAAGGGTAACTCCACTTTTGTGGGAAAAAAGGGGGGGGGGGGGGGGGGGAATAGCAAATAAAAAAAATATATATATATATATATAGTATATACAATTGCGGCTCAAGTCATATTGTAATTGAATGTTAATAAAAATGACCTTTTTAATCTGCAGCGCTGTAATTTTCTGTAAAATGCAGTGCAATATGACTACCTGGAGATGTTCTGTACACATAATGTGTACAGAACGCCCCCAGAAACATTTCCGGCTTGTGTGATTGGCTCACTGATTTTCCCAGAAGTCTGCACCAAGATATATCAGATTTCCAGCATCCCCTGCAACAAAAATATCATTTTTGGCGAGATACTTCCAATTGAAAATCACGTCTAAAGGGATGCAGACCCTGCCATTTTCCTCATTAGAGCCCTGCAATTTCAGCAGATGATTTAGAATTATGAATTCACTCCCATTAGATAAATTTTCCACATGTACACAGACAAACATGCAGGGATTTCTTAAAAATAATGAAAAAAAATAAAAAAGATAGGAATCACCTGCCCTTCTGCACAAGTATACTGTTCAGCCATGTTATCTGCGCCCTTTAATATCTCTAATGGCACAAGGCAAGGCTGTCCCCTCTCGCCTCTGAATTTAAACTTGGTCATGGGGCCACTAGCAGAGAAAATAAGATCTCAAATTAGCATCAAGGGTTTCACAATAGGCTCGAATGTCCACAAGATAAATTTGTTTGCGGGTGATGTCATTCTCATGCCAACTAATCCTGATGATTCCCTGGCTTGGGTACAGAAAGTTCTTGAGGACTTCAGTTATGTATAAGGTGAATGCCTCTAAATCCTTTATACTACCAACAGAGCAACAAGCCACCCTAAGTATAACCTATCCTTATATATGGGCTAAAGAATCTATCTTGTACCTAGGTACCAAACTTACCAAGTCAGTGTATTCGTTATTTCAAGCAAATTGTACCCCTTTCGTACATAATCTACCTAGGGAATTGGATGGTATTTCCAAGCTGTACCTCACTTGGTCAGGTAGACTTGCCGCGTCCAAAATGCTCAAACTACCACAACTGCTCTATATCTTTAGAGCCTTACCTATACCAATATCTTTTTTCACATCGCTGCAATCTATTCTGGGTAAATTTGTGTGGCAAAAGACGAAAGCCAGAAGCTCCAGTGCTAACCTGACCAAACACAGATCAGTAGGTGGAGCCAGGTATATAAATTTCAGGGACTATCACACCGCTTCCATCCTAGCACAACTTGGTTTAAGTAGACATCTACGTGTCTATGGCGAAACATTGAAGCCATGCAGATTCCAGGATATAATTTAAGTGTATGGCTTTCAGCAAACCCAAACTGAAATACAATAACCTAACTCATTCCCCTACTATTACTGCAACAGTGGTAGCCTTCAATTACTTTGTTTTAAAACGCACCCAAAGGGGATATGCCATGCAAAATTCCAATACCTATATCCATTCTCTCTCTACTTATCCCTAACCTCTCTGCAAGTTCATGGCAGAGCATGGGTATAAGGAACATCTCAGATCTCTACTCAGGCAACCTTTTGAAACCATTTACATCCCTACAAGAGGTATTCTCTATGCCTGCCACAGATTATTTTAAAATATATGCAGATAACCCACTGCATGCTATGCAAGCCGCACCTCAATCTCTATTTACATAAAACAGCATGGAAATACCTATCCTCTGAACACTCTTGTCTCAAGGGTATCACTATCTTTTACAACCTTCTACAAGATAAAACCACTTTTGTTAAACTTCCACCAATGATAAGATGGGAAAAAGACATAAGATGTTCTTTCAGCCCTTCTCAATGGTGAGCTGCAATATCCACTAGTCACAAAGCAACTCGTTCATCCAACTTATGGGAAGTAGAATACACTAATCAGCGCTGCAGGCTATAGCATGCAATACTGATCGAGCAGCTTTTTATCCCCAACAGGGCGGTAGATCTACTTCTGTTCAACCACAGTGACCATACACGGATCGAAATTCAGCCAGTCCCTACTGAACTTCAATCGTGTATGACCAGTTTTTATACTCACTTGTCCCTGATCCTGCAGGTTATCCCCAACTATATAGTACTACTGCATGTCACAATCTTCCCAGCAGGGTCTATGCATACACTCTGCACCCTCATTCATTCCTATGAAGCTTCCAGACTTTACGTAGGGATGAATACACTACATAGAGATGAATGGGAGTGCAAGGTTCATGGGCCTTGCTAGAAAGACTTTGACAACTGGCTGTGCGATCTAGTCATCGATATCTCGCTGAGTACAAAGCTGACCATATACTAGTAGATTTTTTTTTAATGACCATTTGCACAAACATGCTTAGTACATTTGATACCTTGATAACTTACTTCAAATTTTTGTTTGCTTTGACACATTCGATTTTGAAACGAATAGAGTTTCCCCACACGAAAAAAATACATACACTTTTAGAAATTCATGCTTTCAAACAAAAAAATTTAAAAAAATTCCACCCGGCTCCTTTTTTTTGTTCATAACTGCGATTAAAAACAAATGTCGATTTGACCCCACTAACTATTAGAAAACCATATGTTCTTAAAATTCAAAGTTCTACTGGTGCATGGCCAGTTAGGACTGGGAGTGGGGCTCACTTTAAGAAGCTTGTCCTTACAAGCACTATACACAGTTACCAAAGCAGTTTTTCCTTTTCTCAGTTTAGAGAAAAGAATGGGTGTAGCTAATTTACTATAATGGATTACTCCAGTTCCAGCCAATACCATACATTTTATTTTGGAAGGGCCAGAACCTCTCTTTGTTGTATCGTTCTACACCTGGAGGAGTCCTGAGTCTGTATATAACTATATCCCATTGTTAAATGCCAACTCAGCCAAAACTTTTACTGTTAGTGCTCATTCATATGACAGCACAGTGTGCAGCAATGTATGCATTTCTATGCATTGAGGCACATTGTGTTAGGAAGACTATTTATTCTAAATAGACTGTTAATGTACCTAATAATAATAATAGGTCCTGCCTGATTTTTTAAAATGCAGCTTACAAAAATGTTTAGAGAAATTGTAACTTGATTTGTGCTGCACTACAGCAGTATACTATAGTGTGTTTCAAGGCACTATGGATGTGCATAACTGACAATGCATGGCAACACATCACATCATGCTACAACACATATAAATTGTGGCATTACTGAGTCCTTAGTTTTGGATAAAGTGGGAGAGGGTTATTACACCTGCTGGATTTATATAGCTGTAAAAGCTGTGTACATTTCTTCTCACTTCTTGTATTGATGATACTGGGACAAGAAATCAGGGAAACTGGTGTCATGGGGACACAACAGCTTGACTGGCTTTCCACTTTATGAACTTCACAGCTTCAGTTGAATCATGCATAAAAATACTCAAGTCATAGTGAAAGATATAAAACATAACTCACACTGATGGTTTCAAAATGCAACTCTAACACAAATAATTGTGGCGGAAAAATCAGAAACGTCCTTGCCCAGTCTTCACAACTCAGCATCAAGTTTCTCTTCTTTCAAAATGTTATGGTAATACCTGTAACTGTAAAGAAATATCTTAGTAAATTATAATATAACCCACTATATAAATGCTGTGAAATTTCCTCTTGGTCATGCATATATATGTAAACACATTTACACCCCCACTATGTCCCAATATGACATCCTTGTGGGTGTGGGTGCGTTTCCCAACATGCACCCACAGATGCCATATTGGGACACAGTGGCTGTGTACGTGTACAGAACACCCGTGCATCTGTCTGAAGGTGAACATGGCCCTGCATGGGCATATAGTATAGTATGCCCCATGTGAGCAGGGCCATATAAGGAAGCACCTAAACAAAAACCTTCATGGTAGGATCACCAGGGGATTGATAAAAATGTTGTTTAGCAAAGAACATACATTAATAATCATGCTACCAAAATTAGTGTGTGCTGTAAATGGCTTCCAGCACTGTTCCTAATTTTTGCTGGAGGCTGCCATTTTGCCGCAGTCTAGAGCCCCTGAGCAGAAGTAAATCTTTAGGCTGTCAGCAGATCGGCTTCTACAAATTCCACTGAATACATTCCAGGTGCACCAAATCAAAAGGCATTTACAATCTTACTTTGTAAGAAAAAAAGTCTATCCCTGCTAGCATGCTGCAGAGAAGAACCCTTGCTCTCAATGTGTAAGGCACTGTCTCTTTGCAGAGGTACAACATGCCCCTCCTAAATCAGAGCTAAAGCTTTCCAATTGTTAGGGATCATGCGTTTTGCTGGTTGCAGAGCTAAAGGTCTGACTTGGCAGGAGGTGTGTCAAACTTCTGCAAAGAGCTCACTCTCCATATGTTGGCAAACGACAGGCTTTTTTTTTCCCAGGCTGTGGCTACTTTTTAAAGAAAACTATCTATATGACCTAGCACACCTTTTATTTTAATGTAACTGAAATGTATTTAGCGGATTTTAAACTAAAAGATCAGTTGAGCTTCAACAAACGCTGGTTATTTAAAAATATTAACGACAAGACAACGAAATAAGTGAAAATGGCAGTTGGCCTGGAATACACCAACGGAAGTTGGGCTGGAATACATCAACGGCAGTGAGCTCTTGATGCTGGTGTCCCTAAGAAGCCAGTAAAAGACCGTCGTCATCAGAATCTACCAATAACTGAAATATTTCTGTGTTAACTGTCAAGTTGTAAAGCCTAAAGCTGGATACAAACTATACAATTTTCTTTAGATTTTTTCATTTAGATTTACTAAAACCATATAATATGAGGTGAAATGTTAACAGTTTGTATGCAATCAGGCAGACCCTTGCACTACATGGTTTTGGTAAATCTAAAGTAAATCAAAACAACAAAAGTTGTATAGTGCGTACCCAGCTCTAGTCGTACCTACATTCAAATGGAGAAGTGTCCTTTGTGCTGTCCTAGTTAAAAGCTGAAGTCCTCTGCCAACCCTCATATCCCCGCCGCCATAATCTTTCAGGGTTGCATAGGTGCACTGGACCTGTCACAGCCACTCTTCAAATGTCCTGACTATGCTGGCCTTTTCCATCCCACCTCCACCATTCATAGGAACTGTACTATGGCTTCCATGAATAAAAAGCACTCTATAAATGGAGAAAAAAGGACCTTTTATCTGCCCGTTCTTCATTCATAGGTCACCTTTCATTATTGGAAGAATCACTGCACAAAAGATTTCTATAGGATCCAGCTTCTTGGACAATGTGGGACATCCTTCATTACTGCAAAGTTGTTCAACTAATGCTGTACAGAAAAAGAAAGTTTGATGAACGTCAGCTTGAAAATATTTCCCTGTCATGAAGGTCCTTGTTCGGGCACTTCCTGTTATAGGGTGACAACGTCTCTATTGCTCCTGGTCTGATACTTTGCAACATGCTCCTCTGGTGGAGACTACAAGTATCAGTGCTGACATACATTGCACAGGTATGGTCCACCATTGTCAGGAAGCTTTTCTGGAATAATGAGGTCCAGGCAGGAAGTGACTGAAAGAGGCTGGAGGAGATCAGCAGCACTGAGGTGTAACAAAGGATGAAGAAAAAATTAAAGCAACATTTTATATATATAAAAAACAAAAAAAAACAAATAAAAAACCCACACATGTTGATTTACTAAAGGCAAATATACTACGCACTGCAAGTGCAGTTGCTTTAGATCTAAAAGGGAAAGCTTTGAAAATGAGGGAAAGCTCTGATGATTTCTATCGTCCTATTATGTGCAAGCAAAAATTCTGTTTTTTTTTTGTTTTGTTTTGTTTTTTATTATCCTTGCATGTGATTGGGTATTCTTTGCAAAGTGAAGCTTTACCCCATTTACTAAGCTCTGGGGCAAGTGCACTTGCAGTATACAGTAGATTTGCCTTTAGTAAATCAACCCCAAACTGCCTATGGTCCATAATGCTTTAGCAAATTAAATGTCATCCAGTTAGGCTTTAATATCTACTTTACAAACAACAAAAATCCTCCATCAGACCTGTTCTAAATAAGATTTTTAATTCATTAAAATGTCATGATTAATTTATTTTACCAACAGATGTACCTCCTGCGAGTGTACATCCCAATGTTTGGGGGACGGGGGTATGGACAATCCATGGCTATAGGAAAGTGAAGGGAAGAATCCATGACATTCAGTTTAGGAATTGCAGAAATAGTTTAAACGTGATGGATTCTGTTTGTGCAATCTAATAAATAGATCTTGTGTATCAGATAAAAGATGGCTCCCACCACCCTGTACAGGTAACGACTGCGGTTTATTCCAATGACACACCTGAAGCACCTCGCGCTTCATTTATTAAGCAAGATAACTTCCTAAAATCTTTATATAAACATGCCACATAGCAAAAAGGGGTTATGGAACGAGGTGTGTTCATCTGATGTACTTATAGTAAGGTGATCATTGGCTGGGGGATGGGAATCCTTCCTGCATCACTCATCAGTTGCCATGACAACCATTCCTTAGCATAAAAGCTATGGGAGGCTGGATTTACTGCAAAACAAAAAAGTGTTCATAAAAAAATAAATAAAAAAAACATGCATCTTACCAGGGAAAAGCAGCAGTCATTCAAAGGGCAGCGGCTGAACACAGCTGGCACTGTGCAGCTCATAGGGTCCTCAGAGAAGATGAGAGTGGCTACTGCGCATGCGCCTTTGTACCAACCCGGCCACCGTTCCAGAACAGGAAGTGGCTGTGTTGTCCTTCTGGCGCTGGGAAGAACCATCGGACACTGTGGGCAGGGGAGGAGAACTAGCTTACTTACTTAATTTGTTGTAACGAGGGTTGTTTGAAGGGCTGTGCACGTTTGTAACATTAACTACTGATGTTCCAATAATATTTTGTTACCCGGTGTGCTCATAATAGTTCTGGACAGCACACGGAGAGGGCATGTTGGTACTTGTAGTGCCTCATAACTACGTCCACAGACCTTCAAACCTTGTGAAGGGGATGCCGTCCGCTACAGCAAAAACGGGCGTGACGTTCCGAAGGGCTGAGTAAAGCGTGTGTGCTGCCGCCGGTGGTCGGTAGATGGCGCTGCAACTCCTGGTTGTGCAAGGACAGGCAGTTATGTGCACACCTGTCAGTGTCAGTAATAGGCTGCCTGTCATCCTCAGTCACTGTTCATCAGTGTTATAGTCTAGGGGTCACACCTCTGCGTTTTGCAGAAACACACAACAGTCCATTTAACATTAGTTCCTATGGGTCACTTTCACATCCCACCAGGGCAAAGATGCAGGGACTTTTTTACATGCAACACAGTGCGTTTTCTGGCTCCATAGATTTCAATGAAATTGCATGAGAGACGCATGTGCATGCCTTTTTATGTGTTTTCCTGCATGACAACAGACTCCTCCTCCTAGCAACATTAACACATCCCAAAAACACACAGAAAAATGCAAAACGGGCCTGAAAAACCAACCGCACATGCGATTGCTTAGATGCAAACTTGGATTCTCCTTTGGTTTCCTTTTTTAGATTGTGGCCTGACTTCAAGGCTAAACCGTGCCATGTCCCGTTCTCCTGTCCAATGAGAATGCCTGTACTAAAAAATGTGTAGGACATACCATGCTACATTGTAGGTATTGATATATGGCTTGTCTTGTGATGGGTAGCTACATACAAACTAATTGTGTTCCCAAAATGTGAATCAAATGCCGAGAGTGTATGTTGTTGGGCCTAGTGCCCTTAGTAGCGTCAATAAAAAAAGAAAAAGAAAAATGTTGTTAAATTATAAAGTGCAAACAATAATAAAATAATAGGGAAAGAAAAAAGTGCAGTGCTCAAACTATATCCAATAATACATATTACAGTGATACAAAATCCGTGAAGATATATCTGAAAAAATGGTGAAAAAAAAAAATATATGTACAATAGAAAAATAATATATATATATATATATATATATATATATATATATACTGAAAAAAATCAGCAAACATAAAGTTCAAATAATATATATATATGCTGAAAAAATCAACAAACATAAAGCTCATAAATTCCAAATTCATGCGTGAATAAAGTGTCCATATAAATATCAAAAAAAATGAATAAAATAAATATATGATAAGATGTGACTGGATTATAAGTCTGCTGTCCTTACCTTGGATCCATATGGAGGTTTGGATGTCCCAGACTGCAGGAAGCATCCCACTGCTTGCCACCAATGTCACAGAATCACTTCCCACACTCTGCTTGAGAGCTTTCATTATATACTACTTCCTCCAGTCTAAATATAGATATCAGATATTCCAGCTGCTGACAACCAAGAACTAGACAGAGCTCGTTTTGGCTGCTGAACATGAACTGTTTACTGAAACACAGGTAACACTCTGGACAATCCTTTGCATTCAGGGCAGGGCATCCCTCCTCACAGCAAGCACACATACACATCCCATAATACTTTTCTCCCAAGGCAGACAGACACAATACCAATGGAATACAGCCACACCCCAAACGACCCAGCAAAGAGTCCACAACAGTATGCGACAATATATGGTATCTCACAAAAGTGAGTACACCCATCATATTTTGGTAAATATTTTTTCTCATTAAGATTTTTATTTTCACAAAGTAAAATCATTACAGAAGAATTCACATTAACGCTAACAAATGTGACTAGTTAACATACCAATGAGACATTGAGAATTTAACAAAGTAAGAAATAAGTATGTAACTTAAGCTGTGACAACTCATTTGTATGCTATATCCCAGAACACTCCAAGAAGGGTAGGAACTCCGCATCCCCTCCGACACCCCAACCGGGATCAAGCTGTGTCCAAGGAGGTGCAGATATCCCCCCCCCCCCCCCCCCCCCCCGAACGAATAGAATTTACTATATAACTTCTGAGAAGCAAAATATAATACTATTAACTTTTCGAGTTGCCCAGACAAAATAAAATTGTAGATTCTAACATGGATACAACATCATGTTCTCACTGGATTAAGCCCAGGAAAAAATCCTATATTTAGTAAGACATACTAATGTAAAAAACCTGTCAATTCCTAGGTAATTCAAGGAAAGATACATTATATATATATAATGTTTATATATATATATATAATAATAATAATATCCAAAATAAAAAAGGAAAGACTAAAAACTGAGAAGAGAGAGAAAAGAGATAGAAAGAAGAAGAGATGATGTCTTTATGTCCTATAAAAGATCCAAAGATCAGCGATTAATATTGCTATCTGTGCCTGGCATCAGTGAAATACCCAGATACTGAGCCCAGGGATCCCATATGATTTCAAATTGTGTGGTCTTATCCAATAGGGAGCTGACCATTTTCTCTTGTTCCATTATCCATGACATTTTCCTTTTCATGGACAATACAGATACCGAGGGCTTCTTCCAATCTTTTGCAATAGTTAATTTGGCTCCCGTCAATATAAATAGAATCAGTCTTCTAGTGTTTTTAGGCACGTGCGGCACTAATCCATTGAGCAAGGCAATCGCTGGTGTTTGGGGACAGCATAACCTGTAACTTTTCTAATAATATGGAAGACCCTATTCCAAAATCCCTGGAGTATTTTGGTAAATATTTTATTATATCTTTTCATGTGACAACACTGAAGAAATTACACTTTGCTACAATGTAAAGTACTGAGTGTACAGCTTGTATAACAGTGTAAATTTGCTATCCCCTCAAAATAACTCAACACACAGCCATTAATGTCTAAACCGCTGGCAAAAAAGGTGAGTACACCCCTAAGTGAAAATGTCCAAATTGGGCGCAAAGTGTCAATATTTTGCGTGGCCACCATTATTTTCCATCACTGCCATAACCCTCTTGGGCATGGAGTTCTCCAGAGCTTCACAGGTTGCCACTGGAGTTCTATTCCACTCCTCCATGATGACATTGCAGAGCTGGTGGATGTTAGAGACCTTGCGCTCGTCCACCTTCCATTTGAGGATGCCCCACAAATGCTTATTAGGGTTTTACCCTCAGCTTCTTTAGCAAGGCAGAGGTCGACTTGAAGGTGTGTTTGGGGTCATTATCATGTTGGAATACTGCCCTGCAGCCCAGTCTCTGAAGGGAGGGGATCATGCTCTGCTTCATTATGTCACAGTACATAGTCTGATTGGTAGATACTCTATAATGCCGCTCCTAGAATAACTGACCACCCTTGCGCCAATAGTACCAAACAATGTGTGGATAGATGTGTGTGTGATAAACACCACCTACTCAAATTCTAAATGTGAATAAACACCTAGCAGCCACTTTAAACAGTCACAGTACATGTTGGCATTCATGGTTCCCTCAATGAACTGTAGCTCCCCAGTGCCGGCAGCACTCATGCAGCCCCATACATGACACTCTAACCACCATGCTGGACTATGGGCAATACACACTTGTCTTTGTACTTACCAGGTTGCCGCCACACACGCTTGACACCATGTGAACCAAATAAATTTATCTTGGTTTCATCAGACCACAGGACATGGTTTCAGTAATCCATGTCCTTAGTCTGATTGTCTTCAGCAAACTGTTTGCGGGCTCTCTTGTGCATTATCTTTAGAAGAGGCTTCCTTCTCGGACGACAGCCATGCAGACCAATTTGATGCAGTTTGCAGCGTATGGTCTGAGCACCGACAGGCTGACCCACCACCTTTTCAACCTCTGCAGCAATGCTGGCAGCACTCATACGTCTATTTCCCACAGACAACCTCTGGATATGACGCTGAGCATGTGCACTCAACTCCTTTGGTCGACCATGGCGAGGCCTGTTCTGAGTGGAACCTGACCTGTTAAACCACTGTAAATTTAAACCACTGTAAATTTAACACACCTGCTCCCCATTCACACGTGAGACTTTGTAACACTAACGAGTCAAATGACACCAGGGAGGAAAAATTTTCATTTAGGGGTGTTCTCACTTTTGTTGCCAGCGGTTTAGACATTAATGGCTGTGTGTTGAGTTATTTTGAGGGGACAGCAAATTTACACTGTTTTACAAGCTGCACACTCACTACTTTACATTGTAGCAACGTGTAATTTCTTCAGTGTCACATGAAATATATAATAAAATATTTACAGAAATGTGAGAACAACAACATTCCAGTTTGATTGTACAGCAAGTCCAATTAGTACAGATCAGACTGGGGTTCTTGGTCACCCTGTGCCCCTAATAGAGACAGGGTAACTTAGCCATATGATGTGCATGGGGAGCTGAAACAATGGTTTTCCAACCTCTCCAAGGGATTCTGGGTTCCATGGGCCCCCCGCCCAAAGTGACTCTCGTCACACTTTTCATATAAGGTTGTGAGGTAGGTGTGTAGCTGCTTATTTCTGGTGTGTGCCCCTTTAAATATACCTGGAGTAAACATGCTAATAAAGTGACAGATTTCCGCTCAATATGTTAAATGTAAAAATAAGCAAAGTAAATATAAATAAATTTAGGTTATGTTACAAATAAATTCATAAACTGTGTAGCCAATCAAGAAATTCATTAATTGTGCAATCAAATATATCTCTATTCAAAATACAGAAAGTAAAAGTGCAATAAAGTGACAAGTGCTATGTCCAGAGTAGTTCCTTGATATCCGTTGAATAAACCAGGAAAAAGTGACTATGGGAAGCGATATATATGTCCACAACATGATGTTATTTAAGTTCATAAATCTTGCAGTGTGACGGTGACTCCACTCGTGCTCCCCCTCTCTTTCCTCACTCACTAGAGGCCTTTCCCCTTTAAGGGGTAAAACCACTCTGTGACTGTATACACAATCCAGATCCAGGGCTGTCCTTTTCTTTTTTGCCATTTATTACAAACGCATAGGTTAAAATGCACTTATAAAAAAATCATTCAGCATAAGAATCAGAAAGTCTGGGACTGCAAATGCGTTCCATGGCCTTAGTCCGCCAGAGATGCTGAAAACTCTTTCCTACGCATTTCGTCACATTTGACATCAGAAGACTCCTTCGGAGGAATTTTCTTCCAAGCAATATTTTCATTGTCTACTGAAAATATGCTTTTTTTCCAGTATGACCAGTAATAATCTTTTAAAAAAAAATAGCATTGCTCTACATACAAAATTTTATTATCTGACTTTTCCCTTTTGTTTACACTAAAATGATATTTTTTGACCCCTTTCACACTGACAGAGGGCCATGTCAGCGGTAAAGTGCCGCTAGTTTTAGCGGGGCTTTACCGTCATTTTAGCGGTGCTTTTCGGCCACTAGCAGGTCACTTTTAACCCTGCTAGTGGCAGAAGAAAGGGTTAAAAGTACCCGAAAAGAGCCGCTGCCGAATACATTTCAATAGGCAGGGAGGTTTAGGAGTGGTGTATACACCGCTCTCAAACCACCCCAAAGATGCTACTTGCAGGACTTTTTCTAATGTGCTGCAAGCGCACCACCCCAGTGTAAAAGCACTTAGGCTTTTACACTGGGGCTGCAGGGGAGGCGTTTTCTAGGCTCTTTACAGGCGCTATTTTTAGCCCTAAAGCACCTGAAAAACGCCTCAGTGTGAAAGGAGTTAGAGTAAAGTACTGTAAAGTTATTTGAAAGTAGATATAGGATTTAAAAAAAATGGATAATGCTTTATCACAACACTACAAATAAAAGAAATGAAAATATTTGCATAAAAATAATAAATACATTAATGGCTTGCCGACCAGCTCACGCAGATATACTGTGGCAGGTTGGCAGCGCAGCGCTATATACTGAAGCAGGTTGGCAGCTGTACTGCGGCTCGCGCAGTTGTGGGGGGCACGCTCTCACTGCAAGCTGCGGGAGTGTGCAAGATTCGTCCCTAGTATTTCCATAAAGGTTTAAATGCATGCCTCATATATGCACAGTCATAAACTGGTTAACGTAAACCTGTCGTAAAAAGAAAGATAGGCACATACATTCTCCCAAGAAAAAAAAACCTTACCAGCAATACACACCAAACTAAGCATGTGCAGAGTGCCTCATAGAGCTCTGTATTATCAGCAAATGGATTGGGGACAGTGGAAGAAGGGGAGGATCAATAAAGACAGGATCAAACCACCTTTTTACACTATTTGGAGGGTTAACCCCTTAGGTTCCACAGTGAGCATAACAAGCATGCTTTCCTGCATATACAGACCAATTAGTGTTGTGGGTTTAGTAACACTTTAACCACTTCCTGCCCAGCCTATAGCAGAATGACGGCCGGGAGGTGGTTCAGTTATCCTGACTGGGCATCATATGACGTTCAGCAAGATGCGGGGGTGCACAGATCAGAGGTTCTGTGTGTGAGTCTGACACACTGCATCTCCGACCGCGGTATGGAGCCTCTGACGGAGGCTCCTTACCATGCGATCAGCTGTGTCCAATCACAGCTGATCATCGCGTGAACAAGGAAGTGCCGATAAACGGCATTCCTCGGTTCGTGCTGACAGGGAGAGCCGATCGGCGGCTCTTCAGGTCGGGGGGGGGGGGGGGGTCTGTGCTGATAATCAGCACAGCCCCATCAGATGTTCCACCACAGCTGCCAATAAGTGCCCATCAGCTGCCCCATCAGAAACATGTCAGTGCCCAGATCAGTGCCCATATTAGTGCCAATCAGTGCTCACTACAGTGCCAATCAGTGCCCAGCAGTAACACCTGTCAGTACCTCACCAGTACCTCATCATCAGTGCTGCCCATCAGTGCCACTCAGTACCACCTGTCAGTGCCCATCTCAGCCGCCTGTCAGTGCCCATCAGTGATGCATATCAGTGCCACCTATTGGTGCCCATCAGTGCCACATATCAGTGCCTCCTCATCAGTGCCCATCAATAATACATATCAGTGCCGCCTCATCAGTGAAGAAGAAAACAACATTTTATAACCGAAACAAAGAAAACCCTTTTTTTAATTTCGATATTTTTTAGTTTGTTTAGAAAAAAAAATAAAAACCCCAGTGGTGATCAAATACCACTTGGGAATTGTCCTGGGCAGGAAGGAGTGAAAGTGCCTGGTATTAACCACTTGCCGACCGCCCCATGTAGATATACGTCAGCAGAATGGCACGTACAGGCAAAATCACGTACCTGTACGTGACATTCTTCCGGCGGGTGGGGTGTCCGATCGGAACCCCCTCCGCCGGCGGGGTCGGTCGGCATCGCTTCAGGAGCGATCCGGGACGAGGGGACGGCCAGTGGTTTCTGGCCACCCCCTCACGATCGCTCCTGGCGAATGAAATGCTTCCCCTTCCTGTCTATTGTATAGACAGGCAGGCGGAAGTGATGTCACGCTCGGTGCGCCGGTCTATCTGACCGGGACGCCGAGCTGTGAACACTCACAGGTTAGTGCACAAACAGT
Organism: Lithobates sylvaticus; assembly: GCA_028564925.1. Classification (NCBI taxonomy): domain Eukaryota; kingdom Metazoa; phylum Chordata; class Amphibia; order Anura; family Ranidae; genus Lithobates; species Lithobates sylvaticus. Next base: position 128,400,318 of record CM053031.1, read on the forward strand.
ACACTGACACCAGTACACATAGGCACACAAAAAACCCCCCTGTCACCCCCAGATCACCCCCCAGATCACCCCCTCCCCCCCCCAGTCACAGTGTCACTAATTGCAGTGATCATTTATTTACTGATCACTGCATTTAGTGTCAGTGTGACTGCAATAACTGTCAGGGCAGTTAGTTTTAGGCCCCTTTTGGTCTAAGGTAGCCCCCTACCCCCCCCCCCCCCAATAAAGGTTTAACCCCCTGATTGCCCCTAGTTAACCCCTTCACCCCCTTTTGCCAGTGTCACTAAGCGATCGTTTTTCTGATCGCTGCATTAGTGTCACTGGTGCCGCTAGGTAGCCTATTTTTTTTTTTTTTTAGGTTAACCGCCATGTTTTATATAGGTTTATAAATAGGTTTATAGGTCAGGTACCCCCATATTACAACCTAAATAAAGGTTTTAACCCCCTGATTGCCCCTAGAGTTAACCCTTTCACCAGTGATCACCGTATAAGTGTCACTGGTGACGCTGGTTAGCCAGTTAGTTATTTCGTTATTTAGGTTCCCCGTCAGGTTTTTATATAGCGTCAGGTACCCCCATATATTACCTAATAAAGGGTTTAACCCCCTGATTGCCCCTAGTTAACCCTTTCACCCCCTTTTGCCAGTGTCACTAAGCGATCGTTTTTCTGATCGCTGCATTAGTGTCACTGGTGCCGCTAGGTAGCCAGTTTTTTTTTTAGGTTAACCGGCAGGTTTATATAGGTTCATAAATAGGTTTATAGGTCAGGTACCCCCATATTACAACCTAAATAAAGGTGTTAACCCTTTCACCAGTGATCATCGTATAAGTGTCACTGGTGACGCTGGTTAGCCAGTTAGTTATTTCGTTATTTAGGTTCCCCGTCAGGTTTTTATATAGCGTCAGGTACCCCCATATATTACCTAATAAAGGTTTAAACCCCTGATTGCCCCTAGTTAACCCTTTCACCCCCTTTTGCCAGTGTCACTAAGCGATCGTTTTTCTGATCGCTGCATTAGTGTCACTGGTGCCGCTAGGTAGCCAGTTTTTTTTTTAGGTTAACCGGCAGGTTTATATAGGTTCATAAATAGGTTTATAGGTCAGGTACCCCCATATTACAACCTAAATAAAGGTGTTAACCCTTTCACCAGTGATCATCGTATAAGTGTCACTGGTGACGCTGGTTAGCCAGTTAGTTATTTCGTTATTAGGTTCCCCGTCAGGTTTTTATATAGCGTCAGGTACCCCCATATAGTACCTAATAAAGGTTTTAACCCCCTGATTGCCCCTAGTTAACCCTTTCACCAGTGATCACCGTATTACTGTTACGGGTGACGCTGGTTAGTTAGCTTGTTTTTTATACTGTCAGGGCACCCGCCATTTATTACCCAATAACGGTTTAACCCCCTGATCACCCGGCGGGTGATATCAATTAGGTTTTAGGGTCAAATAAGGTCTGCGTCCCCCCAGGTTAGTGCCAGTACCGCAAACACCCACGCGCAAAGCATACACCTCCCTTAGTGGCACAGTATCTGAACAGATCAATATCTGATCTGATCAGATCTATACTAGCGTCCCAGCAGTTTAGGGTTCCAAAAAAAAACGCATTGTTAGCGGGATGAGCCCAGATACCTGCTAGCACCTGCGTTTTCCCCCTCCGCCCAGCCCAGCCCAGCCCACCCAAGTGCAGTATCGATCGATCACTGTCACTTACAAAACACTAAGCACACAACTGCAGCGTTCGCAGAGTCAGGCCTGATCCCTGCGATCGCTAACAGTTTTTTTTTGTGGTAGCGTTTTGATTCAGTCGCTAACAGTCAGGAGCTTTTTTACCTGTGAATCTCAAAAAAATAAAAAAAAAAAAAAATAGTTGTCGTTTTTATTGTTCTCTCTCTCTCTCTATTCTCTCTCTATTGTTGCTCTTTTTTTACTCCATTCTATTCTGCAATGTTTTATTATGTTTTTTATCATGCTTGCTTTTCAGGTATGTAATTTTGTTTACTGTGTTTTAGTGTTAAGCATTTTTTTTGTTTTCAGGTGGGCCATTCAGTTGCAGCGCGGATTTATTTATCTTGACAGCAACAGCGTTTGCTCCCACGATACATAAAGCCGCGACTCCAACGCTGTAGGAGGTGATTTCACCACCACAGTTAAAAAAAAGAGCATATGTGCCGAAGCATGGGGGCAGCAGGGGGGGGGGAGGAGCGATTGGCTCCTAATGCCACGTACATACGGTCGAAATTCCGACGGAGGCTTGCCCCGTGGAAAAGTCCGACCGTGTGTACACGGCATAACTTTTGCGGGAGGATGCCCCCATGCATCGGCATATAGAAATGGTGCATGTATGCCCATCATTAGAAGTGGGTGGATGAAGGGAGGTATTCTAATGGTGAGCATACCCACCAATCAATCTCTTTTTTTCGTTCAGCCAAGAGGCTGCATGAAAAAAAAAGATTACAATATATGTCCAGTATGTTGCTGGACTTTGAATGGTTATACCAGAATGATGCCTGCAGGTTTAGGTATCATCTTGGTATCATTCTTTTCAGCCAGTGATCGGCTTTCATGTAAAAGCAATTCTAGCGGGTAATTAGCCTCTAGACTGCTTTTACAAGCAGTGGGAGGGGATGTCCCCCCCCCCCGGATATAAACCGCGCCATTGGGAAATTGGGAAAGCATTTTATCACACACCGATCTTGGTGTGGTCAGATGCTTTGAGGGCAGAGGAAAGATCTAGGGTCTAATAGACCCCAATTTTTTCAAAAAAAGAGTACCTGTCACTGCCTATTGCTATCATAGGGGATATTTACATTCCCTGAGATTACAATAAAAATGATAACAAAGAAAAAAAATGGAAGTAACAGTTTAAAAATAAAATAAAAAAGCCAAACAAAAAAAAAAAAAAAAAAAAAAAAAAAAAAAAAAAAAAAAAAAAAGCACCCCTGCCCCCCTTCTCTTGCGCAAAGGCGTACACAAGCGTTGGTCTGGCGTCATATGTAAACAGCAATTGCACCATGCATGTGAGGTATCACCGCGAAGGTCAGATCGAGGGCAGTAATTTTAGCAGTAGACCTCCTCCGTGAATCTAATGGGGTATCATGTAAAGGCTTTTAAAGGCTTTTAAAAATGTATGTAGTTTGTCGCCACTGCGTGTTTGTGCGCAATTTTAAAGCATGTCGTGTTTGGTATCCATGTACTCGGCCTAAGATCATATTTTTTATTTCATCAACAATTTGAGCAATATAGTGTGTTTTAGTGCATTAAAATAAAAAAAAGTGTATTTTTTCCACAAAAAATGCGTTTGAAAAATCGCTGCGCAAATACTGTGTGGAAAAAAAAAATGCAACACCCACCATTTTAATCTGTAGTGCCTTTGCTTTAACAATATATATAGTGTTTGGGGGTTCAACGTAATTTTCTTGCAAAAAAAAAATATGTTTTCATGTAAACAAAAAGTGTCAGAAAGGGCTTTGTCTTCAAGTGGTTAGAAGAGTGGGTGACGTGTGACATAGGCTTCTAAATGTTGTGCATAAAATGCCAGGACAGTTCAACCCCCCCCCCCCCCCACAAATGACCCCATTTTGGAAAGTAGACACCCCAAGCTATTTGCTGAGAGCAATGTTGAGCCCATTAAATATTTTTTTTTTTTGTCCCAAGAGATTGAATAATGAAAAAAAAAAAATATATATATATTTTTTTTACAAAAAGTTGTCACTAAATGATATATTGCTCAAACATGCCATGGGCATATGTGGAAATACACCCCAAAATACATTCTGTTGCTTCTCCTGAGTACAGGGATACCACATGTGTGGGACTTTTTGGGAGCCTAGCTGCGTACGGGACCCCAAAAACCAAGCACCGCCTTCAGGCTTTCTAAGGGTGTAATTTTTTTATTTCACTTCTCACTGCCAATCACAGTTTCGGAGGCCATGGAATGCCCAGATAGCATAAAACCCCCCAAAATGACCCCATTTTGTAAAGTAGACACCCCAAGCTATTTGCTGAGAGGTATGGTGAGTATTTTGCAGATCTCGCTTTTTGTCACAAAGTTTTGAAAATTAAAAAAAAAAAAAAAAATTTTTTTTTTTTCTTTACTTTCTTCATTTTCAAAAACAAATGAGAGCTGTAAAATACTCACCATGCCTCTCAACAAATAGCTTGGGGTGTCTACTTTCCAAAATGGGGTCATTTGGGGGGAGGTTTGTGCTATTTTGGCATTTTATGGCCTTCGAAACTGTGATAGGTAGTGAGGAGTGAAATCAAAAATTTGCACCCTTAGAAATCCTGAAGACGGTGCTTGGGTTTCGGGGCCCCGTACGCGGCTAGGCTCCCAAAAAGTCCCACACATGTGGTATCCCCATACTCAGGAGAAGCAGCAAAATGTATTTTGGGGTGCAATTCCACATATAACTATGGCATGTGTGAGCAATATATAATTTAGTGACCACTTTTTGAAAAAAAAAAAAAATTATTTTTTATTTTTGTCTTTATTCAATCACTTGGGACTAAAAAAAAAAAAATATTCAATGGGCTCAACATGCCTCTCAGCAAATAGCTTGGGGTGTCTACTTTCCAAAATGGGGTCATTTGGGGGGTTTTGTACTTCCCTGCCATTTTAGCACCTCAAGAAATGAGATAGGCAGTCATAAATTAAAAGCGGTGTAAATTCCAGAAAATGTACTCTAATTGGTAGACGCTATAACTTTTGCGCAAACCAATAAATATACGCTTATTGGCATTTTTTTTACTAAAGACATGTGGCTGAATACATTTTGGCCCAAATGTTTGACTAAAATTGAGTTTATTAGATTTTTTTTTTATAACAAAAAGTAGAAAATCTCTTTTTTTTTCAAAATTTTCGGTCTTTTTCCGTTTATATCGCAAAAAATAAAAATCACAGAGGCAATCAAATACCATCAAAAGAAAGCTCTATTTGTGGGAAGAAAAGGACGCAAATTTCGTTTGGTTACAACATTGCATGACCGCGCAATTACCAGTTAAAGTAGTGCAGTGCGAAATTGAAAAAAGACCTCTGGTCCTTAAGCTGACAATTGGTCCGGGGCTGAAGTGGTTAAAGTGGTTAAGGATGCAATGCTGCCTCCTAAATGCCTGTTTGTGTTTTTATTTCTTTGACAGCTGAACAGAGTTTTTGTTAATAGGAATACTGCAACGCAACCGCTAGCCCCGCGTTTAACTTGTGGTGTGGTCCCATTCACTTGAATGCGCGGCTTTAGTACTGCCTGGCAAACATACCAGTAATAGTAGTCATTAGATCAGCTGGTCTTTCCAGCACCCTGGTGTTCACAACTTTGTAACCACTTGCTGACCGTCCACAGTACATTTAAAAGCAGGCTGCTTTTAAAATTCAACATCTAACAGACGGAGTTCGAAGTGCTGTACTTCACGATATAAACTCACTTTACTGTTAAAAATAAGTGTAAAATGCAAGTCCTGTGGGTGTAACAAGATGTCCGCTTTCCCCCTCAGTGTATCCTTACTGTGGAGGAGTTAGGGGTGTAGCAAGATGGCGGTGACTAAACGTCACTTCTGTTACACATTCTGACAGGTCGTCAAATCTGATGAAACACTTGCAGACACTGCCCCTCTCCCAGTCAGGTGATCTGATCACATGGGTGTGATGTAACTAAGGTCCTCCTCCCTGTTCTCATGACAACCAGATGGCTGTTCCTGCCCTGTGTACATCGCTGTGATTGAGTGGAGACCCACAATGGAAGGAAAGCGGGTGAGAGATGAAATCAATGTATTGCCACCATGAGGGTGAGATGAGTGTGGTGGGGGGCCGGGTACACACATCCTGTACAGTGATCAGGGGAGGGGGAAGGGAAATCTCTGCTATTAGTGATAATCCTACACACTGCCAGAGAGCCATCATTACTGAGCTCCATTGTGGTGTCATCTCTGCTTTACATTCCCTGCAATAATAATAATAATGCTTCCAGTATCATTAAGTCAGGCTTAAGCACTTGCTGCCCAGGACAATTCTGACATCTCTCACATATATGGTAGAATCTGCATTTGTTTTTTTTTTCCCCCTTTTGCTTGAAAATGACTTAGACGCTCCAAAATACACACATAAGCCATTTATTATCAATTAACTGTGTTTACTCTTTTTAAATCATAATGGCAACAGAAACTACCCAAATTACCCTGATCAAAAGTTTACATACCCTGGTGATTTTGGTCTGATAACATGCACACAAGTTGACACAAAGGGGTTTGAATGGCTATTAGCCACTGCAATACTGGGCATTTTCACCCCCTTTCTTCCCAGACCAATTTTTAGCTTTCAGCGCTCTCACAATTTCAATGACAATTGCGCGGTCATGCTACGCTGTACCCAAATTAAATTTTTATAATTTTGTTTGCACAAATAGAGCTTTATTTTGGTGGTATTTATTCACGACTCCGTTTTAAATTTTTTGCGATATAAGCAAAAAAATTTGCGGAAATTTGGAAAAAAAAAATATATATTTTCTTCTTTCTATTTTAAAAGAAATCTAATAAAATCGAATTTTGTCATAAATGTAAGCCAAAATGTATTCTGCTACATGTTTTTAGTAAAAAAAAAAAGTGTATAATAATTGGTTTGTGTCATCACGGACATATGTACGCAAATGACCATGTACAGATGTGTGCAGGTGATCATGGACATGTGTGCAGATAATCATCGGGACATGTGATTTTAGGTGGACATGTGTTTTTATTATTTGGGGACATGTGTGTTTACACTGTTTTACACTAGACTGGTGATCAGTGAGTAAAAAGCTGTAAAAAAACAGCTCAAACTCACTGATCACCAGCCGGCTGCAGCGATCCGCTCTCCTCTCCTCAGCGACGACTTCCGTGCAAGGAGAGGAGAGCCGATTGCCTAGCAACCGGCTGTTTGTTTACATCACATGACGGCCGTGATTGGACACGGCCGTCATGTGATCAGGAGGGCCAATCACAGATGCCTCCTGCCGATCCGAGATGTGTCGTGTCGTGGTGACACGAGCGCATCGAGATCGCGCCGATGCGCGGGCACGCGCGATCCCCCTGTTTCTGAAGGACGTTCAGAAACGTCCAGTCAGAAGTAGAAGCCCCCCCCCCCTCCAGCCGTTTATATGCAGTGGCCGGGTGGGAAGTAGTTAAAGGTAACCATCCTCACCTGTGATCTGTTTGCTTGTAATTAGTGTGTGTGTGTATAAAAGGTCAATGAGTTTCTGGACTCCTGACAGACCCTTGCATCTTTCATCCAGTGCTGCACTGACGTTTTCTGGATTCTGAGTCATCTCTGATATGTTGATCAGCTGGCGTGCCGTCAACACTGCGCATGCGCAGATTGTCGGATGCACTTTATCAGATGATTTGCAAAGCGCGGAGGAAGAATCTAATTGTCAGATTCTGCCTCCCTGTGTCTGCGCATGCTTGACACCATCCTGCAACACATCCACACCCAAATCCACCCAACAATAGTTTTGCACCTGTAACTCCGCCTATGTTGTTGATCAAGTCTCCCGCATGCGCACAGAGAGCGAGGCAGAATCTGACAATTTGATTCTCCCTCTGTGCTTTGCAGATTGTCGGATAATGCCTTAGATGATCTGCGCATGCACAGTGTTGACATCACACCAACTGATCAACATCAGCTGGAGTGACGTTGCGTCCTGCACATGCGCAGACCGTCGGAGGCGTTATCCAACAAACTGCACTATTCGATAGAACACCTGCTCACCTCCCACAGAGTAATACAATGCTCATCAATATCCTCCCAATGACACTGTCAAACCCAGATAAACATCTCCTTAATCCAGGAAAACGCTCTTTCTCCTCTCACGATTTCCTCCACATTTTATATGGGACAAAAAAGCAAGACCATAGTGCTCTCCGTATAAATAACAGGTTTATTGTCCCCCACAATGTAAAACACTTTTTACAAGAACAAAAAACATGTGCTTTTGTGAATACTTGTCGGCCAGCTCATCACTATGACCCCGACTGTGGCGGTGGTGTGATGTCACAGGCTTGGCTCCACCCTCCTGTTGGGCTTCCTTAGTAGGTGGGGAGCTGAGTGTTCCGAGCTCTTCAATAGCCTCACCTGACAAGTTCATTCATTACACCTGAGACATTGCATTCGGCAGCCACAGGAAATTACAGGTTCCCCTGTGTCTTCCAGCCTTGCTGGAAACACTCTACTGCTATTTGCTGGGGACACCGTTAATCCAAATAGAGACTATTCGTTCCCAATTGATCTATCCTAAAACCATACATTTCCTGGTTCCCCACTGTATTGCTTCTCACAAGTAATATTCAAAACCTATACTGAGTGTGATGCATCTTAATCAAAAATATTAATAAAAGTAAACAATATAAAAACAAATATATCAATTCTGCTACTCTTATCAAACCACAATACATCCTAAGGAAAGTACCACTAAAATTAACCATTGCTTATGAAGCAATTCTGATCAAAATCGACATTTACCCTAGGTTCACACCTATGCATGTCTATAGTCCATATAACATGGTTTCCTGTGGTACATGTTTGCAGCCGGTGCATTTTTTGGAAAGGATTGGGGACATTTTTTTTTCCCCCCGTGTTTTAAGCGCAATAGACTTCATTGGAATCACACCAGAAATGTAACTGTTGTGTTTGTGATGCGATTTTTTTGTAATATGTTTTGCATTTTTTTTTCTGTTTAAACACTATATATAGCTTGTTGTTAAGGAGTGGGCCGGGAAGCCGGCCACTGTGTCCTTAACAACCACCACTGAGTCATCAGCTGTTAGAAGGGTTCCCCGCAACAAATTGTGAAATAAACCGCGTGGGGAACCTTCGGGTTTAGTATGGATTCATGGGAACCCCCACACCAAATTTTTATTTATTTAAATTTTTAAATGGCGTGGGGTCCCCCCAAAATCGACACAAGACCCTTATCTGAGCATGCAGTCCTGTCAGGTCAGGAAAGGGAGGGGACGAGCGAGCACCCCCCCTCCTGAACCGTACTAGGCCACATGGCCTCAACATGGGGGGGGGTGTTGATGGGGACAAGGGCCTCTTCCCCCCACAACTCTGGTCAGTGGTTGTGGGGGTCTGTGGGAAGGGGGCTTATCGACATCGTGAAGCCTCCTTTGAGAAAGGGGGGGGGCCCTGAATCCCGCCCCCCCCCATGTGAATGGGTAGGAGGTACCCCTACCCATTCACCCCAAAAAGCAGTGAAGTGTTGGAAAAAAACAAGAGTCTTTGACAAGTCCTTTATTTAAAAAAAAAAGTCGTAGCTCCGTCTTCTTTCTCCGGTACCAATGTCTTCTTCCTCCAGTTGTGTCTTCTCCTTGTGCTGTCTTCTTCCTCGCCGATGCTTACCCGCTAAAAACAAAAAAAAAAAAAACGATCATCTTTGTTGTTTCCTGCTGTCTGCCTTTTGTTATATAGCCATGGGCATGGCCATCCGATGATGTCACCCAAAGAACCCACCCCTTGTGATGACACGTGACGTCACAAGGGGGCGGTTCTCCAGGTGTTTTTTAACATGTTTTATGAGTGCCACAATTCATTTGAACTGGCCTTCCTCCGCTCCAAAAACATGCTAAAGAAGCTTATGAGCCAAGTGCGTTTTGTGTTGCCCGTTTGCACAGAGCAGGTAAGTATGACATGTTTCTTTTTAAAACGTAAAAAGCAAGCCTTTACAATCACATTAATTGAGACAAGTAAACGCTATAGAGGGATAGGCTTTGTTCTTATTTAATTTCTGAGGTTTACAATACTATATTTTAAGTTTACCAATGTATATAGTATAATTTAGTTATTTGTACAGTATTATGTGGAGGATGGCACTGTAATTATTTTAATAATAAAAAATGTCAAACTGATTTAAATTACCCGACAAATACTGTATATATTTGAAATGAAATCATTATTATCATTATTAAATTATTGTTTTGCTGGTTTCTGACAGTCAGTCTGTATCACATCCCTCCAGCCTGTGTCTTGCAATGATAGGGAGGTAAAGCCTCCATCAATCTACATGTATGATCCCGCCCCCCATTTGTGTTTAGCTGGTTAGTGGGCATGTAGGAGGGAGGGAGAGGGCTGCCATTTACCACTGATAGGGATTTGATGTGATAGGGAGAAAATGCTCAGCAGAGAAACTCACTGAAAACTGAGCATGTGCAGAGCTGCCAACACTGTTCTGCAAAATCCCTAGCTGAATTTGGGACATGAACAGGAGGTGGAGATAGAGAGCATGAGGATCAACCAGGTTTTTTGCAGAATAGAGAAAACGAATCTCATAGTGACTGAGTATGAACAGAATGTAATACAGCATTTATTGATAGTTTTTTATGATGTGGGTTGAGTGACACTTTAATATTCAAAATATCACGTTTACCTGATTGAAGAAAAAAAAAAAAAGGATAAATAAAAGCAAGGAAGGAAAAGAAAATTATTGAATTTTAATTTTGTAGCAGATTTGGTTATGTTCAGTGGGACTTTTATTATTTACAAATGGAACAATGACCAAGTCCTGTCGAGTCCATGCCATTGTTGTTGTGATGATTGTGTCTTCTGGTTGTATAAAGGCTGTGACCTGTTTCATAAAGGACAGAAGGTTCTAACCTTTATAATCTAGGAGTTTATCTGGAGGGATATTTCGGGAGGGAGGGGGGGATTAAGAAGATCTGCCTTTAGCTGTGTTGTGTAAAGGAACTTTACAGCATCCTACATGAGCGTTGACTTTTGATAATGGGAAAAAAGCAAGTGGTAAGTGCGTGAATTTCGATTTTCTGTCCTTCTCATTAATTTGGGAGCTTTATACATTGTAAATAAATAATCGACTTTAACTTTATATAACTTTCATTTTTAGTCTTGTCTTGTGGTCTGCACAAAAGTTTTTTTTCAATTGGCATTACTGATGTAGCTGTAACCCTTTGACTGTTTCAGGATAATGTAGAAAAAGTTAATAATTCCATCTCTAAGTTATGTGTATAGAAGTATCAGTTCCTGGATGTATCAGTGGTTGTTGGCACAGTATGATTGCTGGCCAAAATTAGTAGCATGTAGTGTTCGGATTTTGCTGTCAGATTTCTATGGAAATTTTAGAGCTGCAATAGGGAACAGGTGTGTGTTTTTTTTTATTTTTTTTTTTTTTTTTTTAAATTTATTTTTGTTTTTGTTTTTTTTTGTTTGTTTGTTTGTTTGTTTTTATTTATTTTTATTATTTTTTTATATATTTTCACATTTGCAAAAAAGAACATCAACATATTAGAAAAGGAACATTCTGATGCTCGTCACAACATTGCTTCCAAAGATGTGCAGTCAAATAGGAGGGGAGGGGGCAGGCATTCGCCCCCCCGGCATACATGGATGGATTTATAAAGCTAACAGTCCAATGCAATTTGCACAACTTATCTTCATATATATCAATTTTATATTGCCGGAGCGGCTTTTGCAAAGACTACCTCCAATTGGGAACATCTGTTTACATTCGGAAAATGATATCCTCACTCTGATCTCTTACCCATTTGATCCTTCCCTGAAAATCTGCAGGGGCAAATGAAATATTCAGTACTAAATGTGACATTTGTAAAATCATATGTAGGCAAGAATAGTTTTGTTTAATAAAGAATATTAATTGTGTAATGATTTTTCCTTTCCAGGCACCGCCACGTGCCCTTCCGCCAATGCCAAGGTACTGTGAATTTCAACTTTTAAAAATGGATACTAATTGCTGAAAATGGGGTGCTAAATATTTATTTGAAATGCATACATGTTAAAGCATATGTCAAGCTTAGTTTTTGGATAGATTAGAACCCCTGTCAGGTTACAGCAAGTGAGCAGAATCTCCAACATCAACAAAGACAGAATTAAAAATGCTTTTTATTGTAGGGTAGTAGAAGGCTAAAACCCTTCCATTTCTGTCTGTGTCCCTATTGTAGATTTCCTCTCACTTCCTGTCTGGGAAAACTTTTGTGAAAGTGAGTGAAAATCTTTTTAATGGGGCCCTGGATAGCAGTAAAACCAGGCCGGGTTTTTGTTCTTGTTTACATATAAAATATATATTCCAGATATAGGTGGCTATAATCATTTTACATTTAGTGAAAACATTTAGTGAAAAACGGTACATTCTGCATATAGTCTTTATAATATTCATACAGCCTATATTTAACTATGTTTTTAATGAATCTATGCAATGCAAAACTGGTTTAATGTGTATTTATTATTTGCTTGCTCCTGTGATTTAAGTATGCCAGGTTCAGTTTTTGTAATAAAAATAAAGTATAGTGCATGTAAAATTCAAAGAAAGATGGCTGCAAATGTACCAGCCCCCGCAAAGAATCTTCCGATACACTCCTCTCTGTAGAGAAATGGCTTCAGCCAATGGCCAAAATTTACCCCAGTGATTTGTTAGTTCTTTTTTTATTCTTATTCTTTTTATTATTATTATTAATAATAATAATAATATTTTATTATATATATTTTTTCCATCTTGCATTTGAATAATTTTTTTTTATTTTCCTGTTTTTCATGTAATCACACGGAAATCTTAATTTATTGCCAAAGCACATTTCAGGGTAAGTTTTTAAAGTACTTCTACATTCCAGATCTCAAACAGTTTGTTTGTTATCATTTGTAAAGAATTGTAAAAGTCATGATTTTGTTGCACACAATGTAATGGTTTATTCCCGGTGAAGGGCAGCACACCAAAATAATATTGCTATGATGTTTATGGAAAAGGAAATGACCAAATCAGCTAAGATCTCTTTTTGATGGATAAAAAGATTGGTGCAGCTGGCTGACTCTAAGGCCTGGTTCACACTATTCAGATGCGACTTGAGTCAGGGGTTGATTTACTAAAACTAGAGAGTACAAAATCTGGTGCATTTGTGCATGGTAGACAATCGGTTTCTAACTTCAGCTTGTTCCGTTAAGCTTTGACAAAAAAAAAAAAATGGAAGCTAATTGGTTTCTATGCAGAGCTGCACCAGATTTTGCACGCTCTAGTTTTAGTAAATAAACCCCACAGAGTCCCATGACACGGGAAATCACATTGTTTTCAACGGTGTCCATCCACGTCAATGCGACTCAGCACAGAGAGCAATTTTGGAAAAGGTTCCTGTACTACTTTGGAGTGATTCCAGTGCGATTTTATTTTTTTTTTGGCCCCATAGACTATACAAGCCTTATTAAAGTTGCATCCAAGTAGCACTAAATAATCGCAAGTCTGATAAATTGTATTGCAGCAGTGCGAACCTAGCCTAATACTGTAGCTCCTGGTATTCAGTTGTTTGTTAAAAATTGAAAGAATCTCCTCCCTATTTTTATTTAAAGAAGAAATCCATTCAGGGTAAAAGTTACCAACAAACTTGCCTATTTTCAGGTATGGGTATGTCCAGACCCATCCTTGAGCCAGCACGTGCACAGATTTGGAGACTTAAAAGACAGTGGGGTTGATTTAAGGTAAATATGCCGTACACTTTGCAATGGAATTTTCCTTTTTAGCTTAGTGAACATGGTGAAAATTCACTTTGCAAAGAATACCAAATTGCGTGCAAAGGAAAAAAATATATATAATATATATTTTTGCTTGTACATAATTTGAATGATAAAAGTCAGCAGAGCTTCACCTCAAGGGAACATTTCCTCCATTCCTTGCAAAGTGAACAGCTTATTTTTCTTTTTAGTAAATCAAATCCATTAAAAGCAGGATAGCTGGTCTGCTCAGACAGGGATTATATAAGAACTTTTCTTTATCATGCAAATAAGTATATTGCTTACAGTATTTCATCTTAACTATATTTATATTTTCTTGCAGATGAAATTCCCATTGGTCGCCCAAAAAAGAAAAAGTCAAAGACAAGCAGTACACTGGGTAAGACATTAATAATTGTATTCTTTTATAACACATTAGTTCTTATAAAAAGGACATATACTCAATTTGCAGAAATGAGAAATGTAACTCGCCTCAGGATAGTAAATCTAAGAACTTATCCAGATTGCTCTTTATATGCTATTGGGTTATTTTTAAAGACAAGGCAGAACAAGGTAAACTTAATTTTTTAGGATTCCCCAGCAAGGAGGGGGCAGGGCAGATAGAGGTCACCAGCTCTCTTGACATTTTTGCCCATTCTTCTTATCACAATAGCTCAAACTCTTTCAGATTGGATGGAGAGCGTCTGTGAACAGCAATTTTCAAAACTTGCCACAGATTCTCACTTGGATTTAGGTCTGGACTTTGACTGGGCCATTCTAACACATGAATATGCTTTGATCTAAACCATTCCATTGTAGCTCTGCTGTATGTTTAGGGTTGTTGTCCTGCTGGAAGGTGAACCTCCGCCCCAGTCTGAAGTCTCTTGCAGACTCTAATGCCGCGTACACAGGACCGGACTTTCCGGCAGACTAGGTCCGACGGAGTTCTGACGGACTTCCGAACGAACAGACTTGTCCACACACGAACGGACTAAGTCCGTTCGAAAGTCTGTTCATTTTGAACGTGATGACTTAAAACGGGACTAAAAAGAAGTTCAGTAGACAATAGCTGCCCTTGCGTCGTATTTGTGTGTTGGACCAGCATACAGACAAACGGTTTTACCGATGGGTATTGAGTCCGCCGGACAGATTTAAAATATGTTCTATTTCTAGGTCTGTCTGAGTTTTTTTTTTTTTTTTTTTTTTTATAAAAACGATCGGATTATCCCACACACGATCGGAATTTCCGACTGACTGATCCTGTCGGACCTAGTCTGCCCGAAAGTCCGGTCGTGTGTATGCGGCATTACAGGTTTTCGTCTAAGATTGCCCTGCATTTGGCTCTATCCATCTTTCCATCAACTCTGGCCAGCTTCCCTGTCCCTGCTGAAGAAAAGCATCCCCACAACATGATGCTGCCACCACCATGTTTTACGGTGGGGATGGTGTGTTCAGGGTGATGTGCAGTGTTATTTTTCTATCACACATAGTGTTTTTGCTTTTAGGCCAAAAAGTTAAATTTTTGTCTCATCTGACCAGAGTACCTTATTCCACATGTTTGCTGTGTCCCCCACATGGCTTCACGCAAACTGCAAACAGGACTTGTTATGACTTTATGCCACTCTTCCATAAAGGCCAGATTTAGGGAGTGCATGACTGATTGGATTGAACAGTGCTCCATGAGATGTTCAAAGCTTGTGATATTCTTTTTAGAACCTAACCCTGCTTTAAACTTCTCCACAACTTTATCTCTGACCTGGTCTGGTGGGTTCCTTGGCCTTCATGGTGCTGTTTGTTCACTAAGGTTCTCTAACAAACCTCTGAGGGCTTCACAGAACAGCTGTATTTATACTGAGATCAAATTACACACAGGTGGACTCTATTGGACTAATTGGGTGACTTCTGAAGGCAATTGGTTCCACTAGATTTTAGTTAGGGGTCTCAGAGTAAAGTAGGCTGAATACAAATACACACCACTCTTTTCAGATATTTATTTGTCAAAAAAAAAAAGGTTGATTTATCATTTTCCTTCCACTTCACAATTATGTGCCAAATTTAAGTTTTTGGTTGTAACATTAAAATGACATGACAACGTGACATGTGGAAAATGTCAAGGGGTATGAATGCTTTTTCAAGGCACTGTAAATAATATCATGTGAATACCTGTTTGAAAGTAAAAAAAAAGAAAAACATCATAGGTATAAAACGTTTGATTTTGACATTTTGAATATCTGTACAATTTTTAGCATTGGTTGCTCAGGACTTTTGCAATGTGGTTGGAAACATTGATGACTACTCCTGCATGACTTTGCCCTTCCCAGCTTTGTATGGAAAATTTACTTTTACATACTGATTTTTATATATATATATATATATATATATATATATAATTTTTTTTTTTCCTTTTTGCAGACGAGGCTGTACAAGACACAGATTTAAGGCCCTCTGAACCCCTTACACCTGAAAGGCGAAGGAAGAAAAAGAAGAAACTGATAGGTTTGTTTCTTGGACAATTGCTTAATCGTTTCTACTTCTATTATGAAAACATTCATAGCCAAGGAAAAAATTTAATTTTGAACTTTAGGCAGATTTAAAAGCACCAATTCATACAGTTGTCAATTACATAAAAAATTTTATTATATTTTGTGCTCCCTTTTTTTTTTTTTTTGTCCAGCCACAGGCTGGGGGCAGGGAGGAGACAATGTTCTCGTGCTTTACTGTAACAGACAAAAGTCAGGTAACCAACCTGGTTGTGCTATCTAGTGGGGTTTATAAAATCTCTGCACTGTGTGAATAAAGTTAGAATTCCTTTGCCAGGTGTATGAGTGGATTTGTCTAATGTATTTGCCTGCGTGGAGTTCGTATAAAGGACTGATAGTAGGTAAACACTGGCAGGGTGAAGCACAGCTGCTTATTCCTATGCGGGGTGCCTGTACTTTTATCTAGTAACTGGAGTTTTTCAGTCTAGGTTACATTGACTCTCCTCACAAAAAAAAAAAAAAAATTGTCAAAAATGTGCCTCCTGCCAAAAAAGACTTTTCATAACCACCTCAGAATGTTCTAAATGCAACATTTTAGGGAGTGTCGGATTTTTGTCCTCTCGCTCTACGCTTTGATAGCCTCCACCAGCCCCCAGATCACTAGTATTTCACATTACATTAGTAATGTAGGGTCTTGTGGGAGGAACCATAGCACACCGGTGCCCCAGAAAAGCAACACAGAAGTGTTTTATTCAGAAGAGTCTTCAAACAATGATATCTTTGCAGTACAGACGTGATTGGCGGCCTGGGTGGGGCAAATATCTTATCGGGCTTAGGTAAGTATAAGGTGGGACTGAGGGGCTCCTCTTACACAGAAGTTTTTTTTACCTTTAATGCAGAGAATGCATTAAGTTAAAACCTTCACCCTTTAGAACCACTTTAAGCAATGGAGTTGCTTTACATTCTGTAGCCAAGTGTCCATACGGTATTGTTCTATTTTGTATTCCAAAGAAGGAATAAGGGTCCACCTAGATTAGTCTATAGTAATAAGGGTGGACCTTCCTTCTGGATCTTGCCATTGGAGTACACAATTAAATATGATAATACTAGCTGAGCTCTGAATGATACATTTTAGGGATTTGATTCCTAAAAGTAGACTTACAATTTACATGAAAATAGCCCAGCTGTTTGTGACCCCTCTGAGTATGCATAAAGAGGTCCTTCGTCCCATGGACTAACTTGAAAAAAACAAAAGAAAGCCATTACAAATGTTATTTTTTTTCATTTCTAAATGTATGACGAAAAAGTTTTTTTCTTTTTCAGATGCTGAAACTACATTTACCAATCAAACTCTTATCAGCTCATCAATCGTGGAGAATGGCAATGGCACGGATTATCCGCTTTCAGAGGAAGTTGTTCGTAAACCTCGCCGGAGAGCAAAGTGAGTGTATCATTGATGGTGTAATGCCTTGTCTTTAATATGGAAGCAGTTGTCTTCTGTGTTACTTGAATCAGCCTGTCGTTGACCGTGAAGTTAAAAAAAAAAAAAAAAAAAAAAAGCTATGAGCCTTGGAATCCAATCCACAGTAAAGTTGCTAAATAATATTTTTCCTTCCTTTTCTGCATTAGAAAAACACGACCTGCAGAACAGGGATATCCTAATGATATGGGTGTAGAAGATGAAGATATCATTGCTGACGGCCAAGCAAAAATTCCAGCACACCATCCTGCATTCATTGTACCCTCCCTGACAAGCCAACCTGTGGGCAAACTTTTTGTGGAAAAGAATAGTAAGTAACCAAGCCAAAACAAAAGCTAAGTAATCAGCACTTTAGACTTACAGTTCAGTTATCCCCAGATAAAAAGACCTGTGCAATTCGTTTTGGTCCCAATACGAATTCGATATTTGACAATATCAATATACATTATGCAAAAATTCTTTAAAAATAAATAAATAACGTGGGCCCCCCCCCCCCCCTCAATCCATACCAGGGTCACACCCTTCGGGTCTGGTATGGATTTTAAGGGGAACTCCATGAAAAAAAATTAAATAGCAGACCCTTATCCGAGCATGCAGCCTGGCAGGCCAGAAAAGGGTAGGGACATGTGAACGCCCCCCCCCCTACTGAACCATACTAGGCCACATGCCTTCAATGTGGGGAGGGTGCTTTGGGGTTCCATGTTGATGGGGACAAGGACCTCTTCCCCACAACCCTGGCTGGTGGTTGTGGGGGTCTGCGGGTGGTGGGACTTACTGGAATCTGGAAGCCCCCTTTAAGGGTGACCCCCGCCCCTATGTGACATCATCGGCCAGGGGCATGCTGGGTCAGCGACATTACAAGTGGGTAGGGCCACCGGGTGATGTCACTTGGTGGCCCCGCCTCTAAGTTATTTAAGAGCTGGCAGACTGCAGGAGTCTTCGTAGAGACCTGGAATAGAGCCTCCCTATTTACTTTACAGGTTTTTCTAATTCTCCTCCCCAGCGATCCGCTCTCAACTTCCACACTGCCTTCTCCTGACCCAGCTCTCGCTCCTCTTCCTTTCACTCCTGTTGGAGGGAGATCTATCCGGGTTATTTGTCGGTACCCTCGTGTCCAACTCGCCGTCGTCCGAGTACCCCGGGAACGTTAAGCGATCCGCATCTACCTCTTCTCCCAGGGGTGCGACCAACCCAGTACCCCGGGAACGTAAAGCGCACACCCCTAGAAAGTATCACTCAGGGGGACCTCCCACTCCTCCCTCTTTGCAGTCCGCAGTTAATTCTCTGGCATAGGCCCCCAGTATGGAAGGACTTTTTACGGTGACAAAGGCTCTAGGTATCCTTTCGGGCTATGTCCCTCTGAGGGGTTAAGAGGGGGTGAGAGGGGGTGGCTAGGAGAGTGCCTGTTAGGTATGGTTATGCTGGGACAGTTTTACACGCACAGGGACCTTGGAGGGAAAGATTGAATATCAAAAAAAAAGAACAGGGTATACAGCCCAAGATTACCGAGAGAGTGGGCATCGGTAATCCCCCCCTTTTTTTAGAGGGGATGGGCTCCTCCCCTAGTGGTAAGTCAGGTGATAGCCTGTAGCGTTATGATCTAGTGCCCTAAGGCTCCTTGCTCTGTTGATTAAGCATGAAAAAATAAGTACAGTACACTATCACGACCAAACTCCTTCAGAAATTGTGGTCCCGGTTATTCCTCGTTAGTAACAATATACCAATCCTTACAAAACACTTAAGGAGACCGTTGTTCAATCCGAGTATAAATCCCTATGCGAGTTTATGCAGAATGGAAATGCAGCGGACCCCCTACTTCAAAACATGAAATCAAAAACATAGAGAAAAGGTCGGCTGGTAGCTGCAGTGATAACAATTTGCTTTAAAAGTCTTGTAAATAATACATCCATCCAAACCTTAAATCTGCTAGTCCAATTTAACACGGAGATTCCAGGTCCCGAGTCGTCCTTAGAAAGATATAAGCTGGCAGAAGGTATAGATAGATACTTGCTTACCTTTCGCCGTTGATTTGAGCTCACCCCTCTCAGAAGGGTTAGTAGTATGGGGAGGGGGGGGGGGAGGGGGGGGGTACTCACGGTCCGGGGGGCCCCATCAAACCCCGGATCGTACTAGGCATCGCTCGAGCTCAGTCCTGGCGCTCAGAGGCACACGGCGCATACCTTCCATGGGTTTTTTCGATTTTATTTATTTATTTATTTTTTTAACCACTGGGCACTTAAACCCCCTTCCTAAACAGACCAATTCTCAGCTTTCGGTGCTCTCACACTTTGAATGACAATTACTCAGTCATGCAACACTGTACCCAAATTAATTTTTTGTCCTTTTTTTCACACAAATAGAGCTTTCTTTTGGTGGTATTTAATCACCGGTAGTTTTTTTTTATATTTTGCGCTATAAATCAAAAAATACTGAAAATTAGGTAAAAAAAAAAGATTCTTTTGTTTCTATTAAAATATATTGCAGAGTATTGGCGGAGTACTGTCACAGAGCAGCGCTGTGGGCACTACACATCCAGCCCACAGCGCTGTTGCAGTCTCTTCCCCTCTCACTGTACCGATCGGTACAGAGAGGGGAGGGAGGAACCGGTGTCATGACGTGACGCCGGTTTGTTTACATGTGATCGCTCCGTCATTTTTTTTGTGAATGAGTAGGGGTACTATGTACCCCTACTCATTCACATAGGGAGGTGTCCAGATTGCGATAAGTGCGCACAGACCCCCACAACCACCAGCCAGGGTTGTGGGGAAGAGGCCCTTGTCCCTATCAACATGGGGACCAGATCCTTTGGGGGGAAAGCCCCCCCCCCCAACCCAAATCAACCCCCATGTTAAGTGTATGTGGCCTGGTATGGTTCAGAAGGGGGGGCACTTGCTCGTCCTCCACCCTTTCCTGGCCTGCCAGGCTGCATGCTCAGATAAGGGTCTGGTACAGATTCGGGGTGAACCCCACACTTTTTTATTTTGGCGTGGAGTTCCCCTTTAAATCCATACCAGACCCAAAGGTGTTTTTTTTTTGTTTACAATCAGCTGACAGCTAATAAATTGTCTGTTAATGACGCAGCAGCTGGCTTCCTGGCCCGCTCCTTGCCAACCAGCTATTGGAGGGGGGGGGGGACCCCCAAGCTGCATTAGAGCAATACCGCATGTGATACCACCAAACCCTGGTGATAAATATTGCATCTTTTTTTACTTTCTGTTACGTTTGTGAGTTGGACTTGATTTTGTTATTTGTTATTAAAGCTGGTTTTGTTATTTTACTCTAGGAAAATTTCTAGCTGCTGACAGAACTGGTATTGTCAAAACCACAGAACAAGTTGACGATTTTCTGGATGTTAAGACAACATGGACCAGCATGGACGTTTCTCTTACTGTACATCGTGCCTTCAGGTGAAGTCACCAGTGCTGTGTTTAAACATGAATGCCAGTCAAATGAAGATTGTTGAATTTAAAAACCATTGCAATTTTACTATTTTTTTTTTTTTGGCAATGTGAGACAATCTAATCTACAGCTCTGTAGTATATGACAGTTTCTATGGAGTTTATTATTAGTCTATGAAGTATGAATATTTTTTGCTCAAGACCTGCTCAGTAGAAACAGAATTTAAAGCTGAACTGTGAACTCCAGACAGTACCACTTCCCTCCGCACTGTAAGGGTTAAAGGCCAATTGGGTCTATCGTGTAAGAAATTAGGTGAACTGCTTACATTATTTCGTGCTCCTCCTTAACGTACGACCAGGTAGAGCCACTTCTCTTTGCCGCTCAACTGGTCACAGGTTCTCTTACATCACCATAAATAGTGCAGGAACATTGAAGGCTCTTCTGCATACCAGGAGTGTCAGAGAGGAAGGCGCTGGCTGCTAGGGGGTGACATACTAGGTACGTATCGCTGCTTATTTGTAACCCCCTAATCCAAACAAGCCACTACCCTTGCGATGCAGGGTTAATTTTTTACAGTTGACTGAACTTCATATGTAAACATTTTTCACATTAGTAATGGCATGAAGGCTGACTATGCCCATGACAATCTGACTGGTACAATCTTCTTAAATCTACCAACAGATATGTAGCACAAGGGCCTGCCTGATTGGATACAGACTGAATAGATTGTTTAGGTAGGTTCTTACATTAAATTGTTATGGTAAATCCTAAAGAGGGTTGTACAATCACATTGTAGTATGTATAGCCAGCTTAATAGGTGTGGTGATACTGTAGAAAGTACAGATATTTTATAAAAATATTTGTAGCATTTCTAAAATAACATAAAATGGATATGTTTTGCTCTGCAATATTTCAACACAAATAATCCTTATTGGGGTGCTTCTTTTGAATACAAGATTTTGCAATGCAATGTCCTTTCTTTAACTGAAGTATGAATTTGAATGATTTTAATTTTCTTATTACAGGGTGATCGGACTTTTCTGCAGTGGATTCCTTGCTGGTTACACAGTATGGAATATTGTTTTCATTTATGTACTTTCTGGTAGCCAGCTAACTACTCTTCCCAAGCTTCTGGAAATCTACAAAGACTTGGCATATCCATCCCAGAGCTTGCTGTATTGTTTGTTGGCCCTCAGCGCAGTTTCTGCCTTTGACAGGTGATTTTTCAATGATTCCTTTTTGCTGTGTGTCATATGTTTGCTGTGTGCATGTGAAATGGCACCCCCAGGACTGATAGAGAATTAAAGTGTTACTTTACCCCCAACAGTAGAATCAGTCTGTATATGCAGTAATTGTTATACTCCCCATGGAACCTAAAGGGTTAATCCCCTGTATTGTATAAAAAGGCTGTTTGATTCTGTCGTCTGTGATCATCCCCTTCTCCCACAGTCCCCAATCTATCTGCTGATAGAACAGAGCCTTGGGGGTAATCTGCACATGCTCAGTTTTGTGTGTATTGCTGAAGAGTTTTCTTTTCTTGGGAGAGCGCATGTTATCAGCACAGAGCCAATCAGCACTGTCCATACAGAGGGTCAGGGGTCCTGCAGCCTCATAGGACAATCAGGGGAGAATGAAAACTCCTCCTACAAGCTTTAACCAGTTGTCTGCTGGACACTGATGAAAGTCACAAGACTGCTCTCATTGCTGATGAGAAAAGGTATTTAGCAGTTTATATTTACTAAAATAATTGCATCTCCATGTTCTGTGTACTGTGGGAGACCAGATATAGTGAATGCAGGGTCCTGGGTTTAGTAACACTCTAAATGAAAGTGGGTTTGTTCTGAGCATTATATCCTGTGGTGTACCCGACAGAGAGCTGGAGCTGAGCACACATTGGCCACACTGAACCTGCTTTTGTTATTTTCACTCTGCAAGTCCCTTTTTGTATTACGAGTATTTGATTATGAGCTTACACCAAAGCTAGTCACTTCATCTGTTGCTTAGTTGTGGAGTGTGTGTGTGTGTGTGTGTGTGTGTCTGTGTCTGTGTCTGTGTATATGATAACTATGTACAGTTCTCTAAATGTATTTATATTTGTTACCAGGATTGATCTGGCCAGTATATCAAATGCATTCCGTGGTCTTATTGCATTGGATCCTTCAGCTGTGGCATCATTCTGTAAGTAGATAAGTGTGGATAATTCTACAAACAGCCATAAATGCACTACTTGGCAATATTTACTTAGTGATTTATATATATATATATATATTTTTTTTTTTTTTAATTATTATTATTATTATTATTCAGGACTTATCCAAGTCCCTCTGCCATCTTATTACAAAATGAGTCCAACGTTTCTACAATATATCATGCAAAGTTTATGTTTATTACCCATGTATGCAACCATCTGCAGTCAGCCTGGACATTGTAAAGCTGGCCATACATTATACAATTTTCTCTTTGAATTTCCATTTAGACTTACCTTCAACTATACAGTATAGTTCGATTTTTATTTAACTTGCAGAAAGGTTATTTGCTATGTAATCTATGCTTGGAATAGTTTTTGACATGGTGTTATTTTTTATCTGTAATGGCTATATGGTCTGTTAAAGCTGGCCTCACATCTACTGCCCCATTTACAGTGCTTCTTGATTTTTTTGTTAGGTAAAAGCCTTTAATTTTGGTTCTGTTAAAAGCCTAAGGGTAAACAGTACTGCTAACTAAATTAAACTAGGTTCAACTGCCTTCTTGGCCCTCTCCATCCCATAAACACCTGCTGACCTGAGGTCAGATAGTAATTTTTCTCTACAACCATCGTGTAGCCTTCTCCTTGGTGTATTGCAAGTCTTCTCCATTACAGTCTAAAAACAGTTGGCCATACAGTGGAGCTCTATACGGGGTGGGGTGCAGCTTAGTTAGCACCAACTGAGTTAAAGTACTGTTACAAATGCAGTGTTAAGTAGCAGCACATTTCCATGCCTACCCAGTGGATGGAATTTTTGCTAAATAGCATTAACAGTAAGAGCACACAAGAGGAGTTTAACATTAGCAAAGATAAACATTTTTCTTAAAAGGTACTTTTGTTTGTTTAGATCATTCTGTCCCTAAAGCACGCTAGTAAGACTAGGGCTTGATTTAAACTTCTGAAATAAGAAATTTCTGTTTTGCCACTTACTGTCCATAGATGGATCAAAATATTGATTGGTTCAGCAGGGACCGGCCAAATTTTGATCCATCCGTGGCTGTCCCTTTTCAACAGAAGTGGATGCTTAGATCAGCTTCTGTCAAACGGGAATATTATAAAAAAAAATTTGTCCGATGCTTGTGTGGATGTAGGAAATAGTTATTTTTTTTTTTTTTGTCATCAAGCCTGTTGGCTGGTCGAAAAAAATTCATGGAGAGATTTTGATTTGGATATCCAATGATTGCTGGCTTGAGCCTCTTTGATTTTGCAAGAAAAGAAACCCCTAATGCCGCATATACGTGCATGTGATGTGATGTGGTGATGTAAGAAACAACCTCAGCCAGGGCTCCCACCAGGCCAAGCCCTCAACGTGTTTCGCTCCGCCCCCAGAGCTTAATCCTGGGGATGGAGAACCCATTAGCGTGGGGGAGTATAAAAGCATTATCGGTAATCATCCTTAGTTTTGCACCCACCCACTGGAGCTGTGTATGTGCTCAAGCAGGGCTGAAGTCCTATTGATAGCGTACACCAGCCACTGGGAATTAGAGGATGAATTACTCCCAGGGGAAGACTAACAGCTTGCCTTTCACCAAATATGGCATGCGTTCAAGTACCCACATCTTTTGGGTTGTTACTGTGATGTGGGGCCCAGAGCCAAAGAGGAATCATTAACAATACAGAGTAAGATTGCTGCCCTTCCTACTGGATGCTGCCGCTGATTTAGTACATTGGTTTGTGAATACTGATATATAATTTATATTGTATATAGATTGTTGCAGCATGTGGTGGTTTGAGGACAACTGACAGTCAGGGCCGCTGTTAGAAATGATGGGGCCCCGTACAGCCTACCTGACGGGGCCCCCTTCGACTGCGCCCTTGACCCCACCCCTGTCCCCACCCCTAACCCCGGCTTAAAACAAAAGGCAGGTTTGTTGCCGTTTACACATGCGTGTGGGGCCAACATGTCCGTTCGCAATTGCACATAAGCACAAAGAAGCTGAAGCAGTTTACATTTCTTTTTAATTTTATTTTGTTGAAAAAATTACATTGTATCTTTCATTTTTTTTTTGCTTTCACAAGGGATGAATAACATCCCTCGTGATAGCAGGCCCATGACAGGTCCTCTTTATGGAGAGATCTGGGGTCTTTTAGACCACATATCTGTCCTCCAAAGCATGTGATCAAACCAATATTGATTTGATCCGATGCTTTTTCAATGGCTTGTTTCCTCCCACTGGCATCACACTGGTTCCGTCAGGTAAAATGCAGCTCCACTGCACATGTTTACTGCTCCCCCAACTGAAGTGTAAAGTAGCAGCTCATCAGCATTACAATCATCATCACAGGCAACACAGTAAGCAGGGGCTCTATCATGGCTGTTTGCTGACTTTGTTAACTTATGGCTGTACTGTATATAACAGACTGTAACACAGCACAGCCATAACAAAGTCAGCAGCCATGAGACAAAGAGTCATGATAAAGCCCCTACTTACTGTGCTGCCTGTGAAGACTATTGTAATGCTAATGATAACCTGCTGTGTTGTGAGTTCTATTTTAAGGACACAGTGAGGATTCTATGCTTTATTCTTCACTCACTGTGTCCATTGCAGCCACGCTCGCCTTCCTGTTCCGTCAGCCTCCTTGCATCTCAGCACCTGAGAACAGTGGGCGCCGGGAGGAGAATCCTAGTATCACTCCGCCGGCCTGGACTAATTGAGTAGCGGTCGGGCTGGGTATACATCCGCTCCCGAAAATGAAGAAATAGTCCCTCCTCTGTGCGCACCTGGGCCCCTCTGTTGACCTGATGGGGCCCAGGAAAATGGTATAACCCCGCTCCATAAAACAAGTAGGAGCGGGGGAGAAGTTTACCAAGCTCGATTTTTATTTTTTTTATTTAAGGCAGCAATGAGCTGTAATGCTGGCCGGGCCCCTCTATGCAGCTGATAGGGCCGGTGCATTGCCATAGAATGAGATTTGCCGTGGAATGAGATGCTCCGCCTCCATCACATCCTATTGGCTTACACTGGTCACGTGACCTATTTAACCGTGTGATGGAGGCGGAGCATCTCATCCGACGGCAAATCTCATCCTGCTGTTAATCTCTAGCAGCTCAGCAGCACATGATGTGTTCAGGGAAACACTGTGATGCAAGATCTGTGTGTGTAAATAAAGAAAGCACTTTAGAAGGGGAGGGGAGTATGTTATAGTAAAACAAAATCAGTGTGCATATGACATAACAGGGGCGCAGCCGACCCTTGCGGCCCCAAGCTCCTGGTGTCCTGTCAAATAATGTCCCAGACAGCTGTGACAGAGACTGATGTGAGACTGATGTTTGCTCCGTGCAGCTCCAGCTATCACAGGGAGGAGATCCTCTCCCTGTGATAGCCAAAGTGAGACTGATGTTCGCGTCGAGATACACTCCGCTCCCCTCTCCTGGACTGACATGGAGACGAGTGAGGGAAAGATGGCCCCCACCCAACTCCATGACACTGCAGGGCGGAAGCGACCTCAAAACGTCACTTACGCCCATAGCTCTTAAAGGGCCATTTTATTTTTTTAAATGACAACATTTTTTTTTTTTTTATATTGCATTTTAGTGTAAATATGAGATCTGAGGTCTTTTTGACCCCCAGATCTCATATGAGGTCCTGTCATGCTTTTTTTCTATTACAAGGGATATTTACCTTCCTTGTAATAGGAATAAAAGTGACACATTTTTTTTTTTTAAAACAGTGTAAAAATAAAAGGTAAAATAAATAAGAAAAAAAAAAAATACAAATTTTAAACGCGCCCCGTCCCGCCAAGCTTGCATGCAGAAGCGAACGCATACGCAAGTAGCGCCCGTATATGAAAACAGTGTTCAAACCACACATGTGAGGTATCGCCGCGATCGGTAGAGCGAGAGCAATAATTCTAGCCCTAGAACTCCTCTCTAACGTAAAACATGCAACCGGTAGAATTTTGCCTATGGAGATTTTTAAGGGTAAAAGTTTGTCGCCATTCCACGAGCGGGTGCAATTTTGAAGTGCGACATGTTGGGTATCAATTTACTTGGCGTAACATTATCTTTCACAATATAAAAACAATTGGGCTAACTTTACTGTTGCCTTATTTTTTAATTCAAAAAAGTGTATTTTTAAAAAAAAGTGTGCTTGTAAGACCGCTGCGCAAAGACGGTCCGACAGAAAGTATTGCAACGACCGCCATTTTATTCTCTAGGATGTTAGAAAAAAAATGTATAATGTTTGGGGGTTCTAAGTAATTTTTTAGCAAAAATAAATGTTTTAACTTGTAAACAACACATCTAAACACAACACATCTAAAAAAGAGGCCTGGTCCTTAAGTGGTTAACACTTACCTCCTAGATTACCAGTAGCTGATATTCATGGTAAGTCACTATAATATATAACAGCAACTCCTCTGCCAAAGGCAAACAAATAACTGGTGTGGTTTTCCTTTCAGCCTGGGTACTTACTGCACCTCTCCCGACATGGGGTCTCCTCGCACAGTGGATAGCCCCTCCCCCTTCACTCTAATGGCCCACGCCCATCATCTGACTTTTTCCTCCAGACAATTTCAGCCTCCCGACATGACATCTGTCTCTCTGTAGCTGAGAACTCAGGTGAGAGGTCTGCTGTGATGATAGGACAGTCAAAACTAGAAGCGGCGGGCCTCCCCATAAGTTGGGGAACTTATACAACAACTCATTGGTTGGGGTCCGCCACCCGGGGCCCCCTACATATGTATGGGCTGTTCCCTTCCCTGATGTTGGACACTTAATGGGGGCACCAGACCGATTTGCCTCCCGGCCCAGTCTGCTCCATAAGACTGGCGCTACAATAAAAGTGTAGCGCAAGCTGGCGGGGACTCTTTTCGTGCTGCCCTTCTTGCAAAGTGCCGCCCTAGGCCTGGGCCTTGTTGGCCTAGGCTAAGATACAGCGTTGCCTCTACTATCACAGGAGTGAGCTCTTTCTCTGATTCAAACCCCCCTCACATGCTCTTACTCTCCCCGTTTGAGAACTCTCCTGTGATTTAGGATGTGAACAGTAACAGCTGGGAGTATCAGTCTTAGCAACTCCCTAGCAACAAGGCAGAATGGGATAATGCCATCTCTGTAATTTTTTCAGTCAGGCTTCAGAAGGTATGTAAATGGCCTACTACACCTAAAACAAGGGCATTATTCAACATTAGAGCTGCACCGTTTGTATTTATCTACCGACACCACCTAAATGCATAGGCAGATTTTTTGTAAAGGTGAACCAGACCTTTAAGTCAGCCAATAAAGGGTGTCGCATTCTATCTTTATGGGCTCATTCAGGCTTCATTTTCGTTCAGATCGTGCTTCAGACAGCAATAGACAGGCAGTGATAGAGTGTTGTATTGCCTCCTCTCTGCATGATTATCCCCCCAATTGACCAGATAACTGAGCATGTTGTGTGCGGTTACGGGGTGGTTGCCCAGTGGCCCCATTCACTTGAGCGTGACTAGCGATATACTTCCTGCCATGACATGTGTACTCCCCCTGACTGCCACCTCAGCAAAAAAAGGAGGAGGAGCGGTTGAAGAGTGGTAAAAATGTGGCTCAACCGCGGGGGTTTTTACCGGAGCTCAGTCGCTAGTTTAAATGAGACCTTAGGCTCAATCCATCGTTGTTCTGGCAGCAGCTAGCTGCCATAACCCCGGTATTCTCTTGTTTGGCCGGCGGTCCGGTTTCCGATAATAGTGGTCTCTGTGGATTCGGCACGATATCACTTTCATCGGTGGCGGGAGAGGGCCCCCCCTCCCACCGCGCTATGGTGCCCTCCGCCGATTACCGGTGCCCTCCGCTGCTTACAGGAGCTGTCGGCAGCGGCGGAGGCGATCGGATCTTCACCCTTGCTGGGCATAGAGAAGAGTGGCCCCCATCCATCTCCATAACAATGAAGGGCGGAAGCGTCATCAAAATGTCACTTCCGCCCATAGCTCTTAAAGGGCCATTTTATTATTACATTTTTTTAAATGACCAATTTTTTTTTTTTTTTTTTTATTGCATTTTACTGTAAATATGAGATTTGAGGTCTTTTTGACCCCAGATCTCATATTTAAGAGGTCCTGTCATGCCTCTTTTATATTACAGGGGATGTTTACATTCCTTGTAATAGGAATAAAAGTGACACAATTTTTATTTATTTTTAAAACCGTGTAAAAATAAAAAATAAAAGGTAAAATAAAAAAATTTGTAACCATGCCCCGTCCTGACAAGCTAGCGTGCAGAAGTGAACGCATATGTGAGTAGCGCCCGCATATGAAAACGGTGTTCAAACCACACATGTGAGGTATCGCCGCGATCAGTAGAGTGAGAGCAATATTTCCAGCCCTAGACCTCCTCTGTAACTCAAAACATGCAACCTGTAGAATTTTTAAATTTCGCCTATGGAGATTTTTAAGGGTAAAAGTTTGTCGCCATTTCACGAGCGGGCGCAATTTTGAAGCGTGGCATGTTGGGTATCAATTTACTTGGCGTAGCATTACCTTTCATAATATAAATAAAATTGGGCTAACTTTACTTTTGTCTTATTTTTTAATTCAAAAAAGTGTATTTTTTCCAAAGAAAGTGGGTTTGTAAGACCGCTGCGCAAATACGGTGTGACAGAAAGCATTGCAACCTCTGCCATTTTATTCTCTAGGGTGTTAGAAAAAAATATATATAATGTTTGGGGGGTCTAAGTAATTTTCTAGCAAAAAAATTATGTTTTTAACTTGTAAACAACACATCTCAAAAAGAGGCTCGGCCCTTAAGTGGTTAAAAAAAATCCAAAAACGCAGAGGCCTAAAAATGCATTGATGTGAACGTGTTCCATAGGAACCCATGTTAAAAATAATGTCCTGCGTTTCTGCAAAAAGCATGAAAAAAACGCATAGGTGTTAACTGAGGCTGGGTTCCAACCAGGGCAAATTGGATGTGGGTTCGCCGCATCCAATTCGCAATAGCAGGAGATTTCGCACATCTCCAGAGCAGCTCCGGTGCGAATTTGCACAGGCGTCCTGTACGTCTTCTGGTCCGCTTCAGGTCTGAATTCAGCCAAAAATTCAGGCTAAAATTGGACCTGAAATGGTGAATGGGGATGCACCGGACCCCGGGTGTGAGCCGCATGGGGCAAGGTGAACCCCACCTCAGAAAACGCTTTCCCACGTGTTGGTTTCCCATTGTATGGATTCTTGTACTCAGAGCCGATCCGCCCTATACACTCACTATGCAAGATGCATAGGGCCCCGCCGCTGTGGGGGGCCCCCCCCCCAAGGGCGGATCGGCTTTGCTTCCCGAGCTCCAATCTCCTCCTCCCCCTCCTCCTCTTGTCACACAGCGGGAGTCAGAAGACCGCTGTGTCTCAGAGCTGACTGAAACCTTCGGCCAGCGCTATGACAAAGATCCCGCCCTCCTCCTAGACCAGCTCGTGTGATAGATACAGTGTTCTGTCTATCACACAAGCTGGTCTAGAAGGAGGGTGGGACTTTTGTCATAGTGCGGCATAACATTTCACATTGAGCTCCGTGACACAGCGGGAGGTGCCTGCTGTGCGTAATCCACTGACACTGACTGGTGAGGCTACATTGATTGCCACAGTAAGACTGCAATGATGGGCACCATTAGGCTGCAATAATGATGGGCACAGTAAGGCTGCAATGATTGGCATGGTGAGGCGGCAGTGATTGGCATGGTAAGGTGGCAATGATTGGCATGGTGAGGTGGAAATTAACATGGCGAGGCTGCAATGAAAAGCATGGTAAGGCTGCAATGATAAGCATGGTAAGGCTGCAATGATTGGCATGGTGAGATGGCAATGATGGGCACGGTGAGGTGGCAATTATTAACACGGTGAGGCTGCAATGATAAGCATGGTAAGGCTGCAATGATTGCCATGGTGAGGTGGCAGTGATGGGCACGGTGAGGCTGCAATGATTGGCATGGTAAGGCTTTAATGATTGGCACGGTGAGGTGGCAATGATGGACAAGGTGAGGCGGCAGTGATGGGCACACTAAGGCTGCAATGATGGGCACGGTGAGGTGGCAATTATTAATATGATGAGGCTGCAATAATGGGCACGGTGAGGCTGCAATGATTGTCGCGGTGAGGATTTAAGGAAGTCTCTCTGGGGAAACTGATGTAGGGGGAGGCTCTCTGGGGACCCTGATTTAAGGAGGGGCTCTCTGAGGACACTGATGTAAGGGGAGCCCTCTGGGGACCCTGACGTAAGGGGAGGCTTTCTAGGGGCCCTGACGTAAGGGGAGGCTCTCTGAGGACCCTAATGTAAGGAGGGAGGCTCTCTGGGGACCTATGCTCACGGCATCATGGGTCAGGTAGAGGGCCCCTTAGCAGAATTTTGCTTAGGGCCCCAGGGAGGTCAGGATCGGCACTGCCTGTGTCTATAGATAAACTTCAACCTTTTATCTCTGATCTGTTAGGAATTGTATGCATTTGGCAGAGCCGAGCGCTGGAGCCATAGCAACTGATCAGCCAATCACAGATCTTCCTAGAAATTTCAAACTGATGCAGGAGAAATGTTGTGGGAAATTTCTAGGAAGATCTGTGATTGGTTGATCGGTTGCTATGGCTCCAGCGCTCGGCTCTGCCAAATCTATACAATGCAAACAATGCATACAATTCCTAACAGATCAGAGATAAAATGTTTCCATTTCTGCTACCAGCCTGCTGCTTTTACATAAACAATCGAATACAGATATCATTCTTTTCTAGGTAAGTAACAGCTTCTTGCGGTGATATTGTCAGCAAAATAATTATTATTTAACAACTTCAGCCCCGGACCAATTGTCAGCTTAAAGCGGTGTTCCGGCCGAAATTATACTTTTTAAATAAAAATACCCCTATAATACACAAGTTTAATGTATTCTAGTAAAGTTAGTCTGTAAACTAAGGTCTGTTTTGTTAGTTTTTAGCAGTAGTTTGTTATTTTATAAACTTGCAGCAGGCTGTGGCTATCTTAACTGTGGGCATCTGAAGTCAGACTGTATTTCTTCCTGGATCTCATCCTTGCAGATCTCGTACATGCTCAGTGCAGCATAAGCAGTGTAATAGGTTTCAGGTCAGGTTTCCATAGCAACGGCAGTGTCAGAGGAAGTTGCTGCCCCTTCCCAGGAGGCATTGCAAACAGGAAATGATGCGATGGGCCACGGCCAGGGAGGAGGAAGTGAAAAATGAATACAGCATATATACAGTCTGTGCTGAAAAAAAAATAAAAAAATATCCAATTTGTTTACAGTGCACAGTTTAGTGAGGGATGCTGAAGAGTTGTAAAAGTGGGTGGAACTCCACTTTAAGGACCAGAGGTCTTTTTTCAATTTCGCACTGCACTGCTTTAACTGGTAATTGCGCGGTCATGCAATGTTGTAACCAAACGAAATTTGCGTCCTTTTCTTCCCACAAATAGAGCTTTCTTTTGATGGTATTTGATTGCCTCTGTGATTTTTATTTGTTGCGCTATAAACGCAAAAAGACTGCAAATTTTGAAAAAAAAAGATATTTTCTACTTTTTGTTATAAGAGAAATCGAATAAACTCAATTTTAGTCAAACATTTGGGCCAAAATGTATTCAGCCACATGTCTTTAGTAAAAAAAAATGCCAATAAGCGTATATTTATTGGTTTGCGCAAAAGTTCTAGCGTCTACAAACTAGAGTACATTTTCTGGAATTTACACCGCTTTTAATTTATGACTGCCTATCTCATTTCTTGAGGTGCTAAAATGGCAGAGAAGTACAAAACCCCCCCAAATGACCCCATTTTGGAAAGTAGACACCCCAAGCTATTTGCTGAGAGGCATGTTGAGCCCATTGAATATTTTTTTTTTTTTAGTCCCAAGTGATTGAATAAAGACAAAAAAAAAAAAGTTGTCACTAAATGATATATTGCTCACACATGCCATGGTTATATGTGGAGATGCACCCCAAAATACATTTTGCTGCTTCTCCTGAGTATGGGGATACCACATGTGTGGAACTTTTTGGGAGCCTAGCTGTGTACGGGGCCCCGAAAACCAATCACCACCTTCAGGATTTCTAAGGGTGCAAATTTTTGATTTCACTCCTCACTACCTATCACAGTTTCGAAGGCTATAAAATGCCAAAATAGCACAAAACCCCCCCAAATGAACCCATTTTGGAAAGTAGACACCCCAAGCTATTTGCTGAGAGGCATGTTGAGTCCATGGAATATTTTATATTTTGCCACAAGTTGCGGGAATATTACAAACTTTTTTTTTTTTTGCCCAAAGTTGTCACTAAATGATATATTGCCCACACATGTCATGGGCATATGTGGAATTACACCCCAAAATACATTCTGCTGCTTCTCCTGAGTACGGGGATACCACATGTGTAGGACTTTTTGGGAGCCTATCCGCATACGGGCCCCCGAAAACCAAGCACCGCCTTCAAGATTTCTAAGGGCATAAATTTTTGATTTCATTCCTCACTACCTATCACTACCTATCACAGTTTTGAAGGCCATAAAGTGTCCTGTCAGTGTCAGTGCTGAGTGCTGAGTGAAGGAAGAGGACGTGCGCCCAGCAGCTCCGGCCGTCAGAAGCCCACAGCCCCCAGCGAGCAGGACCCAGCCAGTGCATATCCCATCCCGGACCCCTGAGCAGTGAGGACAGGGAGCAGGAGTACAACGGGACCCCACTGCGGATCCCGCGGCCCCCCGCAATCAATCGGCCCCCTTTCTTTCTCCGCGCCGGCCCATCTGCCCATTGGGCATCAGAAACTAGGAGAGTCCCCGGCCTAGTCCCGGCCGAAGCCGGCCATCCGCCTCCCCAATCACCTCTCTAGCCCTCTTTTTCGGCTCAACAGGGCTGAGGCGAGCCTCCCCCCCCCCCCCCCTCCAAGCCCTTCAGCGCCCACCAAGCACTCACGGAAGAACTGGGAGCCGTCAGGGCTAGGACAGGCCGCAGCTCGGGCCTAGTCCGGCGGCCATCTTGGTACACCCAAATC
This sequence comes from Lithobates sylvaticus, assembly GCA_028564925.1. NCBI lineage: Eukaryota > Metazoa > Chordata > Amphibia > Anura > Ranidae > Lithobates > Lithobates sylvaticus. Next base: position 128,434,318 of record CM053031.1, read on the forward strand.
CACAGCACTTCACCTGCTTCTACATAGTACGGCGGCCATCTTGGTACACCCAGACCGGCCAAGTTATTTTAAAATGCAGGTTTTTAACCACAAGTGGTTAGACAACAGTCTAATTGCTTGTTTTAATTGTTTTTAACCAAAGTTTTTAACCAAGTTTTTGCAAGGCTTTTAATTACAGTATACACCCAGACCAGCCAGTTTTAACCACAAGTTTTTTAACAGCACACACCAGTATCATCAGCATCACCATATAGCCGCCTCTTCTTCCCCAGGTGATCAACATCAGGATTCACCCTATCCCCATCATTTGAGCAACCCAGTAAGGTAAATATTCTGGTAAGTATCGCAGGGGACCACCATTAGCAGTTGATCCAGGGACCAACGTCCGACCGCCCCTCGGGGGGTCAGGAAGGAATTTTTTCCTCTGCAATAGCAATTGGCCGCGCTAGTAGGGGTTTTTCGCCTTCCTCTGGATCAACGGGAGGGAGGGTGTAGGTCTACAGGGTTTCCCACAGATCCGCAACATCTTCAACCAGCTTGCGCAAGACCGTTATCGCCTCAACAAAGGCATCCACTTTTTTCAACGCATCATCTCGCCCACAGCAGGGAAAAATTTTTTTGGAGCACCTCAACATGTGCAATTTCAAATACTCAGCAGAGTCACTCCGCAGACTAAGAAATTTGACTGCAACTCTACCGACCGACATTCAAAAAATATTACAAAAAGAACGACTACTAAGGATCAATCCACAAGCAACGATCAAACATAAGAAGACTACAACTCAACCGCAACAGTTAGCATGCGCCTTGATTAACACCAGATCGGCGGTCAAGCACAGGCACGAAATCCATGACTTCATCACACAAAACAACATAGATTGCCTCTTCATCACGGAAAGCTGGCTAACACCCGACTGCAACACCATCCTAACAGAATTAGTGCCAGAAAACTACAGGATCCTAACCGAGCATAGGAAAGGAAAAAAAGGAGGAGGCCTAGCTGTGATCTTCAAAGCTCATCTAGCGCTCGTCAAACCTACGGTACAGAACACAGCAACTTTTATGGAGACACTTACTCTACAGATGCAAACCACACCACAAGAAACCATCCACATGCTGCTATGCTACAGACCACCAGGACCAAACACAAACCTACCGATACCACTCACGGAATTCATCTCGGCACACACCCTGAAAAACAACAAGGTTCTGGTACTCGGAGATTTCAACCTCTGGGCGAACTCCACCGAAGACCCCATCGCCACCACCTGCATCAATCAACTGGAAGATCTAGGGCTCCAACAACTAGTAAAGGCTCCCACACATGGGTCAGGTCACATCCTGGACCTCATCTTCAAGCAAAATACGGACATCAGCATTCGAGACAACATAGCGCTATCATGGTCAGACCACCACGCTATCAAATTTGAGATCGCCACCAACATCTTCCTGCAAAAACCAAACCCGGCGGCAACAACACACTGGATTAGATCGCAGAAGAAACTACACTCGGAAATCTTCAAAACCACACTAACATACAAAATGGCTACACTGAATCAAAACCACTCAACAGAACGAACACTCAGCTTCATAAACAGGGCACTTCTACAAACAGCAGATGCAGTCGCCCCAAAACATCGAGCACCCATCCGCAAGAAAAATTCTGGATGGTTTAATGGCACGCTTACTCTACTGAAACGGGAACACAGAAGAGCAGAAAGAGCCTGGAGAAGAAACACCACAAAGGAAAATCACACAAAATACAGAATACTCACCAAGAGATATCATAAAGCAATTTTCACAGCAAAAAAAGAATATGTCTCAAACACCCTCTCAAAAGCCGTCAACCGACCACGGGAACTTTTCAAACTAGTCGCCCAGACTATGAACCCCACCTGCCTTGAGCCCTAGGAAACGAAACTCAAGAATACTGCAACAAATTATCCGATTTTTTTTTTTCATCAACAAAATAGTCAACATTCATAAAATAATTCAACAAAAAAAAAAACAACAACCAACTCTACTCAACTCAACCCAGGTAAGGAATTTTACATCCACAGCGCACAAGCACCACATTTTTCACTTACCCCGATCACCGTGGATGAAACCAAAAACGTCATCAAGAGCCTCCGAGACAGCACATCACTAAACGACATCATCCCCACAAAACTCTTGAAAGAATGCTCCGACATTCTGGCCCCCGCTATTACACACCTAGTAAATCAGTCGTTCAAAGAAGGATTGGTTCCGAATTCCCTCAAGCAAGGCATCGTTAAAGAAACCCAACCTCGACCCCAAAGATCCGAACAATCACAGACCGGTAACAAGCCTGAACACCATTTCCAAAATTATGGAGAAAGCAGTAGTACAACAGCTTCAACTTCATCTGGACACACACAAGCTCCTGGACCCACTACAATCGGGCTTCCGCCCAGGCCATGGCACAGAAACGGCACTTCTGAAAATATGGGATGATGCCCTAGAAGCAGCGGATGATGGAGAATCGTGTCTTCTGGTATTGCTGGATCTTAGTGCGGCGTTCGACACAGTGGACCACAACACGCTTCTCATCCGCCTCAAGGAAGGGGCAGGAGTTACAGATGTAGATCTTCCATGGTTCGCTTCCTTCTTAGGAAACCGGTCACAGACAGTGAAGTTAGGAGCCTTCACATCGGAAACCCGGGCAATCACTTATGGAGTCCCTCAAGGATCACCATTACTCTTCAACATTTACATCCGGCCACTCTTCAAAATTATTAGCAAATTTGATCTGTGCTTCCACTCATACGCGGACGACACTCAACTGTATTTCCGGATCACCGGACAAAAAGACCAATACCAGGAACTAGGAAAATGTCTCACATTGATAGATGACTGGATGACCACTAGCTCCCTCAAACTAAATGGATCAAAAACAGAACTACTGCTCCTCGACGCAAACTCAAGGAAAAAGACAAAGACCCCTTGGACACCACCAACCATCCTGGGACAGACCATCATCCCAAGCACAAAAGCCAAAAGCCTCGGAGTCATCTTTGATTCAGAGATGACCATGGAGGCACAAATAGGATCCATAATCAGTGGATCCCACCATCTCCTTCGCATGCTACGCAGACTCATCCCCTTCATCACGGAAAAGGAAAAAGCGGTAGTAGTAGGAACGATCATCAATTCGCGTCTCGACTATGCAAACTCCCTGTACATAGGATTACCGGATTACCAGATTGCGCGCCTTCAAAGTGTCCAAAACACAGCAGCAAGATTAGTCACCGGAAAGAAACCCTGGGAATCCATCTCCCCATCCCTAAGGATCCTCCATTGGCTCAAGGTAAAAGACAGGATCACATTCAAGACCCTCTGCCTCACCCACAAATGTACACAAGGAAATGCGCCTCAATACCTTTGTGAGAAAATAGAAAAATACATACCAAATCGCAGCCTTCGATCAACAAACCAAAATCTCCTTCTCATCCCCAAAGCCCGATACAAATCGAAGGGAGAACGAAGATTCGCAGTACAGGGACCTCGGCTATGGAACGCTCTACCAAACAACATCCGCTTGGAAGAAAACCATCAGGCCTTCAGGAAAAAACTCAAGACTCACCCCTCTTCTAAACGTGGCATCCCAACAAGAGCAGACAAGTGCCTTGAGGCGATTCAGTTCGCAGTTGTAGCGCTATACAAATCATTCATTCATAAAATGCCAAGATGGCACAAAACCCCCCCAAATGACCCCATTTTGGAAAGTAGACACCCCAAGCTATTTGCTGAGAGGCATGTTGAGCCCATTAAATATTTTTTTTTTTAGTCCCAAGTGATTGAATAAAGACAAAAAAAAAAAATGTATTCAAAAAGTTGTCACTAAATGATATATTGCTCACACATGCCATGGTTATATGTGGAATTGCACCCCAAAATACATTTTTCTGCTTCTCCTGAGTACGGGGTTACCACATGTGTGGGACTTTTTGGGAGTCTAGCCGCGTACGGGGCCCCGAAACCCAAGCACCGTCTTCAGGATTTCTAAGGGTGCAAATTTTTGATTTCACTCCTCACTACCTATCACAGTTTCGAAGGCCATAAAATGCCAAAATAGCACAAAACCCCCCCAAATGGCCCTATTTTGGAAAGTAGACACCCCAAGCTATTTGCTGAGAGGCATGTTGAGTCCATGGAATATTTTATATTTTGCCACAAGTTGCGGGAATATTACAAACATTTTTTTTTTTGCCCAAAGTTGTCACTAAATTATATATTGCCCACACATGCCATGGGCATATGTGGAATTACACCCCAAAATACATTCTGCTGCTTCTCCTGAGTACGGGGATACCACATGTGTGGGACTTTTTGGGAGCCTATCCGCATACGGGACCCCGAAAACCAAGCACCGCCTTCAGGATTTCTAAGGGCATAAATTTTTGATTTCACTCCTCACTACCTATCACTACCTATCACAGTTTTGAAGGCCATACAATGCCAAGATGGCACAAAACCCCCCCAAATGACCCCATTTTGGAAAGTAGACAACCCAAGCTATTTGCTGAGAGGCATGTTGAGCCCATTGAATATTTTTTGTCCCAAGTGATTGAATAAAGACAAAAAAAAAAAGAAAAATGTTTTACAAAAAGTTGTCGCTAAATGATATATTGCTCACACATGCCATGGTTATATGTGGAATTGCACCCCAAAATACATTTTCCTGCTTCTCCTGAGTACGGGAATACCACATGTGTGGGACTTTTAGGCAGCCTAGCCGTGTACGGGGCCCCGAAACCCAAGCACCGCCTTCAGGATTTCTAAGGGTGCAAATTTTTGATTTCACTCCTCACTACCTATCACAGTTTCGAAGGCCATAAAATGCCAAAATAGCACAAACCCCCCCCCCAAATGACTCCATTTTGGAAAGTAGACACCCCAAGCTATTTGTTAAGAGGCATGGTGAGTATTTTACAGCTCTCATGTGTTTTTGAAAATGAAGAAAGTAAAGAAAAAATTTTTTTTTTTCAATTTTCAAAACTTTGTGACAAAAAGCGAGATCTGCAAAATAATCACCGTACCTCTCAGCAAATAGCTTGGGGTGTCTACTTTCCAAAATGGGGTCATTTGGGGGTGGTTTGTGCCATCTGGGCATTCCATGGCCTCCGAAACTGTGATTGGCAGTGAGGAGTGAAATAAAAAAATTACACCCTTAGAAAGCCTGAAGGCAGTGCTTGGTTTTTGGGGTCCCGTACGCAGCTAGGCTCCCAAAAAAATTCCACACATGTGGTATCCCCGTACTCAGGAGAAGCAACAGAATGTATTTTGGGGTGTATTTCCACATATGCCCATGACATGTGTGAGCAATATATCATTTAGTGACAACTTTTTGTAAAAAAAAAATTATTTTTTTTCTTCATTATTCAATCTCTTGGGACAAAAAAAAAAAAAAATATTTAATGGGCTCAACATGGCTCTCAGCAAATAGCTTGGGGTGTCTACTTTCCAAAATGGGGTCATTTAGGGGGGGGGGGGTTTGAACTGTCCTGGCATTTTATGCACAACGTTTAGAAGCTTATGTCACACATCACCCACTCTTCTAACCACTTGAAGACAAAGCCCTTTCTGACACTTTTTGTTTACATGAAAACATATTTTTTTTTGCAAGAAAATTACGTTGAACCCCCAAACACTATATATATTGTTAAAGCAAAGGCCATACAGATTAAAATGGTGGGTGTTGCATTTTTTTTTCCACACAGTATTTGCGCAGCGATTTTTCAAACGCATTTTTTGTGGAAAAAATACACTTTTTTTTATTTTAATGCACTAAAACACACTATATTGCTCAAATTTTTGATGAAATAAAAAATATGATCTTAGGCCGAGTACATGGATACCAAACACGACATGCTTTAAAATTGCGCACAAAAACGCAGTGGAGACAAACTACATACATTTTTAAAAGCCTTTACAGGTTACCACATTAGATTCACAGAGGAGGTCTACTGCTAAAATTACTGCCCTCGATCTGACCTTCGCGGTGATACCTCACATGCATGGTGCAATTGCTGTTTACATATGACGCCAGACCAACGCTTTTTTATTTTAGTTTTAAACTGTTCCTTCCATTTTTTTTCTTAGTTATCATTTTTATTGTTATCGCAGGGAATGTAAATATCCCCTATGATAGCAATAGGCAGTGACAGGTACTCTTTTTTTGAAAAAATATATTAGACCCTAGATCTTTCCTCTGCCCTCAAAGCATCTGACCACACCAAGATCGGTGTGATAAAACGCTTTCTCAATTTCCCAATGGCGCGGTTTATATCCGGGAGGGGGGTCATTCCCTCCCACTGCTTGTAAAAGCAGTCTAGAGGCTAATTACCCACTAGAATTGCTTTTACATGAAAGCCGATCACTGGCTGAAAAGAATGATACCAAGATGATACCTAAACCTGCAGGCATCATTCTGGTATAACCATTCAAAGTCCAGCAACATACTGGACATATATTGTAATCTTTTTTTTTCATGCAGCCTCTTGGCTGAACGAAAAAAAAGAGATTGATTGGTGGGTATGCCCACCATTAGAATACCTCCCTTCATCCACCCACTTCTAATGGTGGGCATACATGCACGATTTATATATGCCGAAGCAGGGGGCATCCTCCCGCAAAAAAGTTATGCCACGTACACATGGTCAGACTTTTCCACGGGCAAGCCTCCGTCGGATTTTCGACCGTATGTACGTGGCATTAGGAGCAAAATCGCTCCTCCGCCCCTGCTGCCCCCATGCTTCGGCATATATGCTCTTTTTTTTTAACTGTGGTGGTGAAATCACCTCCTACAGCGTTGGAGTCGCGGCTTTATGTATCGTGGGAGCAAACGCTGTTGCTGTCATCGGAATTTCGACCGTATGTACGTGGCATTAGGAGCAAAATCCGCGCTGCAACTGAATGGCGCGGCTTTATGTATCGTGGGAGCAAACGCTGTTGCTGTCAAGATAAATAAATCCGCGCTGCAACTGAATGGCGCACCTGAAAACAAAAAAATGGCTAACAATAAAACACAGTAAACAAAATTACATACCTGAAAAGCAAGCATGATAAAACATAATAAAACATTGCAGAATAGAATAGAGTAAAAAAGAGCAACAATAGAGAGAATAGAGAGAGAGAGAGAGAGAGAACAATAAAACGACAACTATTTTTGTTTTTTTTATTTTATATTTTTTTGGGGTTTTTTTTTTTTCGTACTTTTTTTTTATTTTTATTTTTGACACTTTTTTTTTTTTAAACTTTTAAACTTTTTTTTAAACTATAACTGTAACGGTCGGGTCTCAAAATGCGATGGCATTCTTGAGACCCTGTAACTATAATTTTAACTGTCGGGTCTCAAAATGCAATGGTATTCTTGAGACCCTGTGAAAGTGTATCCTAACAACAAAGCCTGGGGAATGCCCAGGAAAAAACCCAAGCCTACTTACCACCAGCTCGCAGAAAACCAAATTAGCCTGTCTAACAGTGCGTTAAAAAACAGGGGTTTAGTCCGCACGCATTTGCAAACGCATGCGTAAGCCACAGAGCCACGTCACGGCACCCTGATATCTGTGGTCCTAACACTAAACTATGAGTGTCCCCACAGTGGAGGCACATGCATTCTAATGGATAGATGAGGGCAGGTGGACTGAAGGGGAGCCCACTCCTTCTTAAAGGTACAGGAGCACACCAAGCACCCAGCAGATTGCACAATGGCTGCAAAGGTGTTGGTGCGTTGCTGGACCAATACAAACACCAACGTGATAATGATACAAAAAACTTGCCACCACCCTCATCTATAGCCAGCTCGTGCGGACTAAACCCCTGTTTTTAACGCACTGTTAGACAGGCTAATTTGGTTTTCTGCGAGCTGGTGGTAAGTAGGCTTGGGTTTTTTCCTGGGCATTCCCCAGGCTTTGTTGAAAGTGTATCCTAGCCTGTGAAATGCTGTACCCTACGCTAATACCTTACTAGTGAGTGGTAGCGTTCAAAACATTCACCAATGCAGAGACCAGGATTGTCAGGACAGCGTGGACAATAATAACGGGTGTCACGCCTACATCCGCGCTTGGTACAGACACGACATCTTCTTTGGGGGGCTCGTTGGGTAGGGGTACTCTGGAGGGCATAAGAAAAATGCCTCTCATACAGCCGGCTTACTGCATTTGGCAGGGGATGTTGAGGTGCAGAACCGCCTGGATACAGGAGTTCTGTGACAACCTCTTCCTGGAATTCAAGGAAGGGTAAAGTCCCGCCTGAAGCTCCGTATAGCACATGAGCGTTCAGCAAAGCCAATTGGAACAAATAAATAGACACTTTTTTGTACCAGCGTCTAGCCTTATGGGCAACTAGGTACGGCGCCAACAACTGGTCGTTGAGGTCCACCCCTCCCATATTAAGGTTATACTCGTGGACACAGAGGGGTTTCGTCACAACACCAGCCGCCGTACGAATTTGGACTGTCGTGTCTGCATGAAGGGAGGTAAGAACGAAAACATTCCTATTATCCCTCCACTTCACAGCGAGCAAATTATTACACTTGAAGCAGGCTCTCTCCCCAGCCTAAGAGGGGAATCTACAAGCCGCTGGGGAAAGCCCCGGCGATTAGGTCGCACAGTGCCACATGCTCCAATTTGCTGATCAAACAAATGACTAAACAGTGGCACGCTCGTGTAATAATTGTCCACGTACAAGTGGTACCCCTTTCCGAAAAAGGGTGACACCAAGTTCCACACTATCTTGCCAGCGCTCCCTATGTAATCTGGACAGTTCTCCGGCTCTACGTAACTATCTTTTCCCTCATAAACCGAAAAGCTCCACGTATAGCCTGTTGCCCTGTCACAGAGCTTGTAGAGCTTGACCCCGTATCTGGCACGCTTGCTGGGAAGGTACTGTCTGAAAGACAAGCGGCCAGAAAACTTAATCAAGGACTCGTCAATGCAGACAACTTGATTGGGCGTAAACAAGGCTGCAAAACGTTGGTTGAAGTGGTTTATGAGGGGCCGAATTTTGTAGAGCCGATCAAATTCAGGGTCTCCACGAGGACGACAAAGTTCATTGTCACTGAAGTGCATGAACCGCAAGATCTGTTCGTATCGTGCCCTGGACATGGAGGCAGTGAACACGGGCATTTGGTGGACTGGTGAGGTGGACCAATAAGTCCTCAGAGTCGGGAATTTATGTATGCCCATGTTGAGGGAAAGGCCCAGAAAGGACTTAAATTCGGAAACCGTAATTGGTTTCCAATCTCTGGCAAGGGAAGGCAACTGGGGATTAGCGGCGATGTATTGACCAGCTTATATATTACTTTGGTCCACAATAGATCTATAGAGATCTTCCGTGAAAAACAGCGAATAAAAATGGGATGGCTTAAAATCAGCTGTTTCCACCTGAATACCGGGTTGGCCAGTGAATGGGGGAAGTACGGGTTCTGCAGAAGTGGTGGGCACCCAATCAGGATTGGCAAATTCTGCAGGAAGGGCACTATGTGATCGACGGGCCTGCCTTTGTCTTCTTCTTGGTGGCAGCGGGACACTACTTGTGCTTGCCACCTCGCCAGCTTGAACTGCACTTATGGGACTCGCCACGTCATCACGTGTTACTGCAGTGCTGGATGTCCAGGGTGTACTAGGCCGCTGGTGCTTGCCAGTTCACCAGAAGGAATAGCGGCGCTAGTACTTCTCTGCTCCATACGAGAGACCTGCGGTTCCTGCACCTCAACAACAGCAGAAGATCGGGATCGGGTACGCCTGACCTTAGCAGGGACCTCACGTCTGTCGCCAGAGCTATCTGTCATGGAGCCGCTATCGTCTACTGGATCGTATTCTGAGCCTGATTCTGACAGATGAGTGACCTCCTCTTCACTATCTGACATACTCAGAAACAAGTAGGCCTGTTCACTAGTGTACTTGCGATTTGCCATTTTGGGCTCTAAATTTAGTAGTACACTAGTGAGATTCACGGGTAAAAAAGCTCCTAGGCTGCTGGCGACTGAATCAAAAGGCTACCAAAAAAACTGTTAGCGATCGCAGGGATCAGGCCTGACTCTGCGAACGCTGCAGTTATGTGTGCTTAGTGTTTTGTAAGTGACAGTGATCGATCGATACTGCACTTGGGTGGGCTGGGCGGAGGGGGAAAAACGCAGGTGCTAGCAGGTATCTGGGCTGATCCCGCTAACAATGCGTTTTTTGGAACCCTAAACTGCTGGGACGCTAGTATAGATCTGATCAGATCAGATATTGATCTGTTCAGATACTGTACCACTAAGGGAGGTGTATGCTTTGCGCGTGGGTGTTTGTGGTACTGACACTAACCTGGGGCGACGCAGACCTTATTGATATCACCCGCCGGGCGATCAGGGGGTTAAACTGTTATTGGGTAATAAATGGCGGGTGCCCTGACACTATAAAAAACAAACTAACTAACCAGCGTCACCCGTAACAGTTATACGGTGATCACTGGTGAAAGGGTTAACTAGGGGCAATCAGGGGGTTAAATCCTTTATTGGGTAATATATGGGGGTACCTGACGCTATATAAAAACCTGACGGGGAACCTAAATAACTAACTGGCTAACCAGCGTCACCAGTGACACTTATACGGTGATCACTGGTGAAAGGGTTAACTCTAGGGGAAATCAAGGGTTAAAACCTTTATTTAGGTTTGTAATATGGGGGTACCTGACCTATAAACCTATTTATGAACCTATATAAACCTGGCGGTTAACCTAGAAAAAAACTGGCTACCTAGCGGCACCAGTGACACTAATGCAGCGATCAGAAAAACGATCGCTTAGTGACACTGGCAAAAGGGGGTGAAAGGGTTACCTAGGGGGCAATCAAGGGGTTAAACCTTTATTAAGGGGGGGGGGGTAGGGGGCTACCTTAGACCTAAAGGGGCCTAAAACTAACTGCCCTGACAGTTATTGCAGTCACAACCAGTGTTGGTCATCTTACTTAAAAAAAGTAATTAGTTACATTACAAATTATTTCTCCCAAAAAAGTAATTGAGTTAGTAACTCAGTTACTACATTGGAAAAGTAATTAGTTACTCAGCAAAGTAACTGACTTTTTTTTTTTAATATTCTTAGGGGCGGGTCTAGTATTACTGTAAGCAAGGGGCGCGTTCCCCCCTGCACGTCTATTTCCCCCCCAACACATATATCTGTTCCCCTCTGTACCCCACTACACGTCTGCCCCCCCACACACACATATATCTGTTCCCCCTCTGTACCCCACTACACGTCTGTGCCCCCCACACATATATCTGTTCCCCCCTGTACATCTGTCCCCCCCAAACTCACGGATCGGATCGTTGCAGAGTCACGGATCGGATCATTTTTCGGATCAGCAAATAATAATTGAATTTGCAAAAACCTTTGAAAATTCCACCACCATAAAGCCCCCACTGTAATATCCACGTCATCTCCCCAACTGTAATATTGTCTGGGTATAGCCGGGTATGGCTGGGTATCGCCGAGTATGGCTGGGTATCGCCGAGTATGGCTGGGTATTACCGCGTATTGCAGAGTGTGGCGGGGTATGGCCAGGTGTTGCGGGGTATGGCGGGGTGTTGCAGGGTATGGCAGGGTGTTGCAGAGTATTGCGCAGTATTGGCAGGGTGTTGCAGAGTATTGCGCAGTATTGGCACTGGCAGGGTGTTGCAGAGTATTGCGCTGTATTGGCAGGGTGTTGCAGAGTATTGCGCAGTATTGGCAGGGTGTTGCAGAGTATTGCGCAGTATTGGCAGGGTGTTGCAAAGTATTGCGCAGTATTGGCAGGGTGTTGCAAAGTATTGCGCAGTATTGGCAGGGTGTTGCAGAGTATTGCGCAGTATTGGCAGGGTGTTGCAGAGTATTGCGCAGTATTGGCAGGGTGTTGCAGAGTATTGCGCAGTATTGGCAGGGTGTTGCAGAGTATTGCGCAGTATTGGCAGGGTGTTGCAGAGTATGGAGGGATGGCTGCTGCCATCCGATCTCTCCCCTCCACTGTACAGATCTGTACACAGAGGGGAGACCAGCGTCATCTTGACGCCGGTTTGTTTACAAAGTGATCGCTCCGTCATTTGATGGAGCAATCACATTGTAAACGGCCGACGGGTGCACCAAGATGGCCGCCGCTCCGCAGCTAGGCCGGAGCGGCGGCCATCTTGGTGCACCCGTCGGCCGCCGCTCCGGAGCTAGGCCGAAGCCGCGGCCTTTCCTGAGGCCGCGGATGGCTCCGCGATCGCGGCGGGTAATTGCGGTAACGCCGCCCCAGTAATGGGAACGGCGTTACCGCGAGGGGAAGAGTAATCAGTTGGATTACTCGTTACCCTCTAAAGTAACGCAGTTTACTTTAACGTCGTTAGTGCCATCACTGGTCACAACTGACACTAAATGCAGTGATCAGTAAATAAATAATCCCTGCAATCAGTGACACTGTGACTGGGGGGGCAGGGGGTGATCTGGGGGGTGATCAGGGGGTGGAATGTGTGCCTATGTGTGACTGGTGTCAGTGTAGTGTTGGTGCACTAACCTGATGTCTTCTCCGCTCGGCGTCCCGGTCAGAAAGACCGGCACGAGGAGCGTGACATCACTTCCTCTTGCCTGTGTTTACAATACGCAGGCAAGAGGAAGCATCTGATTCGCCAGGAGCGATCGCAAGGGGGTGGCCAGAAACCACTGGCCGGCCCCTCGTCTATGATCGCTCCTGAAGCGATGCCGACCGTCCCCGCCGGACGAATGGCACGTACAGGTACGTGGTTTTGCCTGTACGTGCCATTCTGCCGACGTATATGTACATGGGGCGGTCGGCAAGTGGTTAAATTGACAAAAATAAGATGGATAGATTAACTAGGAAAGCTACAATTTCTGGGGAAATTGTGTGAAGTGTTCTTGCCTCCACCTACTGGAGTGGCTGGAGTAACTGTGAAAAGTGTTAAAAAGTATATCTTAAAAAGTATAAATAGTAGTAAAAAAGTTGAAGTTCCATCATTAGCTAAAAGAGCTGAACATATTTTTCCCCAAAAAATTTTTTTTCAAACAAACATTTTTTTTTCAAATATTAAAATATTTTTTTTTTTTCAAATAAAAATTTAGTTTTTTTTCAAACAAAAATGTATTGGCTGATCATGGGGTGGTCATAATATTTTGTCTGATCATGAGGTGGTGATAATGTTTTGGCTGATCATGATTTTTAAAATATTATTTTTTATTATTATTTTTTTTTCATGGGGTGGTCATAATATTTTGGCTGATTTTTCTTTTTCAAAATTGTTTTTTTATTATTATTATTTTTTTTTTTTCATGAGGTGGTCATAATGTTTTGGCTGATCATCGGCTACAGGAAATGGGTATATTTTTAAAGACATGTTGTATATTGCTAAATCCTTTTAATAATCCTTTTAATAATCTATTGTCATAGGGGTATTTACATTTTTATATGTTTTTCTATTTGGCTTTTGTCTTCTGTCCTCTTCTGTCTTCTGTCTTCTGTCCTCTTCTGTCTTCTGTCCTCTTCTGTCTTCTGTCCTCTTCTATCCTCTTCTGTCCTTTTCTATCCTCTTCTGTCCTCTTCTCTCTCGTCTGTCCTTCTGTCCTCTTCTCCCTCGTCTGTCCTCGTCTGTCCTCTTCTCTCTCGTCTGTCCTCTTCTCTCTCGTCTGTCCTCTTCTCTCTCGTCTGTCCTCTTCTCTCTCGTCTGTCCTCTTCTCTCTCGTCTGTCCTCGTCTGTCCTCGTCTGTCCTCGTCTGTCCTCGTCTGTCCTCTTCTGTTCTCTTCTGTGAGGAATGGTGCCTTATATCAGTTGAAGGAATAGCCCTCCAAGTTCCAGATATAAGACAAGCAAAGGTTTGCCTCTGGCCTGCAGGACACAGTTTGGAGACCAATGAGGTAGAACAATAAAATATGATGGCTGGATTACTTACCAATGTGTGATGCGCTTGCTATGAAGACATTGTATGGCACACAGCACCTCCGCAGCAATATATCTGATAGAAAAAGAAGAAAAGTTTTATTAGTGATAAACATGCCCTATAGTAACCTAGGTCCCCGATTAATATTTTCTGATCCTAATGCTACAGGAAATGGGTATATTTTTAAAGACATGTTGTATATTGCTAAATCATTTTAATAATCTATTGTAATAGGGGTATTTACATTTTTATATGTATTTCTATTTGGCTTCTGTCTTCTGTCCTCTTCTGTCTTCGGTCCTCTTCGGTCCTCTTCTGTCTTCGGTCCTCTTCTGTCCTCTTCTGTCTTCGGTCCTCTTCTGTCTTCGGTCCTCTTCTGTCCTCTTCTGTCTTCGGTCCTCTTCTGTCTTCGGTCCTCTTCTGTCCTCTTCTGTCTTCGGTCCTCTTCTGTCTTCTGTCTTCGGTCCTCTTCTGTCTTCGGTCCTCTTCTGTCCTCTTCTGTCTTCGGTCCTCTTCTGTCTTCGGTCCTCTTCTGTCTTCGGTCCTCGGTCCTCTTCTGTCCTCTTCGGTCCTCTTCTGTCTTCGGTCCTCTTCGGTCCTCTTCTGTCTTCTTCGGTCCTCTCCGGTCTTCGGTCCTCTTCTGTCTTCGGTCCTCTTCGGTCCTCTTCGGTCCTCTTCTGTCTTCGGTCCTCTTCGGTCCTCTTCTGTCTTCGGTCCTCTTCTGTCTTCGGTCCTCTTCGGTCCTCTTCTGTCTTCGGTCCTCTTCTGTCTTCGGTCCTCTTCTGTCTTCGGTCCTCTTCTGTCTTCGGTCCTCTTCTGTCTTCGGTCCTCTTCTGTCTTCGTTCCTCTTCGGTCCTCTTCGGTCTTCGGTCTTCGGTCCTCTTCTGTCTTCGGTCCTCTTCGGTCCTCTTCTGTCTTCGGTCCTCTTCGGTCCTCTTCTGTCTTCGGGCCTCTACGGTCCTCTTCGGTCCTCTTCTGTCTTCGGTCCTCTTCGGTCCTCTTCTGTCTTCGGTCCTCTTCTGTCTTCGGTCCTCTTCGGTCCTCTTCTGTCTTCGGTCCTCTTCGGTCCTCTTCTGTCTTCGGTCCTCTTCGGTCCTCTTCTGTCTTCGGGCCTCTTCGGTCCTCTTCTGTCTTCGGTCCTCGTCGGTCCTCTTCTGCTGTCGGTCCTCGTCGGTCCTCTTCTGCTGTCGGTCCTCGTCGGTCCTCTTCTGCTGTCGGTCCTCGTCGGTCCTCTTCTGTCGGTCCTCGTCGGTCCTCGTCGGTCCTCTTCTGCTGTCGGTCCTCGTCGGTCCTCTTCTGCTGTCGGTCCTCTTCGGTCCTCTTCTGCTGTCGGTCCTCTTCTGCTGTCGGTCCTCTTCGGTCCTCTTCTGCTGTCGGTCCTCTTCGGTCCTCTTCTGCTGTCGGTCCTCTTCGGTCCTCGGTCCTCTTCGGTCCTCTTCTGCTGTCGGTCCTCTTCTGCTGTCGGTCCTCTTCTGCTGTCGGTCCTCTTCGGTCCTCTTCGGTCCTCTTCGGTCCTCTTCGGTCCTCTTCTGCTGTCGGTCCTCTTCGGTCCTCTTCTGCTGTCGGTCCTCTTCTGTCCTCTTCTGCTGTCGGTCCTCTTCGGTGTTCCTCTTCTGCTGTCGGTCCTCTTCTGCTGTCGGTCCTCTTCTGCTGTCGGTCCTCTTCGGTCCTCTTCTGCTGTCGGTCCTCTTCTGCTGTCGGTCCTCTTCTGCTGTCGGTCCTCTTCTGCTGACGGTCCTCTTCTGCTGTCGGTCCTCTTCTGTCTTCGGTCCTCTTCTGCCCTCTTCTGCTGACGGTCCTCTTCTGCCCTCTTCTGCTGACGGTCCTCTTCTGCCCTCTTCTGCTGACGGTCCTCTTCTGCTGTCGGTCCTCTTCGGTCCTCTTCTGCTGTCGGTCCTCTTCGGTCCTCTTCTGCTGTCGGTCCTCTTCGGTCCTCTTCTGCTGTCGGTCCTCTTCTGCTGTCGGTCCTCTTCTGCTGACGGTCCTCTTCTGCTGACGGTCCTCTTCTGTCCTCTTCTGCCCTCTTCTGCTGTCGGTCCTCTTCTGCTGTCGGTCCTCTTCGGCCCTCTTCTGCTGTCGGTCCTCTTCTGCTGTCGGTCCTCTTCGGTCCTCTTCTGCTGTCGGTCCTCTTCTGCCCTCTTCTGCTGTCGGTCCTCTTCTGCCCTCTTCTGCTGTCGGTCCTCTTCGGTCCTCTTCGGTCCTCTTCTGCTGTCGTCCTCTTCTGCTGTCGGTCCTCTTCTGCTGTCGGTCCTCTTCTGCTGACGGTCCTCTTCTGCTGTCGGTCCTCTTCTGCTGTCGGTCCTCTTCTGCTGACGGTCCTCTTCTGCTGACGGTCCTCTTCTGCCCTCTTCTGCTGTCGGTCCTCTTCTGCTGTCGGTCCTCTTCGGTCCTCTTCTGCTGTCGGTCCTCTTCTGCTGTCGGTCCTCTTCGGTCCTCTTCTGCTGTCGGTCCTCTTCTGCTGTCGGTCCTCTTCTGCTGACGGTCCTCTTCTGCTGACGGTCCTCTTCTGCTGACGGTCCTCTTCTGCTGTCGGTCCTCTTCTGCTGTCGGTCCTCTTCTGCTGACGGTCCTCTTCGGTCCTCTTCTGCTGTCGGTCCTCTTCTGCTGACGGTCCTCTTCTGCTGTCGGTCCTCTTCTGCTGTCGGTCCTCTTCTGCTGACGGTCCTCTTCTGCTGACGGTCCTCTTCTGCTGACGGTCCTCTTCTGCTGGCGGTCCTCGTCGGTCCTCGTCTGCTGTCGGTCCTCGTCGGTCCTCTTCTGCTGTCGGTCCTCGTCGGTCCTCTTCTGCTGTCGGTCCTCGTCGGTCCTCCTTCTGCTGACGGTCCTCGTCGGTCCTCTTCTGCTGACGGTCCTCTTCTGCTGACGGTCCTCTTCTGCTGACGGTCCTCTTCTGCTGTCGGTCCTCTTCTGCTGTCGGTCCTCTTCTGCTGTCGGTCCTCTTCTGCTGTCGGTCCTCTTCTGCTGTCGGTCCTCTTCTGCTGTCGGTCCTCTTCTGCTGTCGGTCCTCTTCTGCTGACGGTCCTCTTTTGCTGTCGGTCCTCTTCTGCTGACGGTCCTCTTCTGCCCTCTTCTGCTGTCGGTCCTCTTCTGCTGACGGTCCTCTTCTGCCCTCTTCTGCTGTCGGTCCTCTTCTGCTGTCGGTCCTCTTCTGCTGTCGGTCCTCTTCTGCTGTCGGTCCTCTTCGGTCCTCTTCTGCTGTCGGTCCTCTTCGGTCCTCTTCTGCTGTCGGTCCTCTTCGGTCCTCTTCTGCTGTCGGTCCTCTTCGGTCCTCTTCTGCTGTCGGTCCTCTTCTGCTGTCGGTCCTCTTCTGCTGTCGGTCCTCTTCTGCTGACGGTCCTCTTCTGCCCTCTTCTGCTGACGGTCCTCTTCTGCCCTCTTCTGCTGTCGGTCCTCTTCTGCTGTCGGTCCTCTTCTGCTGTCGGTCCTCTTCTGCTGTCGGTCCTCTTCGGTCGTCCTCTTCTGCTGACGGTCGTCCTCTTCTGCTGACGGTCGTCCTCTTCTGCTGACGGTCGTCCTCTTCTGCTGACGGTCGTCCTCTTCTGCTGACGGTCGTCCTCTTCTGCTGACGGTCGTCCTCTTCTGCTGACGGTCCTCTTCTGCCCTCTTCTGCTGACGGTCCTCGTCCTCTTCTGCTGACGGTCCTCTTCTGCTGACGGTCGTCCTCTTCTGCTGACGGTCCTCTTCTGCTGACGGTCGTCCTCTTCTGCTGACGGTCCTCTTCTGCCCTCTTCTGCTGTCGGTCCTCTTCGGTCGTCCTCTTCTGCTGACGGTCGTCCTCTTCTGCTGACGGTCGTCCTCTTCTGCTGACGGTCGTCCTCTTCTGCTGACGGTCGTCCTCTTCTGCTGACGGTCCTCTTCTGCCCTCTTCTGCTGACGGTCGTCCTCTTCTGCTGACGGTCCTCTTCTGCTGACGGTCGTCCTCTTCTGCTGACGGTCCTCTTCTGCTGACGGTCGTCCTCTTCTGCTGACGGTCCTCTTCTTCCCTCTTCTGCTGTCGGTCCTCTTCTGCTGACGGTCGTCCTCTTCTGCGGTCGTCCTCTTCTGCTGACGGTCGTCCTCTTCTGCTGACGGTCGTCCTCTTCTGCTGACGGTCGTCCTCTTCTGCTGACGGTCGTCCTCTTCTGCTGACGGTCCTCTTCGGTCGTCCTCTTCTGCTGACGGTCGTCCTCTTCTGCTGACGGTCGTCCTCTTCTGATGACGGTCGTCCTCTTCTGCTGACGGTCGTCCTCTTCTGCTGACGGTCCTCTTCGGTCGTCCTCTTCTGCTGACGGTCGTCCTCTTCTGATGACGGTCGTCCTCTTCTGCTGACGGTCGTCCTCTTCTGCTGACGGTCGTCCTCTTCTGCTGACGGTCGTCCTCTTCTGCTGACGGTCGTCCTCTTATGCTGACGGTCGTCCTCTTCTGCTGACGGTCGTCCTCTTCTGCTGACGGTCGTCCTCTTCTGCTGACGGTCGTCCTCTTCTGCTGACGGTCGTCCTCTTCTGCTGACGGTCGTCCTCTTCTGCTGACGGTCCTCTTCGGTCGTCCTCTTCTGCTGACGGTCGTCCTCTTCTGCTGACGGTCGTCCTCTTCTGCTGACGGTCGTCCTCTTCTGCTGACGGTCGTCCTCTTCTGCTGACGGTCGTCCTCTTCTGCTGACGGTCCTCTTCGGTCGTCCTCTTCTGCTGACGGTCGTCCTCTTCTGCTGTCGGTCGTCCTCTTCTGCTGACGGTCGTCCTCTTCTGCTGACGGTCGTCCTCTTCTGCTGACGGTCGTCCTCTTCTGCTGACGGTCGTCCTCTTATGCTGACGGTCGTCCTCTTCTGCTGACGGTCGTCCTCTTCGGTCGTCCTCTTCTGCTGACGGTCGTCCTCTTCGGTCGTCCTCTTCTGCTGACGGTCGTCCTCTTCGGTCGTCCTCTTCTGCTGACGGTCGTCCTCTTCGGTCGTCCTCTTCTGCTGACGGTCGTCCTCGGTCGTCCTCTTCTGCTGACGGTCGTCCTCGGTCGTCCTCTTCTGCTGACGGTCGTCCACTTCTGCTGACGGTCGTCCTCTTCTGCTGACGGTCGTCCTCTTCTGCTGACGGTCGTCCTCTTCTGCTGACGGTCGTCCTCTTCTGCTGACGGTCGTCCTCTTCTGCTGACGGTCGTCCTCTTCTGCTGACGGTCGTCCTCTTATGCTGACGGTCGTCCTCTTCTGCTGACGGTCGTCCTCTTCTGCTGACGGTCGTCCTCTTCGGTCGTCCTCTTCTGCTGACGGTCCTCTTCGGTCGTCCTCTTCTGCTGACGGTCGTCCTCTTCTGCTGACGGTCGTCCTCTTCTGCTGACGGTCGTCCTCTTCTGCTGACGGTCATCCTCTTCTGCTGACGGTCGTCCTCTTCTGCTGACGGTCGTCCTCTTCTGCTGACGGTCCTATTCGGTCGTCCTCTTCTGCTGACGGTCGTCCTCTTCTGCTGACGGTCGTCCTCTTCTGATGACGGTCGTCCTCTTCGGTCGTCCTCTTCTGCTGACGGTCGTCCTCTTCGGTCGTCCTCTTCTGCTGACGGTCGTCCTCTTCGGTCGTCCTCTTCTGCTGACGGTCGTCCTCGGTCGTCCTCTTCTGCTGACGTCGTCCTCTTCTGCTGACGGTCGTCCTCTTCTGCTGACGGTCGTCCTCTTCTGCTGACGGTCGTCCTCTTCTGCTGACGGTCGTCCTCTTCTGCTGATGGTCGTCCTCTTCTGCTGACGGTCCTCTTCTGCTGACGGTCGTCCTCTTCTGCCCTCTTCTGCTGTCGGTCCTCTTCGGTCGTCCTCTTCTGCTGACGGTCGTCCTCTTCTGCTGACGGTCGTCCTCTTCTGCTGACGGTCGTCCTCTTCTGCTGACGGTCGTCCTCTTCTGCTGACGGTCGTCCTCTTCTGCTGACGGTCCTCTTCTGCCCTCTTCTGCTGACGGTCGTCCTCTTCTGCTGACGGTCGTCCTCTTCTGCTGACGGTCGTCCTCTTCTGCTGACGGTCGTCCTCTTCTGCTGACGGTCCTCTTCTGCCCTCTTCTGCTGACGGTCCTCTTCGGTCGTCCTCTTCTGCTGACGGTCGTCCTCTTCTGCTGACGGTCGTCCTCTTCTGCTGACGGTCGTCCTCTTCTGCTGACGGTCGTCCTCTTCTGCTGACGGTCGTCCTTTCTGCTGACGGTCCTCTTCTGCCCTCTTCTGCTGTCGGTCCTCTTCGGTCGTCCTCTTCTGCTGACGGTCCTCTTCTGCTGCCGGTCGTCCTCTTCTGCTGACGGTCGTCCTCTTCTGCTGACGGTCGTCCTCTTCTGCTGACGGTGTCCTCTTCTGCTGACGGTCCTCCTCTCTTCTGCTGACGGTCGTCCTCTTCTGCTGACGGTCCTCCCTCTTCTGCTGACGGTCGCCCTCTTCTGCTGACGGTCGCCCTCTTCTGCTGACGGTCGCCCTCTTCTGCTGACGGTCGCCCTCTTCTGCTGACGGTCGCCCTCTTCTGCTGTCGTCCCTCTTCTGCTGACGGTCGTCCTCTTCTGCTGACGGTCGTCCTCTTCTGCTGACGGTCGTCCTCTTCTGCTGACGGTCCTCTGCGGACGGTCCTCTTCTGCCCTCTTCTGCTGTCGGTCCTCTTCTGCTGACGGTCGTCCTCTTCTGCTGTCGGTCGTCCTCTTCTGCTGACGGTCGTCCTCTTCTGCTGACGGTCGTCCTCTTCTGCTGACGGTCGTCTTCTTCTGCTGACTGTCGTCCTCTTCTGACGGTCGTCCTCTTCTGCTGCCGGTCGTCTCTTCTGCTGACGGTCGTCCTCTTCTGCTGACGGTCCAGGGGCAATACCAACTTCTAAGGACAAGGGTGTACCAACTTTTTTCCACATTAGGTTTTACATCTAGTTATATTTTTTGTATCATTTTTTGAATAAATAATTGAAAGGGCACATTATACTTATGTTTTTGTTATTAAGAGTATATTATCCTCATATGTAGGTACTGTTTGGTTGAAGATTTAATGGTTTACTTGTTCAAATATGTTGATAAAGTCAACAACCTCTCTGGGGTGTACTTACGTTTTCACATGACTGTATACAGAAAAGGTCAAAAACTGAAGCCCTTTGACAACTTGACTTCTTGATAGGGGGGGGGGGGGGTGGGTTGGAGAGGATATCCCATACTTAGTGAAATGTCCATTCTTTATTTTCCTCTGTAGCTTTACTGTAGAATTTTCTCCAGCTTTGCAGAAATGGCTTTGGTGAGCTGTGCTTCCGTTGCTGTGCCAGAGAAGGCAGTAGTGACAGTATGGAGCCATGTGTCTGCTCTCTTACCTGCATAATAAATACAACATTTATTTATTTATTACAGGTACTTATATAGCGCCATTAATTTATGCAGTGCTTTACATATGTATTCTACATTCACAATAATCCCTGCCCTCTAGGAGCTCACAATCTAAGATCCCTAATTCAAATTCACACATACTAGGGCTAATGTAGATAGAAGCCAAATAACCTACCAGCATGTCTTTGGAGTGTGGGAGGAAACCCATGCAGGCACAGGGAGAACATGCAAACTCCAGGTAGGTAGTGTCGTGGTTGCATATACTTAAGGAAAGTTATTGAGGCCCTGGACTTACACACACCCTTATTTCAGCCTCTTATCATTTTGAATGGCAAATTACAAAGTGAAAAATATATGAGAATGTCTAGAAGGGTTTTTATTCATCTAAGCATGGTATAGTTGGTAGTAGTTAGTTACAAGCAACTGGACTTGTGTGTAATTACATAGGAACCCCTCCACCCGAAACTCTCTCTTACAGCGATCCCCCACCGCTTGTCAACCCCATCTGTCATGTGACAGTGTATGGTCCTAGTGATTGGCCAAGCAGATGGGCGGAGGTCACATCTATGCCCATTCACAAAAATGCAAGATGTTAGGCACCACTTAGGAGCAAGATAACAGTCGCAGAAACAGCCATGAGCCTACACCTTCAGAAAACTCTGCTGCTGCAAGGATTTCAGAGCAGGCCTACAGAAGCAGTTCTTCTCTGCTGTAACCCTGACAGCAGTGGCAGTAAAATAGTTAACCCTATAGCCATAGTGTGTCTAGGCAGCTGCCAAATGTCCAAGAACATGGCAAGAAGTGTACAAATTTCTACAGTCCAATTATAATGATGCCAAACATGAAACAGAGTTTCAAGGTTGTGTTGTAATATGCCCAAACCATTGTGACTGATATGCTTTGATATGCTCTGCCATTCCAGCATACAAGATAGCTTAAATGTGCAACTATAAAATAATGTTTAGAAAGATGCTTATGTTTAGAAATATATGTCATTGTGGGTTGGTTTGTCTGGGACAGGATCCATGATTTAGGACTCATATCCAGATGGCCTGTTGACCCGTGTTAACATGATGATGTATATTAAGGGGTCACTGACTTGTATAACTATATATTTCTATACAAAAACATAATTTACTAACCACTCACCCCTCCCCTCTTTCTATTGGTATGTTGAGCTATATATATAAGCTGTAACACACCTAAATAAAGGCAGACATTTTACGACGTTTCATGGTGTCTCCAGATATCTGAGGGTGCTGTTGGTGTACCTATAAGAAGGGTGGTCATCCAGAATACCTACCATTTCCTTTCAGGTTGAAAGTGTTAAATGTTTTAAATTAATTTGGATAAATATGTTAAAACAGCGTTCTGTGTGGGTAACAGGTGATGATTTTATTAAAGTGACTGAATGGTACATGCAATGAAAATGTGTTTATTTACCACATTTTAACGTAACGATCATGTCTAAGAGCCGACATCACACAATTATATTACCCTTATGCATCAGAAAAAACTATTTTGTGTCCGTCTTTGATCTAGTTTCACTTTGTTTATGGGGCATGACTTTTCTGACTCTACACTGCAGTTGAGGGAGCTTAGCCATGAAGCCAGTGAAATAAACAGTAACAAAGTGACACTAATTCAAAGAGGCTACAAGGATACAGACAAGAAGCAGCACTAAGGCCTTTGAGGTGTCTGCTGTTAGGCAGAATGTTTTAGGCTGTTTTCACTGTTGCGCTGCGGTATGATTGCAGCACAGGTGTATCTGCTGTTTTCACGCATTTTACCCATGGTTTTAGCTGCAGTCTCAGAGACTTTCTATAGATTCTGGCATATTATGGTATGATACAGCTGAATTACAGAGAGCAGGTTTAATATCAACATGGTCAGACATTGAGGCACAAATGGGCTTAAGATCCAAGGGTGCTCCAGAGGGAGAAGGCTAACCTAGGTACCTTATTTATTCAACATTTGAGCAGATAACATGGAAAATTTTAGTGTAGCTGGGTGCTGCTATGGTTCCTGGCTCAACTTTTCTGCCACCGCTGCTCACAGGGATAGAGCGCATCAGCAGCGGGTGGCCTATGTGTAGGACAGCCTCTTTCTCCCTCCCATTGTCTAGCAGTGTTACTCTGGCCAATCAGTAGGAAAGGAGTGGGAGGGCAGGGCTGCCGCTCTGCATCCTGGGAGATGTAGTTTGAGAGGACAAGGATCACCGTACTGTGTGAGGCAAAAAAAACGACAGGTCCCAATAAACTGTGCGACTCGGGAGGAGAGGAGGATCTTTTTTTTTTTTTTACCATGCTGCCTTGGAAAGGTTAGGGCTTTTTGAGCACCAATAGAGAGGACCTCTGTGCATCAGCTCCTGTCTACAGGAGTCTGGACTTTGAGATCTGGGTCCTGTGACCATGGGCCAAGGATGTCTGGTGCATCACTGTATCGACTACACTAACCACAACTGGACTACTGCTACGTGAAAGTTGGAGTGCTTTCTGCTGCTAGCTACAACCGCTGTTAATCAGAAGCCTCAGGGAGAATTTAAGGGGGCCCTCTTTTGCCAAGAATATCCACAGTTGTACCCTGGGAATGGTGAGAGGGCTATTAGCCCAGTATTATTACTGCTGGCAGACAGTGTTACAGAGTGCAGGAATCTAACTACACTTCTCATGTGTTGCATCCCCACTAGCATTATCCAGCATCCCTAGCAGACCTACATTGCACCCATACTAGTTATATAATGAAGTTCTACTGAACTTTCACCACTGACCCTTTACTTTAAATCTGCTTCACTTCTACAGCTTACATCAACTGCAAGCAGTTCTGTCAGAAGTGCATCAATTCTCCTTTTTTTTATGTCATAATGTAGAGAATACGATTTCCTTTCATTTGAGCCCAGTCTTGCCACACAGATTTACTCGAGGCCTGAGCAATCCTCTTATTGTTCAGTTAGAGAAATCTTGACAAAGTCTTGAAAACTGTCAAAAACGCCCCCTTGCTGTGAGTGACAGGTGATTTACATATCACGCACTAGCATGAGACGGGCACATCCTGTGTAAAAAGTTCACAATTCACACCCCCCTCCCCTCCAGCTCTCCCAGCTTTACTGTGTTTTGACTGGATGTTTCTCATCATGGGATGCAGTGAACAGTCAGCAGACTATAGACAGACAATTGATTTAGGGGACATGTATGTAGTCAGAGCTGGGCAGAGTAGAACATCCAGTGATCTGATGATAACCTGTCTCAGGCTAGTGCATGAGATATGTAAATCACCTGTCACTCACAGCAAGGGGGCGTTTGACAAAGTTTTCAAGACTTTGTCAAGATTTCTCTAACTGAACAATAAAAGAGGATTGCTCAGGCCTCGAGTAAATCTGTATGGCAAGACTGGGCTCAAATGAAAGGAAATCTTATTCTCTACATTATGACATCAAAAAAAATAAAATGTTGGGTTTACATCCACTTTAATGGGCCCATTCAATAGCCAGCAGAAGAAACATCTTAACTGCTTGCCGACCGGCGCACGACGATGTACGTCGACAGAATGGCACGGACAGGCATAAGGGCGTACAGGTTCGTCTCCTTTAAGATTCCGCCATGCCATCCGCCGGTCGGGACCCCCGTGAGGCCGGTCGCAGGTCCCGCGGACTCGATCGCCGCGGGGATACCCGCGATCGTCTCACGGGAAGGCTGAACGGGGAGATGCGGAAATAAACAGCATCTCCCCGTTCTGCCTAGCAACTAGTGACGCCGATCTCTGCTCCCTGTGATTGGAGCAGAGATCAGCATTCACTAGCTGACAGCCACGCCCCCCCACAGTAAGAAACACACCTCTAGGCACACTTAACCCCTACACTGCCAGTGTCATTTACACAGGAATCAATGCATTTAAATAGCATTGATTGTTGTATAAATGACAATGGTCCCAAAAATGTGTCAAAAATGTCCGATATGTCCGCCATAATGTCCCAGTCACAATAAAATTCGCTGATCGCCGCCATTACTAATAAAAAAAAATTATTAATAAAAATGCTATAAAACTATCCCCTATCTTGTAAAAGCTATAACTTCTGCGCAAACCAATCAATAATTCGATTATTGCGATTTTTTTTACCAAAAATATGTAGAAGAATACGTATCGGCCTAAACTGAGGAAAAAAAATGTTTTCTTATATATTTTTGGGGGATATTTATTATAGCAAAAAATAAAAAAGAATGCGTTTTTTTCAAAATTGTCGCTCTTTTTTGTTTATAGCGCAAAAAATAAAAACCGCAGGGGCGATCAAATACCACCAAAAGAAAGCTCTATTTGTGGGAAAAAAAGGACGTCAATTTTGTTTGGGAGCCACGTCGCATGACCGCGCAATTGTCAGTTAAAGCGACGCAGTGCCGAATCGCAAAAAGGGGCCTGGTCCTTTGGCTGCAAATTGGTCCGGTCTGAAAGTGGTTAAGGACTGCCCCTGTCATAGAATGTGTCCATTAATCCGAACCCGCCACTGTTCACCTATCTTTCTATTAAGCACTGGCAGTGCCTACCAGATGGCCTTAGGCCTAGCTAGCCGCAGCTAGGGCACAAGTATTTTTTACTGATCATTGCTGCACTGTAGGTGGCGTTGTTACAGTTTATGCCGATCTGCATAGCAAGTGTAATCTCACATTTGAATTGATTTCTTTGTGGTAATTATCTTGCATGCCAAATGGTAATCCTACTGTCACTGTTAATTGGATCTCTTTATCTTTAATCATTACTGACAATATCATTTGTTTGTTATTCTTTTTTTAACTGCTGAGTGCAGGTGCATTCTTGATACTGCATCACTGCTGGGAATTCAGTACCATTATTAAGTGACTTCACGCAATACTGCATATACAGCCAGGTGTGTCAGAAGGGCTGTGGTCTTTGAGGAGGTTGTGGCCAGGAACAGAGAACCCATCTAAACCAGCGGCTCTTTTGTGGGCAGCACTTCACTAGTAATATTAGATTTATAATTATATAGGTCCACTGCTTTCATGAATATAAAATTTGAAGTGTCTATAATGAATACTCAAGTCCATAATATGCTTTTCATTGTGCATGTAAAAAAAAAAAAAAAAAAGAACAATCGATCCAGCATAAAAGAATTAAACCATAACTTTGCACTCATCCCACCAGAAGTAAAGTCTACCATGAAAACATGGCTGTGATTTCAATACATACCAACAATTATCAGCATTCTTACCTGTTTGAAAAATGGATGAGACAGCAACATACCAGCTGATGGTCTAAATAATATAAATGGAAAAAATTAATTTGGTCATATGTTTATTATTTAATGTATCTATATAATATGGATATAGCACAGAAAACCTTTCCGTGCCCTAAAGACATCCTGGTACCAATATATTTCCTGTAAATTGCTCTTTTTTGGAAACACAGAAACAGTCCCATAAGGTTCTGCATTAGAGAAGTTCACAGCTCAAAAGTCTCTACCAAAGTCATACATGCCCTGTAACCATCTTTTCAGCCAGCCAGGTAAACTACCAGCATGTGTGTCCATAACTTTACTTTTCAGACTTTGTTATCAAAGGCAATGTAAAACTATCTAAAAAAGTAAATTTAAAACATATTTTAACTTTTTTTTAGTCAGGTAAATATAAAAAGTTGCATAATCGTAATATGAATTTTAATTTCCAACCAGAAGATGTAGACTCTTTTACATGTGTACCTGTCTCCTCCTGGGTGCTCTGCGACAAAAATCTTGTTAAGCTTAAAGAGGAGCTCCGGGCTCCCCCCAAAAAATGAAAAGTCAGCAGCTACAAATACTGTAGCTGATGACTTTTAAAGTGTTTGTTAAGCCACTGAGTGTTCATGCTTCAATCTCGCCTGTTATAGTAACTGATGTGCCCCAATGTATGTTTTAAAAAAATAAAAAAGCCACTATATACCTTATTTTTTTAGCGCCCGCTCGACGCTCACCAGACCAACCGCCTCTCTCTATCCGACAGCTACAGTGGGCGGGGCTGAGAATCCCCCGCTGACGTCAGCCAGGAGGAGGAGAGGAAGAGAGAGGTGGCAGGTCATGTGAGCTTATTAAACCACTTCAGCCCCGGAAGGATTTGCCCCCTTAATGACCAGGCCATTTTTTGCGCTACAGCACTGCGTTGTTTTAACTGAAAATTGTGCGTTCGTGTGAAGCTGTACCCAAAAGAAAATTGACGTCCTTTTTTACCCACAAATAGAGCTTTCTTTTGGTGGTATTTGATAACCTCTGCGGTTTTTATTTTTTGCGCTATAAACAAAAAAATACCAACAATTATAAAAAATAAAAAAAATATATAATATTATATATAAATTTTTTTTTTAACTTTCTGCTATAATACAAACAAAAAAAAAAGAAAAGAAAAAAAGTATTAATCAGTTTAGGCCGATATATATTCTACATATTTTAGGTAAAAAAAAATATAAAAAATAAAAGAAAAAGTCTTATCTCGATCCAGCTAAGGGCCCATTTGCAATGGCCCTGGTCTGCGCCTGCCATTGGCTCATGTTGCTGTCAATCAAATCCTGTGAGAAGGGAGCAGAGGGGGCTGAGCCGTGTTGTGTGTGTCTATGGAAGCAGACAGCCTGAAATGTCTGCTCCATAGCAAGTGATTATGGGGGCAGACGCAGAAGAGGAGGAGCAGAGTGCTAAAGGGGATCCCAGAAGAGGAGGTTCTATACTATTGCACATTAAAATAACAAACCTGTTGTAATTACAATTTAAAAAAGTTATATTTTACAACTGCTTTAAATAGCTAAAGCCTATCTTAAACTATCAGGGTAATGACCCATTCCCTCCTGCCACTCCCCTCATAGATTAAAATTTAAAAAATGTGGCTAAACTAAACTGAAAGCATTACATTTTTTTCTTAAAACCATTATACAATAGATTGCAATAATTAGAACACTGTCAGAGGTGGTTCTGGCTAGGTCAGTAGATTGCTTTAAGAAAGGCCTGGATACTTTCCTAAAATGTACATAATATAACTGGGTACTAACATTTATAGGTAAAGTTGATCCAGGGAAAATCCGATTGTCTCTTGGGGGATCAGGAAGGAATTTTTTCCCCTGCTGTAGCAAATTGGAGCATGCTCGGCTGGGGTTTTTTGTCTTCCTCTGGATCAACCGTGGGTATAGAATTGGGTATATTGGATTGTACGATATTTTTCATTTTATTTATTTATTTTTTTATGGTTGAATTGGATGGACTTGTGTTTTTTTTCAACCTGCCTAACTATGTAAGGTAAGCTAGGAAATGTGCTTAAAAAATAAATTGTTAACATTACAGTATTAAGTATGATAAGCAACCTCAAATCATATACCTTTTCTCAGGATCTTGCTGTAGGCAAATCTCCACCAAGTTCTGCAAGGCAGATGAGAATGTTCTTGGGGACGGAGTTCTCAGCCTGTCACTAGTCATAGTCTGAGTCATGCTTGCAGCGACTACACTTTCTCCTATTCCTGAGTCTACTCCAGACCGGGAGATCTTCATAGGGGACTGTTCACCAGGATAAGTACCATAAAGTGGATTCTCAGGTGGACCTTTCAGTTTTTGTAGCAGCATCTTATAAAAAAAAAGAAGAGTAAAATATTTTAGGTTGTATGAAATACTCTCAAAACAACAACAACAATAATAATAATAAACAAGGTATCTAAGAAAGGTAATGCGTAATGCAAGACCTAACAATAAGCTTCTATTATCTGCTCCTTTTTGATTTATTAAATATACCAATGAATGCATTTTACTGTGGGCTAAACTAAAAAAAATAAAATAGAAAAAAAGTACAGCTCTAATGCTCCAGAAGGGGAGTCCTGTGGCTGGGGACACTATATGATGGTGCTGGTGGCGATGTAAGGCTCGTCAGGCTCAGCTTAGACTGCGGGTAAATGGCACCTGGCCACACAAAGGATCAGCAGACTGCAAAGCCAAGATAGTAAAAGATGATGAAAATTGGCTTCAGCTCAGTTCTCCCCCCACAGAAGAGCCTCCCCTAATGCATTTCGCCCATGTGGGGCTTAATCATAGAGGCCTCTTTGTTTTATTTTCTTTCTATGTAAACCTTTAGGATTAAGCCCCACATGGGTGAAATGCATTAGAAGTGGGTCTTCTATGGGTGGAGAACAGAGCCCAAGCCAACTCTTATCATCTTTTACTATCTTAGCTTTGAAGTCTGCTGATCCTGCGTATGACTGAGTAACATTTTCCTGTAGAATTGAAAGCATATACTGTACCGTAGTTATATCTATATATGGGTTTTTTTTTTTCAAAAAGGGCCAGATTTCATGAAGTGAACATGTGTGGGGGCTGAACATTTTGCCTGACATTCTTTGAACCATTAAAATTAAATGTAAATTTAATATTTTATGCAAAGTTTATTGCAAACAGCATACTTTTCATTTCGTCACATGGATGACAAATCTAAACAGATGTTAAATCACTCTGCCTTTCATATCTGAAGGCCAGCCGTTTTGGATCATTGTCATGTTGGAATGTCCAAGTACATCCCGTGCGCAGTTTCCTGGCTGACGAATCCAAATGTTCCTCCAGTATTTTTTGATAACATACTGCATTCATCCTGCCATCAATTTTGACCAAATTTCCTGTGTCTTTGTAGCTCACACATCCCCAAAACATCAGCGATCCACCTCCGTGTTTCACAGTAGGAATGGTGTACCTTTCATCATAGGCCTTGTTGTCTCCTCTCCAATTGTAGCATTTATGGTTGTGGCCAAAAAGCTAAATTTTGGTCTCATCACTCCAAATGACTTTGTGCCAGAAGGTTTGAGGCTGGTCTCTAAGCTGTTTGGCGTATTGTAAGCGGAATACTTTGTGACATTTATGTAGTAATGGCTTTCTTCTGGCGACTCAACCATGCAGCCATCTTTCTTCAAGTGCATCTTGAAACAGCCACACCATGTTTTCAGAGAGTTCTGTATTTCACCTGAAGTTATTTGTGGGTATTTCTGTTCATCCTGAACAATTTTCCTGGCAGTTGTGGCTAAAAGTTCAGTTGGTCTACCTGACCATGGTTTGGTTTCAACAGAACCCCTCATATTCCACTTCTTAAATTAGAGTTTGATCACTGCCGATTGGCATTCTCAATTCCTTGGATATCCTCTTATATCCCTTTCCTGTTTTATAAAGTTCAACTACCTTTTCCAGCAGATCCTTTGACAGTTCTTTTGCTTTCCCCACGATTCAGAATCGTCAGTGCAGCACTGGATGAAAGATGCAAGGGTCTGTCAGGAGTCCAGAAACTCATTGACCTTTTACACACACACACTAATTACAAGCAAACAGATCACAGGTGAGGATGGTTACCTTTAACCACTTAACAACCGGCCCATACCCGAATGATGGCTACAGGGCGGTTGCTTAACTCTGGGAGGGCGTACAGCGACATCCTCCCAGAATTCCCCTCTCGCGCGCCCCCTGGGGCGTGCACTCGAGAACATCTGTGATCGCCGGGTCCAGAGGACCGTTGCGGCCGTTTACCACGGGAACGCTCCGTCAAATGACGGAGTAATCACATGTAAACAAATGGTTCCTCTCTCCTCTCTCTGTACCGATCGGTACAGTGAGAGGAGAGGGGGAGGGATCGGTGGCAGCAGTGCTGCAGTCACCACCGATCCATCCATCCCTGCTCAGTCATCCGTCCATACCCTGCAATACCCAGCCATACTCGCTACAATCGAAGCCAGGATGTTTTTTTTTTTAATTATTTCAGGCTTTCCAGCCTAGAGGCGAGATGTGGGGTCTTATTGACCCCATATCTCACTGTAAAGAGGACCAGTCATGCCATATTCCTATTACAAGGTATGTTTACATTCCTTGTATTAGGAATAAAAGTGATCAAAAAAATTTATTTTGGTAAAAAACTGTCAAACTAAAAATTTCAATTTTCAATTTTGAAGGGTGACATGTTAGGTATCCATTTACTCGGCTTAACCTCATCTTTCACATTATGCAAAAACATTGGGCTAACTTTACGGTTTTGTTTTTTGTAAAGCACAAAACTGTTTATTTTAAAAAAAAACACGTTAGAAAAATTGCTGTGCAAGTACCGTGCTAGATAAAAAGATAAAAAGTTGCAACGACCACCATTGTATTCTCTAGGGTCTTTGCTAAAAAAAAAAAAAAAATATATATATATATATATATATACACACACACACACATACATACATACATATATATATATATATATATATATATAATGTTTTGGTGTTCTATGTAATTTTCTGGCGAATAAATTATGATTTTTACATGTAGGAGAGAAATGTCAGAATTGTCCTGGGTGCTCCAGAACGCCTGCAGGTACTCCCTGCATGTTTTGCCTCTGTATGTGGCCACGCTGTGTAAAAGTCTCACACATGTGGTATTGCCATACTCGGGAGTAATAGCAGAATGTGTTTTGGGGTGTAATTTGTGGTATGCATATGCTGTGTGTGAGAAATAACCTGCTAATATGAAAATTTTGTGAAAAAAAAAGAAAAGAAAAAAAAAAAATCTTGATTTTGCAAAGAATTGTGGGAAAAAATGACAACTTCAAAAAAACTCACCATGCCTCTTTCTAAATACCTTAGAATGTCTTCTTTCAAAAACGGGGTCATTTGGGGGGGGGGGGGGGGGGTTTTGTACTTTCCTGGCATGTTAGGGTCTCAAGAAATGAGATTGGCCGTCAGTACTTCAGGTGTGATCAATTTTCAGATATTGGCACCATAGCTTGTGGAATCTAACTTTTACAAAGACCAAATAATATACCCCAATTTGTACTTATTTTTACCAAAGATATGTAGCAGTATAAATTTTGGCCAAAATTTATCAAGAAAAATTACAAATTTGCTACATTTTATAAAGGAAACAAAGAAAAAATCTTTTTTTTACAGAATTTTCAGTCTTTTTTTTTTTAATAGCACAAAAAATAAAAAACCCAATGGTGATAAAATACCACCAAAAGAAAGCTCTACTTGTTTGAAAA
This sequence comes from Lithobates sylvaticus, assembly GCA_028564925.1. NCBI lineage: Eukaryota > Metazoa > Chordata > Amphibia > Anura > Ranidae > Lithobates > Lithobates sylvaticus. Next base: position 128,466,511 of record CM053031.1, read on the forward strand.
AAAGGACAAAAATTTCATATGGGTACAGTGTTGTATGACTGAGTAATTGTCATTCAAAATGTGAGAGCACCGAAAGCTGAAAATTGATCTGGTTATTAAGGGTGTTTAAGTGCCCAGTGATCAAGTGGTTAATAGCCATTCAAACCCCTTTGTGTCAACTTGTGTGCATGTTAATCAGGCCAAAATCACCAGGGTATGTAAACTTTGATCAGGGTAATTTGGCTAGTTTTGGTTTTGATTTATTTGTTTGATTACGATTTAAAAAGAGTAAACACAGTTGATTGATAATAAATGGCTTCAGCCAAACACTAACACGAGTGAAAGAAAAGTTTTTGTGTTATCATTCATATGGGCAAGAAATCATAAATTCAGCTAGGGTATGTAAACTTATGAGCACGACTAATAGAGATTATATATATATATATATATATATATATATATATATATATATATATATATATATATATATATATATATCTTCTTTAGCCCCTGACCAATCCCTGGGCGCCTCTCAGGGTAAGGATGAGCGTTTTAGGTTCTTTTTAAATAATATTAATATCTCTTCTTTAGCCTGACAAATCCACCAGCGTCTCTCACTGTAAGAATGTGCTTGGGCATGTTTACAAGTCCATGTGCCTGAGCCCGCTAGGAAGCTGACAGCGTGCAGTGCCGCCACCAATCACAGGCACTTAGACATTTCCCGATTTCTGCAGCTGCGTGCTTGTGATTGGCGCTGCACGCCGTCAGCTTCCTAGCGGGCTCTGGCACATCGACTTGTGAACACACCCCAGCAACACGCCCCAACTCATCCTTACCCTGAGCGGTTTTCTGGGATTTGTCAGGCTAAAGAAGAGAGAGATATATAAAAGTTAAAAAAAAAACATAACACCCCTGAGCTTGGGGCCACAGTAGGATATATATGCAAATTGCAAGTGAGGGCCACATCAAACAGAAAGCAGGCTGCAATTGGCCCATGGGCTGGTCTTTGGACATGCCTGATTTATATCTATAGTAAATAAAGTCCTACTGATCCAGCCAGAAATCTTGTGATCAGAACTACATCCCTCAATGTTATGGACCATAGGAAGGGTGTGAGGTTCTGTAGTCCTTTGCTGTTTCTCCAGATAAAGGAGGGAGTGTTGTCATCCTAGGACTGGAAGATTATTACTAGCAGAATCACCAGGTAAAATAATGAAAAAAATATAACTTGGGGGGAAAAAAAAGGAAAATAAATGCATCCACCACATCTAAAAACTGGTCAATGTAATATATTATTTTTCTGTTCAAGTTTAGATATACATTAAAATGATCTCCCCTAATAAGGCCCTGTAATGTGCTTGCTTAAAGTGTTACTACACCCACAACAGTAAAATCAGTCTGTATATGCAATAAAGCATGCTTGTTATACTCACTGCAGAACCTAAGGGGTTAGTCCTGCTTATTATGTAAAAAGACTGTTTGATTCTGTCTTCTCTAATCCTCCCCTTCTTCATCTCCTGCTGGAAACAGAGCTTTGGGGGCACTCTGCACACGCTGTTTGGTGTGTATTGAGTTTTTTTCTTTTCTTGGGAGGGTGTATGTGATTGGCACAGGGCCAATCAACACTGTCAACGCTGTCCAGACAGAGGGTCAAGGGTCCTGCAGGACAGTCAGAGTAGAATGAAAACTCCTCCTACAAGCTTTAACCAGACACTCATAGAAGTCATAAGACTGCTATATACTGCTAATGAGAAAAGGTATTTAGCAGTTTATATTTACAAAAATTATTGCATTTCCATGTTCTATTTAGTGTGGGAGACCAGATATTGTGAACACAGGGTCCTGGGTTTAGCAACTAACTTTAATACTGCTGCTGAGAAGTCCAGACATTTTAGACCAGCTCAGTAAATAGCCAGTTGTTGTAAAGGTTCTGCGCCATACTCCAAGTAACCCATTTGGATTCATGGGCTAGATTGGACAGGACCTTCTCTGGCAACCATTGTAACTCAGCATACCTCAGTATCAAGCAAGTCCAATCCTCACACAACCTTATTTTCCCTGCAAGGGGTGAGCGCAGTTAGTTAATGCTGGTTACTGTTTATGGCGGGTTGCTCACAAATTCATCACTACTACATATGGAACATTCCAGTCAACATTTAAAAAAAAAAAGTATTTGATCTACAGCATTCTGGTATGTTTTCTGAGACTTTGAGATACCAATTAGGCCTGGTAAGAAGTGCTAAATTGCATTTATTGCTAGGCAGGAATTGTATACACAGGATTTGCAGTATCTGTGCAAAATGTACAATTATACATTTTGGAACACCCATACACATGCAAACATGAGTGTCGGCAGTTACGTACATATAGCTGCGCAAATTGTTTTCTGTCATACATTTTAATGGGTAAAATTATGCTGCAGCTGTGGCTCCTGAGAGCTAGAACAATAAGCATAAATTACCCTGTTTGAAAGCTTGCAAGTTGGAGTGCAAAACGCAGTCTGTGTGTGTTCCTGGCATGTAACCGCACCAACGCGGCTGTCCAATTGGAAGCAGTGGCTGGATCCCTGCAGCCAGAACACCTATGCACCCCCGTGTTGGGAAAAATGTACACAAAGTGGCAAAAAAAAGGTTTGTATGCTGATGGAGATCTTTCCTTGTTAAAGAAATAAAACAATATAAAAAAGCAGGGTATGCAAACTGTATGTGCAAATATGTGGCACTTGCAGGTCCTCTAAAGAAATAATATAGGAATAAATAATATCAACATAAGATAAATGTATGGCAAAATGTAGCATGCATTTGTTACACTAATAGTTTTATCTGTTACCAATCTTATAAAAAGAATGACAAATATGTGGTTCTAGCAGATGATAAACAGTTACCTGAGTGCGGTGCATGTCCATGAATGGAACACGCCCAGTAGCTAATTCACAGGCAGTGATTCCAACACTGTAGATGTCTGACTTCACATTGTACCCATAGAGGTCCTATTTAATAAAATAAAATATTATTCATAATGTGCCAGCATACTCTAGAGAGGTTTGTGAGCAAAACTTTTGAACGGCTTTTCTATGCTCATACTAAAAATGTCAAATAGGAATAATCTGTGATTGATGTGTTATGATTTTCTGCTGATAAGGCAGCAAAGCCGGTTCTCCTGTACTGAGCCTGGGCATCATCAGTTCAAAAGGGGGGCCTGGCCACCCCCCCACCCCCTCCCGGAGCCAGCCTCCCTCCTCTCCACTCCCGCTGGCTACTGCAGGGACACAGGAGGATTGTTTCAGGGTGGAGAGCAGGTAAGGGGAGGGGGATTTGTGCTAAATATGTTAGATTTACTAGCCCCTTCCTTTCCTGAATGAACACAGTGAGCGATCTGTGTTCATTCATTACTGAAGCATATACTCAGTACAGAACGCTTTCCATTCATTCACTGTCCAGTGCAGCTGAGACTGCAGCGAAAGGGATTGATAAATCTATATCCTCAGTCCATTTCTCTGTGTCATCGCATCACATCTGTTTATACCTCTGATATTACACCAAAGGTCCCCTAACAGGGCAGTTAAAAAATGTATTTTTTTTTTTAGATTTAAAAATAAATAAAATAAAAGTAAAAAAATAAAAAAAACTTAAAAAATTAAGGACTTGTTCAGATGTGCTTAACTCTGTGAAGAGCAGTCAGCATTTAGATCATTCTTCAGAGAGCATTTGACAAGCAATGAGGAGACAGATTACCTCCTCACCACCTGCTTTAACCCTATACTAGCACACCACACTTGCAGAGCAGCGCTATTCAATAGAATGGGTCTTGATCGATGATAAAATAATCCTGCCATGGCTGCGAAGCATAGAATCACAGCCGTGGCATTTTAGCAAAAATATCATTTGATCTTTTCGGAAGGGGGATGGCCCTGTCAGGTAGGCTGTATTGGGCCCCATGATTCCCCTTGCAGGGAAAAATAATTCTAAACGTGCAATCTAATTTCTACATTATAGGTTCTAAAGAGCTTAAAGTGCATCTCTTGTTGGCAGGGCCGCTGATAGGGCAGTACCATCAGCCCTCCTGTAACTTTATTCTTCAACTATGGGGAAAGCGCTTTGCCTAGGTGAAAGCATTTGACAATGCTCCTAGGCTTGCTGTAAATATAACAAATATATTTTACATGGGGACTATTGAACTTAATTTTGTCTTGTCTGCGTCTTATTGGGTCTTGCCAAGTTGCCCATAAGTGAATAAGGTAAAGTTCTGCTGCCTTTAAATATCCAATCATGTGCAAGTAAGATTTTTTTTTACCTTTTCCTTGTACAAGATTGGCTATTCTTTGCAAAGTGAACATGCTGGATTCTCTTAGGTTTTACTTTTTTCAAGATATCTGCCATGTAGCCTAAAACATTAATCAGAGGATATTAGAGAAGAGCGTATAATAAAAAACAAAACAAAGTTTCCTTCTAATATACTTAGCACATGGTAGGTTTAAAACATATGACTAGTGGCAGGAAAAACTGACCTGTCTTAGTAGCTCAGGACTTAACCAAGGCAGCATTGCAGTGCTAAAATTAGGAAAATCATATGCCACCTTAGCTCTTTCACCATGTCGGACCATACTGTAGAGGTGACCAAGCCCAGAAAGAGAAACAAGACCTTCATCTGAGATCAGGATATGGCTGCCGTTCACACTCCTACAAAACAAATGAATACTAATTATTTATTAAGCAGTTTAAATAGTCCTTTTAAATTGAAGCGAAGGACAACATGGTCAACTAGCACTTATTAACGAATCCAATTTAGAAACCCTAAAGGAACTCCAGGCAAATATAAAAATCAATACTATATCCAGATATGCATTTGTAAAAAAGTTATAACATTTGTTTTTACATCAGCATACCTGAACATCATAATATAAGCATTCAGTTATCCCCTTTACAGCAGGACCTAAATGACTGGGATAGGAAGGGGAAGCATTGTAAGTAAAGCTGATGTATGGGGGTTTGGGCTGAATGGAGGACAAAAAGAGTGATGACCTCATAAAATGTGCAGCTACTTCTTCTTTATCAAATCGTAGGCAATGATAGGTCCTTTATGAAGCTGTGTTACAAAGATTTGCCGAGAGGTTACAGACTTGGCTCTATTATGTGACAAGGGTAACTAGATCTGTACTACCACTGGTAAAAGCAAAAAGTATTATTTTTAAAATGTAAAACACAACCTACACAGCCCACAATCTTGTGGGAAGGCAGGCCCATAATCTAGGACGTGAAGGACGCCTATTGTCCAGTCCACATATGTGAAATACAAGGCCAGCGGGCCGAATCTGGCCCTCCAGTTCATTTCATGTGGCCTTTGCGCTTCTCCTGCAGCTGTGGCATCCCTCTTGTCTCTGCCTGCCCCCCCCCCCCCCCCTCCACCATCTTAGCAGTGAAGACGACAGAACTGCTCTGCCAGATCCTGCGCTTTTCCATGTAGCCGCAGCACTCCCTTGTGTCCACCTCCCCCGGTCTTGGCATTTAGCAGAATCCAGCCCTCCAATCCTCCTCCAGATCCTGCACTTTCTTTCAAGGGACTTTAGATTTCTAATGGTGGGGGGCTCTTGTCATCTGCTGTAAAAAAAAAAAATGGGGGGGGGGGTGCTCTGGACATCTGCTTATAATTATTATGAGAATAATACAATTTTATGCCAGTTGGAAAGGAAGATAGCACAACGCTGGTATCATTCACAAGAAACTTTATTGGAAACTGCTCAGACAGAAAATGGTTCTGCCATGGTGTTCTGGATGTGTTGATGCGGCCCACAATAAAATGGTGTTTGACACCCCTGGTCTAGTGGGAGAAGAAGGTCTAGTATGCAACCTATATATTTAAAATCTAGGGGGAGAATCCTTTGTAACTTAAGACAGCCCCAGTCTAGAGAAGGCAGGAGGCCTTGTATGCAGCTTTACAGAGCTAACATTCTAGTGGCAGCATGAGGAATTGTATGCAGCTTTACAGTCTATTGAAAAATGAGAACATGTACAGTATGTAAACTTCCAGAGACCACAGCTTAACATAATGAAGAGGTCATAGTATGCAGCTCTAGCATGCGCTACAGTCTAGTAATGAAAAATATTCTCCTTTCCTTTGTTTTCCCACTGCTCTGTCCAGCTGCTGGGGAGTGATGTCGGGGAAGAGAGCTGGTAGAAGCAAGGAAATATCCCTAAAAGGTCCAACTCTAGGGAACATTAAAAAACAATAATATCTAAACTGTGGAATTTCACCAGTCTGGTCATCCCATCCTTTGGGAGAAATAGGGCAGCACCCGTTGCCGACTTGTTTTTTCAGGATGCAGGCTCCAGGGCTGACATTTAGATCCTAGCTTCACTACAACTATCTGGAATACACAGGATGGGAGCTTAGACTTTTCAGACTTCACTGGTAACATGCTTATTTCAGACCGGACACCAATTAGGCAGTAAAGCCAGGAGGATTATAATCATCATTTCCAATATACAGTAACATTTTAACCACTTCACATCTGCGCTATAGCCGAATGACGTCTACAGCACGGACCTGCTTTGCTGGGAGTACGTCTATTGACGTCCTCCAGTGCCCAAGCGGCCTGCGTGCCCCCTGCAGGGTGCGCTCTGTGATCAGCGAGTCTATGAGACTCGCCTGATCACAGATCGGAGTAAGGGGTTGATCCCGACCCCTTACCACGTGATCAGCTGTCAGCCAATGACAGCTGATCATCTGATGTCAACAGAGCCAGAGTCAAGAGTAATCGGCTATTTTTTCTCCTCGCGCTGACAGCGTGAGGAAAAAAAACAAAAAAAAAAAACAAACAATCACCGGCGGCTGTGAGAGGGACATCAGTCCCGATCACGGCGAGCTGCCGCCAGATCCTCAGTGCCCACCTGTGCCCCCTGCCAGTGCCACCTAGCAATAGGCAACATTACCACCTACCAGGGCCACCCATCAGGGCCCACAATCAGTGCCTCAACAACAGTGCTGCACATCAGTGTCACCTACCAGTGCCCATCAGTGCCACCCATCCCTGCCACCCATCAGTGCCACCTTAACTGTGCCCACCAGTGCAGCCTATCAGTGCCCACCAGTGCAGCCTATCAGTGCCCACCAGTGCAGCCTATCAGTGCCCACCAGTGCAGCCTATCAGTGCCCACCAGTGCCGCCTATCAGTCCTGCCTATCAGTGCCCACCAGTGCCGCCTATCAGTGCCCACCAGTCCTGCCTCATCAGTGCATATCAATGAAGGAGAAAAATTACCATTTTTTTTTTTTTTTTTCGATATTTTTTTGCTAAACAAAAATCCCAGCTGTGTTAAATACCACAAAAAGAAAGTACTATTTGTGGGAAAAAAAATTATAAAAATTTAATTTGGGTACAGTGTTGTATGACTGCGCAATTGTCATTCAAAGTGCGTCAGCGCTGAAAGATGAAAATTGGTCTGGGCAGGAGGGGGGGTTTAAAGAGGGAGTCCGGCGAAAAATATTTTTTTTAAAAGTCAGCAGCTACAAATACTGCAGCTGCTGAATTTTAAAATAATGACACTCACCTGTCACAGGGTCCAGCGACGTCGGCACCCGAGGCCGAACCATCCCATGGATGCTGCCGCCGCCATCTTGGGTATGGGAATCAGGAAATGAAGCCTTGCGGCTTCACTTCCCGGTTCCCTATTGCGCATGCGCGAGTCGCACAATGCAATAGGAATGCTCCGCGCTGTCTCTGGGACCCGTGTGTGTCCCAGCAGACAGCGTGGCGGGACAGGAAGAAGCATAGACTCCCGTGGGAGTCTATGCCCGGAAGTAGGTGCAAATACCTGTCTTAGTATCTGTACCCCCTCCCTGAAAGTTGCCAAATGTGAAACCGGAGGGGGGGGGGGGGAGGGTTCAGATGAGCAGAAGTTCCACTTTAGGGTGGAACCCCGCTTTAAGTGCCCAGTAAGCAAGTTGTTAACATTTTGCAGCTGAAGGCCAGCGTGAGTGGACAGATCTTTAGCAGAATTTTGAGACATATAACGTATGAAAACATTTGCATATCTGATTAAACAATGGCTACATATGCTATTATGTCCATTCCATATCACGTTTGAGAGAGTAAGGCTCCATTCACACTTGCGCAACTCCAAAGTCACGCAATTTTCAGTGCAACTATGATGCGACTTTGATCTGACATTACACTCTCTGGCACTAAGTCGCTTCAAAGTAGTGCAGGCACCTTTTCATAGTCTTGCGATCTGAAAAGGTGTCATTGAAAATAATGGGTTGCAACTTGTCATGCGACTGTGTCCAAAGTCACATGACAAGTCGCACAAGTGTGAATGAGGCCTAAATACTAATCAGCAACAGAAGTTTTTTTGAACACAAATGTGGGACAGTTATTATCAGATTAGGTCTAAAACAGCCTGAAACAGATGTATTAGAAATAATATAATAGAAATGTTTTTTCAACCTACCTGTGAATATATCCATTTTGGTGCAGATAATGTAATCCTTTTAACGTTTCATACAAAATATTTCCTATTAAAGCTTCACTCATTCCTTCAGGATAATAGCTCTTCATGAGGCTGCTAGCAGACCCTATACAGGAAAGGAGTTAAAACAGTCAGTCCACTTTTAGTGGATACCAGTGGCTTAATTCACCCATCAGCCTTTAATTCTTCACAAGGAGTCAAATTGGTGAAATATCTATAGCCGACCTTCCAGGTCTGTCCACCCAGCACAGCAATGAAGTACAACCCCCCTAAGAACTATTGCCAACACAATTTACAAAATAGCCACCCTGATTTTAGGTAAAAATCAAGTGTTTCAGAAAAAAAGTAAGTGTCTGGAATCTTCATCCAAAAAAGCAGGCTGGGACCTAGGGTGGCCTTGATGTGCTTTATGTCTCTTAATGAAACATTGGTAGTGGGATCATGTACAGTATGTATCCCACAAATTTCTGGTGATCGTAAAAATTAGTCTAGACAGTGACAAATAATATTTCTGGATTTCTAGATTGTGTCAGTTCACCCTATTAAAAAACCAACATACTGCATGCAGAGAGCGTCTTTCATCACATTCAAATTCGATCCTTATTCTTACAAGGTTGCTTATCACTTAAGATATTTTTGCAAATCTAAAGTTGCTTAAGAGTTGGGCTGTTTCCCTCTTGAACCTTTTAACTTTACATTATGCAAAATATAGAATAAAGAGTAAATTTCCATTACAAAAGTACAAATTGAAATAAATAAATTCCTTTCCAAAACATTGTGTAACTCATGCAAATACTCTACGCCCTTTCACACGTGCGGACCGTTCAGATCCGCCTGTCAGTTTTTTCAGGTGGAACCTGAACGACCGCTCCATATATCTCTATGGAGTGACGGATGTCAGCAGTGACATGTCCGCTGACATTTCATCCGCTCCGCTAAATCCAGACAGATGGAAACCCTATTTTCCATCCGTCTGGTGGATCGGATGAAAACGGACAGGCGGTCCATTTTCAACTGATCCCCCCATAGAGGAGAGCGGAGATCTGACAGGTCCGTTTCTGCACAGTGTGTGGAGACAGACTTGTCATCTGCCAGGCTTAGCGGGGGATCAATGGATTGATCCCTGTTGAGCAGGCAGATGTCTGAAAACGGATCCGCACATGTGAAAAGGGGCCTAACACATCATTTAAGACATATCTGTAAAGATCTGTATTGGTATTGGTAAATATTTTTCCAACAAGTTAAAATTTAAAGCACATATTTTTGAACAACCAGTGATGGGTGGAAGCTGACACTGCGATTTGCGAAAAGCCATGGCCTGCACATGAACCTTGGAGCTGAAGCTCTATATGTAACCATGCAGCTGGAGAGTGTATCTACACATAGTATTTAGCAATCAGCACACAGAGAAACTGTAACTGACATGCACAGAAACAGCCAGTTTACGAAGGTGCGATCTCACTCCCTGATTCTTCACCTCTGGGGTGGAGAATCAGGGAGAGAAGAGAGAATCGCTGAAGAACTGAAGAGAAAGTTTACCGACTTCCTTCTTCCTCATTCAAAACTGCCAAAACAGTGAAAAAGCCCCCCCGCCTTTCACAAACCCCCTCAAAACCAGCAAAGCAGGATAGAAACATTATACATACAAAAATGTTTATGTATATTCTGTGTAATCGCCGTTGAGAGCGGCGCACTCAGCATGCGCCGTAGACATCGGTGCCTGTTTTTTGGCAAATATCTCCTAAACCGTGTAGGTTTAGGAGATTTTTCTTGGACCTATAGGTAAGCCTTAATCTAGGCTTACCTGTAGGTCAAAGTGGTTTGTAAGGGTTTACAACCACTTTAATTTGTGGTTAATCAGAGGCTTCCCCCTCTATAAGATTTCATTTTTTTTTTTTCAATTGAGTTGCAAAATTTACAGGTCACATTAAAAGGGGGAAAAGTTCTGAAATAATTTTTTTTTTACATCACAGAAATTTGACATTTTATTAGGGGTGTGCAGACTTTTTATATCCATTGTATATTTGTGTAGGGGACTTTAACATTATTATTTTATTAATATTATGCAGTGTAGTGTGAGGTACTGAGGAGAGCGGTCTCCTCTGAGCATGCCGGTAAACTCAGCAGTGGCAATTCACCACTGCTCAACCGCTTGCCGACCAACCGCCGCAGTTATACTGCGGCAGGTTGGTTTAGCTGTGTGATCCGCCGTAGGTGTACGTCGGGCTCATACGCGGCGATCTGTCGGTGCGCGCGTGCCGATTGGCCACCCGCGATCATTTCCCGCAGTGACAGAACAGGTATCTGCCAAAGTAAACAAGGCAGATTTCTGTTCTGTCAGGGGATGACACATAGATCCTGTCTTTCTGCTATGCAGGAAGATGGATCTGTGTGTTGTCCCAGGCAGCCCATCCCCCATACAGTTAGTGAACACATTTAACCCCTTGATCGCCCCTGGTGTTAACCCCTTCCCTGCCAGTGCCATTAGTACAATATCAGTGAATATTTTTAGCACTGATCACTGTAATGTCACTGGTTCCCAAAAAAAAGTGTCAAAAATGTCAGTTAGGTGTCCGATGCAATGTCGCAGTCCCGCTAAAAATCGCAGATCACTGCCATTACTAGTAAAAAATAAAAAAAAAAAAAATGCCATAAATCTATCCCCTATTTTGCAGACGCTGTAACTTTTGCCCAAACTAATCAATACATGCTTATATACCACCAAAAGAAAGCTCTATTTGTGGGGAAAAAAAGGACATACATTTTGTTTGGGTACAACGCCCGCGCAATTGTCAGTGACGCAGTGCCGTATCGCAAAAAATGGCCTGTTGAGAGAAAGTGGGTAAATCCTTCAGAGGCTGAAGTGGTCAATGATGCTATGCCTTACGAGGTTACAGTAACAGTAGCCATTTTAAAGTGTTCAAATAGTTTGTAGATCGCTTCACTCCTCATTAGGAGAAGCGATCTACACTGCTTCATAAACAGGCACTCAAAGCAGAGTGGTCTCTGAGAATGCAGGCAAACTCAGCAGCGGTAATTCACGGACACTTTAGACACAAGTAAATAATGAGACTGTTTGTTAAACCTATCCTTACAGATTACTCATAACTGGAAAGTTATATAAAGTGAGAACCATACTGAAATCAATGCTATGAAGAAATCTAGTCATCACTCACCATATGCCATGAAAGGGTTAATAACCCAAAGCCAGGTCCCCACAGTAAACATCTTCCACGAAAGCAAAATGTTAGGATTCCGAAAAAATGAAGACATAACCACTTCATTCTGAAGGAATAGAAGTTATATTTCTTTAAAGCACATTATTACAAAGTAGACTATGCAACATTCTATGACTCGTGAAATGTGATTCAGTTCCCTTAAAAGAGAAGTTTGGCAATGCAGAAAAAAATAAAATAAATCATACTCACCCAGATGGCTGCAGCACCAATCCCAGCTGCAGCTGTCCCCCACTGGCTCTACCCCAAGAACTGAGCGATCCAAATCCACTGATCATTCAGTTCTCCCCCTCTGCTCTCAGCAGAGAACTGTGACTGTCGGTCACCAGGTCTCTGCACCTCACAGGAGCGGGAGGGGCTGGCATGCTGAGAGGCTGAGCCAGCTGCCAGATCAGGCACCTGGGTGGATCCTGACGAGAGCGAGAGACTAAGATTTTCCTAGTGCTTTACAGAACGTATTGTAACAATGCATTTTTAAAAAACTGTATATACACAGGAAGAATTATCATTATAAAAAGGACTAAAACACAGCCAAGAAGGTATTGTTCATTAGTAAAATCATTGATGTAATTGTTTAGCTACGATACAGTTTCTTTAAAGTGTGGCAACCAAACAGATTTTACAGAGAATACCAGGAAAAGTACCAATGACACTACATACATATTTTGCATCATTTGACACTGTACATTCTGCCGAGTACTGCAATGCCTGCGATGTTCAGAGGTCATTGTTCAGTGGTATGTAGGACATGGTACAGGGGTCAGTAGTATGTACGGCAGGGTACAGAGGTCAGTAGTATGTAGGGCAGTGTCCAGGGGTCAGTAGGATGTAGAGCAGTGTCCAGGGGTCAGTAGGATGTAGAGCACTATGAAGTCCTCCTCTCTCTATTGATATACCGAGGCACAAGAGGGACTCCACTGACACATTGAGACATAAGTGAGGCCACCCCAGGAATCCGGATACACTGCTGAACCATTTATAGGTTCTAATGCGTGCATTGACCAAGCCTAAACAGCAAGGTCACACGCTCGAAGGTGAGCGGCTAATAGGGGAGGACACCTGAGTGTGAACACAGCACCTTAATATTGTATCGATTCCACAACATCCACTGAATCGCATGGTTTCTATTGGAGCACCTATGGATTGATATTTTGAAGATTGCACAGCACACTGCAGCACTTTTTATTAATCATTTTCTATTTTTTATTATTGATAAATACATACATACATACATATATATGTATGTATTTATCAACGATTCTGATTGCTTTTTTATCTCACTATATGGACGTTATAGCGTTTCTCACATGAATGCACTTTATTTGCAATATTGCATGTATATTTAAGTACGAGTATCACTTTATTGCTGCTGTTATATAGCATATTTTCACTATTTGGATTTCAATTTTGATAGCGCAGCGTAGTTTATTATATAGAATTATCTTTGTATGACGTATGAGACATGTGCAACACTAGCAGCTGATTCAAAATAAGAGTATTGTTTTAGAGACTGAATTTGGGCTCTTAGTTAGTGGTGGCTCACAGGACATTACATTGTTGACTTCTCTTTAATGATGGGAGATATAAAACATCCTTCTGTTACCTGTAAGTATTTGATGTGTTCATCAGAACAGTCATCCAAATCTGTGAGTCGCACTGTGACAGATGTTCCAGTAGGAGTATGTTGAGCGAGGTAGATTGTGGTTAAATTGTTAAAATCTTTCCCTGTAAGATCCAAATGAATAAAGTTCTAAACTAATTTTAACAGTCAAAATAAGTACAACATGCTAAATTACAAAGCTCAAAGTTTCTTAGTAGATCATGTTCTCACCATTTAAATTTTAGCAAGAAACATATTTTCAAAGCATTCCATAGGACAACTAGGAAATTAAGTTGCTTTAAGAGTAGCACAAAAACTGTCAATGAACAACTTTCAGGTTTTCTGCAAAAGCATTCCCACTGGCACACCTGCGTTTAGCTTTTCTAAATGCAGAAGTGGTCTGGTAAGAATAAAAAACTTTTATGCCTCCCAGATCACTTTTTCCTGCCTTCAGATGTTCCTACTTTAAAGTTGTTTTTTTCTTGAATCAAGTAATTTTTATTATCAAAGGTTTTTTTGACAATAAAAATACGGTACATTATAAACAAAAGCGTATCACAAAGAAAAATTTCTAGACAACAAAATAAACTTATATAAAACAGTTCCAAATCCTTCTTAGTATCTCACAGACTAATGCCCTGTACACACGGTCGGAATCTCAGACGGAAAATGTGCAATCTGATCGTGTTGTCGGAAAATCCGATTGTGTGTGGGCTCCATCTGACTTTTTCCGTCTGAATTTCCGACACACAAAGTTTGATCGTTTAAATTCCGACGGACAAAGTGCCACGCATGCTCAGAATAAATTAAGAGACGAAAGCTATTGGCTACTGGCCCATTTATAGTCCCAACGTACGTGTTATGCGTCACCTTGTTCAGAACGATTTGATTTCCGACAACTTTGTGCGACCGTGTGTATGCAAGATAAGTTTGGCCCAAAATCCGTCGGAAAAAATCCAACAGATTTTGTCGTCGGAATGTCCGACCGTGTGTACAGGGCATAAAGAGAAGCATTAATGACAACTACCCGTGTTAGCATTTAGAGTTTCTAATTAAATCCTGGACACAAAATGCAAAAGCTAAACTGACTCCAACCTAAATGGAGGTAAAACACTTGTGTGAATGGCACAATTGAAAGATCATCACATGCATTAAATATGAGTTTTAGGAATGCCCTCTAAATGCATATTTATTTAAGTTTGACAGTACCAGTGTGAAGGAGGCCTTATCTGGAAACAATAATATGTGAAGGGTAAAAAGGCCCTATAGATCTTTTGCTAAAATGGAGACTTTTCAGGACAAAGTGACAGTGCCTCTTGATGGCTCACTTCCCCCAGCAAGGTACACTAACTGACCCACATGCCACCTCCCAGCTGTAGGAGTTTGCCCTTGGTAAGCTCTGTTCAATGGTGTTTCAGCTCACCCAAGTGGACGAAACTACTGCCCCACCTAGGTCACGATGTTCAGGTCTAGCAACTGGCCACTCAGGCCTGGACAATATCACATGGAATAGATCACATGCTTTCTTGTACCTAGAAATCCCACTCAATTACTGCAACAGAAAGGTGGTTCTAACAGAGCAGAGAGATGGCAAAGAAGTTGAAATCATTGAGTATACCTTATTAAGGCAGTGGGCTGTCAAGAGAAAGGGTTAATTTGCCCTCAATGGGAAACATAACAGCATATTTTTAAAACTAATTATGATATTGCATTATCTTGAAAAGTAAACAGAAGAATAAGAGTACCGAGTTCCTCTTGGAGCTCATAGCTGGAGGCTTCAAGGGAGCGTACTGGCACGTCATGCCCTCCCAGAACAGGAGGAATCCAGCACTGAGGCAGCTCGCCTGCCTGAAAGAAAGACCAGAGAATTTCAGAAACCAGACAACTACTAACTTGTACATATGTACCATACACATTTAGCTTTATGATGGGCTCTTGCCTAAAAGAGAAGTATGTTTTGTTTTTTGTTTTATTTCAGATTTATACTTACCTAGGTGAATGCAGCATATGTCCCCCCCCCCCCCCCGGTGCCTCTGCACTGAAAACCGAGCGATCAAACATTGCTGATCGCTCAGGTTTCAGAGATCCGTGAGCAGAGAGCTGTAGGCTGTCAGTCACAGCTTTCTGCTCATCTCCCTCCACACTCATGGGATCGCTGAGCTGTGGAGGGGGCGGAGTGGGCCGTCTCAGGTTCTCAGCGGCTTGCCGAGATGCTGAGACGGGTATCAGTCCAGACTCCTGGTGGATCCAGACTTTATTGTAGTGATGACACAGTGCCTGGATTGATATCCGTGACGTCAGCAGAAAGCTCAGACTTCAGCCCGCTCTCTGCTGAAAACAGGTCACAGGAGTGCAAAACGAACTGCACTCCTGTGATCCATAGAAGAAGCCCAGCCAAACAAGCTTTGGCTGGACTTCTCCTTTAAAGAATAAGTTCCCCTTTTATAAAAAAAATATAATAAAATAATAATAAATGTATATATTTTTGCAGGTAAAAAAATTTGCATTTTTTTTTTTTTTTTTTTTAACACTGGAGCCTGTAAAGCATTGCACCTGCAATCAGCAAATCATGGGTGCAATGCCAGGCTCCTGCAGATTTTTAGTACACTGTCTGTACCTCCAAAACGGGCAGGCATTTACTGAATTGGAGGAAGAAACCATGAACTACGAGAGCATTCACCAGCACCCCTGCAGTTTATATAGTACAACAAGCCCTGGGCCACAATGGCTGGTGGTACTTGTAGTTCATTAATTCACAGAACTCTGTGAATGAATGACGCGACTGCCTGGGCAGAGCCCCGCATGGTCATGCTGTTCTTAAATTGTGACAGCGGGTATGGAGAGAGGATGCGCCACACCCCACCACCCCTGCTGTCACAGTAACGGAGAGGTTAGGGGGAGAGGAGGCAAGAGCTGGAACATGGTACATGTTTCACCCTAAATATGAGTGGTAACTTGTTCCAAAAGTGAACTTAGTATTTAACTGCACTACTTGTTTCCATTGACATCTAATAGATAATCAGTTAGGTTGATTATATCTTTATACCATAAACCCTGCAATATATAAAAAGGAAAACCATAAGACGTTTCATTACCCAGTGTGGATAGATGCTGCAAGTCGATTCTTTACTCGGGCTTATAGATTTTACAGGTGTCCGTCTCAGGCAGGAGCAGTCCTGTAGTGAAAACAGGTTTGTGAACTGTTATAGAAAATCACTTACAAAGCACTCAATGTTTGGCATTTGGGTATAATATTTTTTTGTTACATTGTTTAATCTGTCTACTAGGGATGGTCCCGATGTTCAAGTCGAACGCAAGTTCGACTCGAACATCGGGTGTTCGCCGAATAGCGAACAGTTTGGGGTGTTCGCGGCGAATTCGAAAGCCGCGGAACACCCTTTAAAAGTCTATGGGAGGAATCAAAAATGCTAATTTTAAAGGCTTATATGCATGGTATTGTCATAAAAAGTGTTTGGGGACCTGGGTTTTTTATTGATGAAAAAAAAAGTTTTAAAAATGGACGTTTTTCCGGGAGCAGTGATTTTAATAATGCTTAAAGTGAAACAATAAAAGTGTAATATTCCTTTGAATGGGGGGTGTCTATAGAATTCCTGTAAAGTGGCGCATGTATCCCGTGTTTAGAACAGTCTGAGAGCAAAATTACATTTCTAAAAAAGAAAAAAAGTAATTTATAAAGTATTCGTAGCTATAATGAATTGTCAGTCCCGGCAATACACATAAAAGTTCATTGATAAAAACGGCATGGGATTTCCCCACAGGGGAACCCCGAAGCAAAAAAAAATAAAAAATGGCGGTCTGGTATGGATTTTAAGGGGAACCCCCGTGCCACAATGTAAAAAAAAAAAAAAAAAAGGTGTGGGGGTCCCCCCAAAAAAGCGTTACCAGACCCTTATCCAAGCACGCAACCTGGCAGGCCGCAGGAAAAGAGGGGGGGGGGGGGATGAGAGAGCCGTACCAGGCCTTTACCTTAAAGCGGTAGTAAAGTCTTTTTTTTTACTTTGACCTACAGGTAAGCCTATAATAAGGCTTACCTGTAGGTAAAAAGAAAATCTCCTAAACCTGTACGCTTTAGGAGATATTCCCCTTACATGCCTCTTACATGCAGCGGCTGACTTCAGCGGCGCATGTGCTCCGAATTTCCCGGCCGAAAGGTCCGGCAGATGCCAGACCTTGCCGGAAAGAAGTCTCCTGCATGCATGCGTGGGAGTGACGACAGCGCGCCTCCGGCCACTCACAGAGCCGCGATACCCGGAAGACACGCTGAGGGAAAATGTCAGCTCCCTTGGCGTGGACCGAGATCACCTGCCGATGCCTCGTTCTAAGGTAAGTATTTCATAATGAGCTAGTATGCGGTGCATACTAGCTCATTATGCCTTTTGCCTTCCAGGTTTAACCACTTGCTTACCAGGCACTTAAACCCCCTCCTATCCAGACCAATTTTCAGCTTTCCGTGCTCTCACGCTTTGACTGACAATTACTCAGTCATGCAACATTGTACCCAAATGAATTTTTTGTCCTTTTTTTCCCACAAATAGAACTTTCTTTTGGTGGTATTTGATCACCTCTGGGTTTTTTTTATTTTTTGCGCTATAAATGAAAAAAAGACCGAAAATTTTGAAAAAAAAAAAACACATTTTTCTTTGTTTCTGTGATAACATTTAGGAAATTATTAATTTTTCTTCATAAATTTTGGCCGCAATTTATACTGCCACATATCTTTGGTAAAAATAACCCAAATTAGTGGATATTATTTGGTCTTTGTGAAAGTTAGAGAGTCTACAAACTGTGGTGCAAATTATACAAAATTGATCACACCTGATGTACTGGTGACCGATCTCATTTCTTGTGACCCGAACAAGCCAGGAAAGTACAAATATCCCCAAATGACCCCTTTTTTGAAAGTAGACATTCCAAGGTATTTAGTAAGAGGCATGGTGAGGTTTTTGATGTTGTCATTTTTTCCCACAATTCTTTGCAAAATGAATTATTTTTTTCCACAAAATTGTCATTGTAATAGGTTATTTCTCTCACATGGCATGTGTATACCACAAATGACACCCCAAAATAAATTCTGCTACTCCTCCTGAGTATTACGATACCACATGTGTGGGACTTTTTCACAGCCTGGCCACTTAGAGAGGCCCAACATGAAGGGGGGGCAATCACGTGTTCTAGGAGCATAAATTACACATCTAACTTGTTGACTACCTATTACGCTTTTGAAGGCCCTGGAGCACCAGGACAATGACACGTGACACTGACATGGCACTGATGACACGTGACACTGATGTGGCACTGATGACAGATGGTACTAATACGGATCACTGATGACACGTGACACTGATGAGAGATGGCACTAATATGTGGCACTGATGAGAGATGGCACTTATACATGGCACTGATATCACGTGGCACTAATATGTGGCACTGATGAGAGATGGCACTAATACGTGGCACTGATGACACGTGACACTGATGACAGATGGCACTGATACGTGGCATTGATGACAGGTGACACTGATAACAGATGACAGGTGACACTTATAACAGATGGCACGTGACACTGACAGGTGGCACGTGACACTGACAGGTGGCACTGATGACAGATGGCACTAATACGTGACACTGATGACAGATGGCACTAATGTGGCACTATGTGGCACTGATGACAGGTGGCACTGATGACAGATGGCAGATGGCACTGGCAGATGGCACTGGGGACATTTGGCACTGGCAGATGGCATTGGGGACATTTGGCACTGGCAGATGGCATTGGGGACAGATGGCACTGGGGACAGATGGCACATTTATTTCGTTTTTTTTTTTTTTTTTTTGTTCACTTACGGCGCTGCAGCCGTTCATCTCCCCCTCCTCACACGCTGTCTCTGTGTGAGGAGGAGGAGCGGCGCTGAGAGATGATCTTATATGATTACATATGAGATCATCTCCCATTGGACACGCCGATCGCGCTGTAAACGGCCGCTGTGATTGGCTGTTTACAGCGATCTGTGATTGGCTGTGTCCGAGGGACACGGCCAACACAGAATTTCCCTGCTGCGCGCTCGTGAGCGCGCACAGGGAACGAGGAAAGGGGAGGCCGTCATATGACGGCCTCCCGGGAATTGACAACCGCGCCGAGGCCGTCATTCGGCTATGGCCGGATGTCAAGTGGTTAAAAAAAATAAATCTGTGGGTTTTTAAGATAAAAGAACATTTTAGCTTTAGAACCTCTTTAAAGCTGAACTCCAGGATAAGCAAATGTCAACTAAACAGAAGAGAGTAGCGTACTCTTTTTGAATCTTGGTGTGCTATTTGAATGTAAAAAACTGACTCATCTATTAGTGAACCTCTACAATGAAAAAAAAGTTCAAGAATGATAATGATAAAAAAAAATGCTTTGACGGTAGATTCAGCTGGTTTGTACAACAATATCTTTAGTGAAAAAGGAATAACAGATGATAAAAATAGTGTGTGTGTTATGCAGTGGTCTGTATGTCTATATTTTATTAAAATGAATACATTAATAAATATTAATAAACTTGGCCATACATTGTACAATTTCTGTACAATCTCCTTTTGAACTACCAAAACGATATAACATAAGGATAAACCTAAGCAATGTTTTCAATTTGTATCCGATCAGTGAGGCCCTTGTACTACATAGTAGATGGTAGGAGATTGATCTCATACACAGCAGAAAAAAGTGGAAAAAACTATGGACAAATTACACACAGTAAAAATAAAGTGATTACAAACAGGCCTGTTAATAGTCCACATATGCACACATGTACAATAATAATCTCTAATCCATATGTAAAGCAGCTTTCCAGGTATTTTTGCCATGTAACCAACTAGGACAGGAATAAATACAATCTATAATAATTTTAACTAAGCTTACCAGACAAGACATCGAGACATGAAGGTATTGATTGGTGGAACTTTCATGAGTCCACCCAGGTTCCTAGATTTGATAAAATACAGATTAGTTACTTAGTACACAGCCATTTCATATGTAAACATGCTATTTATTAATACTTATAAGGCCTGATATGTGCAAGTTACGGATAACAACCAAAATCTGCATAGATGAGGAAAGTTTTATGAACAGACGAATGTTGAGGTAAACGCTAAGGTAATGCTGAGGCCAAGATTTGCGTCAATGGAGGAGAACCATCATTTTCCTCTTCTGATTGGGGAAATCTTTCTACTTAATCAAAAAAAATAACAAGCAGGAGCAAAGGTCTATTGCATTACCTGATGGAAACTTTATGAATGAACAAAATAAGCCAAAAACACGCACAAATAGCCAGAAGGCTAAAAGCGTTGAAAAGAACAAAACCCAAGTGACAAGAAGGTCCAGATGTAGATGGGTATCACTGAGACATTGACACCTTTCAGACGTACATACTGACACGTTTCAAGGGGCAAGCCCCTTCATCAGAGCATATTTTGTCTGTACATCACATCAACTTTTAAATATAATGGCCCTATTCCTCCTCTTCTGGGTTCTCCTGTTGTCGCTTCTGGGTCCCCCTCTTCTTGGTGTGCCACCATAGGAAGCCGCTTGCGGGTGTGAGGATATTGCTACCTAAACATTTTTTACCTTAATGCAGGGAATACATTAAGTTAAAAAATGTTAGGCTTTAGAACCACTTTAAACTTTTTACATTCTCCAAATAGGAGTATTGCACAGTCCTTATAGCACGTCCTAGTGAGGGGATGCTCCATTAATTTGTTCTGTGCCCTATAAATAGAGATTCACTTTCCACAAGCTCTTACCCAATAATGCCTTGCAATAGACAGGTCATATTGATGATCTCATATCAAAGTGCAGAGGGCACAGCAGCCACAATTGAAAAGGGCAAAACGAACACACTGCATTATAGGTCAGTAGATACACTTAGTAAATAAACAGAGTAATTATCAAATGACTATAGTCTGCCCCTGGTGGAAATACTTTTGACCCAGAAAGAACATGCACATAAAATGTCAACATAAACATAGCAAAGGTTACCATGGGTGTCACCTTCTATAGATGGTTTTATTTTTATTTTTTTGAGGGGGGAGCAATCAATTACAGAGGTCTGCCACAAAGAAATCATGATTGGTAACACATAGACATCATGCTACCGAGTCTAGAATGTGCACTAAAAGCATGAGGTTGCACAGCACAGGTTGGTACAGCATAGCAGGGTCTTCCTAAGGTTACATTAAATACGATCTCTCCTCAACTCTCTAAGCATTCGTTTAGAGTCCTGGGATGGAGCCAGTGGGAAAACGTGGTCTTTCAACCATTCCTGAAGCTGTAGGTATTAAAGTTATACGAAAGTCTATTTTTTTTTTAGTTAAAAATAACAAACATGTCATACTTACCTGCTCTGTGAAGTGGTTTTGCACAGAGCAGCTCAGATCCTCCTCTTCTCAGGTCCCTCGCCGGCGCTCCTGGTCCCTCCCTCCTGTTCAATGCCCCCACAGCATATACCGGTAGCTTGCTTTGGGGACACCACCTGAGCCAAGTCACAGCTCTGTGTGTCTATTCAGACACAGAGCCATGGTCTGCCCCCCTCTCTCCCCTCATTGGCTGACTTTAATTTGACAGCAGCGGGAGCCAATGGCGCCATGCTGCTGTCTCAGCCAATGAGGAGGGGAGTTCCGGGCAGCCGAGACACTCCTGCAACATCGCTGGATCTAGATGGACCTCAGGTAAGTATTAGAGGGGCTGAGGGGGGCTGCTGCACACAGGAGGCTTTTTATCTTAATTCATAGAATGCATTAAGATAAAAAAAAAAAAAAATTCTGCTTTTACAACCACTTTAACCTCCCTAGCGGTAATCCCGAGTCTGGCTTGGGTTGAGTTTTTTCTACCAGGAGCGGTAACCCCGAGCCAGACTCGGGCTGTGTTGCAGGATACAGGGGGAAGTTACTTTTCCCCTGGATCCTGCGATGTCTCCCCGCTGTGTGTGCGAGCCGTCCGCTCGCTCGATTCACACAGTGCCGAGTGCTGCTGATCTCCGTTCCCTGCGACGTTCCGATGCACGGGAGCGGAGATCGGTGCCAAATTCAAAAAAGTTTAAAAACACAATACACATACAGTACTGTAATCTTACAGATTACAGTACTGTATACAAAAAATACACATCCCCTTTGTCCCTAGTGGTCTGCCCAGTGCCCTGCATGTCATTTTATATAATAAAAAGATTTTTTTTCTGCCTGGAAACTGGAGATTGTCCATAGCAACCAAAAAGTGTCCCTTTATGTCAAAAGTGGTTTTAGACCAGCTAGAAAACACCGATAAAAAATTAGAATCACAATTCATCATCAAACAATAAATTTAATGACAGCGACTATTCTGCAACTGAGCAAATTTCAGTGTTTTTGATTTGATGACATTATTGAATAATTTTTATATATATTTTTATTATATTATAATTTATGATTTTGTGTTTCAAAATTTATCATACCCGGGATGTCTACTAGACTCTGGTTCGGACAGATTTAAGTGAGTTGTTCATAAGAATTGCATGCCTACAATATAAAAACGCCAAATTTCCATGCAAAAAAATTGTACCGCTTTCAGCACAAAATTCCAGACATAATCATACCGCCAGGGAGGTTAAAGAAGAATTCCATGTATGGGTATTTTTACATAGTTACATTAGTCCAGCTTGGACCAATGTAACCATGCATATGTGGGATTCCTCTAGAAGCTGGAAATCACTGGAATAGTCACTACTCCAGTGATCTCCACTAGCTTCTAGGTCCTGTGCAGAGGGGCTTCCTGATGCACTCTGTACACAAGAGATCGCCTGCTTGGCATGCCAAGTGTGCACCAGCGAATGCTTTGTATCTTCTCAATAATGTCAAAGCCTTTTCTGAACGGACAAGATGGAGCGTGTGATGTCACCGCCCTGTCCAAATCAGAAAATGCTTTGCATTCACTGAGAATATGTAAAGTAATCTCTAAATTGCATCCACACTAAGCAGCCAACCTCCTGTTTCAGAATGCAAGAGCTGCCACTTGGCACGGGACCCGGAAGTTAGTGGGAATCACTGGAGTAGCAGTATCTACTACAGAGCTTTCCAGCTTCTAGAGGCATCCCACAGGTATGGTCTATGCACAGTTGCATTGGTCCAATGAAAATATGTACACATTTCCATACCTAGAATTCTTCTTTAAGTCTTAGGCCCAAATTCTGTAGATTGGAATTCCTGGCCCCTTTTCTACAAACTCAAAACAACACTGTTCTCCAGCGATCAGCTAATTAATGTTTGCCCGAGGGAACCAAATTGCAGAGAAATACTTTATCACCAGGTTGCAAGTCACAGTCACAAGCTGGCATCAAAACTTCTTTTATTGGTAGTATTTATATTTTTGCAGCATTTAACTCTTTCAAACTATTTTTGAGCCATTCAACATATTAGTAGTGACTTTGATGTTCTATTCCATTATGAGACTTGCCCAATCGTATATGACAATAAAGAGATGTTTGGTATAAAAGCCCAAGTAGGTAAAGAGGAAAACCCAGTTGACTCTTGCTTGATACAATTGCCAACACATACCATAGCTCCAACATGTTCCTAGTTGGTTAGCACCATCAGGGAGGGTGCCCAGCATGCCCAGTAAGGTACAACTGAAACGTTCACAGAGGACATCCCCACTGGATGACAAGGTGTGATACTGTATAGCTCGTCACTGCTAAGCAGTATTTACAGTCTGGCCCCTGGTTAGAGTGAATTCGATCTGGAAAATAACTTCTCCCACAACAATGCAGACATTGCTTTCTGGTCAGTCTTCGCATGGGTAGCCTTGAGCATATTAAGTGAAATGATCAGTCACAATCAAAACATTGCTCATCCCCCTGCTGTTATTGTCGATACACAAACAACACATGCACACTAAATCCATTGGGTCAGAATGTTTCAAGTGTTCCATAGGGGGAAGCTTAAATAAGAGTTTTCCATTGCAGATATCTCACACAACGCCTAGAATAGTCTGCAAAAGCTTCCCTCATTTGCGTCCAAATGAAATGGTCTTGGATTACTGGATTCGATTAGGAGTATCATATGCTTTTGTAGTTGAATGTTTTCTGATACCCCTAAGGCGGTGGGAGAGAAGTTCATACCGTATATAATCGAGTATAAGCCGAGTTTTTCAGCACATTTTTTTGTGCTGAAAGTGCCCCCCCTCGGCTTATACTTGAGTCAAGCACTTTTCTGCAGCAGAGAATGGCATTTTCCAACCGAATTTGGGGCCCCGCATCTCAGGGCCACTTGGTGCTAGGAACCCCATCTTTGGATATGTTGTAGTGCTCGTTCCACTGGGTTTGCACTCCAAATTGGGGTTCCTAGCAAGTGGCCCCAAGATACGGGGCCCCAAATTCGGTCAACTGTGTCCATCTGCAGCAATATAATTTCAGGACCCATAGGGTCCAGAGACTTCAAATTATGGCTGCAGCTAGAGGGCCTCTAGGAACCCTTAACTACCGAGTTTGAAGTTCGGGGAACCTATGGCTGCAAATGGGCACAGTGAGGCTGCAAATAGGCATTATTGACCCTCTTTTCCACTTACAGTAGCTGCGCATTTCTCACCCTAGGCTTATACTCGAGTCAATAAGCTTTCCCATTTTTTTGTGGTAAAATGAGGTACCTCGGCTTATATTTGGGTCGGCTTATACTCAAGTATATACGGTATTTGGGATGCACTGTTCTCCAGCTCACAAGGGAATCAAGAACTCGAAAATAAAAAAAAGCAACACAATATTCTTGAACATCTGCTGTAGCACAGTGGGTGGCCACAGAACATCCAGGTACTTCTTCCTAATAAAATTTTTGCAGGTTTAACAGTAACCCAGGGCACATGGAGAGAGTATCAGTCTCAATATTTTGGTAGTCAGATCATAAGTGAGTGGGTTGTTGTCCATTCCCATCTCAAACTGAGCCCCGTACAACTAAACATGCAGCTTTTCAACAACAGACCACATCAGGGCAGAAAACTTGGATGTTAGTGCAAATAAAGAACAGTATCATGGACAGGACTCAATTGTTTTTTTGTTTCAAGTGAACCAATACGGCTGCAGTGACCTCTCAGCTGAGCTAAGGCTGACTGATGTTAGCAGCAGGTCTCAGTACTCCTGGATACTACTGTGGAAGATTCCTCCAAATCCATCATAACTGGCATTCACATGGAGAATGTAAGACTTTTGTAGGTCTAAGCAAGCCAACACAGGTGCTCGTGTAAGGGTTTTCTTGAGTTCTAGAAAAGCTTCTTCACATGCAGAAGTCCACTTCATTGAAAAGTTTTGTTGGTTTTGTCAGCAAGAGGGGTTTTATTTAGCAGGTCATTATGAAGCCATTGAATCTTTTATTAGTCTCCTATAAAGCAATGATAGCAGCCGCCAAACCCCAAGAAAGACCTTCACTTCAGTAAGATCAGTTGCTATCCCTTCTGCAGATACAACGTGGCCTGCAAAGAACCAGCACACTCACATTTGTCCAGTGGAGAAGGCTTGTCTACCGCCTCCTCCTCCCCTCCCTCCGCTGCCACATTTGGCACCTTTTGGGGGGGAAGCAGGTACCAGATTGACAGGTACTTGCTCCCACTTCCGGCTCTGTTCGAGGCGGTGAACTGAGCCAGAAAATCAGTCCCCCCTCCCTCCCCCGCAGCCAGCCCAGTCATGCTTTACGCATGTGCAGTATTAAACTGGCTGTGAAGCAAGCCACAAGGCTTCACTGCCGGCACCTCTTCTTCAGGATTGCATTGGCAGCACCTGATTAAAAAAATAGGCTCAGGTAAGGACCCCACTGAATTCCTGGACAGCCAAGTGCCCTAATATTAAAAGTCAGCAGCTACAGTATTTGTAGCTGCGGACTTAATTTTTTGTGTGGGAGCCCGAAACTCCTCTTTAAATGGTCTATAAACATGCTCCTCCAGGGTAGAGGCAAAAACAATTATGTCATCTGAGTACTGTAGATAATATTCTGAGAGGGCCAAAAGTCTCTTAGTGTCCAATCCATTAAAGGATAAGTATAGCCAAAGCTCATTTGGCTGTACTTCTCCTAAGGATCACAGGAGTGCAATTCGTTTTGCACTCCTGTGACCTGTTTTCAGCAGAGAGCGGGCTGATGTCCGCTCTCTGCAGAAATCACAAAAATCAGTCCAGGCACCGCGTCATTGCGACAATGGAAGTCGGGATCTGCCAGGTGCCTGGACTGACACCCCGCTCAGCCTCTCAGCGAGCCGCTGAGAGTCCGAACTGGCTGCTCACCACCCCTCCATAGCTCAGCGCTCCAGTGAGTGAGGAGAAAGGAGAGCCGAGAGCTACTGATTGACAGTCTACAGCTTTCTGCTCAGGGAACTGTCAGAACCGAGCGATCATGGTGTTCGATCGCTCGGTTCTCAGTGTAGAGGCATTGGAAGACAGATGCAGCATCAGGTCGATGCTGCATCCACCTAGGTAAGAATAAATCTGGGGAAAAACAAAACAAACCCATACTTCTCTTTTAAATGCTGGAAGGTTGCAGGTGCACCATTAACCCCCTGGGGCATGTGAGTAACTGGAAAAACTCCAGTGGGCAAATAAGCGCGGTCTTTTCTTGATCTTTCCCTTTCACTTCAACATTGCAGCCCATAATCATAGGAGCTATAAGTGGATTCAAACATGCTTGGGACAAAGATACATCTATACTCAGCCATAGTAAGGCTGGCCATACACTATACAATTTTTTTTAGATTGACCTTCTTACTATGTGGTGAAAGGGCCTGCCCGACTGCATATACCTTGAAAGTGTTTAGGTTTGACCTCATATTATACGGTTTTGGTAAATCTAAAGGAAAATTGAATAAGAACATTTTATGTATGTATGGCCAGCCTTAAAGAAATAAAAAATGTATATTACACACAGTATCTCACAAAAGTGAGTACACCCCTCACATTTTTGTAAATATTTTATTCTATCTTTTCATGTGACAACACTGAAGAAATGACACTTTGCTACAATGTAAAGTAGTGAGTGTACAGCTTGTATAACAGTGTAAAATTGCTGTCCCCTCAAAAATAACTCAACACAGCCATTAATGTCTAAACCACTGGCAAGAAAAGTGAGTACATCCCTAAGTAAAAATGTCCAGGTTGGGACCAATTAGACATTTTTCCTGCTTGGTGTCATGTGACTCGTTAGTGTTACAAGGTCTCAGGTGTCAATGGGGAGCAGGTGTGTTAAATTTGGTGTTATCGCTCTCACTCTCTCATACTGGTCACTGGAAGTTCAACATGGCACCTCATGGCAAAGAACTCTCTGAGGATCTGAAAAAAAGAATTGTTGCTCTACATGAAGATGGCCTAGGCTATAAGAAGATTGCCAAGACCCTGAAACTAAGCTGCAGTATGGTGGCCAAGACCATGCAGCGGTTTAACAGGACAGGTTCCACTCAGAACAGGCCTCGCCATAGTCGAGGAAAGAAGTTGAGCGCACGTGTCTTTGAAAAATTTACTTATGAGTGCTACCAGCATTGCTGCAGAAGTTGAAGGGGTGTGGGGGGGTCAGCCTGTCAGTGCTCAGACCACACGCCGCACACTGCATCAAATTGGTCTGCATGGCTGTCGTCCAACAAGGAAGCCTCTTTTAAAGATGATGAACAAGAAAGCCTGCAAACAGTTTGCTGAAGACAAGCAGACTAAGGACATAGATTACTGGAAACATGTCATGTGGTCTGATGAGACCAAGATAAACTTATTTGGTTCAGATGTTGTCAAGCATGTGTGGCAGCAACCAGGTGAGGAATACAAAGACAAGTGTGTCTTGCCTACAGTCAAGCATGGTGGTGGGAGTGTCATGGTCTGCCGGCACTGGGGAGCTACAGTTCATTGAGGAAACCATGAATTCCAACATGTACTGTGACATACTGAAGCAGAGCATGATCCCCCTCCCTTTAAGGACTGGGCCGCAGGGTGGTAGTCCAAAATGATAACGACCCCAAACACACCTCCAAAACAACCACTGCCTTGCTAAAGGAGGGTAAAGGTGATGGACTGGCCACACATGTCTCCAGACCTAAACCCTATTGAGCATTTGTTGGGCATCCTCAAACGGAAGGTGGAGGAGCACAAGGTCTCTAACATCCACCAGCTCAGTGATGTCGTCACGGAGGAGTGGAAGAGGACTCCAGTGGCAACCTGTGAAGCTCTAGTTAACTCCATACCCAAGAGGGTTAAGGCAGTGCTGGAAAATAATAAAAAGAATAAGTAATGTACGCTGATTACCTTAGGGGTTGTTTTATGGGAAACAGTATTTGTTTTTAAATCTTAAAATAAACAATATTACGCTATGTGCAACATTTTATTTGTTTCTATGGCGAGTTTATTTGGAGACAATATATCCCTGGACCCCTGATGCAGTGTTTTGCCTTGGTGATGTTGAAAGCTTAAGAAGGCTACCTGGCTGGTTTAACCCCATCTTAGCTGTGGATTAGTGGATGCAGTATTATACCTTGGTGATGACAAATATATGACAGGCGTTTTTTATCTGTATTTCTGGTGAGTTTGAACCCCTAAGGGGAGTGTGCCTCACGCGGTGAAAAGTCACATGGGATGATACGGTGCTTGAAATAATATAACGCAGAAGAAGTCACTTTGATGTATTGAACTGCTCACCTACCACTATCCTGCACTCAAGGAACACTTATTTATTTATTTATTTTGAACTTTTGATTGTGGACTCATCTTATAAGATTTTATGCAATTTTTGCACCAATATCTTTTAGCGCTGTTTTAGTATCTAATCTCTCAGAAAGCGACACTGTTGAATTTTATACTATTCTCTTTTTTTATTAATGGCTGTGTGTCGAGTTATTTTGAGGAGGCAGCACATTTACACAGTTATACAAGCTGTACACTCACTACTTTACATTGCAGCAAAGTGTAATTTCTTCAGGTGTTGTTACATGAAATATTTACAAAAATGCGAGGGGTGTACTCACTTTTGTGAGATTGATTGAGAGATAGATTGATAGATAGATTGACTCGATGGACCACTTGGTCTTTTTTGCCATTACTCTTCTGCTTCTATGAGCTGAATTGTTATCTTCAGGTGGAGGGCACACAACAGGGGGTTATTTACTAAAACTGAAAAGTGCAAAATCAGGTGCAACTCTGCATAGAAACCAATCAGCTTCCAGGTTTTATTGCCAAAGTTTATTGAACAAGCTGAAGTTAGAAGCTGATTGGCTATCATGCACAGCTGCACCAGATTATGAGTGCACCAGCTTTAGTAAATCTACCCCATAGTGTCCCCAGACTAAAAAGGAAGGTGGCTTAAAAGGATAAGATAACTTTTTAGAAAAAAAAATAATAAATGCAGATTTTTTTGCAGGAAAAAAAAAAAAAAACGTGCATTTATTTATTTTTTTAAGCCTGTAAAGCATTGCACCAGCACCATTGATCAGCAGATCGCTGGTGCCATGCAGGTCTCCAGCAGATCTGCCAGTGTATCCGTGTGCCCGTATATCCTGTATGGGCAAGCAGATACAATCTGAATGGAAGATTTAATGAACTACCACGACGCTCCACAGCGCCATTAAGAACTACCAGCCAAATGCCGCAAAAGGATATTGGGGCTTGTAGTTCATTCACACACAGAACATAAAAACGGGTGGAACATGTTTCCAAAGGTGAACTTATCCTTTAAGTATTTTTGGTAGATTTAGCTGAGAGCCAGTCTCAAATAGAGCAGAAGTGGATATATCACTAATTGAAAGTACACCTGCGGCCTACCCAAGGTAATCTGGTGAACTTTTGCCTTTTACTCTTTCCCCGTTTTTTTCTGTACAATGGTCCAACTTAATGGTGAAGGTCTAGACCAAGGGTCTCCAAATGATGGCCCTCCAGTTGTTCAGGAACTACAATTCCCGTCATGCCTAGTCATGTCTGTGAATGTCTCATAGGACATGTAGTTCTGCAACAGCTGGGGGGGGCCGTAGTTTGGAGATCCCTGATTTAGACTATCAGCAGGAAGGGGGTATCAACTAATTATGTGGAGTGCATGTCCACAGTAAAAGCATTTGATTGGGAACAGAGGGTTATGACTGAAAACCTTGTTATTAGTAGATGGAGCTTAAGGCTCGGTTCACACTGGGAAGACTTGTCAGGCGACTTAGCCACCTGACAAGTAGCGTCCCGTTCTGTACAATGGAACCGTTCTAATCGGAGCGACTCAAGTCGCTCCGACTTAGAAAAAGGTTCCTGTATGACTTTGGGGGCGACTTGAATTGACTTCTATACAGAAGTCGTTTTGCAAGTCGCCGTGCCTGTCATGTCCAGGTCGCCTGAGGCAGTCGCGCTGCCTTAGTGTGAACCAACACTTAAGCTGTGAAAGTTTACTAGCCATTTTGTTTTTATTAAAAGGGGTACTATAAAGATTATCAGTCTCCCTTTTCTTTAATTCAGTAATAGTTTCAATGAAAGTAAAAAATGTTTTTTTCTCTCAAAATAAGCGATAGGACAGGTGACATATTAGGGTGATGTGGCAGTAGCCCCTTTATAATTTGAGCAGTCCTTAATTTTTCTAAATCCGCAGGTGAGATTACCTTTCTTTATGCTTTGTCTGTTTGAAATCAGAAAGCCTCTGATCGGGATCACGCTGCAGTCCATACGCAGAACATCAGTATAGTCTTGGGCAGTGGTACTCACACGACTGTCCTTATAGGTTCCTCCATCCCTTGTTGTGCAAAATCTTTCCACGCTTCCAAACTTTCTTCAGCAGGAACAGGCAGCACCCCTGAAAGAGCCTTTAACATGTGATGAAAGTCAGCATGTAAATTCTGGGATATAACTTCAGTGACTTTCAGCAACAGATGTTCAGTATTTGGTTCCTGAATAGTGGCTATAGTAGGCAACATAACAGTCTTTTCAAAAAAGCGTTTGGATTTAGTGGTTCACATTTTATAGGCAGAACTAGAAGCTTTTGCCTCACTGGAGGTAAAATTACTGGAAAACTGGCAACCCAGCCAGTTGATTCAGCCCCCTTTGAATATAAGCAAAAGGGCCCTTTAACTTGATTTAGGTCCACCTCACAGAGAGGGATAGTTGGTATAAAGTATATAACCCTTAGGTTTTCTTCTATCCACTGGAGAACATACTGCAAGGTTTCATTGCCTTTTAGTGACTTCTGCATTCTGTAGGTGCTTAGGGAGTGCACACAATATAGCAAACATCTTATTAGATGGCATTCCCTCTTCCTGGGCCCACTGCCTCACAATGTCTGTAGAGAACATTAACACAGTAGTACTCCAATTTCCTGATCCAAGATACTGAATATCCCAGCGGTACCTCCAAATGTAGCCCTATTTTTACACCCTCTTCATACTACTGATGTGTTGTGGAGCCCCCTGAGTTTTAAATCTGGAACTAAGCCCTCCTATCCTTTACAGCCGAGGAAGCAGCCAATTTTTAACCTTTGTTTGATATGCAATTTCCATGGTGCTGCACATGTGATCAATTATGACACCAGTCATTTGATGGGTTTACAGTTCAACTGAGCGCCTAGGCCAGTGATGGCGAACCTTGGCACCCCAGATGGTTTGGAACTACATTTCCCATGATGCTCAACAACACTGCAGAGTGCATGAGCATCATGGGAAATGTAGTTCCAAAACACCTGGAGTGCCAAGGTTCGCCATCACTGGCCTAGGCAAATGTGACAATTGTCATTCATGGCATATCTGGAATGTAACTGTTTTGGGAAAGTTAAATCGAGGAGTTGAATTCCGTTTCAGGAACAGAGCCTTCACTATAGCTGTGAGAACAGGATGGAATCTCTACTTTTTAGCAGTGCCTCCACTCATTTGGCCTTGTGGATGTCAAGTACAGTCCAAATCAAGATACTGTGTCAATTGGGCCTCATTCCTCATTAGGGTTGTGTTTACCCACACAGTGATGCACAGCTGTTTTATGTATCCCCATGCAGGTAGTTTCATCCCCCCCCCCCCCCCCCCATGAATGAGGCCTTACAATAGACAATAATCCACACAGTCTTTAAAGTCCATACATTGAAGAGTAATGCCGCATACACCCGATCAGAATTCTCGTCGGAAAAAGCTCTGGCGGTTTTCTCAACGGAATTCCGCTCAAACTGTCTTGCCTACACACGGTCACACCAAATTCTGACCGTCAAGAACGCAGTGACGTACAACACTACAACGAGCCAAGTTCAATGCTTCCGAGCATGCGTCGAATCGTTTCCAAGCATGCGTAAGAATTTTGCGCATCAGAATTGCTACAGACGATTGGAATTTCCGATAGAAACCCTTTCCGTTGGAAAAATTGAGAACATGCTCTCAATTCTTTGCCGTCGGAAATTCGGCCAGCAAAATTCTGATGGAGCCTACACACGGTCGCATTTTCTGATGAAAAGCTCTCATCTTTCTTTTTCTGGCTGGGAATCCCGATCGTGTGTACGCGGCATTAGGCAGCCCATACATTATGCTTTTTTTTTTTGTTCAACCAGCGGGTAAAACAAAAGAAACTGCCTCAATTCCCCACCGACAGGATACATCGATCAGAGTTTCCAGCTTTAGGCAGTGGCACTGATTGTTCGTAAAACCAGACAGGCTGGTTGCATACAAGTCGATCATTAGACCAACTTGTGTACAACCAGGCTGCCTAAATATGGATGATCGAATTTCAGCAGTTTCCCGCTAAACCAGCCTAATTTCCCTCTATGTATGGCCGGCTTAAAGCGGCGTTACACCCAAAAGTGAAACCTCCACTTATCTGCTTCGTCCTCCCCTCCAGTGCCACATTTGGCACCTTTCGAGGGGGGGGGGGGTGGGTACCTGTTTTTCACAGGTACCCTTCCCCACTTCCGGGAGACAGCGCCGCGGTGCCATCCCTTGGAAGTTTGGCTCCCCGATTCGTGTTAGAAAGTTTCTTTAATCTAATACCCAATATTCATCAATTAACAAATATTAACAAATTAATGAATGGATTAGATCTTTATAGAATAACTGAATTGAATATATATATATTTATATCTTTTAGTTATGGAAAAAGTGAAATTATATAGACTCTTATACTTGTAAAAGTATACATATAAGCTTCATAAATATTCCTATGGAGAACCAAACACGTGTTAGTAATTAGGAGACTTACGTTGGTTTCCCTCCCCTCCCCCATCACAGATGAGATGAAAGATTTCACATTTCTTAAGATGTAAAAGTTTCAATATGTTAGACCAGGGATCCTCAAACTACGGCCCTCCAGCTGTTGCAGAACTACACATCCCACGCGGCATTGTAAAACTCTGAAATTCACAGACATGACTAGGCATGATGGGAATTGTATTTCCTGAACAACTGGAGGGGCCATAGTTTGAAGACCCCTGTGTTAGACAAAGAGAAGGAAAGAGGGTTTTTTGGACTTTTAAATGAGGTAACAGGGGTCGTTCAAGTCCCCTCCTTCCATCCCAGTTCAATATATTAAAAAAAGAGAGCAAGGGGCGGGACTTTGCATGAAGCACATGGAAGCAAAGAAAATAAGTAAAAAACAGTTTATCAATATATATTTTTTTTCTTTTTGTCACATTTTTACAGAGGTTCCCTATTTTGGGGTTACCCCATTTAGCATACATCTGTGTTACTTCTTACATACTGGCCCACTCATGGCGCTGCTTGTGTGGGCTGCCGTCGCCCTGTCATGCCCCCTTGGCTCCCGGTTGGGGCGTTCCAGGCGGGTCTGGGATTCTCGTGTCCGCGCCACCATTGCGCAGATGTATATGCAAGTGTGTGGGTTAAATAACCATGTGGGGGGTGTCTCTCATATTGTATGTTTGCCCACACGATCCCGTTAGATTATTGAAATATGATTGTTTTTCTTATTCATAGATGATCACTATGGTTTTGCTCCTGACGAGTGGCTATAAGGCCTCGAAACACGTACAGCTAACAACTACCGATATGTGTATAAATTTATGAATTTCTTATGGCTGTTCCTTTTTACCCATTTTTCTTTTACCTGTTTTAAGCTACGCTTTAGTGTGTCAATAACCTGTACAGGTACCATTTACTATGTGTATAATCATGCATCAATTGTCTCATGTATTTGCATAATATGCAAAAACTTCTTGTTGGAGTATCAATGAATGTGTATTAGTTGGTTCTAATGAATTTTAAAAACTATTGATATATAGCATAATGCTATGAATTAAATGAACATTTTTTTATGGTAATCAATTAAAAACAGTTTTTTACTTATTTTCTTTGCTTCTGCGTGCTTCATGCAAAGTCCTTCCCCTTGCTCTCTTTTTTTCCAATATGTTAGTTAAGATTATATATTATTATTTATACTACAATATTTCTTGATTAGGATATTAATAAGAACATTGGGGTTTCAACGAATATTATATATATAGTATGTTAAAGGAAACATATTGTATACGCTAAATGGTTTCACACATTGTTCTTGCCCACTCCTCAGGAATGTCAATGCATAGAGACTGAACAACCCCCCATCCTTGTGTGAGAGGGAAGTTATGTCTCATTAGAGGAGTTTGTGGAAATATAAGGCCCCTTTCACACATGCGGACCGTTCAGATCCGCCAGTCAGTTTTTTCAGGCGGATCTGAACGGACGCTCCATACAGCTCTATGGAGCGTCGGATGTCAGCGGTGACATGTCCGCTGACATCCGATCCTCCCCGCTCTGCAAAATCCAGACGGATGGATGTCCTATTTTCCATCCGTCTGGCGGATCGGATGAAAATGGACAGGCGGTCGGTAATCATCCGATCCCCCCATAGGGGAGAGCGGTCTCTCTGACAGGTCCGTCCCTGTACAGAGTGCAGAGACGGACATGTCATCCGCCAGGTCAGTGGGGATCAACGGAGCGATCCCTGTTGAGCAAGCGGAGTAGTAAAAACGGACAGCCCCATGTGAAAGGGGCCTGAGACGAAACCAGCCTTTTTAGGAGAAGGTGGGGGCTGAATTTAGGAGTAAAAAGAGTTGAACAGAGAGTTTTGCGTGCAGACACGACACATCACGAGACATTGAAGGAAGCTGCCACAGCTCATCACACACACAAAGATACATATCTGATTCAATCTTCATCTTAAGCATATAATACACTATTGTTGTTATTTTTACATTCTACATTTAGATATTGTTCTTGTAATATTTTGCTATTTTATTATTAAATCAATTTTTGAGTTTTTACACAAGAACGGAACGGACTTCCTTGGAACTTTCCTCATCAATATGAATTATTGAATATATCGATATTAATACCATAATAACGGTATTTTAACACCTCCTTCCTCCGCTGCCGGGCAAGTTAGAAAAGCACAGAACGCTTAGTGCATGCACAGTAGGGAACCGGCTGTGTAGCCAAAAGGCTTCACTGCTGGTTTCACTTACAGCGGATGGTGGCGGCAGCACCCAACAGCCAATCTGAAAATTGTCTGGGGTGCCGACATTGCGGGATCCCTGGACAGGTAAGTGTCCATATATTAAAAGTCAGCAGCTACAGTATTTGTAGCTGCTGACTTTTCATTTATTTTTTCCAGGCGGAACAACGCTTTGAAGGATACGTTCACTTTCTCAAAAAAGATGATAAATGCACATTTTTTTTTTGCAGGTTAAAAAAAATGTTAATTTTTTTTCCTGGAGCCTGCAGAGCATTGCACCTGTAATCAGCAGTTTCCGGGTGCAACCTCAGTTTCCTGCAGACTCTCAGCGTAACTGCCCAAAACCTCGTTTTGGCAGGCACTTACCTAAGAGCAGGAAGAATCAATGGACTACCATAGCGCTCACCAACATGCTAGTAGTTCATTGAGAACTACAAGCCGTAAGCCGCAGCGGCTAATGGAACTTTTAGGCATTCATTTACAAAAAACTGTGGAAATTGTGACAGCGGGTTCTATTAGGCCTCTTGCACACGATACTCCTATTTGAGCATCTACTTTTTCAGACTTTTATTGTATGCATTTGCACGCATTTTCGTGCATATGCGTTTCACGTGCGTGAAAACTTCGTGTTTTTGTTCTGCACAATATGTAAATGGGCATTTGCAAACATTTTGCATGAGGCGTACATTGACCAAAAATGCAGATTTTTCTACTTTTCTTTTTTTTTTACCGAAGAATGCACAGCGTTTGTTTACGTGCCTGTGTCCACAATTAATGGGCTGTATTTTATCTCAGTAAAAAAAAAAAAAAATCTGTACTGAGCTTTATCAAGCTGCAGTGTGCAAGAGGCCTAACATTTCCAGTAATGTGTGACTTTCATTGAAATTACGGAATTTACTAGATGCTGATTGTTTCTTTTTCATCATGACATTAAAGGGCTTGTAAACCCTCCTTTTTTTTTTTTTTTTTTAATAAACATATCATACTTGCCTCCACTGTGCAGTTCGTTTTGCACAGTGTGGCCCTGATCATTGTCTTCTGGGGTCCCCCAACAGCGCTCGCAGCTCCTCCTCGCAGCGGTAAACACCCTGGGAGAAGCGTTTTCCCGGGGATGGGGAGAGAGCAGAGAACCCGGGCAGAGAGGTGAGGTGCGTTTCCGCCAAGAAAACGGGCTCAGGTGAGTAAAGGGGGGGGGGGGGGCTGGACGGGCTAGGGGGGCGGTCAGTGGCATAGGCTGCATTAAGGTGAAAAAACATGAGGGTTTACAACCCCTTTAACTCTGGGTATAAAATCATGCTGCGCCTGGTACATTAAGCCAGCCATACGTGGATCGAAATTTGGCTGGTTCAGCAGGGACTGGTTGAACTTCGATACATGTACGGGCTCCCAAGTTGTACACAAGTCTATCTATCGATCGACTTGTGTACAACCAGCCTGTTAATTTTAAAGTTCACAACACCGCAGCCGGCTGCCACCCTGGAATTCACAAAGAGGGCCGTAGATACTAAGTACTGTTGCCTTTAGTAATGCGACAAATGGAGGAACTTGTGACAGATTCAAGTTTGTGCCGGTGAATAAATCTGTCACAACTTTGACAGAACAGTCCCAAGCATCTCTCCTGTGAAGTGAAGAGTTTTACAAGCAGATTCAGAGATGTTGGGAGAGTAATGTAAATTTATCAAATATCAGTTCAAGAAACTAAAGTGGTTTTAAAGGCAGAAGTTTTTTTTTTTACCTTCATGCATTTTGTACACGACAGTAAAAAACTTTCTGCAGGCAGCTTCCCTCCCCAGACCCCCATATCGATCCTGCGATGTGCATGAGAGCCAAGGATCTCTCAGCTCACTCCCTCTCTCTCCTCATTGGGTGTGACACAGTAGCCGGAACCATTGGCTCCTGCTGCTGTCAATCACAGCCAATGAGGGAGCGGGGGGCAGGGCCGAGCCGCACTCTGTGTTAAAGGCACACAGAGCCTGCTCGAGGGCGAGCACACACCAGTGCCCCCATAGCAAGCGGTTTGTTATGAGGCACTCAGCAGGGGAGGGGAGGGAAAGGGGGGGAGCCCAGAGCGTCAGCAGGGAATCTGAGAAGGAGGAGGATAGGGGCTGCTCTGTGCAAAACCATTGCACAGAGCAGGTACCGTAAGTATAACGTTTGTTATTTTAATAATAAAAAAATAATAATGTGTGCCTTTACAAAATAAAAATAGAAAGTTTTAAGTTTGAGTGCAGTAATATGCGTGTATATTGCCACACTGGAAGATGAAGAATTTTACAAATGTATACACACATGCGCATTTATGCAAGGGCTTTACGGAACATTTTACTCAGGATCGGTCAACAAGATCCTTATTATAAAAATCTGTAAATGATTACGTCCATGTGCAAGAAGCCTGGTTTCATATTACACCCATATTTAGGATGTAACATGAAAGACAGTCCACAGCCAGCCAGCCACCTCCAAATCAGCCCCCCCCCCCCCCACATACAGAATCTTGGGGTTCTCCTCCCTACTGGCTCCTGTCAAATTCGAATTTGGCAAGGCTGTGTGTGGCTTTGCTTGCACACCCGTGTCCTTCATTCATGGAATGAAAAAAATACCACGGCAGAGGAACTGTAGTTCTCAATAAAGCACAAGTGCGTTGACATCCCCACACTTATAGTCTATTGATACTTCCTCCAGCTGAAGGTCCATACTGAGGTGCAGACCTGAGCTGGAAAAATAGTCTGCAGGAGCCAAAGCATTGCACCCACAATCCACTAGTTACAATGCTTTGCAAGGCCAAATGCTTTGCAAGATGAGCGCATTTATTATTTTTATTTGCAAAATTCTGTTGTAAAAGGAGAAGTATGGCCAAAGCTCTTTTGCCCATACTTCTCCTGTGGGTCACTGGAGTGTACTTAGTTCCGTGACAAACATTCACCCAACAGCGAGCTAAAGCCCACTGTCACTTGACATTACAGAGCTGGTGCAGGCTCTGCAGGGATCCTGGCAATAATGTCGCGATCCGCCCAGATTATTGACCAGCAGCTGGCTGAGCCTGCCAGCGTGGCGCTGAGAGCCTGCTGCTTCTCCCCCTCCACAGTTTGGCGCTCCAGTGCGCACTGGAGGAGCAGAGCAGAGAGCCGGTGACTGACAGTCACCTCTCTGTGCTGAGAGCGGACCTGAAAAATTAGTGATTAGTGATCAGTGGTCTTTGATTGCTCAGTTCTTTCTGTAAAGCCGGCAGGGGACAGCTGCCACTCAGATCGGTGCTACAGCCATCTGGGTGAGTATGAATGTTTATTTGTTTTTAACTTCTCTTTTAAAGACCCATTTTCTTGCTGATTTTTCTTAACCCCTTCCCACTGCCTCCTGGCCCTTTAAAATGTCTAAATGCCGGGAGGCGGGCATTTGGGTCATGTGACCACTGTGATTGGCAGTTACAGCAGACTAAGGATGAGCTCCGGCGTGTTCGCATACGGGACGTGCAGCGCCCACTGGAAATCGGCACTGCAGAGCACTAATCACAGGCAGTGAAACATTGTCCCGATGCGCGGCTGCAGAGATCAGGAAATGTCTCACTGCCTGTGATTAGCGCAGCGCAGACACCCTGGCGTGCTCTGCATGTGCCGTATGCGAACGCGTCGGAGCTCATCCTTACAGCAGACACATGATCGGAAAGCTCCCGATCGCAAGTATGCATTGGGAGCTTTCCATTTCCCGTGGGTGCCTGCGCAGGGCACGCGCTTTCTGCACAGTTCCGTGTTTACATGTGGGCGCGTTAAAGCCCATCCGCTGAGAGGCCGCATATATGCGCGTGGCCGGCGGGAAGAGGTTAAAGATGTAATACAATCAACAATTTACTATAACTTGGAAGAGGACTTATTTACCTCTACTTTATTGTAACAGATATGGAGGTGTAGCAACAACAGCACCATACACTAAAAGCATCGCAGATAAGAACTACTTTAAATTTGTTGCATGCATCGCTAATAAAAATGAAAAGTTTGCTGAGTTTACATGAATTTGGCCAGAGATGTGTTGCAAACGCCTTATTGAACCACACATATAAATAAATACAACAGGTCC
Organism: Lithobates sylvaticus; assembly: GCA_028564925.1. Classification (NCBI taxonomy): domain Eukaryota; kingdom Metazoa; phylum Chordata; class Amphibia; order Anura; family Ranidae; genus Lithobates; species Lithobates sylvaticus. Next base: position 128,506,273 of record CM053031.1, read on the forward strand.
ACCTGGGGTGGTGAATATACTAGTCACTGCTTAAAATAGTATAGTCAACAAAGCACCTCTACTACTTGCAGGCTCCTCTGTTCCTCACTGCACAGAGATAAGAGAAAAAACAAGCAGGTTCATCACCCTTTTCAGCTTCAATCTCAGTCGGCTCCAGGGTATAGTCCTCTGCAGAGGCCAAGCCTCGATCTGGAGAACAGAAGCCAAGCCTCGATCTGGAAAGCAGAAGCCAAGCCTCGATCTGGAAAGCAGAAGCCAAGCCTCGATCTGGAAAGCAGAAGCCAAGCCTCGATCTGGAAAGCAGAAGTCAAGCCTCGATCTGGAAAACAGAAGCCAAGCCTCAACCTGGAGAGCAGAAGCCAAGCCTCGATCTGAATAAAACTAAACCACCTTCCTGGCTTCTCTGCACACACTCTTATGATACTCCAAACAATCGATTTTAGATAAAGTAGTCCTTCGACCCTCACTTTGCACATTCACTAATCTGACATTTTACCTCCTCCTTTGCAATAATAATCTTCTGCTGTTCACATCCCTTGGTCTTTCTTACGTAGGCGAGAATCACGTAACCTGTACTGCGCACAGACGCCTGGGATATAATCACCATATGTCCCAGAAGTCTTCAGGCAACTCCAAGAGCACTGGTCACACATGCCCTGCCAATCCCATTCATGTGTGCACAGTGCTGTAGCTGAAAAGTCATAATGTTTCCACATTGCCTTAGTATCAGCATTGTATAAATAATAGGGTTCCGAGGGTAAATGAGCAGTACAGGTGGTGTATGCACCCCCAGAATTCTAGCCAGGGAATCATACAGAGAAATTCATAAAGAGTGTCATAGACACCCTTTAGAATTTCATCTGGGCGCAACACCGAAAGTGTCAGGGCTTGCACCTGATTGATATCACTGACAATTACATGAATTTGTTGGTGCCCGCACTAAAGTCATAGTGTTCACTTCCCTCCATGGCCTTTGCACCTATCTCACTGATAGGCGTATGGCTGAGAAGTTTTTTTTCAGGCTCTTCCCACCCAGTGACAAGTCATTTCCCAAATACAGGAAACAGTGAGGAGGGGGCACAGTGAGGATGAGAAGGGGACCCAGTGATGATGCGGCGGGGGCACAGTGAGGAGGCGACACAGTGAGGATGAGGAGGGGGCACAGTGAGAATGAGGAGGGGACACAGTGACGACGAGGAGGGGGCACAGTGATGATGAGGAGGGGGGACAGTGAGGAGGGGACACAGTGACAGGAAGCACATTGATGGGAAGCACACTTACGGGGAAATAGTGGTGGGGACATAGTGACAGGGGGCACAGTGAGAGGGCTAGAACAGTGATGGGGGCATAGTGACAGGGGACACGGTGAGAGGGTTAGCACAGTGATGGGGTGAAAGGTGACAGGGGACACGGTGAGAGGGTTAGCACAGTGATGGGGTGAAAGGTGACAGGGGACACGGTGAGAGGGTTAGCACAGTGATGGGGTGAAAGGTGACAGGGGACACGGTGAGAGGGTTAGCACAGTGATGGGGTGAAAGGTGACAGGGGACACGGTAAGAGGGTTAGCACAGTGATTGGGTCATAGTGACAGGGGACATGGTGAGAGGGTTAGCACAGTGATTGGGTCATAGAGACAGGGGACACGGTGAGAGGGTTAGCACAGTGATGCTGATTTGGAGCAATGTCCCTCTGTCCCTCATTCCTCCTCATTTTGGTCTGATCTATATAGATGTATATAAAGTGCCTTTTTTATCTATTAAAAAGTGTTTTCAGCACTAAACCTTTCATCTGATTTCTAAATTGCTGCATTTGTAAATTCCAAAGGCCAATATAAAGGAATAGTAGTGCTAAAAAAAAAAGCACTAGTGGGTTTAACTAATCTTGTTTTTGTGTACAATTCTCATTTAAGGGGGCGTGGCCAGGGGTGTGCCCTATGCCTGCATTCTTTTACTGATAGGTGTCCCTCATTCCCATCTCAAAAAGTTGGGAGGTATGGTGATGGAGGCATAGTAACAGGGAACACAGTGAGAGGGTTAGCACAGTGATGGGGACATAGTGAGAGGGACACAGTGACAATGCTTTATCACAGTGACAGTGAAGCTTTTGTTTTTAGGAATGATTGTGCTAAGGTTTATATGTGTCTAAGAGACTCTTGCTTGTGACACAGAAAGCAAAGCATATTTTATAGGTACAAGGAAGTCCAGGTTTTGTTTGACCATGCCTCTTTAGCCCATCCCACCGTTTGTCCACGCCCACTTTTTGCAGTTGCGCGCTACATGCGCCACAAATCACTGTTCCCTTGAGGTGTCCCTCGTTCTCAAGTTCTACAGTTGGGAGGTATGCCAGCGGGTGGATCAAGCCTGCCTTTTAGCTACACAAAGCCACAGATTTTCATTGTGCACCATTACAACCATCTAGCCACCGACATCCTAACAACCAATGATGTCCTTGGTTGATAAGGCGCATGTAGGGCACCTGCAGTGCATTCTTGTTTGCCCTCCCTTGCCCCTCTCTGTGAACAATGGTATCACATTAACAGAGTGATGGAGAAAAGCAAGGGAAGAAGAGAAACATTACAATACTAGTCTGCACCGCTGCATACCTCCTAACTTTTTGGGATGGCAATGAGGGACACCTATTAGCAAATGTATGTAGGCATAGGACACACCCCCTGCCACGCCCACTTAAAGGAGAATTATACAAAATAAAAGATTAGTTAAACCGACAAGTGCTTTTTTTTTTTTTACCACTACTATGCCTTTATATCGGCTTTTGAAATTTACAAATGCAGCAATTTAGAAATTGGATGAAAGGTTTAGCTCTGGGAAACACTTTTTGAAAGATAAACAGTGCATTTTATATACAACTATATGGATCAGACCAAAATGAGGGACAAATGAGGAAAGAGGGACTTTGTTCCAAATCAGGGACAGTCCCTCAAAATCAGGGACAGTTGGGAGCTATGCCGCTGTGCAAAGATGTATTTGCGGTGGAAGAATACACCACTTCTAACATTGGGTGTCCTACGTGTGCAGATGCTGCTGCTGCATTATGTAAAAACATTTGTTTCATTTTTAACATTTTAGAATGGGGTGCCTTGAGATTGTGCAGAATTTTACAGGGTGCCTTGACTAAGAAAATGTTGAGAAACATTATTCTAGAATCTTCTAGAAATGAAAGTGAGCGCGAAGGACTACTTTATTTAAAATCGATTGTTTGGAGTATCATATGAGTGTGTAATAAAGCCAGGAAGGTGGTTTGGTTTTATCCAGATCGAGGCTTGGCTCCGGTGTTCTGCCGAGATGGTTCCCCTCAGCGGATTAGGACCCCTTCGTACCGCGCAGGCGCAGCGCTTGCGCAGTACGAAGGACTAGGCATCTTCCGAAAATTACCGAAGGTAAGCAAGTGGGAGTGAAGTGTACACCGCGCAGGCGCAGTCGGTGTACGAGACGATGCCGCACGCTCCCGATGCTCGCGCTACTCTGCAAGGGGAGTCTAAGGGGCGGGTCTATAATATAACATTATAGTATTGCAAATTGTTTTGTTGTAAAGAAAGCCATTCATTTATTTTAAAATGTGTAAAATCAATGACCCGCCCCTTAGTTACACGCGCGCCTTGCAAAGGAGCGCTAGCATCGGGAGCGCGTGGTATCGTCTCGCGTACACTGACATGTTAACTGCGCATGCGCGGTGTACACTTCACTCGCATCGGTTTAGGTTCGTCAATTTCCGGAAGATGCCTAGTCCTTCGTACTGCGCAAGCGCTGTGCCTGTGCAGTAGAGGGGGTCTTAATCCGGCAGGGGAACTTTCTCGGCAGGACGCAGGTGCATTGCCATAGAATGAGATTTGCCGTGGAATGAGATGCTCCGCCTCCATCACATCCTATTGGCTCACACTGGTCACGTGACCTATTTAACTGTGTGATGGAGGCGGAGCATTTTATCCGACGGCAAATCTCATCCTGCTGTTAATCTCTAGCAGCTCAGCAGCACATGCTGTGTGTGTAAATAAAGAAAGCACTTTACAAGGGGAGGGGAGTATGTTAAACAAGTAACATAGTAAAACAAAATCAGTGTGCATATGACATAACAGGGGCGCAGCCGACCCTTGCGGCCCCAAGCTCCCGGTGTCCTGTCAAATAATGTCCCAGACAACTGTGACAGAGACTGATGTGAGACTGATGTTTGCTCCGTGCAGCTCCAGCTATCACAGGGAGGAGATCCTCTCCCTGTGATAGCCAAAGTGAGACTAATGTTCGCGTTGAGATTTGCCGTCGGATGAGATGCTCCGCCTCCATCACACGGTTAAATAGGTCACGTGACCAGTGTGAGCCAATAGGATGTGATGGAGGCGGAGCATCTCATTCCACGGCAAATCTCATTCTATGGCAATGCACCGGCTCTCCAGATCGAGACTTGGCTCCTTGCTCTCCAGATCGAGGCTTGGCTCCTTGCTCTCCAGATCGAGGCTTGGTTCCTGCTCTCCAGATCGAGGCTTGGTTCCTGCTCTCCAGATCGAGGCTTGGCTACCGCTACCCACAGCGAGGCTAGGCTAGGCTGTTGCAGAGGAATTGACCGTGGAGCGGGCTGTGCTGAGGTGGACAGAGTGATGAAGCGTGTGGCTTGGCTCCGTGTCTCTGCAGTGATGTACTGAGGAGCCGGACACAGAGCAGGTAGTGTGCTGTCGGTAATATATGGATCCGCCCCGGGTGGGGTGTGTGCGCTCATAGTGTCAGTGTGGGACACTAGTGGGTGTCATTCGGCCGTCATAGACGGTATAGAATCGGTGATCTGTGACATCTCCTGGACTTGTGTGGTCTGTATGTGTTCCTCCTCTATGGTTGTGTATGGAATGTGTCATATTGTCCCTGTATGATGTCTGTGTGCCTTCCATAGATCACCAGAGTGACCTTCTCACATATCTCCTCTGATCCCACATCCAGGACTGCTCTGTACTGATTGGGTAGAATTACTAGTCTAATCCTGGGATCCTGATATATTCCATCTTATCATAAATCTATATGTAAAGAAAAAAAATGTGTAGCACTAAAAGTGTTGATCGTGGCCATAAAATCATAAAAATATACCAAAATACAGCAAAGTATATAAATGAGGGGATAAGCAATCAAAAAACACAACGATGTGTCACTAGTGTTAAAGGTATGTGAAATATAAACATAAAAACTGAACCGTCAGAATGAAGTGATGGACAGGTAAGCAATCAAAATCACACTGATGTGTAATAGGTGATAAAAATGTATACATGGAAACCGGTGCAAAAATAAACAGGTGAGCAATCTATATCACACAGATGAATAATGATGAACAAATATGTACTCTCAATCACACACTAATGTCTCATTGATGTCCTCATCAAGTGAAACAATATTATGAGATATTGTAACATAAAGTGGTGAAACAAAAAAAGAATATTTTTTTCAAATAGTCATGTAGGTGAGTAACATCATATATATGAGCGTATATATTACCCAAACATACATAAAAGTATAATGTTTCTCATAAAAAGAAACAATTTTATGAAAAAGTGATGTGATTGAGACTACATATTTGTTCATCATTATTCGTCTGTGTGATATAGATTGCTCACCGGTTTCCGTGTATACATTTTTATCACCTATTGCACATCAGTGTGATTTTGATTGCTTACCTGTCCATCAGTTCGTTTTGACGGGTTAAGTTTTTATGTTTATATTTCACATACATTTAACACTAGTGACACATCGTTGTGTTTTTTGATTGCTTATCCCCTCATTTATATACTTTGCTGTATTTTGGTGTATTTATTTTTATGATTTGTGTAGCCACCTTTCAGGTGGCCACAATCAACACTTTTAGCGCTACACATTTATTTACATATTTTCTCACAATTAGTCTTTTTGTTGTGTTGTCAGCTCACTTTCTAGGTTGGCGCAGTAATTATATTATTCTTCATAAATCTATAGACTGGCCTATGAATAATGAAAGTACAATTACAGGCAAAATGTTTATTTTATTTTTTTCTAATTTTGGATTGATTTATGCTGGTGTCACATGGGCGCTCCAATCAGGTCTGACTGTTCGTTTTTCAGGTGGACCTAATTGGACCATCCATTGTTCTCTATGGAACGGCAGATGTCCACGGACACCCACCAACATCCAATTCTGTCTGCCAAAAACAGGCGGATGGAGGACCCATTCGCTATCCATTCAGCGGATCGAATGACAGATGTTAACGGACAGGCCATCTGTTTCTATCCGCCCACCCCATAGAGAACAGCGGGCTGTGTCCGTGTCCACTCTGCTATCATGGACATGTCATTCACCTGCTCAGCGGGGATCATCGGAGATCATTATGGAGTCCCTAAGGGAGGGTTATCACCCCTTTACTGTTGGGGAGATTTCCCTTCACTTCCTGTCCCATACCTAAAGCTGGAAGTGAGAGGAAGTGCTGATTCATGCTAATGTAACTTGAGTCACATAGAATCGCACAAAAAGGGAAATCGCATTATATTCAATGGTGCCAGTTCAAATCAATGGCATTTAGGAAAAGGTTCCTGTGCCACTTTGGCACAATTTACATTGCTACTTGGTCCCTTTAAAATATGCAAAAATGCAGCCAAGTTGCATCGGTTACACTGCGTAATTGGACTGAAATTTGTGTCAAAATCTCATTGCAGTCGTGTAAATCAAACCTAGAGAGGATGAATTTTCCTAACAGAGTCGCATGATTAGCATGACGGAGAGGATGAATTTTCCTAACAGAGTCGCAGGCTACAATACAAAGTCCCAGGTGTTCTAGTCCCTCTCCACTCTATCTAAAGCAAATGGCTTTAGTTATACTTGAATGTATTCTGCCCTGAATGACTGCTAGGTCTTATAGTTGGCTCTATTCCCATCTATTTTGTGTTTTGGTGGCATGGTGCTGGCATATTACAAAGCAGTGTGCATATAGGAACAGTTCACACCACATGCAGTCCAGTGTGATATTTTTTTATTCTGCACTCCTGTGACCCGTTTTCAGCGGCTGAAGTCCGCTCTCTGCTGATGTCACAGGAATCAGTCCAGGCACCGCGTCATCCCGACAATGGTGTCTGGATCTGCCAGGATCCTGGACTGAGCCGCTGAGAGCCTGAGCCGGCCACTCTCGCCCCTCCACAGCTCAGTGCTGTGTATCGCAATCAATGTTTGCACCCCCGACACATGCCTTTTATGTTCATACAAATGTATATGGGGGGGGGGGGGGGGTGTTATGTGCATGGGTGTAACTTTATTTTTTTAGGACAAATTTTGCTTAATTTCTTTTTCATCACATCAGGGCAATCCCCATGTGATGATTTTTAGGTGACAGGTTCTTTCTATTGAGTCTCCTCTGGGATCCACTGAATGCACATCTCATTGCACTACATCCCTTCCTGCCTACGCCAGCCAGGGAAAGTGACAGGGTGATCCGGAAGTGACGTCATACACGTCCCTTTCCTGGGTCACAGCAAGAAGGGGAAGAGAGCGGACGTGTATCCCCACTTCTCCCTTCCCTCCACCCACCGGCATGTCGAAACACACGGTGGGGGTGTACGTGTCCGGGGGGGGGGGGGGGAGAGTGTTAAAGCAATCGGGTGGAAGCACTGCTGTCTGAATGCTTCCACCTGACAGGCGGCGGTCTGCCTATCTGTTTTACACACAATCCTGGTGACTGCAGCTACGTACGGACCTGGCAGCGAAAGAGTTTGTGTTAAAGTATACGTTCACCCTAAATAAATAAATGCACTTTTTTTTTACTTGCAAAAATATGTGCATCTGTTATTTTTTTTCTGAAGCCTGCAGAGCATTGCACCCACGATGAGCAGATCATGGGTACAATGCTAGGCTCCTGCAGACTCTGTTTAGCTGTCTGGCTGTACCTCCCATATGGGCAGACAGTTCCTGGAGAGCAGGAAGATCAATGAAATGAGAGCGCACACCAATTCTATTGCAGTTCATTGAGAACTACAAGCTGTCAGCTGCAATCGAAGATGGTAGTTGTCGTTCGTTAATTCATTCAGAACTGTGTTAATGAATGATGCGGAGGTGCGGGCAGAAGCTAGTTGGTAACATGTTACACCATAAATACAGGCGTTACCAAAGGTGAACGTATTCCTTAATCTGAACCTAAATTGTAAGCAGAACTAAATGCCACATAGCATGGGCTCTCCCTAAAATGTGCCAGGATGCGTGGTGTGCCCCATCTCCGGCAGTGACGGGTCTGTAATCCATATAACAGTCTCTTAGAGGTGTGCTTGTAATCACATGTGAAGAAATACAGTGCCTTGAAAAAGTTGGAATTTTTCACATTTTGTCATGTTGCAACCAAAAACATAAATGGATTTTATGTGATGGACCAACATAAAGTGGCACATAATTGTGAAGTGGAAGGAAAATGATAAATGGTTTTACAATTTTTTTGTACAAATATGAGAAGTGTGGCGGCGTGCATTTTGGACCCCTGATAAGAATTAGCTACTCTTTGGATTGTTCCCCTGACTTTTATTGGAATAAACATGTATCTGGAGCTCTTGGCAAGTAGTGTGGCGCTTCACTTTCCATTTTTGAATACAATATCTGGCAGGGGAGATTCCTTCTTCCACCCTTTGGCTTGGATGGAGCAATCTATTGATTTTTTTTTCTCATTTAGCCTGCTGTCTGAACAAGTGAAATCTGAGGCCCGGCTTACATCTAGCAATTTTCGGATTGCGGGCAGATTCGCCGCGATTCTGCCCATGATTATATATCGCACTGCAATGCTGGCACTTGCACTAGGTGGTGGTGAAGTCACTTTTTAATTGGTGGACATAGAAGCACTTAACACGGAAGGAAAAGCTATCATTGCACGAAAGTGATCCCTCACTGAGGACATTTATTGTACCGGGATAGAGATTTTTATGTTGTTAAATTTGTACCAATACATATATAATATTCTTTAGGTCTTCTTTCAGCAATTTTAACAATTGTTCATTTTTTATTTGTATTTTTTATATTCTTTTGATCTATGTGTGGCACTTGCACTTTCTAGGAATCAGTAATTTTGTAACATTGTATTTGGAAGTAAACATTCAGACTAGTTGGCACAGGAGGATTGGTTGGCACAGGAGGTCACGCTGGCATGTATATCTGAGAGTGGTAGTAGTTAGCGCAATCCACAGATTTTTATATTTTTTTTGAATATTACACTCACGGGGTGGCATATATATATATTTTTGATTGCAGCAAACTAAGGTACATTTAAGTTGACCTTTTTGCGCCGGTAGCACCTGTTTTTTATCCAGTATATGGCAGAGGCCAGGAGAAATGGGGTGGGTGGAAAGGCCAGAATGGCCCAGCAGTTCACCGTAAAATAAGGTGGATGTAGGCTTGTATGTGTAAGAACCTCTAAGTGCCTACACCTCATATCTGCAGAGTTTTTCATTTTTGGTGACAGTCTAGGCTAGGCACACTTTTGGCTTCCTTCTTATGCATTGTAGAGACTATCCAGCTTTATAATCTTTAAGCTGCAATGACAAGCCTCTTATAAGACTAAAGTAATTAAATTGACTTGAAAAGGGATAATCCCCTACAGTACTCACTGAGCTAAAGTCGACACTGAAAGGAGACTGGCATGGCGCTGACAGAATCCTTCTAGAACCCCTGGTTGGCATACTTGGCAGCAAGAGTCGTTTAGGAAATAAGATGTCACTGTGCGATCTTGAGTCGTGTTTATTGTCACGCCTGTGTGTATAAAGCTGCCCTGCGCACATCTCTCCAGCCAGCAGGATGTCCTGGTTGTCAGTGGAACTGCTGCCGCTTAATTTGAGCTGTCACATGGCAAGGGACTGATTTATTCTGAGCTGCACTGTGTGCGATTTGCTAGCAGCACAGAACGTGTGGTGGGGGAGGGGTACTTGCATTGCTTGTTTTTATGGCAAGATCAGTTAGAATTGCCTTTTTCCTGTTCCAGGAATTGCTGTAGTTACTTTCTCTATTGAACATCTTTAAAGTGTTCCTAAACGCAGGACCCTGCATTCACCATATCTCGTCTCCCACAGTACACAGAACATGGCAATGCAATAGTTTAAATACAAACTGCTAAATATCTTTTTTCATCAGCAGTATATTGCAGTCTTGTGACTTCTATCAGCACCTGGTTAAAGCTTGTAGGAGGAGTTTTCATTCTCCCCTGATTGTCCTATGAGGCTGCAGGACCCCTGACCCTCTGTCTGGACTGTGCTGATTGGCCCTGTGCTGATCACATGCACCCTCCCAAGAAAAAAAGAACTCTCTTGCGGTACACACCAAACTGAGCATGTGCAGCTTGCCCACAAAGCTCTGCTTTATCAGGAGATGGTTTGGGGACTGTGGAAGGAGGGTAGGAACAGAGAAGACAGGATCAAACAGCCTTTTTAGACAATGCAGAGGATTGACCCCTTAGGTTCCACAGTGAGTGTAACAAGCATGCTTTATTGCATATACAGACTGATTTTACTGTTGTGCGTTTAGTAACACTTTAAGTGGTTTCTTAGGGTTGCACTGGTATTGGTGCCGATACTGAGTACTTGTACTCCGAAACCAATACCTTTGCGGTGCAATTTGCGACCATACAAAATGAATGGGCTCAATTCACACTGCAAAGAACCACATGTGATTTGAGCAGGAATGCGCAGTGATTTCTGTCCAAATCTCATGGGTTTTTCCCCCCTCATCGCTCCTCTGTGAACTCAGGCTTGCCATAGTGACTTCAGCCTGGGTTCACACAGCAGCGGTGCAGGAAACGATTACTTGACCGAAAATCTTCTCTGCATTAACCACTTCAGCACCTAGCGATTTTACCCCCTTCCTTACCAGAGCACTTTTTTGCGATTCGGCTCTGCGTCGCTTTAACTAACAATTGCACGGTCGTGCGACGTTGCACCCAAACAAAATTAACGTCCTTTATTTCCCACAAATAGAGCTTTCTTTTGGTGGTATTTGATCGCCCCTGCGGTTTTTATTTTTTGCGCTATAAACAAAAGAAGGCGACAATTTTGAAAAAAAACACAATATTTTTTACTTTTTGCTATAATAAATATCCAATTTTTTAAAAAAAAATAAATTTTTTTTTACTCAGTTTAGACCGATACGTATTCTTCTTCTACATATTTTTGGTAAAAAAAATCGCAATAAGCGTATATAGATCGGTTTGCGCAAAAGTTATAGCGTCTACAAAATAGGGGATAGATTTATTGCATTTTTTTTTTTTTTTTTTTTTTTACAAGTAATGGCGGCGATCTGCGATTTTTTTTTTTAGTTTTATTTTTTTTTTTTTTTTTTTTTTTTTCGTTACTGGGACATTGTGGCGGACACTTTTGACACATTTTTGGGACCATTCACATTTACACAGCGATCGTTGCTATAAAATTGCAGTGATTACTGTGTAAATGTGACTGGCAGGGAAGGGGTTAACACTAGGGGGCGCTGCAGGGGTTAATGTGTTCCCTAAGGTAGTGATTTTAACTGTGGGGGGAGGGGACTCACAAGGGGAGGAGACCGATCGGTGTTCCTCTGTACTGGGATCACATGATCAGTCTCCTCTCCACTGACAGGACGTGGAGCTGTGTGTTTACACACACAGCTCCACGGTCCCGCACGGTCCCACTGTTTTCACGGGCAATCGCGGGTGCCCGGCGGACATCGCGCGCACCAGGCACGCGCATCGGGTCTCGAGCGACGCCGCGGGCGCGCGCGCCCCTTAGGCGGCCTGGAATGGGAGAACGTCATATGACGCCCACCCAGGATGGGAGATCCACCTTGTGGGCGTCATATGACTATGGGCGGGATGCGAAGTGGTTAAGGTAAAAAACCTTCCAATGCCTGTTTCCCCCACCCACTTTCTTCAGGCTGGGTTCACACTTAGTGCGGACGCAACTCATAGTAGGGGTCCGGTGCGACCCTGTTCTCTGTTTCATGGACGAATCGGGCCTGAATTCGGACCTGAAACTGAGCTAAAGACGCACAGGACCCCTGTGCCATCTGCCCTGCGGCCACCACGGAGATATGTGAACCGGCTTCATTGAGAGCCGGGCACACTCTCCTGACATGCAAATTAGATGCAGAGAAAACCACATCCAATTTGCACTAGTGTGAACCCAGCGTAACACTTACCTGAGTCCTGTGCCAGGCTGCAGTTCTTCTCTTCTCTCTCTTACAGGCTGCACTAATTGCAGCGGGAGCCATTGGCTCCTCCTGCTGGCAATCAAGTCATGAGAGGAGGGAGTGGGGGGGTGGCCAAACCACGCTGCGTTTTTTCTATGGATACACACAGCCCTGTTTCAGCATGTATACCCCCAAAGCAAGCGACTTGCTATGGGGGGCACAATCAGAAGGGTATGAGCACTGGCAGGGGGCCCCAGAATTGGAGCAGTGAGCTCAACCAAAGGTTTATCGTTGATTTAAGCTGTAGGTAAAATAAGCAATTACAGGTTTGTATAGAAGAGAATATATAAACTGATCTAAATGTATACAGTTGTGCCCATAAGTTTACATACCCTGGCAGAATTTTTATTTCTTGGCCATTTTTCAGAGAATATGAATGATAACACAAAAACATTTCTTTCACCCATGGTTAGTGTTTGGCTGAAGCCATTTATTATCAATCGTGTTTACTCTTTTTTAATCATAATGACAACAGAAACTACCCAAATTACCCTGATCAAAAGTTTACATACCCTGGTGATTTTGGCCTGATAACATGCACACAAATTGACATAAAGGGGTTTGAATGGCTATTAAAGGTAACCATCCTCACCTGTGATCTGTTTGCGTGTAATTAGTGTGTGTGTATAAAAGGTCAATGAGTTTCTGGACTCCTGACAGACCCTTGTATCTTTCATCCAGTGCTGCACTGACATTTCTGGATTCTGAGTCAAGGGGAAAGCAAAAGAATTGTCAAAGGATCTGCAGGAAAAGGTAGTTGAACTGTATAAAACAGGAAAGGGATATAAAGATATCCAAGGAATTGAGAATGCCAATCAGCAATGTTCAAACTCTAATGAAGAAGTGGAAAATGAGGGGTTCTGTTGAAACCAAATCATGGTCAGGTAGACCAACTAAAATTTCAGCCACAACTGCCAGGAAAATTGTTTGGGATGCAAAGAAAAACCCACAAATAACTTCAGGTGAAATACAGGACTCTCTAAAAACATGTGGTGTGACTGTTTCAAGATGGATAATAAGGAGGCACTTGAAGAAAGATGGGCTGCATGGTCGAGTCGCCAGAAGAAAGTCATTACTACGCAAATGCCACAAAGTATTCCGCTTACAATACGGCAAACAGCACAGAGACGAGCCTCAACTCTTCTGGCACAAAGTCATTTGGAATGATGAGACCAAAATTTAGCTTTTTGGCCACAACCATAAACGCTTCATTTGGAGAGGAGTCAACAAGGCCTATGATGAAAGGTACACCATTCCTACTGTGAAACACGGAGGTGCATCGCTGATGTTTTGGGGATGTGTGAGCTACAAAAAGGCACAGGAAATTTGGTCAAAATTGATGGTAAGATAAATGCAGTATGTTATCAAAAAATACTGGAGGAACATTTGCATTCATCAGCCAGGAAGCTGCACATGGGACGTACTTGGACATTCCAACATGACAATGATCCAGAACACAAGGCCAAGTCGACCTGTCATTGGCTACAGCAGAATAAAGTGAAGGTTCTGGAGTGGCCATCTCAGTCTCCTGACCTCAATATCATTGGGCCACTCTGGGGAGATCTCAAAACGTGCAGTTCATGCAAGACAGCCCAAGAATTTACAGGAACTGGAGGCTTTTTGCCAAGAGGAATGGGCAGCTTTACCATCTGAGAAGATGAAGAGCCTCATCCACAAATACCACAAAAGCTGTCATTGATGTTTAAGGGGGCAATACACGGTATTAAAGCGGAGTTCCACCCTAAAGTGCAACTTCCACTTATCGGATTCCTCCCCCCCCCCCTCCGGTGCCACAATTGGCACCTTTCAGGGGGAGGGGGGTGCAGATACCTGTATAATACAGGTATCTGCCCCGCCCATATCCAAGGGTTCCCGTTGTGTCTTGGGAAACACACAGTTCCCAGGACACAACGGGGACCAATAAAGACGCGCAGCGCGACTCGCGCAGTGGGTGCCCGGCTGTGAAGCCATAGCTGGGTGCCAACAGTTGCAATGCCGGCGCAGCCGATCGGATCGGTGGGCTCTCGGAGATTCGACCCATCCCCCCCCCCCCCCCCGCATCGCTGGACCCTGGAACAGGTAAGTGTCCGATTATTAAAAGTCAGCAGCTGCAGTATTTGTAGCTGCTGACTTTTAGTATTTTTCTTTCGGGTGGAACTCCGCTTTAAGAACTGGGGTATGTAAACTTTTGATCAGGGTCATTTGGGTAGTTTCTGTTGCCATTATGATTTTAACCACTTCAGCCCCGGACCATTTGGCAGCCAAAGGACCAGAGGTCTTTTTTCAATTTCGCACTGCACTACTTTAACTGTTAATTGCGCGGTCATGCAATTTTGTAACCAAACGAAATTTGCGTCCTTTTCTTCCCACAAATAGAGCTTTCTTTTGATGGTATTTGATTGCCTCTGTGATTTTTTATTTTTTGCGATATAAACGGAAAAAGAGCGAAAATTTTGAAAAAAAAAGAGATTTTCTACTTTTTGTTATAAAAAAATCTAATAAACTCAATTTTAGTCAAACATTTGGGCCAAAATGTATTCAGCCACATGTCTTTAGTAAAAAAAATGCCAATAAGCGTATATTTATTGGTTTGCGCAAAAGTTATAGCGTCTACAAACTAGAGTACATTTTCTGGAATTTACACCGCTTTTAATTTATGACTGCCTATTTCATTTCTTGAGGTGCTAAAATGGCAGAGAAGTACAAAACCCCCCCCAAATGACCCCATTTTGGAAAGTAGACACCCCAAGCTATTTGCTGAGAGGCATGTTGAGCCCATTGAATATTTTTTTTTTTAGTCCCAAGTGATTGAATAAAGACAAAAATAAAAAAGATTTTTTTTTTTTTCAAAAAGTTGTCACTAAATGATATATTGCTCACACATGCCATAGTTATATGTGGAATTGCACCCCAAAATACATTTTGCTGCTTCTCCTGAGTATGGGGATACCACATGTGTGGGACTTTTTGGGAGCCTAGCCGCGTACGGGGCCCCGAAACCCAAGCACCGCCTTCAGGATTTCTAAGGGTGCAAATTTTTGATTTCACTCCTCACTACCTATCACAGTTTCGAAGGCCATAAAATGCCAAAATAGCACAAAACCCCCCCAAATGACCCCATTTTGGAAAGTAGACACCCCAAGCTATTTGTTGAGAGGCATGGTGAGTATTTTACAGCTCTCATTTGTTTTTGAAAATGAAGAAAGTAAAGAAAAAAAAATTTTTTTTTTCAATTTTCAAAACTTTGTGACAAAAAGCGACATCTGCAAAATACTCACAATACCTCTCAGCAAATAGCTTGGGGTGTCTACTTTCCAAAATGGGGTCATTTTGGGGGGTTTTATGCCATCTGGGCATTCCATGGCCTCCGAAACTGTGATTGGCAGTGAGAAGTGAAATAAAAAAATTACACCCTTAGAAAGCCTGAAGGCGGTGATTGGTTTTTGGGGTTCCGTACGCAGCTAGGCTCCCAAAAAGTCCCACACATGTGGTATCCCCGTACTCAGGAGAAGCAACAGAATGTATTTTGGGGTGTATTTCTACATATGCCCATGACATGTTTGAGCAATATATCATTTAGTGACAACTTTTTGTAAAAAAAATATATATATTTTTTTTTTTTTCATTATTCAATCTCTTGGGACAAAAAAAAAAAATATTTAATGGGCTCAACATTGCTCTCATCAAATAGCTTGGGGTGTCTACTTTCCAAAATGGGGTCATTTGGGGGGGGTTTGAACTGTCCTGGCATTTTATGCACAACATTTAGAAGCCTATGTCACACGTCACCCACTCTTCTAACCACTTGTAGACAAAGCCCTTTCTGACACTTTTTGTTTACATGAAAACATTTTTTTTTTTTTTGCAAGAAAATTACGTTGAACCCCCAAACACTATATATAATGTTAAAGCAAAGGCCCTACAGATTAAAATGGTGGGTGTTGCATTTTTTTTTTTTTTTCCACACAGTATTTGCGCAGCGATTTTTCAAACGCATTTTTTGTGGAAAAAATACACTTTTTTTTATTTTAATGCACTAAAACACACTATATTGCTCAAATTTTTGATGAAATAAAAAATATGATCTTAGGCCGAGTACATGGATACCAAACACGACATGCTTTAAAATTGCGCACAAACACGCAGTGGAGATAAACTACATACATTTTTAAAAGCCTTTTAAAAGCCTTTACATGATACCACATTAGATTCACGGAGGAGGTCTACTGCTAAAATTACTGCCCTCGATCTGACCTTCGCGGTGATACCTCACATGCATGGTGCAATTGCTGTTTACATATGACGCCAGACCAACGCTTGTGTACGCCTTTGCGCAAGAGAAGGGGGGGCAGGGGTGCTTTTTTTTTTTTGTTTTGTTTTTTTTTTTATTTATTTAGCTTTTTTATTTTATTTTTAAACTGTTCCTTCCATTTTTTTTCTTTGTTATGATTTTTATTGTTATCTCAGGGAATGTAAATATCCCCTATGATAGCAATAGGCAGTGACAGGTACTCTTTTTTTGAAAAAATTGGGGTCTATTAGACCCTAGATCTTTCCTCTGCCCTCAAAGCATCTGACCACACCAAGATTGGTGTGATAAAATGCTTTCCCAATTTCCCAATGGCGCGGTTTATATCCGGGAGGGGGGACATTCCCTCCCACTGCTTGTAAAAGCAGTCTAGAGGCTAATTACCCGCTAGAATTGCTTTTACATGAAAGCCGATCACTGGCTGAAAAGAATGATACTAAGATGATACCTAAACCTGCAGGCATCATTCTGGTATAACCATTCAAAGTCCAGCAACATACTGGACATATATTGTAATCTTTTTTTTTCATGCAGCCTCTTGGCTGAACGAAAAAAAGAGATTGATTGGTGGGTATGCCCACCATTAGAATACCTCCCTTCATCCACCCACTTCTAATGATGGGCATACATGCACCATTTATATATGCCGATGCATGGGGGCATCCTCCCGCAAAAGTTATGCCGTGTACACACGGTCGGAATTTCGACCGTATGTACGTGGCATTAGGAGCCAATCGCTCCTCCCCCCCCTGCTGCCCCCATGCTTCGGCATATATGCTCTTTTTTTTAACTGTGGTGGTGAAATCACCTCCTACAGTGTTGGAGTCGCGTGTTTATGTATCGTGGGAGCAAACGCTGTTGCTGTCAAGATAAATAAATCCGCGTTGCAACTGAATGGCGCACCTGAAAAACAAAAAAATGCTTAACACTAAAAACACAGTAAACAAAATTACATACCTGAAAAGCAAGCATGATAAAACATGATAAAACATAATAAAACATTGCAGAATAGAATGGAGTAAAAAAAGAGCAACAATAGAGAGAGAATAGAGTGAGAGAGAGAACAATAAAACGACAACTATTTTATTTTTTTTTATTTTTTTGAGATTCACAGGTAAAAAAGCTCCTGACTGAAGCGACTGAATCAAAACGCTACCACAAAAAAACTGTTAGCGATCGCAGGGATCAGGCCTGACTCTGCGAACGCTGCAGTTATGTGTGCTTAGTGTTTTGTAAGTGACAGTGATCGATCGATACTGCACTTGGGTGGGCTGGGCTGGGCGGAGGGGGAAAACGCAGGTGCTAGCAGGTATCTGGGCTGATCCCGCTAACAATGCGTTTTTTTGGAACCCTAAACTGCTGGGACGCTAGTATAGATCTGATCAGATCAGATATTGATCTGTTCAGATACTGTGCCACTAAGGGAGGTGTATGCTTTGTGCGTGGGTGTTTGCGGTACTGGCACTAACCTGGGGCGACGCAGACCTTATTTGACCCTAAAACCTAATTGATATCACCCGCCGGGCGATCAGGGGGTTAAACCGTTATTGGGTAATAAATGGCGGGTGCCCTGACAGTATAAAAAACAAGCTAACTAACCAGCGTCACCCGTAACAGTAATACAAAAAAAAAACTGGTTACCTAGCGACACTAATGCAGCGATCAGAAAAACGATCGCTTAGTGACACTGGCAAAAGGGGGTGAAAGGGTTAACTAGGGGCAATCAGGGGGTTAAACCTTTATTAGGTAATATATGGGGGTACCTGACGCTATATAAAAACCTGACGGGGAACCTAAATAACGAAATAACTAACTGGCTAACCAGCGTCACCAGTGACAGTTATACAGTGATCACTGGTGAAAGGGTTAACTCTAGGGGCAATCAGGGGGTTAAAACCTTTATTTAGGTTGTAATATGGGGGTACCTGACCTATAAACCTATTTATGAACCTATATAAACATGGCGGTTACCTAAAAAAAAAAATGGTTACCTAGCGACACTAATGCAGCGATCAGAAAAACGATCGCTTAGTGACACTGGCAAAAGGGGGTGAAAGGGTTAACTAGGGGCAATCAGGGGGTTAAAACCTTTATTAGGTAATATATGGGGGTACCTGACGCTATATAAAAACCTGACGGGGAACCTAAATAACGAAATAACTAACTGGCTAACCAGCGTCACCAGTGACAGTTATACAGTGATCACTGGTGAAAGGGTTAACTCTAGGGGCAATCAAGGGGTTAAAACCTTTATTTAGGTTGTAATATGGGGGTACCTGACCTATAAAACTATTTATGAACCTATATAAACATGGCGGTTACCTAAAAAAAAAAAATGGTTACCTAGCGACAGCAGTGACACTAATACAGCGATCAGAAAAACGATCGCTTAGTGACACTGGCAAAAGGGGGTGAAAGGGTTACCTGGGGGGCAATCAAGGGGTTAAACCTTTATTAGGGGGGGGTAGGGGGCTACCTTGGACCTAAAACTAACTGCCCTGACAGTTATTACAGTCACACTGACACTAAATGCAGTGATCAGTAAAAAAATGATCACTGCAATTAGTGACACTGTGACTGGGGGGGGGGGGAGGGGGTGATCTGGGGGGTGATCAGGGGGTGACAGGGGGGTGGAATATGTGCCTAACTGTACTGGTGTCAGTGTAGTGTTGTGCACTAACCTGTACATGTTCGCCGCTCGGCGTCTCCGGTCACATAGACCGGCGCACCGAGCGTGACATCACTTCCGCCTTCCTGTCTATACAATGGACAGGAAGGGGAAGTTTTTCATTGGCCAGGAGCGATCGCGAGGGGGTGGCCAGAAACCACTGGCCGTCCCCTCGTCCCGGATCGCTCCTGAAGCGATCCCGACCGTCCCCGCCGGCGGAGGGGGGTCCGATCGGACCCCCCAACCGCCGGAAGAATGTCACGTACAGGTACGTGATTCTGCCTGTACGTGCCATTCTGCCGACGTATATATACAGGGGGCGGTCGGGAAGTGGTTAAAGAGTAACCACAGTTGATTGTTAATAAATGGCTTCAGCCAAACACTAACCATAAGTGAAAGAAAAGTTTTTGTGTTCTCATTCATATTCTCTGAAAAATGGCCAAGAAATCATAAATTCTGCCAGGGTGTGTAAACTTATGAGCACAACTGTAGGTATGCATATTGCATGTAATAGCATTACATTTCCCCAGGACCTATTCAGATCTACTGTTTGCATGTGGGTAGGGGTCCATTTGATTTCTACCATGTTTTTAATGCCTTTTTTAAATCTTGAGTCTGGAGTGGATGGTTAACAGCTATTGACAAAGGCTGTCCACCATGTCTAACTGTTGGCAACTAGGGATGCGCTTGGGTATGTTTGGATCCTAGTCCGAACCCACCTGAACTATCCTGCTAAAAAGCTGTGACTGGGCACCGCCAATCCTAAGCGGCTGAGGCACTCCCTACCCGGCAGTCGCACCTATACATGCTGCTTGTATGCGTGTAGCTGTAGGGCAAGGAATGTCTCAGCCCCTTATGGTTGGCAGTCTGCAGTGACAGCGTTCAGATGGGTTCAGACTAGGATGTATTACATACATGTCACTTTAGCCTATAGACAAAAGCCTCATGAATATTAAATAATCCATGTTACCCATAGACACACAGGGGATTATTTACTAAAGCTGGAGAGTGCAAAATCTGCATAGAAACCAATTAGCTTCCAGGTTTTATTGCCAAAGCTTAAAGGATAAGTTCACCTTTCGTAACATGTTACACCCTGAATATGGGTGTAACATGTTACCTACCAACTGCCCCCCCACACACCTTCCTGGGTTCCCCTCTGTGGCAACTAGCAGCATTTTTCTTTTAACAAAAAGTAAGGAAAGCTGGCTTTTTTTCTTTCAGTAATTTTGGTCCTTTTTTTTTTTTTTTTTTTTTAAAGTAAACAATACAAATCGGTGGTTCTTAAATACCACAAAAAAAAACTGTCTCAAATCAAGATATAAAATATATTTGAGTATAGTGCTGGCATGGCTGAGTAATTGTCAGTCAAGGTCTGTTAATGAAGGGGTAATACAAGCCGGTACTCAAGTGGTTAATGAGATCTGTGTGACTGTAGGAAGCTACATATGGTCTGTTTAGTATTCCGATTCCAACAGCTTCCAATCTGTAATGGCAGCTACAGCTGCTGCTGCAAGGACACAGCCAAGGGATGAGATGGCTGGAGGGAACACCACGACATGAGTACATCATGTGATTAATAATAGTCCCCGCTTTACTTCTATATCCAAGGGCATGTAAGGTCTGCCATAGCAAATCCAGCACAACTCTGATTATGAGGCATCCTGTTCCCATGGAAAGGGGGGTTTGCCTTTCAAATTTTAAAAAATACGTTTTGTTTAAATTTTATTTTATTTTATTTTTTTTAAAAGGTAATTATTTAGAAGAAATTATTTTATCAGAATGTGTTTTTTTTTTTTTTTTTTTTTTTTTGGTTTTGATCACATTTTCTTTGTGCAGGACTAAAAAAAATAAAACCTAAAAACATTTTTTAGGGGAAATATTTATGTATGCATTGCATATTTCATATGTTATTTCCAGGCTGCTGATCATTACCGTATTGCTGAAAAAGTTGTTTAGACAATTGAATACCTGAAACTCAAATCACTTGCAGAGCTGTGTGTGTTGCTTCCCCCTATTCCATACAACTCTGTACAAAGCTTAAAGGGGTTGTAAAGGTTTGTTTTTTATTTTCTAAATAGGTTCCTTTTTGAACTAGTGCATTGTTGGTTCACTTACCTTTTTCCTTCGATTTTCCTTTGATTTTCCTTCGATTTCCCTTCTAAATGTGTTTTATTTTTTTTTTTTGTTTTTTTTGTCAGAATTTCTAACTTCCTGTTCCTCCTCAGTAAGCTATTCAGGCTGACTAAACACCACTCAGATGATGGTGTGAAGTTTACTGAGGAGAAACAGGAAGTGAGAAATTCAGACAAAGAAAAAAAACATTTAGAAGGGAAATCGAAGGAAAAGGTAAGTGAACCAACAATGCACTAGCTTAAAGGAACCTATTTACAAAATAAAAAACAAACCTTTACAACCCCTTTAAAGCAGAACTCTGTAGAGCTGTGTTACTGAAGAGGACATCGCTGGAGTCAAGTAGAATATTGCAGCAAGATCTTCATTTGTTATTTTGACAGCTGGGCAATTCAGTGTTTTGCAGTGAAACTGTAGCCTCTATAAATTAAAGAGATGCCAAGTTGCATGACAAGTCGCACTCCATTTGTGGCAATGGAACGACTGCACTATTTGTGTGATTTCAGTGCGAAATGAAGTCACACAGATGTCAGCAAACCGCACATGAAATCGCCTTCAAAGCCACACTGCTGTCATCCAGGGCTTAAAGAGGAACTCCAGGTATGGATATTTTTGCATAGTTACACTGGTTCAAGCTGGACCAATGGAACTATTAACTGGAAGTACCATACATGGCAGTTTCCCTTTAAAGCTGGAAATGACTGAAGTAGACGCTGCCACTACACTGATCTCCACTGGCTTCCGGGTCCTGCTCCAAGCAGCTGCTTGCTGAACACAGGAGGTCGCTCGCTTGGCAAGATCACCATTCAGGGAACCCTTTTGCATCCTCTCATTGATTTCAAAGCGTTTTTTTAATAGATGAGGTGAAGAGGCGGCGTGATGTCACTCTCTCCACCTTATCCAGTCAAAGTACAGCTTGCATTTATTGAGAAAATGCAAAATGTTCTTTGAATGGCGCTTGTGTCGAGCAAGCAACCTCGGCTGTCTGCTTGTAAGATATATAGAGTCTTACCCTCAGTGCCAAACCGTTACATATCCCAATATGTGAAAGCAGTCCGAACTATATTTAAAGTAGCACTTTAGGCAAAACTTAATTTTTTTCATTTTGGATAGAGGGTTATAACCCCTGTCAGATTTTTTTTTTGCCATCTGGGTCCCATTACAGATCTTTCCCTTCACTTCCTGTCCCATAGCCAAACAGGAAATCCCTGCAAATTAAAGGAATTCCTTGGAGCCCCCCAGGTCACCAGAACCAGTGTCCCCATTAGAAGATTGACCCTATATTACTGTTCTGGCAACAACCAAAAATTTTGGAATTTTCTATTACCGTATATACTCGAGTATAGGCCGACCCGAATATGAGCCGAGGCACCAAATTTTACCACAAAAAAATGGAAAAACGTATTGACTCGAGTATAAGCCCAGGGTGAGAAATGCGCAGCTACTGTAAGTGGAAAAGAGGGTCAACAATGCCCATTTGCAGCCTCACTGTGCCCATTTACAGCCATAAGTCCCCCAAACTTCAAAACCTCTATCTGCAGCCAATTTGGGGTCTCTGGACCCAAAGGGACCTGAAATAACATTGCTGCAGATGGACACAGTTGACCAATTTTGGGGCCCCGTATCTTTGGGCCACTTGGTGCTAGGAACCCCAAATTTGGTGTGCAAACTCACAACAAATGGCACTACAACATATCCAATGGGGTTCCTATTACCAAGTGACCCCGAGATATGGGGATCCAAAGTCGGTTCAGAAAATGTCAAGCACTTTTCTGCAGCAGAGAATGACATTTTCTGAAGCGACTTTGGGGCCCCGTATCTCGGGCCACTTAGTTCTAGGAACCCCATCATATTGGATATGTTGTGAGTTTGCATACCAAATTTGGGGTTCCTAGCCCTAAGAGGCCCCGAGATACGGGGCCCCAAAGTCGGGTCGGAAAATGTCATTCTCTGCTGCAGAAAAGTGCTTGACTCGAGTATAAGCCGAGGGGGGCACTTTCAGCACAATAAAATGTGCTGAAAAACTCGGCTTATACTCGAGTATATATGGTACTTTCAATGTTACTGGTAAACAGGACAAATGGAGAGGGTAAATCTTCTTAACAGGGACACGGACAGCAAAACTGACGGGCTCTAATCTATCTGTAGTTGCCTTGTCCTTTTTTTTGCCTTGAATTGTTTTGAGAATGTAATCGCCTTTTAAAAGGAGATTTGGTGTTAGAAGGTCTGTGGTCTCATAAGACACCAGCAGATAATTTTTCAGCTCTGCTCAGAAAACACAGCTCTACACCCAGTTTTAAAGTGGTTCTAAATCCTTAAGGTTTTTTATCTTGATGCATTATATACCCCCAACACCCCCTTATTCTTGCCTGAGCCCGATCCATCGATGTGCACCGGAGCAGCGACTCTCGCCTCTGTCTTCCTCCTCACTGGGCAGATTGATAGCAGCAGAAGTCATTGGCTCCTACTGCTGTCAATCAAATGCTTTGACGAGGGATGGGGGTGGGGCCCAGCCACCCGCTCTGTCAATAGATGCAGACAGGGCAGCTCGGGAGCGAGCCTGCACAGGTGTCCCTATGGAGGAGCCTGGAGCGGCGGTGGGATACTTCAGAAGGGCTGCTTTGTGCAAAACCATTGCACAGAACAGGTAAGTATAACATTTTTTTTTATTGATTTTAAATGATGTCTGACAGTGTTGAATTTAAGTGTGTGTGTGTGTGTGTGTGTGTGTGTTTGTGTGTGTGTGTGTGTGTGTTTGTGTTTTGTGTTTGTTTTTTTTTTTTTTTTTTTTTTTTTTTTGGGGTGTGGCCAATTTTTCGTATAGTGTAGGGCCAGCATAAGTCTTTGCATTGTCTAGATGTTTGCACAGATCTGAGGGTCAGAATTTAGTATGTGCTATAACTAGATTGTAATTCTCCACTTGGAAAACTGTCAGCACAGTGGGATCCAGAAATAGACCCGTTATCTACACAGCATCCTGGGGCTGGCTAGCTATCATTTCTGGCGTGGTTCTGACATACTTTTTCTTAACATGTCATACCGGTGCTAATAGGTTAAGCTTAGTGTCATGGTATAAAATAGTGATATGTGCAGTAAGTGTGAGCAGATCTAGTAGCAGTAGTCAGCCAAGGGATGCGAGAGATGGCTGGAGCGAGCACAACAGCATTACCTGCAAGATTGTCCAGGCATTTTCTGTCACTTTTTGTTTAGTGAAAAATCTATTTTTTGCTAGAAAATGACTCAGAACCCCCAAACATTTATATACAGTATGTCACGAAAGTGAGTACACCCCTCACATTTTTGTAAATCTTTTATTACATCTTTTCATGTGACAACACTGAAGAAATTACACTTTGGGGGTCATTTACTAAAGGAAAATCCACTTTGCACTGCAAGTGCACTTGGAAGTAAAGTCGCTGTAGATCCAAGGGGGACATGCAAGGAAAATTAAAAAAACAACATTTTAGCTTGCACATGATTGGATGATAAAATCAGCAGAGCTTCCACTCATTTCAGATCTACCCCTTAGATTTAGAGCGACTGCACTATAAAGTGCACTTTCAGTGCAAAGTGGATTTGCCTTTCGTAAATAACCCCCTTTGTTACAATGTAAAGTAGTGAGTGTACAGCTTGTAGAACAGTGTAAATTTGCTGTCCCCTCAAAATAACTCGACACACAGCCGTTAATGTCTAAACCGCTGGCAACAAAAGTGAGTACACCCCTAAGTGAAAATGTCCAAATTGGGCCCAATTAACCGCTTTTCCTCCCCGGTGTGACTCGTTTACAAGGTCTCAGGTGTGAATGGGCAGCTGGTGTTACATTTTTGGTGTTCTCTCTCTCACTCTCTCTCTCTCAACTGGTCACTGGAAGTTCAAAATGGCACCTCATGGCAAAGAACACTCTGAGGATCCTGAAAAAAAGATCCCCGACCAAAAAAGTTGAGTGTACGTGCTCAGCGTCATACCCAGAGGTTGTCTTTGGGAAATATACGTATGAGTGCTGCCAGCATTGCTGCAGAGGTTGAAGGGGTCAGCCTGTCAGGGCTCAGACCATATGCTGCACACTGCATCAAATTGGTCTGCATGGCTGTCGTCCCAGAAGGAAGCCTCTTCTAAAGATGATGCACAAGAAAGTCCGCAAACAGTTTACTGAAGACAAGCAGACTAAGGACATGGTCTTCTATGTGGTTCTGCACAGGAGGGTTGCACAGGAGGGTTGCCCTGTAGCAGAAAATGTGCTATGGGGCGGTCCTTAAGCAGTTAATATCATTTTACACTTTGACCATTTTATATGCTATAAATCAAGCTTTATATTTTCACGCGGTTTTAATAAGATGGTGACCATGTCTATATGTCTAATGAGCCCTAGCACCTATGCTTTATTCAGGTAACAGATGATTCTGGCTGGTTGATATTATTAAGGATCTGCTTTGCACAAAACATTCCATTCTATGACAGTTTTTTTCTTTTCTTTTTTTTTTATGTGTACAACAAGTCATTGCTATTGTTCAAATGTTCCTTTTTCATTTTGAGCCAAAAGGGGAAGGGAAACAAAGTCGTCTTGCAAGAGGAAATTCAATTTCAATGGGAAAATATAAACTAATAATAAACGACTTTGTTCAGCCATGTCGTATAAAAATAGAATGTTGGTAGTAAATAAAATAAGGATAATCCAGTTATATCAGTTTGGGCAGTTCCTGTGCACTGTACACATGGCTTTTGAATCTACGATATCCAAATTTTATTTAAGCTTTCAGCGTGCTGTGGTTTTTTTATTTAATTTTTCCCCTATCGTCTTTCAGGACAGCCACCTGAGAGACCTTGGCTCCTCCCCTCTGTAGGAAACACCTGCGCCAGCTTGCTATAAATTTCCTCCTCCCCTGCTGCTCCTCAGTTATTTGTGTTTCCTCCAGGAGGGGAGACACCTTTTTTGGAACCAGCCAGAAAGAGTCAGGATTACCAGGGGGTATGGGCTCAGGCAAAAGATACATGTCCACAAACGAAGCAGCAGCGGCTCCTTCTGGACAAACAGACCAGGTAACTAACCTGGGGAGACTGCCGCCCCTGCATCCCTGAGTGCAAGCGGAGGTCAGGGGGGTTTCCTTCTCAGCTCCGAGTGCGGAGCACAGGTACAGGTCCTGCCGTTCCATACCTCCAGCGGCGTGTGGCGCTCTCAGCGCGGAACACGCTGGGTATAGGAGACCGGCGTTGTCAGTGACGGGCGACGTCACATCCGACAAAAGGGGCGTGTACTTCCGGGTTCGCGGTTTCCGGTTCCGGCCGCGAATCATGAAAAGGAGGCCAGGCATGGGCTAGGAGAGGAGCTACACATGCTGTAGTGTCAGCTAAAGCTCCGGTGGTGACACAAGCATGTCGGACGCAGAAGGTAGAGACCAGACTGCTACGACAGAGACCAGCTCCAGCCATGTAAAGGTAAGGGGAACCTGGGGAGGACCTCCCCTGGCCTATATCAACCACCCATCCCCCTCCCCCTCAAGGGTTCAGCAAGGGGGGGGTGGGTAGGTCCCTCCTGTGTCAGAGGGTTATTTTTCATTGGGCCCCTAGTGTGGTAAGCCCATATGAAAGACGCTGTGCACCTGCATGCTGCAGGAAGCTTATGTCAGTATTAATATGTGTGGGGTTTCTCTTTATGTCTTTTCAGAAACCTGACAAGTCCAAGCCCTCTTATAACTCAAAAAGGAGGTGCCCTTCTTGTAAAAACACACTAAAAGATTCCTGGGGGAAAGCATTATGTAAGGAATGTATTCACAAGTTGGTGCAAGAACATTCCACAGAGCAGGGCAGTGATTTAGCGGCATCTGTCAAGGAGCTATCAAGTACCTTTGTAGCCTTTAAAACCCTTTTTGAAGGGTTCCAGATCCCTCAACTGCAAACTGCCCCCCCACCAGTACTACCGGTACTAGGAAAAGCACAGGCACTACCCTCCACTAGTGCCGGTCCTTCAGTTACTCCTAGAGAGGAGGCAGAGGACGAGCCTGACAGCACAGCGTCCGGCTCCCAAGAATCTGAGGGTGAAACACTGGAAGGGGATTCCAGAAAACCCTCCAGATACAAACTCTCATTAGAAGAGGTAGACCAGCTGTTGGGAGCCATTCATACCACGCTGGGTATACAGACGGAAAAGAAGCCTTTATCCCTGCATGATCAGATGTATGAGGGTTTAGGAGAACAAGAAAAGAGAAATTTTCCTGTTCATGACGTCTTAGTAGAGGCAATTAAGAAAGAATGGCAGGAACCTGAAAGGAAACCATTCTTCTCTAAAGCCTTAAAGAGACGGTTCCCATTTTCAGATGATGAGTCATCAGTATGGAACAAAATCCCAAAACTAGACGCTGCCTTCTCACAAGTCTCCAGGCACACCGATCTAGCTTTTGAGGATATGGGGGTCCTTTCTGAAGCAATGGACAAAAGAATGGATACCCTATT
The DNA here is from genome assembly GCA_028564925.1 of Lithobates sylvaticus. Classification (NCBI taxonomy): domain Eukaryota; kingdom Metazoa; phylum Chordata; class Amphibia; order Anura; family Ranidae; genus Lithobates; species Lithobates sylvaticus. Next base: position 128,534,028 of record CM053031.1, read on the forward strand.
AAAGAGGTCATGGGACTCCACAGTGGGAAGCCTAAAGCCAGCCATGGCGGTCACGGTGGTAGCCAGAAATGTAGAGTTTTTGGCTGAACCGTATACAGGCACATATTGAGGAAGGTACTGCGAAGGAGCAGATTTTGTCCTCTTTTCCCACTCTTCTCAAAGGCATTGCATACATAGCAGATGCATCAGCAGAGCTGGTACGCATGGCAGCCAGATCCTCGGCTCTAGCCAATTCTACCAGAAGGGCCCTATGGCTAAAGACTTGGCAAGGGGATGCTGCATCCAAAGCCAAGTTATGCGGGATCCCGTTTACGGGAGACCTGTTATTTGGGCCAGGCTTAGAGAAAGTGTTAGACCGTACAGCGGACAAAAAGAAGGCTTTTCCGCTGAAACGGAAAGCACCCTGGGCCCAGCCTCCACAAAATAGAAAGAGGCAAAAGAGGGACACCAAGTCCCGGTTTTCAGTACCCAAGGCAACTAATCAAAAGAAACCTTGGGGTCAGCGAGGGAATAGCAAAGGAGGAGCAATATTTCGCCCTCCTGAGCAGACCCGCAATAAGGACTGAAGTCCTCTCAGTGGGAGGAAGACTGGGGGCCTTCATCTCACAATGGGAAAAAATATCCTCCAGTCAATACATCTTAAGGACGATAAGAGACGGGTATTCCCTAGAATTCTCAAAATTCCCCCCAAACAGACTGTACATCACCAAGCTGCCAAACAACAAGGAAAAAGCCAGAGGGTTAATGAGATCCATAGAGGACCTCAAGAAACAGGGTGTAATCATCAGGGTACCAGGGGCAGAAAGAGGTCAGGGCTTCTACTCCCATATATTTGGAGTACAGAAACCCTCAGGAAAGGTCAGGCCGATCCTCAACCTCAAACCACTAAATCTATCCATAACCTACAAAAGGTTCAGGATGGACTCCATATATTCAGTGAAGGCCCTGTTGCCTCCAGACTGTTATATGGCGTCGCTGGATTTAAAGGATGCATACCTGCACATACCCATACACCCAAATCACCAGAAGTTTCTAAGGCTAGCAATAGAAACAGGAAAAGAAACTGTTCATCTTCAGTTTCAGGCTCTGCCCTTTGGCCTATCATCTTCGCCAAGAATCTTTACCAAGGTTCTGGCAGAAGCTTTGGCACCACTACGACTAAAAGGCATATCCATTATTGCCTATTTAGACGACCTTCTTCTGTTTGCAAGGACACCCGAAAGGTTATTAGAAAACCTCGAGTACACTCGGGTATTCCTAGAGAGTCTAGGTTGGTTGGTGAATGTGGAAAAATCAAGTCTACAACCCACGCAACAGTTAAAATACCTGGGTTATGTAATAGACTCGGTTCAGCAAAGAGTTTTTCTACCCGAGGAAAAGATAACAAAGATTCAAAGAGAAATAAAGGCAATACAGACCAGTATACCCTGTTCTATAAGAAAAATAATGTCAACACTAGGGTTGCTAACATCTGCAATCCAGCAGTTCAGTGGGCAAACCTGCATTTCCGACCACTGCAAATGTTCCTATTAAAGATATGGGATCACAGGCAGGAGTCTCTGGATTTGCAGGTATCAATACCAGCAAAGGTAAAAAAGTCCTTATGGTGGTGGAGAAAGACAGAAAATTTAGACATAGGACGGCTATGGATCCTACCTATCTCCCGAATCCTAACCACAGACGCAAGCGGTGTAGGGTGGGGAGCACACCTCGACTCCCAGTTAGCACAAGGTGCTTGGGGGAAGGAAGAACGGACAAGATCGTCCAACTGGAAGGAACTGAAAGCGGTGTGGTTCGCACTCCAGTCCTTCCAGAAGGAATTAAAAGGACATCATGTACAGATCAGATCAGACAACTCGTCAGTAATAGCTTACATAAGCAAGCAAGCGGGAACCAGAAGCGGAGTTCTGTGGGCCCTAGCAGAAGAGATCCTGAGTTGGGGAGAGAAAAACATACTCTCCTTTTCAGCAGTACACCTAAAAGGAGACTTAAACAGAGTGGCAGACTTTCTCAGCAGGAAGAAAGTAAGAGAAGGAGAATGGGTGCTAAAACAAGAGGTATTCAACCAGATTGCCAAAAAATGGGGAATACCTCAGGTGGACTTATTTGCTTCCAGAGAAAGCAGGAAAGTCCTAGCCTTCTTCTCCCTAAAAAGGGAGAAGGGAGCACTCGGGGTAGACGCATTGGCGCAGAAGTGGGCGTTCAGCAGATGTTATGCTTTTCCCCCACCAGTACTACTACCCGCAGTAATAAGGAAATTTCGTACAGAAGACACGTCATTAATCCTTATAGCACCTCACTGGCCCAGGAGACCGTGGTTCTCTATGCTCAAAGAACTAGCCATAGAGCCGCCTTGGTTTCTACCAATCCAAGAGGATCTGCTAACCCAGGGCCCAGTGCACTGTCCACAGGTGGGAAAGTGGAAACTAGCCGCCTGGTATCTGAGGAACAGCTATTAAGAGCCAAAGGGTTCTCAAACCGTCTGATAGACACACTGCTGAAAAGCAGGAAGGTTGAGACACGTAACATCTACCAGAAGGTATGGAAATGTTTTAATCGTTGGTGTACAGAGAACAACTTTAAAACACAAAGCTCAGTAGCAGTCCTAGAGTTTCTACAGAGTGGTGTAGACAAAGGACTAAGCCTCAGCACGTTAAAGAGTCAAGTGTCAGCACTGTCAGTTTACCAGGAGAGGAGTTTAGCCTCAAACCCCTGGATAATCAGACTCTTTAGATCCGTGAGCAGACAAAGGCCGCCACAAAACACAGCCTTTCCCAAGTGGGACCTGTCATTGGTGTTACAAACTCTGACAGCAGATCCCTTTGAACCATTAAAGGATTGCAGCCTGAAGATGCTGACACTTAAAGCAATCTTCTTGGTAGCAATTACTACAGCAAAAAGGGTCTGTGAGATGGAAGCCCTATCTATCAGACCCCCATTTTGCCAGATCTTTCCGGATCGTATAGTCTTCAAAATGGATCCGGGGTTTCTACCTAAAGTGGCCTCAAAATTTCACAGGGGTCAAGAAATTGTATTACCATCATTCTGTCCGAATCCTTCTCAGGAGAAGGAAGTGAAATTTCATAGTTTAGATGTCAGGAGATGCATCCTGCATTATTTAGAGGCAACAAAGTCAATCAGAAAGACGGAGTCTTTATTTATTTTATACACTGGAGCCAGGCAAGGGCACAAGGCTTCAAGGAGTACAATAGCCAGATGGTTAAGGGAAGCCATAGAGCAGGCTTACAAAATAGGGGGTATGCAGATCCCAGAAGGAATCAGGGCACACTCCACAAGGGCAATGGCAGCGTCACAGGCAGAGAGAGCTGGAGCGACGCCGGAACAGATTTGTAAAGCGGCAACAGGGTCCAGCTTTGCCACTTTTGTAAGACACTATAGAGTGGACTTATGGTCAGCTAAAGATCAGACCTTTGGACGTAAGGTCTTACAAGCTGTGGTCCCGCCCTAGGGGTAAGTGCTCGGTTATCCTCTCAGGTGGCTGTCCTGAAAGACGATAGGGGAAAAACGAAGTTACTTACGGTAACGTTCTTTCCGGGAGTCTTTCAGGACAGCCGGGTACCCACCCAAATGTATATCAAGTATGAGGTTTCCTTACAGGAAATGTGATATAAATTATTATATGTGTATCATATGTTTCTTGTGTCTACCCAGCAAACTGGAGGTGCTCTTCAAAGAACTGAGGAGCAGCAGGGGAGGAGGAAATTTATAGCAAGCTGGCGCAGGTGTTTCCTACAGAGGGGAGGAGCCAAGGTCTCTCAGGTGGCTGTCCTGAAAGACTCCGGAAAGAACGTTACCGTAAGTAACTTCGTTTTTTTTAAAGGGATCCTGTCACCAGAACACTAATTCCACCAAATTTCTAATAAAATTATGAGAATCAAACTTATTTTATGCATGTTATTTACCTGCAAATGTAAAGAAAAATCTCGATCTTGGCTCAAAAAAAGATGGAAAAAAAATGCTGGACTGCAACTTTCATAACCCAGACGCTGGGCAATATCAATTATTTATTGTTTGATTTGCACTATTGCTTTTATTGCACAATGTTTGTTTGATATAATGCGTAATTTGCACGATTTTATATTTGTATTTTTTGCACTGTGTTTCACAGATGAAATTCCTTCAGAACTGATTGATTAATCACCATAGGATATAAAGGGACAGCACACTTTAGAAAAAAATAAATGTTTACCGGCAAAGCCTCCCTTGGGTGGACATCCAAAGACCCCGATACTTCCCCTGAACACGGTCATCACCTGCAGTTTTTAGGTTGGTGACAGGGTCTCTCTCTTTTTAAGTGCCATTGAGAATATCTACCCAAGATCCCTGCGCTGTGTGACCTGACAATGAACACAAACATTTGGCTCAGCTGAATGTTCGTGTTCGTCTTTGGAAGGTTTATGGATTGTTCCTAGTAAAAGGTATATTGGCATACCAACCTGCTTGGCTAAGCTGTATTCATTTTGGCTGTAAATTCCTATGGGCAGTAGTATGGATTCTGAATATAGGAAACAATCGTCTGTCCCCTTAAACTGAGGATTTTTTATATGATATATGCAGCTTAATGAATAGTGAAATATGTAATGTTTAAACAGACATTAACGTTTTCTATTATCTCTAATTGCATCCTTTTATGGCTGATGTCTGACAGATAAGAAATACTGTGCTGTTTATGATTGGGTATCATAGGCACAGATGCTATGTGCAGAACAATGGATAAACATGGGTAAAGTGAATTTGCACTATGTGTGGTGAGTAGGGATGAGCTCAGGCGTATTCGCATTGTCCACGCGCAGAGCCCGCTAGGAAGTCGGCGCAGCACTGCACTAATCACAGGCAGTGAGACATTGCCCCGATGCGTGGCTGCAGAGATCGAGCAATGTCTCACTGCCTGTGATTGGCGCAGCGATGCGCCGACTTCCTGGTGGGCTCTGCACGTGGACCATGCGAACACGCCTGAGCCCATACTTAGTGGTGAGCGGCATGTTACTGAACCGTCAGACTCTGGTCACCACCAGAACACACAGAAAACAATTGTTGAAAAATTGTAAATAATAGAAAAATTAAAATGGCATGGGCAAAAATGAGGTGACACGAACGTACTACTGACCTATGTGTGACCTTTTAGAGGAAATCATCGCAAACAAGTGATTTCTGTAGCTCTAAAGGCCCATACACACGATCAGACTTTTTGACAACCAACATGCAAATTAGCTGTTTTGGACCAACATCCGACCGTGTGTACGCTCCATCGGACCAACTTTTTCCAGGTTTCATCTGACTTTTGTTGGCTGTGCGAACGGACCAACTTTCTGCCAACAAAAGTCAGATGGACCAAAGTCCGACCGTGTGTACACAAAACCAATGGACTTTTGTACAAACCAATGCAGAACCAATGCAAAAGATCAGACAACAATACAGAAGTTGACCAAAGGTGGCGGTAAAGAGCAGAAAAAACAAGTGATTTGGTGAAAGTTGGCTGAAAAAGTCCTGCCGTGTGTATGCAATACCAACTTGGGGCCAACGCCCTTTGGACAAAAATCCACAGGAAAGTTGGTCCACAGTCCGATCGTGTGTATGAGGCTTAAGGCTGACCATAGATGGAGCAGATTTCTGTTTCTGCAACCACAGATTGATTCCCCCATCAACACAGCGTTGATAGGTGAATGTCTTCCGGCAGGGGAAGCCGCCCCCATCCGGAGAACACAGTGATTATTGCTAGCGGCTAGCCAAAATTCCATGTAGAATCCGGCAGGCTGGTTGTACCCAAGTTTATTGATCAACTTGAGTACATGCAGCCTGCCCATACATGGTTTGAACAGGAACTGGCTGAGATCCGAACTATCTGTGGTTAGCCTTAAGGTCCATACACATGACTTTTTGACAACAAACATGGGCCAACATCCGACCATGTGTACGCTCCATCGGACCAACTTTTTCAGTTTTCATCAGACTTTTGTTGGCTGTGCGAACAGACCAACTTTCTGCCAACAAAAGTCCAATGGAGCAAAGTCCTATCGTGTGTACAGAAAACCATAGGACTTTTGTACAAAGTACAAACACGCATGCTCAGAACCAATGCAAAAGATCAGACAACAATACAGAAGTTGACCAAAGGTGGCGGTAAAGAGCAGAAAAACCACGTGATTTGGTGAAAGTTGACTGAAAAAGTCCTGCTGTGTGTATGCAATAAAAGTTCAGGGCCGATGCCCTTTGTACAAAAATCCACGGGAAAGTTTGTACAAAGTCCTATCGTGTGTATGAGGCTTTAGTCGGACTTCTGTAGCTGCCAACAGGTAGTTTGGCCCACTCTTCTTGAGCAAACTGCTCCAGCTGTTTCTCGAGTGAAGGGGGACTTCTTCATACTGCTTCCCCCATAGATATATATAGTATTGCAGTCCCTGCTTATAGAAGGGCAATTCAGAATTGTTCAGGCTTCATCCAATACATAACCAAACCTTCTCCATGTTTCACGGTAGGTGTTCATTTCTTTGAAAGTTTCATGTTTTCCTCTGTGAACATAGAGCTAATATGACTTGACAGAATGTTTCCTTTTGTCCATCTTTTGCACTATCCTTCTGTTAAATGTGTGGTTGGTTTTCCTCTTGTGGCCACATCCAGTGAGGTTGGCCACACTCCCATGAACCTTAAAGCTAAACTTTAGCTGCAGGTTTATTTGCATTACTTACCTGCAATGTAGTATATCCCACAATGTGCAGGCTGCTGGATTTTTATTTTTTTTTGGATTGGATGTGGTGGCTGCATTTGTTCTTTTTTATCCTATTTGTTTTCACCTGGTGATCTGGCCAGTTAAAGCCCCTAGAAAACAGGTATATGCAATTGGCGGACCTCCAGCTGTTGCAAAACTACAAGTCCCATCACGCCTCTGCCTCTGAGTATCATGCTTGTGGCTGTCAGAATCTTGCTATGCCTCATGGGACTTGTAGTTCTGTAACAGCTGGAGGTCCGCTAATTGCATATCCCTGCCATAGAAAATAACATTTTCTGTTTCTAATCCTGTTTGTTATTATTTATTTTATTTATTAGTAAAAAAACATTTATACAAATCCATACATATAGAATCTACACAAGCAAAAAATTTTGATCTCAGTCTATACATCCATCTTAAAATTTGTTCATATCTTATTCATCTTGTTATTTGCTTTTCATATATATTTCTAGATTTTTTTTTTTTATCCATATTTACTCAAATACATACCTCCAATCATCTACCCTTTCACACAAAGGAAAAATAAAAAGGGAGGGGGGGGGGGTGGAGAAATGGTAGGATACGGTCCGATCTATAAAATCTGTAAATATCGTTAAATATATAATGAGACCTGACATTTTTCCCATTGCCATGTTTTTATATTTGAATCAAAGAGTTACAAAAAAGCGCCAACACAGGATGGAACTGTGGGAGCCTAAGGTGGTAGCGCAGTGCCACGTCCTAAATGTTAGTTTGATTAGATAAAGGAAATTGAAAAAATTGGACTTTCCAGGCACTAATCATAGAAAAATAAACGATAACTTTATTATTAATAATTAATACACAAAGATAAGACATTTAAAATACTGCAAACGAATTGCAATGACAGATAAAACTCTCCAATATGGATGTTAGGTGTCAAAACCACGCCATATGAGGCATGTATGGCTATGATGGATAATATCATTCAAATTCATAAGCTCTACATGTTTCACGAAAATCGCTTCTTCAGGAGCTTGATAAATATTCTTAGGAGAGACAAAAGCAATCAATAATTCTAACAGCTATGATAATAAATGTTTAGTATAAGTATATAGAAAGTCTCAGATAATACGTTAAAAGTGCAGGATCGCATCCAAGGGCGGCCATTTTTTCAATTTAATTTGAATTATTTAGGCTCTCTTCGAAGTTATACATTTGTTCAATGGATTGCATTTCATTCATCTCGCATACCCATTCTATAATTGTTGGACATTTTGCTTTTCTGCAGTTACGAGCTACTATTGTTCCAACATAACATTTTTTGAATGCAGAGGCCCTATAGGATAGAAAATATGTTTTTATGCTGCAGAATAGTTGCACAACTGTTCAGGGTGGATATGAATCAATTATTTTTTTTTTTTTTTCATTGAAATGGTTTTTGTTTTTGTTGTTGTTTTTTGGGGGATTTTTATCAAATTTATTTTAATAAAATGCCTTTGGAGTAAACAATCTAAAGATAGTTTTATAGTTAAGATACATTAATTTAGTTTATTCAGCATGAATTGGAGCTTAGTTGTGCAGCATGAGGCTGTATATTCTGCAGTATTTACATTTTTGGTAAACTCATTCAATGAATCCAAGCTCTGCAAGCTGAGATGACATGCACTGCATTGATGCATTCACACAATGTCACAGTGACCATGAGATAAAACAAAGTTCAGGAATATTAATTTATCCCATTGTTTTGCAAATCTGTGTACACTACAAACTGTATGATTGAATTGGTTCTGATATCGCCGTTTTACTAACATTACAGCTTATTATTCTAAATAGGAAACCTTCATTTTGTTTGCAAATATTAAAGATTCTAACTACCAGCAAGAATAAGTCCTCACATTTAAAGATCACTTGTCATTTTAGATCCATCATGGTAGTGTGCCTGTTAGCGGGCATCCACTCACCTGCTGCCGCCATGTCCCTCACCTTGTTGTGTCGCTGCCGCATCACCAGCTGTCCCATTAAAGTTAATCAAACTGTTGATGAGTCAACAGCGGGACAGAGATGACGGTTGCTCTTTAAAAATTAGGATTTAAATCAAGCGTTTTTACTAGTGATTTAAATCAAATCCACCCTGCAACTGTTTTATCAAATCTATTATGTTTCAATTACATTTTTTTTTATTTTTTTTTGTACAAAATAAAAGATGAGGATGTGTTGAGTAAAGAGACAGCAAATGAGTCTCCACAATAGGGGACATCACCTCACGGGGGCAATTGTTGCCCTTCGATGATTTGAAGGCGCAATACGACCTCCCGAACTATTTGTTCTTCAGGTTCCTTCAATTGAGACATGCCTTCCAGGCACAATTCCCCACCCCACTGATCCTGGAGAGGTCACCACTCGAGGAAACGCTACGCTCAAAGGAAGAAAGACGCACACTTTCAACCCTGTACAACACTCTGGCTACGCAAGACACGTCTAAAGTGTCCAACCTTTTCAATCAGTGGCAGGCTGACATTGGGGAGCTCTCTGCGGAGGACTGGGAGGAGGGGATCCAACAGTATCTGCCCTTGACCATCTCAGCTAGGGACAGGTTTACTCAGATTAAGTTTCTCCACCGAGTGTATTACTCACCGGCACGGTTGACTAAAATATATCCTGACAGACCATCCACTTGCCATAGATGTGACTCCCCAGACGCAGACTTCTTTCATGTAACTTGGTCATGCCCCCGGCTGGTTGACTACTGGAGGGAGGTATGGGCAGACATTAACAGCGTAGGAAAACTGGCGGTTCCTTTCAGCCCGATACCTTTACTTTTGGGTATATGTGACTTTCTGGAGATTACTTGGGGGAAAAAACTGTTTGTATTCTATACTACCATGTATGCACGTAAGGCCATCCTACTCCAATGGAACCAAACCCTTCCGCCCACCAAACAACTGTGGCAATCATTGATAAACACGGCTCTGCCGCTCTACAAAATGACGTATCTTGGTAGGAATTGCCCTAAGAAGTTTGGGAAGATCTGGGGAGACTGGGTGGAGGCGAAACACTTGACCATTGATTGATCCCTGTAATATAAAGTGGCCCTATGCCCCACTGGAGTGGTGACTGTGGATCCCTCGCCTACCGAGTAAATGTTTGATATCATTCTTAACTGACTGTGCACTCGCTGTCGATTAAATGTACCCTTACTGATTCTGTTCTGCCAAATTGGATGATTGTCTGTAAGTCGTTTTTTATTCTCTTCTCTGACACCTGATAATGTTTGTTTGTATTTGAAACATAAAATAAAAAGTTTTTGTTAAAAAAAAAAGAGACAGCAAATATGTCGAGCCTCACTGCACTACAGCTGTAAGCTCAGTTTAGCAATTCAGACGTTAGATGTACTTGCTGCTGAGCTAAATGATGAAGAGTTTATCTGTGAAGATAATGGTATGTAGGCTTGTTGATAGATTTTTTTATTTTTATTTTTTCATTAGGAATACTGACTTATTGAGGGAAGAAGAACTCCATGAAAAATATTTATTCTGCCATGCAGTGGGGCTGTGCCAACACTGCATGGGTAAACTGCTCATTTTGTCTGGAAGCGTAAGGAAAAGCTTATACTTACCTGATACTCTGGAAAACCATGCTCCCCCACGTCCAGCAGTAGACTGTTTTTGCCATCCTCCTTTCCAGAGCTGGTCTATGGGCATGATGACGTCAGGAACAGTCCATTCACAAGACCACTAGCATGCAGGGGGACAGAAGTGTCAGGAACCAGTCTTTTGTTCGGAGGATCAGCGAATTAAGTTTGGTATATCTCCGCTCCGCAATCGCCTAGACAAAAGTGAGCAGGTAACCAATGCAGTGCTGGCACAGCCCTACTGCGTGGGAAAATAGAAATTTCCCCCGGAGTTCTTCTTTAACAACATGTTGTGAATAGTAAACTATATAACAACATAGTTGTAAACAACGTTATATATGTTCTGCACATTTTTATAGAGTACAGTAAGTTTGTAATCTCTGCTCTGGGCAGAGACCTATGTTGTAAAACAGTAATCATGTTTTGTAATAAACTATGAAGTGTGTCTATGCATACAATGTGTAATGTACACTAAAAGCATAGTCACTGATATCTTTTTTTAATAAGTGCTACCTTTTAAAGAAAAGAGTTCATATTTACCTGTTCTTCCACCCACTCCATCTGCTGAGTTGGCCGGAAAATCTTCTGTATGTGACGCATTTCTGGATTTGTTGATTTCATCCCCCCCCCCCCCCCGCTGTGCTCTGTTGGTTCATCTTCTAACCCCCATGTCACTACTATGGCCATGTAATAACGTAGCAGCTGGCGGGTAGAACCACATTGTGCAGGGGGGGGGGGGCAGCTTTTGACACTCCTGGAAGTGTCAGATGCTGAAAATTGTTTAGCCACCACAACTGGTGTTCGCCACACATCTATCATTTTCACAGGGATGTTGGTGATTAAAATCTCCATATTCTACTCAGTACAGGTTCACTTTACAGCAAATAATTCCACTTGTAGGCCATCCACAGGATTAAAGGCCTGTTCATAATCGCCGCAATGATAAGAAGTCTGAGTGTTTTATGACCCTTTTATATGAAACTGGCACCAGACGGGTAATAACCTTTTTAGATTATAAACTGACCTTTTCCTAGGAATCATAAATTGATCCAAATTTTGTGTGACGTTTAATACGGTTATAAATGGAGAACATTTGCTTTGCATTTTCGGGCAGACATAAGTATTTGTGTGTTTATCCAAAAATGTCCACATCTCTTATGCTGTGTAATGTGGTAATGATTATGTGATGGGAAAGTGCCAAATGTTTTGTGGCCCAAAGCAGAGATGTATTTCTGAAAACATTTTACAAAGTAAATAATACTTCTACTGGTTCAAATTTAGCTGTTTATTTTCTATGGGGAAAACCTAAAAAACGATGTCAATGATAGGCAAGCTGGATTTTTAGGCAGCTGAATGGGGGTGTATTAATACTGCAGCCATGATGCTTTGCTTTGTGGAGCAATAAAAATGATCCCCTCTGATGTGTTCAGCAAACACGACATCTTCAAGGGAATGAGGCTGTGTCACTGCCAAATGCTAAGCTCGTGGTTACAGCGCCGTGTTCCCATTAAAAAAGCCTGTTTGGCTGTTAAAAGAAAAAACTGATACCCAGGAGGCTGCAGTATTGCCTCATGAATGCCTGACAGTTGCCCCTGTATCGTTCTCTGAAAAGTGATCCATTGCGTATCTTTCTTCAAAGAGTTACCCAGGTGTACAAGAGCCCCTACTTAGCGGAAAATGGGGATTTTAGGCTACAGTCCTCATCTGTAAAATGCTGAACTCCTCAAGTGTTCCAAGGAAATGGGTGATCAGATCAATACTACATTATCAGTATAATAATCAACGATTCCCTTTTTAAAAATTATTATATTGCGACAGTTGTTACATAGATGAAATCCAGAATTTGAATGGCATCTAAACTGACTTGGTTAGTGAATGGCCATATCCAGCCACTGAGTCTTCATCAATAGAGCAGATCTGTGGATGAGTGCTTATGAAAACATTTATATTTTATTGGATATAGGAACATGCAATGGAAGACTACTCTTAGGCTTGGTTCACAACTATGCTGTTTCCCTGTGGCTGCGTTTGCTTGTGCACAGCAGCCCATTCATTTGAGTAGCTGTATCCACTAAAAATGCAGGGAAAAGCTCCTTGCACCCTTTCAGAAAATGCAGCTGCAGGGAAGCCACATAGTGCAATGCGGTTAACCATTAGAATTAATGGTACCCCCATGCATCTCCTGAGTGGTAGCGCATTTTTTTCCTGCATGTGTGGGCACGAGTACGGTTCTACAACGGCAACCACGGCAGAAAATTGAAACAAATCATTTAGCCATAGCATTTGTAGATTATAGTTTGAGAATCCTTTAGCCATAAGGCTAGTACGGCAGTACGGTTCTACAACGGCATCCACCTGCAGAGAATTGAAACAAATCATTTAGCCATAAGGCTACGCAACTTTGGAGTGCGTGCGACTTGTCCCTCTGCAAAGTCGGAACCCACTGTTTGCATGTAAAACATTCAGGTATGACTTTCATGCAACTTTAGAGGGTTAAAGTTGAAGTCTATGGCCCTCAAGTTGCATGAAAGTCAGACAACAGTAGTGCATGAACTACTTTGAAGTCGCTACGACTTTAAGTCGCACATATATGAATGGTCTTCATTGGAAAACATGGAGAACAACTTGTCATGCAACTTTGATGTCCAAAGTTGTGTCACAAGTCCCACAAGTGTGAACGGGGTATAACAGGCCTAGATTATAGCTCAGATCTTTAGATCACAACTTTCCAAGTTCCTTTTCACAAAGGTTAAGGGCTAGTTCTGTCCGTGTTTTCCGCAGCACGTTCAAAATGCACTTGCAATCTGCAGTGGGTGTCAGTGGTAATGACACCCCCAATGCAGGTCACAAACATAGTGCATTTGCCTGCACCGGATCACTGGTACAGTAGTGTGGTGAATTTACTACTTTTAATGCGGTCCGGGATGAGTTCAGCCTATTAAAACGAATGGTCTGAAATTGCATTGCAACTGCATGGTATGTTAATTGCACAGGAAGGCACAGCATGTTCCCGTGCGATTCATGGTGTGAACCGGCCCTAAAAGTATAAAAATAATTTACCTGTGATGTAGAGCTGCACAATCTCGATTCTACCCCCCTCCCCCCCCCATCATCTTAATCCGGCATTTCCACGATTCATGTAACAAGTGCAGAGCAGTTCTCTGCTCAGAGCTGTCAAAAAAAAAAAAGTTGGCAAAGTTTATCACAACATTGCTCAGCGCTGAGTGATAAAAATAAATATTCTGTCATTTGGTTCTTTTAGATCAAAGTGATGAACTTTGGTCTGCAAATGATGGCAGTTTAACCACTTAGAGGAGTTCCACTTATTTTTGTGTTTATTAAAAGTCAGCAGCTAGAAAAAAGTGTCGCTGCTGACTTTTAAACACAAACTCACCTGTCCCACGATCCAGCGATGCGGCCACCCAAACACTCGCTTCTTGCTTGGAACCCCCAAACATTATTATATATATATTTATAATATTTTTTTTTAGCAGAGGCCCTAGAGAATAAAATGTTGCAATATTTTGTTACACCGTATTTGTGCCGCGGTCTTTCAAACGCAATTTTTTGGGAAAAAATACACTTCGACAATTAAAAAAAAAAAACGAAACAGTAAAGTTAGCCCAATTTTTTTGTTAATGTGAAAGATAATGTTGCGCAGAGAATCGTGATCTTTATTCTAAGAAAAAAAATTGATTCTCATTTTATCCAGAATCGTGCAGCTCTACTGAGATGAGACCATTTGTCCCAGACCTGCTTCTCTGTTTACATCGTTCTGTCACAGAGACACTCCAGGATAAGTCCTGTATTTGTTATTTCAAATCAAGCACTCGATCTTTAACACATTGGCCATCATATATAAAATCTAAGATGTTAGACCTGAAACTGGCTTTCCAATAATGGAAGGGTTTGTTTGCCAACAGTAAAAATGTACAATACTTCATAAACGTGAGCACTTTTTCCTGTATCTTCTGTGGTAGCCGAGAGCCATTGTAACAGTACAAGGAATGCTTCCCATGGAAAGTCACACAAGGGAAAGTATATAAGAATTGGTGTCCTGACAACACAGTTGAAAAGCCGGTTCATACCTGTGCTGCACAGAACATGATTTCATATTGTTTGGCAGTTTGAATGCTTAATTAAAGCTCCAGGGATTCAGACTTGACAGCAATTTAAAAGCTGAATATTTACTGAAATGTTGCTGCAAATAACACCAGAGGCAACTGTGAGCTCATGCGGTTCTCCAGCTTCTAGAATCACTACTTCAAAATATTCAAGATGCCATTCATTTGAATGACACTTCAAATCGCGGTGCGGGTCTCCTGCGATTGTCATGCTGCAATTGCGGCAGACCCGCACTGCGATTTGAGGTGTCATTCAAATGAATGGCATCTCAAATGTGAGTCCCGCAATTTTGTCATTCACTCATCGGCGCTGTCAAATCACAGGCAGTTTCACGACTAATGTGCCCGAGATTCAAAACGCTGTAGTGTGAATGCAGCCCTATGAATGAATTTTATTCATAACAACTGCGTTACCTATAGTGATGCTGGGATTGGCCCACAGCTATCACATGGTACCTGGGCCAATCACAGCACCTTGTTTCATGTGATGGGTGTAAGCCCATTACAGCACAGTATAGTAAATCAAAGCGGTTATGGATGTATTCAAAATTTAAAGCAATGATGTTAGTGATCATCACTGTAACAACAATCGTAGTGTAAAAATAAAAAAATCCCAGATCACCCCCCCCCCCCCCCCCCCCCCCCAACCCAAATTTTTTTTTTTAAGGTTTTAAAAAAAATATTTTTTAGTTATTTCTTAATCCCTTCAGTTGATGTAATACAAATGTGCGGCCTGGGCTTGAAGGAGTTGTACCGTTTTTTTAGAGCCGGCGGTCGGCTTTCTCGTGATAACAACCGTTGCGACTAAGAAGCCGCTTGGCTGTTATCCCAAGCAGCAAGGGCTGGCCTTCCGTGCTCGACCGGGCTCTTCCGTCCCATCAGGTGGACCAAGCTACGTCTGACGGCTGGCCGAATACCCAAACAAAGCCAGAATCTGCTTCAATCGGGTCTCTGATCTAGTAACCCTGAAGCGATGTCATGACATCACTTCTGGTTTATAGAAGACTTAAAGGCACAACATTTTTAAAAATGCCAACATTTAAAACAGCCAAACTTGGTGTTTTGAATGCTTTTAAGTGCAAAGGAGGGATTTAGGTTCTTATAGACCCCAGATCTCTCCATAAAGAGTACCTGTTGCTGACTATTACAAGGGATGTTTACATTCCTTGTGACTGCAAAAAAAGTGATCAGAATTTTTTTAACGGGACAGTGTAAAAAGAAAAAAAAACAATTTAAAGCTCCCCATCCCTCCGTGCTCATGCCCAGAAGCGAACACATATGTAAGTCGTGCCCACAAATGTAAACGGTGTTCAAACCACACATGGGAGGCATCGCTACGATCATTGGAGCGAGAGCAATAATTCTAGCACAAGACCTCCTCTGTAACACTAAACAGGTAACCTGTAAAAAAAAAAAAAAAAAATTTCAAGCGTCTCCTATGGAGATTTTTAAGTACGGTAGTTTGTCCCCAATCCACGATTGTGCTCAATGTTAAAGCATGACATGTTAGTTATCTATTTATTTAGCATAAAACTTGGGCTAACTTTACTTTAACTTTTTTTTTTTTTTAATTCATGAAAGTATTTGTTACAAAAAAAATGCATTTGAAAGGCAGCTGCACAAATACAGTGTGACATAAAATATTGCAATGATCGCCATTTTATTCTCCAGGGTCTCTGCTGAAAAAGAAAAAACATATATAATGTTCGGGGGGTTCCAAGTGATTTTCTAGCAAAAAATACGGATTTTAACTTGTAAGCAACAAATGTCGGAAAAAGGCTTGTGCATTAGCATATACTGTACTGCCACCAGTCAGTATCCCTGTTCACTGTCACACCAGTCATATGATGACGCTGTACTGCACTGGTGACGGTATGTAAAAAAAAAATAAAAAATATATTCCCATAGACCTATAGGAAGAGAAGCAGTTCTGAAACAAATAGAAGCCTGTCATCACAGGTCCTAACTCTCCCTAGGAGGGCCAATCATTTAATTGTGTCTGTGTCCCCAGGGGGGTTGTTTATTCTCAGTGACTGTCCCAGACACTGGTGCCATCAAGAGCAACTTCCTAAGAAAGGAGCAAAATGGCATAATAGTTTCCTCCTCACAGATTGAAACTTTTTTTTATTGGCTTGACTTCCGCTTAAATATGTGAGTCAGTTACAGTATGTTTTCTCCTTTAGGTGACATGAAGAAAGAAAGGTGAAGTTCAGCACTCGCCCTGAGCCAGCCGGTGTGTCTATTGCAAATGTGTTCACAACCAAATCCAACATTACCAAAGTCTCACCGCTTTCTGCCTCCCTGCTAAACCGAAACTATAATCCAGAGCCAATGCTCACCGGACATCACAGCAGATGCTAGAATCAGCCACCTGAACCCGAAAAATAACTCATGAATATTCAATGTGGAGATAAAGCCCCGGGCAATGGTAGGTACCATGCAAAACATTTCTACCAGAATATTACAAAAATGCCAAGATAGAAGATGTTCCATTTCAGCTTATTTTTATATAACCTGTAAGCAAATGTTTAGCGTTGTGTTCTAGCTGTGCCCATCTGTGTTTTGAATGAGACCAGGGAGATTATCTGCCCAATATATAGGTGTTTTGTAGTGGTACACCAAAATGAAAATATTGGTGTCGAAGCCGAAAACTCAGGATGCACTTTGTCAAAACTGAAATTGATGATGGTTTAAAAAAAAAAAAAAAAAAAAATATATATATATAATGCGCAATCGTGCGGCGCTGTACTTAAACAAAATTGACATCCTTTCTTTCCCACAAATGGAGCTTTCTTTTGGTGGTATTTGATCACCTCTGCGGTTTTTATTTTTTACGCTATAAACAAAAAAATCTCACAATTTTGAAAAAGAAAACTATTTTTACTATAGTAAATATCCAAAAAAAAATCAAACAAAAAAAAAACAAATGTCTTCATCAGTTTAGGCCAATATGTAATCTACATATTTTTGGTAAAAAAAAAAATCGCAATAGGCGCATATTGATTAGTTTGCGCAAAAGTTCTAGCGTCTGCAAAATAGGGAATAGATTTATGGTATTTTATTAGTAATGGCGGTGATCTGTGATTTTTAGCGGGACTGCAACATTACAACAGGCAGATCAGACACTTTTGACACTTTTTTTTTTTTTTTGAGGCCAATGACATTTATACGGTGATCAGAGCTAAAAATAGCCACTGATTACTGTATACATTTCAGTGGCAGGGAAGAAGTTAACATTAGGGGGTGATCAAAGGGTTAAATGTTCCCTAGGGAAGTGTTTCTAACTGTGGGGGCAGTGTACTGACTGGAGGAGGAGAGAGATCGCTGTTCCTGATTACTAGGAACAGCAGATCTCTCTACTTCCCTAACAGAACGGGCATCTGTCTGTTTGAATTGACATATCCTTGTTCTGTTTGTCTCTCGGGAGCGATTTGCAGGTCGCCGGCAGACATCGCGGCCACACGCATCGGCTCTGATGTCATGCAGCGGGCACTCGCCCCCTATACCCCTTAAAGCGGCTGCCATACAGCTACGGCGATTCGCACTGGGGAGCCAACCTGCCGCTGTATAACAATGGCAGCTGGTCAGCAAGTAGTTAAAAATCCCGCTTGCAGCATTTTTGGTGCATATTTGGCAAACCACACCAAAAACGTACCTCTCCATTGAAATGCATTGAAAGCGCAGCAAGACTGCATCAAAATTGCACCTGTGTTGTGTTTTTGATGCATTTTGTGAGTCACGTGACCTATGAAAAACACACCATAAGCAAGGTAATATCATGACAAAATCGTCAGCCATTATCTGCACTTTTTTTTTTTTCTTTCGGCCGCATTTTTCTATGCATTACTAGTGTTTTTGTTTTACCATGCAATAACTTTTGTCTCTGTGGTGCATACAGATGTCATATTATGCACCAGCCCAAACAGCCAGACAAATGTTTAGGAAAGGGTCAGAACCACTCTGTTTTTGCCGTCATATGTTCCCCTTTGGGGAGATTTCCCTTCACTTGTTCTCAGCACAGGAAGTCATAATAAAAAATTTCTCCAACAGGAAAAAAATCCAAATACAGATTTTTATTAGAATGTGGAAGGGTCTGGGCCTTCCTGTCCTGATAACAGTCGCAACCCCTTTTGTTGTACATGTGTTACAGGGAAAGGAAGTGATTTTAAAACCACCCCAATCTGGTAACAAACAGAAACATGAGAGAAATATTAGCTTTATTATTGAAAACTACAAGCCGTCTGCCACCATGGCTGATGGTAGTTGCAGTTCATTCATTCACAGAACTCTGTGCTGTATTTGAATTGTGACAGTGGGTGTGGGTAGAAGATTCCCTGCCCACTGTAACAATGAAAGATCAGGTTGGGGGTGGTGGCAGGTGATTTAGTTGCATGTTACACCCTAAGTATGGATATAACCTGTTACTAAAGGTGAACTTCTCCTTTTCAGTTACACTAAGGCCCCTTTCATACTGGGGCGCTTTGCAGGCGCTACAGCCCTAAAAATAGCGCCTGCAAATCGCCCTGAAACAGCCGCTGCTGTGACTCCAGTGTGAAAGCCGTGCGCTTGCAGGACGGTCCAAAAAGTCCTGCAAGCCGCCTCTTAGGAACTCTGTAGGAGCGGTGTATTTACCGCTCCTAAAGCGCCCTTTCCCATTGAAAACAATGGGGCAGCGCTGCAAACCCCGCCTGCGGGCGGTTTTAACCCTTTTTCGCCCGCTAGCGGGGGTTAATGCCGCCCGCCCCGCTGCTTTACCGTCAACGCCCCGTGACGCTCCAGTGTGAAAGTTGCCTTACTGTGATTCGGGCTTCTTACAATTTTTTAAGGTGGGATTGCAGTTTACTCTCTCTCTCAAATGTTGTGTTTGCAAGACTGCAGAGGAGGGTAGAGCCGTGTGTGTGTGTGTGTGTGTGTGTGTGTGTGTGTGTGTGTGTGTGTGTGTGTGTGTACCGTCCAGGGTTGTTCTCAATGTGTGCTGACATTTAATACTGTCAGCACGCATTGATACCCAGTGCCTCCTCTGTAGTTCTGGCTCCTGTGAATTTAGAGGGAGGCGCCGGGAGTAGTGCAGAGAGCGAGAGGTGAAGAAGGGGACTTCCAATGGTAGCGCAGATCACATGTGGTGGGAGGGAGCACAGAGCTGGAGCACATGCCTGGATGGGGGGGGGGGGGGGGGGGGGTTAGCTCAGATGATTAATCTGTGTAAGGCAGTAGTGTGATGCAGAGTAGGGGCCAAAGAATTGTGTATATAAGGCTGCAGCATGATCCAGGGGGAGAGGAACAGAGAGCCGGAGCGCGTGTGTGTGTGTGTGTGTGTGTGTGTGTGTGTGTGTGTGTGTGTGTGTATAAGGCTACAGCGTGATCCAGGGGGAGGGGAGCAGAAAACCGGAGCATTGGGTGTATAAGGCAGCAGTGTGATCCAGGAGCATTGGGTGTAAAAGGCATGTAAAATTCATGTTTGTCTGCCAGATTCAAAATTGTGAGTTTAGTGGTCCATGAGATCCAAAATGTTGGCAGCCAATGGTTTATAGTATTTGTAAAATACAGATTTTAAAATGGAAAACTGTGTACCTTGTAGCTAACTCTTCTTTCTTCTTTTTCTTCCTTCACTAGAGGTCTATCATAGCCAAGATGTCCCTGAAATGGAACTGGTGAACATGTTAGAGGATCAACTACCCCAGTACAGGTTACGAGTGGACTCCTTGTTCCTCTATGATCACCAAGACTGGATCCAGTCCCCAACTAAAAGCAATGGACCGGGCAATCTTTCTCCTGTTCTGGCTGAAGAGACTTTCCGTTACATGAGTAAGTGTCACACTGTAAGCAGAATGCTGGTAAAGTCTCCCTACTAGTCTGATTTTAGGTACTCTTGTCACAGTGTACAAATGGCTAACTGGCCTTACAAATTGGAAACAGATACTTTTTAAGCATTGCATTTACATTTAGATGCCTTCTTATGCAAATGGGGTGCTGTCTCGGGTCGGTCTCCTATGTAAATGTTTACACTTACTCTCAAGGTTGAGACCTGGGCCTCCCTGTAATACCACATCTTATTGGCCAGTAAGCCTTCCCATCATAATAATAAGCTTATTACAAAGTTGCATGAGTGTGGAGATCTGTCAAGGTCTTTCAAGAATTCAGCCACCCCAGCTGCTTGAGCAGATATACAAAAATACAATCAAGCACCCAAGGATTTCTGGGGTATTTAACTAGTAGTACATTGCAGTCAGTCATATTTTAAAAGAGAAGTATGTTTGTTTTTTTTTTTGCCTAGGTGGATGCAGCATCAGACCGATACTGCATCTGTCCCCCACCGCCTCTTTACTGAGAACTGAGCCACCAAACATTGCCGATGGCTCGGTTCTCTCACCTCCCCAAGCGGAGAGCTGCTGCCTGTCAATCAGCAGCTCTCCTGCTCTGCTCTTCCACCCTCACTGGAGCGCTGACCTGTGGAGGGGCACAGAGCGGCTGTCTCAGTGGCTCTCTGAGAGGCTGAGACTGCCATCAGTCCAGGAAGCTGGCGGATCCAGACTTCCTAAGTTGGGATGACGCGGTGCCTGGACTGATTCCCGTGACGTCAGCGGAGAGCTGACTTCAGACCGATCTCCGTTGAAAACGGGTCACAGGTGTGCAAAACACATTGTACTCCTGTGACCCATAGGGGAAGCCCAGACATAAAAGCTCAGGCTGGACTTCTCTCTTTAAGCCTTTACTATCTATACCCATAATTTATTGGCCTAGTACTGCCAATAGTAGCATTGGTTTCGTGACCTGACCTGAGCTGAGGATAAACTGAAATGTTTCTCAAAAAAAGCACATTTTTTTAATGCTTTAGGATTAGTTTTGGCCTGGTAGTTTAGAAAATACTGACCCATTTTTAATGTAATCCTTTAGTATTTGGTTAAATTTGGGGGCAGGGATTAGGGGGTACATATAGGGTATAGGAAAGGGTTTAAGTGTTTAAAAAATAAATATCTTAAAACTCCTAAAAAAATAAATAAAATAATTGGAAAAAAATAGTTTTACTCACCTCTAAATGCCTGTTGCTAGGGGGTCCCTCGTAGTCTGCCTCCTTCAGTGCCCGGGCCGGTGACATCACTTCCCCTCGGCGCAGTCAGTCATCTGGGACACGTGACAGGTCCCAAATGACTGCGTGGCGTATCACAGCGCGGCACCGCTCGCACATGCGCAGTGGGTGCTTGGCTGTGAAGCCACAGCCGGGTGACCACAGTAAGAATGCCGGCGCCACTGAGCGGAGCAGAGAACTAGCGGCATCGCTGGACCCCGGGACAGGTAAATGTCCGATTATTAATAGTCAGCAGCTGCAGTATTTGAAGCTGCTGACTTTTTAAAAAAAACATTTTTTTAAGGGGCACCCATCTTTAAGTTATGAGAATTTGTTTTCAGATTTAAGGGACTAGTTTGGGGTTAACGAACAAAAAACACATACTCACATTTATGCTGCAGCATTGGTGTGAAGCTGCAGCAGTTCCATGTCTGTTTTAGGCCTGAGAACTGAGCAAATATATAATCACTCAGTTCTCGGTCTGATCAGAATGGAGAGCAGTAATTGTCTGTCCCTGCTCTCCGCGCTATTCCTCCAGCGCTCACTGGAATGCCAGGCTCGGGAAGGGGCAGCTGGCTCTGGCTCTCAATTGCATGCTGAGAGGCGGAGCCAGTTGTCAATCAGGCAGGTGGCTGGATCCTGATAATATGATCGGGATCCTTCCAGAGTCTCGAACGTCTCTGCCACATCAGCTGATGGCATGCAATAGCCCATTATCATCTGATCCTGGGTCACAGGAGAGCAAAAGTAAGTGCACTCCTGTGACCTATTGGAGAAGTATGGCCAAAAAAAGCCCTAGGCATACTTCTTACTTTAGAGTTAGAGATTTATTTTATGGGTTGGAGTATCGATTTAAATGTTGGGGTAGGTTAAGTGTCTGCGGTTAATTTTAGGCATTAACTTTTAGTATTAGGAGGTAGGCTGTTGAGAGCTATTTTTAGGGGTAGGTTAATATTGTGTAAGGAAGTTAAGTATGTAATGGTTGGAACATTTTTCTAAGGTGATTTCTAGCTTTGTTTCTGCCAGCAGAACATCCTGCTTCAGGTTGCTAATGCCTGAAATGAATTGACTGTATGATATTGGAATCTGAGACATCAATAATCAATATATGTAGGATCTGCAGATTGTGCTTGGAATGTGGTTTACACAATAGCTGACTTACAGGTTGCTGCCTATAATAAAAGTAGAAGTATTCACAAGTAATATTGATGTTTTTATCTGAGCTGAGCTGGGCTGGGCTGTTTTTTTATTGCACTGGAGTGCCCGAGGGAAAGTGTGCACAACTCTGTACATAGGTTTCACCCAGTACCTTGCTAGTCAGACAATGCAGGAGCCAGGACTGGTTACACCACCACAGGTCTGACAGCGCTGCGCTTCTTCATCCTAACAGCGATGGACAACGGCGATATGGATTTTAATCAGAATGAGGATGTTCTTAACTCCGTTAGCCTGCAAGGTGAGCTTGCTTTTAATGCTCCAGTTTGTCAATTGTACAGTGCTAAAAAAGTGACCAGATCACTCTACTGAACATTGCAAACTTTTTAGGACTTTAAAACTGCAGAGAGAGAATATGGAGGCTGCCAATACAAACCTCTTTGGAGATTTGTACTTGCCTGACGTCGGCTGTTCTGTTGGTTTAAAAAAAAAAATGAGAGGCACTGACATAAAACACAGATCAGATCTAACCTTATGCCAACTTTCTAATCTGCATGCTTGTTCTGCTTGAGTTGCTCAAATGTATTGAAGAGACAGCCAGGCAGACAGTATTTTTAGAAGGAGGTCAGCACTCCACATTCCTAAACTATTTTATTTTCATAGGGTCCCTTTAAGCTCTTTTAAATTAATATTGCCTCAGAGATGAGGGCTGAACGGCATCTGCAACTGTGCAGTACCTGATTAGCAACTACTGGGTAACACACAGGTAGGATGGAAAAGAAATCTGACATCACAGAATGGCAAAGGCAGTCTATGGGGGTTATTTACTAAAGGCAAATCCACTTTGCACTACAAGTGCACTTGGAAGTGCAGTCCCTGTAAATCTGAGGGGTAGATCTGAAATGAGGGAAGCACTGCTGATTT
This sequence comes from Lithobates sylvaticus, assembly GCA_028564925.1. Taxonomy (NCBI): domain Eukaryota; kingdom Metazoa; phylum Chordata; class Amphibia; order Anura; family Ranidae; genus Lithobates; species Lithobates sylvaticus. Next base: position 128,557,637 of record CM053031.1, read on the forward strand.
TATCATCCAATCGTGTGCAGGCTAAAATGCTTTTTTTTTTTATTATTTTTTTTTTCCTTGCATGTCCCCCTCAGATCTACAGCGACTGCACTTCCAAGTGCAAAGTGGATTTGCCTTTAGTAAATAACCCACTATGAGTAACATACTACAGTGCCTTGAAAAAGCATTCATACATTTAGGTGTAAATGTCACCAATAAATTAGTGGCAGTCCTTTTTTAATTATAGGCTGGCCAAAGTTACACTTTAAATGGACTATTGACAATCTTGTTTTTACATACAGTGCCCTGAAAAAGTATTCATACCCCTTGACATTTTCCACATTTTGTCATGTTACAACCAAAAACATAAATGTATTTTTTTGGGTTTTTATGTGATAGACCAACACAAAGTGGCACATAATTGTGACGTGGAAGGAGAATGATTTTGGTTTTCAATTTTTTTTTTATTTTTACAAATAAATATCTGAAAAGTGTGGCGTGCATTTGTATTCCGTACTCCTGAGTCAATACTTTGTAGAACCACCTTTTGCTGCAATTGCGGCTGCAAGTCTTTTTGGGGATGTCTCTACCAGCTTTGCACATATAAAGAGTGAAATTTTTGCCCATTCTTCTTTCCAAAATCGCTAAAGCTCTGTCAGATTGAATGGAGAGCATCTGTGAACAGCACTTTTTAAGTCTTGCCACAGACTCTCAATTGGATTTAGGTCTGGACTTGGCTGGGCCATTCTAACACATGAATATGCTCTAGCTGTATGTTTAGAGTTGTTGAGACTGCGCTAGAGGTTCACCTTCCAGCAAGACAAGACTTTTGCAGACTAAAGCCCCATACACACGCGCGGATTATCCGAGGACCAGGTCCGTCGGATCATGTCCGTCGTACTTTGTCCGATGTTGGTTTTGCGTACACACGGTCGGACAAAGTTGTCGGAAAATCCGATCATTCTGAACGTGGTGACGTTTGTTGCCTACAACGGGACTACGTAGAGGCTAGTAGCCAATAGCTTTGGTCTTGTAATGTGATCTGAGTATGCGTAGCACTTTGTCCGTCGGAATTCGCTACACACGATCGGATTTGGTGTGATGGTGTGTTCAAGGTGATGTGCAGTGTTAGTTTTCCACCACAGTGTTTTGCTTATAGGTCAAAACGTTCAATTTTGGTCTTATCTGACCAGAACACCTTCTTCCACATGTTTGCTGTGTCCCCCACATGGCTTCTCGCAAACTGCAAATGCGACTTCTTATGGCTTTCTTTCAAAAATAGCTTTTTTCTTGCCACTCTTCGATAAAGGCCAGATTTGTGGAGTGCATGACTAATAGTTCAGTTTACAGATTCTCCCATCTGAGCTGTGGATCTCTGCAGCGACTCCAGGGCTACCTTGGGAAGCGGCTGCTTTTCTGCTAAATGCTCTCTTTGCCTGGCCTATCCATTTAGGTGGACGGCCATGTCTTGGTAGGTTTACAGTTGTGCCATACTCTTTCCACTTTCTGATGATGGATTGAACAGTGTTCTGTGAGATGTTCAAAGCTTGGGATATTTTTTTTATATAACCCTGCTTTAAACTTCTCCACAACTCCCTGACCTGTCAGGTGTGTTCCTTGGCCTTCATGATGCTGTTTGTTCACTAAGGCTCTCTAACAAACCTCTGACTGCTTCAAAGAACAGCTGTATTTATACTGAGATTAAACTACACACAGGTGGACTCTATTTACAAATTATGTGACTTTTAAAGGCAATTGGTTCCACTAGATTTTAGTTAGGGCTATCAGAGTAAAGGGGGTTGAATGCCACACTTCAGATATTTATTTGTAAAAAAAATGTGAAAACTATTTATAATTTTCCTTCTACTTCACAATTATGTGCCACTTTGTGTTGGTCTATCACATAAAATCCCAATAAAATACATTTAAGTTTTTTGTGGTAACATGACAAAATGTGGAAAATTTCTAGGGGTATAAATACTTTTTCAAGGAACCTTAAATAGTTAATAAAGTGTTGTCTGCCTCCTTTCTGGATGCTGTGATTGAACACCACACTCCTAATTAATGATATTATTTTGAGTTCTTTTATATGAGTTTGAGTACAGTAAATCCGTAATTTGTGCTAGTTTTGTAACAAAGTGAAAATGTAGTCTGTTGTGATGCACTTGGAGCCAAAATATACAGCCAACTCCTCCTTCATTGCTTACAACTAAGAAAAGCTTACAGACTGCTAGACTTGCATGAGAAATATATATAATAGCTCTATGCCAGTGTGTCCAGCATAACACTGTTAATCTTAAAATAGACTGTGCCCAGACTATGAACATTAAAGTATTAACTTTTTTTTTACAGGCAAAAAATATCTTTAAAATAAGCCATTTCATTGACCTCTCTAGCTGCTTGTACTGTGGGGGAAAGAAAAGCAAAAAAGGCTAAAGATCTAGCGCTTTGAAAATAAATGTCTTCTTATATCGAAAAACACAAGGGGCAGGTTCATGTACAACAAAATCTATTAGTACCAACCCTAATCAAATTGTACATTGTTACTATCTTTGAATCTATGTGTTGTTAAAAATAGAAGGGTACCAAGAATATGTTGTTTTCCAAGTCAACAATTGCTGAAGCCTTAAAGTGATTGTTAAGGCTTATTTTTTTTTTTCCTATAAAAATGACTTACCTGCTCTGTTGCAGTGGATTTGCACAGAGCAGCCCAGATCCTCCTCTTCTCGGGTCCCTCTCCTGTGCTCCTGGCCCCTCCCCTGCCGCTGCACTTTCACGCCCTTTGCCGCTTACCGGAGCCGTCGGCGGAAGAGGCGATCGGGTCCTCTCTCGTGCTGGGTATAGAGACGATTGAGGGGAAGATGGCCCCCACCCGTCTCCATACCATAGCAGGGCAGAAGCAAAGTCAAAACCTCACTTCCGCCCATACCTCCTCAAGGCACATTATTTTCAAAGTAATTTTTTTCAAATGACAACATATATTTTTTATTTTTTTTTATTGCATTTTAGTCCAAATATGAGATCTGAGGACTTTTTGACCCCAGATCTCCTATTTAAGAGGACCTGTCATGCTTTTTTCTATTACAAGGGATGTTTACATTCCTTGTAATAGGAATAAAAGTGACCCAAATTATTATTTTTTTTTAAACGGTGAAAAAAATGTATAATAATTATTAAAATAAGAAAATAATTTTTTTTTTAAAGCGACCCTTGCTGACAAGCTCGTGTGCAGAAGCGAACGCATACGTGAGTAGCGCCCACATATGAAAACGGTGGTCAAACCACACATGTGAGGTATCGCCGCAATCGTTGGAGCGAGAGCACTAATTCTAGCCCTAGACCTCCTTTGTAACTTAAAACATGCTACCTGTAGAATTTTTTAAATGTCGCCTATGGAGATTTTTAAGGGTAAAAGTTTGACGCCATTCAACAAGCGGGTGCAATTTTGAAGCATGACATGTTGAGTGTCAATTTACTTGGCATAACATTATCTTTCACAATGCAGAGAAAAATTGGGATAACTTTACTGTTTTTTATTTTTTTTTATTCAAAAAAGTTAATTTTTTCCAAAAAAAGTGCGCTTGCAAGACCGCTGCGCAAATACGGTGTGAAAAAAAGTATTACAATGACTTCCATTTTAATCTCTAGGGTGTTAGACATAAAAACAATATATATATCATTTTTGGGGGTTCTAAGTAATTTTCTAGCAAAGAAAAACTGTTTTAAACTTGTAACCACCAAAATCTCAAAACAAGGCTAGTCCTTAATTGGTAATCTAAACGCGTACAATGCATTAAGATTAAAAATCCTTCTGCCTTTACAACCCCTTTAATGTTAGAGAAATTATCTTATTCTTCTTTGTTCAACTCTCTTACATCAGTTTAAATTCTGATCATGAAGCCACTCCAAGAAGCCCAGAGAAAGTCAGCTATAACTTAAATCTTAAAACAAAAATCTACCAATAGATCAAGTGTCCAACAGACAATGTTGGCACCATCCCTGCTCAAATTGTACTGAAGACCACTTGATCCTCCCATAAATTTTGGTGAAGAGAGAACAGGGAAAAAGAAACAGGAGTTTCATTTTACTGACCAGAGATATGAATCGCATATAAAATAAAACAAGTTTTTATTACAAAAATTAAATTGATCGTAAATACCACATACAGCTATAATGTAGTCTGCGGACTGATTTATGATGTCTTGTATAATATAGTGGTCATATATTGATGGTCACAATTTACCTATGTTTATCACTTTTTAATATTTGTAATAAAAACTTTTGTTTTATTTTATATGTAATTCATATCTTTAGTGGTAACAAGGAATCCCATTTAAAAAAAAATTCTCTTCACTGCTTTTGTGGGATGATTGAGTGGTCTTCAATACATTTAAAATTAATTTTATCCCCTATGCCTTTAGCTACAGAGATGATCGAGGGCTATTTTTTTAAGTGTTTTTATTGTTTGTTCAGAATGTTAATCTTTTGGTGTGCCTAGTCTGGGCACAGGTTCAGCAAACAGTCTGAATCAAACTAGATCAAGACCTAATTAGCTGGCAGAATAAATATGTATTTTATTTTGTTAATAGTCATGACTCTTGAACAAAAATACACAATTGAAGTAAGCCAGAAGATACATTTTGGCAGATTTTTGATTCAAATTTTTTTTTGATTGATTTGATTTTTGATTGATTGGAAGATCCATCAGTCAGGGAGTATCTGCAAAGGTTGCTGGTTACCCATAGGCGTGAACATTTTCAAACTGACATCAGTGGCAGAATCAGGCTATAAGCATATTTCTGTGGGCCCTTGTTGCAATATATGAAGCTGTCTGCATGTTTTACATTTTGCACACATTAATTATATAAGGTTAGCGAAGGGTACAATATGTTCAGTCTGACCTATAAAAAAACATTAGTAAACTACTTTCTAAAAGTGATTGTTATAAATATTGCCTTTTGTGTTCTAGTTCATTCTTCACAGAATGATTTCTATTCATTCTGTCTTCTTTTTTCCTTTTTTCTTTTCTTTCTTTTCTTCTCTTCTCTACCTTTCTTAAGCTTTTGTTGAACTTCCAACCACGTCGTTTGATGACTCTTGTAAATCAAGTCAGAGTTCACAAGGTAATCTTGAATTGATTCTTTAACAAAAACTACATTGTTGGAATTGATTGCACCTTCTTTGGAAAAAGTGTTTTGTCATTACCAGCTTTACAATTACATAATTAGGTTGTCTGAATCGCCATAGCTAGAAGAAGGCCGAACAGTGCACTGAAGGTGGGACAAGTTAGGTGATCGCTGTGCAGTCTTTGAGGCCATCCACACTCCTATTTAGAAAGCTATTTAAATACTTGGAACCAGAGTGGATTTGATTTCAATCAGGCTTTCTCAACCTTTTAACCCTAGAGGAACCCCAAAAATTATTTTCAGGTCTCGAGGAACTCTTACTAAAACCAATTTATCTGGGGTCAATATGAACAATGCCCCTGATACTGGTGGCCAAATGGAAGAATGTCCCCCTTAAAGTGGTGCTCAGATTTCCCCCCTTAAAGACAGCCAAAAAGATATTTTGTGTCCAGCTGCTGGCTTTGCTAAGTGATGCTGAACTCTGTAGGCACCATCAAAAAGGTGGTTCATCAGCCACAGCTCAAGGAACCCCTTAGCAACCTCTGAAGGAACCCCAGGGTTCCACAGAACCCTGGATGAGAATGGCTTATTTAAATCAAGTCAATTTAAATCACGATTGAAATCCATTATTTAAAGCGGTGTTCCGGCCGAAATTATACTTTTTAAATAAAAATACCCCTATAATACACAAGCTTAATGTATTCTAGTAAAGTTACTCTGTAAACTAAGGTCTGTTTTGTTAGTTTTTAGCAGTAGTTTGTTATTTTATAAACTTGCAGCAGGCCGTGGCCATCTTAAGTGTGTGCATCTGAAGCCAGACTGTATTTCTTCCTGGATCTCATCCTTGCAGATCTCGTACATGCTCAGTGCAGCATAAGCAGTGTAATAGGTTTCAGGTCAGGTTTCCATAGCAATGGCAGTTTGAAAGGAAGTTGCTGCCCCTTCCCAGGAGGCATTGCAAACAGGAAATGATGCGATGGGCCGCGGCCAGGGAGGAGGAAGTGAAAAATGAATACAGCAGATATACATTTAAAAAAAAATAAAAAAAATATCCAATTTGTTTACAGTGCACAATTTAGTGAGGGATGCTGAAGAGTTGTAAAAGTGGGTGGAACTCCACTTTAAATCGCTAGTAAAAAGGCTTGATTTAAATCATAATTTTTAAAGAGCAACTGTCATCTCTGTCCCGCAGTGGCTCCTCCTCTGACCTGCTGTTGACTCACCAACAGTCCCGTTCACTTTGATGGGACAGCTTGTGATGTGGCAATGACAGATGTTCTTTAAATGTAAGGACTTATTCTTGTTGGTAGTTAAAATCTTTAATATTTTGCAAACAAAATGAAGGTTTCCTATTTAGACTAATAAGCTGTCAGGTTAGTAAAACAGCGATATCAGAACCGATTCAATCATAACATTTTTGTAGTGTATGTAGATTTGCAAAACAAAGGGATAAAGGAATATTCCTGAACTTTGTTTGATCTCATGGTTACTGTGAAATTGTGTGAATGTATCAATGCAGTGCATGTCATCTCAGCTTGAAATCATTGAATGAGTTTACCAAAAATGTAAATATTGCAGAATATTCAGCCTTGTGTTACATAACTAAGCTCCATTTCATGCTGAATAAACTACATGATTAATGTATCTTAAAATATAAAACTATCTTTAAATAGATTTTTACTCCAAAAGCATTTTAGTAAAATAAATGTAATACATAAATAAAATATCATTGATTTTTATCCACCCTGTTTGGAACATAAGACGGACATATCTAGAGCCACAGTGTGCAGGAAGGTGACAGCCATGTACGGAGGGATTCATAATGTGATCATGCCTAGATTGCACAAACCGATACACTTCTGCACTCGTATCTTCCATTATATACAGTAGTAGGTGCTACATATCTGCCTGGTCCCTAACACCCATGTATATTCTTTATTTTTCCAGTTCTCAGTTCAGAACGAATAGATCAGATGACTAGAAGCTATAATGACACAGATATGCTAAGTCACTTACTGACTGAGGTAAGTTTACTCACTCTTATTTTGTGGCAACAAATCATTATTGATTGTAAATTATTATTGCATCTGTAACAGAAAAATTCTATAGCTTACGTCTGAACCTATAGTTGTTTGTCAAACATAATCTGTAATAAAGAACAAAGTGTGATGGCGAGGTGGGGTCAGTACAGTTGTGTAAGAATAACATACCTTTGCTCACATAATGCTGTTTTAATGCATTAAGAGAACCAGTCATGATAGCATTGTGGGATCTGCCAATACTATATTGTGTTTTTATTGTACAAATTGTGGAGCTGGCCTCCAAATCCTTTATTCACTATTAATTAGTCGCTGACCCCTGAACAGAGGCAACTCCTGTGTTGCTGTTCTCTTTAAAGGATAAGCTCACCTTTTAACAATAAATAATAAATGCACATTTGTTTGCAGGTAAAATGAGCATTTTTTGTTTTAGGAGCCTGGAAAGCATTGAACCAGCGATCAGCAGATCATTGATGCCATGCAGGTCTCCTGCAGATTGTCGGTGTAAACTGTAGGCAGTTTCACACTGACAAAGAATCAATTAACCACTTACTGACTGCTCACTGTATATATACGTCATTTTTTTGAAGAGGGATATCTCGGTAACGGCAGCAGCTGCTGCCACAACCGAGGTATCCCTCTTTACAGTAAGTGGTTCGGTTTCCGATAATGGTGGTCTCTGCGGCGGGTTCGCCGCGAGATCACTGTTATCGGCGGGGGGAGAGGTGACCGCCGCTCCCCCGCGCCTTCCGCCGCCTACCTAAGATGGCCGCCACCCGTCTCTATACCATAGCAGGGCGGAAGCGACATCAAAACGTCACTTCCGCCCATACGTCTTAAAAGCACAATTTCCAAATGTCATTTTTTTAAATGACATTTTTTATTTTTATTTTTTTGAATTCAAGTCCAAATATGAGATCTGAGGACTTTTTGACCCCAGATCTCATATTTAAGAGGACATTCCTTGTAATAGGAATAAAAGTGATCCATTTTTTTTTTTTTTTTTTAAACAGTGTAAAAAAAATAAATAAGAAAATACAAAAATTTTTTTTTTTAAAACACCCCGTCCAGACGAGCTTGCGCGCAGAAGCGAACGCATACCTGAGTAGCGCCCGCATATGAAAACGGTAGTCAAACCACACATGTGATGTATCACCGCGATCGGTAGAGCGACAGCAATAATTCTAGCCATAGACCTCCTCTGTAACTCAAAAAATGCAACCTGTAGAATTTTTTTAAATGTCACTTATGGAGATTTTTGAGGGTAAAAGTTTGATGCCATTCCACGAGCGGCCGCAATTTTGAAGCAGGACATGTTGGGTTTCAATTTACTCGGCGTAACATTATCTTTCACAATACAAAAAAAAATTGGGCTAATTTTACTGTTGTCTTATTTTTTTATTCAAAAGAGTGACTTTTTTCCAAAAAAAGTGCGCTTGTAAGACCGCTGCGCAAATACAGTGTGAAAAAAAAGTATTGCAATGACCGCCATTTTATTCTCTAGGGTGTTAAAAAAAACAAAATATAATGTTTGGCGGTTCTAAGTCATTTTCTAGCAAAAAAAACTGTTTTAAACATGTTAACACCTAAAATCCAAAACGAGGCTGGTCCTTAAGTGGTTAACTGCCACAATGCTTAACAGCGCTGTGGCTGTCGGATCTGTGAATCAATGACGCGGTTGTGTGGGCGGAGACCCGCGCGGTTGCGCTCTTTTAATCGTGGCAGCGAGTACGAGAGAAGGTCCCTGGCTCACTACAATGGGGGGGGGGGGGGATTAGGGGGCAGAGGGGTCTGATGCTGAATATGTTACATCCTAACTATGGGTGTAACATGTTTAGAATGGAGAACTTATCCTTTAAAAGCCCTTGTAGACCACTTGCAAGTCAAACTTCGAGAGCTATTAAACCCCAAAGCAGACATTTATTATATTGCAGCTTACCCATTCTTAGATATGTTGGCTGCATTTCATTTCTTCCTGGCTTGGTATCAGGGTTTTACCTTGGATTATTTGGTTTAGACAGCGAAAACTAGACTCACTGCAAATGTTTAAATACACAGATAAAATGCATATGTGAGAATTGTTTTACCTGCCAAAATATTTATAATATTATTTAGCCAGTCTTGTGATCCAGACACTCCTGGCAGACAGCAAAGCCAGGTCCTGGGCATCTCTGCAGATCGCCTTGTAGTTAAGCTATACAGACTGGTTGGGAACCTACCTAAGCCTTTAGGTGACTAGTGAAGAAAAAGCAGCATACTGATTATGCTATTCCTATCCTCTACTTTTCTGTAAAGCTTAACATACACCTTACTGTCTGACTATAAAATCTCCTATTAAAACTATGTAATATCCAGACTTTGCTAAATTATCCAATCAGATCATGCAGACCCTTGTTCTATGTAGTTGTTCGATCTAAAAGAGATCGTATAGTTATATTGTAACGTGTGGCTGGCTTAAACAATAACTCTACTTTACAGGTACCATTGAGCAAATCGTAGCTGTTGCTGCTGTTAAAGAACTTGCAGTCTAATATTCCTACTACTGTTGTATGGATACATTGTAAATAATTATATCTGGCTATGGAGTGGTAAACTACAATGCATAGACACATGGTGAACAAGTACTATTTCAGCTGTGCGCTCATTGAAACTCAAAGCAGAACTGCACTGAATCTGAGCACCACAAACCAAAAATGCGATTTAATTCATATACAATATGAGAAAATCACTTTGAAAATGACCCTCCTAGCATTTCTGGCCGTGGCCATCTGGAGTAAAGTTGGGTGATTCGTGCAGCATCTACTTCCAGGAATCTACCTGCCCTCGGCTCAGGCATGTAGGTAGGAGGGTGTGCTCAGCTGAGAAAAAACCCTTCTCCCTTCCTGAAGACTCCTGGGCTGTATAACATCCCTTGCCTAGGCCTGGAAATCAGGAAGCAATCAAAGAAATGTAAGAGAGACACTTTCCATGGGGGCACTCGTGCGGGCGTGCTCCCACGTCCCACTGCTGCATCCATGGACACACAGCAGGATTTGGCCCTGCTCTCGTGTCACTAGATTTGATTGACAGCAGTGGGGGAGCCAATGAGGATAGAGACAGTGGCTGGGGCCACTGGGCTTGTGCTCGTCGCTGGAACGGACAGGTTCAGGTAAGAAAAGGGGGCGTAGCTTTGGGGGCAGCTGCAGCAAAGAAGGTTTTTCACCTTCATGCATGGAATGCACAAGGTGAAAAACCATGAGACTTTACAACCACTTTAACTTCATATAATTAGTTCAGATTACAAAGCTAACCAAAGGCATTTGCAGGTGACTGTATGTATAAACCCGATCCTATGGCCAATTGATCTTTCTTCTGAAACATAATTCTATAAGCGGGCATGTTGAGATTACCATAGCATGCATATTTCTGCCTGGAGGACAAAGCAAAAGCAGAAAGGTATGTTAAGTTTAGGTTTATTTCTGAGCAAAACGATCGCAATCTACTGGTAAAATGAAGCTCAGTGCGTTGATTCTTCTTTGAAAGGGCAATCGCACAAAGAGTCTGCAGGAGTTTGACTGCCCAGAAACATGTAATAATTTCCGGACATCACTGTAACTGACCAGAGTAGGCATTGATAATTTGGTGTTATCCATGTTTGAAAAAGTTTACATATTATTTTTTACAGAGGGACAGGGATCTGGAACTAGCCGCTCGCATTGGCCAGGCTCTCCTGAAAAGGAACCACACGCTGACAGAGCAGAATGAAGGTTTAGAGGAGCAGCTGACCCAAGCACTGGATCATGTGAGTTCCTTTTCAAAGCATGTAATGTGTAGGTTTTATGTGGCGTTCTTCTTAACAGAGCAAGAACTGTACAAAAATGCTGAAAATGTGTTTTATCATACTTTTTAATTACTCTAGTTTTCTCATAAGAGCAGATCCAAAGTTGCCCATTTTAACATATTCACAGTTGTATTGCAATCCAAGCAGAGAATGGATCCATTTCATAGTCTACTGATTTTCCTATTCGAATAAATTGGAAAATCAATTACAATTTTTTATTTTTTTTTCTAGCTTATTGAATTAGAGCAGAGTATGCTAAATAGAGGTTAGGATGGTGCTCATAACCAGTCATATTGAAAGATGGGTAAGTAAAGTTGTAAAGTCTGTTCATAAGCACGATGGTCTAAACAGATTTTCTTTTCCTACATTTTTATATTTCTATCTTTACTTTTTTGTTATGTAAGCTTGACTCTTATGTGACATCCTGTACATTCCAAAGCTGCTTTTTTACATTCCACGTTTATCATGATTTATTGACCAGATTTTATAACTTTATGATAAGCATTATCATGTTCTTATCGCATACAGTACAAGGCAACATATGGTTCAACCTTTCATCTTTTCATTCTAAATTATGTAAGTATTTGATCCCCTCCTGGTTTTGTACGTTTGCCCACTGACAATAAAATGATCTGTCTAAGTTTATTATAACAGTCGGAGACCGAATAACAACAAAAGAAATCCAGAAAATCGCATTTCAAAAAAGTTATAAATCGATTTGCATTTTAATGAGTGAAATATGTATTTGACCCCTTTGCAAAACATGACTTAGTACTTGGTGGCAAAACCCTTGCTGGCAATCAGAGGTCAGACGTTTCTTGTAGTTGGCCACCAGGTTTGTACACCTCCCAGGATGGATTTTGTCCCACTCCCCTTTGCAGATCCGCTCCAAGTTTATTAAGCTTTCGAGGCTGATGTTTAGTAACTCGAACTTTAGCTCTCTCCACATATTTTCTATGGGATTAAGGTCTTGAGACTGGCTAGGCCCCTCCAGGACCTTAATGTGCTTCTTCTGGAGCCACTGCTTTGTTGTCTTGGCCGTGTGTTTTGGGTCATTGTCATGCTGAAATACCCACCTACGACCTATTTTTAATACCCTGGCTGAGGGAAGGAGGTTCTCACCCAAGATTTGACGGTACATGGCCCCGTCCATCGTCCCTTTGATGCAGTGAAGTTGTCCTTTCCCATTAGCAGAAAAACATCCCCAAAGCATGTTTCCACCTCCATGTTTGACAGGGGGGATGGTGTTCTTTGGGTCATATGTAGCATTCCTCCTCCTCCAAACACGATGAGCTGAGTTGATGCCAAAGAGCTCGATTTTGGTCTCATCTGACCACAACACTTTCACCCAGTTTGCCTCTGAATCATTCAGATGTTCATTAGCAAACTTCAGAAGGGCCTGTACATGTGCTTTCTTGAGCAGAGGGACCTTGTGGGTGCTGCAGGTTTTCAGTCCTTCACGGAGTAGTGAATTACCAATTGTTTTCCTGGTGACTATGTTCCCAGGGGCCTTGAGATCATTGACAAGATTCTCCCACGTAGTTCTGGGCTGATTCCTTACCACTCTCATGATCATTGAAACTCCAAAAAGTGAGATCTTGCATGGAGCCCCAGACTGATGGAGGTTGACAGTTATTTTGTGTTTTTTCCATTTGCGAAAAATTGCACCAACTGTTGTCACCCTCTCACCAAGCTGCATGGCAATTGATCTTGCAGCCCATTCCAGCCTTGTGTAGGTCTACAATCTTGTCCCTGACATCCTTTAACAGCTATTTGGTCTTGGCCATGGTGGAGAGATTGGAATCTGATTGCTTCTGTGGACAGGTGTCTTCTACAGGTAACAAGCTGAGATTAGGAGCACTCCCTTTAACTACTTAACAACCGGCCCATAGCCGAATAACGGCTACAGCACAGTTGGATAACTCTGGGAGGACGTACTGTGACGTCCTCCCAGAATCTCACCCCCAGGGGCACGCACACACGGGAGTGTCCGTGCTCGCCGGGTTCTCCAGACTCGGCGCGTCTTGGATTGGGGTAAAGGGCCAATCCCAGCGGCCCTTTACCACGTGATTGCTTTATCCAATGATGCAGCGATCACTATCAACAAACCCGCATCATGTCCGGTTCTCTCCGCTGCTCACGCCGATCATGTGAGCAGAGGAGGGAGAAGCTGCCGTGTGAGCAGCTAGCTGCCATAACCCCGGTATCCTCTTCTTCAGTGGAGGGTCCGATACAAGATAAAAGTGGTCTCTGCTGTGGACCCAAAGCCGTCAGCGGAGGCGTTGGCGTCCTGTCTCCTGAGGGGAAGATGGCCCCCACCCATCTCCATAACAATGCAGGGTGGAAGCGACGTCAAAACGACACTTCTGCCCACAGCTCTTAAAGGGAATTTTTTTTAAATTTTTTTTATAAATGACCAATTATTATTTTTTATTGCATTTTAGTGTAAATATGAGATCTGAGGTCTTTTTGACCCCAGATCTCATATTTAAGAGGTCCTGTCATGCTTTTTTTCTATTACAAGGGATGCTTACATTCCTTGTAATGGGAATAAAAGTGACTTTTTTTTTTTTTAACCACTTCAGCCCCGGACCAATTGGCAGCCAAAGGACCAGGCCCCTTTTTGCGATTCGGCACTGTGTCGCTTTAACTGACAATTGCGCGGTCATGCGACGTGGCTCCAAAACAAAAAACTTTCCCCACAAATAGAGCTTTCTTTTGGTGGTAATTGATCGCCCCTGCGGTTTTTATTTTTTGCGCTATAAACAAAAATAGAGCGACAATTTTGAAACAATGCAATATTTTTTGCTTTTTGCTGTAATAAAATATCCCCAAAAAATATATAAAAAAAACATTTTTTTTCCTCAGTTTAGGCCGATACGTATTCTTCTACATATTTTTGGTAAAAAAAATCGCAATTAGCGATTATTGATTGGTTTGCGCAAAAGTTTATAGCGTTTACAAAATAGGGGATAGTTTTATAGCATTTTTATTAATATTTATTTTTTTTACTAGTAATGGCGGCGATCAGCGATTTTTATTGTGACTGCGACATTATGGCGGACACATCGGACATTTTTGACACATTTTTTTGGGACCATTGTCATTTATACAGCAATCAATGCTATTTAAATGCATTGATTCCTGTATAAATGACAGTTGTAGTGAAGGGGTTAACCACTAGGGGGAGGGGTTATGGGCTGTGACGTGTGTGTTTTTTTTTGTACATTAGGGGGCGGGGCTGACGTCATTGATCGGCTTTCCCGATGACCGGGAACAGCCAATCAATGACAGGCAGAGTAGGAAGCGCGGGGAGAGGTTTGTTTACACATACCTCTCCCCGTTCTTCAGCTCCGTAACCCGATCACGGGACACCAGCGGCGATCGGGTCCGCTGGTCCCGCGGCCAGGGTCACGGAGCTCCCAACCGGGTCGCCCACAGGCAGGCAAATGCACGATCACGTTTATATACGTGATTTTGCCTGCCCGTGCCATTCTGCTGACGTATATATGCAGTGGGCGGTTAAACAGTGTAAAAATAAAAGGTGAAATAAATAAGAATTATTTTTTTTTGTCCCGACGAGCTTGTGTGCAGAAGCACCCGCATATGAAAACGGTGTTCAACCCACACATGTGTGGTATCGCCGCAATCGGTAGAGTGAGAGCAATAATTCTAGCCCTAGACCTCCTCTGTAACTCAAAACATGCAACCTGTAGAATTTTATTCTCTAGGGTTTTAGAAAAAAATGTATAATGTTTGGGGGTTCTAAGTAATTTTCTAGCAAAAAAAAAAAGCTGTTTTTTAACTTGTAAACAACAAATCTCAGAGAGAGGCTCAGTCCTTAAGTGGTTAAGAGAGTGCTCCTAATCTCAGCTCGTTACCTGTATAGAAGACACCTGGGAGCCAGAAATCTTTATGATTGATAGGGAATCAAATGCTTATTTCACTCATTAAAACGCAAATCAATTTACCGTATAACGTTTTTGAAAAGCAGTTTTTTAGATATTTTTGTTATTCTGTTTGTCTCTCTGTTAAAATAAACCTACCATTAAAATTAGACTGATCATTTCTGTCAGTGGACAAAGTACAAAATCAGCAGGGGATCAGATCCTTTTTTTTTTTTTTCCCCCCTAATGTAGCTCCATATATATAATCCTTTAATTTCTTCATCCATACAAGTAATGTCTTTTCTACTGGATGGACATTGTTAAGCCTCATACACACGATCGGACCTTGTACCAACTTTCCCGTGGATTTTTGTACAAAGGGCGTTGGCCCCAAGTTGGTATTGCATACACACGATCGGACTTTTTAGGCAACAAACATGAACGTAGTGACGTTTCAACGTACTGACGACACTTCAAAAGAGGATGTTCAAATACTCCAGCGCCACCTTTGGTCAACTTCTATATTGTTGTCTGATCTTTTGCATTGGTTCTAAGCATGCATGTTTGTACTTTGTACAAAAGTCCGATGGTTTTGTGTACACACAGTCGGACTTTGCTCCATCGGACTTTTGTTGGCAGAAAGTTGGTCCGTTCGCACAGCCAACAAAAGTCCGATGAAAATGGAAAAAGTTGGTCTGATGGAGCGTACACACGGTCAGATGTTGGTCCAAAACAGCTAATTTGCATGTTTGTTGTCAAAAATCTGATTGTGTGTACGGGCCTTTAGTGGTACAAAAAAATTAGGAAACAGAAGAGCTATGCTTTATGTGCTGGAGTGGTGGCCACTGAATTGGCTAGGAGTTAGCTGGCCAATAGGCATAGCTCTCTTAATGACAGGGTTTTCTATGTTATTGTGTAAGATAGATGGTCTTTAGTTAACTTACTATTAACAAGTCCTTGTTTTCCTTACCTCCTAAAGATGCCTACGGACCTAATGCTGGCCATACACATATACATTTTTGGATGAGAATATTCCATTCGATGAATGGACGAATGTTATTTGAAAATTTCACTTGCTTTTAACATAACAATAATTTTAAAATAAATGTAGTTTCTGAACAAAAGCACATACACTGCCCAAAAAATTTGTTCGCTCAAGAAAAGTTTTCTATTCTACTCCAAAAAGGAACATTGATTAGAAAATCTAACAAACATTCTTAAAATAAACATTTTTTTTAATGAAAATCTATAAATGTATGGCCAGCATAAGATAGCAATTGGAAGATCTGACTGCCAATATTTGGCTCTGTGGAATGATGATTGCATAAGTGTGCACAAACATGAGCAATCTATGCAACGCTATTAATTTTGCTTTGGTTAGGTGTAGTGCATAGGTTTAAGATGGATGCTGTTGTTATCCAGATCAGATACCCATCTATGGGTACCCTACATTTTTAATGCTAGTTACTTATTCACATCGTAATGTATTAACCCCCAACAGGTAAACCAACTCCAACATGAGTTAGCCAAGAAGGATGACTTGCTTAGGGTGGTATCTATTGCCTCGGAAGAGAGTGAGACTGACTCCAGCTGTTCAACCCCCTTGAGGTCCAATGACTCATTCACCCTCACACATGGACTCCTGCAGCTAGATAACTTGCATGGAAAACTTCGAGAACTGGAGGAGGAAAATCTTTCCCTACGCTCCCAGGTAATAAAAATAATCTGTTAAAAAATATAAAGCAGATGTACTCCTGTAAAAATCGCAAACTTTTTTTTGGTCAAATTCCTTTTGATTTTAACCACTTCAGCCCCGGACCAATTGGCAGCCAAAGGACCAGGCCCCTTTTTGCGATTCGGCACTGCGTCGCTTTAACTGACAATTGCGCGATTGTGCGACGTGGCTCCCAAACAAAATTGGCGTCTTTTTTTCCCACAAATAGAGCTTTATTTTTTGCGCTATAAACAAAAATAGAGCGACAATTTTGAAAACAATGCAATATTTTTTGCTTTTTGCTATAATAAATATCCCCAAAAAATATATTAAAAAAACACATTTTTTTTCCTCAGTTTAGGCCGATACGTATTCTTCTACATATTTTTGGTAAAAAAAATCACAATTAGCGATTATTGATTGGTTTGCGCAAAAGTTATAGCGTTTACAAAATAGGGGATAGTTTTATAGCATTTTTATTAATATTTTTTTTTTATTACTAGTAATGGCGGCGATCAGCGATTTTTATTGTGACTGCGACATTATGGCGGACACATCGGACATTTTTGACACATATTTGGGACCATTGTCATTTATACAGCAATCAATGCTATTTAAATGCATTGATTCCTGTATAAATGACAGTTGTAGTGAAAGAGTTAACCACTAGGAGGAGTGGAGGGGTTATGGGCTGTGACGTGTGTGTGTGTTTTTACACATTAGGGGGCGGGGCTGACGTCTGACGTCATTGATCGGCTTTCCCGATGAGCGGGAACAGCCGATCAATGACAGGCAAAGTAGGAAGCACGGGGAGAGGTTTGTTTACACAAACCTCTCCCCGTTCTTTAGCTCTGTGACCCAATCGCGGGACACCAGCGGCGATCGGGTCCGCTGGTCCCGGAGCTCCCGACCAGGTCGTGAGCGCGCCGCTGGCAGCACGCGCGACCCACGGGCAGGCATTTAAAGGGCCACGTACAGGTACGTGATTTGGCCTGCACGTGCCATTCTGCCGCAGTATATCTGCGTGAGGCGGTCGGGAAGCGGTTAAGCAGTATTTGTACATACAAAATTAAACATAGTACAGAAAAGGTCTACAAACAAAATGGACTGCATCCCCCTAATTCTGCAACTAGTACAGCATAACCTGTAAGTCTAAAAACCCAAAGATTCCACCCCACACTGAAGATCTCAACCCTATAAATTTATATTTGATCAAGCAGGAAAAAGAAAAAAATCTAACCCGAGGCCATCCGCAAGAAATCGGATACCAGGGTTAAAGGTACTGAGCATCATGTACGGAATAAAGATCAAATATTAAAGCTGTTAAACGAAGGACTAGTAAATGTAAAGCTGTAGACTAGTGGGCATTAAAACAAAACAACCAGAATGAAGGTGCAAGTGATTAACTCTAATCAAAGGTGGTTGATGTAGAGGAACCCATCCACCCCAAACCTTATCAAACTTAGGAGGTGTACCTTGTTGAAATAGGTGAAGAGCCTTGATTTCCAGGCAGCTACCGATGATGCTAAAGTTTTTTCCTAAGACCGGATAATCAGCTTCCTAGCATAGAATAATAATTGGGTGAGGAGGGTGCGAATGGCATTTGTAAGAGCTAGAGAGTCTGCCAAACTCAGAAGACGAACCTTAATGGAGAGGGTCATGGGTAGAGTGGTGTCCAAGATGATGCAAGCCAGGACATCTTTCCAGTATAATTGAATAAGTGGGCATTTCCAGAAAATAGAAAGAAAAGTGCCATGCACAGGGGAGCAATACCATCAGGAAGAGGATTCAATTCTATAGAACCTTGCAAGTCTAGCCAAAGTGGACTATATTCTCTGTAGGCATTTATAATGGATTAGATGGTCCAAAGCTGATGCCAGTCTGGAAGAAAAAAAAATCTGAGTCTTTACAAAATTTGTTGCATGAATAAATATCTTTTGTCATTTTATTTTTGGGTGCGTTGTGTGGCAGTAAGAATACTCTGCCATCCCAGTTACGAGCTTCTAGTATCTGACAAATACAGTGAGTGCATAAATTAAAAAGATTAGCTTTGGTAACGAGAGTTGTGGACAGTGAGCTGGAACATGCCCATGCATGGTTTGGTTAAAGTGCGAGTGCGAGTTTTGGAGCAGCGGCCGTACCTATACATTTTATATACATTTTTTCCACAGGCATCCTTGTTCACAATCATGTGCCTGGCTCTTTGATCATCTCTTTGATTAACGTGCTAACCCGTGATGATTTGACGAGGGTCAGAGTATGCAGAGCAGCAGTGGTCAACTTGAAAATTATAGAAGGCCTCAAGTGCGCCCCCCTTACAATTTCAGAGTGCCACACAATAACCCATTTTCACACTTTAACATCAAACATTTTGGTTCAGCTGTATTTTTTGCAGCGTATCACAATGTTTACTGAAGAAGTTGTAGTACAGTAACACTGAGCGCATTCCAGTGCCTGGCAGTCCCCTGCCACTCTTCTATCTATATGGTGCCCAGTATGTAGAGGGACGGCGGGCCACGTTTTGGGCACCAGGGATGTAGAGCTTCTCTTTAGTGCAAGTGCTGTGTTTGTTGAAAGGCATTCTTCTAAATATCTCTGATTATTCTCTTTTCTGATGGTTAATTAAAAGTAAGACACAGCTCTTTTCCTTTAAGCCTTTCACTGCCAGGTCCATATGGACATACAGAAATGCCTGCAGGTGGCCAGGTCAGTACGGCGTATGGACCTCATTTGTCCCTCTCCTATAAGCTTATGGTCACTTCGATGACCATATGCTTATATTAGAATTCTTCAGTAGACTCTGCTGAACAATTCTATAACTCTGATCAGAGTTATTAACCCCTAACGTGACCGCCCACCCACCCATGCCGCCCCCTCCCTGTCCCCTGCTTCGCCACCCCCGCCGCACCCTTCCATCTAAAACTGCCCCCCACTCACCTCTCCTATTCCCTTCACCCCCAGCATTGAGTACCCCCCCCATCACCTGATCTGACCCCCCCCCCCCTTCTGCCACCATCATTAGCCGGCATCCCTCCTCGTCCACTCCCGCCAGCTTTAAATGGGGCTTGGGGGGGGGTCCAGATGTATGTCCCCTGCCAGTCAGATCGCCCCCCAACTGCCCCGCACTCCCAATCCATGGCTGCTCCGAGTGGCATCTCTCCTTCCCCTCCCTCCGCCTGCATATTCTCCCTGCACAGATCACCATGATCTGTCAGGCTGGGGATCGCGGCGGGGCGGGGGAAACTCCCCCCTGTAGAAGAGAGGGCACATGAAGCGATCACTACTGATCACTGCTATGTACCCACTGACAGCTGATATATTGTAAACGCGAGTGCTACAATGTGTCAGACTGTCGTTTTATGAATGAATCGAATCTCTATACAGATTCTCATTCATTCAAGTCTTTACTTGCTGCAGAGAAAAGGGACTATATTCAGTCCCTTTCTCTGTCTCAAAAAAAGAGATGTGGGGGTCTGTTTAGACCTCTGAAAAAATTATTGAAAAAAGTAATGTTTAAAGAAAAAATAAAAAAACACAAACCTAGCAAGACCCCCCCAGGTCCACTCACCCCTCCACAGATACCTCGGCTTCTCCTCCCGGCCAACCCGATCCATCCTGATTGGCCAGGAGGAGAAGCCAGAAGACGATATTGAATATTAATTCACTATTGTCACAACTCACACGTGGGTGGGTTTGGGGTGCAATGCTTTTCAAGCCAATTAGAGCCTCAGGCTCTAATCATGACTTGAAAAAAAAAAAAACTCATACAAACATATGAGTCCGGCGCCCTGCAGGGGAGCGGCACCCCAGCACCCCTAATGGACCAGCCGCTCCTGGTAAGACCCCTTTCACATGGAGGAGATCTGCCTGCTCAGCGGGGGATCTGTCTGCTGAGCAGGCGAATGACAGGTTTGTGTCTGTTCCGCTGATGCAGAGCGGACACAAACACAGCTCGCTATTCTCTATGGGACGGTCAGACGGTTGGATGGAAACGGACCGCCTGTCCATTTCCATTGTATGTCATCCGATCTGCTAGATGGATGGGGTATGGAATCCCCATCCATCTGTTTTTAGCGGACTGGATCAGATGCAGGCGGGTTTAAATGGACACATGTTCATTTTCAGCAGTCTCTCCATAGACAACAATGGGTGGTCCGATTGAGCGCGCCTGAAAAATGGACAGGCAGGCCCGATCAGTGTGCTTGTATGAAAGGGGCCTAAGGCCTTGTTCACAAAGGACATACACAGCGTACCTTTACAGGTGCACGGGTGTGCAGGCCCTCCCATTTATGTCATTTGGGATGTAACACATGCACGAACAGAGCCGTTGCTCCCAATTTTACATCCATGTAGGTCTGCATGCATGTCCTTGAGCTCACACTGTCATGTACCCACACGGATGTCAGATTGGGAACAGCAGCTATGACTGTGCAGCCTTTGCATCCCAATTGACATAAATTGGACTGCCTGTACAGTGATGCATGGAACACCTGTGCATCCCTGTGTGGATAAACATGGCCCTCCATTGGGGTACATTTTAGTATGCCACATGTGAACAATGCTTTAGTACATGGGTGCCCAACCTATGGCCCTCCAGCTGTTGCAGAACTACAAGTCCCATGAGGCATTGCAAGGCCGACGGGTACAATCATGACTCCCAAAGGCAGAAGCATGATGGGACTTGTAGTACAATGCTTTAGTACTAATTTAGCAGAAATTTTGTAAGTTACGATGTGTTTATGTGCAATATTAATGATTTTAGTGTACTTTTAGTAAAAATAGGGATATGATGAACATTTGCGCAATTATTGCGGGGCCCAAAAAAACAGTAGCATTTTTTTTTAATTCTACTGGCCATGTGCTTTTAGAAAATGTCTAGTTTGAGTAGTCTTTTTCAAATTTTGAAAGCTGTAAGTGAAAAATGAAAACCTCCAGATTTTTAGAGAAATGTTTGGGTACGTTCGACTTTTCACCATTTTGCAAAAAGGCACAATTTAAAATTGACTAATTATTATTTATTAGCTCCATACAGGTTAAGCTTTTATATTTGGGTTTTAGCAGGAATTTTGTAAAATTAGCTGTGTTTTTTATCTGCTAATAATGGTTTTAGTGTATTTTTTGCGACTGTGACAAACATGACTGCACAGATAACAGTGGAGAAGTGAGTGTAGCCCTGAAGGAGAAGGAAATCATTTGCAGGCTTAGCGGGTGGAATAAAAGGCCCTTTTCACACGGGTGAAAAACCCCATTGACTGACGAAAAACGGACGTCCGCACTTATCTATGGACAAATGAATGATCATCTGTTTATCTGTGTTCAGGTCCATTTTTGAACAAGTCTATGTTCTGTTCTATGTAAACAGACATTTTTGCATTGGTTGTGACTCTTTCCAGCTGTCCGTACATTTTTTAAATTTTTTTATTTGTTTTTCAATTTATCTACATTTTGAAAATTTTACCTCCTTGCAACTATAGCTATAGATTTGATGGCATCGTGTGCACATTGTGGGGGAGATTTATCAAGTAAGATGCTAACAGAAGTAATAGTTGATTTGGCTGCCTTTTTTTCAACAGATTGTGTATTTGTGACTCGTCATCTCCTGGGCAGTCAACCAACACAAATTAGAAAAAATCTGCAGCTTTTTGGGCATTTTAATTTGGACAAATTTGCCATTAAAGTATAACAAAATGCAAAATATTTTAAGTTTTGGATAGAGCGGAGAGGGATTAGAACACCTGTCAGGTTTCATTGCTGTCTGTGCCCCCATTGGTCCACCCTCTCTATTTGTCATTTTTACTGATCAGACCAAGACTGAATGTGAAAAAAATCTTAAAATTTTGGGCTATCGCCAGAACAGAAAGAGGGGAAATTCTAATGGGTACACTATTTCTAGTGACAGCCAGGGATACCCCCACTCTGGATGGATCTCTTCTCACTTTCTGTTTTGGCTATGTGGCAGGAAGTGAAGGGAATGCTCTCCAATGGGATTCAGGTAAAAAAGCAAGGTTTAGAAATAATTTTATCCCTTACTGTCCAAAATAGAAAAATAAAAGTTCTACTTAAAGCGGCGTTCCGCCTAAAAAAAAAATAGTCAGCAGCTACAAATACTGCAGCTGCTGACTTTTAATAATCGGACACTTACCTATACCAGGGTCCAGTGATGCGGGGGATGCAGGCCCTGCACGCCTCCCCCTCCGATCGGCGGCTCCGGCATTGTAACTGTGGGCGCCCAGCTGTGGCTTCACAGCCGGGCACCGCGCGCCGTGACTCACCATGCAATCATCTGGGACCTGTGACGTGTCCCAGATTGATTGTCTAGAGGGAGGGTGGAGAGCTGATCTCCCTTCCTGCGCCAAGGGAAGTGATGTTAGGAGCCCAGGTGCCGCAGGAGGCAGATTACGAGGGACCCCCTAGCAACAGGCATTAAAGAGGTGATTAAAAAAAAAAAAAGTTTTCTCCAAATGTTTTTTTATTTGGGTGGAACTCCACTTTAAAAATAAGACACGCCAATTCCTGTTTATAGGTATTTGAACGGTTTTCCACCAGATTGGGTCTAAATTATTGTTTAATTCACACATCAGCCTTCCTGGAAACCTGACCAACAAAATTAAATCACATTCCAGGCATCTGTGCCTCTTGGAAGGGATAACCTAAATTTTATAGCTCACTTTAAAGTCCAGACTGACAGTCTGTCAGAAATGGCTATTATGTGTATTGCTGCTCACTGAAAGTGACAGTTTTGCTGAACTTGGAGTTGCAGTAGATGGCTTAGTCTCACTGCTGATTTTAACATTTTTGCTCCATTGGGGTTTCTACATTCCCAAAACAATTCCTAGACAATATATTTAGTAATGTATGACCGAGCTTATCCAGTTGGCAAAAGGCTTTTAAAATAGTATTTACTTGAGGACAGGCACATACTAAAGGAGCATATGAGAAAGGTCTGTGGTTATGGCACAGCAGTTGACGTACTCGCTGACCTTTGTGCCATTTTTTTTCATTTATACTAGATTTCAAGCAGGTTTTATTTATAAACAATTATCTTAATTTTACTCTAGTGTTTTATTTTTGAACAGTAACGTTATAGGGTTATTACTGCTTGTGGTGAGTAGGTGTAGTAGAGCCAGACTGATTCAAACCAAGGAAAGGGAAGAACATACACAAAGCATGTTTAGTTTATGGGAGAAGTGTGCAAAGTAGTGCTTTCAAGACTTGTACATTGAATCTGTTAGGTATTTTAACAGCTGTTGTATACTAGTGCAAGGATATAGTGACTACAGTATACACATATGTATGTCTATACTGTACAGAAGATAGCAGAACTCCTCTGCCATCACCTATTGCTCTCGCCCTCCACCCCTGCTCCATGCTGTAGCTTGTCAACCCAGTGTTTACAAGGGAAAGCTTTGCTCAGCGACTTCCGGATCTAACAGAACCCTGCACACGCTCATGGCGGGGAAAGAACTCCAGAGGGAGGGAGAGAGAGCAATCTCCCTGCAAGGCTAGCCGCCTACACACTAGAGCTGGGCCAGGTAGGAGAGTGAGATGCAGGGAAGCTTTGGGGGATGTTTGGGGTTTAGGTTGCACACCCTTCACTCTGTACACAGCATACCCCTGAACTCTGCACTTTGTATGTAGCGCACCCCTAAACCCTGCATTCTGTACATAGCACACTCCTGGTCTCTGCACTCTGTACCTAGTGCACCCTTAAACCCTGCATTCTGTACATAGTGCACCTCTGATCTCTTTATCTAGCATGCTCCCTAAACTCTTCACTCTGTACATAGCATAATGCTGAACTCTGTACATAGCGCACTCCTGAACCCTGCACTCTGTATGTAGTGCAGCCCAGATACAACCGGCCTTTGAGGGCAACCACGCTGCTAATGCAGCCCACAATGAGTTTGCATTTGATATGTCTGACTTCTTTTTACATCCCTGGTGCCCAACCTGCAGCACGGGGGCTTTTTGGCACTAATTGTGCAGCCTTCGGCGACCCTGCAGTCGGTCAGTAGTCTGTGTTTTCTTTTGATTACCTACACCATGGAAGGAAAAATAAACTTTAGACTGGGTCGTAGTTGTTAAATTTTTTTTTGTCTTTTAAAATACCCTTTTTTTTTTGTGCTGTTTATCCATTTTATTTTTCAAATTTTTTGATGGCCCTTGCAGAGGAAAGTTTCAAATGTGGCACAAGTAATTTTTAAGGGAGCTGTTGTGAGCACAAAAGTGGGAACATTGGTTTGTAAAGGGGATGTAATATCTGTGATCTCTAGCAGTCTCTTGTAACTTGTCTCCCAGCTATGACCTTCCCCTGAAGCATGTCCCCAAACTCCATCATCACCCTGCAGCATGTGTGAAGTCGTTGAGCACCTCTTGTTGGAATGTCTGCAGTCTGACAGCCTTCTGATGCATTACACTTACTTCATATTATATGCAACCCTTTGGTAATGTTAGGCTAGGTTCACGCTTCTGCAGGTTGCAGTTTCCCAGTGCGTTTTGTGTTTTTTTTGACAATTGTTTTTGGGAGGTATCTGTTGTTATACAGGAGAAACAGCGTAAACCATCAAAAACGCAAGCACTGTGTTTTTTTTATGCATATCCTGCAGGTTATGGAATAAAAAAAAAAAACTAAACCTACTGGGGGCAAAAAAGTCCCTGACCCTTTACTAAAAACGCACCAGTTGAAAACACGCAGATGTGAACATGACCCATAGGAAATCCATGTTAAATGGACTGTAATGCGTTTCTGCAAAATCGAAAAAACACTGAAAAACGCATGTGCATGTGTGAACCAAGCCTTAGAAGCCTCGCTTGAGGCTTCCTATATCTAGTAAGTTGACCACTGCTTTTTAAAACACCCTTGCGGTCTTAAATGTGATACCAAATAACCCCAAGCTTATCTAACCCCTTAACCCAGTGCTCGACAAATCCCGGTCGCCAGGTCGCATTGGCGACTAGAATTAGCGACCTGGCGCCTGGGGCAGCACAGCTGGGGGTATCCTGTCTCCATAGTGCACCCCCCCCCCTGCGTGCGATCGCGATGGGCCGCGCCGGCCGGTAATTGAGGCCCCGGCTTTGCGGCCTTGTGCAGTCCTATGGTACCTTCTAGAATCTGGCGCCCTCTTGTGGTGGCCGTTGGTATGACACCCAGCCATGCTTATGAAGCTGTTTTGTTTTCACTGCCTGCCCATCTCCTTCACTTAGAACCCCAAACATTATATATATATATATATATATATATATATATATATATATATATATATATATATATATATATATATATATATATATATATATATATATATATATATATATATATATATATATATATATAATTTTTTTTTTTTTTCTAACACCCTAGAGAATAAAATGGCGGTCGTTGCAATACTTTCTGTCACACCGTATTTGCGCAGTGGACTTACAAGCGCACTTTTTTGGGAAAAACTCACTTCTTTTTTTTTAATTAAAAAATAACACAACAGTAAAGTTTGCCCAATTTTTTTTTTATATTGTGAAAGATAATGTTACGGCGAGTAAATTGATACCAAACATGTCGCGCTTCAAAATTGTGCCTGCTCGTGGAATGGCGACAAACTTTTACCCTTTAAAATCTCCATAGGTGACGTTTAAAAAATTCTACAGGTTGCATGTTTTGAGTTACAGAGGATGTCTAGGGCTAGAATTATTGCTCACGCTCTACCGATCACGGCAATACCTCACATGTGTGGTTTGAACACCACTTTCATATGCGGGCGCTACTCACGTGTGCGTTTGCTTCTGCAAACAAGCTCGGTGGGACGGGGCGCGTTTAAAATTATTATTTTTTTCTTATTTATTTTAACTTTTAATTTTTTCACTGTTCTTTTGAAAAAAAATTGTGGCACTTTTATTCCTATTACAAGGAATGTAAACATCCCTTGTAATAGAAAAAAGCATGACAGGACCTCTTAAATATGAGATCTGGGGGTCAAAAAGACCTCGGATCTCATATTTACACTAAAATGCAAAAAAAAAAATGCCATTTTAAAAAAATAATAAAATGTCCCTTTTTAAGAGCTATGGGCGGAAGTAACGATTTGAAGTCGCTTCTGCCCTGCAATGACTTGGAGACGGGCGGGGGCCATCTTCCCCTCACTCGTCTCCATGTCGTTAAAAAAAAAAAGAAAAACTGGCTCCTAACTTTTTTAGCTGGCTCCTAGATTCCAAGCAAATTTGTCAAGCCCTGCCTAACCTATCTCTAATTGCTAACCTGACTTTAACACCTCACCTTCCCTCTATTTTAATATTTATCCAAACCCTGGACTTGGCCCTCAAACATTAACTGAACTATAGATGTGTATTTTATGCCTAATCGTTTTTAAGGCTTCTTATTTGGAATTCCTTAGCCACCAACACGCATCTCTCGCCCACAGTGGTATATGTACAGACCATGTGGTGTGTGATAAGAAGTAGGGGTAGCAAGGCCAGTGTGTTTTCTGAATGTACCCCATAATTAACTTTGAAAATACTGCTTTCACCTCCCTTAAAGTGGAGTTCCACCCACTTTTACAACTCTTCAGCATCCCTCACTAAACTGTGCACTGTAAACAAATTGGATATTTTTTTTATTTTTTTTTCAGCACAGACTGTATATCTGCTGTATTCATTTTTCACTTCCTCCTCCCTGGCCGCAGCCCATCGCATCATTTTCCTGTTTGCAATGGGAAGGGGCAGCAACTTCCTCTCAAACTGCCGTTGCTATGGAAACCTGACCTGAAACCTATTACACTGCTTATGCTGCACTGAGCATGTACGAGATCTGCAGGGATGAGATCCAGGAAGAAATACAGTCTGGCTTCAGATGCCCACACTTAAGATGGCCACGGCCTGCTGCAATTTAAAAAGTATAATTTCGGCCGGAACACCGCGTTAACATAATCCCTGACACTTAGGTCTGGTTCACACCAGGTAAAGTCCTGTCCGTTTTTAATCTGCATCAAAAATGGCATGCACTGTTTTTTTCCTTGTATTTCAATGGCCCTAGTTCAAACTAGCGCAGTGCGTTCCAATACATAGTAGAACATCCTGCATCTTTTTCTATACAGAGCACAGCAAAAGGCATCAAAAGGGCATCAGAGCGCACATGTCCTAAATTGAGATGGGGGGAGATGGGGGGGGGGGGAAAGAAAGGGGGGGTGTAAAAACGCACCACAACACATCAGAAAAAAAGGGATGCATCCAGAATGCAGAAATTGTGGTGAGAACCAGCCCTTAAGGTAGATCTAAAGTCTCGAAGGAGCTTGGTTTGCCACAACTCTAAAGCCTCATACACACGATCGGACCTTGGACCAACTTTCCCGTGGATTTTTGTACAAAGGGCGTTGGCCACAAGTTGGTATTGCATACACACGATCTGACTTTTTAGGCAACAAACATGAACGTAGTGACGTTTCAACGTACTGACGACACTTCAAAGAGGACGTTCGAATACCTTTGGTCAACTTCTATATTTTTGTCTGATCTTTTGCACTGGTTCTGAGCATGCGTGTTTGTACTTTGTACAAAAGTCCTATGGTTTTGTGTACACACGGTCGGACTTTGCTCCATCTGACTTTTGTTGGCATGTTTGTTAAAAAGTCTGATCGTGTGTACCGGCCTTTAGATATACTCCTACAAAAGTATACTCGTAAGCTCCAGCTACAGGACTCGGTGAGTTCTGGCATCAAACCAGGATTGTGTTAAATGACAGGGTCTGAGTGTTTAATCTCAAATTGAGCAAAGGTTAAGCTCCTTTTTACATGATAGATCCAAGGGAAGACAAAAACAAGTAACTGGTCTCTGCGCTGCACTGTTATCTTAGGCACCTTAAGATAGGTCTGGTTAATTGTAACCTCTGGAATTCCATATTCACTTTATTAGGCACCAGATCTATAAGTACTAAAAGTACCTTGAGTCAGATATTGGCACCACATACTAGTGGTTCATGTGTACTGCTGTTCCATTTCAGTACTCTGGCCAGGTAGCTAAAGTGATCTAAAGTATTTTGAATTTCATATTTGTAAACATTTCACTTCCTGTTGTGAATCACACACTTCTGCCACACTATGCGACCATGTGTTCACATTTTGCAGTTTGTGTCACCTTCTCTCTGCAAGGCCTGCTTATAATGTACAGGACCGCTTCCCCTGTAAAGATTGCCTACTGATGGTACCTATAATGTACCTCAGGGCTCGAGTCTTGCAGGAACACATGGGAGCGGCGTTCCTGTACTTTTTCCACAGCAGGACCGCCGATCCCATTAGCAGCCGCGTCCTGCAGGACTGGCCTTTGAAGTATGCGAGCTGTGGGGCAAGCGCTACAACAGCAGCCGCTGACACAGTTCGCAATAGTAAGTGCTGCACACTGATTGAGGCGAGTTTTGCCAGCTGCACGTTAATTTATGGCCAGCCTGTATATACGGGCAGCGCCTCTCATAAAAAAAAAATATGACTGCGGCCCAACAGCGCAACTGCGCATGCGCTGCTTCAAAGTCTGCAAAGCTCATACACGATCACCCATTTATGCCCGGGGACAGAGGAGGACATTGCTGGGGGGGGAGTGAAGGGGGGGGAGTGTATATATGTAAGGTCACATTGATCCCCGGGTAGACATTTTCTAGAAATTCATTAATGTATATTTGAAGAATGATTTTTATTTTTTTATTCTAGACAATAAAAGGAAAATATTTCATATGTCTCCTTTTAAGTTTATTCTGAGGGTGTGATAAGGCTATTGTATTGTTTTCGTTCAGTGGTTAAAGCAGAACTTTACGTGAACGGGACATTTGAGATGAGCTCCCACACTTTTTTCCAAGGACTTGACCCCTAATGTACCTTTTTGGATCTTTTGATTAGATTTTATATTTGCCTGCCCCTATCCTCTGCATTGCTCAGCATAAGATTACCAATATTTTCAGGAAGAATTCTGGGGAATACAGAGCAGGGCAAATCTTATAAGATGACACACCACTCCATCGCAACAGCATAATATTATGGCTGTGGGAATTGATGGAATTTTATCATAGGATATGCTGGTTTGCTTGTCATCATTAAATCTACATTCTTTTGATCTCTTGTTTTTAATATGTGTGAATCGTAGTTAATTGTTAATCTAAAACTACAGATCAAAGTTCTACTAAAGAATTAACTGAAGAAAGTTCAGCCAGGTCTCCGGTATTTACCTATCTGCCTCTTTCATAATATTTCTGGTGTGATTTATGATAGCCAGCTGTTTTATAACACATTTTTCCAAAGAATAATCTTAATGTTTTCACCTAGTTGGTTTCATAGGTATTTGCCATGGGACTTGATCTTAAAGTGGAACTTTAGTCACAAAATTAATTCCTCCTAGATCACTTCAGACTGGCCCCTTTTGCAGGTATAGCTATGTAAAACATTAAAAATAAGTGCCTATACTGTTTTTAAAATCCAGTAAAACACTGTCTCACTCTGCTCTGCACCTGCTCAGTTGCTCTGGATTTTTAGGCACTACCAAATGTGTAGAGGTCAGTCATCCTTTACAGCCAAGGAAGATGCTTCTGCTTGATCTGCAACTGCCATGGTTCTGCACATGCGATTGGATATGACACCAGCCATTTCATGTTTTGACAGTTTGGTTGAGGACACAAGCAAATGTGACAGTTAACAATCCTGGCATTCCATTAATGTAACTCTAATTTTGAAACTAAATTAAATTGATGGGTTTAGTTCTGCTTTATGATTTACTTCTGTTCAGGGGCTCTGGGCTTCAGCAGAATGGCCGCCTCTGGCAAAAATGAAACCGGAGTAATGCTGGAGGCAATTTACAGCACCTACTAATTTTGGTAGCATAATTATTAATGTGGAATGTATGTTCCTTGCTAAAAAACATAATTTTTTATCAAGTTGTTATAGATAAAGTTCTGCTTTAACCACTGAATGAAAACAATACAATAGCCTTATCACACCCTCAGAATAAACTTAAAAGGAGACATATGAAATATTTTCCTTTTATTGTCTAGAATAAAAAAATAAAAATCATTCTTAAAATATACATTAATGAATTTCTAGAAAATGTCTACCCGGGGATCAATGTGACCTTACATATATACTATATATATCTTGTTATTTATTTTTTATTTTTTTTAAGGGCTCATTCATACCTATCAATTGCAGTTTGTTAAATGAGTGATACAACAATGTATGTAGTGTGCATTAAGATTCTATTTATTCTCAGTAACACCTCTGTGCATTAAGGCAACCCACCTCCAGTGTGTGTTGCGCTGCATCTATAAAAATGGTGCTTGTTTGTTTCTTGGTCCGTTTTGGTGTTTTTGACAGCTCATTGAAATTAATAGACTGCCTTCTAAAGGCTTAGTTTTTATTTTTTTTTTAAATAACAAGCAAGTCATACGTACCTGCTCTGTGTAATGGGTTTGCACAAGGCAGCCCCAAACCTCCTCTTCTTGGATCCTTCGCCAGTGCTCCTGGCCCCTTCCCCCCCTGCCAAGGGCCCCCATAGAAACCCGCTTGCTATGGTGGCATTAATGTGTGCTCCCGAGCCAGCTCTGTGTGTCTATAAGACGCAAAGTACTTGGCTCTGCCCCACCCCTTCTCCCTCACTGGCTGTGATTGACCACCAATGGCTCCCGCTGCTGTGTCTTAGACCAGTGGTCATCTTGTGTACAGTGCTGGATCGACATTGGACTCTGGTAAGTAAAAAGGGGGCTGGGGGGGAAGCTGCTTACAGAAGGTTTTTTACCTGAATGCATAGAATGCATTCAGGTAAAATAAAACCTTCTACCTTTTTAAAAACACTTTTTATTTCAACGCACAATAATGTGTCACAGAACCCACATACTTTAACACATGACAATGGACATCCTGCGTGTTGTCTGTGTGGTCTAGTGTGGTATAGTAATTAGTTTAAATGAGCTGCCAGTACACCCAAATGGCAAACATTTTTTTTTCTGATGCCAACACGTGAAAATGGAGAGCACCATTTTCTCTATTGCCGCAAACCATTGCCTTGTGTTGTGGTGCTGTGCAGTGAACAGGTATCAAAGATTTGCTTCCTTAGTACGTTGGGGTGTGTAGTAAAGAAAAACATTAACACAACACACTTTGCACTCACTGCAACTGATAAGTTTGTATGGGCACTTAGTCATTTGTTTATCAGCTGACATTTGAGAAACATCTGCTGGTATAAGTTGACATTTTTTTCACATTTTTCCATTGTCTTAAGGCTACACATCTGAAAACAGAAACAATAACCTATGAAGAAAAAGAACAGCAACTGGTCATTGACTGTGTGAAGGAGATTCGTAAGTGTTAAAATTTACTTTACTTCTTTTTTACACAACGAAAAGTATTTCCTTTCAGGAGAATTTCTTAGCACAGCCCTGACAGTATGGGGAGTTGTGCTGGCCAAGATTAAGGTTTGTCCACCAAAAATGAATTAAATGATGGCTTGATTCTGTTAGGCTGAATTACTATATCTTAGGGGCTGCCATTGAGATCTGGGTTGAGGATTCTGGTTTGTTTATTCATTGCTCCTGTTTTGTACTCTATAATATGAAAGAGATGAGAAGTATACAGAGGAGTTGTAGACCACCCACTTTCCCTTAATAGCAGTAGCAAGTGACAGACATGGGGGGAACCAACTACAGACCTCTCATAGCTTTTTCAGACTCATTCACACAGCACCACATGCTCAGTTTTAGCTTGCAGGCTGTTGTCAGTTCAGGGGCAGCGAGGTTGCAGTGCTATGAATGTTTCAACACACCGCACATGTACCTTCCTACAGGTCTGCATTTTGCTACCGTTCACCTCGCCTCCTGGCTGTGTTGTAGGGGCACATAGAAAACATATGTTTTCTATGTACCGTAGTGGTGACCTGTGTGGATCCAGTGTGGAAAAAACGCAGGTCACTGCCCTATGTGTGTCCTAGTGTTACTTTTTGGCATGTATAGAACGCATTCCTTCTCTCTTCCTGCAGCAATGTTAATCTGATAATTTACTCCTGCTGTGTCCTAGGGTGCTGCTTAATAAAGTCCCTCGCCCTTTCCAAAAAAGCTCCTGCTAAAAAACACATTGCAAATAGCACAAAAAAATGCATAGGTGTGAACCAGGCCTAACAGAGGATTCTAGCTGGTGTATGATTTGTAGGAATCAATGAGCAGCTTCACAGCCTGGTTCACTGATTAGTAGAGATGAGCATGGACATCCTCTGAACTCGCATCTAACCGCTTTAAGGGCCCTTTCACAGTGATCAGTTTTTCAAATGCATGAAAAAATGCATAGGTGTGAAGCACTTTTTTTTTTTTTGGATGGGGGAGCAAGTATCTGGTTTTGGTACCCACTTCATCGACTAGGCCATTCGAGCAGAAGTTCTCCTCTCCCCCTCCCTCCCTGCAGTCATCGGGGACACGTCACAGGTCCAAGAAGACTGCCAGACCATTCACAATGCGCAGGGTGCACACGGTTGTGAACCTGCAAGCTGTCACAGCCGGGTGCCAACAGTTGAGATGCTGGAGACAGACTGAGGGAAGTGCAGGCTCTGGTGAGCACATCGCTGGATCCTGGGACAGGTGAGGGTTTATTAAAAATCAGCAGCTACAGTTTTCATGAGTAGACATCTTTAAATGTTGAACTGGCTGTCATTACAGGTGAATCAAGTGCCCAGATTGGCAAACTTACTGACGAGCTTTCAACAAAGTCAGAGGAGATTGTACAATACCAGGAGCAGATCTCTACTGTGCTGTCACAGATTGTTGACCTTCAGCACAAACTGAAAGAGGTATATGTGTTGGCATGGTTTCAGCGTTTATCCCATAGAATTAGCCTACCTAGGAGTGCCAGACAGTTACAGAAAGCTGATATAGCTTTTAAAACTAGAGGGATTTTGAATTTGGAGCTATTTTAGAATCTCTTCAGGATTGTGAAAAGACCTGCCTAGTAATTGACTGTTAATTTCCAAAAGGTTGCTGGGATGCGGCAGGCACCCACCTTATTGCCTTGTTATGCAAAAATGTCTACGGCTTTGAAATCGTGTGACTTCTTTTGAAATCGCACAATTTCAAAGAGGCATTTCAGGTGCGACCTGGAAGACATTTGTGCGGCTTCATGCACAGATGTCTATGTAAGTTGCACCCCAAATTGCCAAAATTTTCAAATCGGTGCGGCACCGCAAAAGTTGGCGTCACACCGATTTGAACAGAGCGATTGCTGGCAATAGGCTGCGACTTCTCAAATCGCATGACAAGTCGTCCCAATGTGAACGAAGGCTTAGTGGTTTGGATGCTTGGTTTGCTCTTTGATTTAGAGGAAAGTTGGTGTCATAGCACCACTCTGAGAGCCACTATGGGATATTTTTAGGTTTCAGTTCTCCATTATTAAAAAAAAGCCAGTGTTTAAATTATTTAACTGTAATAAAGTCCCAGAATTTTTCAAATATCTTGCACATCAACCCGCCTGGTTAATGCACAATTGGGCTATAATATTGTAAAAAATATACAAATATATAAAGTATAAAATATATATTCCATCATGCTTTAATCAACAGAGTGCAATCGAGAAGGAGGAGCTGAGAATTCATTTACAAGCATCTAAGGAAGCACAGAGACAGTTGACTGCTGAAGTAAGTTCTGGTAACAACTTCAGTTCCAACTCCTTTTATTTTCTTGATTTTTTTATTTTTTTTTGGTTCCTTTTTGTTTATTTTTTGCACCTACTTTGTTGTCTACTTTGTTTTCTAACAAGTCCCTGTTAAATTAATTGATTTTACAAGGGAGATTGGGTAACATTCTTAACCAGTATAAATATAATGAGAGAAAACTTACTATGAACCGGAGCAGCTGGAATGTGGAGCGGATCTGCATGACAATCAGCTTCTATCTTTTATTGTCAAAGTTTAAGTGAACAAGCTAAAGTTAAAAGCCGATTGCTTACTGTGCACATCTGCTTCAGATTCTGTCTGCTCCAGTTTTAGTAAATTCCCCTCAATGTGTACTTTCTAAAATTTTACCATACAAGTCTAAATAAAACATAATTGAATGTGTCAAGTTTTACATTTACTAAACTAGAAGCACAGTAATGCTAATCCACTCTTGTTCAAAATGTCAGATTAAACACTGTATGTTTTCTTCTCATACAAAGCTGAATGAGGGTACGTTCATATCGTATGCCGTGACCTGCTTTTTTTATGCACGAGAGAAAAAGGCGGATCACTGATATTGCACATAGAAAACAATTGTTTGATTTCTGTGCAGTCTAGTGAATTGATGTGCAGTACAGAAAAATGCAGACATGCTAAATTTTTGTGCAGCATACTGGATGGCATCATGTGTCACCCCACGGCAGTGCAATGTATGGCGCTGCTCTGTGGAGACATGAATGAAATGTTACTATGTGATAATGCAAATGAAGTTAAAAGAGAAGTAAAGGTTTTTTGCCCATTATACTTACCTAGGTGGATGCAGCATCAGACTGAGGCTCCATCTGTCCCCCGCCGCCTCTTCACTGAGAACCGAGCCATCGAACACCGCTGATGGCACGGTTCTCTCAGCTCCATGAGCAGAGAGCTCATTGGAGCGCTGAGCTGTGGAGGGGTGGGGATAGGCCATCTCTGGCTCTCATCGGCTCTCTGAGAGGCTGAGACGGGCATCAGTGCAGGCACCAGGCGGATCCAGACATTATTGTCGTGATGACGCAGTGCCTCGACTGATTCCTGTGATGTCAGCAGAGAGCGGACTTCAGAAGCTCTCTGCTGAAAACGGGGTCACAGGATTGCAAAACAAATTGCACTCCTGTGACCCATAGGAGAAGTCCAGCCAAATGAGCTCAGGCTGGACTTCTCCTTTTAAAGAAAAAAAGGAGCTGAAACACGCATCACATGCTTTCTCTAGGAGTTAAATACTGCATTAGCGTTAAAATAACTCATGCTGTATTTATCTCAAGAGAATGTAATTCACAAACAAAATACGTTAAATACCACATGCATTAAACATTTTATTTTGCAGTATTTAGTGCGTTTTTTGCACCTTATTTTAACGCAGACTAGACTTCTGGCTTCAGTAGGAATTGAGATATTTAGCAGTAGTATTCCTTCCACTGTTAAATTTGTCAGTTCAGCTGCTAGTTAAGGAGCCGGCACCTGCTGGCGTCCTAGCAGCCAGTAACCCAGCATTGCTGTCAGCTGGGGATTCCTGGCTGACAGCAGAATGTAAACAAAGAAGCTGAAAAAAAAATAGTCGCAGACCTGCATGAAAAAAAAAAAAGCCGGCCAACACCCAACTGCTCATTTAAAGTAACTAAAGAAAACTTATGTAAAAATGGCAATAGAGTTGTACTTATACACAGCTTCAGTTGCAGCCAGCTTTCATGCTAAAGCTGCTGCTACAATCTTCAAAATCTTTCACCTCCAGATGTGATCATGGTGCGACAGAGATGCAGGCATTTCCTACATTATATTTTAGTACAATTTTAATTTTTACCCCTGTTGGAGTCTCCTCAAGTCTTTGTTTGCATTAAAAAATCGCCTGCCAAACCTGATCAACAGAATAATTAGTTCTTGGAATAAGAGTCGTAGCTTCACTCTAGAGAGGTGATGAGGTTACCAAAAATGCAAGACTTTTATTTTTACAAAAATTGTTTTACTGAAATATTTTAAATGGGGGTGGGGGGGGGGGCTATAGTATTTGACAATTTTCTAATGGCACATTGTGTGCTAGTAGTGCAGGCTGATTTTCTCTCTGTTGTAAGATTTTACTGTTTCATGAATTGTAAGAAAAGGTTTTTCTTTTTCCTTGTCTACCTCCTTTTTCTGAGGTGATTGGTATAAGCACCATTGGATGTCTTACCTTTTTAAGAGATCCTCCTTTAGGTAGTGCATAAATTCCAAAGTATCCTCTAATGAATGCTAATAAAAAATAAAAAAACTTTAAATACCCTGTGTAACTTTTGCTTACAGCTTTACGAATGGCAAGATCGCAATGCAGAATGTGAGGGGATACTGCAGGAGACCCAGGATGAACTAAAAATGCTGCGGTGCAAAGCCAGCCCTTCTGCACTTCTTAGGAGACCCCAGTCATGCAGCGTTTTCCCTGTGGTAAGATCACTTTACTGCTCACCAGCACCCCACTTATCCACAAAGATCATAGACATAGGATAAATATTACTAAGTTGTTTAAGATTTATTGATTGCATTCGTTATTTTAACCTAAAGTAATTTTCCCATCTAACATTCAGTTAATTTACCAAAATATCATATTGGCATGCAGTCGGTAAAGTTTATCTCTAGCAAAATCTTTTTGGATAGAGTACAGATGGATTTAGGCTTATATTGGGTTTTTGCTGCTTTCCGGGGCTCTGTTAAAGAGATCTCCCCTCACTTACTTTCATGGTGACCATGGTTGCACAAGAAAGGGACTGAGGTAAAATCTGCAAATGTGACTCGGACAGCAATAAAAAGCTGACAGGTTCTGGCCTTCCCCTATTCTATAGAAAATGCATTTTATTTGATGCTGGTGGAGACTTTGCCTCACTTTTTCTCTGATCAAACCATTGTCGTATTCTAATGTATATTCTTTCCTATTAGGACTCTTTGGCAGCAGAGATTGAAGGTACTATGCGGAGAGAACTGAGTTTGGAAGAAGATTCAAACTTTGGAGAAAGAAAGTAAGGGACCTTCTGATTAACCCACTATATCTCATAACATTAGAGAACAGTGTGATACATAGGCCCCTTCTACATGGGGGTGGACCCCATTGGAGTCTGCTGGGAAATCTGTCTGCTGATCCCCGCTGAGCAGGCGGATGGCTGGCCCGTGTCCACTCCCCTTATGCAGAGCGGACACAGACACAGCCCGCTCTCCTCTATGGGTGGTTGGATGTAAACGGACCGCCTGCCCATTTACACCCAACTGCCATCTGATCTGTACTGCCAGATGGATGGGGAACGGATCCCTTTCTTTTCAGTTCTTGCAGCTCTCCACACGGACATTTGTGAGAATGCCTGTCAGCTTCCTCAGAGAGGCAGTGGAGGTGTCGCGAACTGGACAGAGATGGCCCAAGGGCCACAGTTTGGCCATGTTTACTTTGATGAGATTAAGAAGAAAAATGCACCGCGCTACATGAGCCACCTGCTGCCCACTTTACAAGGGATTGAGAAGAAAAAGGCAGTAAGCTTGTGGCTGTGGCCAAGAAAGTGAGCATGATCAATAGTATTTCTTGCTTAACAATGTATGGCTTGTAGTGTATCACCTTTCTCTTTGCTTTGCTATGGTTTAGTGTTTTTCATGCTTATTTCAGTGAAGTCACCCTTCAGAATCATGCAAAATCCCAGGGCACACAAATCTGAGGGCTCGATCACACCAGGAGGTGCGTCCAAGTTGCACTTTTTTTTTAAGCATTCCTGCAGGTCACATTTTTTTAATGGGCTGCTCTATGCATGTGAAGCGAGCAAAAAGGTGGCGACATGATTTTTAAGATCACACAGCACCGTAAGGCATGGTATTGCGGTAGCATGCATGTTAGCAGGCGTGAACGTACGTGCAATTGCTGATGCATGAGGATGCCCATAAAGAGTTAATAGCACCTTCACATCTGCAAAACACAGCGTTTTGTGTGGTGCATAAAAAAAGTGTGATTTTGCATGTGTTACCGCACTGCACCTGGTGTGAACAAGCCCTAAGATGTAGTCTATGAGGCAGAGTTCAATGGTCTGTAGGTTGTAAATCGTCTCGCCCCAAATCCCCTCTCCTAGCACAACCCCCCTCCCCTCCGACTCCCTTATCCCCCCTCCTTGCACAAACCCTCCCCCTTCTAGCATAACTTCCCACCAACTTCTGTACATTGGTATGTGAGAGAGGAGGGATCCTGTGTTAGCTCCTGTATACAGAGAGATGGGAGAGGGAGCACAGACCACATCTCCCCTCTGTTCTCGCCTCCTTTCTACCGCTATCTCTATTAAAGTCAGCAACCCAGAAAACTGTGCGGGCCGCCTGATATGTCCTTAGCAACCAATGACAAAATCAGTTGGTACGAGGCAGGCGGGCGCTATGGTAGCTGCCGTTGTAAGTGCTTTAGGGGTGCTAGATGAGATTTTGGGGTTGCTATAGCACACCCAAGCACCGCCCTGGTTCCCCCACAGAAAGCATACAATACAGTTTTCTTGTATTTGTTTTAGAGCACTTTTTTTTTATTATTACAGATGAGCTACTTTTATCAACTTTTTTTTTAGTTTTTTTATTGCTTTATAAAGGTTCCAACGTTGTTTCAGGGATTGTCTTTGGAGCAGATATAGATGCCTCTCGTAAGAGCCTTTTCAGTGACCTTTTTCATAGTGGTAGCCAGTTTTACTGGATGTTTTAAAACCCTACAGCCTTTTTGCTGAACCTTTTGTCTATTCGGTGTACGTACGTCAATGTTTTCTGCAGTCGATCTGCGCCATGGTCTGGTGTCTTGGTGAATGGAAGTTAGCAAGCACTGCTAGTAGGAATTATTACATTCTGCACTAGAGTAACTTCTAGACTGATCATATGGCGTTAGTTTGTGTCTTTTTATAGAGATCGTATAAATTTATGAAGCTGTTTAAGGGCACCAAAATAGGCTGCTCAGCAGTTGGCTTTCAGCTGGTTAGCTGGCAGAAATATGTTTTCTATCCTAGGTATCACAGAATCAGGAGAATATTCCATAATGTGTTTTTTTTTTTTTTTCTTATAATGATCACCCGCACAGAAAGTTAATTTAAATTTTTCATGTTAGAAAACAACCAAAACGAGTGTTTGATACAGTGAAAGTGGCGAATGAACTGCGTTGCCGATCTTCTTCTGCATCGATACCTGGCTCTAACCGTTCTGGAGTAGTGATGACTGCTTTTCCTTTTGAATCTGGAGCAAAGATTGAGCAGAC
Organism: Lithobates sylvaticus; assembly: GCA_028564925.1. Taxonomy (NCBI): domain Eukaryota; kingdom Metazoa; phylum Chordata; class Amphibia; order Anura; family Ranidae; genus Lithobates; species Lithobates sylvaticus. The sequence continues at coordinate 128,597,108 of CM053031.1, forward strand.
AAAGCCTAATGTCAATCCAACTGAACAAGACACAAAGGAAAAGTAAGTGCGAAACAAAGTTTTTAAGTATTTCTGTGGCTGTATATCCTGTTGTATGTTATGGATCTAGAAAACATTAAATTAATTGCAATGATTTAGTTAATTGTTGCCCAGCTATGGGTTTTAGCATACATTTTGTTCCTGAGCCTTAGCTGAAGCTGTTATAACCTTCTCTATCATGTTCCAGGTGAATGTAGTGCTGCATCACTGCCAAATCTATACATTTTCTAAGCCCACTGAAATCATTGCTCTCTGTGAGGCCAAGTGAAGTGAAATGCAAATCTCCCAAAGTTATCTAGCCTTCAAATCTCTATTTAAAGGAGAAGTGCAACCAAAGCTCACAGGAGTGCAGTTTTTTCTGTGACCATATGGTCGGGATCCTGGACCGTCACCTAGCTCAGCCTCTTAATTAGGTGCCGAGAGCCTGAGCCAGCCATTCTGGCCCCCTCCAAAGCCCAGCATTATAGTGACCCTGAAGGGGGAGGGGTGTCAGAGCAGAGAACTGGTGGCTGATTGTCATTAGCTGCTTTCTCTGATTTAGAGTGATGGGGAGAACTGGGCAATCAGAGGTGTTTGATCGCTCAGTTCTTACCCTTTTCAATGGACAAGTGCTAATCAGGCAGAAGTCCAATGAGAATGATGCTGTACGTTGTAGTTGCTGTGACCAATCGCAGTGATCACGACTGTAAACACTGGCTATGATGAGCAGCCAATTCTCCCCCTTCCTATCACTCAGAGCTTTTGTGGGAGGAAGGGGAGAGCTAGGTGCCCAACACAGACAGTTTTACCAATGACCGTGCTCCTTGCTTGATCAGTCAGTACCAAATTGCACACTAGGGTTTTCAGTTTGCTCATCATATCCAGCACTGGTGTTTCCATTGTTTCCCATGTTGCTGATATTGGCAAAGCTTTTGAAGACACGCCTCCTGGGCACTTGAGTGCTCAGTTTTTTGCTAGTGTCCTAAGGTGATGGACCATTTCTTCCTTGCAGAGAAAGCACTCTTAGCTTAGCTAGTTTATTATTTTGTCTTTGAATTCTTCAGTCAACTCTTCAATCCTCTTTCACTGCCTTCTAATATCACAAATAGAAGCAGTGCATCTATATTCGGTGCAACCTCGGTAAAACCTTGAGAGCTGTACCCGAAACCCATGCTGTCGGGACAGTCTGTAATGTTGCTTCAATTACTGGATCCTGCACGGGTGCTCACCTTGGCACTCAATGTAGTCATCCACAGGGTACTATAGAGGTCCATGGCTGTGGTTCATTCATATCCAACCCAGGCCCTGAAGACCCCTTTTCACTATAATGGGCGAAGCCTGGACTTTTTCAGTCCAGTGTCCTCAACTGTTAAGGCAGGGTTGCGCTGTATTTCTGACTGTTACTGTAAAAATCAGAGCTATGTTTGGAATGTATTCACTTTACAGTGTAAACTTTTCAACTTTGTGCTTAAATTCTTAAGGACTTTGCTACAGAATTTCATGTTTGAGGTTTTCAACCACTTTAATCTCTATTTTTTGCAAACAAGAATATTTTTTTAAATCTGTCTTCTTCTTTTACAGGGAACGCTTAAAGATGGGAGATGCTAACTTGGAAACTGCATTGCACAGGCTCCACCTTAGAAGACAAAACTATTTATGTGAGAGGCAGTTTTTCAAGGAAGAATGTGAAAGGAGGTTGAAATATCTAGAAGATGAACAGGACCAGAGTTGCTGTAGCAGTCCCAATGCAAGTGTCCTGTCCATGTCAACCCACTTGTCAGATTTCACAGACTCTTCAGCTACCTCTAGTACCCTGCGAAGCCTTCTGCCAGAGAAACTGCAGATCGTCAAGCCACTGGAAGGTGTGTATATGTGGCATCTCTTTCTTAGGCACGTCTGACTTCAGTGAAACACATCTTGTAATGCCTTAAAGCGGTAGTAAACTCCACTTTTACACTTGTACCTACAGGTAAGCCTTATTATTAAGTGAATATCTCCTTAACTTGCAGTGTTTAGGAGATATTCACACTGGATGCAGCCGGTGACTTCACATGCGCTTTGAAGGGTCAGCATATCTATGCTGTCCCTTCAGAGCTCTGTGCTTTAAAACTTTGACTCCCGTGCGTATGTGCAGGAGTGACGTCGTCGCGGCTCAGCCATTCAAAAGGACAAGAGCCTGCGAACCCGGAAGGAAGCCCGGGGGAAGATGGAAGCCCGGTAAGCGGTAACAGCTCACCGCTGGAGGGCTTTGCTCTATGGTATTTCATAATGTGCTAGTATGTGATGCATACTAGCACATTATGCCATTGCCTTGCAGGTTTTTTTGAAAGGCTGTAGCGATATTATGAGCATATTCTATTATGTTCCCAAAGCTTGGCCCTTTCTGTATGAAAATGCTGCTGATAGCCCTGAATATGAGTATTTGTTATTTTATTTACATCATGATTGACCTTCTGAATGGTTTCTTGTTTAATCAGTATGTAAGCCCCTTTTTTTTTAAATATTTTTACAGGTTCCCAAACTCTCCACCAGTGGCAACAGCTAGCACAGCCAAACCTGGGTACCATTCTAGATCCCCGTCCTGGTGTAATGACCAAAGGATTTAAGCCTCTTCCCGAAGATGCCGAATACCGCTTATGTGACTTAGAAGAGGATGAAAAGGAGGACGAGGATGAAGACGAAGGAGGGATAACTTTCCAAGTGCAGGAAAGAAAGGAAGAAGTACCACAACCCACCTTGAGCATTTTCCTGCCACCCATTTCTGTGTCATCAACACCAAGTTCTGGTTAGTGCTCAGTAGTGTACCTTTTTATGTTTTGGACATTATGGCATGTCGTGCTACCACAACAATCTATCAAAAGCCATCCTGTTATAGCTGTTGCTTTACCCACCGACTACTTAGATGGTTTCAGTCCTCCTCAGTGGGAAAGAACTGCCTGCAAATTGAGCCCGAGACCTATCCAGTCCTTGAGGTCTGAGAGCAGTTACTGTCTTAAAAGTTTGAAAATTATTGCCGCCTCTAAACCATTTTCATAAAACATTTCAGCTTTTGTTTATTTCTACAGAAATGTCTTGGCATAGTCATTTCAATGTGTTTGTTTTTGGTAGATATGCACACTGCACCTTTCTTCACCTTTGTACACTGTAGTCTGTGGCACATTTCCATCAGTAGAATATAAACCTTTCAGATTTTGCAAAACATGTTATAAAACAATTGTCATTCTCTGTATCTTAAGGCGTTGGCTTGGTTTTCTTTAACAGTGTTTTCATTGTTATGTGCATTCTGCATTTTGTGGCTACATACTGTACAAATAACTTGCCTTTTCTGATTATTTGCATTGCAGCAACAAACCCTGGCAAGTGCCTGGGCAGCACAAACTCAACGTTTACCTTCACCACTTGCCGAATCCTACATCCCTCTGACATCACTCAGGTTACTCCCAGGTAAACTTGAATTCGTAACGTCTTTCAATGCAGTTCAATAGTCAGGGCCCATTCACACTAGGAACTGCATGTGAATAGCACAGGAACGTTGTGCAGTTCCTGTGCAATTCACATGCAGTTCTGTGCAGTGCAATTCCAGCCCCATTAATTTTGAATTGGCTAAACTCGCAGCGCAAACGTACGGCAACCGCATTACAAGGTACTTTTGTACCTTGCAATCCCTTGCGGGTAAACACACTGCTTTTACGACCTGCGTTTGGGGTGACGTTAAGTTTACACTGACCCCCGCTGCAGATTGCAAGGGGAGTGCGGGATGCTGCAGGGTAATGCAGCTTTCCTGCACTGCATTCTAGTGTGAACAGGGCCTAATGCTTACAACCAGTGTCATGGCTCCACAGAACAATCGTTAAAGATCTGAGAGCAGTTTACATTTTACATTGGTTAGAATACCTGCTTAGAGGGAGGATCTTAAATCTTTTAATAAATAATAACATTATGCTCTTGCAAGAGCCATTTCAGATCACTCTGATTGAGACAATGAACTAAAATACTGGTTTGAATATGTTTCTTATGTAACGGGTATTGTTTTAGTATCTAATAATTCTTCTTCATGTTTTGTGCAGAAGCACATAGATTTTGCAGTTTCCTAGTCAGCCTTTGTCATCACAAACTGACACACCCATAGCCCTACCCTCCCTATATAGTGTGTGACAGCAGCTCCCATACAGAGACTCGCTGTATGCCGAAACAGTAGTCACACCTCAAGCAGCCCTGGCCCCAGATAATCTGTGCAGTAGTGGAAACATAACTGCATTACAAACATCAAAAAATAGCAAATTTTTTATAATTTAATTAACAAAGTTGTTACTATATTAAGCACTTTAGTGCACTGAGCAATTTTTGCTTGTTAAATCTAAAATCTTGGTACAAAAAACTTTTTTAATTTTAATATTTTCCTCGGTAGTCACAAAAGATATAAATCCACTTTATGTGTACCAAGTGCCTTTGCAAACTCGGATATTACTTTTGTAACCGTAGCAGTGACATCACTGCTGTACATAGTCTGGACAAAAAGCAGAGCTGTGGGAGGGGCACAGCATGGTCTTCCCACTACAGGCTGCTTGCAGAAAACTATAGGAGGGGGCAGAGACAAGACCAGACTCCCTGCACAAGGGGAGAGAGCAGCAGTGGCCGTTTTTTTTTTTTTTTTATGGCAGGAACCTCCTGCAGAGAGGCAAAGCTTCACACTGGATTACTACACAGATCTGGAGAAAATACACAAAGCACACAAAGATTCAAGAATAATGCACATGTCAAATGTATTTAGACAATATTTACTTATCCTGGAGCTCTTTTTTGAGGATTCACATATACTTTTTAAAGGATAAGTTCACCTTTGGAACATGTTACATGCTCCACCCGTATTTTTGGTGAAACATGTTTAAGCTCCTGCCTCCTCTCCCCTCCGATCCTCCCTTTTCTGTGACAGTGGGTGGGTGATCTTCTCCCTGCACCCGCTGTCAGAACTTAAAAACCCTGCACCCATGCAAAACTCTCAATGAGACTGCGAAGGTGGTGGTGAGTGCTTTCATAGTCCATCGCCTCCTGTCTGCCAGTATCAAAGGTGTTCTTCTGATTGCGGAAGAAAAGCTTTACAGGCTGCAGAGTAAACAAAATATATAAATTCACATTTTTTTTTTTTTGCCTGTACGAAGATGTGCATTTATTTAAATTTTTTTGTAAAAAGTGAACTTGGCTTTTAATGCCCTGTCCTATAAACTTAACGGGAAGGAAGAAGAAAACTTTCTGTAGTAGAGGGAATCTCTTTTTATACAGTTGTCACTTGAATAGGTGTCCCCATTGGAAGATTCCCCTTTATGACTCCCCAGGAGAGACTGCAATAAAAACCTTAAATGAGCTATAATACTGTTGGCCATGCACCCCTTTTGCAGGGAGACGAGTGTTTGATGCTGAATGCATTGGACTGCAGCAATAAAAATCTGACAGTGCTGGCTAGAGTGGGAAAGGATTACAAGAGTTTTGACTCTTTGGCACTTTATTATGTGTTATCAAGTCTAAGATAATATATTATTTTATCATTCATTGGGGGACCCAGGGTTAATTCTGATACAAGAGGGTTACACTGCTGTTTACAGGAGATTGGACACTAGCAAACAAAGCTGTTCAGGCATTATATGCAATGACTAAAAAGCCTGCAATTATTTATAAGCATCTGTTTGTAGATTTCCGTTACTAAACATTTTTAAAGGTGCCTTTGTTGTAATTTTTATGATGAGAGGGGGGGGAGGGGATCTTCATTAACTTTCTTGCCATCGCATAGGGGGAGATCAGCCAACAGTCGCCCAAATAATTACCACTAGAAAGTTGACAGATGGCTTGTGTTATAGTTATAAACACAGCAAGAGAGTACAGGAGCTATCGGACGCTGTTTATTGATGGATAAGGTTGAAAAGTGGTTAAGGAAAAGGTTGCATCTTTTTCTGCCAAGGTGTACTACACTAGATCAATGAGTGCCTCTTGGTTTTTAGCATCAGGCATCTTTTTCTCAGACTTGCAAGGTTGCCACCTAGTCTGCTTTTCACGTTTGCTAAGTTCTACCATGTGAATGTTCAGGCCTCTGCTGGCTTTGGACTTGAGATTCTTTAGGAAGTCATTTGAGCTGCAAGTAAACTGTTGCTTTGTTGTCTGCCCCTCAGTTGGATAAAACTGAAGCTTTAGGCCCCTTACACATGGAGCCATCTCTGTTTGAGTCCACCTGTTCAGTGGGTAATCTGCCCGCCTTACCTCCGCTGAGTAGATGGATGGCTGGTCCATGTCTGCTCTGCTTATACAGAGCAGACAAAGCCCGCTCTTCTCTATGGGTATTCGGATGTGAATGGACCGACTGTCCGTTTACACCCAATTGCTATTTAGTCTGCCAGACAGATCCCTATCCATCTGTATTTAGCAGACAGGATTGGATTGGATGTCGGCAGGTGTAAACGGACACCATGTATGACACCCTCTGCTACATAGTGGTGACTGGAGGGTCAGATAGGGTCCGCCTGCAAAACTGGCAGGCGGACCAGATTGGTCCGACCGTGTGAAAAGGCCCTTATGGGAAGGGCTGGCTTACAGCTTTGTTTGCTAGAGTCCAGTATCCTGTAGGCAGCAGTATAACCCTCTTGTATTAGAATGAACCCTATGTCCCTTAATAAATTCCATGAAAAGCATGTTACAGTAGGTACAAAACTACTGTTTTAACTTATACAGTCTAATGTGTTAAGTCTGTCTTTTAACATGTTTCATTTTCATGTTTATTTCAGTTCTATGTACACTCCGTCATCTTTTGGAAGTTGCAGCACTTCTTCCACCAGCACATTGGGAAATTCTCCTGCTGTGTCTTGTCGGCTGAGTGTTGGGGAATATTTTAGCAAGAGCTTAGATTCCAGGTTAAACAGTACAGGTAACTTAACCAAACTTCTCAAAGAACAAGGGATTTCTGCCAAGGTGAATAGCAATAACGATCCAGAGAAGCCACAGCGTCCAGAAAACTTACTTCTTCCCTCCACACCACCCAATTCTCCCACACGGTCTCCCTGTGTTTCTCCCCTCCCATTTGAACCAAGACCAAATCCATCAGAAAGTTTCCTGGCAGTGTCCAAACCAGCGGAGAGTTTTCTTCAAGAAATGTATGGTTTAAAGCCCACCAGAAACCAAGCAGATTTGGGGCAGCTGAAGATGAATTTGGTGGATCGATTGAAGCGGTTGGGATTCACAAGAGTAGTTGGACAGACGGACCAAATGCAGACCACAACACTGAACAATGGGTTAAAACGGCAAGAGTCTGCTATGTTTGTTGCAACAAGCAGTAGTCTTTTGGGTGGTCTAAGAAGGAACCAGAGTCTTCCGGCTATTATTAGTGGACTTCCGCCTTCATTTTGCCCATGTCCTCCAAAGATGGGTAGTTTGAAAGAAGATTGAGCATGTAGTAATAAAAAAAAGACTGCTTTGATTAAGTGTTCTCTGTTCAAAGAAGGAGTATTTGCTTGTTTGTGAAAGGTTGTAGAAGGTTTGTGTAAGTGAAGGAGGAGAAAAGGAGGTTATAGAAAAGATTCCCCACAGGGAATACTTGAAAAAAGTATAGAATGGCTGTGAAGAAAGACATTGAAAAGTGATACAAAACGACTGTAAAGTAGGATTGAAATGTAGACAAAATGCGATCGGGTCAATTTATTAAAACTGGAGCGTGAAAAACCTGGTGCAGCTGTGCCAATCCGCTTCTAACTTCAGCTTTTTGAATTAAGATTCGACAAAAAAAAAAAAACCTGGAAGCTGATTGGTTTCTATGCAGAGCTGCACCAGATTTTGCACACTCCAGTTTTAGTAAATCAACCCAGATGACTGCTGTAGATCTGAGCTAACCAGGAACAGCGGAATTATGCTGGTCAACTTTGCGTCCAGAGATATTCCTCAAGCAGTCGCCTATTTTGCCTCCAATTTTTAAGCTTGTTTACTGATAAATGATCCATAGAATGTGGATATGACTGAAGGTTTGATACAGAGTTCATTTAATAAATCAAAGCTAAAATGGTTACATAAAGTGTTAAACATTGTGAAGATCAGCTGTATATGATATTGAGTATTCCAGCCAACTCTATATAAATATATATGAATGTAAGAAATATATAGCCAGTTTAGCAACAAAGGAAAAGAGAACGATAGCCCACCAAAAGAAGTTGGCAGAGAAAATGTAGCTATAAAAAAAACAACTACAGGGGGTCCCCGAGTTACGAACTCGTTAGGGACTGGCCCCGTGTACGGAAGTCGGAAATGTTCGTAAGTCGGCGCGCATGCGCAGACCGACAAATACGGAGATTTCCGGACATTTCAGATGTTCCGTCTGTTGCCGCTCTGCACATGCGCGGCAAATTACGGACATTTCCGGCATTTTTCGACGCTCCGTATGGCTGCGCATGCGCAGAATGGCCGAAAGACACCGAAAACCACCGAAAAATGGCGGAGGGTCCCCGCAGCACCCCGTTCGTAAGTAGGGGTTGTTCGTAGGTCGGGTGTTCGTAAGTCGGGGACCCCCTGTAAACATGTCTTTGCCGTTAATATGCAGTTATCTTAATTATCTAGATTGCTGTGCCACCTACCGTCATCTTCCCATTCATTTATTAACTAAATACTCTACCTAGACCAAACAATTGTTTTTTTTATCAGGTAGTGTGGCATGCCGTTCCTTAGAACACTATGCAGATTGTTTAAATTTATTTTGGTTTCTCCATTCCTAGGTTTCACTTGCCTTACTGCCCACGCTTGCTTTATTTGTGTTAAACATATGGCAGGCTTTCCTTTTTATGTATATGGATTGCCACAACAATAACATGACAGAAAACCATAACCTAGGAAAGACACTACTAGGATAAGTAATATTTCGGTATATCTTGTTTAGTTAAAGCGGAGCGACACCCAAGAGGGGACGTTCCATTTTTAAGGCCTCCCCCTCTCTTCCTCTTTTACAAAATTGCCCTTTTTTGAAGGGAGGGAGGGAGAGTGGGTACCTGGTTTTGACAGGTACCCACTCCCACTTCCGTTCAGATCACTTGGGCGATCCAAGGGGAAGTTCTCCCTCCCTGCAGTCTTCTGGTTCACGTCGCAAGTCCCAAAAGACTTCGGACTGTTCACAATGCTCAGCGTGGCAGTCACCTGGCTGAGAAGCTGCCAGCTGTCACTGCCGAGTGCCCACTTTTGAGATGCAGGCTCCAGGGACAGAAGACCGGTGGAAGGAACGGCTTGGGTGAGCACATCACTGGATCCTGGGACAGGTGAGTGTCTGTTTATTGAAAGTCACCAGCTACAGTTTTTGTAGCTGCTGACTTTTAATAAACACAAATAAATATTACTAGTGCTCCTCTTTAACATGTTGAGATATAAATGGAGTAAAACCTTTTATAGCTTAAATTGATCCAACTTCTTTTGGTGGAAAATATTCAGCAATTAATAAAGGGAATTTATTTCTCAAGAATTTCCTTCTGGTGAAAGGGCACCTATTAGCACTTTTTAAAAGACCAAAAAAAGCACAAGATTATAAATAATGAAGGTTTTATGTACTGTGAAGGAATACAAAAGGGATGTTTATGGCTCACTCTTATAACGGCATCAAAACGGAGGATTTTTCACTTTGCTAAAATAAGGCCACAAGCCTGTTTTTTTTTTTTGTTTTTTTCTCATTTTCCAGGTATTGTTATCTAACAGTTAATCTGGTGCAACAAGTTTTGTGCAATATGTCAGAATTCTTTACTTATATCCGTCTATTTAAATATTAACCTGTTGATGATTAACCTAATTTGATTACCTTGCTTATGGATAATCTACAGCTGACATTTTAGTGCACAGGTAAATAATACATTTTCTGAATTCTTGTTTGTGAAACTAACAAAGGGACAGATGCATGCAATATGTATTTATGTCTGTGTATGCAGCCCTGCCTACTTATCTTGAAAAACTTTCTCATGTCAACATTAACTTTAGGTAGACATAACTTGATAATACTCATTGTAGGTATAGATTTTCTATGTTTCTATATTCTTGTGACTTAACCAGCTCAGAAAAAAATACATTACCATCTGAGTCGTAGGGCAGGATAAACACCCTTTAATGCTACCAAATTATGATATCTGTTCAAAAAGGCCTTATAGAATTCATAAAATGATCAAACCCGCTTAAGCTGATAAAGCTTTTAGCAGATGCCAGCAGGTTTGCCAGGTGAATATGGTCTTCGTTGTTGAGAGTCTGGCACTCTCTTTTGATTTTCAGCTTAATTCGTATTACAAAGAATGTAATCATATTAACTATCCTCCAGCTGCATCAGTCAGTGCTTTGAGACTTTTTTTTACAGAATTAAACAGGTGATCCAAGCAAAACTTCTTAAAGCACGGTCTTCCATTGAAAATGGAAGTTCTATTTAGATGACAGCCCTGCACCACCTGTATAAGAATAAAACGTACATCAACAGTTGCAAAAATACAGCAATTTAAGAAGAAAAATAAGAGCTTGGCTCCAGACATTGCACGAGGTGTTGGTGACATCACTGCACCTCACCCTGCACGTGGGTCTAGCTGGGTGCACAAAATCCACCAATTGGGTATCACCCCTACCACTAGGTCCGTAGATACATTTTTTAACGTTTTCAAAATGCTGCATTTTTGGCCATTATTTATGTTCCTCACTTTTATTTTTTTTTATTTTTTTACAGCTGGTGCAGGGCTGTAGTAAATCAAATTTTTATGGAAGGTCCAAATTAAAATAAAATTTGGGGTTTTGTTGGACGGAAATTGTTAAAACCATTTATTCTGTTTAATACATTTCTGTGCAATATTTCTGTACCGGTATAGTCAAGTGAAGTTTTATGAGCAGTGTTCAATGAACATTTTACTTTTCTTTGTTTTTTTTTTTAAAATAAATTTGTGTATATGGTGTTGCTGAAACATCCACTTATTCATGAGAAGAAATGCAAATTACTTTTGTGCCATTTTTTTTTTTTTTTTTAAACAAAGCCTTTTGCACTAAAGTTTATGAATGCATTGTTTTATGCTGTTAGCTATATATTGTGGAATACTTGATATTTTTATGACTGTTTGCATTTTGGCCATTGCAGACTGCCTCAGGATTACATGGGTAGGGATACAGTTTAGCTCCTAATGAGAGAAGTTGTTAGTGTGACTTGAGAGATCTTTTTAGAAGTTTCCATAATGTTAAAGAGGAAGTAAACCCTGATGGGTTTACTTCCTCTTTGTTTCCCTGCAAAGGTAAAGCATTGCATAGTCCATTATGTGTCACTTACCTGACACAGGAACCTGCGATGTCATTGCTGTCCCTTCTTCCACGGTGTGTCCATCTTTCTGGGTATCGCGGCTCCGGTGCTGTGACTGGCCGGAACCGCAATGACATCACTCCCGTGCATGCGCACCGGAGCCGCCACTAGCGGCATATCGCCGTTAGCAGTGGCGTGCTCAGTGCGCCTGCATGCGCCGTAGACAGCGGTGCCTGTCTTTTGGCAAATATCTCCTAAACCGTGTAGGTTTAGGAGATATTTCTTGGACCTACAGGTAAGCCTTAATCTAGGCTTACCTGTAGGTCAAAGTGGTTTGTAAGGGTTTACAACCACTTTAATAGCTACACTGAGGCTGGGTTCACACTGCCGTGACCTTAAAGTCGCATGACTTTGCCAGGCAACCTACTGGCGACTTAAGTATTTACTTTAATAGAAGTATAGAAGAGAATTGAAGTCGCCTTGAAGTAGTACAGGAACCTTTTCTGAAGTAGTGCTAATTAAGACAGCTCTCATTGACTGACATGGGATTTCACATGTCACGCGACTTGGGGTCTTTACAAGTCGGATCCCAAGTGGCGGCAGTGTGAACCAAGCCTTAGTCATATTTAATTAGGCTACAAAAGCCACTGGTATACGATAACCCTCACCAAGTCAGAGCAATGGAAGATGATTGTTGGTTAGGAGTTGATGGACTTTTTGCCCTTCGACTTATTATTAATCAGTGTCAGGAAGCTGTTTGTAAAGCATTTTGGCTTTAAGAATTTTTTTTTCCCCCATTGGTTATTATTGGCACCCATTAGTACCTAGTGAAAAAATAAATAAAAAACATGTTCGTGTCATCTTCCCCATAATTTCACAGTTTTGCTTTGTTCACTTTTGTCTTCCTTGAGATTCACCCCATTTTTTTCTAATAATTTATGCCTACATCACTAAATAAAACCAGTCACATACAGCTCCTACACGGGGAACTATTAACTATGTAATAAAAGCTACTCACTTCACGTCCTGTGTCAAAAATTCATAATCTGCTAAAACTCCAGGAGCAGGCGTTCGTTCTTTAAATATTCATAGAAACTATTCAGGGAATGAACCACTTGCTGACCTGTGTACACATTGATCAAACTTCTTGTTACATACTTTTTTTTTTTTTGCCTATCGATTTTCTTATTACCTCTTATCCTGTGTATGTTTTAAAAAGAAAAATTGGAGATCCTGGAAAAAAAAAAAAATACTTTAACATGGTAGCTGTCTAGATGAGGATCTGACTTGGTTTTAATCTATTTAAAAGTGTATATATCATATTGCATTACTGTTTTAAATATGTTGAGTATATAATATTGTATACCTTGTTTTTATGTTTCCACCAATAAACATTTTTGATCTTTGTACATTTTACGTGATGGTGTCGAGTTGTTTTATTTTTCCACAACTGGCTCATTTTGTCTACTCACGATTACTATACAGTAGTTGTGTGTGTGTGTGTGTGTATATATATATATATATATTATATTATATATTTAAATAAAGTACAGTCAATGTTATGATAGCTAAATGGGCCAATAGGGTTTTCTCTCCCTTCATTCTGTATGGATGCTGTGATTATTATATTATTATTATACAGGATTTATAGATCGCCAACAGTTCACGCAGCTCTTTACAATATAAAAGGGAGACAATACAGTTATATTACAATAAAATACAAGAGGATTAAGAGGGCCCTGCTCAGAAGAGTTTACAATCTGATTTTTGGGATTATTACACAATATAGCCACACAAGCAAAAGGCAGCTTGAAACCTAATCCTGTCACCTACTTAAAGTGGAACTTTAGTCAGAAAATTAAGGCCCCTTTCACATGGACGGACCGTTCAGATCCGCCTGTCAGTTTTGACAGCGGATCTGAACAGGCGCTCCCTGTTAGTCTATGGAGCGTCAGATGTCAGCGGAGACATGTCCTCTGACATCCGACCCGGTCCGATCCACCAAAAGCAGACGTATGGCTCTACGTCCAGATCGGGTGAGATCTGATGAAAACGGACACGCTGTCCGTTTATCCGATCTCTCCATAGAGACCAGCGACGCTCGCAAGCCCCTCCCCGCTCAGTGAGCAGAGAGGGACTTGTCATCCACCGGCTCAGCGGAGATCAACAGAGAGATCTCCCGCTGAGCCGGCGGACAGAGGCGGGCTCCGTGGAAGCGGAGTCCGCCTTGCGCGAAAGGGGCCTAAGTCCTGCTGATGGTATCAGATTGGCCCCTTTTGCAGGTGTAGCTATGTAAAACATTAAAAATAAGTGCCTATACTGTTAAAAACTCAGTACTACACTGTCTCGCTCTGCTCTGCACATGCTCAGTTGCTCTCTATTTTTAGGCAGTGTGCTGAATTTGTAGAGGCGATCTGCTGACAGCCTAAAGATTTACTGCTGCTCATGGGCTCTGGGCTTTGGTAAAATGTCAGCCTCCAGCAAGAAGAAAAAGGAGCAATGCAGGAGGCAATTTGCAGCACACACAAATTTTGGCAGCATAATTATAAATGTGGAATGTATGTTCCTTGCTAAGGAACATGTGTTTTTTTATTTTTTTTAATCAAGTTGTTATGGGTAAAGTTCTGCTTTAAGTGTAAGTGGCACTATCCTGTGAACTGGCAGGTTACACTCATGTCTGTATGAGCAATGTTTGTTTCCAGCATCTGATGTATTACTCACTTTCTCCACTCTCTCTCTCCGTTGCACAATCTATCCTAGTAATATATAAGCTGCTTCCCTATGTCCTTATTGATTGATGTCCCAGCATTACCCAACCTATTTCTCCAAGCCCAGCCATAAATACCACTGCCTGGGTTACACATTATGCCTCAGTCAAGCTGCCAGTGTTGAGTATGGATATTAGTTTGTGGTGAGCTGGTCCATTAAACCAATGAAATAAAGCCGATTCCAAACAATTGCTACCAGTCTCTGATGCTATTTTTTTATTCAAAAAAGGGAATTTTTTCCCAAAAAAGTGTGTTTGTAAGACCGCTGCACAAATACAGTGTGACAAAGTATTGCAACTACCGCCATTTTATTCTCTAGGGTGTTAGAATTTTTTTTTATAATGTTTCGGGGTTCTAAGTAATTTTCTAGCAAAAAAAAAATTTTTAACTTGTTTTTAACTTGTAAACATCAAATCTTAGAAAGAGGCTTGGTCCTTAATGGGTTAAGCATATTTATTTATTAAGCATTTTTAAAAATGTTTTTTTTTATTATTCATTCTTTATTAACCACTTTACATCCGCGCTATAGCCGAATGGCGGCCACATCGCGGATGTCAATTCCCGGGAGGCCGTCGTATGACAGCCTCCCCTGTGCATGCTCCCTGACAGCGCAGGAGAAAAAAAAAAGCCGATCACTGGCTCATTTTAAAGGGACATCGGTCCCGAAAAGTCAGAGGCAATTTTGCCTCATGTAATGCCCGCAAATGCCACCTGTCAATGCCCATAAGTGCCGCCAATCAGTGCCACCTAAAAGTGCCACCTATCAGTGTAACCTATCAGTGCCCATCACTGCCACCCATCAGTGCCCATCACTGCCACCTATCGGTGCCCGTCACTGCCGCCTCATCAGCGTACATCAATGACGGACAAAAATTACCCATTTAAAATTTTTTAACAAAATTTTAAAAAAAAACTTTTTTTTTTTTAAATTCGGTCTTTTAAAAAATTAACAAAAAATTAAAAATCGCAGAGGTGATCAAATACCACCAAAAGAAAGCTCTTTTTGGGGGAAAAAAATGATAAAAATGTCATTTGGGTACAGTGTTGTATGACCGCGCAATTGTCATTAAAAATGCGACAGCGCTGAAAGCTGAAAATTGGTCTGGATAGGAGGGGGGTTTAAGTGCCCAGTAAGCAAGTGGTTAAAGGGAAACGCATACAGGCTCCAAACATTATAGCTTGCGTATATTAAAGCGGTTCTGCACCCATCTCCTAAACTTACTTTAAATCTCTTCTCCATCATGTTAGATTACCGAATTGATGGGTCAATTCTGCATCTTGTAAGCCTACCTTGAATGCTGGCTTCATCTTTTGTGTTGTCCCTGCGGGGGTGGGCGGGTCAGTGCGGGGATCCTCGACATGCCGCATTGTCTCCTGGCATCTGGTGTCATTCATCCCAGGAGTCAGTGCGGCCATCGAGCCAAAATCGTGCGAGATTTGCGGCCATCGAGCCGAAATCTCGCGAGATTTGCGGCCATCGAGCCGAAATCTCACGAGATTTGCGGCCATCGACCCGAAATCTTGCGAGATTTGCGGCCATCGAGCAAGATTTCGGCTCGATGGCCGCAAATCTCGCAAGATTTCGGCTCGATGGCCGCAAATCTCGCAAGATTTCGGCTCGATGGCCGCAAATCTCGCAAGATTTCGGGTCGATGGCCGCAAATCTCGCGAGATTTCGGGTCGATGGCCGCAAATCTCGCGAGATTTCGGCTCGATGGCCGCAAATCTCGCGAGATTTCGGGTCGATGGCCGCAAATCTCGCGAGATTTCGGGTCGATGGCCGCAAATCTCGCAAGATTTCAGGTGGGATTTGCAGACGTGCTCCTTGTAACAAGGAAGTGACTGCTTGTGGGCTTCAAATGCCCACAAGCAAGATGACATTGGCCGACAAAGATTTTATTAACTATGGATTCTATATCAAAACGGACAGAGATAACGGGCAGCGTCACTACAAGTAAGGGTATTATTATCAAGACATGATTTTTAAACATTAGCAAAAAATAAAATAATTAAATAACGTCGGTGCAGAACCGCTTTAAATACTTTAAACCTGATTAATATGTAATACATTCCCATCCAACAGCTTAAAGCTATCAGCATTACAGTATTTCATATCAACATCTTAATCTGAATCTCTTTCCCCTCTCGGTCATAAGCTCTTGTACAAACATAGCCTAGTCTCAGACTCGTAGTCCCACAGTACGACCTCCTTCGTAGTATCTCTGTGTAGTAGTAAAAATGTTAAACCTTCCCACTTCCTTTTTTCCTTTTTTTTTATTTATTTATTTTTTTTTTAAAAGAAAAAAACCTAAATCCCAACCAAAAACACAAAACAAAACCAAAAATAAAAGGGGTTCCCCCTTTTATTTTTGATCAAAGAATGACATGATCAAAGAATCAATCCATCCTCTTCCTCTCTGCCCCCCCCCCAGCCAACGAGCAGGGCTCCACTCTCACCAGAAGCCAAACTAGTTGACATAGGACAGTGCCCTCCTATCTTAAACAAATGAAATTTACATCAATAAGATTCCTTTCCTGCTTAGTTAATAAAAAGGTTCCATGGAGCCCAGATTTTATCGTATTATTAAAAAAGCATATTTTTTTTATTTATTAAGTTATTAGGCTTTTTTATTTATTATGTTTTTATTAAGTATTTCTTAAACAATTGTCCAAAATCTTCTTAATTCAATTACCAATAGGTGAACCACCTAACATAAGCCCAGCAGGGTGCTGAGTGCAGCTGCTCCTAGAGGAGATGGATAGCATTAAAGGGATTGGCAATCAGCCTTACCGGTGTGGTCTTTCCATTAACCCCCTGAGGATGAGGAGGAAGAGCAAGCAGTGTGCTGGATGAACTTAATTTATCTAAGTACTTTTGCCTTTCTTTTGATTAAACAAGAAAATTGTTTCTGTTGAATGAGGAGTACTTTCTTTTTTTTTTTGGATGGAAAGTGTCAGCAGTTGAGTATCTACTCTTTTGGTGGTGGAATATACATTTTTGATGGACTCCCATTCATACCTTGATATTTACACATTATTACAATACCAGGACTGTTATATGGACACCAATAATGTGTTTATTTTTTCGTTATTTACAGCTTGGGGCTTATGTTAGCTTATTCACCACTAAAAATAGTTAACACATTGTTGTGGGGGGGGGGGGGTATAGCACAGCAGCTTGGTGTTAGAGTTTTACTTAGATTTTTTTTTTTTTTTATATTTTAGCACGGAGAGGGTTTGAACATATTTTCGCATTATATTCCCCTAAAAAATATTTTTTCATGTTCAATTTTCTAATAAATTTGTGTGTGTCTATGTAGACATCAAATTTATTAAGTGTTTTTTTCAGGGCACTTTTCTAACCCAAATTAAGGATATTTATTTCTTCTTTATTAGGGGTCGCTTTACTTAAATTAAAAATTCAATTTGAGCTCATACTCTTCTCTTTCTGTGATTGAATATTTCTCCCTGCTCCTACATCCCCTGTATCTTCTTTTTTGTTCCTGTGTCCCTGGTACTCTGTGCTGAACAATATATTCTGTCTCCCTCTCTGGGATGGTCTGAAATTCCCCTTCTCTCCAAAAAAAATAAATATGTGATAGTTCAGGGGTTCCATACTTATAATTTTCTTGTTCATAACTCAGGGGTTCAAACCTATTTCTTGTTGGGATACCGTAATTATGGCATGATCCAAAAGCGGTACTCCTGCAATGTTGAGTGCAGCTGCTGCTCCCTACAGTAAGCCTTGAGGAGATGCATGGCAATAGAGGTTTCACTGGTGGTTTATCTATTCTTAATAGATAATATATATTTTTGATGGACTCGCATTCATACTGTGACATTTACACATGATTACAAAGAGATTACAAAGTTAATCCTCTTTTAAGAGGTTTTTTTGGACACTAGTGTGAACGTTTTCTTAAAATACCAGAAGTACTGTTATATGGATACTATTAGTGTGTGTTTCTATTTTTGCAACATATGAGATGTGTTCATTATGTTTTGATACTTTGTATTCCACAGGTATTTTTTGTTCATTATTTAGTGTTGGGCTTATATTGGGTAGTTCACTACTAAACATTATTAACACATTGTTTGGGGGATTTTTTTTTTATAGTACAGCAGCTTGGTGCTAGGCCCCTTTCACACTGCTCTGTAGCAAAATTGCGATTTTGCTGTGTTTTCCCTGCGTTTCAGGCTTAACCTGGGGAAAAATGGACACATGACTCAACACAAATCACAGGTGTGTTTGCCATGATTTCCATTCATTTCAATGGAAGGTGCCTTTTTGGTGCAGTTCTCACACCAAAGATGCAGCATGCATGAATTTTCACAAAGCGCCGCTCCCACAGCGCAGTGGTGTAAAAAGTCCCATGGGATTTAAAGGGAAACCTTTTTTCTTGCCAGGTAAAAATGCAGGAAAAAAAAAAAAAACTATCAGTGTGAAAGGGCTTAGAGTTTCATTTTGTTTATTTTTATTTTTAATTTTTTTTATTTTAGCGTGGAGACGGTTTGAACTTTCTTTCAATTAAAATTGATCTTCTGAATGTTTACCTATAAGTTCTGTGGGTCGGTATTATGCTTAATGGAAATGTTTAAAATGCATTTCCAGGCAGTTAAAGCTTTCAGTAACTGTGTTGAAGTCAGAAATTTCACATACATTAAAATTAAGTATTATTATTATTATTATTATTATTATTATACAGGATTTATATAGCGCCAACAGTTTGCGCAGCGCTTTACAACATGAGGGTAGACAGTACAATTACAATACAAATCAATACAGGAGGGATCAGAGGGCCCTGCTCGTTGGAGCTTACAATCTAGAAGGGAGGGTCAATTGGAACAAAAGGTAATACTGTGGGGGGATGAGCTGATGGAGAAAATGAAAATACGGTTGTTGTTATGTGTGGGTAGGATATGCTTCTCTGAAGAGAAGGGTTTTCAGGGATCGTCTAAAAGCTAATAAATTAGGAGATAGGCCGACAGATTGGGGTAAGGCATTCCATAGGATTGGAGAGGCTCTGGAAAAGTCCTGGAGGCGAGCATGGGAGGAAGTGATGAGGGAGCTAGAGAGCAGGAGGTCTTGAGAGGAACGAAGAGAACGAGTAGGTTGGTATTTAGAGACTAGGCTAGTGATGTAGCTGGGGGCGAAATTGTGGATGGCTTTGTACGTAGTTGTTAGTATTTTGAATTTAATTCTTTGGCCGAGTGGAAGCCAGTGGAGGGATTGACAGAGAGGAGTAGCAGACACAGAGTGATTGGTAAGGTGGATGAGTCTGGCAGCAGCATTCATGATGGATTGCAGAGGTGATAGACTATGTAGAGGTAAGCCAATGAGAAGGGAGTTTCAGTAGTCAAGGCGAGAGATGACAAGTGAGTGAATTAAGAGCTTTGTTGTGTCATTGGTTAGAAAGGGGCGTATTTTGGCGATGTTGCGGAGATGGAGGCGGCAGGATTTGGACAGTGATTGGATGTGTTGCTTGAAGGAGAGTTCAGAGTCCAGGACTACACCTAGAACCTTGGCATGTGGGGATGGGCTGATAGTTGTGCCATCGATTTTGACAGAGAGATCAGGGGAAGGGGCATATGGGGGTGGACAAATTATAAGTTCAGTTTTGGGTAGATTGAGTTTGAGGAAGTGGTGTGACATCCAGACGGATATATCTTATAGTAGATTAGTGATACGTGAGGAGACAGAGGGAGTGAGCTGAGGGGTGTTGAGTGTCGTCAGTGTAGAGGTGGTATTGGAAGCCATGGGAGGCTATCAGTTGACCCAGGGAGGAGGCGTAGATTGAAAATGGAAGAGGTCCAAGAACAGAACCTTGGGGGACCCCAACAGAGAAAGGAAGAGGAGAGGAGGAAGTAGAGTTAGTATCGGAAGTATCGTGTTATCCTCTTCAGAGTAGGTCCACACAGCTCTATAGAGTCATTAGGAGGAGAAATGTACTTCCTTAAAGGCTAAGTTCACCTTTTGGGGTAAAAATAATGCACATTTTTTTGCAGAAAAAAAAGTGTATTTTTTTTTCCTCAGGATTCTGGAAAGCATTTCACTTATGATCAGATGATCAGGAGTGCAGTGACAGGATCATGCAAAAAAACCCTGCGGCTTTCAGTTCATACCCCCAATACATACTGTTGACAAGCTGTAAGGCTTGTGAATGAACGAGAGCACTCATCAGCGCCCTCACAGGCCGTTGAGAATTATAAGTCGTCACTCGCCATTGGCTGATGGTACTTGTAGATCTGTCATTCACAGATCAATGTGAATGAATGAGGCGGCCCTGTTGCTTTCAAAAAGTGACAGCGGGGACAGGGAGAAGAACCCTTGCCGGCTGTCACACGGAGGAGCGTGTGGGGGGTAGATCTGGAGCATGATACACGTTGCACCCTAATTATGAGTCTAATGTGTAACATGCTTTGTAAGGTTAACTTCTCTTTTAGACATGTAATGAATAACTTCCTCTTTCTGCAAAACAGGCTTTAGAGTCTGTGAGAAAATGCTTAGTTATTTAAATACAAGGTTTCTGTATGTGAGAGGTAGAAAGAAGCCTAAATTATATCAAAATCTAGTTTACAATTTTGACTAGAGTGTGCACTTTGTCACCTTGTGGGGTTGACAAACTTAAAGGTGGAAGCCCTAGATGCCATTGATACCTCTAACAGCTGGGAGAACAGCCCTTCTAGTAGGGGAGGAGAGGGTAGTGCAGGAAGGCCTAGACAGTTGGTGGTAGTAGAGGATTCTGTCATCAGAAAGACTGATAGAACGATTTATCGACAGAATCGCCTCAACTGAATGGTTTGCTGTCTTGCCTGGCAGAACTAGCTCCTGCTGTTCTCTCTGACTCCTCCTGTGCCTCCTGTTCAGATACTTCATGCTTTCTTAAAGGGCTCAGTCCTACACCCAAGTCCCAGGCCCAAGGGCACCCCCCCCCCAGACTGGGGAGATCCCTCCAAGGCCCTGACAGCCTAGTACTCAGTATTTCAAGGAGGCCTGCCAGCCCCAGACAGCTCCACCTCTCTTCCCCTCCTCTTCTAGAATCTAGAGGGAGGTGACAGTGGAGTGATGCTGTCTGTGAGTCACAGCTGTTGCTCTGAGCCGATCCCAGCCCACACAGATCAAACCAAACAGGCCTAGATTCCACCTAGGCCTGCCTAAATTTACCTGTACTACAAAAATCCTCACTTCTAGCATCTACCTAGGTAGAGGGTGCAACATTTACAAAGACAGTCGTTTTGCTCCTAAGACCCTACTTTTCTTCCTAAGGTGGTGTCCACCTTAATGAAGACATAGTCCTTCCCTCTTTATGCCCTGCTCTTAAGTAACCCAAAAGGATTGCTGATGTCAGAGCTATCAGAGTTTATCTAAAAGCCACAACTTCTTTCAACTTCTTTCAGAAAGATGGGACGCTCTCTCTGTGCGGTTATAATGGCCTCACAAAGGACATTCCTTTTCAAAATCGACTATTGCTATGTGAATATTAAAACTCATCTCAAGACCTTACATTCTAAGGGCTAAAGGAAATTCCAGCACTTTTACATGCTCACTCCAACAAAATAACAAAAAGAGAACGTTAAAACGAGAAAACGTTGGGACTTTATATGAGGCTGTGACCTGGTAACAAACAAAATAACAAAGATTGCCTGGATCAACCTAAAAATGTATAGGTATGTAGGTAGATTTAGGAGTAATGCATCTCCCCTTTTTCATTAATTTAAGTAGTTGGTAATCTTTTTGTAATTAATAATAAACTGAATCTTTTGCATTCACCATAGTGTTCTATGTTTGCCCTCTTAGGAGATCTTTGTTATCTTGTTTTTTCTGATCACTCCAACAGGTTGGTGTGTTTTTCCTGGGCATCAAGCTTCTATTGCCCAGCCTTGTGAAGCTGCCACCTGGTCTTCAATTCATACCTTCTCTAAGTTCTACCAGGTTCATACAAGCTTCAGTGGAAGCACCTTTTGGCCGCAAGGTTTTTGAAACAGTTCTCGAAATGGGTCTGTTGACTGTTGAAATTGTTGAGCATATTGTCACAGTTTTGTTTGCCTTGTTGTTGCCCAACCCTCTGGTTCATTGCTTGGGGACATCCCATGGGCTATAAATATCCAGCATGTGTCCTGTACTGTATGATTAAGATAAAAGAAATTTTGACTTATCTGTAAAGTTTATATCTTGGAGTACAGTACAGGACATACGCATTTCCATCTGTTCCTGTGTTACTGTACATCGCTTGCTAGAAAACTGAGGTCTCACAGAGTGTCGAGTTATAAGAGTATGCCCAGGGGACATGTCCAGCAAAGCTTTGCCAGTGTCCGATCACCAAAGGTTCGCAACCTAGGCTATAACCCAGTTTCTGTTACTATCCAGCCCCTGTTCTGTACTGTACTCCAAGGTACAAAATTTAATGGTAAATTCCTATAGTTCATTTTAGACAAACAAAGAAAAATACAAACCGTTCAAACAAAGGCAAAGAAAGTGCATCACCATTGGTGCAAGAAAATCCAGTTATCTCCCAGACATATTACACACACACATTTTTTTTTTTCTTCAATGCAAGGAAATTGAAAAAAAAAAAAAAAGCAGGACCATGAATACTAACAAGGTTTAGTAACATTGCATGTCTTTTATTGATGTCATATTACAAGTTGTGTATTCCAACCTTTAATAAAATAATGACCACTCAAAATTTTACTGTAGCTGTCTGTTTTTTTCCTACCATTTAGATATTTAAGAGACAAATACGTTTTAGCTTTGAAAATATTTTACTGGTAAATATGCAGGAATATTACTGCTGTTTGTATTGTAAATGCATTTTTTGGTTAAATGTACTGATTCACAGTCTTAGGACTATGCAAAATCTCAACTCTGTGGCTAGTGGACTGCAAATTAACTATTACATACAATAAAGTCTGGTCATAGTCCTCCCTATTTGCTAACAAATAATTTGTAACTTTCTAAAAAATAAAATACTCACTGTAGTTCTTGTTAAAGTATATAGTAATATACAATGCTTCTAATGTGCTCTTCAATCATTTAACGTATGGCCGGAAACCTTAATTACAGCTTGCACACAGACCTGTACTCTCTGGCACAAAAGAGGTTAACTACAGACAGTCTACTTGGACTGAGAGCTGTGCAGTGTGTGACAATGCAGCCAGTGAGGTGACGCTTTATTGTTTCTAAGGTGACCATGTAAACCTGACTTGCTCAAGCAGCAATATTTGATTTCTTTCCATGGTTGAGTTTTCAGGACTTCAAATACTTTCTGCTTTACTGGATAAGATGAGCCTGTGGTCCTTGCAAAAGTGAGTACAATCTTTATGTTAACAAATAATTCAGTATGTCACTTTGTATAATATATCTGTACTGTTACAGTAAGGTCTGATCAGAATTTTTTAGTAACTGTTTTTATAAACGCATTGCATAATTGAAGTAGATCTAAACCATAACTGGATAACACGCTGTATCATAAACAACTGCCATAAAAGGCTCCTTTCACACTAGAGGCATGTTTACTGCCCCCCTAAAAAGCGATCTGCGATGGACTGCTTTTTAGAGGACATTGAGAAGATGTTTGCAGGCATTTAGGAGGCAATACTATCACCTCCTGAAGTCTGTTGTTTTTTTTGTTTCTTTTTTATTTGGGGATTTTGCATTGTAAGATTGCACCCCAACTGTGAGCTGAGCAGTTGTAGCGTGGACCCATTCACTTACATTTGAGAGTTTTATAGGCTACCTGTCAAACTTGGCATGTCACATTAAAAATTGCTGCACTGTTTGTTTTTACATCATTTATTTACTTATTTATGAAACTTTGTAGGTTATACAGTGCCTTGAAAAAGTATTAATACCCCTTTAAATTTTACAACTAAATGTCATTTATTGGGAATTTATGTGATAGACCAACACAAAGTAGCGCATAATTGTGAAGTGGAAGCAAAATGATAAATGGTTTTCAATTTTTTTTACAAATATTTGAAACGCGTGGCGTGCATTTGTATTCAGCCCCCCTGAGTCAATACTTTGTAAAACCACCTTTTGTTGCAATTACAGCTGAAATTCTTTTTGGGGATGTATCTACCATCTTTGCATATCTACAGAGTGACATTTTTGCCAATTCTTCTTTGCAAAACCGCTCAAGCTCTGTCAGATTGGATGGAGAGCGTCCGTGAACAGCAATTTTCAAGTCTTGTCACAGATTGTCAATTGGATTTAGGTCTGAACTTTAACTGGGCCATTCTAACACATGACTATGATTTAATCTAAATCATTTCATTGTAGCTCTGGCTGTATGTTTAGTGTTGTTGTCCTGCTGGAAGGTGAACCTCTGCGCCCCAGTGTCAAGTCTTTTGCAGACTCTAACAGGTTTTCTTCTAAGATTGCCCTGTGTTTGGCTCCATCCATCTTCCCATCAACTCTGAACAGCTTCCCTGTCCCTGCTGAAGAAAAGCATCCCCACAACATGATGCTGCCACCACCATGTTCCTCAGTGGGGGTGGTGTGTCCAGGGTGATGTGCAGTGTTAGTCTTCCGCCACACATAGAGTTTTGCTTTTAGACCAAAAAGTTAAATTTTTGGTCTCATCTGACCAGAGCACCTTCTTCCACATGTTTGCTGTGTCCCCCACATGGCTTCTTGCAAACTGCAAACAGGACTTCTTATGGCTTTTTTTTCAACAAAGGCTTTCTTCTTGCCACCCTTCCATAAAGGCCAGATTTGTGGAGCACGCGACTAAGGCTACTTTCACACTGAGGCGCTTTACAGGCAAATAGCGTCTGCAAAGTGCCTGTAAAGCGCCTCTCCTCTAACTCCAGTGTGAAAGCCTGAGTGCTTTCACACTGGGGTGGTGCGCTGGCAGGATGCTAAAAAAAAGTTCTGCAAGCAGCATCTTTGAGGTGCTGAAATCAATGGGCAGTGCCGGCTGCAGTGGTGCTTTGCCGACGCTTTTAACCCTTTTTTGGCCGCTAGCAGTGGTTAAAAGCACCCGGCTAGCTGCCAAAAAGCGCAGCTAAAACGACAGCAAAGCGCCGCTAAAAATAGCGCCGTTTTATCGCCGACGCCCGCCAGCCCCAGTGTGAAAGTGCCCTAATAGTTGTACTGTGGACAGAGTCTCCCACCAGAGCTGTGGGTCTCTGCAGCTCCTCAAGAGTTACCTCTTGGCTGCTTCTCTGATTAATGTTCTCTTTGTCCAGCCTGTCAGTTTAGGTGGATGGCCATGTCTTGGTAGGTTTGCAGTTGTGCCATACTCTTTTTCCATTTTCAGATGATGGATTGAACAGTGCTCTGTGAGATGCTCAAAGCTTGTTTTTTTTTTTTTTAATAACCTAACCCTGCTTTAAACTTCTCCACAAATTTATCCCTGACCTGTCTGGTGTGTTCCTTGGCCTTGATTATGCTTTTTGTTCACTAAGGTTCTCTAACAAACCTCTGAGGGCTTCACAGAACAGCTGTATTTATGCTGAGATTAAATTACACACAGGTGGACTTTATTTAATAATTAGGTGACTTAAGGCAATTGGTTCCACTAGATTTTAGTTAGGGGTATCAGAGTAAAGGGGGGCTGAATACAAATGCACACCACACTTTTCAGATATTTATTTGTAAAACATTTTGAAAAACATTTATTTTCCTTCCAATTCACAATTATGTGCCACTTTGTGTTGGTCTATCACATAAAATTTCGAACAAATTACATTTACGTTTTTGGTTGTAACATGAAAAAATGTGGAACATTTCAAGGCACTGTATACAAATTAAATTGTACTTTATTAATCAGAGGAATCTGTGCCATATTTATTTACTGCATTGTACTATCATTTGCACTAGATGAGAGCATTTTACATAGGGGCACTGTTACTCTTAAACAATTTGGGTTTCATAAAGGGGTTACTGTTATAACATCTGGGAACAATGTTTTATTTATATATATTTTATTTTTTTCTTATATTGTTTTTATTATACTTACCATAATACCTCACATGTGTGGCACAATTTAGGTTTACATACATGTATGCGTTTTCAGTTTGGTGTGTATGGTGGTTACGGTTGTGCTTCTACTTATTATTTTTATTTGTTTTATTATAATACATTTTTTTTAAAACGTAAATTTTTTTCTTACGGTACTTGTTGGCAATAAAGTTAAACTATGTGTTAGCATAGGCGGGTGACAGGTCCTCTTTATGGAGACATTAGAGGCCTATTAGACTCCCAATGTCTCACCTGCCCTGGAGTGCAGTTAACAAAGTACAGATCACGCTTGATTAGCTGCTTCTCCAGCTACAGTAGCCAGGGACTGACAGCTCTGAACCCATAAGTAACATAATACACATTTCTTTTGGGTTCGATAATCACAGGGGAGATTGGGGATCCAATTTGAAAGATTCAGCACTTTACTGTGATCCAAGACTCCCCAGAGAAATGAGAGAGCACAGGAACCACTGCTGGTGCTACAGTAGCAGCCATGAACTTGCTTAAACCCCTTTAATACCAGGATGCTTCTAAACATACCGTACCTTGGTAAACTAGGGATTAATAAACATATCAGTGCATGTATTAGTGTCTTATTATCTATTCTATAACAAAATATAGCATTCTTTAAAAAGTTATTTTAATTCTACCATACTCTTCTGAGTCTTGTTACAGGTGTAGCTGATTTCGAGGCATCATGTCCAGTGAAAAGCTATTTCCTTGGGCCCAATATGTGGCTTCAGGGACTAAAAATGGGAATTGCTCTTTGGAAATGCCTTCTGGGAACCGGAATAGACCAAGGTAAATCCATCCGTGACCCTTGTTCTCCCATTCATTATAACAAAAGCTTTGTTCTTTAAAAAAATCTTTCTGTTTCTTTTAAAAATTTGATTAATGGACAAATCATTCGTTTTTCATGTGTTTTGATATACTAATGTACTGCTCATGAATGTTTCTGCTTTCCAATACAATCCATTCATGAATCTCTCTATCAATAAAATGTATAACATTGATACAGTACAGCTTTTCATGCTCTCACTGCCTGTAACTGATTACGTTTTTCCTGCATGTTGGTGGGCAAGCAGCCCCCCCCCCCCCCCATGGATCAGCCTTTCTTGGTTTCTGACAGTTTATCAACAGAAACACCTGGCTTAAGCTGGCCATACATTATACTATTTGCTTATTCAATTTGCTTTAGATTTACCTTCAACTATGTAATGCAAGAGCCTAACATGCAAATCACAGTGTTTAGGTTTGACCTAATTTTATATGGTTTTGGTAAATCTGAAGGAAAATTGTATAAGAAAATGGTATAATGTATGGGCCAGCCTTACTAATGCCGCATACACACGGTCGGAATTCCCGTCGGAAAAAGCTCTGATGGTTTTCCTGTTGGAATTTCACTTAAGCTGTGTTGCCTACACACGGTCACACCAAATTCCGACGGTCAATAACACCACGGCATACAACACGTTCGACTGCACTATAAAAGGGAAGTTTGAGCATATGTCAAATTGTTTCCGAGCATGCGTCGGGATTTTGCGTGTCGGAATTGCATACACACGTTCGGAAAATCCGATAGAAAGGTTTTTAGTAGGAAAAATTAAGAACAGGATCTCAATCCAAAGCCCTTCGGAAATTCCGACAGAAAAAGACCGATGGGCATACACACGGTAGGAAAATCCGATGAAGAGCTCCCATCGGACCGTTTCCATTGGAAATTCCGATCGTGTGTACGCGGCATAAGATGTTATCTGTTAAATTAGTATTGTGGTACCTGAGTGACTCATATAGCATTAAAAAGAATCATGCCAAGATACAGAAGTGGATGGATTGCAGGTTGCCAGTAACTACTGTACATAGATGTGTACCTAGGGCTGGGAAGCAATTCACCTTATATTTCTTTACAGCTTAATTCGCTTCACAGCAAATGCATTACAAAGTGATTTATTTCAACACATTTGTATGGCTTGGAAACTTTATGTATTTAAATCAGACCAGGTTTTGTTAGTTATTTGTATTGAATGTAATCAGATACCAACTATTTAAACTACCTAATAATTATCTACTTAGCAACATTTATGTAAGCTTGTCCAAAGTTACCACAACCAGAGCTTTAATTGTATGTTATTTCTGTACAGAACCTCTCCTGTCTATTCTGCTGCAATCAGAGACCCAAGAAGAGGTCCAATGTCTGCTAAATCATGTATGCCTTCCAAGTATGTTCTCATGATCAACTTCAAGCTCTACTTGTTTGCTTCTTAATTTCTATAACTACAGAGGCTGCCACAAATGTACTAGATAAAAAAGACATTTACTTTTACTATGAATGCATATCCTTCTGAATTAAGTAAATGTAATTTCTCCATTTTAAGATATGTTTTTATGGGTCTTACAGTGTGTATGTAAACTCTAATGCCCTGTTCACATGGTCCGAAATTCCGACAGAAAAAGTCTGATTATGTTGTCGGAAAATCCGATCGTGTGTGTGGGCGCTATCAGACTTTTTCCGTCGGAAATTCAGATGGAAAAAGTTTGAGAGCTGACTCTTAAATTCTCCGACAACAAAATCCAATCAGACTTTTTCTGATCGTGTGTAGAGAATTCTGACGCACAAAGTGTCACGCATGCTCAGAAAAATTTGGGAGACGAAAGCTATTGGCTACTGGCCTCAACGTAGTCCCATCGTACGTTTTATACGTCGCCTCGTTCCGAACGATCGGATTTTCCAACAACTTTGTGCGAACGTGTGTATGCAAGACAAGTTTCTGACAAAATCCGTCGGAAAAAATCCAATGGATTTTGTGGTCGAAATAAGGCATACAGTGGTGTGAAAAAGTGTTTGCCCCCTTCCTCATTTCCTGTTCCTTTGCATGTTTGTCACACTTAAGTGTTTCGGAACATCAAACCAATTTAAACAATAGTCAAGGACAACACAAGTAAACACAAAATGCAATTTGTAAATGAAGGTGTTTATTATTAAAGGTGAAAAAAAATCCAAACCATCATGGCCCTGTGTGAAAAAGTGATTGCCCCCTAAACCTAATAACTGGTTGGGCCACCCTTAGCAGCAACAACTGCAACCAAGCGTTTGTGATAACGTGCAATGAGGCTTTTACAGCGTCCTGGAGGAATTTTGGCCCACTCATCTTTGCAGAATTGTCCTAATTCAGTTACATTAGAGGGTTTTCGAGCATGAACGGCCTTTTTAAGGTCATACCACAACATCTCAATAGGATTCAGGTCAGGACTTTGGCTAGGCCACTCCAAAGTCTTCATTTTGTTTTTCTTCAGCCATTCGGTGGTGGACTTGCTGGTGTGTTTAGGATCATTGTCCTGCTGCAGAACCCAAGTTCGTTTCAGCTTGAGTACACGAACAGATGGTCGGACATTCTCCTTCAGGATCTCTTGGTAGACAGCAGAATTCATAGTTCCTTTTATCCCGGCAAGTCTTCCAGGTCCTGAAGCAGCAAAACAGCCCAGACCATCACACTACCACCACCATATTTTACTGTTGGTATAATGTTCTTTTTCTGAAATGCAGTGTTCCTTCTACGCCAGATATACTTGGACACACACCTTCCAAAGAGTTCCACTTTTGTCTCATCGGTCCACAGAATGTTGTCCCAAAAGTCTTGGGGATCATCAAGATGTGTTGTGGAGAAATTGAGACGAGCTTTGATGTTCTTTTTGCTCAGCAGTGGTTTTCTCCTTGGAACTCTGCCATGCAGGCCATTTTTGCCCAGTCTTTTCCTGATGGTGGAGGCATGAACGCTGACCTTAACTGAGGCAAGTGAGGCCTGCAGTTCCTTGGACGTTGTTGTGGGGTCTTTTGTGACCTCTTGGATGAGTCGCCGCTGCGCTCTTGGGGTAATTTTGGGCGGCCAGCCACTCCTGGGAAGGTTCACCACTGTTCCATGTCTTCGCCATTTGTGGATAATGGCTCTCACTGTGGTTCGCTGGATTCCCAAAGCTTTGGAAATGGCTTTATAACCCTTTCCAGACTGATAGATCTCAATTACTTTCTTTCTCAATTGTTCCTGAATTTCTTTGGGTCTCGGCATGATGTGTAGCTTTTAAGGATCTTCTGGTGGACCTTACTGTGTCAAGCAGCTCCTATTTAAGTGATGCCTTGATTGTGAACAGGTGTGGCAATAATCAGGCCTGGGTGTGGCT
Organism: Lithobates sylvaticus; assembly: GCA_028564925.1. Lineage (NCBI taxonomy): Eukaryota > Metazoa > Chordata > Amphibia > Anura > Ranidae > Lithobates > Lithobates sylvaticus. The sequence continues at coordinate 128,627,301 of CM053031.1, forward strand.
AGAGAAATTGAACTCAGGTGTGGACAACCACAGTTATAGTATGTTTTAACAAGGGGGGCAATCACTTTTTCACACAGGGCCATGATGGTTTGGATTTTTTTTTTCACCTTTAATAATAAACACCTTCATTTACAAATTGCATTTTGTGTTTACTTGTGTTTGTCCTTGACTATTGTTTAAATTGGTTTGATGTTCCGAAACACTTAAGTGTGACAAACATGCAAAGGAACAGGAAATGAGGAAGGGGGCAAACACTTTTTCACACCACTGTAAGTGTGTTTGCCATCATGTCTCAGTGCATACAGTTTTCTTGAGAAAAAAATTTTTGCCACTCTAATGCAAAGCTTAATAAATGGAGAACCTGATAATAGAAACACTGCAAATAGTGGCAGCCTTGTCAGTTTGCTGTGTGTACTTCTTCAGATGGCCTTTGGTCTACCTACCCGGTCTATCAGATAGGCAGTCCTTGTCCATCGGCAAATTGAAGGAGCTTGCAAGGCAGGTTGACAACAATACTGCTATTACAAGGCAGTGGCTTAGGCTTCATGCACACTGGGCGTTTTTTTTTTTTTTTTCCTCCCAGGATGCCTCTACTCAAAAGTAAAAAGCAGCTTAAAAAAACGTACATTTTGCAAACATGTTTGGGCATTCATTGCTTTATTCTATTGGCCAGAAAATATATAATTAATGAATTCATGAATGATTACTCAAACAGTAAATTGGCCTTGTGTTTAGATAAGTTTATACGTATTTACACATGTTTAGCGTTTTTTCTGCCCAAAATCTCCTCTCCTGAACGTGGAAGTGATGGGTTTTTGTTCCAGCTTTTAAACCGGAACTATGCTGCATGTGAGCACTACGAACCAAAAACTCTATTTTATTCATTTTTAATATTTAATGAAAACTGACCCATCCACCCTTGTCACTATGCTTTATTTTGCTGAGAAATCACTTTGAAAAACACTCCCCTAGCATTTCTGGTAGTGGCCATCTTGCATAAGAGGAGATGATTCATGTAGCATTTACTTTCCTGGAATCCATCTGTCCTTAGCTCAAACATGCATTAGCTGAGAAAACCCCTCCTCCCCTCCTGATGACTCCTGGGATGTATGACATCATTTGTTTAGGCTAGAAAACCAGGAAGTAACTGAAGAAATGTAAAAAAAGAAAGTTTAAACCAAGTAATTATAATATACTTTCCTATCTATTTACTAAGGTGCGCAGCATAAGGATTAAAATTAGTTAATGTTGAATAAGCGAGTGAAGTTCCACTTTAAATTATCCTCCTTTTTTTTTTTTTAACCAAGTAATTTTTATCAAACATTTTATACATTTTTTCCAGCTTACAGCAAAATGTAAACAAATAATGCATTTCCGCAACACTGTGTAAAGATACAACAAAGACATATAAAGTAAAAAAAACTTTAGATTCTAGTAGATCATGCCTATTCCAGAACAGTATATCCTTCACATAAGACCTTCCAAGATAGCGATGGGTATGCAGTGACAAATACTTCTTACCAATAATAGATCAGAACAATGAAGTGTACGCAATATTGTGCACAGACACATACTGTAGGCTAACATAGAGGGGCATTTAGAGGCAGAAAAAATAAAATAAAAACAAATGCCTCTAAAAGTGGTGTCTTTTTAAGCTCAGTATGCATGAGCCTTTATGCCGCGTACACACGAGCGGATTTTTCGTCAGAAAAATCTTGGATGTTTTTTCCGATGGAATTCCGCTCAAGCTTGGCTTGCATACACACGGTCACACAAAAGTTGTCTGAACTTTCGACCGTCAAGAACGCGGTGACGTACAACACTACGACGAGCCGAGAAAATTAAGTTCAATGCTTCTGAGCATGCGTCAAATTGTTTCCGAGCATGCGTAGGAATTTTGCGCGTCGGAATTGCTACAGACGATCGGAATTTCTGATCGGAACTTTTTCCGACTGAAAAATTAGGAACCTGCTCTCGATATTTTGCTGGCGGGAATTCGGCAAGCAAAAGTCAGATGGAGCATACACACGATCGCAATTTCCAACCAAAAGCTCTCATCAGTCTTTTGCTGGCCGAATTTCCGATCGTGTCTACGCGGCATTAGAGTTGTCAATTTACAACAGGAAGTAATGCATTAACTTTTGCAACAGATTCACAAAAAAATGATTTGTTTAGAAAAACTGTATACAGTGAGACATGAAAAATTTAAAACAGACTATTTTAAAGAAAAGATTACTGAAAGGGATGATTAGGACAGGGAACAGATTTCTAAGACAATGGAAGAAAGGTGGGAAGGAAGAGCAGAAAGACAGGGGGAAAAGGACAGCTGAGAAGGAAAGAGGAGAAGGAGATGAATAACAGCAAGGAGCAGAATGACAGTTTAGAAGAAATTAGTGAAATTACAGCTTAGAAGAAAGGAACAGAATGACCGCTCAAAAGGGGAAACAACTCAGACAACTGAGAAAGATGCTAAAGGACAGATTACAGCTGGGGTGTCCAAGCAACAGTCCAAGGGCCACATGTGGTTCATGATGGCTATTGATGGGGCCCAACACAAAATCGTAAACTTACTTAAAATTGATGATTGTTTGGGTGAATTTTTTGTAAAAATGCATTTACACTTATCGAACACATCTAGCTGAGGAAAAATTTGGCAGTGTCTCTTTACTGGAGTTTTATAAGGTATATCTCCCCAAGGAAAAATATCTTGACTATTTTTAAGGGTGAAGCACAAAATTAGAACCAAAATATCTGATGAGCACCTTTTAAATTCAATGAGAATTGCTATTACATACATCGAACCAAATATTGATGTGCTAGTTTATCAAAAACAATGTCAAATATCCCACTAGATTTGTGTTGCTCTCTTTTACTTTTATAATAAAAAAAATTACAAAAAACAAAGAAGTTTTATTACTCTGATGATAGGTACATTATCTATATCAGAGACTTGTAATCTGCCTGAATTTTTCTGCTCATTAGCTATCCTAATTGTTCGTGTATGTCCTGTGTGTCCCAAGAACACCCCTGGCTTAAAGGAAAGAAATAGAAAGACAGTTGATAAAGAGGAAGCCAAAGGAATGCTAAGAAGGAAGGAGGAGGACAGTTGAAAGGGAAGGAGCAGAAGTGCAGCTGAATAAAATTGGAGGAAAATAATAGCTGAGAAGGAGATAGATGATATGCAGCTCAGAAGAAAGAAGGAAAAAGACAGTTGAGAGGGATTTTGCTGGATTATAGTTTGAAAGGGAGGAGGACAGTTGAGATGTAAAAATAGACACTTGAGAAGGATTGAGCAGAAGGAAAGCGAAATAGAAAGGAAGAAAAGGATGGCTGAGACAGAAGGAGGAAATATTCAACTCAAGAGGAAGAAGAAGGGTAGCTGAGAAGAAAGGAAGAGCATGGTTGCTAAGTGGTTAGCACTTCTGCCTGGCAGCACTAGGGTCATTTGTTTGAATCCCAACCACAGCACTGCCTGCTTGGAGTTTTCATGTTCTCCCTGTGACTGCGTGGGTTTCCTCCAACACTCCAAAGACTTGCTGACAGGTTAATTGGCACCCGCCTAAATTGCCCCTGGTATGTATATAAATGTGAGTTTGGGATATAGGATTGTAAGAAACTTGAGGGCAGGGACTGATGTGAATGTACAGTATACTGTGTATATAAAGTGCTGCATAAATTGTCAGAGCTATATACATACCTGTAATAAATAATAGCAGCAGCTGAAAAATAAGATATGGTGGGGACATGTTAGAAGGAGAAGCTACAAATGAATGATGCTTGGGGGTGGAATGATAAGCACATTTGAGAAGTAAAAGTGAAAACTGATCTATGTTTGACAGACACCTGAGCAGTGGCGGCTTGTTCTTTTGGGGCGGGGGGCGCCAAACAAGCACCCACCTCTTGGGAGGCCAGTGTCGCAGCTCTCACCCCCCCCCCCCGGGCAGCCGGCAGTCAGGCACCTATCCGATCTAGGACTGGCAGGCTCTGGTGTCCTCTCCTGGGGTACGGGCAACGGCTCCGGTGTCATCTCCTCCTGCGGCTTCCTCCGTCGTGTGTCTCCTCTCTGTTCCCTTTAAGCGCTAAGCATCCAATAGGATCGCCTGACGCTTTGGCCAATCAGCCTAATTGACGGGGAGGAGCTTTAGTGTGAAAATAGTGAAAATTCCCTATCGTCACATAACTGGGTGGGATCACTGCACCCAGAGCCCACCCTTTTTTGAAGCCTAATGGAGCCTCTGACTCTAATCAGGTGCTTCAAAAAAAAAAAACACTCACCCCCCCCCCCCCCATTGGAATTTATAGTCCGGTGCCCTGATATGTAGATCTGGAGACCGGACGCATGGATAGCAGGGAGGCGGCCCGCAGGCCGTCACTGCAAATGAGAAAGATATAAAGGAGGACAATGGGAGTTTAAGATTGGGGAAACATGGTTTGGAGGAAATATGAGGAGGATGCTGAGCTATAACCTAAAATTGACACGCTATATTTTTACTATCTTCTCTCGCTTGCAGGAAATGGCCAGCGCAAAGACTTTCTGCTTCCAACCTGAGGTGCAGAGAAAATGTGGAAGTTAGTATTGTTAGTTACTTTACCCTATTGTAGTAGTGCTTGGAAAACAAATGATTGTTTCCCCAACTAAAGCAACATTATGGAGTATTTATATTTTCTAAATAAACACTAAAGGGTGTCAGAAGTCACTTTTTTTTATTTTGAACAGAATGTGGAAGGGTTAGAACCCCTATCCAGTTTTAGAAAACTAAATCCTCAAAGGAGTTTTAATCATTTTTATATGCTCTTCAAAATTCACCTGTTCATACTTTCTTTCAAAGACCAAATAATTAACTATGGGACTATATGATTAGCACTTTTGCTTTGCATGGAAGCAAGTATGCAATAGATTTTTACCATTCATTGGATTCTTTACAATGATGAATGCCAATGTTGAGTAAAGGGACGTGTCTCAGTATCTCTTATATGTACTGTAAAAGAAAAAAGTACTGTATACATTCTAAAAGTGTCTTTTATTGTAAGGCCTCATGCACATGGAGCTTAAAAAACGCTGCTTATATGGGCATTCAGCATTTTTTTTTTATGTCTGTAAGGGCTGTATTATTATTTTATTCAACAAGAGCAAGTTTTAGGACAACTTGCTGGCAATTCAATAAATAAACAGGATTTGTTTATTTCTACAAATAAAATGAAAAAAGACTTTCAAAATGTTCAGCTTCAAAATTTGCTGTACCCATATTTTATTTTCTAGACGGAAACATTTCTGGCCATATCACCTGGCTACAGTATGAAGAGAACCAAGGACCATATTGAAGTGACATTAGATGAAGAGTTTTTTGGGGGTGCCATGCGAAATGTAAAATTGCCAGTCACACCTAGGTAACTAAAATTGAGTGCTATAATTTATGAAGACTCTGCAAAAAATGTAGAATTTGTGCAGTATGTTAAAAGCACAACTGGTCTTACCAACCCTCAGACTGCCTCTGCTTGCTTATGAATTACCAATTAAAACAAACCCAAAAACATAAATGTAATATATTGCAGCTTACCAGTCTGTTTACATAAGTTAAAAAAAAAAAGTAGACTTACTGACTGGATCAAAAGCAAAGCCTAAATAAAAAAAATCAATGCAACTATCTCATCCAAGAATTGGTAAGCTGAAATTTAATAAATTGTAGTTTTTGGGTTTAATCCCAGATAGCAAGAAAAACTTGCCACAAATGTGTGGCAGTGTTGAATTGTAAGCCTTGTTAACTTGCTGCACATTTTCACTGACAAGTTGTACACTTGCAGAGCACTTAAAGCACAAGTTCTAGTTGACACTTTTCCAATTTGTAGCAAATTTGCATGGCAAGTCTCTTGCAAGAGCAAAGTTGCAGTACGGAGTCAACAGCAAGAGCTCTGCAAGTCTACAGCATGAAAATTCTGCCACAGTGACCCCATGTGGTGGGATGACTATTGCACAACATAACTGAGTCCAGAACTTGCAGAATGTTTGGAGTCATGCAATGCAGACTTGCTGGAATTGTACAACAAACCTGTGAAGCCTGCTTGCTATCTGGGATACCATTTTAGTGTATGTATAGCCAAAGCTATTTTTTCGTTTTGGATAGCGCAGGTATAGCGCAGGTATAGCGCAGGTAAGAGTTATAACCCAGTCAGTGTATTTTTTCCTGTTGTTCGAGCGACAACTCCTACATTTTGGATTTCCCCCAGTCTCTTTCTAGATGACAATAGCAACCAATACAAATTGAGAGGTGAATGTCTCCAGTGGGGACACAAACATCAATAAAAACCTGCATACAGTCCAATGAGAGCGGCAAACAGTCGTCCAAGAGTCCATAATTTCTAGTTATAAAATTAATTCATAGAAAAAGATAAAATAAAATGGATGCATTTTGGGCACCAAACATATTGCCCCTTCATCAGGGCTTAGGAATTTTAACTGTGCTTAAACAGTCAAATAATTCAAGCTTATGGTTTTTGGGATTGGGTTTTCCCCTTTCCTGTCAATTACTTTCTACTAGATCAGTGAGTGCCTTCTGGGCTTTTCAGCATTAAAGCTTTTGCAAAGCTTGTCACCTGGTCCTCTCTTTTTTAAAATTCTTTTTTTTTTTTGTGACAATACATACATCATTCAAGAAAAGCCAAACAGGTTGGCAACGCTTAAGGTCCTTACATCATTAAAGCGAAAAATAAAATACAGTACGTTCGGGTCAATGATAGATGAGTGATATCCAAAATAATGAGAAAGACTTTGGAATAAATATCAGAGGTTTAGTAATGTTAGGCTTGGGACCCTCAGAGGAGAAAACATATGCCACTAACAGGGAAACACTAGGATCCTGTAAATTTTACATTAACCTGGCACTTTCTTCACACATTCTCTAAGTTCTAGCAGATGGGTGTTCTGGCCTTGTCTAATTTAGCTGTGGGCCTAAGGTTTTTCATGCAGCTCCTTGAGGCGTGGGCAGCTTCTGGTTCTGTTATTTTGCTGTTTCTTTTAACAGTTTTTGTTACTGTTGACCACCACTCTTTTGGACTGCTTTTGTGTGTCCCAATTGTATCTGAACCCTTTTTCTTTTAATGAATAAGGGAAAAAAGTATTTTTTTTGTACTTAAAACTCTAATACGCAAATTGATTTTTCAGCATTAATTAAGGGACATGGGCCCAATATTATGCCTCAATTGCATGATGTGTAGATTTAACCTGAGATTAGCTATATATAAAATGTAGTGTAGTGTAGACACATGTATAGAGAAAATGTTGCTGGAAATCTGAGAGTCATTTGCACCACATCCCTTGTATATACGTGGTAGATCAAGAGCCAAGAACATTGGATTTTTAGGGTGCCGCAACACAATGAAACTATTTTACATATAAAATATATAAAAATGTTATTAAAGAAATATTAAAATTGACATATTAATATTAAGATAACCATACACTACATTAACAGATGCAAACTGATTGGGTCTCTACATGTTTCGCCACAACGATGGCTTCTTCAGGGAAACTTAATAGAAGGCACTGTACATATGGTCACTATAAATCAAAAATGAAACATAAATTTAGACAAAAGAAACAATATATTAATAATATATTTAGCATACACATACACTTTTAATCAATTTCCGAGGTGTGCAGAGAAGCTGAGCAGCAACTAATGAGTCTCAATTTACCTGTATGTTCAATAGATATTTGATAGAAATTAAATAAAGCTAGGGCTCCAGAGTCATAGGGATGAATCAAATTGGATCATTTGGTGAAACCACAGAGGGGGTAGTTAGTTACACCCTACTGATTCATCTATTGGTGAGATGGTGGATGATCAATATCAACTCAACTTGGATATCTGGTTGTTTAGGATATATGCTTAAAAGCGATCTGTACAGGTAGGCAATTTAATGCCGTTTACTATGGTTTGAAAGGGCTAAAGATTTTTCATATATTCCTTTGATTTTGATCATCCACCATCTCCCCCATAGATGGACAAGTAGGGGGCGGCTAACTACCCTCTGTGGTTTCACCAAATTATCCAATTTGATTCATCCAAAACTATTTATGTTTATGCTTTTTTGCAAATACAGAAACAATGTTTTTTTTGTTTTGTTTTTGACTTTCTACTTTCAGACCACTAGTAGACAATAATATGTAAGTATCACCTACAAGGAGGCATGCCAAAGAATGACCAAAGTGTGAGCCCTTCTCTGCTAGACATGAAGCATGATTATACACACTGCTCACTTTCAGCTCATGCAGAATCTTTCTCTAATCAAAGTTGATTTTCCAGGATTTAAATAACTGAGTTTGTGCTAAAACAGAAGTGTCCGATTGTAATTCCTGTAGCGTATCCCCTGTAGGAGCTGCTGGTGAATAGGAACCCCCACCCTGCACAGCCAGGCACATCACATTTCCACAGGCTCACTTTAGATAGGAAAACAGTCCAGCAGCTTTATTTTTGTATTTTATTAGGGGTTAATAAACCTGGATGGAGTGGGATGTTAATGGAATGCCCACTTGACTGAAACAAAGTTCTTCAGGGACACTACAACTATACAGTGGGACCTCGGATTACGAGCATAATCCGTTCCAGGAGAATGCTTGTAATCCAAAGTACTCGCATATCAAAGCGAGTTTTCCCCATTGAAGTCAATACAAACAAAAATAATTTGTTCCGCATTGACTTCAATGGCATGCAATACTGTATGCGGCCAGAGGTGGGGGGGCACCGGAGAGCCTCGGAAACGTCCGGAAAGGCCCAAGGACACCTTGGCTGACCTCGGAAAGACTCCATTACCAAGGTTTGCCGAGGTCAGCCGAGCTGTCCTTGGGCCTTTCCGGAATTCCCCTCAGGGGACCGTGAGGAGGCTGATGACTCCTCTTCTGAGGGGTCAAATGTGGAGGGACCTCCTTCAGCTTCACAATCTGAAAGATTGATGGTGCAATCTCTTACTGAGTTGGTCCACTCCACTTTTATGCTACCCTTAAATGAGTTGGTTGATAAGCCCACTTCTTGTTTGGGTTCGCTAAAGCCTCCTCAAGCTGTGCATGCCTTTTCTGTCCATTCATTGCTGGAACAGCTTATGTATTCTGAGTGGAATCACCCAGATGAGCATTTTTTTCCTCCCAAAAAGTTTTCAACACTTTATCCTATGGAGGAAAAATTTACTAAAAAGTTGGAGATACCAGCAATTGACGCTGCTATATCCTCTGTAAATAAAAGTTTGACTTGTCCGGTAGACAATGCTCAAATGCTTAGGGATCCAACGGATAAAAAATAAATTGGAATTGCTGTTAAAAAACGCATTTTCTCTGGCAGTGACTCAACCTGCGGTGGCAGCAATTGGTATATGTCAGTCCTTAAAAGACCAGTTTAAACAGGTGCTCAAGGTTATGCCTGATCAGCAGGTCAAGGATTTAGCCGAGCTACCAGGTGCCTTATGTTTTGCAATAGATGCTATGAGAGAGTCTATTCTTCAGGCTTCGCGCCTTACGATTGGGCTGGTACATATGCGTAGAGTACTATGGTTGAAATATTGATCAGCCGAAGCGCCTTGCAAAAAGCTCCTAGCTAGTTTTCCTTTCTGCGGTGAACGGCTGTTTGGGGATAATTTGGATAAATACATCCAAACAATTTCTAGTGGAAAAAGTACCCGTTTGCCAGTTAGGAAAAGGAGTAAACGTATTTAATTTAAACAAGCTCCTTCTCCAGTGCCAGGGGCATCAGCCTCCAGGCAGTCAGGATGGCCTCCGCTGTCAAGTTCAAGAGGTAAACCTCAGGGTCAACCCCAGGGACAAAAGAAGTCCTGGGGGAGGAAACCTACAAAACAAAATACTAAAGCCTCCTTATGAAGGGGCACCCCCGCTTGCTCGAGTGGGGGTAAGACTTCTGCAGTTCTCAAGGGTCTGGCAGGAAGAGTTTCTAAACAAATGGGTGACTTCCTCAATAGCTCTAGGGTACAAGCTAGAGCTTCAAGAGTCCCCGTCTCCTCATTTTCTCAGATCATATGTTCCCAGGGATCCAGAGAAAAAGAAGTCTCTCTTTCAAGCAAAAGTGATCTCGGTGGTCCCCATGCAAGAGCAGGGATTGGGGTTGTATTCAAACGTTTTCACGGTGCCCCAACCAAATGGAGATGTCAGCCCCATTCTAGATTTCTAAGATCTAAACCGGTTCCTGAATATGTGCTCTTTTCGCATGGAGTCAATCCGATCAGTAGTCTCCATCCTACAAGGAGGAGAACTTCTGGTGTCAATTGACATCAAGGATGCATACCTCCATGTGCCTATTTTCCCCGCTCACCAGAAAAATTTACGTTTTTGAGGTAGAAAATCGTAATTTTCAGTTTGTAGCTCTGCCTTTCGGTCTAGCTGCTGCACCTCAAGTGTTTACAAAGGTCCTGGCCCCTCCTCTAGCCAGATTAAGGGCCCAGGGTATAACGATTATAGCTTACCTAGACGATCTACTCTTGATAGACCAGTCGGTAGCCCGCTTAGACCAAAGTATGGTCACCACAGTCAACTACCTGGAATACCTAGGGTGGATTATCAACCTAGAGAAATCTTCCTTAAAACTGTCAAGGAGATTAGAATACTTGGGTCTGATCATAGATACAGCCCAGAAAAAGGTATTCTTGCCCCAGGCAAAGATCAGTGCCATAAAGGAACTGATTCACGTGGTCTAAGCAAAAAAGAATCCTATTTGGTTTTGCATGAGGTTGTTGGGAAAGAGGGTGCCTTAATTCGAGGCCGTTCCTAATGCTCAGTTTCATTCGAGGCTGCTGCAAAACAGTATCCTATTAGCTTGGAACAAGAAGGTCCAAGCTTTAGATTTCCCAATGATTCTGTCTCCAAAGGTGCGCTAGAGCCTCAGTTGGTGGTTGATAACCAATATGCCAAAGATGGGGGATCCCGGATGTAGATCTGTTTGCGTACAGGTTCAACAAAAAGAGCGACAACTTTGTGTCAAGAACAAGGGATCCACTAGCATGCAGAACAGATGCCTTGGTGATCCAGTGGAATCAGTTCTCACTTATTTATACATTCCCTCCTATTCTGCTGCTTCTCCGACTTCTTCGCAGGATCAAGCAGGAAGGGAAGTCAGTGATTCTTGTGGCCCAGAAGATCTTGGTATGCAGAGATCATAAGGATGGCGGTAGGGGACCCATGGACCCTACCACCACGTACAGACCTACTATCGGAAGGTCCGGTATTCCATCCAACCTTACAAACGCAAGATTTTACGGTTTGGCTATTGAGACCCACATTCTGAAGAAGCGTGGGCTGTCAGGTTCAGTGGTATCTACCTAGATCAGGGGTGCCCAACCTTTTGAAGAGGGCCACTTAAGCGACTTCGTAATCAGTTGCGAGCCACACGGAGCAGAGTGGGCAGATGACAGCTCCGCATCCACTCCACGTTGCCTATGCAAAGGGGACACAGACACAGCCCACTCTTCTCTATGGGCCCTCTGATCTGATCAAATGGAAGGGACTGGATCCACTTCAATTTTTTTAGCAGATCCGATTGGAGGTAGGCGGGTATAAACGGACACAAGTCTGTTTACATCTGCCGCTCCAGAGAGGTGAATGGAGGGTGCGATTGGGTCAGACTGATCATGTTAAAGGGGCCCAAGGCTGCTTTTACACTGATGGTCTGCGGTCTACCCACACCATGGGGGCAGCGCAGTGCACCTGTGGCTTTCCTGCGGGTTAGCTGTACTTTGCCATAAAATTCTATTATATCCTGCAGGTGTGGTACACTTTCTGAAAAAGCACCAAACCCACAGGTAAAACCAGAAGTCTATGGCTCAGTGCAGGTAAACCACAGGTGCTCTGCACTACACCTGCAGATCAGTTTGAAAGCAGCCCAGTAACCATTGCAGAACAGATATGTCCCTATATACACTGTGATTTTAGTAATAAACTTGCTGTCCCAGGCAGAGTGCATTTGGTATCACTCCACCTATGACAGGAGCCGATGCAATACAGGAAGCATTGGCTTATGCAGCTTTGTTCCACAGCTGCTTGCTTTCTCTACCGCTGGCTTCATTCACAACACTGAGGCTCTGGCATGGCGGGTAGACAACCTGCAATCTGTGCTTGCCAACCCGCCATCCCAGAGCAGGAGGTCGCGGGCCACATCAGATGGCTCCGTGGGCCACATGTGGCCCCCGGGCCACTTTTTGGGCACCCCTGAACTAGATTAATGCAAGGAAGCCAGCCTCTAGAATCATATATTATAAGGTCTGGAAGGCATATGTTTCCTGGTGTGAATCCAGGGTTTCACGCCCCAGGAAGTATGTCATCGGTAGAATCCTTGACTTTCTGCAAATGGGGTTAGAGATGAAGCTGGCCTTGAGTACTATCAAAGGCCAGGTCAAGGCCTTATCCGTATTATTTCAATGACCACTTGCTTTACATTCTTTGGTCCGTAACTTTATACAGGGGTTAACGCAGCTTCATCCACCAGTTAGGTCACCCCTGAACCCTTGGGACCTGAATTTAGTTCTGTTGGCATTACAGAAACAACATTTTGAGTCAATACGACATATTCCCTTGGTCAAACAGAGAAAAAGCACTCACATTGCCTCATCCGCGAATATTGGGAGCAAAAAGAAAAAAAAGGAATTCAAAGAAAACCTGTGGTCGGACTATAAAGGCACAACAAACACTGGGAGTACAAAATATAATATAAACACCAGAGACATGAAAGAAATAATGAAAATCACATATACAGATAAGAATCGATACATGATGTGAGCCCTAATGCATCTACGCGTTTCGTAAATTTTTTCAGGACACATTTGTTGTTCAGTAGTTGCAAAGAAGTGAAGGACCTCACTATCTTGCAAGAGGGTCACGTAAATATGTATTAGTCAATCAGTAATTAGGCAGAAAATGGTTTCCAATAAAGAAAAACATACAGAAAAACTCAGGGCAACACAGCTCAATACAGACGAAACACAGAGGCCACCTGTGGTCTGATCATCAAAACCTTACTGAACAGGGGATATTAGATGGGAGAAGATGTAATATGCCGTGGACCATGATGAATAGATCAAAGAGGATCCTTGAGTCACAAAAAAGACCACAGATAGAAGCCTGACTGTTTATCCAATATGGTGGATCCAGATCCCAGCTACCATCATCCCAAACAAATAAGTATATGGTGGTATCACGAAAATCCCCTGGGAGAGAGTGAACAACTCTAGTTTTTCCGTATGTTTTTCTTTATTGGAAACCATTTTCTGTCTAATCACTGATTGACTAATACGTATTTACCTGACCCTCTTGCAAGATAGTGAGATCCTTCTCTTCTTTGCAATTACTGAACCCCAAATGTGTCCTGAAGAAGTATACAACGAAACGTGTAGACGTATTAGGGCTCACATCATGTATCGATTCTTATCTGTATATGTGATTTATATTATTTCTTTCATGCCTCTGGTATTTAAATTATATGTATTTTTCAATAAATGTTAAAACAATTTTTTGTACTCCCAGTGTTTGTTTGTTTGTTGTGCCTTTAAAGTCCGACCACAGGTTTTCTTTGAATTCCTTTTTTTTTCTTTATATTCCCTTGGTCCTTTTGACAAGAAACACATTTTTTTGGTAGTTATATCTTCTGCAAGAAGAGTATCAGTGTTGGCTGCTCTTTCTTATAAAGAGCCATATTTAATTATTTACAAGGATAGGGTAGTATTGCGTCGTCATCCTAATTTTCTACAGAAGGTAGTGTCAGGTTTTCATCTAAACCAGGATGTTGTTCTATCTTCATTTTTCCCAGAACCCTGTTCTACGGAAGAAAAGTCACTACATTCTCTTGATCAGTCAAAGTCTACTTGAAGGCGACTGCTCAGATTCGAAAAACTGATGTTTTGTTTGTGTTACCTGAAGGTCCTAAAAAAGGACAGGCAGCATCGAAATCTACTATTTCCAAATGGATTTGGCAAGTTATTGCTCAAGCTTATGGTTTGAAGGGGAAGATTCCACCCTCTCAAATCAAAGCGCACTCCACCAGGGCTGTTAGTGCTTCGTGGGCAGTGCATCACCAAGCCTCCAGGGCTCAAATCTGCAAGGCTGCAACTTGGTCTTCAGTCCATACATTTAACAGATTCTATCAGGTTGATGTAAAAAAACATGAGGATATTGCCTTTGGCCTATGGGTGACATCACTTCCTATTCATTTAATTAAAAGTTTCTCTCAGAGCAGACAGCACTTTCTTTTGTAGGCCTCTCTGGAGCTAATTTCTTTGTGTTACCAGGGGACCAATTGCAATCTGGGGTGAGTTGCATCAAGACACTTTTATTGGCCAAGTACATGGCAGTTGGTGAGACCTATTCTTAAAATTAGAAACAAAGTAAAACTAATTTAAGAAAGGCACACAGAATAGGGTTCTCTGACTAATAAAGGTAATATAATGTATCATTTGGTGCCTGCTCCTAGGGTAGACCTTTTCCTCTAAGTCTGGGTTCACACCTATGTGAATTGGATGCGGGTTTCCCTGCATCTAATTTGCATAGCAGGAGATTGTGACTGACTCTCTATGGAGCCGGTTCGCCCATCTCTGCGGCGGCTCTAGTGTGAATTGCCCTGTGCATCTTCTGGTTTGTTTCAGGTTGGACTTCAGCCCAAAATTCGGACTGAAATCAGACCTGAAACGGTGAATGGAGACGCACTGGACTCCTGCTGTGAGCAGCTCCATTTCTCAGTGTGAACCCAGCCTAAAAGTTAAAGCGACATGCTTAAACTTGAATTCTAGAAAGATGCATTCGGGCATAAAGTTGAAAAAGGTGCCCAAGTGTTTGTAGGTGGTGGTTACTAAATTTTAGTTACTGTATGTATTGGCTTAAAGCTGAAGCGTATCTCCTCAGTCACTCTGCTTTATCTGGTGATTACACAAGTTTTGTCATGTTAATCATAGGATTTTAGTTACAAAATGTAATTTTCAAAGCTGGCTTTAAACTGTTGATTGTTTTATGCTTTATTGTTGCTTGCATATATTTGTGTGCTTCTCACAAAGATCATTTCTGCATGACCAAGCTTTGCTTCTATATTCACTGATAAGTAATGTGCTAGCACACTTCTGTGATTTCTATAATTTAAAATCTTGCACAGTGTGGCTGGCTAATCAGCATTGCATGGGAAAATTTATAATGATCCATATGTGACAACACAAACGTGTTTAAATGTTCACAATGACCCCCATAGACAGAATGAGCAAACAAGTTCTCAGAAGCCAAAGAAGAAAGAAAAAGCATTAATCAGGTATGTGCAGTAGATGACTAAAATTTAAAGAAACTAAACAAAACCTATAAAAAAAGAACTACATTTACCATTTGCAAATTTGTCACACTTTTTTTTTTTTTTTTTTTAATTCTTTATTTATTTCAAAGTTTTTAATACAAGCATAATACATTTCCCTTTCCCCGACTGGTACCCCAAACTCCCCCCCCCCACCCCCCCCACCCCCCCGCCTGACAGACTTCTTCCAGGGTCCTCTATATTACGTTCTAGATGTCGTTAAAGTTATTTTGTCGTATAAATCTTTCTAATTATCTAGTTATCTCTTCAAAATATCTCCATGAGCTTCTAAAATCAATCCAGGGAGACCATTTGTCCTCCCCTTTGTCCGCTTCCCTGTCTCCTTCTTGCCCCCATTCTACTTTCTCTAGCTTTCGCTGTCTATTTACCCCTCTAAACCATTCCCCGATTTGCGGGGTCCCAGTTTCCATCCACTTCTTGGGGATCAGATTTTTCGCCTCGTTTAAGAGGATGGGAATTATTGAGTTTCTATAATGCTTAATGGTGCTGTCTGTCCCGTGGAACAGAACCGTCCACGGATCTTCGGGTATATCTTTTTTTGTGATGCTTTTAATTAATGCTAATATCTGTCTCCAATATGTTTTAATAATGGGACAATCCCACCAGATGTGAGCCATTGTCCCTATACCTCCACATCCTCTCCAGCATATGGGGGATCTATCTCTTTGTATTTTGCTCATTTTTACCGGGGTTATGTACCACCCCATGAGACACTTATAGTTGACTTCTATAGTTCGACTGTCCATTTTCGATCCGTGTATTAATTTTAAGATCTTTTCGCATCTACTCTCAGTACAGGGGATACCCAATTCTTCTTCCCATCTTTTGACCCCCGGAGGAATACCCAGCCGATTATCCTGTAGTAGTACTCTGTATAAACGTGAGATAATGTTTCTAACCGGGAGGCTTGTACATATTTGCTCTATTGTGGAGAGATTGTCTAGATCCCGGATAGGTTGCGGTAAGACCTCAACAAAGTTTCTCAGCTGGGCATACTTCCAGACGTCAATTGACATCAGCTCTACCTCTTTATTTAATTCGTGAAACGTGATTAATTTACCTCTTTTAATAATATCCCCTAAACGTGCTCCCCCCTTTTTAATCCAATTTCCCCATAGTTTGCTCCTACCGGGTTCAAAAAAAACATTATTTTTTAATTTTATCATAGGGGAATTGAATTCCCATTTATTTTTCCTGTGTACTCTATCCCATATTTTTAAAGTGACCTGTGTTATTTCATGTGTATCCTCTTCTATTAACCTGAATTTTGGTGGATTCCATATTACGTGTCCCCAATCTCTATTTCCTAAAACATTTTCTATATTCACCCATCTTTTTTTTTTTTTTTCTCCCTCTTTTACCCATTCCGTGATTCTTGATAGTGAAATTGCGTTAAAATATAATTCAAAATCTGGCAAAGCCAAGCCCCCCTGTTCTTTCGATTTGGACAACATTCCTGCTGAGATACGTGCTTTTTTATTGGACCAAATAAATCTAGAGATAATCTCCTTTAGAATCCTGAAGAAGGCTTTGGGGACGGCTATTGGAAGCATTTGAAATTTATAATTTATTTTTGGGGCTATTATCATTTTGACCGCATTTATCTTACCCATCCAGGACAACGGACTATGAGTCATGTTTTTTATTTCCTTTTTAATCTCTTCAAGTAATGGTATGTAATTTATCTGGTAGATCTTCCTTAATGACCCTGCAAGTTTTATTCCTAAATATTTTATATTTTCCTTCCAAGGGAACTGGAACTCTTTAGCTAGTTGAACCACTTCTATTTGGTCCATATTAATATTAAGAATTTCTGATTTAGTTGGGTTGACTTTAAAGTTGGACACCAAGCCATATATTCTTAATACCTTAAGCAGATTGGGTAGGGTTGTTCGGGGATTGGACAGAAAAAACAGGACATCGTCCGCGAAAGCCGCGTACTTATATGTCTCGTCTCCTACCACAATCCCCTTTATGTCTGGTGACTTACGTATAGTTGATAGCAATGGTTCCAACGCTACCACAAATAAAAGAGGGGACAGAGGGCAGCCCTGACGGGTGCCATTTTTCATAGAAAACGGGTGGGAGAGCAATCCATTGACTCTCACCCTCGCCTGTGGTTGATCGTATAATATTCTAATCCAACTTAGCATTCTCGGACCTATCCCCATTGCTTCCAATGTTGCAAACATATGTCCCCAGTCTATCCTGTCAAATGCCTTCTCGGCATCTATTGACAGGAATAGACTGGGGACATTCCCCCTCTTACATGCCTGCATCAGGAGCAACGCTTTAACCCCATTGTCCCTCCCCTCCCGCCCCGGGACAAAGCCCACCTGATCTGGGAATATCAACTCGGGTAATTTATTTTTTAACCTGTTGGCCAATACCTTCGCAAACAACTTCGTGTCTGTATTTAGAAGGGCTATTGGACGGTAACTCGAACAAAGTGTCCTGTCCTTTCCTTCCTTCAAAATCAACGTTATTGATGCCATCAAGGCCTCTCTGTCCATACCTCTCTCTCTACCCAGGGAGTTCCAATATTGGCACAGCCTGGGCACCAAGATATCCCGGTACCTTTTAAAATAGGTAACCGAAAATCCATCGGGGCCTGGGCTCTTGCCAGCAGAGGAACTCTTCAGGGCCTCATAAATTTCCGACTCTGTGATCGGTTCCTCCATCATACAGCTATCTTCTGTAGATATTGAGGGGACCTCGCTATTTCTCA
This sequence comes from Lithobates sylvaticus, assembly GCA_028564925.1. Lineage (NCBI taxonomy): Eukaryota > Metazoa > Chordata > Amphibia > Anura > Ranidae > Lithobates > Lithobates sylvaticus. The sequence goes on from CM053031.1 coordinate 128,645,364, forward strand.
AAAAATTCCTGCACTCTTCACCTTCCGTTTGTAATATCGAATCTTTAGTTTTAACGTCATACAACGCTTCATAATAGGCTCTAAATTCTTTGGCTATGTCTTTAGTCAGATTTAACATTGAACCACTTTTATTTTGAATTTTGTCGATATAGTTAACTTCTCTCTTTTTTTTTAGTGTTCTGGCTAGGTGTTTACTGCTTTTATTTCCCCACCTGTGTCTTTCTCTATCCAGTCCATGGAACCACCTCCTCGCCTCCTGATCCAAATCTATTTTTAGTTCCTCTCTTTTATTTAGTAATCTATGGTAGGTATCCCCCTTTCTTGTCATTTCGTCCATATGCTCCTGTTCAAGTTCCCGTATCTCTCTCCCCAGACATGCCCGGAGCTCCCTTTTTTCTCGTTTTTTACCTGCCCCAATAGAAATCAGAATACCCCTGATATACGCTTTATGCGCCTCCCAAAGTGCGGTTTGTGATGTTTCCCCTGTATCATTAATTTCAAAAAAGGATAGAATTTCCTTGCGTATGCTCTCTTCCGTACCAGGGTCGGCCAATAAGCTGTCATTTAAGCGCCAAGCGCTTGGGCTCCTCTGTGTTCCTGCCAGTCTAACTGTCATTGTGATAGGTGCGTGGTCCGATAAAGTCGTGATTTCAATCCCAGAATCAGTCACGTAATCTAGCAGTCTATGTTCTACTAGGAAATAATCTAGGCGGGAATGGGTTCCATGAACTGGAGAGAAAAAAGTGAAATCTTTCACACCTGGATGATGCACTCTCCATACATCGACAAGTTGACTCTGCCTGAGTTTAAGTTTAATATTCCTTAATTGTCGTGGGCTCTGGCTTCCTGTTCTTGAAGTGGTATCCATAATAGGATCCCAACCGAAATTCAGGTCACCCGCAATAATAACCTCCCCTGTGTAGAAAGCTGACAGGCGTCCCAGAACCTGGGACAGGAATCGAGTTGGATTTTTATTTGGGCAGTAGATATTTACCAGTGTTAACATATTTTCACCCATTTTGCCTTTTATAGCTAGGTACCTTCCGTCAGGGTCCAGGAGCCTGTCACTGATAACAAATTTTACGTTTTTGGCGAACCCTATGGCCACCCCCTTAGCACCTCTTGTTGGAGTATCCCCCTGGAACCATAATGGGTATTCTTGTGAGGCTAGTCTTATCCCACTATCTAGTGTCAAATGTGTCTCTTGTAGGAAAATAACCTCACCCTGATATGTTTGTATCTCCTTGAATATCTTATATCGCTTCGTCTGTGAATTTAAACCTCTAACATTATACGACAAAAATTTCAGATTAACCTCCTCCATTTTCCAGGGGGGGTTTTCTGCGTATATCGGACCTTCTTAATTCGTACTTTACTTTTTGTGTCTGTGAGGCGGGGATCGACCCCCCCCCTTCCCCATCCCTCCCTTCCTCCCACCCCTATTCCCTCCCCCCCTCCCCCCCCCTTCTCCCCCCTCCCCCCTCCTGCTCCCCTGGTCGAATTTCGACCATATGTGAACAGCGTGGTGTCCCTTAGAGAAACCTCCTGTCCACTGCGCTTCTAGGGGTGAAGCGCCGTACCTGGCTGTCTGACGCGGGGTCTCCCACCCCCCCAATCCCCTCCCTATAAGGGAGGGGGCCGTTAGCTGCATTGGGACCCCAGATTCCCCCGTCATGTCCGCTCCCCGGAAACCCCCCCCCACCCCCCCCCCGCTCATCCCCCTCCCCCCTCAAACCTCCTTCATTCTATTTCCCCACCGGGGTTTACTATTTTAGTTCCGGTTTTGAGGAATTTTGGGGACAGGTATCCCCAATTCCTCACAAAAATTTTGTAGTTCCTCCATATATTTCATACGCACTGTCTTCCCATCTTTGATGACAATCAGAGCCGCCGGGTATCCCCAGCTATATTTTATGTTCAGGGCTCGTAGATTTTCCAACAAAGGCTTCATTTCTCTTCTGCGTGCAAGTGTCCCAGCTGACAGGTCCGCAAAAACCTGAATTTCGGTCATTTCAAACATCAATGGAGTTTTCCCTCTCAGGTTCTTATAGATTTGGAATTTTTCCTGATACGAGTGGAATCTTACGAGCACATCTCTAGGGGCGTCCTCTCTTACTCCAGGGGGTTTTCTAATGCGATGGGCTCGTTCTATTTTCAAGTCCATTTCTTCTGCCATACCTAGGATCGGTTTAAAGAGATTTTTCATTTTTAGTATCAAATCTTCCCCCCTCTGCTCAGGTAATGCTCTTATCCTCAGGTTTTGTCTTCTGTTTTGGTCTTCCATACTTTCTATTTTATACCTCATGTCTCTCTCCATTGCTTGTAATTTTTCCATCTGTTTACTGACCACCTTGTTTTCTTTCACTTGTTCGGTTACAAATTCTTCCATTTTTTCCACTCTTTTTACTAGGAAGCCAATGTCAATTCTAATGTTCAAGATTTCAGTTTTGATGGCACTTTCCAAATTAGAGAACATTTCTGTCATCTCTGTTTTGGTGGGAATTTGCGAAATGTCACTTAGTTGTAAGATGGCACTTGTGTCACCCACCCTCTCCAGCTCAGCCTCTGCCTGGTCTGCCCTCTGTCTTTCCATCTCTCTCTTCTTTTCTTTCGTCCCCTGTTGTTGCCTTTTTCCCAACTCAGGGCTTTTTTGACTGGTATCCTTTAAGTATTTTTGTATGGAACTGGTGTTTAAATTGTCCTTAGGTGTTTTGGGCTCGGCACCTCTTTGTGTCCTCCCCTTCATCATTAGTTAAAGCCTGATTTCACTTTTATTCATTTTCTCCCCTGGGCTGAGGTACTAGAAGGGATTTAACCTTAAAAAGATCACGACAACAAGAGGGGAAAAATCGCATAGACTACAGCTATGTTCGAGCCCGAACTAGGGGGGGCTGCCCCTCCTCACTCACCACTTTTTCCTCAGTGGCTCTTCTATGTCGGTAAAACCACTCTCTTTGGTTACTTTCTGCCCTGGTCACCCCCAGTCCAGATCTAGCGTGTTATACAGAGGTAAAAGGGCAAAGAAGGGGGGGGAGAGAGAAAAAAAAAATGCACAAGGAGACCAAAAAAAAAATAAACAAAAAAGAAAAGTCAATATGTGTATGAACAGTCTGGAAGCACCTTCAAGTGTATATATCTCCAGTGGGAGTTGATCTGGGAAGTTGGGAGCACTTTTCCCTCAGCCGTCCTTTTCTCTTTCTGCGGCTGTTCTCAGCCTCTAGTAAATGGAAATCGCATACTCTTGTGGTGTCAATATTGCTTTTCCCCCTTTTTGTGCACGCCTTTCAAGGTCCTGGAGACACTCACACGGTCCGTGCAGTCCCTCCAATACTCGCTCCAATTAGGATGAGGTTGGGCTGGGATCTACATGTGCAAGGGAGAAGGGAACGTCCGTCTGAGCACTTCTTTCAGGGTCAAAAAAAATAAATAAAAAAAAAAATCCCTACATATTACACAGCCTTCAGTGGTTTACTTGCATCCTTACGCCCAGACAGCAAGGTATACAGTACTTTCGTACCAACGTTATAGTGTTTGTAGGTTACAACAGCCCCAGCAGTATTTCTCCCTTTATCTCCCTCTTCCTCTCCTCTTCCTCTTCCCTCCCTCCAGGAGGGGTCTGGTTTTACCCGGGTAGCTATACCTCCTCTAGGGTTCTTTTCTTTCCCTTGTCTCTCTTTTTCCTTTTTCCAATAACATTTAGTCCTTACGCTGAGTTAGGGTCAGGTTTTATACAAATCCAATGCAACACATCTTCTATCAAAGGTTTTGTCATAGAATCCGTAAAATTCCTTTGAATATCCCTTTAATAGTCATTTGCATTATACTTTCAAACAAAGTTCAAGATTTAAAGACTTTCAGTAATGGCTGGGTTAACAGCGTTCTTACCTGAGAGAGGGGGAATCCCTCCAGGGATCCTCTCTCAGTCCATGGAGATTCCGCTGGGCAGGTGGGTGATCTTTATTCCCCTGTATGGGCTCTTCTGTGGACGCAGACCCCTCCCAGAGAGAGCGTGTCTCCTTCCTGTGGTCCGTGTTCACTTTCCCCTGCTGGGGTTCTTGCCGTGGGCCCGGATTATACCGGTTCTGTGCGGGCGGTGATCATGCTATGGGGATAGCGGGAGCTCAGGTACGGCGTTCAGCAATCCTTCCTCACTTCCCTTCCTTGCCGTTCACGCCGAATACTGGAGCAGGGTTGGAGCGGTACTAGGCTGGAGCGGGGCTGGGTTGGCGGCGGGCAGGCAGACGGGCGGGGGCGAAGGGGGTCCTCCAGATCTCACTATACTCTGCCGGGTCAGGAGAACACTCCGCGGGCTCTCACCTCCGCGCTGTTTCCCCCGGATCGCGTCCTCCGGCAGAGCTCCATGCAGCTACAGTCAGCCTTCGACGGACTCCTCCCCCAACGCTAACGTCTCACGTCAGCATGGCGCCCTGCGTGAAATTTGTCACACTTAAATGATTCAGATCATCAAACAAATTTTAATATTACACAAAGATAACTTGAGTAAATACAAAATGCAGTTTTTAAATGATGATTTAATTTATTAAGGGGAAAAAAGCTGTCCAAACCTGCCTCATTCTGTGTGAAAAAGTAATTGCCCCCTAATTGCCCACCTAATAACTGGTTGTGCCACCCTTGGTGATAACAACTGCAGTCAAGCATTTGTGACAGCTGCCACTGAGTCTTTCACATCGCTGTGGAGGAATTTTGTCCCACTCTTTTTTGCAGAATTGTTTTAATTCAGCAACATTTGAGGGTTTTCAAGAATAAACGGCCTTTTTAACCACTACAGCTCCGGAAGGTTTTATCCACTTCCTGACCAGGCCATTTTTGCGATACAGCACTGCGTTGCTTTAACCACTTGCCGGCCGCCTCATGTACATATACGTCAGCAGAATGGCACGTACAGGCAAAATCCCGTACCTGTACGTGACATTCTTTCGGTGGGTGTGGGGTCCGATCGGAGATGGTCGGCTTCGCTTCAGGAGCGATCCGAGATACGGGGACGGCCAGTGATTTCTGGCCACCCCCTCGCGATCGCTCCTGGCGAATGAAAAGCTTCCCCTGCCTGTGAATTGTAAATACAGGCAGGCGGAAGTAATGTCACACTCCTCGTGTCGGTCTTTCTGACCGAGACGCCGAGGAGGGAAGACATCAAGGTTAGTGCACAAACAGTACACTGACACCAGGACACATAGGTACATATTTCACCCCCTGTCACCCCCCAGATCACCCCCTGCCCCCCCCCCAGTCACAGTGTCACTGATTGCAGTGATCATTTATTTACTGATCACTGCATTTAGTGTCAGTTGTGACTGTAAAAACTGTCAGGGCAGTTAGTTTTAGGCCCCTTTAGGTCTAAGGTAGCCCCCTACCCCCCCATATAAAGGTTTAACCTCTTGATTGCCCCCCCCCCCCCAGGTAACCCTTTCACCCCCTTTTGCCAGTGTCACTAAGTAATTGTTTTTCTGATCGCTGCATTAGTGTCACTGGTGCCGCCAGGTAGCCAGTTTGTTTTTAGGTTAACCGCCAGGTTTATATAGGTTCATAAATAGGTTTATAGGTCAGGTACCCCCATATTACAACCTAAATAAAGGTTTTAACCCCCTGATCGCCCCTAGAGTTAACTCTTTCACCAGTGATCACCATATAAGTGTCACTGGTGACTCTGGTTAGCCAGTTAGTTATTTAGGTTTCCCGTCAGGTTTTTATATAGCGTCAGGTACCCCCATATATTACCTAATAAAGGTTTTTAACCCCCTGATTGCCCCTAGTTAACCCTTTCACCAGTGATCACCGTATAACTGTTACGGGTGATGCTGGGTAGTTTGTTTTTTAATCTGTCAGGGCACCCGCCATTTATTACCCAGTAACGGTTTAACCCCCTGATCGCCCGGCGGGTGATATCAATTAGGATTTAGGGTCAAATAAGGTCTGCGTCGCCCCAGGTTAGTGCCAGTACCGCAAACACCCACGCGCAAAGCATACACCTCCCTTAGTGGTATAGTATCTGAACAGATCAATATCTGATCTGATCAGATCTATACTAGCGTCCCAGCAGTTTAGGGTTCCAAAAAATGCATTGTTAGCGGGATCAGCCCAGATACCTGCTAGCACCTGCGTTTTCCCCCTCCGCCCAGCCCAGTCCACCCAAGTGCAGTATCGATCGATCACTGTCACTTACAAAACACTAAGCACACATAACTGCAGCGTTCGCAGAGTCAGGCCTGATCCCTGCGATCACTAACAGTTTTTTTGGTAGCGTTTTGATTCAGTCGCTAACAGTCAGGAGCTTTTTTACCTGTGAATCTCACTAGTGTACTACTAAATTTTGAGCCCAAAATGGCAAATCGAAAGTACACTAGTATCCCCGTACTCAGGAGAAGCAGCAGAATGTATCTTGGGGTGTAATTCCACATATGCCCATATGATTGGTTTTCGGGGCCCCGTACGCGGCTAGGCTCCTAAAAAGTCCCACACATGTGGTATCCCTGTACTCTGGAGAAGCAGCAAAATGTATTTTGGGGTGCAATTCCACATATAACCATGGCATGTGTGAGCAATATATCATTTAGTGGCAACTTTTTGTCTTTATTCAATCACTTGGGACTAAAAAAAAAAAATATTCAATGGGCTCAACATGCCTTTCAGCAAATAGCTTGGGGTGTCTACTTTCCAAAATGGGGTCATTTGGGGGGGGTTTGTGCCATCTTGGCATTTTATGGCCTTCAAAACTGTGATAGGTAGTGATAGGTAGTGAGGAGTGAAATCAAAAATTTATGCCCTTAGAAATCTTGAAGGAGGTGTTTGGTTTTCGGGGTCCCGTTTGCGGATAGGTTTCCAAAAAGTCCCACACATGTGGTATCCCCGTACTCAGGAGAAGCAGCAGAATGTATTTTGGGGTGTAATTCCACATATGCCCATGGCATGTGTGGGCAATATATCATTTAGTGACAACTTTGGGCAAAAAAAAAAAGTTTGTAATATTCCCGCAACTTGTGGCAAAATATAAAATATTCCATGGACTCAACATGCCTCTCAGCAAATAGCTTGGGGTGTCTACTTTCCAAAATGGGGTCATTTGGGGGGGTTTGTGCTATTTTGGCATTTTATGGCCTTCGAAACTGTGATAGGTAGTGAGGAGTGAAATCAAAAATTTGCACCCTTAGAAATCCTGAAGGCGGTGATTGGTTTTCGGGGCCCTGTACGCGGCTAGGCTTCCAAAAAGTCCCACACATGTGGTATCCCCATACTCAGGAGAAGCAGCTAAATGTATTTTGGGGTGCAATTCCACATATAACCATGGCATGTGTGAGCAATATATATATATATATTTTTTGTCTTTATTCAATCACTTGGGACTAAAAAAAAAAAAAAATATTCAATGGGCTCAACATGCCTCTCAGCAAATAGCTTGGGGTGTCTACTTTTCAAAATGGGATCATTTGTTTTTGTTTTTTTACTGCTCTGCCATTTTAGCACCTCAAGAAATGAGATAGGCAGTCATAAATTAAAAGCTGTGTAAATTCCAGAAAATATACTCTAGTTTGTAGACGCTATAACTTTTGCTCAAACCAATAAATATACGCTTATTGGCATTTTTTTACTAAAGACATGTGGCTGAATACATTTTGGCCCAAATGTTTGACTAAAATTTAGTTTATTAGATTTTTCTTATAACAAAAAGTAGAAAATATCTTTTTTTTTCAAAATTTTCGTCTTTTTCCATTTATATCGCAAAAAATAAAAATCACAGAGGCAATCAAATACCATCAAAAGAAAATCTCTATTTGTGGGAAGAAAAGGACGCAAATTTAGTTTGGTTACAACATTGCATGACCGCGCAATTACCAGTTAAAGCAGTGCAGTGCGAAATTGAAAAAAGACCTCTGGTCCTTAAGCTGACAATTGGTCCGGGGCTGAAGTGGTTAACTAACAATTGCACGGTCGTGCAACGTTGTACCCAAATAAAATTGATGCCCTTTTTTCCCACAAATATAGCTTTCTTTTGATAGTATTTGATCACCTCTGCGGTTTTTATTTTTTGCACTATGAACAAAAAAGACTGACAATTTTGAATAAAAAACAATATTTTTTACTTTCTGCTATAAAGCATTCCCAATCAAAACATTTTAATCAATCTCTGGCCCCATTCCCCAAATTGATCTCTGATTTCAATACCCCGCAGAGCTATTTTTTTAGATATCTACAACTTTCCCATGCCTTCGGTCGCCAATTCTCCAGTCCTCCCCTTCAGATCATCCAATCCACTCTAGAGGACCTCCTCAGGTCCGGATGTGTAAATAAGCCTACCTCATGACTTTACTCTCAATTGATAATGACCTCCCTTCCCACTCTGGAAAAACTCAGAAATAAATGGCTACACGACACTCCTGACTTTGACAATGACGATTGGAATGACTTATGGGACTTCCCTTTCAGATCATCCCTGGTCTCTCTGAGAGACCAACTAATGCAATTCAAGATGGTCCATCGTGCATATTTTACCCCACACAGGTTACACAAAATGAACCCCGCCTCCCCCCTGGCTGCTGGCGATGTGGAACAATACCAGGTGACTTTACTCACATTTTTTGGACCTGCCCAGCCATTGTCGAATACTGGAAAGAGATACTAAAGGCCATCACACAGGTCACCACCATATCGCTCCAACCCTCCATAGCAATATGTATATTGGGCCTGATAGAACAAATAATTCCCACTGTGGCTAGCCGCACTCTGGTTGGGCTACTTCTCTTTTACGCCCGCAAAGGGCTGGCGTAAGCCTACTCCTCCTTTTCTCTCTCTGTGGAAACAATTGGTCAACAATAGTCTGCTTCTGTATAAAGATTGTTATGCTAATAGGGGTTGCCCTCAAAAATATGATAAGGTTTTGTCTCAAAAGCCTTAAACCGACCACGGGAACTTTTCAAACTAGTCGCCCAGACTATGAACCCCACCTGCCTTGAGCCCCTAGGAAACGAAACTCAAGAATACTGCAACAAATTATCAGATTTTTTCATCAACAAAATAGACAACATTCAGAAAATAATTCAACAAAAAAAAACAACAACCAGCTCTACTCAACTCAACCCAGGTAAGGAATTTTACATCAACAGCGCACAAGCACCACATTTTTCACTTACCCCGATCACAACGGATGAAACCAAAAATGTCATCAAGAGCCTCCGAGACAGCACCTCGCCAAACGACATCATCCCCACAAAACTCTTGAAAGAATGCTCGACATTCTGGCCCCCGCTATCACACACCTAGTAAATCAGTCGTTCAAAGAAGGATTGGTTCCGAATTCCCTCAAGCAAGGCATCATCAAACCATTACTAAAGAAACCCAACCTCGACCCCAAGGATCCGAACAATCGCAGACCGGTAACAAGCCTGAACACCATTTCCAAGATCATGGAGAAAGCAGTAGTACAACAGCTTCAACTTCATCTGGACACACACAAGCTCCTAGACCCACTACAATCGGGCTTCCGCCCAGGCCATGGCACAGAAACGGCACTTCTGAAAATATGGGATGACGCCCTAGAAGCAGCGGATGAGGGAGAATCGTGTCTTCTGGTATTGCTGGATCTCAGTGCGGCGTTCGACACAGTGGACCACAACATGCTTCTCAGCCGCCTCAAGGAAGTGGCAGGAGTTACAGATGGAGATCTGCCATGGTTCGCTTCCTTCTTAGGAAACCGGTCACAAACAGTGAAACTAGGAGCCTTCACTTCGGAAACTCGGGCAATCACTTATGGAGTCCCTCAAGGATCACCATTGTCACCAGTACTGTTCAACATTTACATCCGACCACTCTTCAAAATTATTAGCAAATTGGATCTGTGCTTCCACTCATACGCGGACGACACTCAACTGTACTTCCGGATCACCGGACAAAAAGACCAATACCAGGAACTAGGAAAATGTCTCACATTGATAGATGACTGGATGACCACTAGCTCCCTCAAACTAAATGGATCAAAAACAGAATTACTGCTCCTCGACGCAAACTCAAGGAAAAAGACGAAGACCCCTTGGACACCACCAACCATCTTGGGACAGACCATCCTTCCAAGCAACAAAGCCAAAAGCCTCGGAGTAATCTTTGATTCAGAGATGACAATGGAGGCACAAATAGGATCCGTAATCAGCGGATCCCACCATCTCCTTCGCATGCTACGCAGACTCATCCCCTTCATCCCGGAAAAGGAAAAAGCGGTAGTAGTAGGAACGATCATCAATTCACGGCTCGACTACGCAAACTCACTCTACATAGGATTACCGGATTACCAGATTGCGCGCCTTCAAATTGTCCAAAACACAGCAGCAAGAATAGTCACCGGAAAGAAACCCTGGGAATCCATCTCCCCATCCCTAAGGATGCTCCATTGGCTCAAGGTAAAAGACAGGATCACATTCAAGACCCTCTGCCTCACCCACAAATGTACACAAGGAAATGCGCCTCAATACCTTTATGAGAAACTAGAAAAATACATACCGAATCGCAGACTTCGATCAACAAACCAAAATCGCCTTCTCATCCCCAAAGCCCGCTACAAATCGAAGGGAGAACGAAGATTCGCAGTACAGGGACCCCGGCTATGGAATGCTCTACCAAACAACATCCGCATGGAAGAAAACCATCAGGCCTTCAGGAAAAAACTCAAGACCCACCTCTTCTAATACATGGCATCCCAACATGAGCAGTCAAGCGCCTCGAGGCGATTCAGTTCGCAGTTGCAGCGCTATACAAATCATTCATTCATTCATTCATTCATTCAAATGGCTGGCAGATTCCTCCACAGCCTCAGACTCGCACCCTTCTTAACCCACTATCTTCTGCCAATGAATAGGAATTTGCAACTGTGAATGTAACTTATGTTTCTGAGATACACGTTCTAGCCCCACGATGTCCTCCTACCCATGAATGCCAACCTGCAGAGACCATTGTGATGTCTTCAGCTCCCTGCCTTATTTCATGTAATTGTTTGCCTTATATCATATTTCTGTAGATACCAAAGTCAACTCTTGTCATGACCAATGTATGTTGTTTTTCTGTTCAATGTTTCAAAACTTAATAAACAGATTTTCCAAAAAAAAATAAAAAATCTAATTTCATCATCAATTTAGGCCAATATGTATTCTGCTACATTTTTTTGGTAAAAAAAAATCCCAATAAGCGTATACTGATTGGTTTGTGCAAAAGTTATAGTGTCCAAAAAATATGGGATAGATTTAGGGGCTTTTAATTTTTTTATTGTTTTTACTAGTAATTGCGGTGATCAGCAATTTTTAGCGGGACTGTGACATTGCGGCGGACAAATTGGACACTAAGTGACACTTTTTGGGGACCAGTGACACCAATACAGTGATCAGTGCTAAGAAAAATACAGTGCTAAGAAAAATGAAATGATCACTGTATAAATGGCAGGGAATGGGTTAACACCAGGGGAAATCAATTGGTTAAGTGTGTGCCTGGAAGGTGTTTTCTATCTTTGTGGAGGAGGGACAGACTGGAGGAAAAGAGGGATCGTGTTTTAGCTAAGCTGAAACACAAAGATCTCTCCTTTGCTCCCTGACAGATCAGCGGTCTGCCTTGTTTACATAAGCACACCGCTGATCCGTCTCTCCACAGAACAATTGACGGGTCGTGACCGCCAGACCTGCTGATTGGATCCTGCTGTGTCCAATCACAGTGGGAACGGTTACCCTGGCGACGGGCGCCCGCCCCCTACACCACATGCATGAAATCACATACAGGTCAGTGATTTCGTGCAGCCAGGCTGCCCTGCCGCAGTGTATGTACGGTGGGCGGTCCGGAAGCGGTTAAGGTCATGCCACACAAAATCAATCGTATTTGAGTCCGGACTTTGACTAGGACTTTCCAAAACCTTCAATTATGTTTTTTTGAGCTATTCAGGGGTGGTCTTGCTGGTGTTTTTTTTCCGGATCATTGTCCTGCTTAGAGGTGGGCTCAGGCGTGTTTGGGATCCTAGTTAAAACCCACCTGCCTGATCCCGCCAGAAAGCCGACACTGCCAATCACAGGCAGTGAGACATTTCCCGGTCTATGCAGCTGCAGACAGGGAAATGTCTCACTGCCTGTGATTATCAATGTGCAGTGTCGGCTTCCTGGCGGGATCGGGCAGGTGGGTTGGGACTAGGATCTCGAACACGCCCGAGCCCATCTCCAGTCCTGCTGCATGCAAAACCCAAATGAGCTTGAGGTCACAAACTGATGGCCGGACATTCTGCTTCAGGAGTTTCATCAATTATGGCAAGTCGTCCAGGTCCTGAAGATGCAGAGCCCCAGACCATCACGCTACCACTACCATGTTTGACTGTTGGTATGATAATCTTTTTAGGAAATGCTGTGTTAGTTTTACATCAGATGTAACGTTATACAAACCTTCCAAAAAGTTCAACTTTTGTCTCAATCCACAGCATATTTACCCAAAAGTCTTGGGGATAATCAAGATGTTTTTTGGCAAATGTGAGACAAGCCTTTGTGTTCTTGTTGGTCAGCAGTGGCTTTTGCCTTGGAAATCCCCCATGGATGCCATTTTTGCCCAGCCTCTTTCTTATTGTTGAGTCATGAACACTGACCTTAACTGAGGAAAATTATGCCCGCTGTTCTTTAGATGTTGTTCTGGGTTCTTTTATGACTGTCTGGGTGAGTTGTCGTTGTGCTTTTGGAGTAATTTTGGTAGGCCAGCCACTCCTGGGAAGGTTCACCACTGTTCCAAGTTTTCTCCATTTGTAGATAATGACTGTGGTTTTCTGGAATCCCAAAGCCTTAGAGCAGGCATGTCCAAAGTCCAGCCCGCGGGCCAATTGCGGCCCGCGTTCCGGTTTAATTTGGCCCCCCTGGTAAATTGTGTGTGTGTGTGTATATATATATATATATATATATATATATATATATATATATATATATACTGTATTTATCTTTTGTGGCCCCCGGGGCCATTTAAAAACTGCATTTGGATTTACTTGTGTTATCTTTGTGTTATCTTTGTGTAATATTAAAATTAGTTTGATGATCTGAATCATTTAAGTATGACAAATATGCAAAAACATAAAAAAAATCAGGATGTGGGCAAACACTTTTTCAAAGCAGTGTATGTGTAAAGCGTGCATCGCAGTTTTCAGATGCAAAATGGGTCTGTACTGACAACAAGCATATGAATTTAGAGTAATTCAGGAACCACCTCTATTTAAAAATCAATCCACCCAAAACTGATATTTTTTTTGTGAACTCCAATAGATCGAATTTTCGATTGGCTCAAGAGTGAGTTTGCATATACACCTCTAAAGGGAGAGTCATGAGATCCTCTGTAGTTCAAGTAATATGGTGCCATCTCTTGTTTCTCTGGGTGATTAACAAAAAAGGGCATGGGGTGTCAAAAAGGCTTCATGATTCACCTGTGTCTATGGTAGATAATCTTTAAATACATATTTTGACCGCCGGTGGCCCTGCCATACTTGCAGCTGGGCTTGTAACAAGTTAGTTCTGTTGAATTCTGATTTTTTAATTCTAGGTGTGATCTAATGACAAATTACAAACTATTTGCACATATTAGAAACACATTTCCATTATCAAGAACATTTTTTTATTTTGCAGTCAAGGTTTTGTGGAAGATTTGCAGGAGCAAATTGCTAAACTGACTGCGATGCTGGAGCAGGAAACCTCTGAACACCAGAAAACAAGGATAACAGTGAGTAAACAATTTTATTTTTTTACAAAATCCAACATTTTAAACTTCTTTAATCTAGCAATGCCAAGAGTAATAACACACAGTACAGTGGTCCATACAATCAGATTTCAGTGTAAACCAACATCATCTAAATCTGTATTCATAAGCTGGCCGTAGATGGATTGAATCTTAGCTGATTCAGCAGGGACCGGCAGAAATTTGATCCATCTATAGGCAGCAGGTTACACTGAAGCTGATCCATCAATCAAATTTTGCATGTGGTTACTGTCGATGGCTATAGCTGCCAGCAATAATCATTGAGTTCTGCAGGCCGAGAAGGCTCCTGCTGGCAAAATAAAATAGCGCTGCGGGAGAGATTCCACAACCAATGCTGACTGTGTTCATGGGGGAATCGAGCAATTTTCTTAAGTGCAACCCATGGTTGCAGGAAAGAACGTTAAATCTTTTATGGCTTGCCTTAGATTTACAATAAGCCAATCCTCTATTATACACTTGGGCATAAAATGTTATGTCTGGCAGTCTCTAGGAGATTACACATTAAGAACATTGCTTCTTTCCAAAGCCAAGGCCCACTCCTAGCTTAGTCCAAGAAAGACACTTCCTTTAGGGAAGAAATTCTTAGTTGACTGGATTTGCAGAGGAATTCTGGTTGAATTCTTATCTATCAGATTTTTTAGGTTTTATCTTCGTCCTTGGTGTTTATGGAAAATGTAAAACCTCCATGGCAATGGTATATTTACACAGACAACCTTTCCCTACTTTGTACCAAGCCACTTCACCTGTGGTGTCAAAAATCACCTTTCATTCACTTCTGTATGACAGCTTTGTGCCTCATGGTCTCAGACATGAAAACAGTCCCTTTTGTCTAGTTTGATATCAGGCCTTTTCTGGCCCTGTCAGTTTGGAAAAGTCCATTGCCACCTTAAACATAACAATCTTACAAGGGAAGCAAAATCTTCTTTCCTATGGTGGCATTACACTGCATAAGTCTCACAGGGTGATTTGTTGCTCTCTCTGTGCCGGATGCTAATAAAAATAGAGTGTGGGATTTTGGAAATCTTAAATCAAAGAAGTAGATCAGTGATGGCGAACCTTGGCATTCCAGATGCTTTGGAACTACATTTCCCATGATGCTCTACTAAACTGCAGAGTGCATGAGCATCATGGAAAATGTAGTTCCAAAACATCTGGTGTGCCAAGGTTCGCCATCACTGACCTAGATGGTCCCTTACTATCTTACTGTATACCAGGTTATTCAGCATCCATCCTGTGCACTGTGGGTCCCTTAGCACCTTTTTACTTTTGGCTGAAGCTTGACTTTAGCGAATAGACTCTAAATTGTATTTGGCTTTAGAGAAGGAGCGACTGAATCGGTTAATCTTGGAAATTCATGTTGTAAAGTGTTTTGCAATTTGGTCATCATGTAAAATGTGTATTGCATGTTCTAAACAGAATACAGTTAAAAAAAATGTGAATTTAATGACCATGCTATTGGGGCAATAAAAGTTGTGCTTTGTTTTTTGTGCTTAGAGAATTGTATGTGAGGTTCTTATTTGTAATGTCTTTCTGACATTTTTAAAGGCCTATAAAGATCAAGTGAACAATTTAGTTGCCTCGTCGTTCTTTCACTTCAAGGTCTTCATGTTGTGCTCTTTTTTGTTTTACTGTTCATTAAAACGCTCCCAGTAAACTGAAAATAACAAAATATGTACATATATTGGATATTCCTTGACCTCATCAGAGCTTGAGGTAGAACCATAAATTGTTCTCTATTATCAAGACTGAGATAATGCTTAGATAGCTGGACTCCAGATCTGTATTTCATACTTACAATGGTCCAGTTTGGACTAATAATGGTATGCATTTTTAATACCTGAGAGATCACTAGGAGAGTTGACAATCACAGATTGCTTTTCAAAGGCATGGAAGTATAGACTCAAGTTTATACTTGGCCTAAGGTGGCTATTATGTGACTTGTTGGTGTTGATGTTTCATAGTTAGTAAGGTTAATAAAGACATCAGTCCATCCAGTTCAACCTGAGTGAGTGTCTACAATTGTCCCCATCCCTGTACATTGCACACTCACATCAGTCCCCACCCTCAAGGAGCCCACAATCCAAGGTCCCCATTCATATACTAGGGCCAATTTTTGGACAGAAGCCAATTAACCTACCTGCATGTCTTTGGGTTGTGGGAGGAAACCGGAGTACCCGGAGGAAACCCACGCAGGCACAGGGAGAACATGCAAACTCCAGGCAGGAAGTGTCGTGGTTGGGATTCGAACCAGCGACCCTTCTTACTGCTAGGTGAGAGTGCTAACCACTACACCACTGTGCCGCCCAAAAGTGTAAAGTGTTATGTATGTGACTTGACAATCTGGAAGAGAAAATTATCATGAAATAAAAAAATTGAACAAATTACTGATACATCTAAGTGAACTGACCCTAATGCTTTTTTTAAACAATTTGAGATCTTTTAAAAAAAATCCCATGTGATGCCATTATTTTACCACTTTTGTGAAGATCCAATATTGCTGTTGTGTTTTTTTTTCCTTCTTTATGTTGTTTCTGTCATTAGCCACTTCCAAGTCTTTATTTCCATGTCCTTACCCAACTTACCAGCTGACCTGAAAATCTATTTTTTTCAAACTATGGGACAGGTTTTGTTGTGAGAAAATATTTTCCTTGCTTTGATTCCCTTCTTCTTCATTGCTTTCATAGAGCTTGGCAGAAAGCCAGGTTTGCTTTGCTTTTACTTGTGGAAATTATGCTGATTCAGAGGTAGGGCCCTTTCCTGATACGTTTTGTCAGCATTATTACTTTGCAAGAAAAATGTTTCCCTTTAAATTAAATCTTGTGGGACTCTTCACACCACTGCGTTACAGGTGCTGTGTGTTTTGGAAAGTCCTGCCACATCATATCTATTTTTTTTTTTACAGGTGCAGGCAACCCAAAAACGCACAGGAAATGCATCTAAAACACAGCAAAATCACAGTAAAAACACATATACATTTTACCGCGATTTTGCAGTGTTAAAGGGCCCTTATTCTGTGGGATGAAATAGGTAAATAAGTTATTACACATAGCACCAGCAATGTCAGGTCAATAAACTAAAGCATTCCTTTTATTGCCAACACCTACTATTTTTAAGTTTTATGTTTTTTATAATTACCTTTCTTGTATTTACAGTATTTTTGATCTTTGAACACAGCTTTCTTGAATGGACGAAAACCTCTTTATGGGCTAAATTCTGTTTGTTTTTTTCAGAATGCCTTTGTGCTTATTATAGGTCACCTTTTTTTTTTTTTCTCTTCTTATCTCAAAGAAGTTTTATTGAGAAAAAAACATGAAAAACAGTTAAATTTGCTCCACCCACCGTCGTGGTTTGGCAGACTACATACTGTGAAGATGAATGTTCTTCCCAAAGTATATTTTTTTTGCACGCTGCCAGTGGCAATTGTCCGATCAGAGTTATTAGCATTCCAAAAAAAATAGTGTCTTTTATCTGGGGGGATAAGAGGCCTAGGGTGAACAAGCGTACATTATTCTCTAAAGGAAAGGAGGGTTTGGGACTCCAGACTTGCAAAAATATTTTTATGCCGCACAGATGGCCCAGTTAGTCAGATTTCACTCTACTCAGCCCCACTCTGGATGCGGGTGGAGGCCTATGTCTGTCGAGAACGGTTGATTTCCCAAATCCTTTGGCTATCACCCAAGAAACGGTCCCCAATTTTATGCCCAGCACTCTCATTTTCCTTGATTATTTGGGATATGTTAACAAAAACGTATACATTTAAATCCCTGCATATCCCTACTGGCCCCTTTTTTTGGAAATGAGAACTTCACCCTGGGCCTGGACCAACAAAGGTCTGCTGCATATAGCTTATGTAATCATAAGGGAATATTGACAAGACAGGTTTTAGTAGAGAAACATCAAATGCCAGTCTCAGAGTACTTCCATTATACACACATTTTTTAAGTACTATATCACGGAATTCTGGTATAGTAACTATGTCTTCTATGGAATACGTGTCAGAAGTTTAATAAAATCAGGGGACATATCTCTGAAATTTATACTATTTTAACTAATTCTCCTGTTAAGCAGGGCTACATGGAAAAATGGGAGACGGACCTCCAGGAAACCATTAAGCTGGATGAATGTCATACTATAGCTCAGGGCAGTGGCAGCTGGTGGTCAAAATTTTTGGGGGGGCGCAAACAAACTGAAAAATACTGAAACCCCCCCCATCAATTGCAGCCTCACTGTGCCCATCAATTGCAGCCACTGTGCCCATCAATTGCAGCCACTGTGTGCCCATCAATTGCAGCCACTGTGCCCATCAATTGCAGCCACTGTGCCCATCAATTGCAGCCACTGTGCCCATCAATTGCAGCCACTGTGCCCGTCAAATGCAGCCACTGTGCCCGTCATATGCAGCCATTGTGCCCGTCATATGCAGCCACATGTGCCCGTCATATGCAGCCACTTGTGCCCGTCATATGCAGCCACTTGTGCCCGTCATATGCAGCCACTGTGCCCATCATATGCAGCCACTGTGCAGTAGCTCCTCTCAGTGCACCAGAGTAGCGGCGTTGACCTCCGCTCCAGTGCATGTCTCCTCCTCTCCACTTTCTAAGCGCCAGGCATCCAATAGGGTGGCCTGGCACTTGGGCCAATCAGGAAACAGGTCTGACGCCCTGCCTCCTGATTGGCAGGGAGGAAGGTTAGTGTGAAAATAGCAAAAATGTATTTGCTATCATCACACAATTGGGTGGGATCAGGGCGCATTCTCTGTGCCTCGAGCCCACCCTGTTTTGAAGCCTATTAGAGCCTCTGACTCTAATCAGGTGCTTCAAAAAGTACCACCCCGCCATAGGAATCCATGCGTCCGGCATCCTGAAAGGGGCCGGGCGCATGAATGGGGGGTGGCGCAGGCTCAGGGGTGCCTCGCGGTCACTCATAAATACTTCTATTATAGAAGCGAATTATAAAGTACTTCTGAGATGGTACATGGTTCCAGCCAGGCTGGCAACTTATCTACTGGAGGCATCTCTTTTGTGTTTTCGTGGATGCGGACAGGAGCAAACAATGTACCATGTGTGATGGCAATGCCCTAAGGTAAGGCGTTATTGGATCATTTACACTCTTATGCCTTGTACACACGATCGGACATTCCGACCACAAAATCCGTCGAATTTTTTCTGACGGATTTTGTCCGAAACTGGTGTTGCATACACATGGTCAGACAAAGTTGTCGGAAAATCCAATCGTTCGGAACGTGGTGACGTTCATTACGTACGACGGAACTGCGTAGAGGCCAATAGCTTTCGTCTCGTTATTTGACCTGAGCATGCGTGGCACTTTGTCCGTCGGAATTCTCTACAAACGATTCGAAAAAGTCAGATCGGATTTTTTTGTCGGAAAATTTTAGATCCTGCTCTCAAATTTTTTCTGTCGCAATTTCCGACGGAAATAGTCCGATAGAGCACACACAAGATCGGATTTTCCGACAACATAATCCGATCTGACTTTTCCTGTTGGAATTTCCGACCGTGTGTACGGGGCATTACTCAGGTGAACCTTGTCAGATACCTGAGACAGGTGCTGTTGGGCTGTAAGGTGGAGACAACGATCCCAGGGATGTCGCATAGCATTTATATCGGCAAAAATTATTATCACAAAATCTTGGAAATCAGCTACAGTGCCATTCGAACAGCTCAAGCACAAACTTTCCTGGATTATGATTAATGAGCACATGACAGCGATCTTGAATGATAAAATGTGGATGTTTGAGAAAGTCTGGTATTCATGGGTCAAGTATCTGACTGGTGATCCTCGATCTATACCCGATTAGAGTGGTTTCGGTGTGGTGGGGGTCGGAGCGTGAGGTCCTTTCCTACTTTTTCTTTCCAACTTTTCTTTTATTTATTTCTTCTTTCTTTCCTTTTGTTTTGGTCTTTGCTGTAGTCTTATAAGGGTTTTCTGGCCTATTCCCTTTAAACCCTGAACAGTAATTATCCCATTAGGGTGAAATCTGGTTTTATGGTGACTAGGGATGTGGTATTCTCTTTATGAAGGTGTAGACCCCTTTCACTAAGATATACAGTAGATCCAAAGCACATTTGAAATCTACTATGAGTTATGAGCTGACTTTTCATTTGAATTTGCAATATGTAGAAGCTCTATTTTTAACTGTACAGGGGGTCCCCGGGTTACAAACAAGATAGGGACTGTAGGGTTGTTCTTAAGTTGAATCTGTTTGTAAGTCGGAACAGGTACATTTTTTAAGTGTAGCTCCAGCCAAAAAATCTATTTTTACGTTTTTTTAGATAACCTAGAGAAGAGTTATCACCCCTGTAACATTTGTTTTGCTGTCTGTGCCCCTGTTTAGAAGATTTCACCTCACCTTCTGTCCCAATGACAATTGGATTTTGAACATTTTGGGTTGTTAGGGAAGCATAAACTGGTGATAAAGCATCAGTGGAGACACTTTTTACGCATAATAACTCTTACAGGAGTGAATTTCCCTTTCTAGGAGTAGATTTCCTATCACTTCCTGTTGTCTTTCTCCGTTTGTAAGTAGGAGTCGTTTGTAAGTCGGATGTTTGTAAGTCGGGGACCCCCTGTATATGAAGACAGAGATGCATTTTGTTAATATGACATATGGAGTACTAAACGAGCATTGGGGCTACCCCATAAGGACACTGATAATACAATCTACAGGCATGTATATTGACAGTAAAGATCTATACAAGGAAGAAAGAAGAATATACTCGGGTATATTTTCCTGTCTAAAAAAAGCTTGGATATTTACCTATTTAGTATATATTTTATACTGTATATGTTCTTTATAAACCTTTTTGTATTCTCTTTTGTAAAAACTATAATAAAAATATTGAAACAGAAAAACAGTTACATCTTCCAGAGAAAATATATAACCACGAGGAAGTTCCATCTTACAGCAATGTCACAACAGCACATATCCACAATACTAGCACAATCCACAATCTACCATCCACAATACTAGCAGTACAGCATGAGTCTACAATGGTAACCTGAGACAGTATAGCATTACAGAAATTTGCAAAGCGGGGGTTGGTTCATAGTAGTCTATCCAAAATAAATAAACTGGTGACAGCCCTGGCGTATCCAGCCAGGTTGACCATAATATATCAAATTTGCTAGGTGCATCCTCTATGTTAACTGCTTTCCGACTGGCGCACGACGATGTACGTCGACAGAATGGCACGGACAGGCATAAGGGCGTTACAGGTACGTCCCCTTTAAGATGCCGCCGTGCCATCGGGCGCGCACCGACAGCAGTGCGTGCTCGTGCTGGTCGGGACCCCCGTGAGGCTGGTCGCGGGTCCTGCGGACTCGATCGCTGCGGGGATACCCGCGATCGCCTCACGGGGAGATGCGGAAATAAACAGCATCTCCCCATTCTGCCTAGCAACTAGTGACACCGATGTCTGCTCCCTGTGATTAGAGCAGAGATCAGCATTCACTAGCTGACAGCCATGCCCCCCCACAGTTACAAACACGCCTCTAGGTACATGTAACCCCTACACTGCCACCTAGTGGTTAACCCCTTCACTGTTTTTTTATATATTTTTGGGGGATGTTTATTATAGCAAAAAGTTAAAAAGAATGCGTTTTTTTTTAAAAAAATTGACGCTCTTTTGTTTATAGCGCAAAAAATAAAAACCGCAGGGGCGATCAAATACCACAAAAAGAAAGCTCTATTTGTGGGAAAAAAAGGACGTCAATTTTGTTTGGGAGCCATGTCGCACGACCGCGCAATTGTCAGTTAAAGCGATGCAGTGCCGAATCGCAAAAAGGGGCCTGGTCCTTTGGCTGCAAATTGGTCCGGTCTAAAAGTGGTTAAAAAATATACTTTTCAAGGCATAGTGTATCACGCATTTGGGTAATCCACTCCTTCAGCGAGGGTGGGTCAGCTGATTTACAATGTCTAAGGCCCCATTCACACCTGGAGGAGAAAAAAATGTATTAATAATAATGAATTATTCTCTATGGAGATGGTTCACATCTCCACTCCAAGTCATCTGAAGCCAAATGCCTGAAGCTCCAAAATGTTTTGGGGCTTTTTTTGTAGCTTGAATCGTGCAGATTCGAGCATTTTTGTTCTCATAGAAATGTTTAATGGAAAAAAGCCATTTGCGCATTTTGTGCGCAATTACCTGATTTTCTGCTTAAATTAAAAAGAAAAAAATAGTAATAATATATGAATAAATTAATGTAAAATACACAAAAATCATCATAAATTAATAATAAATAAATAAAATAAATGAATAATATGTAATAATACATAAATAAATAATAATTAAACCCTAACATTAAAAAAGGAATAAAATAAATGAATAATAATAATAATAATAATAATAATAATATAATAAACACCCAAACAAAAAAATAAATTACTGTTACTATAATAATAATAATAATAAATGTATTTAGTTTGTGTTAAGGTTAGGGTGTTTATTTATTGTTATTATTATTTTATTTAGTTTTTTTAAGGGTTGGAATTAAGGTTAGGGGTTAATTATTTATTATTACTTGGTATTAATTTATTATTTATTTATTATTTTTATTTGTGTATTTATTTTACATTTTTGTATTCATTTATTATTATTAATAATAATAATAATAATAATATTATTATTTTTAGTAGTAGTAATAGTATTAACACCCAAACAAAAAACAAAAAAACTCTAACCCCTAATCCTAACCTACCCTTAACTCTAACCCTTTACCCTAACAAAAAAAAATAATAATGATAAAAAATAAATAAAAGCTGATGGAAAAGCAAAAAAAAAGCTGAAATACCTAGCAACAGATGATAGTTTTCTCTATTGGCTAATACAAAAACCCCAAAGCTCAAAAATGCTGTATAAAAACGCACAAGTCGTGCATAAAAAGGCTGGAAAAACGCTCAAAGACACTACGCTCAGGTGTGAATGCAGCCTAAGAGCTTGAAAGAGGGCCCTGGCTATTGCTTGTTTAGAGACACCTTCCACCTGGAGATCATCCAGGATACCTAATAGGCAAGGTTTGGGGTCTTCCCAAATATTGACCTGAAATACTGTGTTATGGGTATTAACCACTTCCCTAACGCCCATTGTCATATGACGTCCGCAGGAACACTTTGATCCTCTGGGCTGGCGTCATATGACGTCCTTGGCTACTCGGCGGACTATGTCACTTGGGAGCCCGTGTGCGTGCCCTGCGATGTCCGAAGGGGGAACAGGCGATTGTTGGTGACAGAACAGGAACGTGGATCTGTGTGTGTGAACACACAGATCCACGTCCTGTCAGGGGAAAGGAGACAGATCGTGTGTTCCTAGTATATAGAAACACTGATAGGTCTCCTCCTCTCGTCAGTTGCATCCCCCATAGTTAGAATCACTCCCTAGGTAACACATTTAACCCCTTGATCGGCCCCTAGTGTTAACTCCTTCTCTGCCAGTGACATTTATACAGTAATCAGTTAATATTTATATCACTGATCGCTGTATAAGTGTCACTGGTCCCAAAATAGTGTCAAAAGTGTCCGATGTGTGAACCGCAATGTCGCAGTCATGATAAAAATCACAGATCGCCGATTTTACTAGTAAAAAATGAATAATAATAATGCCATAAATCTATCCCCTATTTTGTAGATGCTATAACTTTTGCGCAAACCAATGAAAATATGCTTATTGCGATTTTTTTACCAAAATTATGTAGAAGAATACATATCGGCCTAAACTGAGAAAAATAAAAATAAAACAAAAAAAAATTGGGATATTTATTATAGCAAAAAGTAAAAAATATTGTGTTTTTTTCAAAATTGTCCCTCTTTTTTTGTTTATAGCGCAAATAATAAAAAAACGCAGAGGTGATCAAATACCACCAAAAGAAAGCTCTATTTGTGGGGGAAAAAAATGCTAAAAATTAAATTTGGGGACAGTGTTGCATGACCGTGCAATTGTCATTCAAAATGTTACAGCGCTGAAAGCTGAAAATTGGCCTGGGCAGGAGGGGGGTGAAAATGCCTTGTATTGAAGTGGTTAAGGACACTCTTCCCGTAGGGTCTCCTATTATTTACTAAAAATAAAAATATATTTTCTTTCTTCTAGCTGACCCATGAGCTGGAGAAGAAAGTTTCAGAGCTAAAAATGCAAAAAGAAGAGGAAATCAGGTATATGCAGTGCTTGTGGTCTTATGTTTTTGCTTTTTTTTTTATACATTTTATTTTTATTTCACTTCGAGGTGTGGAACTGACTTGTTTCATTGAATGTCAGTATTGAGCTTTCCACAAGAACTAAAGAAGCAAAATACGGTAACTCCTTTCATTTGAATAGCATGGCCGAAGTTGACTGCTAGTGCTGGGCTTTCTGTTTAGAAGGCCCAGACCTGTATTTGATACATAAATATGATGAGACAACTGGCCAGAAAAACAATTATGGTTCGAAGAAAACAAAATGTATTTATAGCAAATAATGAGCTTCTTCTCTCATCATAATCCTGTAATTTTGTTAACCGAAGGCACCATTTTATTGTATTTGATTTAAGGGTTCTCCAGGAGGAGCATGCCACCAAGCTGTTTGCTCTTAAACAAGAAGACAATGCTAAACTATCGCAAGAGAAGGAAGATGCTGAAGGCAGATATGGTAATTAACAACCATCTTATTAAGTATTTTTAATATAAGGAGATTTTCATTTGCATGAAAAAACTGGGGACTAATGATTTCAGATAAACTTTGATAAAAGCCTTACTCTCAGGCTTTAGACTAAGCCAACAGGCCACAGGCTCAAAAAGGGCAGTACGGTTCTACTGCCCTCAATTAGGTCTCTCAGGAACCTACCTTGGGTGGGCACAGCTACTTAGGGAATTAACATTATAATTCATCACATACAACTTGTGCTAAATAAAAACTGTCAAGCATGAAAATGGTTGCATTTGTTTATGACTCTTTAACATTTTTGCTGTTTTGCTCACTTATAACTATTTGTAGATTTAAATTGCTCTGGTGTGCCTTAAGTGTTTGTAAACCCTAACAATGAACTTCTCTTTTTTTTTCTCCCCATTTTCCTGTTGAAGTGTTTTTTACCCCAACATTTTATATTCCTGATATGTGTCTGCTGTACCATGCATTTGTATAAAAAAAAGTATCCTGTTCTCTTGTAATGCTTCCTTTGTGTGAAATCCCTGGTGTTCCTGCAAACCCCTCTGGTTTACCATTAAAAACTGACCGCACTAAGCAGGAGAACAAACTGTGGTCAGTTCTCTAGCTATGCTGGAAACTCAGTGTGCTCCGACCAATGATCAGACTTGTCCTGACACACCCCCCGCACAGCTTTTCACTAGGAAGCTCAGTGTGCTGTTCCTTCTCCTCCCCCCAGTTCTTATGCAGCTGAAAACAGAGGGAAAGGGGGATAAAAGGGTATTTTAAGGGTACTTTCACACTGGGGCGGTTCTGGCGTCAGCGGTTTTAGCGGCGCTTTTTGGCCACTTCCGGGACGCTTTTAACCCCCGCTAGTGGCTGAAGAAAGGGTTAATAGAGCCTGTGTTGCAGCGCTGCCGAAGCGCTTTGCAGGCGCTTTGGCAGCGCTGCCTATTCATTTCAATCGGCAGGGCATTTTGGGAGTGGTGTATACACCGCTCCCGCACTGCCCCAAAGATGCTGCTTGCAGGACTTTTTTTCCTGTCCTGCAAGCGCACCGCCCCAGTGTGAAAGAACTTTCACACTGGGGTGGCTTGAGAGGCGCATTTCAGGTGCTTTACATACGCTATTTTTGTCGCTAAAATGCCTGAAAAGCACCCCAGTGTAAAAGGAGTCTTAATGTTTTTTTATATCTATACACAAATGTTTTGCCTTTCATTTCTATTTTAAACTGAATGGGTTGTTTTACAAGGCGACCATTTACAATCTTTTTAAGTAAACTAAGGAGAGTGTTTTGTTATCTTTTTGATAGTTGCGAAAAATACATTTTGATCATGTCATAAATTCAGAGCTCTACTGTGTCTAGTGTTCTTTTTAGGAAGAATAATTAGTCTATACAGTATCTTACAAAAGTGAGTTCACCCCTCACATTTTTGTAAATATTTTATTATATCTTTTCATGTGACAACACTGAAAAAATTACACTTTGCTACTATGTAAAGTAGTGAGTGTACATCTTGTATAACAGACTAAATTTGCTGTCCCCTCAAAATAACTCAACACACAGCCATTAATGTCTAAACCGCTGGCAACAAAAGTGAGTACACACCTAAATGAAAATGTCCAAATTGGGCTCAAAGTGTCAATATTTTGTGTGGCCACCATTATTTTCCAGCACTGCCTTAACCCTCTTGGACATGGAGTTCACCAGAGCTTTACAGGTTGCCACTGGAGTCCTCTTCCACTCCTTCATGACGACATCATGGAGCTGGTGGATGTTAGAGACCTTGCACTCCTCTACCTTCCATTTGAGGATGCCCCACAGATGCTCAATAGGGTTTAGGTCTGGAGACATGCTTGGCCAGTCCATCACCTTTACCCTCACCTTCTTTAGCAAGGCAGAGGTCGTCTTGGAGGTGTGTTTGGGGTCATTATCATGTTGGAATACTGCCCTGCGGCCCAGTCTGCGAAGGGAGGGGATCATGCTCTGCTTCAGTATGTCACAGTTCATGTCGGCATTCATGGTTCCGTCAATGAACTGTAGCTCCCCTGTGCTGACAGCACTCATGCAGCCCCAGACCATGACACTCCCACCACCACGCTTGACTGTAGGCAACACACACTTGTCTTTGTACTCCTCACCTGGTTGCCATCACACACGCTTGACGCATCTGAACCAAACAAGTTTATCTCGATCTCCTCAGACCACAGGACATGGTTACAGTAATCCATGTCCTTAGTCTGCTTATCTTCAGCAAACAGTTTTTGGGCTTTATTGTGCATTGTCTTTAGAAGAGGCTTCCTTCTGGGACGACAGCCATGCAGACCAATTTGATGCAGTGTGCGGCATATGCTCTGAGCACTGACATGCTGACCCCTCACCCATTCAACCTTTGCAGCACTCATACATCTATTTCCCAAAGACAACCTCTGGCTATGACGCTGAGCATGTGCACTCAACTCCTTTGGTCGACCATGGCGAGCTCTGTTCTGAGTGGAACCTGACCTGTTAAACCGTTGTATTGATCTTGCCACCGTGCTGATGTTTTGGAACTACATTTCCCATGATGCTCAACAACACTGCAGAGTGCATGAGCATCATGGGAAATGTAGTTCCAAAACATCTGGGGGTGCCAAGGTTTGCCATCCCTGGCCTAGGCCATCTTTATGTAGAGCATTTCAGATCCTCAGAGTTCTTTGCCATGAGGTGCCATGTTGAACTTCCAGTGACCAGTATGAGAGTAATAGTGATAACACCAAATTTAACACACCTGCTCCCCATTCACACCTGAGACCTTGTAACACTAAACATGACACCGGGGAGAAAAAATGGCTAATTGGGCCTGATTTGCACATTTTCACTTAGGGGTGTACTCACTTTTGTTGCCAGCGGTTTAGACATTAACCGCTTCCCGACCGCCTCCTGTATATATACGTCCTCAGAATGGCACGGCTAGGCAAAGACATGTATATATACGTTCCCTTTAATTGCCTAGCCGTGGGGTCGCGGGCGCGCCGCTGGCGGCGTGTCACGACCCAGTCGGGAGCTCCATGACCACAGCCGCGGGACCAGCGGACCCGATCGCCGCTGGTGTCCCGCGATTGGGTCAAAGAGCTGAAGAACGGGGAGAGGTCTGTGTAAACAAACCTCTCCCAGCGCTTCCTACACTGCCTGTCATTGATCGGCTGTTCCCTGTCATCGGGAATGACGTCAGACGTCAGCCACGCCCCCTACTGTAAAAAAAAAAAAAACACATGTCACAGACCATAACCCCTCCCCGCCCCCTGGTGGTTAACTCTTTCACTGCCAGTGTCATTTATATAGGAATCAATGCATTTTAATAGCATTGATTGCTGTATAAATGACAATGGTCCCAAAAGTGTGTCAAAAATGTCCGATGTGTCCGCCATAATGTCGCAGTCACAATAAAAATCGCTGATCGCCGCCATTACTAGTAAAAAAAAAATATTAATAAAAATGCTACAAAACTATCCCCTATTTTGTAAACGCTATAACTTTTGCGTAAACCAATCAATAATCCCTAATTGCGACTTTTTTTTACCAAAAATATGTAGAAGAATACGTATCGGCCTAAACTGAGGAAAAAAATGTTTTTTATATATTTTTTGGGGGATATTTGTTATAGCAAAAAGTTAAAAATATTGAATTTTTTTCAAAATTGTCGTTCTATTTTTGTTTATAGCGCAAAAAATAAAAACCGCAGGGGCGATCAAATACCACCAAAAGAAAGCTCTATTTGTGGGGAAAAAAGGACGCCAGGTTTGTTGGGGAGCCACGTCGCATGACCGCGCAATTGTCAGTTAAAGCGATGCAGTGCCGAATCGCAAAAAGGGGCCTGGTCCTTTGGCTGCCAATTGGTTTGGGGCTGAAGTGGTCAATGGCTGTGTTGAATTATTTTGAGGAGACAGCCTCCGGCGACGAGTGCGCGGCCCCTATCCTGCCGGAAAGCAGAAATGTACTGTATATGTTTTTTTTTACTTTTCCCTCACATATACTTTTATATATATTTATATATATATGAGAATGTATTGGTTTAGCCTCTATATTGAATAGCAAAAGAAGGTAGGGGTGGGTATCATCATCCTAGGCAGTTAATGTAAAGAAATGGGTGCAGCTGTATGGACTACTCCCTAATAGGGCCATACGACACCTGTGGGAATGATGGACTATCTCGATACCCAGAAATTAAAACAAGTATATAAAATTTCAACTTTTATTGGAAAAATGACAATTAAATATATAAAAAATAGACATATACAAATAAATAGCCCAAACGTAGGGCTACAAAAACAATGTTACAAAAAATGAGACAAAAGATTGTGGTTTACATAATTCCGAAATCCCTTGTAGGGGAGGGAAAGGAGAGTAGATGGGGGGTGTGGGAGTTGATGGGGGGTAGAGGGTTGTTTGGACAGGGTAATGTGTTGGATGGGGGAGAAAAATGGCAAAGCAGTTTACATGAGAGCATAATTGATAGTTAACAGAAAGGAAAAAGGATACCTACCCTATAACAGCTGCAATTTGGTTTAAGAAGCACCCGGGGTTCGAGACATACTGAATGGTGTTGAAAGTATAAATGGCAGTCCCTGAATAATAGGGGAAGCCTTTCTGGGATGGCAGAATGAGGGTTCAAGTTGTAACCTTGTTGGGGTAGCGGATTAGGGTTTTGAATCCTGTGGGTATTTGGGGAAGATAACAGTGGGTTACTGGGTGGCCAGATTAAGGTCACGGATTGGTACAAAAGGCATGATAGGGGAGTATAAATGTGCTTACCTGATTTGCAGTAGTCCGAATGGGTCCCGGGTGCTTGGCCTGCCACAGGTAAAGGTGGCTGAACAGCCGCCTTAAGAGCCTCCAACCCGGAAGTCTGGAACCGTCGCAGCTGCGCCGAGTAGTGATGTCACCGGGTCCGCCGCTCCCATCGTGTGCGCGCATCATGAGTAGAGTGCGCACGCACGAATGACCCCTCTCACGAGAGCGTGAAGAGAGGAAACATTACAGGATCTCCCTTGTAAGGGACATCCGAGAAGAGGGACCGGGGCGGTGAATGAGGGGAATGTTAGATATACTTTATAATACAAATTTTGATTTAAAGAATTTGTATCCACTGCACTAAACTGTTTTGCTTGCAATATTTTTATTTGGGATTTATTGATCCCGCCCTGACAGCAAGGCATGCTCTTTATGTATGCCCCCTGCACGGCGGGATCCATGATGTCCCAATGTAATGCTTTCAGTACTGAATTATTACTGCTCAAATGTCTGTCCATGCTCATTTGTATTATAAAGTATATCTAACATTCCCCTCATTCACCGCCCCGGTCCCTCTTCTCGGATGTCCGGCGGGGACACGAGGAGTTAATTCTCCCCAGGGCGGACACGCGCCTCTCCAACTTACAAGGGAGATCCTGTAATGTTTCCTCTCTTCACGCTCTCGTGAGAGGGGTCATTCGTGCGTGCGCACTCTACTCATGATGCGCGCGCACGATGGTAGCGGCGGACCCGGTGACGTCACTACTCGGCGCAGCTGCGCCTGTTCCAGACTTCCGGGTTGGAGGCTCTTAAGGCGGCTGTTCAGCCACCTTTACCTGTGGCAGGCCAAGCACCCGGGACCCATTCGGACTACTGCAAATCAGGTAAGCACATTTATACTCCCCTATCATGCCTTTTGTACCAATCCGTGACCTTAATCTGGCCACCCAGTAACCCACTGTTATCTTCCCCAAATACCCACAGGATTCAAAACCCTAATCCGCTACCCCAACAAGGTTACAACTTGAACCCTCATTCTGCCATCCCAGAAAGGCTTCCCCTATTATTCAGGGACTGCCATTTATACTTTCAACACCATTCAGTATGTCTCGAACCCCGGGTGCTTCTTAAACCAAATTGCAGCTGTTATAGGGTAGGTATCCTTTTTCCTTTCTGTTAACTATCAATTATGCTCTCATGTAAACTGCTTTGCCATTTTTCTCCCCCATCCAACACATTACCCTGTCCAAACAACCCTCTACCCCCCATCAACTCCCACACCCCCATAAAACCCCCCTACCAACCCCCCCTCCCTCCCCCCTTTTCCCCCTCCCTCCCTCCCCCCTTCTTCCCCCCTTCTTCCCCCCCCTCCCCCCCCCCCCTCCCCTTTTTTTCTCCCTCTCCCCTTTTCCCTCCCCCTTCCCCCCCCCTTTTTTTTCAAGTCTTCTCCATTCCCTCATCATTCTTTCCTTCCCAATTTTTTCCCCCATATCAATGGCACTACAATTTTGAAAAGCATAACTTTCATATTTACCAATTTGACCCTCCTTGGTTTACCTACCCCCGGCACTAACTGCAATATACCACATATTTAGCCTCCCGTGTCCGCCCTGGACGGGACTTCCACTTTGTTGGGACCCCAGGTGCCTCCTTCCGGACTCCCCTTGGGACTCGAGCGGTGAGTGATGCCTACCTCAGTCTACTCCCATTGTCTTTACCACCCTTTATTACCATTGTTATTGTTTTCCCTTTATATAAAAAACAATGTTCTACAGCTCTAAGATTGCATTTTCTCTTGTCTCAGATGCCCTAAAATTCTCCTGAAGCGATTTTTCGCGAAACTAGTTGAGAAACATTGTTGGCATCTACTCTCCTTTCCCTCCCCTACAAGGGATTTCGGAATTGTGTAAACCACAATCTTTTGTCTCATTTTTTGTAACATTGTTTTTGTAGCCTTACGTTTGGGCTATTTATTTGTATATGTCTATTTTTTATATATTTAATTGTCATTTTTCCAATAAAAGTTGAAATTTTATATACTTGTTTAAATTTCTGGGTATCGAGATAGTCCATCATTCCCACAGGTGTCGTATGGTTCTATTAGGGAGTAGTCCATACAGCTGCACCCATTTCTTTACATATTTATATATATATATATATATATATATATATAAACATTATCAATTTTTAAGTGCATTAACCACTTCAGCCCCGGACCAATTGGCAGCCAAAGGACCAGGCCCCTTTTTGCGATTCGGCACTGCGTCGATTTAACTGACAATTGCGCGGTCGTGCAACGTGGCTCCCAAACAAAATTGGCGTCCTTTTTTTCCCACAAATAGAGCTTTCTTTTGGTGGTCTTTGATCGCCCCTGCGGTTTTTATTTTTTGCGCTATAAACAAAAATAGAGCGACAATTTTGAAAAAAATGCAACATTTTTTGCTTTTTGCTATAAGAAATATCCCCAAAAAATATAAAAAAAAACTTATTTTTTTCTCAGTTTAGGCCGATACGTATTCTTCTACATATTTTTGGTAAAAAAAAAATCGCAATTAGCGATTGATTGGTTTGCGCAAAAGTTATAGCGTTTACAAAATAGGGGATAGTTTTATAGCATTTTTATTAATATTTTTTTTTTTACTAGTAATGGCGGCGATCAGCGATTTTTTTTTGGTGACTGCGACATTATGGCGGACACATCGGACATTTTTGACACATTTTTGGGACCATTGTCATTTATACAGCAATCAATGCTATTTAAATGCATTGATTCCTGTATAAATGACAGTTGTAGTGAAAGAGTTAACCACTAGGGGGAGGGGAGGGTTTATGGGCTGTGACTTGTGTGTGTTTTTTTACATTAGGGGGCGGGGCTGACGTCTGACGTCATTGATCGGCTTTCCCGATGACCGGGAACAGCCAATCAATGACAGGCAGAGTAGGAAGCACGGGGAGAGGTTTGTTTACACATACCTCTCCCCGTTCTTCAGCTCCGTAACGCGATCGCGGGACACCAGCGGCGATCGGGTCCGCTGGTCCCGCGGCCGGGGTCACGGAGCTCCCGACCGGGGTCACGGAGCTCCCGACCCACGGGCAGGCAATTAAAGGGGACGTACAGGTATGTGCTTTTGCCTGCCCGTGCCATTCTGTAGACGTATATCTACATGAGGCGGTCAGGAAGCGGTTAAAGGTAAAACTTTTATTACAATGTCTGGCTACAGATGAGCGAGAATCTTCATATGAGTGGGGAGACATTTGGTTAACTACATCCTGCATTCAAGGTTAAAAGATAGATGGATCAGTTCCATGAAACAAGAATTTTTAAAGTGGTAAAATGTTAGGCAATAGTGTTATTGATAAATGTAACATTGTGCTCAACAACCAGGGATGGCCATGCTCAGTGGAAAGGCATCCACTTTGTTATGACATAGGCCTCTGGATTCTGGGTTAAAGGTCCCTCTGTGGCTTACCAAAGCACCAAAAACAGAAACCTTTCTGCTCCGGGGCATGTTCTCTAAACTGGTGACTAGTGTGGTTCCCATATGGAATATCTGATGCAGCTTAACCACTTGCCTGCTGGGCACTTTTACCCCCTTCTTGCCCAGGCCAATTTTCAGCTTTCAGTGCTGTCGCACTTTCAATGACAATTGCGCGGTCATGCAACACTGTACCCAAACAATTATCATGTTTTTCACACAAATAGAGCTTCTTTTTTTTGGTATTTAATCACCACTGGGTTATTTTAGACCAAAAATTTTGAAAAAACAAAACAAACTTTTTCATAGTTATAACATTTTGCAAACAGGTACTTTTTTTCCTTCACTGATGTGCGCTGATGAGGATGCACTGATGAGGCTGCACTGATAGGCAATAGTAGGCTGCACTGTTGGTCACTGATGAGGCGGCATTGATGGCCACTGATAGGCGGCACTGATGGGCACTGCTGAGGCAGCACTGATAGGTGACACTGATGAGGAGGCAGTGATGGGCACTGGTTGGCGGCACTGATTGGCAGCACTGGTGGGCACTCATTGGTAGCACTGGTGGGCACTTTTGGGACTGCACTGATAATCATAACACTGATAATCAGTGCCCTGATTATCAGTGTACATGTCCCTTTTAGAGAAGCTGGTTATCAGCTCTCTTCTCCTCTCCTCATGCTGTCAGCATGAGAAAAGGAGTGCCGATAACAGGCTTCTGTTTACATCCGTAATCAGCTGTGATTGGACACACCTGATCACATGGCAAAGAGCCGCTGATTGGCTCTTTAACTCAATCTGTCATCAGTGTCTGGAGGACACTGTGATCATAGAGCGCACCACCCACGCCCCTCAGCGGACATGATCACGGTCATATGACACGTTGTGTTAAATGTATTAGCTGATTTAGATACTGTAACAAATTGAAGCCAAACTCCAGCTCACACCTTATAATCAGTTACAGCAACCGTTCTTTTTTCGTTTGAGATAAAGGTTTTGTACGAATAAATAAAAGCTGATCATTTTAATCACCCCTGCCAGTGTTAAGTGTTTTGTCTCATCCATGTAAACTGACACATTCTACCAGAGAGCCTGAGCTTCTGAAAAACAACAGACTTGCTGGCTGGATCACCAGATGAAAATAGTAGAAAGAAAACTTAAAAAAGGAAACTAATGCAGCCATCACATCTAAGGGTTGGTTAGCTGATATGTAAAAAATGTTTGCTTTTGGGTTTAATACTGCTTTAAAAGCCACATTAACTGCAAATGTATGCATTTTCCCTTAGTGTCGGTTCACACAGGGGCAACCCAACTTACAGCGCGACTTTGCAAGGTGATTTGGAGGCGACTTCAATGCGACTTTGAACGACTTACAACGCGACTTCAAGTCGCCTTTAGGACAGGCGACTTTGTCTGTGGCCAATCAGAGCTAATCAGCTCTTGTGACATAATTGTTCCTGTTCTCTTCCTGGGTAAATTATTTTCTTTTTCCTGTAAAGTCGCTTCACTATAGATGAGGATCCGACTTGGAGGCGACTTCCATTGAATTCTATGGGTACAAGTTGCCTTGAAGTAGTACAGGAACCTTTTCTGAAGTCGGAGCGACTTTAGTAGTGTACATTGAGACGGCTCTCACTAACTATAATGTAATTCCTAATGTCAAGCGACTCGAGGGCTGACAAGTCGGATCCCAAGTCATTGAACCGACACTTAGCGTGTGCATCATACTTGATAAATTACAACTTTTGTCCAAAGGTTTGATAAAGTGCAACATTTTTGTTAATTTTATGTTGTCACAATTCTATTGTTTTTCTATAGAGGAGCTGCGGAAAGAACTACAACTAGTGAAAAGCTCTTTTAAGACTTATCAGGTAAAATGAAGTACTGTTTTTAATCCAGGTTTTAATCCCCTAGTTTACATATGAAAGAGTTTAGTAAACTCATTATATGTAGATAAAGAATCATTCCACCTGGCCAATAAATTTGTGTCACAAATGAATGTACCATACAGTATACTAGTTGCAATTATATGCAATCTATTTCCTAGCAGAATGTTTATGTTTGTTTGAAATATTCCTTTAATTGTTCTATAGTACAGTCATCACAGCTGCATGATTTACTTTGGAAAAGCAGATCATTAGTGCACTTTTCCCTGAAATAAAAAATGTACAGTGATTCCTCAGTTTGCGAGTAACGCGGTATACAAACGTTTGTCAAGACGCTCTATATATGTTTTAAAATCCTGACTTGCAAACGCTGTCTCGCAAGACAAGCAGGACTCAAGCCGCTTGTGTATATATTACCGTATGTGGCCAGAAGTCAGGGGCTCTGGTGGCTCCCAGCGCTTCCTGCAGAACTCGGAGACGCTCAGAGACACTACCAGCTTGGTGGCGCGGGCGTAATGTGCGTCAGAGCATCTGAAAGTGTCAACAGTGCCCGGATGTCTCCGAGCGTCACCAGCGCCCCGCACCTCTGGCCACATACAGTACTGCATACACCAGAGTCCCCGCACCTCTGGCCACATACAGTACTGCATACACCAACAGTGGTTGTGGAACAAATCATGTGAGTTTCCATTATTTCTTATGGGGAAACTCACTTTGATATACGAGTGCTTTGGATTACAAGCGTGCTTCTGGAACTAATTATGCTTGTAATCCAAGGTATTACTGTATTTCATTTTCTGCCAGGATATATAATACAGTATATATTACTAGAGTATAATGCCTCAAGATCTTACAGGTCCCCTCTGCTGTTTGGTCTATGGCATCTCAATGTGTTACTGCAATGTATAATTAAACATAAAAATTATGATTTTTTTGCTGCAGGAGAGCCTGTCGGAGGAGGTGAATGAGGAATGGCTGAGGAAGGAGGCCATGTGGAAAGATTCAAGTGAAGAACAAAAGTCGATGGAACTGTCAAAGCAAAGTAAAATCAACTTATATACTTGCATAAGCTTGCTTTGCTGAGTGAAATGATTGAAAATAACTACAAAAGTAACACCTCCTCCCTCCTTCTCATAAAATATTTTTTAAGAGCAGTTTATGCCTTACAATGTGGTTATAAACACTTGCTAAGCATGTCCCTTTCTCCCATGTTGCCTGAAAAACAGAGACACTGAATGCTATTGTTCATAAAACTTCCACGTGAACGTGACCTCCATAATTCTATGTCCTGCCTTATTGATGTGTGTCAACACTTGTAAACATTTGAATATGCATGGTATTCTAGGAGCCACAATCACAAATACAATGCTGCAAATATAAAAATAACTACCTGACACAATAATCACTGTATACCTTGTTTTATTGTTAGAGCCATTAACCTGCTTTGCAGTCTGGGGTCTGCCTAAATGAGAACAACAGATACTGTTCAGTCTATAATGATAAAGAACACCTCCAATACTCCTGCTAGTCAGAGACCATGTGATCTAAGTTGCCTAGGCTTTAGGTAACTTTAGGGATCCTTAGTTTTTTTTTAAATTTATGACAAGCAAAAAGTACTTTTCAACTCCCACTGTTTTTTTTTTTTCATGTAAAGTATGAAGTTTAATGTTTTATAAGAGAATTGGAAGTTAGTGGGAATCCTGTCTAAGCACTGCATTCTTATGACTGGCAGAGATGCTTGAATTGGAATAGGGAATTGAAAACTTTTAGCTGGTGCTGGAAATTGGCAATAGGCTGGATAGGGGTGTTACAGCAGATATCTATATCAGTGGTTTCCAAACTGCAGGCCAGATGCAGACCTTTGCTTGCCTTTTTCTGTTTTTTGGGACACTGTAGATCCTCCCAAAAGCCAACACCTGTAACCTAGATCCTGGGTCCTCTATTATTATAGGGTCATCATCATCACAGCATGCTACAGCCCATGCATGTTAGAACCTAATTGGAAACAACCTATATGATGATTAAGCACTCAGAGTAGTGTGAAACGCGTCTACCAGGCACTCTGGTCTTGTGGTGTCACTGTGAGATGTCATAATAAAGGATTATGGATTTTGGATTACAACTGTGGTGTGCAGCCTAGTCTTCTTTTTGCTCCTGGCAATGTGTTTGAGGTTTATCCCTTTGAAAGGTATGTTCCAGTGATTTTTCCACCGTAACAATCATACAACCCAACTGGTTGATGGTGTTGTTATTTTTTTATGGTAACTTTGATTTGGAAAACCTTGTCACTATGGATCAAATTGTGGACCCCTCCATCACATTGACCATTTCATGTGCTACATTTCTGAGATGCTGAGGATATGTCTAAGGACCATCAGATTCACCTGCCCTTTAAGGGAGGTCATTTTGTCATACCCACCCTTGACACTGTCATTTCCAAAGCCACTAGTGGTCGGAATGTACACCTGCCTCAATGCAGGAGATCTGTGGATGAGGTGGAGCAACCCCAACCTTCATCTACTACAGTGATACCTCATAGGCAGTCAAAGTCCAAATCCCATTTGGGCTACAAATTTTTAAGCCAGATGTACCCTATCCCCTCTGCTCCATTATCATAGATCTACATTCCAGTGCCGTATAAGCTATTGGTTGTAAACCACTGCGGATAAAGTGGCTGTTAAAAATGTGTCTTTCTTGTACACAACATAAACTTTATGACTGAAATTTAAAAAAAATGTTTTTCCACAGGGCAGTCACTGCTGGATATGTTTGAGATACAGAAAAGGGAAATGCAGAAAAGAGCCTTGGAAGAACAAGCCATGATACAACAAAGCCATGAAGCACAGATTGAAGTAAGCTGTGTGGAGCAGAACAATAAAGTGCAACATTTAAATCTAATAGATCCTTATCACAACAGTTACATACTGTCTATTAGATTCATTGCCATGCACACTGCAAAGCTAGTGCAGACAATGTAAGGGGCAGGAGCGGCAGGCAAAAACAGGTACAGCTGTACAACCTAAATCAGGGTAAATGCACAGCCCATACTGGTGTCCGTTTAAAAAGCAGTGAAAAAATGCACTGCTTCATTCTCCGGCATTCTCAGAGGAGATCGTTTTCCTCTGGATGCCAGTTTATGAAGTTTTGTAGATCGCTTCCACTTTGGAGCAGTGAAGTGATCTACAAAAGCTTTAAACAGTGGAGAACAGCCCCTGATACTGGAATCTCGTGAGACTTTACGAGATTATAGTACCATAAATTCACTGAAACACCAAGGTGTCTGTTTATTAAGCAGTGATAAATTATTAGAGTAACACATAATAAACATCCTTGTCCTTAAGGACCCAGCTGATTAGCGGTTGGGAGCCTTTTCTAGTACTCTGTTCTCTCTGGCGCTGTACTTCATCAGATCCTGGCTGTGACCTCACTTTGTCCAGCCATGTTTGAGTGGTCAAAATCCCCTTAATGAGATCTAATCGCTGTCAAGGTTGATCCCACTTCCTAATAGAATGCAGGGACAAGATGGCTCTAGCAATACATTTCAGCTGTGACAGTTTGCTAGTCGACTTTCCCATTTCTCAGACACGTCTCATGCTGGTTCATATGCATGGCACTTCGGGTAAAGTTCTGGACTGTGGAACCCTTCGAGGGACAGCATCTGTTTTATCACCAGCTCTTGATAATATCATCAAAAATGCTACTGGTGGCAATAACACCTATATTCATCAGTGAAAGACATTAAGGAAAAGAATGCAAAGTCTCTTAAGACCATACTTACCTGTTAAGAAGCATCCTTTTTGTTTCTCCACTCCTTCACCTTCCATGCATAGACCCGCAAGGTCAGGTGCTAAAAGTCTGCCTTATCCTCAAGAAGGTGCACCGCTACTTTTCAGCATGATGTCTTTAATATTGATTGGGCCCTGGGCAAATATTTCACTCTCCACCTGCTCCGAGACATACAATAAATAGCAGCTAGACTTAAAATCAGTTTACTGTATCAGATCAGGCAGCAATTGCGATTGGTTGCCAGCGGTTACAGCATATCATTACTGCTTACTGGCTGGTTGCTAGAGGTTACAGCATGCATTACGGCACACAGATTAGTTGCTAGAGGTTACAGCAAATAATTTCTGCTTGTTAATTGGTTGCTAGAGATTACTGTACAGTAATACTGCTCGCTGATTGGTTGCTAGAGGTTACAGCACATCATCTCCTCACTGCAGGGGGGCATGATATACATATGAATGCTGCCTTTATTTACATATCAATGCCGCCGGACGCAGCTATTTACTTATGAATGCCACCGCTATTTACATATAAATTCCAGTTATTTACATGTAAACACAGGGTCTGCAGGTGAGTCATCTGTACACAACAATAGGGCATAGCTGGGCAGCATTAGTACCAGCACTTCACACTGAGATATCGGGACACAGCACGGGACTAAAACTTCAAAGGACAAGGGAATTTTAACTGGGATAGTTGGCAAGTATGAGGCAGCTGCTTTGGGCCCCACAACAATGACAGGGCCCAGGGCAGCTGCCCCTTTTGCCCTGCCTTAAAGACGGCCCTGCCTTTCTCTGTACCTCGCTTACAACAAGCATTCATGTCACTGCACAGATTAGCAGATCTTTAGCAGACTTTTACTGGCGGAATTTTGGGCAGCAAAAGATTGAGAGCATGTTCTCAATTTTTCCGACGCAAAAAGTTTTCTCGTCTGTGGTAATTCTGACGCGCAAAATTCTGACGCATGCTCGGAAACAATTTGACGCATGCTCGGAAGACTTTTACTGGCGGAATTTTGGGCAGCAAAAGATTGAGAGCATGTTCTCAATTTTTCCGACGCAAAAAGTTTTCTCGTCTGTGGTAATTCTGACGCGCAAAATTCTGACG
Organism: Lithobates sylvaticus; assembly: GCA_028564925.1. NCBI lineage: Eukaryota > Metazoa > Chordata > Amphibia > Anura > Ranidae > Lithobates > Lithobates sylvaticus. Next base: position 128,684,785 of record CM053031.1, read on the forward strand.
CATGCTCGGAAACAATTTGACGCATGCTCGGAAGCTTTGAACTTAATTTTCGCGGCTCATCGTAGTGTTGCACGTCACCGCGTTCTTGACGGTCGGAATTTGGTGTGATCGTGTGTAGGCAACACAAGCTTGAGTGGAATTCTGTCAGAGAAACCATCCAAGGCTTTTCCAATGAGAATTCCCATTGTGTGTACGCGGCATTAGTGATGGCTCTGTTGAACAACATGACATTGACTGTCCAAATGTTACAATTGAGTTGGAACAACAAAACATAGTACAATTCAATCTTGTCTCTGGAAAAAAATTATCTTGCTAGGGATGAGTCCTAAGCACCCTGTTGGTGCAGGGGATTTAGTAATCAGAGAAGTCTTATCTCCTGATCAGCATCTTGGAATTTTAGACATTTTGGCTGTCTCAACTTTTGACTTTCAAACTGGAGCTGGTCAAACAGTAGTGACGTACGTCAATAATCAGAGAAGAACCAGAAGTCTGGCCGTGGCAAGACGGGTAGATCAGAACCTGTCTTGGAGATGTTCCAGACTTGTCAGCCTTATAGATTTAAAGGATGGACAATTGGCAGGCATATTACCTTAGATGGCAGCTCCTCGTCCTAGGCAGAAGTGGTCCTTACACCTAGATTCCCAGGATCTTTTTCACAAGTGGTAGATGGTGGATGTGGGCCCCCTGGCCTCTGGACAGGTCTCCAGGTACAGGGATCCTCCTGCTGAAGCAGAGGATATTCCGGTGGCTCCATGGGATCTGTACACCTTAATCTATGCCATTCCTCTCCCAAAACAACTTCTGTATCTGTGTTGAAGGATTAAGAGGGAGGGCATCCCAGGGATTTTCATTGTTGTGGACTGGCAAAGGCAGATGTGGTATGCCCGCCTGGCAAGATTCCTGGCAGACGCTCTGTACGCCTTACTGGTTGATTAGGATGTTCTGTCCCAAAGATTGATTTGCCATGCTTCCTCACAACCACTGGATTTACCAGACTGGTTGTTGAAATTCAGGTTCTGAAAGACAGGGACATTTCTGAATCTGGGTTTCATAAGATGCCAAAAACTAGGAAGTCTATTTCCTGCAGTATCATTGGATATGGAAAGCATACTTCACTTGATTTGAGTGTTGGGGCTTCCATCCCAGGAGCTGCTTCATAGGGTGAATTCTCTCCTTCCTGCAGCTGGGTCTGGAATGGGTCTAGACCATTGTCTGTCTCACAGCACTATCAATGGTCAGGTTTCTGCCTTTTCTGTTCTGTTCCAAATGCCTCTCACAATTTGCTTCATACTATTGTACAGGGGGTCTCCCATGTAGCTCCCCCCATAATGCAACGAAATATGAATCTGGCCTGTCTCTGCACTTCAGAAACCACTTTCAGAACTCATTTGAGACATTCCTCTTTCTTCCGCCTTATCCTGCAAGGAACCCTTTTTGGTTCTACAAAGGGACAAGATGGTGTTGATGCCTTCTTGTTCCACCATCTCTTGGTAGCTCAGTCAGACCATCATCCAACTGTAAAAGCACACACATTATGGCGCACACACCTACTGCATTACAGAATGTTTATTGTATAAAACAATTGTTTTAAAAGACTGTAGTTTTTTTGCATTGATACATGTCCCCTGGGGCAGGACCCGGGTCCCCGTATACTTTGTATGGCAATAACTTGCATATAAGCCTTTAAAATTAGCACTTTAGATTTTTCATGTTCGTGTCCCATAGACTTTAACAGTGTTCATACAAATTCCTACTCTCCAGTAGTTCCTATCTTTTTAGATGCTTTAGTCTGTTTCAAGTTATAACGTTAATGTTGTTCTTGTAGGAGGTCTGGAAGAAATACAGAGAAGCTACTCAAGAAACAAAGATGTTTAGTGTGTTGAAAATGGTAATGAAATGTTTCCACTGTGCATAAATGTTAATTGTTATCAACAGTACCAACTTTCCTGCACAGACCTACATCAGTGCTGTCTCGTAGAGGCAATACTTTGTCTGCATTTTCGTGTGCTGTCTTGTATCACTATATCTTTTGTGTGTTGATATACAAATTTTAGTATTCACCATTCAGCTGTTTTCTAATGGTTTTGTTTTAATTTAGATCTGTTTCATTTCTGGTATTTTACCATTTACACTGTTAATGTATACAGCAGGATTTGATTTGGTGTTTACCTTTTGTGTGTATTTTTGTTCAAAAAAAGTTATAAAATATGAGCATAATCTTTCTTTTAATTCATGAAATGCGAGTTTCTCCTAAAGCTGAACTCCAAGCAAACAGCTAAGCAAGTTGAAATAAGTTGAAAGTTCTAAAGATTTAGGCCCCTTTCACACTGGGGCGGTGAGCCGCGGTGACGGTAAAGCAGCGCTATATTTAGCGCTGCTTAACCGTCGTTTTTACCGCGGTTTTCGGCCGCTCGCGGTGCGGTTTTACCCCCCGCGAGCGGCCGAAAAAGGGTTAAACACCCCCCGCAGAGTGCCGCCGTAGCGGCGCTTTGCGGCGGTATTGCCGCGGTTTTACCGCGGTCTCCCATTCTTTTCAATGGGAAGGAGCGGTATAGGAGCGGTGAACACACCGCTCCTATCCCGCTCCAAAGATGCTGCTAGCAGGACTTTTTTTGTCATCCTGCTAGCGCACCGCTCCAGTGTGAAAGCCCGCCGGCTTTCACACTGGAGTTAAAGGGGCCGGATTTTTTCATGCGGTGAACAGGCGCTATTTTTAGCGCTGCACCGCATGAAAAACGCCCCGGTGTGAAAGGGGCCTTACAGAGAGCTAGCAAGATGGCACACCAAGGTTGTGCCCTGACTTTTCTCTGTTGTGGTTAGACAATACAGCTAGGTCACCTTCCTGCCCCTAGCCAGTGACTGGACAGAGAAGGAGCAGCAGGAGGCAGGTGAGTTTGATCCTCACTTGCTTACTATGTTCACTTCTCCTTTCAAGATGCTCCTTGTATGCACATGAAAATTGCAGTATGGCTGACTGGATCCTAGTACAGGCGGTCCCCGGGTTACAAACAAGATAGGGTCTGTAGGTTTGTTCTTAAAGGGGTTGTAAACCTTCGTGTTTTTTCACCTTAATGTATCCTATGCATTAAGGTGAAAAAACACCTAGCAGTGACCTGCCCACCAGCCCCCGTTTTACTTACCTGAGCCCTGGAACTTGTCCCAGCGGGGACGCACTCTTCCTCTGCCAGGGTTTCTCGGCTCTTGATTGGATAGATTGATAGCAGCGCAGCCACTGGCTCCCGCTGCTGTCAATCAAATCAATTGACGCGGGGGGTGGGGCAGAGTCTGGCATTCGTGTCTATTGACAGAAATGCTGGACTCGGGAGCGCGCCCGCAAGGTAACCCCCTCATGAGAGCGCTTCTCCCAGGGGGTTATCTGATGCAGAGATGAGCCGCAAGAGCCACCGGGGGACCCCAGAATGGATGTTCAGGGGCCACTCTGTGCAAAACAAGCTGCACAGTGGAGGTAAGTATGATATGTTTGTTATTTAAAAAAAAAAAAAACCCTTACAATCACTTTAAGTGAATCTGTTTGTAAGTCAGAACAGGTACATTTTTGAAGTGTAAAAAAAATGATTTTTAAGCTTTTTGGATAGCATAGGGAAGGGTTAACACCCCTGGTAATGCTTTTTTTTTTTTTTTTTTGCTGTCTGTGCCCCTGTTTGAAGATTTCACCTCACTTTCTGTCCCAATGACAATTGGATTTTGAAAATTTTGGGTTGTTGTGGAAACAAGGAAGGTACCCTTTTCCCATAATAACTCTTAGAGGAGTGAATTTCCCTTTCTTGGGGTAGATTTCCTCTCACTTCCTGTTGTCTCCCTCCATTTGTAAGTAGTAGTAGTTTGTAAGTCAGATGTTTGTAACTAGGGGACCGCTTGTACTGCTTTGCCCTCTCCATTCCGAGCTCTGCTTTACAGGGGATCACAAGAGGCTGATATCAGTTGGTACTTCCAGTTGCATTTCAAGAACCATTTCATTATTAAATGAAATGAAATGCATGAACTGGTATTTTCACATCTGCCTGGAGTTTAGGTGATATGTAATCTGAGGTTTATATCTTTTCAGCACCTACAGAAAGAGATAAATGACAAAGCTGAAGCCATACTGGCAATCAAAATGGAGTTAAAGCAAGCCCATGAAGAGATTGAGAAATTGGTGAGTGTTACCCAACCTTCTCTGAAGATGCATAAAAGTGTGTGTGTGAGAGTATATGGTTACCAACAGTCTGAAAGTGGTGGAGCATTGGTGTTCTAACACCCTATTGATAAAATCGGAAAGTGTTTTTACGTTGATGTCCTCCCTGCCTTTGTATATGTTGACGTGATGTAAATGTACAATGTATATATATATAGTGCTGCGTAAATTGACAGCGCTATATAAGTACCTTACATAATAATAATAATGTATATAACTAAATTAGCAAGCATATTGGCAAGAGAGAGGCAGTAAAGACTTCAATGCAAAATGTAAGAACGGATACCCTCTTCTTTAGCAATAGGATGTGACAAAAAGCTTGATGCCCCAAACTGGTTAACCAGCTAAAAACGCTTTTTGTTCCATTCTTACTTTTACCATATGTACTGTACTATACGAGTTAATGAAACCAATACTTATAAATAAAAATATCAGCGCACCAGGGTTTTTTGTATCATCTACCTCAAGGCTATAGTGGCAGCTGAGAAAACCCCACAATCCCAATGGGGAAACAACATATATGTAAAAACAGCACTCACTAAAGACATTTTTAAAATAATATTTTTAGTGAGCTCTGTTTTTACTTAAATGAAACCAATACAATAGAGTTCTTTAGAGTTGCACTAATTGCAGCACTAGCACTTTTATTGTTATTCTTGCATATAGTTTATTTAGTGTAATTACACAAGCAATTGTTGCATAGATTTTTTGTGTACTTTGCACATTAATACTGTTGATATTGGAGATTGGTCTGCGTACCAGCGCTACTTTTACCATATTATAATGTCTAAAGTAGACATATCATGCATAGCAACAGACTTATTTTAATAAACAGTGCAAAGAGCAACAAAGAAAGTGCAGCAGACCAATAGGAATTATTGAGTGAATTCATACTAATTATTTAATCATTTAATGTTTGAAGTAAGAGTTTAATTCTGATGTATTGCTTTTGGTTCAGCACTTTGCATGCAGGGCTTTGGCACTGACCTTAACATAATATACATTATATTATGTGACAGTCTACCTTTCTAAATGGTCATAATTTGCCTAGTCAGAAAGTACCCCTATGTATTACAGGGGGTTATTTACTAAAGGAAAATCCACTTTGCACTGCAAGTGCACTTGGAAGTAAAGTCGCTGTAGATCCGAGGGGGGCATACAAGGAAAATAAAAAACAGAATTTTAGCTTGCACATGATTGGATGATAAAATCAGCAGAGCGTCCACTCATTTCATATCTACCCCTTACATTTAGAGCGACTGCACTTCCACTTTCAGTGCAAAGTGGATTTGCCTTTCATAAATAACCCCCACAGTGTTTTGTACCTCTTTGTCATAATATTACATTTACATTCATGGGCTGATGACTAAACATGGCAGACCTAAGTTCTTTAGATCTCCATGAGTCTAAAGGTAATGTGGTTTTGCAAGACGAAAATGGAATGAGGATGACCATGCATGCATGGATTTTTCACCCAGTCATTTAATCGGTCAGATGTCAGGAGCAATCAAGTAGTTCAAGGCTCCTGGAAAACATGTCTGCATCAATCTGATCACTTTATCTTGCTCAGGTTTTTTTATTTAGAAAATGAGTGCCAAAGAATAGTTACAATAGCAGTCAAAGCCGCAATTCTTTATTAGAACAAACGCAAGTAACCATTTAAATTCTATTTAAGTTCAAAAAGTGGTATAACTACAATAGTTATGATGCTTGGACAAGTGCTCTCTTAAAGCAGTTTTAAAGACATTTTAAAAAAATTGAAATAATAAACAAACTCACGTGCTGTGTGCAATGGTATTTCTTTTCACCGGCAGCAAGGTCCAAAATCCTCACACTCATGTTAGTTTTCCATCAGTAACAAATTCCAGGGGTCCAAGTACAAAATAGTGATTTGCTGGTATAGTACCTCCTTCCTATTGAATTCCATTCACCATTCAGTACCAAAATCCTTCTGGAGATATGGCCACGGACCAGGTAATATGCTTCACATCCTTTGGTCCTGTCCTATCTACAGACTTTTTGAACAGATACACTCGATATTTTAGAAAATGTACTTACTGTTCTGTACCAAAAGACCCTGCAAACTACTTCTTCACCACAATAGAACCCCCCCCCCCCCCCCAAGGCAGCATGGTCCTACATTCCAGCACTTTGGAAATCCTGTTACCCACAGACAATATAACAATGTATTCATTGAGTTGAGGACATTAAATTAATGGAAGATCTTATGTCAGGGGCATATTGTCTGCAGAGTGATCTGAAGTCGCAAGTACCGCTATAAAATCAGTGTGAGGGAAAGGTACAATCCAGGTGGTCATTCAGTCCTCCTGTAGAAACTGACCTCCACCTGACATCAGTCCTTGGGTATGTGCAGGAACGTTTCAAGGAGGTGCTCCTCTATATCAGGGGCATGCTCAAGGATTGATGTCAGGTGAAGTTTAGTTTCCACAAGATTGAATGACAGTCTAAAAAAAGAAAGCAGGAAAAGTGTCAAATCCAGCTAGTATGTGATGCACAAGTCTCATAAAATAAACAAGAACAACTTTTACTTCTATTAGGCCTTTCACACTGGGGCATTTTTCAGGCGGCACAGCACTAAAAATAGCGCCTGTACACAGCCTGAAAAAAACGGCCCCATTCATTCCAGTGTGAAAGCCGGCGGGCTTTCACACTGGAGCGGTGCGCTAGCAGGACGGTAAAAAAAAGTCCTGCTAGCAGCAACTTTGGAGCGGTATAGGAGCGGTGTATTCACCGCTCCTACCAATTGATTTGAATGGGACACCGCGGTAATATGGTGGCAATACCGCCACAAAGCGCCGCTACGGCGGCGCTTTGCGGGGGATTTTAACCCTTTTTCGGCCACTCGCGGGGGGGTAAAACAGCCCCGCGAGCGGCCGAATGCAGCGGCTAAAACGACGGTAAAGCAGCGCTAAATATAGCACTGCTTTACCGTCGCCGCGTCTCCCGCCCCAGTGTGAAAGGGGCCTTACTATTAAGTCTAACACCGGTTGGACTTGATGGACTTGTGTCTTCTTTCAACCTTACCAACTATGTAACTATCAATGTATGTACTAACTGATCCAAATCCTCCCTCACATGTTCCTAGGTTTGCCACCTTGCCGCGGTGAACAGTGGGTGTAGCCAAATTTCTCTTGCTGACATCATTGCCGCACCCTTCAGTGATGTGGAACCTGCCCCCAGACAGCCATCCACAGCTCCCTGATGGCAACAGATTTGTGTGTGACTATCTCAGTTACTTAGGGAGTCACAGCCCGGTCTGAATAATGTGTCCGGGTTTCAGGCGGACTGAAACCCGAACACATGATTTAAAACCCGGACTGTCTGGGTGAATCCTGGACAGGTGGCAACCCTACAAGGTCCCCCTTCTCAGACACTGCAGATCACAGTGTTCAGCAACAGTGCTGTCAACCGAAAAAGTGGTGGGCAGGATTTGGTGTAGCCTGTTGCTGACTGACAACCTACAGGCTTGTGAATCTGCAGTGACAATGCTGCTATCCACCCCTGGAACAGTTACTCATCTCACTGTAGTGCAAGCAAGCACAGCCTACATGAGAGTGGCAGCTCTGCTTTGAATTCAGGAGCAGTGCAGTATCCTTGTTACAACATCACAGGAATCTGTATTAGGTCAACTTTTGTGGGACATTACCAGGGGGACTAATAGAAACTATCTGCGGATATAATTTGTGCATGTTTCTTTTTAATAGGAGGTCATAGTCCACTTTTAACTATCATTTATAAACCAGTGCTAAAATACACCTCAATATTATGTATTTCTATATACAAACTATTCCGTGTGCAGTATTTTGTGTTTTTTTATTTAAACATGTGCTTTCTTTTAAGAAAAATCAAATTCTCAAAATTGAGAAAGATTTTGACCAAAATGTCAGCAAAGTGGAGTCAAGATACAAGAACAGAATCCAGACTCTTATGAATGAGAATTCAGATTTAAGGTAAAAGAAACATACTATTTTATGGTTTAATTAAATCTGTAGTAACACCAAATGTCCAGTAGGTGTCATGGCAGACTGTTGAAAACTGTTATACAGCTGTTCATAGAGCAAGTGAAACAGGCTTAAAGCAGTATTAGTGTGAATTCACACTATATGCCGTGACAAGCGTCTGACACCGCAGGGACACACAGGAAACACTTGTTTTATATGTGTCCCGTTCACACAGCAACGAAGGCTAGACATGCTGCATTTTATCGCTGTACATTGCTCTGCGTTTTGTACACTTCAAATAAAGTAAACAAAAAACAAAGGAGAGCCTCGTGATGCGCTGAATTGCTCCCCACATTGCCTCTAGGGCAGCCGGAAACGTCTCCCTCCAGCAGGTCTCTGTTAGAGTGTGAATACAGCTTTAAACCCAAAAGCAAACATTTATTATATTGCAGCTTATCAATTTGTAGATGTGATGGCTGCATTCGTTTTCTTTTCCTTCTTTTATTTTCACCTGGTGATCTAATTAGTAAATCTGTTGTTTTTCAGCAGAATAAGCTGTCCTGCAGATGCAGAAGTTAGATGATTGGGACAAACCATTTAGCACTGTCCGGGGTGGTCAGCTTTAATTTATGTAAAACCTTTGTCCCGAAAGGAACAAAACTGTTGCCGTAACTGCTTAAAAAGTGTTAGCTGGAGTCTGGCTTTAATTTAAAAAGAATGCAGCAACCTTAAAAGCTGCAATATATTACATTTTTGGTTTTGGGTTTAATACCGCTTTAATGCAAGCATATATGAAAGACACAAATGATACTAACATATCATAAAATGTTTTTTTTTTTAAAATACAATCAATGCAATTTAAATACAATACAATCAGCGGCGTTGCAAGGGGGGTGCGGGGGGTGCGGGCCGCACCCGGGTGTCACCCGACAGAGGGGTGACACCCGGCACGGGATTGAGAGGCACCGCGGCTCTCTCCTCCTCCTCCGTCCACTGAGCACTATCTCTGCTCAGCGATGTTCGGTGAGGAGGAGAAATAATTGTGAGGCAGACGGGCAGCTCGGGTTCCCATAGCCCAGTGCACGGCGCCTGCATGTCCTCAGGGAAGCGGCACTGCAATCCCCTGTTATTGTGACAGGCAGGCAGAGATGCCGGCTGCCTATCACATTTACACTCCTCGGAGCCAAGGCTCCTCCTCCACACTGACGGGACACAACAGGAGGAAGAGCCTAGGAGGAGGGACAATGGACATCCATGTGGACAGAGCCACGCTGATCTGAGGTCTGTGAATGTAGGGGGGAGAGATGTATGCAATGTCACTATGGGCAGATATACACAGGGGGGTGTACATTATGGAGATTACACAGGGGGTACATTAGGGGGGTACATTATGGAGATTACACAGGGGGCACATTATGGAGATTACACAGGGGGCACATTATGGAGATTACACAGGGGGCACATTATGGAGATTACACAGGGGGTACATTATGGGGGATTACACAGGGGGTACATTATGGGGGATTACACAGGGGGTACATTATGGGGGATTACACAGGGGGCACATTATGGAGATTACACAGGGGGCACATTATGGAGATTACACAGGGGGCACATTATGGAGGATTACACAGGGGGTACATTATGGGGGATTACACAGGGGGCACATTATGGGGGATTACACAGGGGGCACATTATGGGGGATTACACAGGGGGCACATTATGGGGGATTACACAGGGGGTACATTATGGGGGATTACACAGGGGGCACATTATGGGGGATTACACAGGGGGCACATTATGGGGGATTACACAGGGGGCACATTATGGGGGATTACACAGGGGGCACATTATGGGGGATTACACAGGGGGCACATTATGGAGATTACACAGGGGGCACATTATGGGGGATTACACAGGGGGTACATTATGGAGATTACACAGGGGCTACATTATGGGGGATTACACAGGGGGTACATTATGGGGGATTACACAGGGGGTACATTATGGGGGGATTACACAGGGGGTACATTAGGGGGGTATTGAGATTACACAGGGGGTACATTAGGGGGATTACACAGGGGGTACATTAGGGGGATTACACAGGGGGTACATTAGGGGGGTATTGAGATTACACAGGGGGTACATTAGGGGGATTACACAGGGGGTACATTAGGGGGATTACACGGGGGTGGTTACCTTAAGGGGGATTACACGGGGTGGTTACCTTAAGGGGGATTACACGGGGGTACCTTAGGGGGATTACAGGGGGGTACTACACAGGGGGGGTTACATCAGGGGGATTAAACTGGAAGGGGATTACACTGTTACATTGGGGGGTATTTAGACTTTGGGCTCAGTCTAATATGCTTGAGTCTATTTTTTGTCCCAGTCCAGGCCTGGGTGACACCATTAAGAAGGAAGTGATATCCGACTGTGATGATGTCACCCCCATCCGTGACAGTGCATGGATTGGTGCACTGGCATAAACCACAACATTTACAGGGGCTGGTTTGGCGTGCGCACCATGATGCTGCCGTCCCAAAACTAGCCTACCCAGCACCCTGCAGAGCACCGTGGCAGGCTAGGCAGAAGAGAGCCTGATGCACTAGCCTGCTCAGTGTCTACTGCTCTGTCCTACTCCTGCTGTCACTCCGCAGTGGCAGGACAGAGCACTATGGCAGGCTCGGGGGGAGAGCTGTGCTGATGCGCTAGCCTGCTCAGTGCCCCGGATTGTTCAGTGACGGGGTGGGGGGGGGGGGTGACACCATATTTTACCGCACCAGGTGACACCAACCCTAGTGACGCCACTGAATACAATCAAAGGAGAAGAAAGCAGAGTGGCAGAGAGAAGGTCTCTACACTGTGTTGTTTCTCCTTCACAGACCCTTTACAGAGTAAGGGCAGATTCAGGACAGCCTGGGCTCTGGGGAAGTGTTTTAAATGATGCTGTCATTCAACTGAGAAGATGGGGGCCATCTAGTGGCAGATAAGAATTATTGATAGCAGCAGTTTTTTAAATTTCTATTATTATTCTTTTTTTTTTTATTATTTAACTGCTTGCCGACCAGCCGCCATCATTATACAGCAGCAGGTCGGCACGATCTCACGAACCGTCGTAGCTATACCTCGGCTCGCAGGATCGGGATAGCAGGCACGCACATGTGCCCGCTGCACAGTGGGGGTGCCACTGCCCGTGGCCAATGGTCACGATGACTGTCAGCCACGAGCAATCGCGAGCACGAGGAACAGAACATGGAATTGTTGCTGGAGAGTGATCTATTTTACTGCTTTTCTTGTTATTATTAACCACTTGCCGCCCGCCATATAGCAAAATGACGGTGGCAAAGTGGTTTCAATATCCTGACTGGACGTCATATGACAACCAGCAGGATAACAGCCGCTGTGTGCCCGTGGGGGGCGCACATCGCGGTAATTGGTGTTGCGGTGTGTCAGTCTGGCACACCGCTACACTGATCTCGGTAAAGAGTCTCTGAAGGAGACTCTTTACCACATGATCAACCGTGTCCAATCACGGCTGATCACAGTGTAAACAGGTAGAGCCTTTGATCGGCTTTTCCTCACTCGCGTCTGTCAGACGCGAGTAGAGGAGAGCCGATCAGCTTCTCCTCTCACAGGGGGGGTCTGTACTGATTGAATTATCAGCGCAGCCCCCCCCCCCAGGGAATGCCCACACTGGACCACCAGGGACACCACTAGGACCACCAGGGATGTCACCACCAGGTATGCCACCCTAGACCACCAGGGATGCAATCAGTGCCCACAATGGATGCCAGTCTGTGCCCACAATGGATGCCAATCAGTGCCCACAATGGGCATCACTGGTTGGCAGGCATTATTGTTTGGCATTGATTGGCATCCATCTGTACCATCAATTAATGTAACATCAGTGCCACCTATCAGTGCCCATCCATTCCACCGATCAGTGCCCATCCGTGCTGCCTTTCAGTGCCCATCAGTGCCACCTATGTGTACCCATCAGTGCTGCATATCAGTGTCCCATCAGTGCCGCATGTTAGTGCTCATCAGTGCCACTTCATTGCCACCTCATCGTTGCCCATCAGTGCCACCTTATCAGTGCCCGTCAGTGCAGCCCCATCAGTGAAGGATATAACGTACTTATTTACAACGTTTTGTAACAGAAACAAACAAAAAAAATTTTTGTTCAAAATTTTCGGTCTTTTTTTATTTGTTTAAGAGAAAATAAAAATCCCAGAGGTGATCACCAAAAGAAAGCTCTATTTGTAGGAACAAAATGATAAGAATGTAGTTTGGGTACAGTGTAGCATGACCGCGCAATTGTCATTCAAAGTGCGACAGCGCTGAAAGCTGAAAATTGGTCTGGACAGGAAGGTGTATAAGTACCCTGTATTGAAGTGGTTAACATATTCCCTACAATTGACTTATCACCACAAAATTATACTTGGTTCTGTATTCTCTAAAAGGGCAGTAATGGGAGGTACCAAGAAAGAGTGCTCAGAGGTGGGTAGGGGCAGAGAAAAGGGGTCGGAAAGGGGGAGTCCCTGCACCTATTCTCTGAGAAAAAAAGCCCTGTTTATACACAATATTACCAAAAGTATTTGCACACCTGCCTTTACCTACACATGAACTTTAATGGCATCCCAGTCTTAGTTCATAGGGTATAAGGTTCAGTATTGAGTTGGCCTACTTTTTGCAGCTATAACAGCTTCGACTCTCCTAGGAAGGCTGTCCACAAGGTTTAGTATGTCAATGGGAATGTTTGACCCTTCTTCCAGAAGCGCATTTGTGAGGTCAGGCACTGATGTTGGACGAGAAGGCCTGGCTCGCAGTCTCCACTCTAATTCATCCCAAAGGTGTTCTATGGGGTTGAGGTCAGGACTCTGTGCAGCGGCGTTGCAAGGGGGGTGCGGGGGGTGCGGGCCGCACCCGGGTGTCACCCGACAGAGGGGTGACACCCGGCACGGGATTGAGAGGCACCGCGGCTCTCTCCTCCTCCTCCGTCCACTGAGCACTATCTCTGCTCAGCGATGTTCGGTGAGGAGGAGAAATAATTGTGAGGCAGACGGGCAGCTCGGGTTCCCATAGCCCAGTGCACGGCGCCTGCATGTCCTCAGGGAAGCGGCACTGCAATCCCCTGTTATTGTGACAGGCAGGCAGAGATGCCGGCTGCCTATCACATTTACACTCCTCGGAGCCAAGGCTCCTCCTCCACACTGACGGGACACAACAGGAGGAAGAGCCTAGGAGGAGGGACAATGGACATCCATGTGGACAGAGCCACGCTGATCTGAGGTCTGTGAATGTAGGGGGGAGAGATGTATGCAATGTCACTATGGGCAGATATACACAGGGGGGGGTGTACATTATGGAGATTACACAGGGGGTACATTAGGGGGGTACATTATGGAGATTACACAGGGGGCACATTATGGAGATTACACAGGGGGCACATTATGGAGATTACACAGGGGGCACATTATGGAGATTACACAGGGGGTACATTATGGGGGATTACACAGGGGGTACATTATGGGGATTACACAGGGGGTACATTATGGGGGATTACACAGGGGGCACATTATGGAGATTACACAGGGGGCACATTATGGAGATTACACAGGGGGCACATTATGGAGGATTACACAGGGGGTACATTATGGGGGATTACACAGGGGGCACATTATGGGGGATTACACAGGGGGCACATTATGGGGGATTACACAGGGGGCACATTATGGGGGATTACACAGGGGGTACATTATGGGGGATTACACAGGGGGCACATTATGGGGGATTACACAGGGGGCACATTATGGGGGATTACACAGGGGGCACATTATGGGGGATTACACAGGGGGCACATTATGGGGGATTACACAGGGGGCACATTATGGGGGATTACACAGGGGGCACATTATGGGGGATTACACAGGGGGCACATTATGGGGATTACACAGGGGGCACATTATGGGGGATTACACAGGGGGTACATTATGGAGATTACACAGGGGCTACATTATGGGGGATTACACAGGGGGTACATTATGGGGGATTACACAGGGGGTACATTATGGGGGGATTACACAGGGGGTACATTAGGGGGGTATTGAGATTACACAGGGGGTACATTAGGGGGATTACACAGGGGGTACATTAGGGGGATTACACAGGGGGTACATTAGGGGGGTATTGAGATTACACAGGGGGTACATTAGGGGGATTACACAGGGGGTACATTAGGGGGATTACACGGGGGTGGTTACCTTAAGGGGGATTACACGGGGGTGGTTACCTTAAGGGGGATTACACGGGGGTACCTTAGGGGGATTACAGGGGGGTACTACACAGGGGGGGTTACATCAGGGGGATTAAACTGGAAGGGGATTACACTGTTACATTGGGGGGTATTTAGACTTTGGGCTCAGTCTAATATGCTTGAGTCTATTTTTTGTCCCAGTCCAGGCCTGGGTGACACCATTAAGAAGGAAGTGATATCCGACTGTGATGATGTCACCCCCATCCGTGACAGTGCATGGATTGGTGCACTGGCATAAACCACAACATTTACAGGGGCTGGTTTGGCGTGCGCACCATGATGCTGCCGTCCCAAAACTAGCCTACCCAGCACCCTGCAGAGCACCGTGGCAGGCTAGGCAGAAGAGAGCCTGATGCACTAGCCTGCTCAGTGTCTACTGCTCTGTCCTACTCCTGCTGTCACTCCGCAGTGGCAGGACAGAGCACTATGGCAGGCTCGGGGGGAGAGCTGTGCTGATGCGCTAGCCTGCTCAGTGCCCCGGATTGCTCAGTGACGGGGTGGGGGGGGGGGGGGTGACACCATATTTTACCGCACCAGGTGACACCAACCCTAGTGACGCCACTGACTCTGTGCAGGCCAGTCAAGTTCCTCCACCCCAAACTTGCTCATCCATGTCTTTATGGATCTTGCTTTGTGCACTGGTGGGCAGTCATGTTGGAACAGGAGGGAGCATCCCCAAACTGTTTCCACAAAGTTTGGAGCATGACATTTTCCAAAATGTCTTGGTATGCTAACACCTTAAGAGGTCCCTTTACTGGAACTAAAGGGCCAAGCCCAAGCCCTGAAAAACAACCCCACACCATAATACCCGCCCTGCCAAATTATTTGGACCAGTGCACAAAGCAAGGTCCATAAAGACATGGATGAGCGAGTTTGGGGTGGAGGAACTTGATTGGACTGACCTCAACCCAATGGAACTCCTTTGGGGCGAATCAGAGCAGAGACTGCAAGCCGGGTCTTCTCATTCTTATCAGTGCCTGACCTTCTGGAAGAATGGTCAAACATTCCCATAGACACATTCCTAAACCTTGTGGACAGCCTTCCCAGAAGAGTTGAAGCTGCAAAGGGTGGGCCAACTCAATATTGAACCCTACGTAGTAATACTGGGATGCCATTAAAGTTTTTGTGCGTGTAAAGGCAGGCGTTCCAATACTTTTGGTAATATACTGTGTGTGTATATATATATATATATATATATATGACAAACTGCAAATTATACTATGATGAATCAAAAAAGACAGAGGAGATCCTTCCTTAAAGGGGAACTAACTAAGTGCTAAAAAGCTGCGAGCAGTCAGCTCTTAGGCCCCTTTCACACTGGGGCGTTTTTCAGGCGATACAGCGCTAAAAATAGCGCCTGAAAAAATCCGGCCCCATTCACTCCAGTGTGAAAGCCGGAGGGCTTTTACACTGGAGCGGTGCTCTAGCAGGACGGTCAAAAAAGTCCTGCTAGCAGCATCTTTGGAGCGGTGAAGGAGCAGTGTGTTCACCGCTCCTATACCGCTCCTTCCCATTGAAATCAAAGGGGCACCGCGGCAATACCGCCGCAAAGCGCCGATGCCAAAATACCGCGGCTAAAACGACGGTAAAGCGGCGCTAAATATAGCGCCGCTTTACCGCCGACGCCGCTCCCGCCCCAGTGTAAAAGGGGCCTTATTGTAAAAGAGACATGCAATGTTTCTTCTGCAATAAAAAACACTTATCTGCCTGCTCTCAATCTTTTTCTTTCTTTGTTTCATTGCGCAAAAAATGTTAAAGATGTTAAAGATTTTCAATGTTGCAGATGTGTTGAAAATGCAGGTATATATTGTATTTTTTTCAATGAATCTTTAACCGCATCAATATGCTAACTTTGTATTTATTTTTTCAAACACTTTTAGCTCAATAGGCCAAAGAATAAAGAAAACCGTACCACTCAGATGCCAGCAGTGAGTGATGTTTCCACCACACTGGTCGCATTGCTGCCTGGTGCTTGTCGGGATACAAGAAAATGGCGCCCGCACTCAGAACTAGCACACTGTAAACTTGTTAGTAAAACAAAATGAATGTAAATGGCTTCAGCTTTCATTCCCCACCTATGGAAGAAAGCCCACATGGGCGAAATGCATTAGAGGATCCCTTTATGTGTGAAGAATGAGAGCTGAAGTCATTTACATTCATTTAGTTTTACTAAGAAATTTACAGTGTGCTGGTGCAGACGGGGCCAATTTGTAACTCTGAGCCTTATGCCCCGTACACACGAGCGGATTTTCCGTCAGAAAAATCTTGGATGGTTTTTGAGACGGAATTACGCTCAAGCTTGTCTTGCATACACACGGTCACACAAAAGTTCTATGAACTTTCGACCGTCAAGAACATGGTGACGTACAACACTACGACGACCCGAGAAATTGAAGTTCAATGCTTCCGAGCATGTGTCGAATTGTTTCCGAGCATGCGTAGGAATTTTGCGTGTTGGAATTTCGGATCGGAACTTTTTCCGACCGAAAAATAGAGAACATGCTCTCAATCTTTTGCTGGCGGAATTCCGCCAGCAAAAGTCCCATGGAGCATACACATGATCGGAATTTCCGACCAAAAGCTCTCATCTGACTTTTGCTGGCGGAATTTCCGATCGTGTGTACGGGGCATAAGCGCATAGATGTGAAGGAGACACGTGGGAATAACAAGCTGGATTTCCTTTTGAAATGTAATGTATACTTTGCATTGAACTCTATTTTACATGACTGCAGGAAAATGGGGAATGGGCCTTATCATTTGTTAAAAAGATGTGCTAGTGTAATGCCAAACCTTCTGTATTAGGCCAGAAAGTAATACAATATCTCAGGGCAGTGTACTGTAGCATAATAGATGTTGATAACAGAATGGCGTGTCGGCTGGCAGTGATGAGTCACTGTGCGCTGAAGTGTTGATAAGAATTGCTGTGTAGCCTTGAATATCCTTTTTTTGAACGTGAGACAGCTACAGTATAGCTATTTTCATTGTTACATTGAATGTTACTTTTTTTTTTTTTTTTTTTAAACAGGAGAAAACTCATAGTTAAAAATGAGCAGCTCTACAGTGAAAGAAACCGAGATCGTCCTGGAACCTAGCCAGGTCTAGGCCTGAAAACCATCCAGAGATCTCTCCTATCAAATGCTGGCACAGAAACTGCTACTGTCATTCCCATGGAAGTATATTACCTTTTCAGGGTATATATGTAGTGCTGTCTATTTATATAAAATATTTATTTAGATTTACAAAAAAATATCTATATAATGATTAAAACTTAGCAAGAAATTGGCTATTTCCTAGCTTTTGATTTAAAGCATAACCAAACCACAAATTAAATTGTGATATATTTTAGTTTACCAGCAGATGTGTTGGCAGCATTTTTTTTCCTTTCTTTTTTCATCTGGTGATCCTGCCAGTAACATAATCCCTGCCCTAGTATGATAACATTCACTCACCCTTCTGTATCAGGAGAACAGAAACAATATCACTGAGAACTGCAGAACCACACCCTCTATGTTATGGACAATGGGGAAGGGGGGATCTGTAGTTGTATCTTGTTTCTGTGATGTTGTGATCTCAGAAAATGGTCCAGGACACAGCACTGGGACAGAAGACTTATGCCGCGTAGTTGGCATGTAAGCTGTTGCTGCATCCAATTAACTGTCAGATTTTAATTGTAGCTGTAGCTCTATGAGGGTTTCTTGTTAAGTGTTAGAGAGCGTAGGTGCACAAAGTACTGAGCATGAGTTTGTGAATGACCAATCACTGGAACCATTCACTATCACTCTTTACATGGCAAATACTTCAGGGAATAATAGGTAACGTATTACATTTTCACACACAGGTAGCAGACGTAATAACTGTCTTCATATTAAACTCCAGTCAAGCAGTGGCGGCCCGCGCATTGTGGGCTCACAGGCGCCCCCCCCCTATCCCTGCTGCCGCCTCCCTAGTCATGCACCCGGCCCCTTTCAGGATGCCGGATGCATGGACTCATATGGCGGGGGTGGAAGGGTTGTGTATTTTTTTTGAAGTACCTGATTAGAGCCAGAGGCTTTAGTAGGCTTCAAAAAAGATGGGCTCTGGGCACAGAGAGTGCGCCCTGATCCCACCCAATTGTGTGACCATAGCGAATGAATATTCGCTATTTTCACACCGCATTGCATCCCCACCAATCTGGAGGCAGGTCAGTGAGACCTGTTTCCTGATTGGCCAAAGTGCCAGACGTCCCTATTGGATGCTCAGGGGAGATTGGTCGCTGGTTATCCCTTGATCCATCAGCAGGGTGTCCCGTGAGGGACACTGGCAGCATATGATGGGCACGCTGGCAACCTTTAATGGGCACGCTGGCAGCATATGATGGGCATGCTGGCAGCATATGATGGGCACACTGGCAGCTCATGATGGGCACACTGGCAGCATATGATGGGCACACTGGCAGCATTGGGGCACACTGATGGACACAGTGGCAGCGTTTAATGGGCACAGTGGCAGCGTTTGGGCAGAGTGGTAGCATTTGATGGGCACAGTGGCTGCGTTTGATGGCATAGTGGCTGCGTTTGATGGGCACAGTGGCAGCGTTTGATGACACAGTGGCTGCAATTGATGATTTTTTTTCAAAACATTTTTGCGCCCCCCAAACATTTTGAGCACCAGCCGCCAATGCAGTCAAGCATATTTGCCAACACTTGAGCATTATTATACAGCCAGTAATTGACCATTTATTCAAATATGGGTGACACTGCAACTCTCTGCTCAGTGCACTATAAATGAACTTCCCAACACTTATGAGGCCCTCTGAGTGCAATCCCCCATCTCCTAAAATGCCTAAATACTTGTAGGGATGACAGCACTGTGAAGTGATTCATAATGCTGACACTCCCATTCTAAGCCTGATTTCTAGTGTGCAAAAGATTATGGAAAATTATTATAAAGGTAGATTTCAGATTAAATGCCCTACACAGAATTTAGTTTTAGATTGAGTCGGGAAGGGTTGCAATCCCTGGAAGGAAATTTTTTTTGCTGTCTTTGTACTATTGGGGAAATATCCCTTTACTCCCTGCCCCAGAGACGCAAGAGGACGTTAAAGAAAACCTTCCAAAGTGAGGCTAATTCCTATATTATTCCCCCAGAAGATTTCCCCTAACCTCCCTTGTTCTTGGGACAACACCAACATTTTGGACTTCTCCTGACATTCTGTCTTGGTGACAATGATCACCAGTACAAATAGAGTAGTTAATCTGCTCAATGGGGAACGGACAACAATAAAAGCAGAGGGTCTAATACTTCCTCAAACTGAAAAAAGGTATTGCCTAGAAATAAACTTTAAAATATACAGTATGTAATCGTTTTTCAATCCGGGCAAAATAAAGAGAGAACTCGCTCTAAGTGTCTGTACATGAATAACACCTTCCTTGCCAAGGGTGCTGGCTCAGTATGTAGAATGTATATGAGAAAATAAAGATCCAGATAGCCGCACTCCATAAATAGTTGTTTCCTTTAGAACCCGTTCACACTACCGCGACTTGGGGGGCGACTTGTCAGACCGCAAGTCGCCCCAAGACGCTTGACATTAGAAATTACATGCAAGTGAATGAGAGCCGTCTTAATGAACGCTACTGAAGTCGCTCCGACTTCAGAAAAGGTTCCTGTACTACTTCAATCCGACTTGTAGGCAACTTGTACCCATTGATTTCAATGGAAGTCACCTCCAAGTCGGATCTCCATCTATATGGACGTGACAGTGTCTCCTTGAGGAGGAACTCCACGCCAAATTTTAAACAAAAAAACGGCATGGGTTCCCCCTCCAGGAGCATACCAGGCCCTTAGGTCTGGTATGGATTTTAAGGGCAACCCCCTACGCCGAAAAAACGGCGTGGGGGTCCCCCCAAAATCCATACCAGACCCTTATCCGAGCACGCAGCCTGGCTGGTCAGGAAAGGGGGTGGGGACGAGCGAGCGCCCCCCCCCTCCTGAACGGCCCCCCACCCCAAAGCACCTTGTCCCCATGTTGATGAGGACAAGGGCCTCTTCCCGACAACCCTGGCCGTTGGTTGTCGGGGTCTGCGGGCGGGGGGGCTTATCGGAATCCGGGAGCCCCCTTTAATAAGGGGGCCCCCAGATCCTGGCCCCCCACCCTATGTGAATGAGTAAGGGGTACGATGTACCCCTACCCATTCACCCAAGGTGTAAAAGTGTAAATAAAAAAAAACACACATTTTTTTAAAATATTTTATTGCACTGCTCCGGGGGTCTTCTTCCGTCTTGGGGGGTCTTCTCGCCGGACTTCTCCGCTCTCTTCTGCTCTTTTACCTAGCTCTTTTACGAGCGGAGAAGCCCGGCTTTCTTCTTTGTCGTCGACCCCGCCCCCATATGATGTCACAGTCCCAGCATCCTCATAGGGGGCGGGGTCACCATGTGACATGAACATGTGACCCCGCCTCCTTGTCCCTATATAAGTCACAACACAGCGCGTCTTTGCCATTCCGGCCAGAGACAGCGACGAGTCAACATCGGAAGAAGAAGAAGACGGCACAGAAAGCTGCGACAGCGGCAAGAACAGAAGAGACCCCGGAAGACCCCCGAAGGCGGAACGAGACCCCCAGCTCCTCCGCTCGTGAAAAAGCTAGGTAAAAGAGCAGAAGAGAGCGGAGGAGTCCGGCGAGAAGACCCCCCAAGACGGAAGAAGACCCCTGGAGCAGTGCAATAAAATATTTTAAAAAATTGTGTGTTTTTTTAATTTACACTTTTACACCTTAGGTGAATGCGTAGGGGTACATCGTACCCCATGCACATTCACATAGGGTGGGGGGCTGGGATCTGGGGGCCCTCCGGACTCCGATAAGCCCCCCGCCCGCAGACCCCGACAACCAATGGCCAGGGTTGTCGGGAGGAGGCCCTTGTCCTCATCAACATGGGGACAAGGTGCTTTGGGGTGGGGGGGCCGCAGGGCGCCCCCCTTCCCCAAAGCACCCACCCCCCATGTTGAGGGCATGCGGCCTGGTACGGTTCAGGAGGGGGGGGCGCTCGCTCGTCCCCACCCTCTTTCCTGACCGGCTAGGCTGCGTGCTCGGATAAGGGTCTGGTATGGATTTTGGGGGGACCCCCACGCCATTTTTTCGGCGTAGGGGGTTGCCCTTAAAATCCATACCAGACCTAAGGGCCTGGTATGCTCCTGGAGGGGGAACCCATGCCGTTTTTTTTTATTTAAAATTTGGCGTGGAGTTCTCCCTCCAGAGCTGATTATTCTCTGATTGGCCAGGCCAAAGTCGCCTGGCCTGGGGCGACTTAAAGTCGTGTTGTAAGTCATCCCAAGTCGTGTTGAAGTAGCTCCTCAAGTCGTGTCCAAGTTGCCTCCAAAAGTCGCGCTGGAAGTCGTGTCGCCCCTGTGTGAACCGGCACTTATTGTAGATACAGTCTGTACAAAAACAGATTTAAATTTAAAGCTATGATTAAGCACCAGTGAGAGCTATTTATAGGGTTTACATATTCAACATTTTCACATTGGTATAATTTTCTGTATCAAAGAATAAATTTGTATGTGTATGAAGTAACACAGACTTATGATTGTAAACATATAATGTTTGTCTTATGTGTATTAAATTCTGCTACTTTATATGCTATGATATATAAATTGTAAATTTTCTCAGTTTTGTATTATTAATACACTTTTTTACATTTAGTTTTATTTGCTATGCTACAACTGATTTATATTTTGTCTGAATAAAAGTTTTTATTGTGAAATTGGTTAAGAATTAATGAATTTAAACTGAATATCTGTATAGCGATTTCAACACTACCATTACAAACAACCAAATTATTGCTATGTCCATTACCGATCCTCTTCCTGGGTCCCCCAATGGTGCCCTGGCTCCTCCCCCCTTCTGAGTGCCTCTACAGCAAGCCTCTTGCTATGGGTACACTTATGCAGGCTTGATCTTGAACCGTGATGTGTCCATTGACACGCACAGCGAGGCTCGGCCCTGCCCCCGCTTTCCCCTCAGAGGCTGTGATTGACAACAGTAGGAGCCAATGGCTCCTCCTGCTCCCTCCATGGCCAGTGAGAAGAGAGAGCAGAGAGAGCCTCTGTTCTCAGGCAAGGTGCTGGATGGAGATCAGACTTTGTTAAGTATATGGGGAAGCTGGGGGGAGCTAAACACAGAAGGTTTTTCACATTAATGCAGAGAACGCATTATGCCGCGTACACACGGCCGGAATTTCCAATGGAAAAAGTCCAATGGGAGCTTTTCATCGGATATTCCAACCGTGTGTATGCCCCATTGGACTTTTTCTGTCGGCATTTCCGACGGACTTTAGATTGAGAGCCTGTTCTAAATTTTTCCATTGGAAATGCCAACGGAGTTTTGCCCGATGCAAAGTCCGACCATGTGTACGGGGCATTGGGATAAAAACCTTCTGCCTTTAGAACCACTTTAATCGTCTACCAATACCAGCATTACCATACACCAGTGTCAGCACAACCAATATACCCATACAATGATTTCTCATTATAACCCAACACCTATAATACCATTTTATTATTAATAAAAACCTTTTCTGAGTGCAAAAGGAAGCTGCCATCTGCAAATGTTAGTTGCCTGAAAGTCATTGTGACTCCCTTGTTTCAATACTTTTTTGGGGAAAATTATTTTTATACATTTTTTCACATAGAAAAACATACAAAGCCTTGTTTCATTATTTAAAGCCCAACCGCTGGCACCAGAAAAAACAAAACAAAACTTTGCAGTGTAACTGTGGCCTCTCCGCACTGCAAAGAAATGAACCCTTACTAAGACTAAGGGCCAAATTGTAATGTCTAGATGACTGGGTCACAGCATCTCCGAAACTGCAGGTCTTGTGGGATGTTACCGGTCTGCAGTGGTCAGGACCTACCAAAAGTGTTCCAGGAAAGGAAGACCGGTGAACCAGTGACATGGTCGTAGGCCTCACTGATACATGTGGGGAGCAAAGGCTGGCCTGTATAGTCCGATCCAAAAGAAGAACTACTGTAGCTCAAATTGCTGGAAAAAGGTAATGCTGGTTCTGATAAAAAGGTGCCAGAACACACAGTGCATTGCAGTTTATTGTGCATGGGGCCTTCATAGCCATGGACAGGTCAGGGTGCCCATGCTGACCTGTGTCTACAGCCAAAAGCACCTACAATGGGTATATGAGTGTGAGAACTAGACCAGGTTGCAATAGAAGAAGGTGGTGGCCTGGTAAAGATAAATCATGTTTTCTTTCATGTGGATGGCTGGGTGTGTGCACGTCACTTACCTTGGGAAGAATATGGTATTAGGATACACTATAGGAAGAAGCCAAGCCAGCAGATGCCACAACATACCTTTATAAATTTAGTGGAGTCCATGCCTGGATGGGTGTGGTCATGAAGTTATGGCATTTGCATTTGTGTATGCATTTTGTATATAACTGGCAAATTACACACTTTTGTGAACACAAAACAAATGACACATGCACTCGCTCAAACATCCTGCACCTATACAATTATCAAGGGGACCATAATATTTGCTTGTTTCACAGAGCAAATAACAGGTCCTCGAGAAAGGGGCTGCACATTCCCAACAACAGCCTGCCAAGTCAAGTTACCAAGTGCGTTGATGCAAGGTAGCCAGATCTTATAGAATTTTTGGGGCAAATCCTACTATTGTGTAATATTTTTAATTTGGGTAGAAAATCATCAATGAGCATCTTTAGCTAAGTAAACCGCAGAGGAGTTGTGCGCTTCAAATTTGGGAAGTTTCCTTGCGTATAACAGTAGGGAGCGGATTGGGGGTTTATAGTTATTGGGTAAAAAGGTGTCTATCAGGCTAAGCTGTAATACTTACAATTACTTATTCCTCGCTTCAGTAGCATTCGTTCATGCTGTGCATCCAGCCCCAAAGCCTCTTCTCTAAGATACTCCTATTGGTTGTCGCACTACAACTTCATCACATACAATGTAGGATGGCAAGGGCCCAGCCGCATCCTGGAGCATCAGGGAGAAGAGCGCTGGTAGCCAGGGGAGTAAAGAATTAAGAACAGTCTTTTTTTAGCCCTAGGCTTAAAGGAACACTAAAGGAAATTATTATTTTTTTTTTTAAATGACAAACATGCTATACTTACCTCTACTGTGCAGCTCGTTTTGCACAGAGTGGCCCCGAACCTGGTCTTCTGGGGTCCCTCGGCGGCTGTCTTGGCTCCCCCCCCCGCAAGTACTTCTCACCTAAATGCGAGCTCCCTCGCATGGTGTGGTGTACTTGGGGGCGCGTTCCCGTGATACAGTCGGCGGCTATAGCCGCTCGCTGTATCACTCGGCTCCGCCTCCCGGTGCGCCACGTCATTGGATGTGATTGACAGCAGCGCGAGCCAATGGCTGCGCTGCTTTCAATCCATCCACTCTAGCCAAACAACGGCCATGGTGAGTGGCGAAGATGATGTCGGGGGCGAGCGCGGGACTTTCGAGGGGTCAGGTAAGTATAACGGGGGGGTCTGGGGGGGGGGGCGGCAGTGTCAGATGTTTTATGCATTAAGGTGAAAAAACTTTTACCTTTACAACCCCTTTAATGAACATTTACCCTTGTAGTGTGGCAGCCCCACTACAAAGGTTTTTATTTTTAAATTCCAGAGTTCAGCTTTAAAAAGACACAATTTAATGCAACTCTGTAATTAAGTATTGACCTGCATAAAGTATGCAGAGAAGGACTTATGATTTCACTCTGACATTCCTAGAATGTATACTTCCTCTGCGTAGGAACTCAAAAAGTTTAAAACCAGATGGTCAGCATAACAACCAGAACAGTCGTTTTTTTTTTAACCACTTCCCATCCCGCCTATAGTAATATGACGCCTGCAAGGTGGCTCTCCCATCCCCGGCGGGCGTCATATGACGTCCTCGGCTTTCCGGCGGTATAGGGGGCGCGCGTCCCCGCTACATCACACGGGAGCTGATGAGGGTGCCCGGCGGACATCGCGGCCTGCGATTGCTCGTGACAGAGCAAGAACATAGATCTGTGTGTATAAACACACAGATCCACATCCTGTCAGGGGAGAGGACACAGATTGTGTGTTCCTAGTATATAGGAACACTGATCGGTCTCCTCCCCTAGTCAGTCCCATCCCCCCACAGTTAGAACACACCTAGGGAACACATTTAACCCCTTGATCGCCCCCTTTTGGGTTGAGGTCAAGACTCTGTGCAGGTCAGTCAAGTTCCTCCACCCCAAACTCTCTCATCCATGTCTTTATAGACCATGCTTTGTGCACTGGTGCGCAGTCATGTTGGAACAGGAAGGGGCCATCCCCAAACTGCTCCCAAAGAGTTTAGAGCATGAAATTGTCCATAATGTCTTGGTATGCTGGCGCCTTAAGAGTTCCCCTCACTGGAACTAAGGGACCAAGCCCAACCACTGAAAAACAACCCCACACAATAATCTTCCCTCCGCCAAATGATCTGGACCAGTGCACAGAGCAAGGTCCATAAAGAGATGGATGAGCGAGTTTGGGGTAGAGGAACTTGACTGCCCTGCGCAGAGTCCTGACCTCAACCCGATAGAAAACCTTTGGGATAAATAAGAGCGGAGACTGTGAGCCAGGCCTTCTCGTCTAACATCAGCACCTGACATAACAAATGCGCTTCTGGAAGAATGGTCAAACATTCCCATAGAGACACTCCTAAACCTTGTGAACAACCTTCCTAGAAGAGTTAAAGCTGTTATAGCTGCAAAGGGTGGGCCAACTCAATATTGAACCCTACGGGCTAAGACTGGGATGCCATTAAAGTTTATGTGTGTGTAAAGGCAGGCATCCCAATACTTTGGGTAGTATAGTGTACCTTTATATCCGTTAATGTTGCTCATAGTAATACAATCCAAAATAAACTGTCACCCAGTATGTATTCTACATTAATATTTATTTTAGGAAGACAAAAATACATTTTCACATTGTTATATTTTTTAAAGATGATGTGCAAAATAAAGTAATGCAACAAATCAGATATTATTAATGTACTATCAAATCCTCAGTAGTTTTTCTACCACATTGAGCACAGTAAAACAAACATTCCCCAGTACGCCATTTGTTAAAATTCTTACCCCAGCACTTGCAATTTACAACTTTTTAATGCCACTGGCTCCTGCTCTGTCAGTGCAAATTCCCTGAACTTCAATTCTTCACAAAAAAAATTTAAGAGTGGACAATGTAGTCTCAAGTCAGTCTGTTAACTTGAAGAATCTAGGGTAAAGCAGGGGAGTGCCTCCCCATCCTAAGCTATCTGGCTGTGTGTTTCTATTGATGTACACAGTGTAGGGAGACACAACTCCACTCCATGCAAGGGTGACTCCATATAATACTGCAAGGGAAAGGAGCCACCATGAAACAGGAAACCTGGGGCAACGGTCATGGCACCAGCTTAGTCTTAGCCTGGAATATAGACAAGGTTAAAGAAGTTTCATACTCTGTAAGCAATTAAATCAGCTGAAAGTCCATGAAAACGGAAGGCTTTTATCACTTTAAAGTCGTAGTAAACCCAAATATCCATCACCCCTTGTACAATTAGGGCACACCAACAGCCACATATGTATATACACTGTGCTGTTTGTACCCCCCCCCCCCTTTTTCCTCCTTAGGTCATGTAATCACTGTCCCAATTTTCACCGTAGCATGGAAGGGGTGGAGCTATACATCACATATCCTGTAACATTGCTTTAGCTATTACAGTCTTTCCCCTTCCATACCATTTGGAGTGGAATGCACTGTCAGTCAAGCATCTAATCCACAGAGCACATCTCTAATTGACATGTAGCACTCACCCCCGAAAAGGGCCAATAATTCTGTCCCAGGTTCTTTTTAAAGTTTATTGCAGATTAACTTGAATGGGGCTTATGGGAGCTGTGGGATTCTCCAGAACATTGAACAAGAATGTGAGGACACCCTTCTGTTTGCAGCTAATTCCTAACACAGTCCCTACAGCAGTAGGACATAAAGTGGGCAGCACTAGGACACCATTGTCAATGTTCCAGGCCAGGCAAGCTTTAATATTAGCGCTCCAGTAACGATCACTAGAATCCTTCTCTCAGGTCTGTACTCACAGTGTCCATGGGACTTGGACAGTCTCCTCAGTGAAACCTTCAGACCAGATCCTAGATGAAACCCCTCTTTTAGCTCGCTCAAGGAATTTGCAGCAGAATAGGACCCCCCAGCTATGCACAGCTTGGACTTCAATGAGACTAATAGGATCTTCAGCTGGACTGCCAGGAAAGGCAGTATTATTAATATGGTGAAATGTTTTTTTACAGGGCTTTTTTTCTCAGAGAATGGGTGCGGGAACTCCCCCTTTCCATGTCACCCCTTGTCTCCACCCCTACCCACCTGTGAGCACCGTTCCTTGGTTCCACCCCCTACCCACCTCCCAAGACCACCCCTTTTAGAGAATACAGTAACATTTGTGGTACTAACTAATTTGTATAGAACTTGTTAATGATAACAAGAAAAGCAGTAAAATAGATCCCCTGCAGCCAGAAACAATAGATCCCCCTAGCAACAATGGACCGCCTACAAGAAAATACCACCCCCTCCCTCAGCAACAATAGACCCCAGGCAGAAACAACAGACCCCCTCCCTTAACAATAGATCCCTCCCAGCAACATAAGACCCAACCCCCATGCAACAATAGATCTCCTCCCTTTAAAAATAGATCCCCAGCAGCCAGCATCAACAGACCCTGCAGCACACCCCAGCACCCCTTGCCATTACATACATTCAGTCATGGAGGTGCCGGAACTGTGTTCCTCCACGTTCCTGATGAAAAAAGCCCTGGCTTTTAAGAATAGCAGCAATCTTTCAGTGGTTTCACATTTATTTGAAGAAGTGTGTGATGCTCTAAAGTGTAAATTGTTACACTCCACATTCCTGCTCTGTGACTTTAAAATGCAGTTCACAGCCTGATCAATGAATCAAGAGACATAGTCAGATAAGGCAGCATGGTTCAATATTTCCAAACAGTGTTCACAAGTTTTATAACGTCAGGGTTAGTTTGTGACAAAATGGGCTGGCTGGTTATTGAAGACGAGCTTTTTTCTGAGAGTGGTCCAGGGTTGTGGCATTTGTGTTCTATCTGGAGCACAGTTCTCGCTCAATTGCTTATTAACTTTTGTAAGGATGGAGAGGATGTCCTCACCTCTAGGAGACAAGAAAAGTAAAAAAAAAAAAGTAAAAATGTATATATGAAATAAAAGCCAAGAATTGCTATCTCATACTTGTTTTGATAATCTGCATTGTAATGCCATTATTTATATCTTTTACAATCAATAAAAAAAACAATGCAATGGCTCTCACAGTAGACAAAGGACCAACTGTTTTGTACTAATTTTAAGCTGTAAAATACAGCGTGATGAGCTTCAGTTTATAAGTGTTATAAAGCTTTGGACGGCCCTAATATACCCTTTAATTTTAGTCTGGGACTACAAAACACAATGCTTTAAGTGGGCTTCATCAGGGCTTTAAGCTTGGTTAACAGTATAGTCAGTGTTATCTGGTGCTCCAAAATGGAGTAATACTTAGGGGTATAGTCTATTAGTAATAGCTGGATGGTGATGTATCCATAGATTGGGTGGTTGGAAAAGAAAGGGGTATTAAGGGTTAAAAAGGAAGGCAGCCATCCTTCAGAGTGTGTCCAGAACTCTGGAAGACATGTAAGGAAAAAGCAGTGAGGGGGAGGCACGACCTGAGTGTAGTATTAAAATGATGACTTTAATAGGATTAGATTAAAAGTTAAGTGCAGTCCTGGCATTCCACATGGCTCTGCGGGTCCCAACGCTGTTCCGGATAGCTGAAAGGATTGGGCAGCTGGCTGGAGTGGATCACAGTGTTTTTCCTGGAACCAGGAAGCTCCTTAGAAACACTGTGATCCATTCCAGCCAGCTGCCCAATCCTTTCCAGCTATCTGGAACAGCAGTGGAACCCGCAGAGCCATGTGGAATGCCAAGTGTTTTTAATCTAATCCTATTAAAGTCATCATTTTAATACTACACTCAGGTCGGCGCCTCCCCCTCCTTGTTTTTTCCTTAAAGGGGTTGTAAACCCTGTTTTTTTTTTAAATAACAAACATATCATACTTACCTTCACTGTGCAGTTCGTTTTGCACTGAGTGGCCCAGATCCTCGTCTTCTGGGGTCTTCCAGCGGCACTCGCGGCTCCTCCCTGCATTGGGAAACCCCCTAGGAGAAGTGCTCTCCCTGGGGGTTACCGTATGGCACATGCTCCCGAGTACAGCATTTGCATCCATAGACACAGAATTCCCTTCCATAAATATGAATGACTGACACTATCTTATCTATACAGAGCTTCAGTCAGTTTTTATCAGCCTACAAGTGCCTGAGATTTACACTAGAACACTGCAGGGCTGACATCACTTCTGCTATAGAAAATATGAGAAGAGGAGCTGTAAATTAAATACCTCTGTTGTGCACTTTAAAGATGCACTTCTCCACAGTGCCTATAGCTACAGAGGTGGATAAGGGATGTTTTAAAAGCAATTTTACGGCTTGTTCAGAATATGTAAACACTCTAATTTGCATAGTTTAGGTACAGGTTCAAGTGTCAAGTGCATTTTTCCAGGCATCATACATATGAAATCATTGCCTGGGCAAGTGTTATCTAATGGCTATAAGTACCTTACAGAAAAGAAAAAAAAAAAATCACAGCATATCATATTACCTCTGATAATTTGCATTGAGCGCTTTGCAGAGAGTCTGAATGTACCAGGATCCCTCATTAGGGTCTCGGAAAGCTAAGCAGTGCAATACAGTGGCCATCCCGAGCAGGAAATCTGGTTCACCTGGAATCAGGTCATCTTCTGTCACATTAGTATCATTTGAGGCATTACAGGCATCTGAATCCACAGGTACACATTTCTGAGCTTTCCTTCCTTGACATGCCTGGATAAAGAAGAGTTTGGGCTTTCCATCCAATGAGCGGCATGAGCGGCTACAGAAACAAAAGGTAAGATTCTTGATGGCTACACGTTGCCCATCTGTGCCATAAACAAATCCCTTGTTTCCATGAGACATAATGCAGCAGATAAAACAGTCATTCTTTTCATAGTTCTTCATGCTGTAAGATCGAACAGTCTCGAAAATCTCATTTGCATCAAGGTCATTCTTCACCTCAACACGGAAGCCAAGTTTGGAAAACACTTCACTGAGGAACTCTACCAGAGAAAATTAGATTTCTTATGGTATACAATTACAGAAAAACTGAATATGCATCACAAACATGCTTTACCTAAAGAAATCCCATGTTAGTTCATAAAAAGGTAAACAGTATAAACCGTTTAAAACATATCTAAAGCTTACATTTTTTTAGTTTTGGATAGAGCAAGGAACAGCTAAACCCTCTATTAAGTTTTACTTTGTGTCCAATTGGGGAGATTTTTCTTTACTTCCTGTTTGGAAGATACAAGGGAGTAGGAGGATACTTTAAGACAGGAGAAAATCAGCGTTAAAAACTCACCTAAGCCATACCTCCCAAATAGAGATGGGCTCAGGCGTGTTCGAGATCCCACCTGCCGATCCCACCAGGAAGCCGCCACTGCACACCACTAATCAAAGGCAGTGAAATGAACTGTGCAGCTGCAGATCAGGAAATGTCTCACTGCCTGTGATTAGCAGTGTACAGTGTCAGCTTCCTGGTTGGATTGGGCAGGTGGAATCCCGAACATGCCCGGGTTTGGGCAGGTGGAATCCCGAACATGCCCAAGCCCAATCCTACTCCCAACTTTCTGAGATGGGAATGAGGGACACCTATTAGCAAAGGTTTTTAGGCATAGGACACACTCCCTGACACGCCCCCCTCAAAGGAGAAACAAACAAAAAAAATGATTGGCTAAACTCACAAGTGCTTTTTTATCACTACTATTCCTTTATATTGGAAATTGGAATTTACAAATGCAGCAATTTAGAAATTGGATGAAAGGTGGGAAACACTTTTTCATAGATAAGTAGTGCATTTTATATACAACTATATAGATCAGACCAAAATGAGGGAGGAAAGAGGGACTTTGTTCCGAATCAGGGACAGTCGGTCAAAATCAGGGACAGTTGGGAGCTATGACCTAAGCTGCATTTTTCAAACCAGTTTAGGTGAGTTTATAAGCATTTGCTGTTTGGGAGTTTATTTAATCGGCCAGGATTTTTTTTAATGCCCAAAGTAGGGTGCCGATACCGAGCATTTGCACAAGTACTTGTACTCGTGACCCCATACTTAGGCAGCCTCAGGGGTGATCGGTGTGCGATGGGGGGAGTTACAAGCACTGATCTCCCTGTATAGCTTTTCTTACAGCCGCTTCTCCTCCTCTCCCTCCTATGGTTGTCAGGGAGATCGGTGCTTGTAATTGCCCCCACCGCCGCACCGATCACCCCCGGCTGCCCCCCTTTGTGCTCCCGTATCCACCTCCGGGTCCCTCTGAGTTCTCCCTGGCTCTCCCTGTCCTCCTCTGGGTCCTGATCCATTTTATCCTCCGGGTCCCCCTCTGTTTCATCCTCCGGGTCCCCCTCTGTTTCATCCTCCGGGCCCCCCCTGCATCCTTCCCAGCTCTCCGGCTCGTCCTCCAGTCCCCCCATGTCCTCCTTCGGTCCCCCATGTCCTCCTTCGGTCCCCCATGTCCTCCTTCGGTCCCCCTGCGTCCTTCCTGGCTCTCCGGCTCCTCCTCCGGTCCCCCCATGTCCTCCTCTGGGTCCCCCTGTGTCCTCCTCGGCTCTCTGGCTCCTCCATCAGTCTCCCCCTGCCCCAGATCTTTCTGGATGGAGAGCGGCGGAAGGAGCTGGTATATCTGTCATTTACCGGCTCCTTCTTTTTCCAGATGAACAGAATCGGTGATCGCTGCCTCTGTCCATTCATCATAACTGAAACATTGTAACCTGTGTTTATAGGCTTCAGTTTATGAATGGTGAGGAGCCTCTGTCTCCTGTTCATTCATTTTCAGTGCAGCTAAGGAACAGGGGAATCTGTGTCCTCAGTTCCTTTCCCTGTCTCAAAGGGGAGATGTCCTGGGTCTGTTTAGACCCCTGATATCTCACCAAAGCCCCTTGCCCAACAGGGCTGAAAAAAAACAAATAATAATTATTTCAAAGTTAAATTGTAAAAAACAAACAAAAAACAAACAAAAGAAAACACTGACACCGTCTAAGTTTTTAGGGATGCGAGTAGGGAAACAGTTAGTGGGGCACTTTTTAACTTAATGCAGGGAATGCATTAAGGTAAAAAACTGATAGCCTTTAGAACCACTTTAAGCCTAGGTTCCCACTGATGCCAGTTTGAAATCGTACGAGTTCAGCTGAACTCTCACGATTTCAAGCCTGCATGTTCCTGCACAGATGTCTAATCGCCCCTGAAGTCGCCAAAAGTAGTACTGGAACTACTTTTGGGAATCAGTGCGGCGCCAGCAATAGCCCCTGATTTGGCATGCGATTTAACATGTCAAATTGCATGCCAAATCGGCCCAACGTGAACGTGGGATGAGTTCTAAATGTGAATTTAGTGAGCTCACACACATCCAGTTTTATTTAGTCAAAATCAGTTGTTTTTAGAACTAATCTGCCATTAATTGTGCAGTTTGGAGTTTATCTGGGTCTTTTAAGACATATACATTTTTGCTGATGTAGAACCCTGATTTCTAAGAAGGGTTGCTCCTAAATTTACCTGCCAGGTGTATTGGCCTTGGCCAATTGTTAGGGATCAATTGAGTTCATCTTAAGTCTAGAATTGCTGCACTTCTCTATTCTGTCACTAGATGACTAGAGGTCAGGTGATCGGGGTTCTGTACCACCTTGATGGCTGTCTGGGTGGACGTGTGTTGCACTGCCCGGGCTGCTAGGCTGGAGTTTGGGCCTATCCTGGGTACATCTGGCTGCTAGACTGTCTGAGGGCCTATCCAGAAGCAAGAGAGCAGCATAGAGTTGGGACTGCGGCTTGCAGTCCAACCAGAAGTGACGGTTCTGCCGGCCGGAGAACCTGTTGTGGTTGGAGGTAGAGGGGAAGCTGTCGTCACTAAGGGACCAACAACCTTGTTACCAGGGACCACAGTGAGTAGCTGAAGCAAGTACTGGAGCAGTGTTCTCACCAACTGGGGACGGTGAAGAATCAGAAAACTTCAGCAGCTGCCAAGCCAGGGACCCAGCCAGTGGGTGACGCTTGAAGAGTATCTGGAGTGCCAAGCCAGGGACCCAGCAGGGAAGTGGGGGTGACGCTTGAGGAAGATACTAAAGTAAGAAGATTTGAAGAGCTCATGGGATTCAGTGGCAGTGAATCAGCAAGTCTAGTGAGAAACTGGGAGCTCAGTGGGCTGAGAATCTACAAGAAGTGATTGTATAAAAGTTAAGGAGTTCATTAGCCATAGGAGACAGCGCTCCTGTACATGCATATGTGATGCCTTGCTGGGTGCCTTTGCCTGCATGGCTGTCTACCTGTAGAAATCTCGGAGTCTGCCAATTGACATTGCAACTACCTAAAGGTGTCCTGGCCCTAAACCCTCTCTCCCACAGTTCTGTTCAAGAGAAAATAAATCTCTTTGCATTCAAGAAGTATCTGGCGCCCATGAATCTTATATTACACCCACTATGCCTCGCAACCCACTCTATACAGAAGGATGTCAGCTGTTCCTGGCTCTGGAGGTTCTCATTTGACTAAAGGAGGCCTGGGACCTTGCTACACTTAGATATAACATAGCCAAGATGGCTGGTGCTGGTGCTCTAGGAGTCAATATCTGTGCATGTGTATCACTGTCTGGCACCCACTCCTACTGTATCTGCACAGGTAGAAAATGACATAGTGGTCTTCTTTAAATATGGACAGCTGTGATAAAAATCTACTGCCTGGATGGGTGACCATATGTTCCATTGTACAATTATCTTTTGCCTTAGTCCCTTGAGATACATTTTTACATATTTTAAGACATTGCCTATTGGAATATTCTATTTTTACAACTGGTTTGACCAGAAAATGCATTTCACATATGAAGTATAATTCTCAAGATGTACAACATGTTGAAGTGGTCTTAAAGTCACTTTATCATTAGAGAAGTATAGGGCTGTCATTACAGGTCTGCTTTTGAAAAGGCCAGATGCTTGGCTGTGTTAGACTTAAGTAGGTTAAGATCACAGATCTGGAACAAACATGCTGAAAATGAGTGTAAGAAAAATGCCAGAATTACTATTTTATACATTTGTTCCAGGTTAGCACAGCTCTGAAGTCAAACCATCATGATGACAGCCAGATAACTTCCATTTTAAAAAGGAGAATTCAGAAATGGCAAACGCCATTGACAGTGTCCCTTTAAGAGCCCAACAACACTCGTGGAAACCCTATTTAGATGTATGGGTTAATTTTGCCATGATTTCTTTTCTTAAAATGTTTTTTTTTTTATTATTTTATTATAATTCATATTTTTTATGCAAAATAATTTAATTTCTTATAATAAAGTGTCAAAATATAGGTCCATTTTCTTGTCACTCTTACGTTCATCTTTTTCTGTTCCAGTCCTGTTTTCCATTGGTGCACATACAGGAGAATTCTGTCTTGCCTTTTCAAAGTTAAAATTATTTATGATGAGGCAGATTCCATGTTCTTCACTGCTCATATTGTAAAACTCCTCCGATGCCTTAAAAAAGGGTAAGACAGAAGTAACAAATGTTAAGTCATATGTATTGCATAATATTTTAAAATGTATGTAAAGCTAACATTTTTATAATTTTAGATTGAGAATTTAAAGGGATTGTAAGCGATTACCTTGTAAAACAACCTATTAAGCTTAAAGGCAAAACATTTGTGTATATATATATATATATATATATATTTAAAAAAAAAAAAAACATTATAAATACCTTTTTTTTTATAAGTGCTCACGTTTTTTCATACTGTTACTTAATCATCACATGCACATGTTGCTAGTTTTTAATATGAAAGCAAAAGGACTGGCAGGAACACCAGGAAGCAATACAAAGAGAACAAGATACTATTTCATTCAAGTACATGGTACAGCAGGCACATATCAGGAATATGAAATATTGGGGTAAAAAACACTTTAATGGAGTAGGGAAGGGTCAAAATATTTCAGGGTTTGCCCCACTGGGAAGATTTCCTTTCGCTTCCAGTCCTGGAGACAGGACAGGATGAAGAATACCCCAGTATATGTGGCCAGAGAGAGAAAAAAAACACCTTGGTGTCAGTGGGAATAAAAATTTCCCCAGAGTGGGTGGTCAGTAAGAGTTAAAATATCCCAGCATTGGTGGGAAGTGGGAGTAAAAATGCTCAGCCTTACTGGGCAGAAGAATATACCACACTTTAGATGTCAGTGGAAAGAACAGTGTCCCATCTTTGTTGTCAGTTGCAGAAATAGTGCCTAGTTGTTGGTATCAGTGGGAAGAACAGTGCCCCCCATCATCAGTGTCAGGGGAATGCAGGCTTTGTCAGGAAGAAGATCACTCTACCCAACTGTGGTAAAATTCCAGGTGCTAGACTGTTTAGCCTTATTGCCACTCTGCATACAAGCACTTGTTATTGTGGGGGCCTAAGGTAACCGACCACCTTGGATGCTTTGCCCTTAAAGGTTGTATTGAAGTTTCGGCTTCTAAAAAAAAAAAGAGAAACATGTTATACTTACCTGTTCTGTGCAGTGGTTTTGCACAGAGCAGCCCCAATCCTCCTCTTCTCCGGTCCCCCGCCAGCACTCCTGGCTTTTCCCCCTTGACCAGTGCCCCAAAAAGCAAGCCGCTTCCTATAGGGGCACTGGTAAGTGCTTGCTCCCCGAGCCCCGCTCTATGCATCCATAAGACACATAGAGCTGCTCTTTCCTCATTGGCTCACTGGCTGTGATTGACAGCAGTGGGAGCCAATGGCTCCTGCTCCTGTCTCAGTCAATGAGCAGAGGGAGTCCCGGGACAGCCGAGGCTCTCATGCACACCGCTGGATCGGGGGGCAGGGGGAGGGGGGGCTGTGGGGGGAGCAGCACACAGAAGGTTTTCTTTATCTTCATGCTGAAGTGGTATTTATTTTATGTACCTCTGAATAATCTTCTGAAAGTAATTGTGATTTTTCACCTTGATCTTCATCTGCAAAGAAAATAAGTCTGTAACTTGGCAGGTGTATATGACATATGTTAGTAAAATAAATACATTTAATTAAAAATAAGTCTTAATTTGGTTTCTAAAACATGTATATATGACTTTAATACAGGGGGTCCCCAACTTACGAACACCCGACCTAGGAACAACCCCTACTTACGAACGGGGTGCTGCGGGGACCCCCCGCCATTTTTCTGTGGTTTTCGCCCGTCTTTTGGCCGTTCTGCGCATGCGCGGCCATACGGAGCGTCGGAAAATGCCGGAAATGTCCGTAATTTGCCGCGCATGCGCAGAACGGCATTAGACGGAACATCGGAAATGTCCGGAAATCTCCGTATTTGTCGGTCTGCGCATGCGCGGCCGACTTACGAACATTTCCGACTTCCGTACAGGCGGCCAGTCCCTAACGAGTTCGTAACTCGGGGACCCCCTGTAATTGATGATTTCTCTATGTTATTAAGAACTTAGAAATGCCCATTTAAAGTTGCTTACACAAGATTTTCAAACTTTGGTTCCAAGCTCCAGCACAGGCCAGATTTTCAAGAAGAGAATCAAATACTCTTATGCTCCATTCACACTTGTGCGACTTGTCATGCAGCTTTGGACATCAAAGTCGCATGACAAGTAGTTTCCCATGTTTTCCAATGATAACCATTAATATATGTGTGACTTTAAGTTGCAACAACTTCATACACTACTTTGGTCTGACTTTCATACAACTTAAGGACAATAGACTTCAATGTTAACCCTCAAAAGTTGTATGAAAATTGTACCTGAATGTTATACAATGCAACAGTTGTCCATTATCACTGGTAAAAGCCAACGTCATATCAAAGTTGCACCCATCCAAAGTTGCACTCCAAAGTCTATGCAACTTTGGAGTCGTACAATTGTGAATGGAGCCTAAAAGTATTTCCATGTATTAATCTAATCTCAAAAGTTTGCAAAAAAAGGTAAACCCACCTAAAACTGATAAACTAATTTCATGAGGAACTTCCTGTGTTGAGTCACCAATGGGTGTGTTCATTGCTAGGGAAATTTCAGACATGAAATTTGCTTTTAGTATTTTATGGTTCTGCTTCTGCCAAATTTGGAGTTTAGGGTGTTCTCACCCACCTTAGTGTGTTCCCATGCATCCTGCTCCATCCTTCATAATTTAAATATACTGTATGTATACAGTATATGGCCAAGACACTACAAACTGAAAAGCAGGGAAGCAGTGATCTTACCAATAGTCATGGGAGATATGATATAAGAAACCAGAAGTAAAGAACGACATCCCAATTTGAGCTTACACAGGGCTCAGAACTTTCCCTGCTTCCATGTAATAGCTGGGCAATCACCAAGCACCAGGGCTGTCAACTTGCTCCTCCATGACTTGAAGTACCAAGTATTTTCTTTGCTCTCAGCAGTGGTGGTGGTGGTGGAAGCATATAAGCAAACCCATTACTTTGAACTGCAATGCACAGATTTGGTCCAGTTTGATCTTACACAGGTCTGAGGACTCTCTCTGCCCTATGTGACAACAACGGGACAATCACCAAGCACCAGTGCTTAGTAAGTGAAAGAACAATTCACAAATGGAGCTGGAGAGAAACTTACTAAACACAAACCTATTCCTTTCCTTGCATTAGCAAAGCACAGGTTTGATTTACTTTCCCAGCAGCTGTCAAAGTTGAAGTATCTGTCTTCAGTGTGACACTTTAAAGAATACTTAAATATTAGTATTTCAGTTTAGTGAGCTTTTGGACTGAACATGTCCATTGGGCATGCAATGGTTGCATGGCTGCCTTTCAACACTGGCAGGGTCATATTTAGAGATCATACTGTCTTAAGAAAGTGTGAATGGCATATTTTTGGACAGTTGCCATTGCTTTTGTCAAATGGTTAAAAAAAAAACGAATACAAAAAAGTATTTTACTTTTACACAGAGAACTACTATTTATTTGTACAGACAACCAAAAGTGAAAAATGGGTAATTGATGCATGTGCCTGAGATACAGTGAGTTTTGAAAACCCTCTAAACTTCAGTTTAGACTTTGCTCTGTCTTCTTTGATCTTGGTATCCTATTATCAAGCCATGGAGAGCCTTGTGGTAACTATATCCACTAGTAGAAGAAAAAGAAAACGTTGGGACTTTGTATGAGGCAGTGACCGTGTAAGGTCGGTTGCCTCCATCCCTATCTAATGAATGCAACTGGGCGACTGCGGGCTGGGACTTTAAATGAAGCAGGCAGGTGTAAAACATTTAAATTTATTGGAAATTCAATGGTAAGTTGCATGAGGGTAATCATGAGTACACCAAGAAAAACAATATTTTCCATTCAATGGATAAACATACAGCAATGACAATTGACCACAATAATACAAATCACAGTTCCAAGTGATCATTGAATAAATAAAACAGTAGTTTGCATAAAACATGGCATATAATAGCTCTATACATTTCGTGGATTCATCCACTCTTCAGGAGCATGCACATGGAAAACTGAATGGTGTAATATAATAGTAGCAAGGATATCTGTAAGGTCTGACCCTGTCACAGAAGGGAGGTTAAAATAAAGTAATTAGAAGTAATATTGCCTAGGATATCTACACACCTTGTGGATCACTCAACACTGAAATGTTTTAGGTAAATTTACTTTATTTTTTCACCATTCCATTTTGCACTACAGGGGGTCCCCGAGTTACGAACTCGTTAGGGACTGCCCGCCTGTACGGAAGTCGGAAATGTTCGTAAGTCGGCCGCGCATGCGCAGACCGACAAATACGGAGATTTCCGGACATTTCCGATGTTCCGTCTAATGCCGTTCTGCGCATGCGCGGCAAATTACGGACATTTCCGAAGTTTGCCGGCATTTTCCGAGGCTCCGTATGGCCGCGCATGTGCAGAACGGCCAGAAGAGGGCGAAAAATGGCGGAGGCTCCCCGCAGCGCCCCGTTTGTAAGTAGGGGTTGTGCGTAGGTCGGGCGTTCGTAAGTCGGGGACCCCCTGTATCTATTTTACCCAATCGTTCTTTGGTTCTTCAACCCTAATGCAACTTACCATTGAATTTCCACTAAATTTAAATGTTTTACACCTGCCTGCTTCATTTAAAGTCCCAGCCCCCAGTCGCCCAATTGCATTTATATCCACTAGTAATTGAGTTTTGTTGAAAGTTATGTCACTGATTTCATGAGCTTTAAAATCATTTGACATTCATGAATGCTTTTGTCTAGTTTCTTCCGACAATACAAAGACATGCAGACTATATTTACGAAAGGCAAATCCACTTTGCACTGCAAGTGCACTTGGAAGTGCAGTCGCTCTAAATCTAAGGGGTAGATCTGAAATGAGTGGAAGCTCTGCTGATTTTATCATCCAATCACGTGCAAGCTAAAATACTGTTTTTTATTTTCCTTGCATTTCCCCCTTGGATCTACAGCGACTTTACTTCCAAGTGCACTTGCAGTGCAAAGTGGATTTTTCTTTAGTAAATAACCCCCTTAGTGTATTCAAACTCAAGAACAAACACTGGGGGTTATTAACTAAAGGAAAATCCACTTTGCACTGCAAGTGCACTTGAAAATGCACTGAAAGTGCACTTGGAAGTAAAGTTGCTGTAGATCCGAGGGGGACACGCAAGTAAAATAAAAAAACAGCATTTTAGCTTGCACATGATTGGATGATAAAATCAGCAGAACTTCCACTCATTTCAGATCTACCCCTTAGATTTAGAGCGACTGCACTTCCAAGTGCACTTTCAGTGAAAAGTGGATTTGCCTTTCGTAAATAACCCCCTTTGTTTCCTTAATTCCCACCTGGTGATCCTGCCAATAACACACTTCCTGTCCTAGGGCGACAATGCTTACTCTTTATCTCCAAAACATAGTGAGTCCTGTAGTTCAATGAGGTAACCTGGCTTGGAGGTGGGTCAGGGGAGACAATATAAATTGGTTGTGGGCACTTGGAGCAGACAGCCAGTGAGTGACAGTCATTGCTCTCTGCTCAGTAAAGACTAAGAACTAAGCGATTAGTGGTCATGTGATCACTCGGTTCCATGTCTTAGAGATGGGGGGAGGACAGCTGCAGCATCGGACTGCACTTCTCCTTTAATTAAATTAAGTTCAAATAAGACGCCACCCTTCACATTAGAGGTTTCCCTTTCACAACAGAGTCCCCCCATTGCATCAAAGCCCCCCATACATGTGAGCCCCTCATGACATCTGAGTCTCTCCTATACATCAAGGTCCCCCTATGCATGAGTCCCCCATCACATCAGAGTCCACCCATCACATAGCTCCCCAATCACACATTCCCCTCTTCACATCAGAGCCCTTCCTTTTGGCTCCAGCAGCGCAACAGAGGGTGGGAGTTGGAGGAGGTCTAGAGAAGGCACATTTCCATCTTCTCCTGAATGCTGGGGGCAGCCCTCCATGCTGTCTCCCATGAATCAGAGTCATGTATTGCCTTGGTGTGGGCGAGCTGGCCCTAGGGCGTCATTGGTCGTTATGGTACTGGCGAAGGTACTGCCTGCACCGTGACAACTGGAGACACTAATCCAGGACAAACTGAGTCCTATGCTCATAGCACCATGGTTGAGAATTACTGGTTTACATCAATAACCCATGCTTTGTGGATCTCCTCTCTGGAGCCCATAAGAGTTCCCACTGACTGAACTAAGTAACTAAACTTCCCTTAAACTGATCAAGATTGTCTCCTGGTATCTTATTTTTTGGCACAATATCACATACCTGGGTTTTTTTGCTCATATTCCAATAGTTTCTTTTTGAAGTCTTTAACAAAATGTTCAGACTTGTTTTTCAAATACTCCAGGTTATGCAATAGACTTTTTTTCTCCAACTCAATAAAAACATCCATCATATTCTGGAACAGATTGAGAATATGTATGTCATATAGGTAGATTTTCACCATGATTCTAGAATGTTTACCAATAATGATGTTTAATTGTTTATATGTACTCTAAGGTTTGTTTGATTACACACTTTCCCTGTTTTACAACTGCTTTTGGTAATTATTGTTATACAGGATTTATATAGCGTCAGCAGTTTACGCAGTGCTTTAGAACATAAGGGCAGACATTACAATACAATTTAATACAGTAGGAATCAGGGGGCTCTGCTCATTAGAGCTTACATTCTAAGAGGGATGGTCAAGTGATACAAAAGGTGTGGGGAATGAGCTGATGGAGAAAATAAAAGTACAGTTGTTAGGTGAAGGTGAGATAGGTTTCTCTGAAGAGAAGGGTTTTCAGGGACCATCTAAAAGTGGACAGACTAGGAGAGATTCGGACAGATTGGGGTAGAGAGTTCCAGAGGATGGGAGATGCCCCCGGAAGAAGTCCTGGAGGCGAGCAAGGGAGGAGGTGAAAAG
Source organism: Lithobates sylvaticus (assembly GCA_028564925.1). Taxonomy (NCBI): domain Eukaryota; kingdom Metazoa; phylum Chordata; class Amphibia; order Anura; family Ranidae; genus Lithobates; species Lithobates sylvaticus. The sequence continues at coordinate 128,726,741 of CM053031.1, forward strand.
AGAGCTAGTGAGCAGGAGGTCTTGGGAGGAACGAAAAGAACGATTAGGTTGGTATTTTGAGGAAAAGTTGTGGATGGCTTTGTAAGTTGTTGTTAGTACTGTGAATTTAATCTGCTGAGTGAGCGGCAGCCAGAGGAGGGATTGGCAGAGAGGGGTAGCAGACACTAAGCGGTTTGTAAGGTGAATGTCTGGCAGCAGCATTCATGATGGACTGAAGGGGGGATAGCCTATGTAAAGGTAAGCTAATGAGGAGGGAGTTGCAGTAGTCAAGGTGAGAGAATGCCAGGGAGTGAACAAGCAGTTTTGCGGCATTGTTGGTTAGGAAGGGGCATATGTTGGAGATGTTGAAAAGATTGAGGCAGAAAGTTTTTGACATTGATAGGATGTGGGGCCAAAAGGAGAGTTCAGGGTCCAGGATTACACCCAGCACCTTGGCATGAAGGGATGGATTGAAGGGGCAGGTGGGGGAGGAAATCTTATGAGCTTGGTTTTGTATAGAGTAAGTTTGAGGAAGCGGTGTAACATTCAGTCTGATATGTCTGATTGGTCACAGCGATCACATGGTACCTGGCCTATCATAGATGCCCAGTACCAATTGGTCTGTTTCACTGTCTCTGGTGAACACAGTGGTAGCAGATCGCACCGCTGCATACCCCAGGGGGTGCACTCGAGGTGCGTGAGTGGGTGGACATCATTTGACGTCCACCTAGGATAAGAGAACACCCGTCCGGGCTTCATTTTAAAATAGGCAAGGCAAGGAGTGGTTAAAGGACACCTTTAACCACTTCTGGACTGTCTCACGCCGATATACGTCGGCACTTTGAAGAGGGATATCTTTGTTATGGCAGCAGCCAGCTGCCATAACCCCAGTATCCTCTTCTTCAGTGAGTGGTCCGGTTTCCGATAATAGTGGTCTCTGCGGCAGATTCACTGCAAGATCACTTTTATTGGCAGCGGGAGGGGGCCCCTCCTGCCGCTCTTTGGTGCCCTCCACAGCTTACCGGAGCCGTTTGTATTGGCAGAGGCAATCGGGTCCTCTCCCTGGCTTGGTATGGAGATGAGTGAGGGGAAGATGGCCCCCACCTGTCTTCGTACCATTGCAGGGCGGAAGCAACGTCAAAATGTCACTTCCGCCCATAGCTCTTAAAGCAACATTTTTTTTTTTTTTTTTTAAATGACATTTAATTTTTTTTTTTATTATTGCATTTTAGTGTAAATATGATATCTGAGGTCTTTTTGAACCCAGATCACATATTTAAGAGGTCCTGTCATGCTTTTTTTCTATTACAAGGGATGTTTACATTCCTTGTAATAGGAATAAAAGTGACACAATTTTTTTTGTGTAAAAATAAACAATAAAAGGTATAAAGGTATAAACAAATAAGAAAATGTTTTTTTTTTAAACGTGCCCCGTCCTGCCAAGCTCGCGTGCAGTGTTCAAACCACACATGTGAGGTATCGCCGCGATCGGTAGAGCGAGAGCAATAATTCTAACCCTAGACCTCCTCTGTAACTCAAAACAGGCAAACTGTAGAATTTTTGAACTTCGCCTAGGGAGATTTTTAAGGGTAAAAGTTTGTCGCCATTCCACGAGCGGGCGCAATTTTGAAGCGTGATATGTTGGGTATCAATTTACTCGGTGTAACATTATCTTTCACAATATAAAAAAAAATTGGGCTAACTTTACTGTTGTCTTATTTTTTTATTAAAAAAAGTGTATTTTTTCCCAAAAAAGTGCCCTTGTATTGCAACGACTGCCATTTTATTCTCTAGGGTGTTAGAAAAAAAAATGTATAATGTTTTGGGGTTCTAAGTAATTTTCAAGCAAAAAAAAATGTTTTTAACTTGTAAACAACAAATCTCAGAAAGAGGCTTGGTCCTTAAGTGGTTAATTAACCACTTCGCCTCTCACACCTGTTCACACCCTACGGGCCAGACCAATTTTCAAATTTTTGTACTGGACTTGTTTATTCCGCGATAACTTTGTCATTACTTAAGATAACAAGGTAATACATATATCGTTTTTTTAAGGACAAACAATGATTTTTTTTTTTTGTCATAATTATTGTCTTGCAACAATTATTTTTTTCCCACAATCCTTAGACAATTAAATGTAACAAAACACAATTTAAATTAAATAAAGTGTTTGTTTGTTTTGTTTTTTTCACTTTTACGCATTGCAAATTTATGTTAAATGTGTAAAAATATTAATGAACAAACAAAAAGTGTAAATATTAATGGTTAATATAATAGAAACAAACAAAGAAAAAATCAGCAGGAAAATAATAATTGCATGGATAAGGAGAATAAGGATTTAATTAGGCCTGATTAAAGTAATATAAGGTTATATAAGGGGTTAAACAGAGAAACATTTTATTAAAATGTTTTTTTTTACTTGTCAGATTGCTTTAACTGACTTCATCTGCAGATAGAAGTTAATCCCTTTGATCTGCAGATAAATGAGCATAATGATACAAATGTTACAATGTAACATGGTATCTTTCTGTAGTGTTTGAGCAGTGTTAATTAAAAACAGTGTCAGACGGCTTTTTTCTACAACTAAGGCTTCATGTACACTTGAACTACTTTGACCGCCGGCCGCTGGAAATTTCAAAACGTGGCAAAATCAGCGTGTTTTGTGGCTGGTGGTCAAAATGTTCCTATTCTGAATGCGATTCTTCGCACTCAGGAGAGGGAGGTTAGTAGCTCCTAAACTATCCTAAAAGCTTATGTGTACATGGACACATATGCTTTTATGGAGTTGAGTTTAGGAGCTTTGGCAAAAAAAATCAAAAAGCACCTAAACTCAAGCTTAGGAGCTGCTAGTGTACATGAAGCCTAAAACTGCCGACTTTCTCTGTGTACACCGCAATACAGCTTTGATTAACCACAGCCAAATTGCTGTGTACTGGGAGGGGGGAATAGGGCAGAAGGACAGGATGTGTTACACATGCACTGTGTATACAGAAAAGGCCTCAGCAAAAGAAAAGAAGAAATAAGTGCAGGGCTACATAAAATGGGACCCTGTAGGCTGGGTCAGTGAGGGTTAAATTATTCCTGAAGTTAACTTGAGCTCACAGGGGATTGGTCAGAGCGGTGTGAGGGGGATGCAGTGCAGAGGGAGGTCAGAGGTGCAGACATCCGGTCAGCACACGTGGAAAGGAAAAGCTCCCGCCCATCCGCCGTAATTATTTGAGATTGGTTGCATGGGGAATTGATAATGTTGATTTTGTTTTTGTGTTTGTTGTTTTCTTTTGGTGTTTTATTTTCTCTTAGGAAGGCGGTTGGGTCTTTGGAGGCATTTGGAAGTAAAATGATGGAATTAAAGGTTTGGGACACATCTGAGGTATGGGTCCCCGGTGAATGCAGGTTACGTGGTTAACTGGGAGTTTATGGTTATCTGCTGTAGGTGGTTCATCCCGAGTCGGTTGAAAAGTGACAGGGACCATAAATGGTTAAGCAGATATAAGGTAAAGAGTTGGATACGCAGTGCCTCCAAGGATCGGCAACCAAAAAGTTTATGTTTTGTTTTTGGTTTATACTGTTAATTAATTTATTTAATAAAGGGGCCGTAAATGGCCAGTTTTATCCCAACCTTTGGTGTCAGACTATTTGTAGTAGCAATAATAAGGGGCTACAATATGGTGCAAAAGATATGGGTATTAGAGGTAAAATATAGGACAGTATACATAGGGGTTACCTTTTCATGATGACACAGTTGCACACGGACGTAAGAACTTCCTGATGTTTATACTCAGGATCTTGTTGACAAAAAGAGCCTGAGTAAAATATTCTATAAAGACCTTGCATAAACGCACGTAAAGGAGCGAATGGCGCATAAACATATAAAAGCATAAAATTCTTCTTTATTGCAATATACGCGCATAAATATGCATAAAAACGTGTAAATGTGTATGTGCATAAATTACTACACTCGCACATAAAATTTTCTATTTTTGTTTTACAGCTCTGTACTCACTGCTCTATTACTCATCATTACACAGCTGTGTGTATGGTTCCAACCATGCATCTATATCCAGATCAGTAAAAAAGTGTTGTTTTTTTACTCCCATGTGCAAGAGGCCTAATGCCTCGTACACACGGTCAGACTTTCCGATGGAAAATGTGCGATCGGACCGTGTGTAGGCTTCATCTGACTTTTTCCATCGGAATTTCCAACACACAAAATTTGAGATCTGGATCTCAAATTTTCCGACAACAAAATCAGTTTTCGTAAATTCCGACCGTGTGTACACAATTCCGATGCACAAAGTGCCATGCATGCTCAGAATCAAGCAGAAGAGCAGCACTGGCTACTGAACTTCCTTTTTCTCGGCTTGTCGTACGTGTTGTACATCACTGCGTTCTTGACGTTTGGAATTTCCGACCAACTTTGTGTGACCGTGTGTATGCAAGACAAGTTTTAGCCAACATCCGTCGGAAAAAAAAACATGGATTTTGTTGTCGGAATGTCCGATCGTGTGTACAGGGCATAAGAGTTTACCAGCTTCATGAACTTCAAATGTTTAACATAAAAAAAAATGTCTCCTACAGTTGCTTTGTCCAGTTTAGCTTTGGGAATGTCTTCACTAAACACACTCCTGATTTTCATAAACTCAGAGTCTGGTACAAGCTCATCAAGCTCATAGAGAAGCAACCTATAAAAAAACAAAAACATAGGTCACTACAAGTGATAGGACTGTCCTGTGAGTTTATATGCTATGTAGATATTGGTACACTGTAAAGCTCAGTTAGATCTTTACTTTAAAGTGATTGTAAAGGCAAACTTTTTTTATAATTTAAATAAAAATGTGCTATACTTACCTGCACTTTGCAATGGTATTGCAGAGAACGGTCCCTTACCTCCTCTCCTGAAGTCCTCCATCAGCAATGTCTGCTCCTACTTTCTTGCAGATGCTTCCTCAACACTCGGCTGGGTGAGGGGGCATCTGCAGGAAAGGAGGAGCAGACACCCATGCATGCCTGCTGCCAAGCTGAGCTGTGTGCATCCATTGACACACACAGCACGATTCAAAGCCGACCCTGCTACCTCCTCACAGCCAATGGCTGCTGCTGCTCCCAGAGTCTCCTGTGAGACCAAGAGAGAGGAGAATGGTGCTGCTGGTGGATGCGCTGGATTAACAGAGGAGCCATGTAAGTATTTAGGGGGGGGGGGGGGGTTGGAGAGTTTGAATTAATGCATAGAATGAAGAATTATACATTAGAACCACTTTAAAGCAGTAGTAAAGGCACTATAAATGTAAAAAAAAAAAATTATCCCCTGCAGGTTAATGTCATAATGTGGAAGTATGCACTGCATACTACCACATTATGACAAACTTACCTGTAAAATGAATCCCTCCAGCGGAGCGCTGTCACTGCTGACAGGGCTTTCATCTTCATCAGGTCTTCCTTCCGGGTTTGCGCTCCCTGGCAGCTTGAATGGCTAGGCTGCCATGACATCACTCTTGCTCATGTGCACAGGAGTCGCGATCATGGGACATCACTCTAAATAGCCGACACAGTTGAGTTTGCCATCCATTCCGAGCGCAGTGTGCATGTGCGTGGGACGTCCCCTGCTGCGACAAATGTGAATATCTCCTAAATGGTATACATTTTGGAGATATTCACAGTACTTACAGGCAAGCTTAATTATAGGTACAAGTGAAAAACGGACTTTTCTACCACTTTAAATCAGCTAAATACATTCCAGGAGCATCAAAACAAAAATGCGTGCAGTCTTACACAGTTCCTTTGCTTTGTAAAGCAGCCATTGCTTGAGTAGAAAAACCATGCTGTAGAGAAGGACCCTTGCTTCTTTTATGTGACCTTACACACTACAATCAGATTTTCAAAAGATAAAATTGATGAGAGATCACTCAGGCACCACATCTTGAAGTACTAGAACATTGGACACAGATAAATACTTCAAGCAGGACTTTTAAGGTTCCATTGATTCAAAAGAGAATTTCATTAAAAGATAATTTATTCCAACATGTATTTTTGGTTAAAATACATACATATAGAAATGTAGTGCTACCCCCGCAGGAGCCACTTGGTTGATTGGGTTATCAGTTATTTGTCTCAGCCTCTCTGACACACCTGGTTTAATGAAAATTCCTACAAGCACTAATAAGAACATGAGTACAGATACTTTAACTTGGCTGTGGATTAGTGTCAGGAAATAGGCACAAGACCATTTAGCAGTAAATTTACTCAATGTATTAGTATGGTTTAGAGTAAATGGTGGTAGATGAGCAGATAGAGGGTAGATTCACATACAGTCTGCTACACAGCATAATCACTTAGAGGGCTTTCACACCAAGCAAGCCGTCGGATTTTCGGCGCATTTCGGCCGCTAGCGGGGTGCTTTTACCCACCGCTAGCGGCCGAGAAAGGGTTAAAAGTGCCCACAATACGCCACAATAGCGGCATTTTGGTGGCGGTATTGCAGCGCTGCCCCACTGATTTCAATGGGGAGCAGCGGTGGAGGAGCGGTAAACACACCGCTCCTTCACCGCTCCAAAGAAGCTGCTGGCAGAACTTTTCCTGACGTCCTGCCAGTGCACCGCTCCAGTGTGAAAGCCCTCAGGCTTTCACACTAGAGACAATGGAGCAGCAGTTTGAGGGCGGATTGCAGGCGCTATTTCTAACGCCTGCAAAACGCCATTGGTGTGAAAGGGGTCTAAATCATGGTAACTTAGAATAGAGTTCTGTACAACTAGACTGAAATCGACTAGTTTTCAGTCTACTGACGATTAGTCAGCAAAGTCAGCAATAAACAGTGCATTTAAGCAATAACTGCAGTGTAGATAAGAACACTATGAGTGGTTTAGAGTGCACCCTAATGCTGCGTACACACGATCGCACATTCTGACAACAAAATCCATGTTTTTTTTCCGACGGGTGTTGGCTCAAACTTGTCTTGCATACACACGGTCACACAAATCTTGTCGGAAATTCCGATCGTCACGAACACAGTGACGTACAACACGTACGACGAGCCGAGAAAAATTAAGTTAAATAGCCAGTGCGGCTCTTCCGCTTGATTCCGAGCATGCGTGGAACTTTGTGTTTTTTCGGAATTGCGTACACACGATCGCAATTTACGACTACAGATTTTGTTGGAAAATTTGAGATCCAGATCTCAAATTTTGTTTGTCGGAAATTCCGACGGAAATGTCTGATGGAGCCTACATACAGTCGGATTTTACGACAACAAGCTCCCATCGAACATTTTCCGTTGCAAAATCCGACCGTGTGTATGCGGCATTAGTTATAATTTAATCTGCTAGCAGAAAATCAGCACAAATAACTTCATAAAAAGTCAATTATACATTTTCTTTTTCTTTCAATTGCTTACCTGAATGGAGTAATTTTTGCCACTTTTGAAATTCTTAGTTTTTTCTCCATTTCATCTTTACTAATTTTAAAATGTTTTTTAAGAAGGTCGAATCGCTTCAGATAGTAAAGAAGCTCTGCAACAAAATCTGTGATTTCTTGATCAGTGTAACCATGTTTCTTTAGTACCATGAAAAGGTCTTTCAGTTCTGAAGCTCCTTTTGGAACGAAGTCTTTGCACAAGAAGTTCACATCTCTACTTTCATCAGAGCTCAGGTCATTGATGATGCTAAGTAACTGGTAATTCTGATTATCCATAGTGGTTAAATTCAGTTGAGAGTTTCAAAATTATTTTCTTTACCTAAATAAAGGAACAGTTAGAATTAGATAGAGGTAGAAATAGAAAATCACATATCACTGAATTAAGATAAACGTAAATGAATTACATAATAACAGAAGTCATAGTGGTGTTGGCAGATAGCGTCGGACAGGATGCCCACCAGGGGATATAACTGGGGGGGCCTACAGTAAGACAAAATGTAGAAGACCTTGTATAAAGTGGGTCATGACAAAGACTGTGTTAATGCAGAACTGCTATTGGGGTGAGCTGGCTCTTACAATAACATCAAAGAATGCACTTTATGCCACACTTATTTTTCAGTGTGTCCTCCAGCGATGTGACGTCTGCACTTGCCCTTTACACTCTGCTGCTATCACTGATATCTTTAGCCAGTCTGTTTCCAGCTGGAGTTAACATTGTTCCAGCACCCAGCTCCACTCCGGGCTAGGAATGTATGCTGGGAGATGTGTGGAGAGAATTGGGGAGTCATACTGAATACAGTGCCACCCTAATTTCCCCCAAAATGCAAGCCAGCAAGAGAAAAAAAATGAAATCTCATGTTTGTGGCGGTTAGCCCAAAAAAGTTGACACATTTTCTTTATCATACATCACAAGACACAGAGTTAGGCTATTATTCATTACTTACTGGGTTATACGCAGTGATGTAACCAACTTAGTTAAAGTAAACGGCGTTACTTAACGCCGTTACTTTAGAGGGTAACGAGTAATCTAACTGATTACTCTTCCCCTCATGGTAACGCCGTTCCCATTACTTGGGCGGCGTTACCGCAATTACATCTACCGCTGACGGGTGCACCAAGATGGCCGCCGCTCCGGAGCTAGGCCGAAGCCGCAGCCTTTCCTAAGGCCGAGAAGCGCTCCGCGGATCGCGGCGGGTGACGAGGGTGATCCTCCTCAGGCCTCACAGGCTTTCCATTTGCACCCACTGTTGGAACAGGCAGTGTATGCTGATTGGGAACATCTTGACAGAATTTTCGTTTCTCCTAAGAGGTTTTCCTTTTTATATCCCATGGAGAAAAAGTTTGTTAAGAAGTGGAGCATGCCAGCCGTAGATGCGGCAGTCTCTTCCTTAAATAAGAACTTAACTTGTCCAGTGGATAATGCACAGGACTTGAAGGACCCTGTTGACAAGAAACTAGAGTCACTATTAAAGACTTCCTTTTCTTTGGCCAGTTCAGCTATTTAGCTGCAATTAGAGTCTGCCAGTACTTAACGATGGAGTCCCGCAAAATTTTTTTTTTAAAAGTCAGCAGCTACAAATACTGCAGCTGCTGACTTTTAAAATATGGACACTTACCTGTCACAGGGTCCAGCGATATCGGCACCCAAGGCAGAAGCATCCCTCGGTCCTTGGATGCTGCCGCCGCCATCTTCGGTATGGGAATCAGGAAATTAAGCCTTGCGGCTTCACTTCCCAGTTCCCTACTGCGCATGCGTGAGTCGCGCAGCGCAATCTGAATGGTCCGTGCTGTCTCTGGGACCCGTGTGTGTCCCAGCAGACATCGCGGCGGGACTGGAAGAGGCATAGACTCCCGTGGGAGTCTATGCCCGGAAGTGGGTCCAAATACCTGTCTTAGACAGGTATCTGCACCCCCCTCCCCCCTGAAAGGTGCCAAATGTGACACAGGGGGGGGGTTCCGAAAAGCGGAGGTTCAATTTTTGTGTGAACCTCCGCTTTAAAGGGTCAGGTCAGATGGCCTGACAGGCCTAATCAAGAGGATGATCCTGCTGAAAGCAGAGCTGATATACCTCTAGTGTTTTGCTGTTGATGCCTTGAAGATTCAATACAGCAGGTTTCTCGTTTGGCTCTCCTGTCTGTACACATGCGCAGATTTTTGTGGCTTAAGAACGGGTCAGCCGAGCTTCCTTGTAAGAAATTATTGGCAGGGTTCCCCTTCAAACGTTTGTTTGGTTATGATTTGGACAAACAAAAAACCCAAAAGATTTCTGGAGGGAAGAGCTCTCTAATTCCTGTGAAGAGAAGGACCAGGTGTCCCTCGCTTAAAACCTCAGGGACCGCTTCCTCAGGTGTCTCAACGCCAAGGCCGCTCCGCTGCCAACAGGGTGCTAAAGCCAGGGACAAGCCACAGGGCCAGAAGAATCCCTGGGTCCAAACTCTTCTAAACCTGGCACCAAGCCCTCCTTTTGAGGGGACGCCCCCACTCTATCGGGTAGGGGAGGGCTGCTGCACTTTGCAGACATTTGGAGAACAGTGGTTAAGGACGAGTGGGTCCCGCGGTTACAAGCTGGAATTGTGGGGGGTTCCCCCTCAGGAGTTTCTAAGATCCAGCGTTCCCTTGGATTCTCCAAAGAGAAACTTATTGTTTCAGGCACTAGATCATTTAGTGCATCAGGGAGTGATTATACAGGTTCCTGTATCCGAAAGGGGCGCTGGGTTTTATTCGAACCTGTTCATGGTTCAAAAACCAAACGGGGACACAAGGCCCATTTTGGATGTAAGATCCCGATCCCTGAAACAGCATATATTAATCCAGTTATTTCGGAGGAAGTCTGTCCACTCAGTAGTAGCCTGGCTCCAGATGGGAGACTTCTTAGCCTTCATCGATATCAAGGATGTGTATTTACACATACTTATCTTTTAACCTCATAAGAGGTTCCTGCGATTTGCAGTAGAGGAACATAATTTTCAGTTTGTGGCTCTGCCCTTGGGGCTTTCCACAGCACCCCGGGTGTTCACAAAGGTCCTAGCACCAGTACTGGGTCTTTTAAGGGCCCAGGGAATCTTGGTGCTCAGGTACCTGGATGACCTCCTGCACAGAGATCACTCACTACAGGCTTTGGAACAGAGTATAGCCTGCACAGTGCGGTATTTAGAAAGCTTGGGCTGGGTTATAAATACTGAAAAGTCAGCCTTGAGACCAGCTCAAAATCTGAAGTATTTAGGTCTGATCTTAGATACAGTCCAGGCAAGGGTATTTTTGCCACCCATAAGGATCTGTGCCCTGAAGGATTAGATGCGTCAGATAAGGGGCACCAGACAACCCTCCATTCGGCTCTGTATGAGTCTTCCAGGAAGCCAGCTCCAGCAGCTTCTTTATCCAGGGTGGTGAGCGGGCATAGCCCACTTAGATTATTAAGAACACTGCATACAAACAATCCATCTATTTGCTCTGCTCAGTTTGCTGGTACTTGTGGTGCCACTGTAAGCTAGTTCATATATTCTTTAGGACACTGTATGCAGACATCTATGCCTGTTCACATCTTTGCTACTAAATCTGACCGGATACCACACAGTTAAAATCAAACAGGAAGAGTTTAAAGTAAAATACGGATACGCGAATAAAGGATCCCTTTGATCACATCATTCTAAAGCTAGCTGAAGACTTCTGGATTTCAAGGAGTAGCACTTTAACCCCTTTTACCCTCTCTTCATCTGCTCAAGTGACTAAAGTTGTTTTAGCACAGAGGGTCTGTTCTTATTTCTCTGAAACTTTATTTAAAGGAGCCAGCCAAAACCAACACAATACTTTGCATATTGTTTGTCAGGTTGTAATACTGATAACAGCCTGTGGGTTGAGGAAACAGAAGGGAGTGAGTCTGACATAGGAAATAAAGTGCCAGTTCCCCCCCTCTTCTGCTGACCTGTTCACAAAGGTTTCTTTGTTTTGGGTAAGGTCTAATTGTATTTGAATCATACTGTGTACTGAAGGGTTCAAATCACTATGTTTGTTTTTTATAAGTAAAGTTATAGTGTTTCAATAAAAATACCCTTTACCATTTGCAGTGTGTGTTTCACATTTTTCTGTGTTCTCATTAATACAGTAAACAATTTGAACTGTTTCACTGATGCGTGAGTCTCTTATTATTGATACAGTTGGTACGATGACTGAACCCAGGGTGTCAGAGGTGATGGAGGATTTTCAGATTCGGGGCAACCAGTGGGGTACAGAGTCTATTAGCAGCCCTTACCGCTTCACTAGTCTAGGTGCCGCTGCACAGGGAATTACAAGAAGTTGCTACAAAGTCAAATGCAGTTATTATATAAACTGCATTTAAATGACTGTTAAAGTTCTATGATAGCCAGTTGAGGGTGTAGCTGAACAAGAGAGGTTTGTAGACTAGCAGTCTAGAGCAGGACCTTCTCTTGTTGTACTACCGAATCACTACCCTCTCATCCCGCACCTCAAGGATGCATTCGGCCTCTACCATGATGGTAGCTCCTCTTAGATTCTGTATATCTCCCAACACAAGTGGACAGACAATTTCTTGTCAAGGAGGTATGGTCTTACCACAGAGAGGTGGGAGCAGGGACACCCCCCCCATCAATATTTAAAAAGTATAAACTTACAATATTTAGGATGCTCATAACAAGTAATCTGCTTGGCTTTACAATTAAAAAGCCAAAACAGCCTGACTAAATGTAAGCATGACTAAGATTATGAAAGACCTGGGAATAGGTTCCCTGGCACCCTGGAATATAACAAAAAAACAAGTTCTACAGCACACATAGCACACGCAGCACATGATGGTGAACAATGGGCATGGCCATAATTTGTGGGAGGGGCTTAAAGGGGCATAATTAAAGGGTTAGTTCACATTTACCAAAAAACTGCCTATGCAGATAAGGGGCATCTGACGATAGAAGCAAGTTTTGAATAAAGTTGAATAAACCCCTTACTATAGGTGTAGGACATTTATGTACTTCATGAAGTCTGATCTGAAAACTCCCAGGACGTTGCTAGGACATTGCTAAGCGAAGCCTAGTTATTAATGTTCACCTTCCCCATCACAGGAGTGCACTCTTAAACACTGAGCTCAGAGCTCAGGGAAGAGAGAGTACATGTGAGAAGGTTTGAATCAGAGAAAGAGCTCACTCCTAGGGATGGGGAAGGTGAACAGTATTAACTAGGCTCAGCTAGCAACGAGTTTTCAGGTCAGGCTTCCTAAGGTATGTAACATGGCATGTATGGCCGACACCTATATCAAGGGCATTATTCAACTTTAGCCAAATCTGCACAGTTGGTTTCTATCTACAGACATCCCTTATCTGCACAGGCAGTTTTTTGGTAAAGGTGAACTACGCCCAGGGCCAAAGCCAGCATACAGTTCCTTGAAAAAGTATTTATACCCCTTGAAAAGTGGCACATAATTGTGAAGTGGAAGGAAAATGATAAATGGTTTTCCAAATTTTTTACAAATAAATATCTGAAAAGTGTGGCATGCATTTGTATTCAGCCCTTATTACTCTGATACCCCTAACTAAAATCATGCAAAAAAATAGTGGAACCAATTGCCTTCAGAAGTCACCTAATTAGTAAATAGAGTTCACCTGTGTGTAATTTAATCTCAGTATAAATACAGCTGTTCTGTGAAGCCCTCAGCAGTTTGTTAGAGAACCTTCATGAACAAACAGCATTGTGAAGGCCAAGAAACACACCAGCCAGGTCTGGGATAAAGTTGTGGAGAAGTTTAAAGCAGGGTTAGGTTATAAAAAAATATCCCAAGCTTTGAACATCTCACGGAGCACTGTTCAAGCCATCATCCGAAAATGGAAAGAGTATGGCACAACTGCAAACCTACCAAGACATGGCCCTCCACCTAAACTGACAGGCCGAGCAAGGAGAGCATTAATCAGAGAAGCAGCCAAGAGGCCCATGGAAACTCTGGAGGAGCTGCAGATATCCCAGCTCAGGTGGGAGAATCTGTCCACAGGACAACTATTAGTCGTGCCTTCCACAAATCTGGCCTTTATGGAACAGTGGCAAAAAGAAAGCCATTGTTGAAAGAAAGCCATAAAATGTCCCGTTTTCAGTTTACGAGAAGCCATGTGGGGGACACAGCAAACATGTGGAAGAAGGTGCTCTGGCCAAATGGGACCAAAATTTAACTTTTTGGCCTAAAAGCAAAATGCTACATGTGGCAGAAAACTAACACTGCACATCACCCTGAACACAACATTCCCACCGTGAAACATGGTGGTGGCAGCACCATGTTGTGGGGATACTTTTCTTCAGCAGGGACAGGGAAGCTGGTCAGAGTTGATGGGAAGATGGATGCCGCCAAATACAGGGCAATTTTAGAAGAAAACCAGTTTGAGTCTGCAAAAGACTTGAGACTGGGGCAGAGGTTCACCTTCCAGCAGGTCAACGACCCTAAACATACAGCCAGAGCTAGAGTTAGAATGGTCAAGTCAAAGTTCAGACCTAAATCCAATTGAGAATCTGTGGCAAGACTTGAAAATTGGTGTTTACAGAGGTTCTCCATCCAATCTGATAGAGCTTGAGCTATTTTGCAAAGAAGAATGGGCAAAAATGTTACTCTCTAGATGTGCAAAGCTGGTAGAGACATACCCAAAAAGACTTGCAGCTGTAATTGCAGCGAAAGTTGGTTCTACAAAGTATTGGGGGGCTGAATACAAATGCACATCACACTTTTCACATATTTATTTGTATAAAATTTTGAAAAACATTTATCATTTTCCTTCCACTTCACAATTATGTGTTACTTTGTGTTGGTCTATCACATAAAATCCCAATAAAATACATTTATGTTTTTGTTTGTAACATGACAAAATGTGGAAAATTTCAAGGGGTATGAATACTTTTTCAAGACACTGTAAGGCGGCTTAGGCAGCTGCCTTAGGGCGTCAGTATGAGGGGGCAGTAAAATATGAATGCCCTGGGGTGTGGCTTGGACATCCATATATGCGGGAGCAGAGACCAGCATTTCTGTCCAGCCTCCCCTGGAGACCTACAGACCTTCCCCCACAGAGCTGCTTATGCAGGGAGACCAGCTGTACCCATCAATCTCTGTCGCTGCTTCTTCACTGCACCCAAGCCATGACAAAATCCTCTTAAAAAATGGTAGCAGAGCACTGCCTTCAAGAGTCACCAAGCCTAAGCAGAGAGACACAGCTTCTAAACTGAGCAAGTTTGCTTAGACTCCAGACTCGCTCCCAACCCTCTCCTGCTATTATTATTATTATTATTATTATTATTATTATTACACCCTGCCATTTAATGGCAGTTCAGCACATCTCCAATTTCAATGTTGTGTGACGTCCTTCAAGCTACACCCCATCATATTACGGGTGCAACGTGAAGGAGATACCAGCATGGCTGTAGACAGTGAGGGGATGTGGGAAGGAAAGAAGTCCTCCACCCTAATACACACACTGTTCAGAGGTGTTGGATAACAAATTTAAATGCAGCATTACGTCCTTCACACTTCGTCCCATCACATAACAAGCAGGTGGTGGGAGGACAGATGGGATGGACATCAAAATGCACCTTCGCCTGTGTAGACAAAAATCCTTGCACTGGCCCTGACTATGGCTTTAAACAGAATCTGTGCCTATACAGTGGTGTGAAAAAGTGTTTGCCCCGTCCTCATTTCCTGTTCCTTTGCATGTTTGTCACACTTAAGTGTTTCGGAACATCAAACCAATTTAAACAATAGTCAAGGACAACACAAGTAAACACAAAATGCAATTTGTAAATGAAGGTGTTTATTATTAAAGGTGAAAAAAAATCCAAACCATCATGGCCCTGTGTGAAAAAGTGATTGCCCCCCTTGTTAAAACATACTATAACTGTGGTTGTCCACACCTGAGTTCAATTTCTCTAGCCACACCCAGGCCTGATTATTGCCACACCTGTTTACAATCAAGGCATCACTTAAATAGGAGCTGCTTGACACAGTAAGGTCCACCAGAAGATCCTTAAAAGCTACACATCATGCCGAGACCCAAAGAAATTCAGGAACAATTGAGAAAGAAAGTAATTGAGATCTATCAGTCTGGAAAGGGTTATAAAGCCATTTCCAAAGCTTTGGGAATCCAGCGAACCACAGTGAGAGCCATTATCCACAAATGGCGAAGACATGGAACAGTGGTGAACCTTCCCAGGAGTGGCCGGCCGCCCAAAATTACCCCAAGAGCGCAGCGACGACTCATCCAAGAGGTCACAAAAGACCCCACAACAACGTCCAAGGAACTGCAGGCCTCACTTGCCTCAGTTAAGGTCAGCGTTCATGCCTCCACCATCAGGAAAAGACTGGGCAAAAATGGCCTGCATGGCAGAGTTCCAAGGAGAAAACCACTGCTGAGCAAAAAGAACATCAAAGCTCGTCTCAATTTCTCCACAACACATCTTGATGATCCCCAAGACTTTTGGGACAACATTCTGTGGACCGATGAGACAAAAGTGGAACTCTTTGGAAGGTGTGTGTCCAAGTATATCTGGCGTAGAAGGAACACTGCATTTCAGAAAAAGAACATTATACCAACAGTAAAATATGGTGGTGGTAGTGTGATGGTCTGGGGCTGTTTTGCTGCTTCAGGACCTGGAAGACTTGCCGTGATAAAAGGAACTATGAATTCTGCTGTCTACCAAGAGATCCTGAAGGAGAATGTCCGACCATCTGTTCGTGTACTCAAGCTGAAACGAACTTGGGTTCTGCAGCAGGACAATGATCCTAAACACACCAGCAAGTCCACCACCGAATGGCTGAAGAAAAACAAAATGAAGACTTTGGAGTGGCCTAGCCAAAGTCCTGACCTGAATCCTATTGAGATGTTGTGGTATGACCTTAAAAAGGCCGTTCATGCTCGAAAACCCTCTAATGTAACTGAATTAGGACAATTCTGCAAAGATGAGTGGGCCAAAATTCCTCCAGGACGCTGTAAAAGCCTCATTGCACGTTATCGCAAATGCTTGGTTGCAGTTGTTGCTGCTAAGGGTGGCCCAACCAGTTATTAGGTTTAGGGGGCAATCACTTTTTCACACAGGGCCATGATCGTTTGTATTTTTTTTCACCTTTAATAATAAACACCTTCATTTACAAATTGAATTTTGTGTTTACTTGTGTTGTCCTTGACTATTGTTTAAATTGGTTTGATGTTCCGAAACACTTAAGTGTGACAAACATGCAAAGGAACAGGAAATGAGGAAGGGGGCAAACACTTTTTCACACCACTGTAGTTGCTGTATACACTGTGCACATACTGTATACCACAGTGCTTGTACCCAAAAAATACTCCTAATTACTGTTCCACAACTGACAGTCCCACATACACAAATAAACTTCAGGACAAAGGATTATTATTGTTTTTTAGGGGGCAATCACTTTTTCACACAGGGCCATGATCGTTTGTATTTTTTTCACCTTTAATAATAAACACCTTCATTTACAAATTGAATTTTGTGTTTACTTGTGTTGTCCTTGACTATTGTTTAAATTGGTTTGATGTTCCGAAACACTTAAGTGTGACAAACATGCAAAGGAACAGGAAATGAGGAAGGGGGCAAACACTTTTTCACACCACTGTAGTTGCTGTATACACTGTGCACATACTGTATACCACAGTGCTTGTACCCAAAAAATACTCCTAATTACTGTTCCACAACTGACAGTCCCACATACACAAATAAACTTCAGGACAAAGGATTATTATTGTTTTTTTTTAAATAAACATTCCCCTTGCATATGATTGCATGCACACACAACAATATTGTCTTACTGAGCCAACCTTAAAGAAGAAAGTAATTAAAACTAGCAATGGTTGAAACCATGAACATCTTGGTCTATGGACTATGTAACATACAACAGGGGTCAGGTGTAAGTAACAAACAAAAAAAAAACAACATATGGAGTATAGCAGTCAGGATTACCCCCCTGTTCACATCAGAGTCCCCTCTTGCATCAAAGTCCCCAGAATTCCCATATACATTAGGGTTCCCGAGTACCTCCTTATATCAGAGTCCCCCCTTATATCAAAGTCCCCAGCGTTCCCCTGTAAAATCAGGCTGCCCAGATTTCCTCCTTACATCACAGCCTGCAGAGTCCCCAAAGTCATGAAAAGGAAATATGGGCCTACAACGATTTTTTCCCTTAAAGTTATCATTAATAATAAACATTATTAATAAGGAACTTTTGGCAAATTACTCTGTAGTTCCAATCCTAAGAACACTGTTTGCGCATTAACTGGAATTCCATAAACAGGGGTCATAAAATAGATACCGTATTTAGAAATTGACTTGAAAAGATGTGACACAGCTAGATATGTCCTTCATAAATGCCAGCTGGTTACCTAAAGATGACCATTATCTTAAGATTTGATTGTAGTCCAGTAGCGCCATCTGTTTGTTGGCATTGATGGTGATGGCAGGAATTTAAGATATTTGAAAACTCTAAAGGGTGTGTCTGTGTACCTGGATGGGAGGGGTGGGTTTAGGCGTGGCATCAGAATAAGTCTCTCTCTCTCTCTCTCTCTCTCTCATTGGACTTGTACAATGGAACATAAGTATGTCTGTGTAGCCTAACTCCATTATTTCTTTTACTTTATCTGTAACTTAATTTTCTGCCCATTGGCAACATTCTGTATTTTTATTTGTAACATCACTGCTTTTAAGTTTTACCAGCTACATTATGTTTTATTAGATTTATAGCAAATATTTCCTTCTGTGTAAATAAATTAGATCATTATTTTTAGAATAGTGTTGTTATTTGTTATTAACTTTACTGTAGGAGCTGCAGCAAGATTGGTTTGATCTATGGACAGACGGATGGTAATCACCAAAGGAATAGGCGAGATTGCATTTTAGCCATAACAATCTCCCTCGCATCAAAGTTTCCCTTTACACCGAGTCCATAGAGTGCACCCTTAAATAAGAGTCCCCAGCTTTTTCTCCTTAAATCAAAATTGCCAGAATCCCCCCCCCCCCCCCCCTGCAACAGACTCTACAGAGTTCCCCTTACATCAGAGTCCACAGAGTTCCCTTTTTACATCAGAGTCTCCCCTTACATCAGTGTCCATTTTATATCAGTGTCCTCTCTCCCTCCCTGCACCAGTTATCCCCCCCCCCCCCAATTACCTTAATGTCACCACTCCCCCATTACATCAGTGACGGGGGGGGGGGGGGGGTTAGAGAGAGAAGGATAACGAGGGAGGGACTGGGGCACAGAGAGAGAGGGAAGAAGGAGAATGTGTTCCTTTAAGCATTAAGAGGTCTGTACTTTATCTTTACTTGAGTGTATGATGTGTCTGATGTTTGTGCAAAGGTCTAGTCTGCACTACATGAAATTTACAGTAAGCGTGTAGTGATAAGATATAATTGTATGTACAATAGGGCACTTTACAGTTCTGTAAAAAGGCAGTACAGATATGCAGAACTTAAAGATGGCAGTGTGCTTGAGGAGTCATCTTTAAAAAGGCCCCCTTGGTTGATATAAAGTAACCTTTCAATTGGGTGCTGGGCTGGCAATTCAGGCTGCACAAATGCGTCAGTCCAAATGCAGGCTGGTCCAGGTTTATCTCCAATTTACAGCAGTCCCAGGGGTTTTCTGGACTGTCTCTACTTTGTCCAGTCTCAGCAGGAATGTTTCCCTGCACTAGGCCTATCTTTCTCTCGCCAGCGTGTGCACTGTCACTGCCAAGATACTTCCCACATTGCAGGTGCACCAGACTGACCCAGCAGGAGCTATTAAAAGCCTCTCTTGGTCCAAAATGGTTGCCCATATCTCAGGAGAACTTGATGTCCAATCAGACTCTGCATAATGGAACCCAGTACAAAGGACAAGTCAGTCCTCTGTAAGATGATGATCTGTATAATCGTTGTGTTTACTTCTATCAGGAAGTAAGTATCAAGCTTAGCTAGCCGGCAAAACGCCGCTATTGCGGCATATTGTGGGCAATTTTAACCCTTTCTTGGCCGATAGCGGGGGGTAAAAGCCCCCCGCTAGCGTCCGAAATGCGCTCCAAATCCAACGGTAAAACGCTGTTTTACCTCCGATGCTATGGGCGGCATGGTGTGAAAGGAGTCTTAATGTCACTTTAACTACGCCTTGAGTTCAGTTTTAATCTCTTTTGGCTTAGTAGGGCATTTCTGTCTGGGAGAAAATTGCTGCAAGCAGCAGACTCCTTCCCAGTTAAAAGTATGCAAGCAAGTAAAAGGAGATAAAGGAAGCTGCTCACAGGGACCATTCACACCAGATGCGATGGTGCAGGGCTGGCTGCTATTTCCAGCAAAGCCTCATCCCATAGGCAGGGGAAATTGCCGTGCTTACTATGGCCCTGTTCACATCGCAGCGTGGCTGTGGTGTGCGAATAAAAAAGTACTGCATGCAATATGTTTTTTCAGTGCTGCAAGCTGCAATGTGAGCCACCACGATGTATAGCAGTGATGGCGAACCTTGGCACCCCAGATGTTTTGGAATTACATTTCCCATGATACTCAACTACACTTCAGAGTGCAAAACTTCTGGCGTGCCAGGGTTCGCCATCACTGATGTATAGCATTCCATAGAAATGTCACTTGTGATAATTCAATAAAGTTTTGTGAAAAACAAAGGAAACATATGTAATGCGCACACCAGCGGCCATGTGTTCAGCTGCTACAAGTCCTCCTAGGCACATTGCAAGGTTCAGCACCCTTGACAGAAAGTGTGAAAAACTGTGAAAGAATACAGAGAGAGCAAATTGCGTATTTCTCTTCCCCTGCTTGGATCATGGATGTGAAATTCTTCTACATTTTGTTATGTCCATTAAGTACATTTTGGATTCCCTGCTTGCTTTTGTGTGTGCCACCTGATGAGTTAACAATTTTGCAAACTATGAAAGAAGGAATTTGCAGAGCAAGGGTTTATTCCTTCAGACTAAAAGCCACAGGTATTGGATATTGAAATGCCCCCTTTTAGTCATCCCCTATGATAGTTTAAATTAAAGTGGATGTAAACCCACTCTCATCAATTATAAAGTACTGTCATAGTGCTGAACTATAAGGATATACATGCCTCCTGCATGTATCCTTACCTGTCAAATGTGTCCCGGTTAGCAGTTTGAAGCCCCCAAAAACCATCAGATTCAGTGGGCGGGTCTCTTATCTGCGCTTGGTGGGCGGAGTCATGATGTCAGCAGACTCCCTGCCCACCACTACACTCCCCTTGGCCAGAGCGTGCAGGAGAGGCAGAGCGCGTTCTGGGTAAAAGCAGAGCATGCTCACGGCCCCCTGTCACACACATCAATGGCCAGTGACAGTGGGGGATGATTGGTGCGATGGGACAGCTGTGATCACCGATCCCCCCTGCATGGCTTTCGCCTGAAAAGGATGTATGGATCTGTCAGGATGGAGAGCGGTGAAAGGGGGTCTGGTATGTCAATTACCGGCACCTTTCGTTTCTGAATGGGACACAGAGCGTTCGTTACTGTTCGCTCTGTGTCCTGTGATAACTGAGCATTATCCTGTGATAACCTGTGTGTTACTCTGCTTCAGTTTATGAATGGAGAGGAGCTGCTGTCTCCTCTCCATTCATTTTCAATGCAGAGAAAGGGACTGGGGAATCTGTGTCCTCTGTCCCTTTCTCTGTCTCAAATGGGAGATGTCAGGGGTCTCTGTTTAAACCCAAAACCCACAACAGGGCTGATAAAAAAAAATATTCCAAAATTGTAAAAAAAGATAAACAACTGACACCACAACCGCCCCCCCCCCATACCGACACGGTCCTGAGCCCCAAGACCACTGACACCGTCCACTGCCCCACTGACACCGACCACTGCCCCACTGACACCGTCCACTTCCCCACTGACACCGACCACTGCCCCACTGACACCGACCACTGCCCCACTGACACCGTCCTCTGCCCAACTGACACTGGCACCATCCACTGCCCCACTGACAAAGTCCACTGCCCCACTGACACCGTCCACTGCCGCACTGACACCATCCACTGCCCCACTGACACCATCCACTGCCCCACTGACACCGTCCTCTGCCCAACTGACACTGGCACCGTCCACTGCCCCACTGACACTGACCACTGCTCCACTGACACCGTCCACTGCCCCACTGACACCGTCCACTGCCCCACTGCCCCACTGACACCGTCCACTGCCCCACTGACACCGACAGCTGACACCAACCACCCCCTTTCCAAAAAGCACTGTGAAAAAATATATTTAAAAAATAAAACCCCACCCTCCCATCATTGTTAAAATAGTACAAAAATAAATTGTAAAAAAAATAATTAAAAAAATGTAATTGTAAAAATGTATATAAAAAAAAAAAAAAACCCTGGTCCCAAATAACCTTTTGAAAAAAAAAAAAATGTAATTGTAAAATAAAAAAATAATCTGAAACTGTCCACTATCCTGACACCAACCTGCATGTACTACCCACCACTGTACACTCTGCATTCCTGTGATTCACACCGCATTGCTGTTCAGATCACAAGCAATGTCTGTGCGATGCGATTTCAGCCACACAAACTGTATGGCTGAAATTGCATCACATTCGGACCAAACACACACAGGACCCTTTTTTTGGTCTGCACCAGAATCGGATCGCATGGGTGTTCACACCTATGCAATCCGATTCATGTCCAAACTGTCAGTTTGCAGTGCGATATGCGAGCTGAAATGGGGGTGTCGTTAACCTTGTATGACACTCCCCAGCAGTTCGCATATGGCAGTGTGAACTGCTGTGCGAGTCGGAATGCGATATGGGAACCCGAAGTGGAATCGCAGGGTTCCCGAATGGCACCAGTGTGAACCGAGCCCCACATTTCAGCTTGCAAATCGCACTGCGAACTGTGAACACCCATGCGATTCTTGTGTGGACCAAAAAAAGGGATCCTGTGTCCCCATCCATCTGTCCCCACCTGTGTCCCCATCCATGTGTCCCCATCTGTGTCCCCATCCATGTGTCCCCATCCATGTGTCCCCATCCATCTGTCCTCATCTGTGTCCCCATCCATCTGTGTCCCCATCCATCTGTCCTCATCCATCTGTCCCCATCCATCTGTCCCCATCCATCTGTCCCCATCCATCTGTCCCCATCTGTGTCCCCATCCATCTGTCCCCATCTGTGTCCCCATCTGTGTCCCCATCCATCTGTGTCCCCATCCATCTGTCCCCAGTGCTATCTGCCAGTGCCACCTGTCCCCAGTGCCACGTATAAGTGCCATCTGTCATCAGTGCCACGTGTCATCAGTGCCACGTCAGTGCCATCTGTCATCAGTGCCATATCAGTGTCACGTGTCATCAGTGCCACATATTAGTGCCATCTGTCATCAGTGCCACGTATCAGTGCCATCTGTCATCAGTGCCACCTGTTATCAGTGTCACGTGTCATCAATGCCACGTATCAGTGCCATCTGTCATCAGTGTCACGTGTCATCAATGCCACGTATCAGTGCCATCTGTCATCAGTGTCACGTGTCATCAGTGCCACGTGTCGGTGCCATCTCTCATCAGTGCCACATATTAGTGCCATCTCTCATCAGTGCCACGTATTAGTGCCATCTGTCACCAGTGCCACATATTAGTGCCATCTGTCAGTGTCACGTGTCATCAGTGCCCCGTATTAGTGCCGTCTGTCATCAGTGTCACGTGTCATCAGTGCTCCATACTAGTGCCATCTGTCACCAGTGCCACATCAGTGTCACGTGTCATCAGTGCCACGTATCAGTGCCACCTGTCATCAGTGCTACGTGTCATTGTCCTGGTGCTCCAGGGCCTTCAAAAGTGTAATAGGTAGTCAACAAGTTAGATGTGTAATTTATGCTCCTAGAACACGTGATGGCGCTCCCTGCATGTTGGGCCTCTCTAAGTGGCCAGGCTGTGTAAAAGTCCCACATATGTGGTATCGTAATACTCAAGAGGAGTAGCAGAATTTATTTTGGGGTGTCATTTGTGGTATACACATGCCATGTGAGAGAAATAACCTATTACAATGACAATTTTGTGGAAAAAAATAAAAAAATAATTCATTTTGCAAAGAATTGTGGGAAAAAAATGACAACATCAAAAAGCTCACCATGCCTCTTACTGAATACCTTGGGATGTCTCCTTTCAAAAAAGGGGTCATTTGGGGGGTATTTGTACTTTCCTGGCTTGTTCGGGTCACAAGAAAAGAGATAGGCCACCAGTACATCAGATGTGATCAATTTTGTATGATTCGCACCACAGTTTGTAGAGTCTGTAACTTTCACAAAGACCAAATAATATCCACTAATTTGGGTTATTTTTACCAAAGATATGTGGCAGTATAAATTGTGGCCAAAATTTATGAAGAAAAATTAATAATTTGCTAAATTTTAATCACAGAAACAAAGAAAAATGCGTTTTTTTTCAAAATTTTCGGTCTTTTTTCATTTATAGCGCAAAAAATAAAAAACCCAGAGGTAATCAAATACCACCAAAAGAAAGCTCTATTTGTGGGAAAAAAAGGACAAAAAATTCATTTGGGTACAGTGCTGCATGACTGAGTAATTTTCATTCAAAGTGTGAGAGCACCGAAAGCTGAAAATTGGTCTGGGCAGGAAGGGTGTTTAAATGCCCAGTAAGCAAGTGGTTATGTTTGGGACGGGAATAGGGCTGCCAGTAAATCCAGTACTCTGAGTTCTTAAAGTTTTAGGAGCGGACATAAGAGAGCCTTTGAAACAAGAACTACATAAGTCAAAGCCTTTTAGTCTGAAAAACATTTCATTTTATAGAAGACATTATCTAATTTACCTTACCGTAGCATACCTTGCTCAGGAGGACCTTACCCCCCTGTTCTGGGAAGAGGCTTATTCATGGGTGTTATTCCACATACATCTCCCCGCAGATAAGGAATATGTTTGTTTTTTGCAGTGTCATTTTCAGTAAAAAGAAAAACAAGAATTTCCGCTTAAACTTTCCATGTACAGTATACTTCTATGACTCATTGCAAAAGTATTTCATTGAATGCACACACATGTATTTTAGCCTTAGGCCTACAACATGCAACATTTATTAACTTAAAAATCAGGCAATAATCTAAAAAAAAGTATTTTGTAATAAAAAAGTCTTTTAAGTATTGCAGCAGCGCTAGTGTCCTTATTCCACCGAGGACATTACGGTAAAACACAAATGAATCAACAAACAATAATGATCTGGCAAATGGAGAATAGTCCCTCGTGTGAAAATAG
The DNA here is from genome assembly GCA_028564925.1 of Lithobates sylvaticus. Taxonomy (NCBI): domain Eukaryota; kingdom Metazoa; phylum Chordata; class Amphibia; order Anura; family Ranidae; genus Lithobates; species Lithobates sylvaticus. Next base: position 128,751,351 of record CM053031.1, read on the forward strand.
TAGAAAAGCTTCCACCGAATGTTATCCACCAGGTATCCACCACGTGAGATCCAGACTCCCCTATGAGGATGCACTCACCAGAAATTAGATATAAACAGGCCCTTCAATAAATTCTCAGAACCACCGCGCCTCCACTCTCTGCCTCCTTTTAGTAGTTAGCATTCAAATTCCCCTCATGTAGGAAGAAAATAAGGTGCATAGCATAGTATAGTTTTAAAACTTAAAAAGGTATTTATTGAAACATAAAAGCCCCCCCCCCCCCCTAGTACAAGCTGCGTACCATTCATCAAAATATAAGAAGCATAAAGTGCACTGTGTCTGAGAATGCAGCATCCGCCGGAACTCGCGCTCGATTACCGCTGTATAGAACAGCGTTGTATTTCCTGGTTGCTGAGTCCGTCTGGAGCGCACGTTGAGGTGCACAACGTCACTTCCGGTTGTAGGTCTCGTGACCTACAACCGGAAGTGACGTTGTGCGCCTCAATGTGTGCTCCAGACTGTATGAAAGAAACATATGCGACAATAATGTTCTGTGACTGAGTTAAAGCGGTTCTGCACACATTTCATTTAGTAAATCTCTTTGCCTTCCAAATCAGGCAAAGAGTACTAAATGAAATGTGTTTTTTTTTTTTTCACTTACCTTGTAATCGATGACTTCCGGTCCTCTGTCTCTGCGGGGGTGGGCGGGGTCTGTGCGGGGGATCCTCGTCACGACGCACTGTCTCCTGGGATCTGGTGTCATTGATCCCAGGAGTCTGTGCGGGCATCTTCCGAAATCTCGCGAGATTTCGGACACATCTTCCGAAATCTCGCAAGATTTCGGACACATCTTCCGAAATCTCACGAGATGTCGGCAGATGTGCCGACATCTCGCAAGATTTCGGAGAACGTGAGCTGCACTTTGCCGTTACTGCGCACGCGCAAGCTCGGCGCAGTAACGGCAGTGCATGCTGGGCCATCTAAAGTGCCTGTGGGGTTTCACATGCCCACAGGCAAGATGGCCCCCAGCAGAAAAGCAGAATATAAAGAACTTTATCGGAGGAAAACCGGCTGCGATCGCGATGGAAGATGGAACAGGTGAGTCCCCTAATTTTGCTATTAATCCTTAGCATATTCCCCCCAAAAAAAAAAACCCCAGTGCAGAACCGCTTTAAGACCACATCAAAGCCTTCATTTTACATTTTTCTATTATTATTATTATACAGGTTTTATATAGCGCCAACAGTTTGCGCAGCGATTTACAACATGAGGGCAGACATTACAGTTACATTACAATTTGGTACAAGAGGAATCAGAGGGCCCTGTTTGTTAGAGCTTACAATCTAAAAAATATTATGTGTGTTTATGTAATAAACTTTGTATGTGACTGGCACCGTATATTTGAATGTTGTTTGTTGGATATGTAAATTATTATTTTATAATAATTACTACTAATAATAATGAATTATTAATTAATAATAAACGTTTTGGTGCCTAGAATATATAGGTGTGTTCTCATGATTTAAATGAAGCCTTGGATGCCTGATAATATTTTGCCATAGAGGAAATGTCATAATACTGCTGTATAGACATCGTTTTGCTTTATCTTTCAAGTTTAGCTTTTCTGGTCTCCTAAAATTGACAGTGCACTCAAACTATACTGCAGGATTAAAAAAAAAAAATCCTAAAGATTTCTTTTAATGCTGCTGCCCTATACTATGAAGTAACTTGCAAACTCCTAATTTAAGCACTTGTAGTCATGATTTATCATAATAATCTGTTAACCGCAAAGGGAAGTATCCACATAAATCTTACAACTATATAAGGAGATCAGGTTTTAACATTAGGAAGGAATTGTGATTCCACTTACCACTTTCTGTTATCACAGCTTCTGACATTAATTGCACAGAGCATGCAAATGGGTCCATCTGACATTTGTTATACTTCCTGCATTTCTGAATTTACAAAAGTAACATGTTACACTATGCATGTTGCACTATGAATTAAAGTTAAAGAAAATTAAACGTAGTAAAGTTATATATCCAAGAAAAACACATACCAACAGTAAGGAGAGCGTTCTGCAATGTAGCAAATACAAAATCTCCTCCACCCACTTCCGTGTAATGTGCTGCAGAGCTGTGGATTATGTAAGTGCAGAGCTTAATGTGAGTCATGTTCAGGTGAAAAAAAACAAACAGTTCTGCATTTAAAAAAAAAAGGAAATACAATGACCAAAATATGTACATTTTGTACTGGGATTTTTCATGCCTTTGTAAATTATATTTACTGTAGAGAAGGTGGTTACTTGTAATTTTCCACAAACAAATCATCTTTTTCTTTTTTTTGACAATAGACCATTCTCAAAAGCCTACTTACGTTTTTGTTTTAGGATTCACGCTGTGAATGAAGCAAAGGTGCTGCATATTTGTTACTCAGAGTAGCTACATTTTTACCCCCCCCCCCCTTACACACATGTACATTCTATACAATACAATAATAGTATATACTGTAATTATAATGATTAAAAAATTAAACAACAAAGAAGAAGTAAACACACACACAATGTGAAAAATAGAGTGCCCTTTACATTGGCCAGTGCAGAAATGCCCCCTTACAATGATGGTCATTGTATAACTACCCCCTTACATTGGTGGTTAGTAAATAAGTGCCTATTACATTGGGGATCAGTGTAGTGCTCCTTTACATTGGTGGTCAGTATGAGAATGGCCCTTTTAAACTAGTGGTCAGTGAAAAGAATGCCATGTTACATTCATAGTTATAGGGAAGAATACCCATTATAAGGAGCACTACACTGATATATATCAGTGTAGTTCCCCCTTAGATAGGTTGTAAGTTGTATAACAGTCCACTTACATTGTTGTTCTGTGGCCACAGTGCACATATGAATGCACATATGAATGAACGGCATGCTGTCACAGGATTTTGCTGTTGTTTTTATCCTCAGAGTTTGGCCAGCTCTGTGTGGAGGGAATAAAAAGAGAAAAGGAAAGCGCCACCTAAGTGCAGTATTAAAATACGCTGATTTATTTGCAAAGTGTTAAAAACACTCACAATATTTGGAAAGAAAAAAATGGTCATCAAATGGTTACACAGTATTGGCCACTCCTCTCCATCCTGCAGGCATCCCCAACCAGAGTCCCGACAGGTGTAGATGGTGTTGAATAGGCTAGGACGCCTAGTAGGAACTAGGAAGTCCACGCCGACCAGTGTGGAAAGCATTGGCGATGTGATGTCACCAAAAGAGAAGCAGGACCAGAAGAATGACAGGCTACGTGCTTGGAGCCTCTAGGCTAGCTTCTTCTACAGGCCTCTAGAAGACATGTAGAAGGAGCCAGAGGCTCTGAGCGCTTAGTGGCCAATACTGTGTAACCACTCGATGACCGTTTTTCCATGGGATCGCAGGCAGGATCCTGATAAACAACTTACTAAAGCTTTAATTATAAAGAAAAAAGAGACGCAGACAAGTGTTGGATTATAAAGGCCGCGGCTGTTTATTATTGGTTTCAAAAATTTTAATAAATAGCAAGAAAAATTATATATAAACTTTAAACAGCCTAGCCATTACAGCCCAGGCTGCATAATAAATTATTAACTTCATAAAATTCCCAAACACTTTTAATATAAAAGTTGAAAACTTAAATAAAGAAAGAGAAAACTAGTCCACCTCTGTATTAGTTACAAAAGTGACACCACCACATAATTACAGCCGCGACAAAAGGGGGGGGGGGGGAGGGGAACACCACAGCTCAGTCTTCTGAGGCGAATTGAGCCTGACTGGACGGAAGCCCCTTTATATAGCCTCCAGTGGGGCTAGATAAACCCAGTTCAAACAGGATTTTCCAGGCTGACCCACGATCCCCAGGAGAGGTCACCTGTATCCCTCTCCCAGTACATGTGAGCCAGCCAGGTCTCCCTCAGGGGACCTGAGCCCCTAGGGGGGACTTGAAACTGCCTGTCCCTGCCGCTCTCCCATGAGGAAAAGGGGAGTTGAAACTGTTTCCCCTTTTCCTATCATGGGATCGCAGGCAGGATCCTGATAAACAACTTACTAAAGCTTTAATTATAAAGAAAAAAGAGACGCAGACAAGTGTTGGATTATAAAGGCCGCGGCTGTTTATTATTGGTTTCAAAAATTTTAATAAATAGCAAGAAAAATTATATATAAACTTTAAACAGCCTAGCCATTACAGCCCAGGCTGCATAATAAATTATTAACTTCATAAAATTCCCACAAGACAGGTGTACCTTAAGAACACCTGTCCCCAACACCCCGAAACGCGGCCATCTCAACACATGTACCAAGGTCTGCGTTAAAAATATCCAAACCTATGTCTGACAGGTGAATTTCATCCTGTCTGTATAGACCACGAACTCCACCCTCCAACTCCCTATGCCTAAAGGAGATGATGCCTAACTGAGAAAGTAATTTGGACACCGCTCTATTAATACGCTTTCTTATCTTTTCCAACGGGTGCATGGAAGGAAAAGAAAGCCAACGAAAACGCTGCACTATTTCAGAGAAGACAATAACTGTGTTAGGCAAAACCATTTGAATTCTCTGCAAATCATCCCTAATGCTAAAAATAACGTTCAAAGTTTTCTGTTTTCCAATGTCATTCCCCCCCAGATGCACTATCAATACATCTGGCGGGGGGAATTTTAGAAAAAGGCCAGAAAATTCCTCCATTAAATCAGACCATAACATGCCCCTTTTCCCTGCCCAAAAAACCTTGAACATTTCAGAGTCCAAACCTAGCTTATCAGAATACACTCTCTCTTTTGCCCTCAGGTGTGCCCAAAAGACGTAGGAGTGTCCAATGATCCAAATTACCTTACGGCATGAACCTGAAACGAATTAAAGAGAAAAATTAGGACGAATGTATACCAAATAACTATTAGATTTCCATCTTCCCACCTTTTTAACTACACTATCGTCTAAACCCAATCTAGCAGCTTCAGTGGCTGCTCCAATTCTAAATGAATGTGCCGTCAAATTAACCTTATCCAAATCCAAAAACTTTAAACATTTTTTAAAAACGCAAACAAACTGATATTTAGTAAGAGGGGAGCCAGATTCATGTAGAAATAAAATTGGCCCTCCCCTCGGACGGACACTAAGGTAATTTTTTAACAGACCCACAGGACAGATTGAAGGGGTGAGACCTGCATTTAAAGTAATCCAACTTCCTTTACCCAACTGATCACTTTTAGACTTTCTTAAAAATATTCTCAAAGATGTACCCGAGACAAAAACATCCGATGCACGAATAGTTGGCAACTCAGAAACTCTGAGCGCTGCGAAAAAAGTAATGGAAAATACCGCTTTAAATAGAATTGACTCAAAGGAAGAAAAACATACTCGCTCTGACACCAGACAAAGTTTTTCCAGAACCTCAGGAGTAATGGGAAAACGAGAATCTGGTTTAAAATTTTCTTTTTTGTAACCCTTCAAGGCTTGTTTAACAGAGAAATATGCTAGGCAGGAAGGTAGATTGCTAAGCTTAAGAAAAAAGGACAGACCCGCCATACGACCAAGAATATTGTTTTTGAAACAAAAAATTTTGAAATAATAGCAATAAACCTTCCGAAAAAACATTTGACGGAGCATCGTTCGACTCTAGGAAAGAAACCCAAAGCAACCAGGCCGATCGGTATCCAGCCCAGGTTGAGGGGGCCAGAGAATTCCGAATAGCATCCGCAATGGGTTTTAAAAAAGGTCCCACAATTTGCGTGGACATGGAATTCCTACTTGATCTGCGGCCGGGAACAGTTGAAAGAAACGGTCCATCTGCAGGCGAGACAATGCGTCCGCCACATCATTGTCTTTTCCCGCCACATGAATCGCTTTTAACCAAATATTCCAATGTAAACATTGGAAAATCATGTGACGCAACAAGACAACGACAGGCATAGACTTAGACGTTAAGCAATTAATTGCAAACATGACTCCTTTATTATCAGTTCTGACTAGTATCCTCTTGTTCTGAAAATAAGGACCCCAGATTTCCAGAGCAACGATAATAGGAAATAATTCTAGCAAAACTATATTCTTTAAATGACCCAGTCTACTCCATCTCGGATTCCATACCTCAGCACACCAATGTGATCGCCAAATTGCAGCAAAACCACATGAGCCCGCCGAGTCAGTGGAAAGAAAAAACTCCCTATCAAGAATAAATTCATCTTGCCATAGGGCCCGACCATTAAAATGCTGTAAAAATTGCAACCAAACTAAAAGATCTTCCTGCATATCATGGGTAATCCTGATATGGGAGAAAGGAGATATGTAACCCGAGATGGAATGATATAACCTTCTAGAAAATACCTTGCCAATAGGCATGATCCTGGAAGCAAAGGCTAACAAACCTAATAATGATTGCATTTCCTTCAGACAAACCTTTTTCTTGCGAATAACAGCCAATAGTTGTATTCTAAGTTTCGTTACCTTTTCTTCCGGAAGACGAAATTCCATTAGCTCCGTATCAATAGTGATTCCCAAGAAGTCCAAGCAAGTTGAAGGCCCAGCTGTTTTGTCAAAGGCTAGCGGAATACCAAATTGATAGCAAATATGAAAAAATGTGTCTAACAAAAAAGAACAACCAGAGGAGAAAGCGGGACCTAAAAACAAAAATCATCTAAATAATGAATGATAAAATTGGAACCGGGGAAAGAAACTACCACCCATTCTAAAAAAGAAGAGAAAGTTTCAAAATAAAAACAGGACAAAGAACATCCCATCGGCAAACATTTGTCAAAATAAAACTTATTTTGAAAGAAAAACCCCAGGGAATTAAAACAGGATGGATGTATGGGAAGAAGACGAAAAGCCGATTGAATATCGGCTTTTGCCAGTAAAGCACCCTTACCCAGATACCTCAGCTTCTTTAGAGCATCTTCAAAAGAAGCATACGTAACTGATGAAAGGCTGTCCTCAATTTGATCGTTTAGAGATTGACCCTTGGGAAAGGAAAGATGATGTATAAGTCTGAAAGAATTCTTCTCTTTTTTTGGGACAATTCCTAAAGGGGAAATCCTAAAATTTGAAAAAGGAGGAGAGCAAAATGGGCCGGCTATTCTTCCTGCAGAAAGTTCCTTAGAATTTTTTTCTTTCACTACTTCTGGAAATTGGTATACAGATTTTAAATTTTTAACCATGGTACAACCTGAACCCAAAAATTTTGGAAGCAGAAAACCTTCGCCAAAACCCTCAATGAGGAGCTGGGCCTTCAACTTGTCTGGGAATACCCTGAGCCACGGGAGCATATTTATTAACTTCACTGGTGTTGGAGCTTTTCTGAATAGCTCCTTGCTGGGTAACTGTGGACATTCTTTTGAAACATTTAGATACTGAATGTGCGCCTGAACAAAATGCGCATTCGTGTCTATATTTGCAGGAGTTAGGCCATCTGCATTGGGAATCGTTGAAATTGAAACAGATGCCTTTTTTATATCCTGTAGTGCTAGTTGAGTTTTGAGAATTCTGTGGTTGCTTGGTATAGGCCCTTTGGCCAGAGGCTCACATCTTTAACTCCCCATTTTAAAGCAGGGTAAACGGATAACTTCTGGCGAAAAGCCTCATCATACGTATACCAAGCAGTACCACCAAAATTCTTAAATGCTTCCAACACAATATCTAGATGCTGAAAAAGTCCCGTACTTTTTTCCGGAAATTTTTCGCATAAAATACCTGAGAATATGCAATAAGCCTGTAACCAATTATTAAAAGACCTGGGAACAGGCCTACGTCTATCCTCATCATCTTTTTTTTCATTTCTACCAATAAATTCCTTTGCAGAAGGAAGCAAAGACAAAAGATCCAAAAACTCACCCTTCCGGAGAAACTTCACAAGGGATAGACTCTTTTAAATATGTTTCAGGTAAGTTTTGAGATCTCGCTGCCTCATATACAAAAGAATTCTCTATAACAGGATTTAAAATTGGGGTGTGATTAGCATTAACACCACTAGATGGCGCCCATATCCCTAAAGCTGCACTATTATCAGTTGCAGACTGAGAGGAACTAAGTACATGTACTTCCTGTATTAATTTGTGCAGCAACTCAGTAATATTATTAGTACAATTTGCATGTAACTCACCAACCCCTTGAGAATTAATAGGCTGAGCCGCAGGTGACATTCTTGTGGAATCCTCCTCATTCCCCATGCTATTTGGAGCCATGAGTGCTGAGCCAATAGCCATGCCTGTAACAGACCCTGACTGAAGCGCTGAGGGATGTTGCCATGGAGATGAAGAGCTGAGATTAGACCACACAGACCTCTCACCGAAGGCTTCACTACAGGCTAAGCTGTCTGTCCCTCTGCTTGTAGCACCACCCACCGCTGATGACACCGCTCCTCTTCTCCCTATGCTGCTGTGCCCGCCTCTCGCCGCTACTCTATTCGATCCTCCTGAGGTTCCGCCCCTGTTCTGAGCGGTCCTGCCCTGCCGACCTGCTGATGCTGAACGGGGCGGTGAGGGGGAAAGCCTGCGGCGCGGGGTACGCCTCCTCTTGGCTGCATTACTTACGTCCGCGGCGGCGCCTCCTCCTCTTCTCCCCTGACCCGGGACTTCTTCCGGCGGTACCGCATCCTCTTCTTCCGGACAGGGCGCAGGCGGGCGGCGAGATGGTAATTCGACCGACACATCCATGTCGGTCACCGGACTCCATGCTTCCATGGTGGTGGCAGTTGCGGCTCCCACCGGAGCCTCTTGACCCGACGTCCTCGGTAAGTCCAGGCACTGCCGAATCCACTCCTCGCCGCCATCTTCACCCGCTCTCTCAATCAGCCGTCTCAGCAGGCTCATCTTCTGGCCTCAGAAGACACTGTTTGCTCAATGGGATAATACCCTAGAACACCACAGCTCAGTCTTCTGAGGCGAATTGAGTCTGACTGGACGGAAGCCCCTTTATATAGCCTCCAGTGGGGCTAGATAAACCCAGTTCAAACAGGATTTTCCAGGCTGACCCACGAGCCCCAGGAGAGGTCACCTGTATCCCTCTCTCAGTACATGTGAGCCAGCCAGGTCTCCCTCAGGGGACCTGAGCCCCTAGGGGGGACTTGAAACTGCCTGTCCCTGCCGCTCTCCCATGAGGAAAAGGGGAGTTGAAACTGTTTCCCCTTTTCCTATCATTCCACACCTTGTGAGTGTTTTTAATCCTTTGCAAATAAATCAGCTTATTTTAATACTGCACTAAGGCGGTACTTCCCTTTTCTTTTTTTTCCCGCCTTGGCAGATGTTCCTACTTAGCATTGCCAGGGGTCAGTCTGTCAGTGCTCAGACTATATGCCACACGCTGCATCAAATTGGTCTGCATGGCTGACATCCCAGAAGGAAGCCTCTTCTAAAGATGATGCACAAGAAAGCCTGCAAACAGTTTGCTGAAGACAAGCTGACTAAGGACACGGATTACTGGAACCATGTCCTGTGGTCTGATGAGACCAAGATAAACTTATTTGGTTCAGATGGTGACAAGTCTGTGTGGTGGCAACCAGGTGAGGAGTACAAAGACAAGTGTGTCTTACCTACAGTCAAGCATGGTGGTGGGAGTGTCATGGTCTGGGGCTGCATGAGTGCTGTCGGCACTGGGAAGCTACAGTTCATTGAGGGAACCATGAATGCCAACATGTACTGTGACATACTGAAGCAGAGCAGGATCCCCTCCCTTCGGAGACTGGGCCACAGGGCAGTATTCCAACATAACGACCCCAAACACACCCCAAGATGACCACTGCCTTGCTAAAGAAGCTGAGGGTAAAGGTGATGGACTGGCCAAGCATGTCACCAGACCTTAACCCTATTGAACATCTGTGAGGCATCCTCAAATGGAAGACGGAGGAGGGCAAGGTCTCTAACATCCACCAGCTCCGTGATGTCGTCATGGAAGAGGACTCCAGTGGCAACCTGTGAAGCTGTGGTGAACTCCAAGAGGGTTAAGGCAGTGCTGGAAAATAATGTTGGCCACCAGTGGCGTCGCTAGGGGATGGCTTTTGGGGCTATAGCCCCGAATCTGGGGCCCATAGCCCGGAGTCTCTGCATGAGTCCCCTGATGTAAGTGAGGGGCTCTCTGGGGACCCTGATGCAAGGGAAAGGCTCTCTGGGACCCTGATTTAAGAGGGAGGCTCTCTGGGGACCCTAATGTAAGGGGGGCTCTCTGGGAAGCCTGATGCAAGGGGGAGGCTCTCTGGGGACTCTGATGTAAGGAGGAGGCTCTCTGGGGACCCTGATGTAAGGAGGAGGCTCTCTGGGGACCCTGATGTAAGGGGGGCTCTCTGGGACCCTGAAGTAAGGGGGGGCACTCTGGGGACCCTGATGTAAGTGGGGGGTTATCTGGGGATATATATATACATACACACATATATTACTGTATATACATGTGTATGCCCGCCCAAGCATACACATGCATTTACTACGCTGCTATGGGCTCTAGCCCCAGATCTTTAGTAGACCTAGCAACACCCCTTTTGGCCACACAAAAAATTGGGCCCAATTTGGACATTTTCACTTAGGAGTGTACTCACTTTTGTTGCCAGTGGTTTAGACATTAATGGCTGTGTGTTGACTTATTTTGAGGGGACAGCAAAGTTACACTGTTATACAAGCTGTACACTCACTACTTTACATTGTAGCAAAGTGTAATTTCTTCAGTTTTGTCACATGAAAAGATATAATAAAATGTTTGCAAAAATATGAGGGGTGTACTCACTTTTGTGAGATACTGTATGTGTGCATTGTATACAGTAGGCGCAGATTTGGTTTAATCCACCTGTAAGACCCCCTAGTGGCCAGGAGTATGCATGCACTTTCCATGAGGCGCACTCCACTCCACCAAAAGAAGTGCCTATATTTTTTTATTTAAAACACCCTGTGCTGCACTGCATTGATGTGAACCAGCATCAAAGAGGATAATGGCAAGCCCTGCAATATGCAGGGCGAACATGGGGGAGTATGAGGGGAATGATTTCTCATCTGCAGGTTGCTATTGGTGAGTGCAGCAGGCTAGCAACAACGCCTGATTGGTGGATGGCGGCGGGAGCGCTAAAGCCCGTGAAACGGGGCCCTTTAAGAGCAGATCGTCCGGCCTTACCTGTCTCTCTGAAGAAAGACCGGGACCCCCACCCACCCTCCCGCTTTTTCTTTTTCTTCTCTAAATATTCTTTTACAAGTCATGGTGTTGGTTAGTGGGGGATTAGTCGTCCAGCTTCGTCTGGATGGACACTGTGGACTAGAATAATAATTTAATTTTGTTTATAGCCGAGGTGGCTAAAATATTATTTAAGTTTAATGTTACCTCTTGACCAACACCAGGGCCAGAAAAAATTCCAACAATAAAGTATGGTTACAAAGAATTACTTGGTGTTTGTATTTCTGTACATTTAATGACTCCTTAATGCTAACCCATGTCAATTCCATTGTTGTGCATGTCAGTGTGACAGCAAACGCAAGAGAACATGCACTATTGTGTACAGGGGCTGAGAGTTGTTCAGCCCTGTTTCTCCTGTTGTGTGCCTGTGTGAGAGAGTTTTTCTTATCTTATTTTAGTGTGCCCTGCTCTATTTTGGTCTGTGCTATTCTCTTCAGGCATGGGGGAAGAAGGTTTAAAACGTAGGAAGTAACGTGGAGGATCTTATAACCCAGGTCCAGCTTCCATTAACAGTGCAAACACGCTGAAGAAGATTCTTCTTACCTCAAACCTGGGCGATACAGATCACCAGGCCGGAGCAGTATTTGGGCCACTGTCTGACAGGCTGCCTGAAACACTGGAGGGTGTGCTGGCACTGCTCCAGATAACTGGGGTCAAAGGAGCAACAACAGAGGGAGCATGGCTGCAGACATCTTAGAGAGGAGGACACAGAGCTCAGATAACCCTCTCACCTCTAATCCAAAGAGTGGTGAGCCAGGGTGAAAATGTGAACTCTGCAGATAAGATATCAGACATCAGAGCCCCCCTCCCCCATCCACAGAGGAGGTGTCAGCATTTCTTGAAGGACTAGAGAATCCTCTAAAGCCTTGTACATACGATCAGATTTTCGGCAGGGAATTGTGTGATGACAGACTATTTGCCTAAAATCCGACCGTTAGTACGCTCCTTCAGACAATTGTTGTCCAACTTTCGGCCAACAAATGTTGGTTAGCAGGCTAGTAAATTTTCGGTGGACAACGGTCTGTTGTCAGATTTTCGTATCGTGTGTACACAAGTCCGTGACACAAAAGTCCACAGTACATGCATGCTCGGAATCCATGCTCACCAAACATGACATTAGCAGAAGGTGCCCAAAGGGTGGCGCTCAAGAGCTGAAATTCCACATAGCACGTCACTACGTTCGTGTTTGTTGGCCGACAATTGTGTGCCGTTAGTATGCAAGATAAAATCCTGGCCCTTTGGACAAAAGTCTGACGCTTTGTCTGCTGAAAATCCGATCGCGTGTACGAGGCTTAACAGTAGTTTTTAAGTCAGAGGTTAACTCACTTAAATTGGTAGTAAATCTTAAATATAAAAGCAAAAAGCTTCTGGGCCCCCTGCAATGTAATGGCAGAAAGAAATACCTGTAAATACAATATAGAAGTCACCAAAATAAATTTGCAAATAAGAGGGCTTCTGAAAGCCTCAAATTATGCTGTCCTTGTCAACCCCATCAGGACCAAGTCTTTTTTTTCCAGCTGGAACATGACAGAACGGATTTACACCATTTCTGGCGCTAGCCCCTTGCCTGCTGCCCACTACTGTCACTTGCAAACACAGGAGCCTGGCTTCTATATGGGCAAGTTACTGCAATCCTGTCACACACAACCCTCCATGGGGGGGGGGCGGGGGTTGCATAACACAGGGCCTCATACACACAAGGCATTAAAAAAAAACGAGCTGCAAAACCAGTACTGACACCAGTAAAAAGTGGCTGTAAAATGCGCTTTTAGAAGCGTTTTGCATTGGCGTTAATGTGTGTTAGCTGCATTAGCGTTTAGCAGCATTTCTCTGCTCTCTTCTTTTTTCCATTCCCAAATCTTATTATTACACCTTAACCACTTCAGCCCCGGCAGAATTTACCCCCTTCCTGATCATAACACTTTTTGAGATTCGGCACTGCGACGCTTTAACTGACAATTGCGCAGTCGTGCAACGTTATACCCAAACAAAATTGATGTACTTTTTTTTCCATAAATAGAGCTTTCTTTTGGTGGTATTTGATCGCCTCTGCGGTTTTTATTTTTTGCACTATAAACAAAAAAAGAGCGACAATTTAAAAAAAAAAACACATTATTTTTTACTTTTTGCTATAATAAATATTCCCCAAAAATATATAAAAACAATTATTTTCCTCAGTTTAGGCCGATATGTGTTCTTCTACATATTTTTACAAAAAAAAAAAAAATTGCAGTAAGCGTATATTGATTGGTTTTTGCAAAAGTTATAGCGTCTACAAAATAGTGTATAGATTTATATCATTTTTATTATTATTATTTTTTTTTACAAGTAATGGCTGCGATCTGTGATTTTTTTTGTGACTGGGACATTATGGTGGAAACATCGGACAATTTTGACAAATTTTTGAAACCATTGGCATTAATACAGCGATCAGTGCGATTTAAAATGCATTGATTACTGTAAAAATGTCACTGGCAGTAACGGGGTTAACACTAGGGGGCGGTGAAGGGGTTAACTGTATTCTTTGGGAGGTGATTCTAACTGAAGGGGGAGGGACTAACTACATGAAGTGACAGGACGTGGTTCCTAGCTAATAGGAACCCACGATCTGTCACTCCTGTCAGAACAGTACAGGGAAGTGTGTGTTTACACACACTCGTCCCTGTTCTGTGTCTCCTGGTCACGATCGCTCGTGGCCGGCGGTCATCGCGACTATCAGCCGCGAGCATTGGCACCCCTGCTGTGCAGCGGGCGCGCGCATGCGCCTGCTATCCGGACCCCGCGAGATCACGCACAGTAACGTGATTTTGCGTAGGGGAGCCAGCCTGCCGCAGTAAAACTGCAGCGGCTGGTCCGGAAGCGGTTAAAACGCGCTTGATGCAGCTGAACACTGTATGCAGCCCTAACATGTGTTTAGCGGTGTCATATGTTTTTACAGCTGTAGCGCTGCTGCTGCTCCAGAACACGCTGGCCCATGTTTTTTTTTTTGTAGATGGAAAATGCCTACGCCACTTACAACTCCTAAAAGCCTATGTGTGCATGGACACATAGAATAACATAGAGAGGCGTTCTTAAGCTGTAAAACAACGCCTGACCCTCTTAAAAGCAGCAGGAAAAATGCCCTTTGAGCATGAGACCTAAAAGTGCGCACCTGCAGCCTGCACGCTCCTACTGCCAGTTGTGCTTCTGCAGCAGCCCCTCTCTCCTCCCTCTGGTACTCTCTAGGTGGGGGAGAGAGCATTCTCTCCACTCAAACAGGCAGCAGTAATGTGTGGTATACATAAATACTCTGATCTGTTGGACTGACTGAACAGGGGGTTCAAAAACATACAGGCTGAGTGAAATTCTCTATTTACGTCATTGGATTTAAATTTCCTTTACGTCATTGGAAATTGTGGGTGTGCCTGGCTGGGTAGCTGTCCCACCAGGTCTATTGTGAACTGTTGCTGCATTACTTCAATACAAGTTTTATATTGCCCCTGACCTCCGCACCATGCTGCACCCCATGTACAAGGTGATTTCTCTCCTCCCTCTTTCCAGACTTTGCTGCAGACTATTTTCCCCTCTGATGTCACATTCACACTCCATTTGTCATGTGGTCCAAAGTTCACTGAGTTATATTGCTGGCAAAATAGTATGTATCTAGGGGCACGTTTTCTGGCATACAGAAATTAAAGACACCAAGGGTTTGTAAGAAATTCTTTATTCTCTTGCTATGCGAATTGGATCCAGGGAATTGCCAATTCGCATAGGTGTGAACCCAGCCTCAAGGTTTAACTCTTTTCCTTTTAACTCTTTCACTGCCAGAGCAGTTTTTCCATTTTTTTAAATGTTAAAAAAATAAATTTTAAAACCCCAACATTATATTTTTTTCTGAAAGCAGACACCCTACAGAATAAATTAGTAGTAGTTCCAATTGCTTATGCCACACAATATTAGCACAGCAGTTTACGAAACATTTCAGTAAAACATAATTATTCATTCAATTGTTCATTTTTAGGGCACATAAACACAATATATTACCCATTTTATGGTTAAAAAAAAAAAGATGAGGTTGTGCTGAGTATATAGATGCCCAACATGTTAAACCTTGCATTTACATTCATACGTAGATCTATGAGATAGACAATAAGGAAGTGATCCAGGAATTATTATTATTATACAGGATTTATATAGCGCCAAAAGTTTGCGTAGCGCTTTACAACATCGGGAAAGACCGATGTGGTGTGGGTAGGTTAGGCTTCTCTGAAGAGGAGGGTTTTCAGAGATTGTCTGAAAGCTAATAGAGTAGGAGATAGACGGACAGAGATTGGGGTAAGGAGTTCTATAGGCTTAAAGAGGCTCTGAAAAAGTCCTGGAGGCGAGCATGGGAGGAAGTGATGAGTGAGCTAGAGAGCAGGAGGTCTTGAGAAGAACGAAGAGAAAGATTGGGTTGGTATTTTGAGACTAGGTCAGTGATGTAGCTGGGGGCAGAGTTGTGGATTGCTTTGTAGGTAGTTGTTAGTATTTTGAATTTAATTTGTTGTGTGAGTGGAAGCCAGTGGAGAGATTGACAGAGAGGAGTAGCAGAGACAGAGAGGTTGGTAAGGTGGATGAGTCTGGCGGCAGCATTCATGATGGACTGAAGGGAGGATAGAGTATGCAGAGGTAGGCCAATGAGGAGGGAGTTACAGTAGTCAAGGCGAGAGATAACCAGGGAGTGAATTAAAAGCTTTGTTGTGTCATTGGTTAGAAAGGGGTGTATTTTGGAGATGTTCCGGAGGTTGAGGCGGCAATATTTGGACAGTGAGTGGACGTGGGGCTTAAAAGAGAGTTCAGAGTCCAGGACTACTCCTAGGACCTTGGCATGTGGGGATGGGCTGATAGTTGTGCCATCAATTTTGACAGAGAGATCAGGGGAAGTGGCATGTGGGGGAGGAAAAATGATAAGTTCGATTTTGGATAGATTAAGTTTGAGGAAGTGGTGCGACATCCAGGCTGATATATCTGATAGTAAAATAGTGATACGTGAGGAGACTGAAGGAGTGGTTTGAGGGGTAGAGAAATAGATTTGAGTGTCTTCAGCATTGTGTTGGAGATTTTGTAATCCATATTTATATCAAGGAGTTTCAAGGGACAGGGACTTCTATTATGTGTATGTATATATATATATATATATATATATATATATATATATATATATATATGTGTGTATAAGTTTATTGGAGCAATAAGTGAGACTGTTTCTGGTGACTGCCTAGTGACTGGATTGCTTGGTTGTAAAAGGTTCCTTTTGACATGCTAATTTATGTGGGAAGCATGCTTTGTTGCCTAGGCAACTCAACCAACTAACATTAGGCTGCAGGGGTAACCATTCAGGCAATGCACTTCTGAACCAATGAGGTGTTTGATTGGTAGGAGTGGGTTATTGGAACAACATAAAAACCAAGAGTTGAGGACTGGGAGCCCTCTTAGCCTGTTTGTCTGGACATGTAAGCTGCTGGGGTAATGTATCTCTCTCTCTCTCTCTCTCTCCCTCTCTATCTTTCTCTCTCTCTCTCTCTCTTTACTCTTCCCGACTATTCTTCTATATTAAGATACACCTAGGATTTAAGGAACAGCCTGTGTATGTCCATTGTAATTATATCCCCTTTCTGCATTATCTTTGTAAACACATGGCATTTATAACATCTCTATACTTGGGTAATCTAAAATGTTTCTTTATTCTGTTTCTTTACTATATAAATAAATTGTAATTGTTTATCTATTCGCACGGTTATCGTACGTTTATATACTTATACAGACAAAGGTTTAATTGCGTTATTCACTTTATCATTGCTGTATCTATAATCTTTAACTAAGCTAGAAATTCAGCTTTAACAGATGTTGCCCGTGTGTGAGGAGTTTTGACGTTTTGAGCGAAACATTTAAAACTAGCAAGCTTCTTTGAACACTGTTTATAGATATATAACCTTTTGTCTGCAATAATACTGTGATGAGACTGATTTTGAATAATGGGTATATATGAAATAAATTGTACATGCGAATAGAAGGGCTCCATTTGAAATCTTGGAGACAGTGGAAAAGGATATGCGCCTTTGGCAAAAAAAAAAAAAAAAAAAAAACAATTTCAGTTGACCATTTGAATGAGATTGGGCCAACCGTTGTGATTGGGACACACACCGGTAGGCCTAGAGCTGCGTTTCCACTTGTGCAACTCCAAAGTCACCTGATTTAGAGTATGACTTGTGGTGCGACTTTGGTGTGGCTTTGAATGCAGCTTTGATCCAAATTTACACTCTGGGTCGGAGTCGCATCCGGAGTCGCATAGGAGTGGTGCAGGTACCTTTTCATAGTCATTGCAGCTTTGAGTCGCATAGATTGGGACTGGTGATATTGAAATCAATGGGCTGTGACTTGTAGTGCTACTGTGTCCAAAGTCGCATGGCAAATTGCATTAGTGGAAACGGAGCCTAGGTCACACAGAATGATCTTGTGTATGAATTGGGGCTGCAACTGACGATTGTGTTATTAATCGGTTGATAGCCTTGGGGAGAAAGCGTGGTGTATGATTTGGTTAATATGTGGGGCTTGAAGAAAGAGGCGGTTTGTTCTTAGATATCTCTATGATTGGAGGAGAGATATGCTGTGTATGCTCTTGGTTGATGTATGCTGTGTGTACTGTTGGGGAGCTGAGTCTGGTTGATATCAGACTCAGAGTTCAAATTTTATATTTAAAAAAAAAAAAAAAAATGTCTTCCTTCAAGAAGGATGTCATTTTGGGAGCGTTCGTTTAATGTATAATCAGCGTACAATGATTGTGTGCAACCAGCCATATATTGTATGGGAAACTGCTAAATGTAACTATATGTTGTAGGTAGTTGTGATGTATGTGGGAAATGAACTATGATTTTGACCTTTATGACCAAGATAAGTCCCCATAAGTGTAAAAATATTTCTTTAAAGGGTTTGGTTTTTAAGTCGAAAAACCTGTTTCTTAGCCAGTAGACCATGTATTGTTGGGACACAATAGAAGTTGTCACACCCTAGGAGGGGGGGGGGGGGGGTCTCAGGCTTCTAACTGAGAACATGGGGGGAAGTGCTGTGAACTCTCAGAGCCAAATATTGTGCTTTGTATTTGGGACAAGAATACACATCAGTCCCTGCCCTCAGGGCACAGGGAGGGCAGGCAGACTGCCATTTTTTACTTTCTGGTGGAAGACCTTCATCTTGGCTGTCTAAATCACTTGTTTCGTGGGTGTCTGATGTTACAACACTGAGAACGATCACTAGTTGAACCCTAAACCTTGTGGTGGACCCCTTTGCATTAACAGAACTTTCTCCCTTAATTTTTATTAGTCCACATGTTGGACCTCTGTTGTTCTCTATGCGATCATATTTGAACTCGGATTCACTATTATGTATTTCTGATATTATTAATAGTATTTTTGTTATTAGTATTTGTACTTTGGATCATACATATATTACACTTGTCACAAAGTGTACATAATTTAGATAGCTTCAAAAGTTTTTTTAAATCATACACTAAGGCAGTTTAAATGTATTAGCCTACACAATAGGAGTGTTTATTGATTTCTATTATTCCAGCGCAGCCAGTTTTTCTTTTTCTTGTGTTTTGTGTGTATCTCACATAAGGTTACAGCAGGAATCCATTATATATTATTTTCACAAAAGACATAAAATAATGTTTTCACATTAAGTTACTTACATAGTATATGTGTTAATTTTTCACTAGTTTAGACAGCGCTGTTACTCCAACAATTATGTTTAGTTGAATATGCCTATATTTTAGGATAGACCCTAATTGACATAGCCTAAAGTGTTTGTCTAGGGATAAGTGTTGATATTGGTGTCTATGGTCAATGTTTGTAGGGAGAAAAAGTTTTTGTGTTGGTTTTCCTTTGTTAATGTCGGACATTTTTCTGTAGTCCGGATTTCGTCCACCATTTTGCCGTTGACTGATTTGCGATTACTGCAACTGTCTTTTTGTCTCTGCTAATTTTAACCCCGAGCTAAATCTTGTACTGAATTAATGACGCCATTTTTCACTATGGGCCAGGTCTTGATTTTCGTTTGGCCCGGCTGCCATTTTGTGTCCGCTGTGTTTGGGTGGAATTGCTATTTGTGTTTATAGAGGCACAGTTTAAGGCACTGTTTCTTTTCAAGTGAATTCAATCATTTCAGTTTTTATACTTTTAAAATGGTGTGTGTCATTTTTGATTGTTTGTGGCCTACAGTGGAAGGGAAGGGCTTTGATTGACCTTTTTCAGCCGTCTCTTTTCAGGAGTTTTGTTGCACTGTTGTGTGGTATTCTGGTTTTAAAACTGGTGGTTTGACTTCCCAGGGGATATGTGAGTCAAGGGGGAATTGCCACATGGGGGTTTATTCCACCCACTCCAGGAAAAAAGTTTTTATTTGCTGATGCTAGCCATAGATTTTTCTGTCTTGATAGGCAAATTAAGGTTTATTTTGTAATACTGTTTTGGGGAGGCATTAAAATTATTGTAATATCAAGGTACAGAGAGAAGCCATAATATTTGTTTTGAATAGTGGAGGATTTCATGGTGTTTTGTAGTTTGTCTGATAACACATTTAACCGGTAGTAGAGTAAATGAGAGGATTAGTACGCTAGCATACCAGGAGGCCGTGTATAATAATCGGAAAACGCTGGGTGCCAGTACTGTAAAAATAAGTCACTAGCAGTACTGATCTGATTAGTGCAAGGGTGCCCTGGGTGAGGCCCCAAACCAGACAGCTGCCTTACACATGAGATCTGGGTTTGGGGCTCCGGACATGAGACCCCTTAAAGCTGTGGAGGGTATTTTTGATGTCTGGTGGTAGACCCCAGAATAAAAAATATTTTGGAAGTAGTTCAGTTGTGGCTTCAGAAATCTGTAATGATGAGTGGGATGATGGATGTGTAGTACATGCTTTTGTGATTCTCAGAGGAGGAACTGCGCTTAAAATCCAGATGCCCATTCGAGAACTTTGTGTGGCTGGTCCATACAATATTCTGAGATGTTCTCATGTCTGTCCCATTGTATGTTTTTTTTTTTATTTTGATTTGATATTTATTGATTTAGGAACTATGAAATATCTCCCCCACATTTGTATCAACATGTTTGTCTAAAGTTTTAGTTGTGTCATGTTCTATGTGGTAACAAGAATAAGTCTGAACCTACCGCGACAGTCGTGTTGTGGGTGTTGTATTTTAGTAAAAAAAAAGTATTATCGGTTATGAGGAATGTCATTGACAATTTACGAATGTTGTATTGTTTATGAATGACACATTAATAACTTGTGTGTATAAGTATCTTTTCAGGTCCAAGGAGTTTCTGAGGCTCTGCACCATTCTAAATCCTGTATGTTTTCCTCCACTTTGTAAAGATGAGGAAAAGGGGGGGAAAAGGATGGGCTGAGTGACAATTTTTCAAACCAATGATACTAACCACTCTAATTCTAGCCAAGTTTGTGACGGGTGACAGGTGACAAGTGACAGGTGACTATGAGGAGTTGTGACAAACTAGTAAAGACTCCAAACAGACATTTCTTCTAGAGGGTAAAATTAATTATAATTTTGACAATAGCTCTGGTTCTCGCCAGCTTTGGTCTACAAGGAAATTCCCACAATCCAAGGGGGGTCCTGGGAATTCATAAGTCAGGCCCATATAAATGAGGCTTGGATCCCTGAGAGGCAAAGCCAGAGCTGTAGCTAGTGAAGGGGGGAATTCTCTAAAAAGTCTGGGAATCTGTGGGGATTTAATTTTTATTTTTGCAGCGGATCATAGATGAGGTGCTCCTGCTGCCTGATTTGGACGTGTGACCAGAGCCCGAGCAGATGACCACATTTTTCTCAACAAGATGCCCGACCTGCAAACAAGACAGCTGCCTTACACATGAGATCTGGGTTTGGGGCTCCGGACATGAGACCCCTTAAAGCTGTGGAGGGTATTTTTGATGTCTGGTGGTAGACCCCAGAATAAAAAAAAAAAAAGTATTTTGGAAGTAGTTCAGTTGTGGCTTCAGAAATCTGTAATGGTGAGTGCATTGATGGAGGTGTAGTTTGATTCTCAGAGGAGGAACTGTTTTTTTGTCATAAGAGTCCTTAGTTTTCGGTCTGTCCCTGCCTGCTCTAAAGAGCTGAGTGGGGCAGACTAACGCTGGTTGAGACCTGTTTGTGGTTTTGAACGTAATGGCGTCGAGAAGGCTAGAGTTGGCTTTTTGGGGAGCAGATAGTCACTACTGTATGGGGTTCAGTTTTACTGTAGAACTGTGGAAGCTATATTTTACATTTGTGATTGTTGTTTTTTTTGTACAGGGCTCATTTTGTTTTTTAATCCCATTGTGTTACTGGCCGATCAATTGTGAAGGTAGTAGTCGATTGATTTTATGGTCGAGTAGTTGTTTCAACCCTAGTATGAATCTTTCTCTTTATAAACTGCTAACTGTGAATCGTAAGTTTTGTAATTAGATCTGTAAACACTGGCGATGTTGTAACTACTATAAATCATATTGCAATTAGGTGTGTAATCAGATAACTACCTCCTGTAATAATACGCATAGGGTCCTGATTATCCAAGTTTGTGCTAAACATTCTTGAGATAACAGAAGTAATAAGCTTTTGTTAAGCATTCCTTTTGGAATATTTCTGAAAAGTCCACAGAAGGGATTGGACTATTATTTGGTTCAGGAAGTCTCTAGGCTAATTTTTTGAAGGACTATAGCCAGGCAGAGAATATTGCTCTGGCAAGTAGTGAAAAAAAGGCAGCAACGTTGGCAGTTTACCTAATTCTTGTCCAGAGATTAGCTACCTCTGAAGTAGGCAACCTCGAAAGAGGTTGGGGGATCAGTTCAAGGTCCATCGTAAATATGGGTCTTGGGTTGTGAAATATGCAAGATTAGGATTGCTGGACTGACAGAATTTCTAAAAAAGGTACTTTTAAGCTAAAAAAAACAAAAAAACTTGGGAAGCCCTGTGGTACAATCACCGTGGGAAGATGATGGTGGGAGGTAAGGAGAAAGCGCACCAAATGACAGCCAATAGAACCACATCCCCAGAGTAGTGACGGTAATGATCAGGGGAACAGCCTCCACACCTAAGGTATGTACCAACAATGCTACTAATCCAATTGTCACCAACCATGTTTCGTTCCGGGTGTTTTTGCAAGAATAAATCCCTGGAAGGTGAGCGTTTTTATTATAGAAAATATGAAATATGTGTGACGTCTAGAGGTCATCTTTGACCCAGCTAATCGTGCGAGGGTGTGGAATATGCCATATATATATATTTTGTGTCCTGTGTCTGTCGCAGCTGCTGACAGCCAACCCAAATGACCCCCCCTTGTTTCCGACCAGATCTGTGAGTATGCAAAAAGAACTGTATTGACATGCAAATGACCTGAGATCTGTACTAATGAATTGAAAGATGCATCTACTAAAATGTTTGTTTTCCAGAAGACAGTTCAGTAAGAGGTTTTCTGGTGAAGTATGATTTGTTGAAAAATGGAAAAAAAAAAAAACGTTTTATTGCGAGTTGCTAATTTTTTTCTCACCATGGTGAATATTTTTTTTTTGGGGAATTATTGGTATACCATAAAACAAATCCACGTGGTATTAATATGTATTAAGTAATACATATTAATAATAAGTTGAGCTCAACAATTTTTGCTATTTTAAAATAAGGTGCACTGTTTATGTAATGTAAATGTATATTTGTGTCATATGCTAATGTCTTGTTACAAATATATAACCATTATTTTTTTTCAGGCGAAAAATGTAATGTTTATTACTAAATTTTATTGGTGTTTTTCAGATGATAATTGGGTTTCATGGCTTTCAGAACCAGAAGGAAATCGTAGACAATTTTTTTATTATTTTCCCTGGGTTCAGCACCATTATGTGGTTTATGCTTCTAGTGGTCAGCCCATTCAGCTGTGTTTTGGACTACCTAAGTGGGTGGGGTAGTTTCTAATCCAACCTGTATAAAGAACGAGTTTCTGTGCTCCACTGATTACTTGTGGGGGGAAAAAAATACTGTTTAGGACTGTTTCACCCCCCCTGCGGTTATGGTAATTAGTTACCTAGCTGTACCAGCTCTGTTCATTGCCTCAGGCTAAGGTATGTTAATGTCCCTTAAGCAACCTGTGTCCCCAAGTAAAGATTCAACCTACATCCTGTCCAGTGTCACTATGTTTACGTGACGATGTGTTATGAATTGTCTAATGTGTCTGTAGCATATCTGTCGCTAATATCTCGGGGGGTTTCAAAGCACACAGGTTGGCTCGAATTGTACCCCTGATTGTTCAGCGTTCTCAGTGCTGCAAGAGATTCTTCTTTGCCCTTTGGTCAGTGGTGTTTGGTAACAGAAGTTTCTCGAGCTGGATACACATTATGCAATTTTCATCTTATTTTTTTAAATTTTCTTTAGATTTATCTGCAGAGGTGAAGTACGAGGGCCTGCCGGATTGCATACAAGTTGAAAGTGTATAGGTCTGGCCTCGTATTGTATAGTTTTGGTTGAGTCTGGAGAAAAAGTTGTGCAGGAAAGATAGGCATGCCCTATTCTCCTCAGTTAATACCCATAGGGGTCCTTCCTGTCCTAGAATCCTTGTGTACCTTTCTGTGTCCTGCATGCCAGGAAGCCCAGTGCCCCAGTGATACGCTATGCCCCTGTCATTCATGTGAGTCCTGTCTGGATAGTATAGGCAGTTTATTTTGTATGGGTGAAGGATAACATAGTCTGATTACCGAATTGATAAAGGAGGGAGAAGGTGTGCAGCCTCTATAAAGAATCGAGTGTACCTGTTGGCAGGTGGTTTTCAATACGGGTTTTCAGACTATTTCCCATACTTAGGATAAAGAGAGGCTTAATGGAGACTGCCGTTGGAGCTGGAGGGGGGGCACTGGGTAGGTGAGGGTAGTATCCAGGTTGCCTATGAATCATAATAGATTGGTAGATGACTCAGTTCCAGGATCATCAAAATCTAACTTACACTGGTCTCATCCCTAATGACAGGGATGGAGCATTGTGCAGATATCTCGGTCAATCTGGGTACTAGCCTTTAACAGACTCTACTGGGTTACACCCTGCAGTCCATCTTGTTCTGATTGTTTGAGTCCGGACAGCCTCAGATGGCTGGTACGAATGAGTGCTGGAGAAAGGAAGGTGTTGTGCTATGGGAAAAGGCAACAATGCTGGCACAGGAGGGGGTCGTGTCTAATGGAGGCCGGGGTAGTGTCCCAACTGGTCCTAAACAAAGTTACCAGGGTACTGGTGCTGGTATCACATGTCTAATGATGCACTGTTTTCAGCATCAGGTTAAATGGTAATCAGCAGGGTACACTACCTCGGGGAGTCTATTGTACATCTCCTCTTGCCCTTGGCATGGATATAGCAGGAACCCCGGGTTGTACCCCAATCACCCCTGAAGGAAGGTTTTTATGGAAAACCTGACCTCCCCTTACACCTACTGAAACTTCTGTTGGGGTTCGGGGAGAAGTTAAAAAGTTGGTAGTTGGGTGGTTTGTGCAACAGGATCTGATAATGACTACAGTCTGTGCAGGGCATGAATAGAAGGGCCCTACTCAGGGGTTTATGATCTAAGAAGAGGAGGGTGGTGCAAAAATTCCAATAATAGCTGTTGGGAATTATCTGATATGGAGCTGGCTGAGGTAACATTAAAAGAGTTTCTAGGGATCACCTAGTGGTGGTCAGGGTAGGGGCTGGCTTCTTTTTATTTTTTTATTATGATTTTTTTGGTGCTATTTTTTTATTTTTCATTATCTATTTTTTTTAGTTTTTGAAACTTATTTTGTTTTTGATTTCTTTTTATTTTTCATTTCTATTTTTTTTATTTTTGATTTTTTTATTTCTTTTTAGTTTTTTTTCCAACCATTATATTTTTATTTTTTTTGTCTAACCCAGATTCCATGCTCTTTAACTGTCTTGGTTGGAGTAGCATTAAATCTGTAGGTTTTTTTCTTCCCTTTCCATTATTAATTCCACCATTTTCGTTCATTTTCATTACTCACCTCTCTTCCATTTCTTTTGCTTCATTCTAAATTTTTCTCTGGGTTTTCATCATCCATCTTCTCAAGATAATGTATCTGTTTAAAAGGATTTTCCCTGCCGCAAGTAGTGTACCATACTTTGAACCAAAAGTATCCCTGGACATCCCGTGTTTTTATGTCTTAATGTAATGCTACCCCCTTAGTCTACCTACTGCTTTAACCTGAGCCCCGTGAGCAAGTGTGGTGGACCCCGGGACCTTGCAATGACAGGCAGTGTTGACTATCCCTACCATCAAGGGCCATGGATGATACTGTCTGTTGCCTGGACTCCGTTCCCTGTGGGGAGCCCACTTTACTCATCCCCATTGCACCCCTTATAAGTATTAAGTCTTGATGACCATTGCTCCTGTCTGGCATTCCTCCAATATCTGTACACTGACATTCTTCTTTTTTTTGTTGTTTGTTTTATGTATTCATGCACGACGGTCTGGAGGCCCGCCCAACCACCACCTGAAGACAATCAAGTCATCTCTTGAGACAAATGTGACAAGTAAGACTACCCTGAACTGTTCTTCACCATGCTGAAAAGTGCTGTCTCGCGGTCCGATCCAAGCGGAGAAACCACTACACGGTCTCACCAAGTTACAGGACTAGATATGCCAGGATCCCGCCATCAATGTTGGAGTTCCGCTCTTCCAAGGCAGAGGGGCGATGAAACATTGCAGTACAGACACTCATGGTTTAGATGTGAAGCCTCAAGGGCACCTGGATTTGTTTCCTGTCTTAAGCCTACCTTGAGGAGTTCCGGCGTGTTCAAGAAAGGAAGAGGAGGCCGTGGCGGTGGTGGGGAAGGGTTGGGACTTCTGGGCTGTTGTGGGTGGGTACAAAATCATTGAAGGACTACTTAAGTTCAAGAATGAACTTCAGGGGGAACTGTGTTGGAGATTTTGTAATCCATATTTATATCAAGGCGTTTCAAGGGACAGGGACTTCTATTATGTGTATGTATATATATATATACTTCTATTATATATATATATATATATGTATATATATATATATATATATATATATATATATGTGTGTGTATAAGTTTATTGGAGCAATAAGTGAGACTGTTTCTGGTGACTGCCTATTGACTGGATTGCTTGGTTGTAAAAGGTTCCTTTTGACATGCTAATTTATGTGGGAAGCATGCTTTGTTGCCTAGGCAACTCAACCAACTAACATTAGGCTGCAGGGGTAACCATTCAGGCAATGCACTTCTGAACCAATGAGGTGTTTGATTGGTAGGAGTGGGTTATTGGAACAACATAAAAACCAAGAGTTGAGGACTGGGAGCCCTCTTAGCCTGTTTGTCTGGACATGTAAGCTGCTGGGGTAATGTATCTCTCTCTCTCTCTCTCTCTCTCTCTCTCTCTCTCTCTCTCTCTCTCTCTCTCTCTCTCTCTCTCTCTCTCTTTACTCTTCCCAACTATTCTTCTATATTAAGATACACCTAGGATTTAAGGAACAGCCTGTGTATGTCCATTGTAATTATATCCCCTTTCTGCATTATCTTTGTAAACACATGGCATTTATAACATCTCTATACTAGGTTGGGTAATCTAAAATGTTTCTTTATTCTGTTTCTTTACTATATAAATAAATTGTAATTGTTTATCTATTCGCACGGTTATCGTACGTTTATATACTTATACAGACAAAGGTTTAATTTCGTTATTCACTTTATCATTGTTGTATCTATAATCTTTAACTAAGCTATAAATTCAGCTTTAACAGCATAGAGATGGTATTGGAAGCCGTGGGAGGCCATCAACTGACCCAGGGAGGAGGTGTAGATTGGAAATAGGAGAGGTCCAAGAACAGAACCTTGGGTGACCCCAACAGAGAAAGGGAGAGGAGAGGAGGAAGTAGGATTGTAGGTAACGCTAAAGGTGTGGTTAAATAAGTAGGTAGAGAACCAGTGAAGAGTACAGTCACGGAGACCAACGGCATAGAGTTTTTTGAGGCGTACAGAATAGTGTCCCTTAGTTTTGGCCGTTAGTAGATTGTTTGTTAGTTTTAGGAGAGCAGTTTCTGTGGAATGTTGAGGACGAAATCCAGACTGGGGAAGGGGATCAAGACGGCTATTATCAGCAAGGTGGATGCTCAGGCGGTTGTAGACTAGACACTCAAGGAGTTTGGATAAAAAGGGGAGCAAGTAGATGGGGCGTAGGTTTTTAAGATTGGATGGGTCCAGTGAGGGCTTTTTAAGTATGGGGCTGACAAGTGCATGATTTAAAGAGTTGGGGAAGATGCCAGAAGAGAGGGAGAGATTGAAGATGTGGGTTAGAGAGTGTAGAATAGAGCTAGAGGGTGTATAACAATTCTTTAAAATTTTTAGGCACTTACGCTGTTCTGTGGAAAAAGAAGTCTCACATATACATATATATATATATCTTAAACAAAACTTTATACTTATTTCTATAGGTCTTATACTGTAAATCTTATGAACAGAATTATTTTAAATGATCATTATAAAACCATACATTTGTTCAATTTTATAGTGCACTTTTTGTTTCTCAAAAAACTTAATGGGCGTCCGCTCAACCAAACCTTTTATCACGGGCGTAATCTGCTACTTCCCGGTGATTAAAATAATAATCTCTTTTACAATAGTTTTTTTATAGTCAGACCAACCTAGTCAGACTTTCTTTAAATAGCCAAATAACCTACGTAACTACCTGCGTGTCCTTTTAACCTCCCGGGGGACCGACCTAGTCCTCCGCGAAGGCACAACAACCTAACCTCCCGGGGGACCAACCTAGTCCTCCGCGAAGGCACAACAACCTCTTTAAACTAAATTCGTGGCGATTATCTGGACAGCGTAAGCATTTACACCTATTCACCTTAAAAGGTAAAAGGGGCAAAATCACTTACCTGTCACAAGATATCCCACTTCTGAACACCAGTTGTAAAGGTACACGTCTTTCTTCTTGTATTCTAAGTGCCTAGGCCAGGAATTGGTAGGAGCGGAGATCCCAGTTCACCGGTGGTTAACACACACACATACACGGGTTTGTAAGTGTAAATGGTTACAAAATTTAATAGACAATACGTTCCTCTTTTATGGGAAATGCAGAGGGAGGGGACAGCTTTCCCAAAAACCAATCAGACTTATACACATGTGCATACATTAACAACTTCTTGTCACGTGACAGTCTTCAGTTGAAATATGGAATATGGGGCAAAGGTCAGTCACGTGCTGGTGGTTAGCTTGCAACAGGAAATGTAAGGCAAAATTTAGAGTATGACAGTTAGTTCTGTTAACTGTACACACCTGCTGATTTGACCACAAGAAAACTCCTAAGTCACTCCATATCCTTTGGTGAAGTACAGAGTTAGAAAACCACATAACAGCTGCGTCCTGCTGATATGTCAACACTGGTCAAACCGTTTTTCTAAGAAATATACTTACACCAGCTTTGTTTAAAAGCTGAAAGTTAAGCATATTTATTTCAACCCCTATCAAAATGGTATATCATTATAAGTAGCCCCCTTATAATCCTCTCTTTGATCATTCTGATTCAACAAAATGATCATCCCTTTATCCTTGTAACGTTGGTAAGTATTATAGGGGGTGTGCCGTTTAGGAGTGAGGTAAAATTTAAAGGTATGGCCATTAAAGGAACTCTGGCAGTACTGGGATGTAGTTTACTGCATATCCAGCACTTTTCAAAACCTGATTTTTGGGCATAGCTATATTTAAATTTCAACAACAACATTTTATCAGAAAACTCTTGGGGGGGTTCACTTCTTCTATGTCTTACTATAGGGGTGTTATTTGACTTGGGAATCCCACATATCCCTTTTAGTGGTCCCAAATCCTCTGGGTGGTATATACAGTTAGCTATCAGCCAAGTAGGTAAGAATACTACCAAAATTAGACAGCACCAGAGGCATAAGGTCTTCCCTGTTGCTGATGTTGAAAACATTATATATATATATATCTAATGTCCTCAAAATTCACTATTCTTCTTCTTCTTCTTCACTTGTCCTAATGATGGAAAGATTCTGTTTAGTTTCCAGGTAAAATCATCGTGTCCTCCAGGGAGATTTGTCCTATGCCTTCCTGAATATCTTGTAGATTTTGTTGTTGTCTTGAAGGGGGTGTATCCTCGGTTACTGTTAGGGGGTCTGGAGTTGAGGGGAGCTGGGGACACTTCTTCAGTCGGCTGGCGTGGATCCAGGTGTTGCCTAGGTCCGTCAGTACCGCGGTCCTGGATACCTTTTCCACCTTCCACGGTCCGGAGTAGATTGGTCCAATTCTTTTCCTGTGAGCCAGCTGCTTAATCAGTACTTTGTCCCCTGGGATGAAGGGGTGGGTTGGTTCTGTTGAAAGAGGAAAAAAGGTGACAGAAACTTGTTCATTTATTTCATGAAGCATACTTACCAGACTTTTCACGTACACTTCCTGTTGGGAATAAACGTTAATGTCAGAATTTGGGTCTAATGGGGGTAATTCTATATTTGCAGGGATTCCCATTAGAATTTCAAAAGGGGACAATCCTGTCCTAGAATGGGGGGTGGTTCTTATCTGAAAAAGGACAGAAGGTAAGTGTTCCAACCAACCTTTTAGAGTACCTCCTGTAGCCTTTTTTAATTTGTCTTTGATGTTCCTGTTCATTCTCTCTACTACTCCTGCACTCTGGGGATGATAGGGAATATGTAGTTTCCATTGCATCCCCAGAGATTTGGCTACAACTTGGGTCACTGAGGAACTAAATGCGGGTCCTCTGTCGGACCATGGAGGTAGGATAAAATTAGGATACAATTAGCTTCAGGTATACCCAGGATCTTCCCCTTTTTTGTCCAAAGACCTTCAGAGTCTTTGGTCAAACCTTCATTTGCCCAGAAATGGACATCTGTATCTGTGGCCATTGACTGCATTTGGGCCACAACAGTTTTGAAATCAGGGGATGAGAAGTGCTCTTTAAAGAAGATTGTGGTAGGGGCTGGTGAATTAGGTGAACTGGCAGCAGCCTTTTTTGCTTCTCTGTCTGTGAAAGCATTTCCTTTTGATACTATACTATTGTCTGATGAGTGGGCTTTTACTTTTATAACAGCAACCTTTTTAGGGAGCAGAATTGCTTGCAGTAGATTAAGGATCTGCTCTGAATTAGCTATCTGTTTGTTGTCTGCTGTTTTAAATCCTCTATTGGCCCATATCACACCAAAATCATGTACCACTCCAAATGCATATCTGCTGTCTGTATAAATGTTGACTTCCTTGTTTGTGAACAGAATACAGGCTCTGGTCAGAGCTTCTAGTTCTGCTACTTGGGCAGAAACAGGGGGCAATGGTTTTGCTTCTAGCACTGTATGTGGCAACTGAACTACAGCATAGCCAGTTAAAAATGTAGAGTCAGAGGGACGGGAACAACTACCATCTACAAAAACATTTTCGGCATTTATAATTGGAATGTCAGAAAGATCAGGTCTTGGTGAAGTGACTTGTTCCACTTTTTCTACACAATTATGTGTGTGATCAGGTTCGTGTGGTAAACGTAACATGGAATGTAGTAAACATACAACTGGATTGCTATTCGGAACATATTTAAGTACCAAGTTGTCAGTATTTAACAAAGTGATCTCGTATCCACTGAGTCTTTGGGAAGTCATGTGTTGTGTGTTCATATTCTGTATGAGGTGGGTAACTGAATGAGTGGTGTACAGTGTCATTTTGTGTCCCAATACTATTTTGTTGGCATCCTGTGCAGACATGGCACAGGCAGCGACATTCTGAAGACAGGACGGCATGCCCTGGACTTGGATAGGGAGTTTTCTAGATAAATATGACACTGGGCGATACCCCGAGCCATGAGATTGTGCAAGTACTGCAGCAAAAGATTTTCCTGAAACTACACAGTACAACTGGAAGGCTTTACCATAATCTACCAATCCCAGGGCGGGGGCGGTGGACAAACTCTTAATAAGAGCATCAAAAGCATTTTTTCTGTCTTCTGTCCAGTCTATCAATTTAGGGGCGTTTGACCCGGCAGCCTCTCGTAGGATACTATCATAATGAGAACAGTCAGGAATCCACTGGCGGCAATATACAATTGCGCCCAGAAATGACAACAAAGCTGCTTTGTCTTTTGGAGGACTGAGAGCTTGTAAGGCTGCGGCACGTTTGGGGGACACTAGCCTGGTCCCCTTGTCCAGAATACATCCTAGGTATTCTACTTGTGGTAGACACCACTGTATTTTTTTCCTTGAGGCTAGGTGGCCGGCTTCGGCCAGATGTTCTAACAGTAATGTTGAATCGACCGCACAATCTTCAGCAGAACGACTGCACAAGAGCAAGTCGTCCACATACTGTATTAGTACCGACCCATGCTCGGAAGTCCAAGACTTGACAGTCTCGTTGAGTACCATGGAGAAGGCGGCGGGGCTGTCTACATACCCTTGCGGTAAACGCGACCAAGTTAACTGGCCCGCGCCGGCCCATGAGAAGGCAAATATGGGCTGAGCCTCTTCGGCAATAGGAATGCTAAAAAATGCGTTTGCCAAATCAATCACTGTGTAGCATAGGGAATCTGCAGGTATGCATGAAAAAATGAATGTTATATCAGATACCAAGGGCGGGAGGGTAGTACTTGTTTATTAACTGCCCTTAGATCTTGGACTAGCCTCCATTCGCCACTGGTCTTTTTTACGGGGTAAATGGGCGTGTTCCAGGGGCTGATTACTGGTTTCAAAATGCCTAAGCGTATGTATTCTTCAATCTGTGGTGCAATTCCATTGGTTTTCTCTGGGGGCAAGGGATACTGTTTGTGGTATTGTGGCTGTGCATCTGGACGTAATTGGGGAGTGTAGGGTGTGCAGTTGATAAATCCTACGCTACCTTTGTTTTCTGCCCAGATCTTGTGAGTCTCTAAAGTGGCGGGCAGTAACATAAAGAATCCTTTATGTGTGTGTCGTTTAGGACCAGTCAGGTCACAGAAAGGGGAACTTGCAGTTAGTGACCCTTCTTTGTCAAATTTAATAGTGATATTTAGACTGGACAACAAGTCCCTTCCCATAAGGGATACAGGACAGGAGGCCAACACAGCAAAAGACTGATCGCACAAATGTTGCCCCTCGGGAGTGGTTACAGGTAATGGTGGAGTGATGGGATGGGTAACAGGGGTCCCATTTATACCAATAGAGTTTACTTGCGAGGACATGAGGTTCTAGTGAGGGATATAATTGGAGGCGAGGACCAGGCTCTCCTGAGTCCATTTTTACAGTGACATAAGGTGGAGGGGGTTCAAAGGTAGGGGCGGATACATTTGTTTTAACTGCAGGAGTCTTTTTAGCATATTTCTTTCTATAATCTTTTAAACATTTGCTCCATGAGTGATAACAATCTTTCATGTATTGAGGGTCATTAGATTTACCCGGGGGGTAGGAATGCTTATGCGTCTGACAAATTTTGCTAACTTTCTTCCAATCTTCCTCTGAACAAGGACCTTGTGGTCCCGGATCATGAATACCTAACTGGTGGCATCTTTCCTGGACTTGAGCCCAGAAAGGTTCCACCTGTGGTCCAGGTAGATTGTTTTTAATATATTCATACGGGCACGGGATCCCTATGTCTGATCCTGGGGTGGCCGCAGAATTCCCCATCTAACAAAGTGGGCAGGGTATGCCTAGTATGTGGGCACAAGTGATAACAACCCGTTTGGGTAATCACTTGTTGTCGAACAATTGGGTAGTCTGCTTGGTCCGTTAAATCAGATGGACTAATGGGACTGTGAAGGTTTACCCTTAGTACTTGATTTATGGTTCCTTTCTTTGTGGCGGGATATATTCCTCTTACCCCTAATCTACAAGAATAGCCCCCTGGTCTATTGGTTAATAGAACCCACCTATTTTCTATTTTAAAAAACAGTAATCCTATGGTACAATGTGGACAAGATAGAGCTATATCGCTACAATCAGGTTCTTCGTATTCCGAAGTCATTAAACTCTTATACTTTATACAACATACAATTCTTTAAAATTTTTAGGCACTTACGCTGTTCTGTGGAAAAAGAAGTCTCACATATACATATATATATATATATCTTAAACAAAACTTTATACTTATTTCTATAGGTCTTATACTGTAAATCTTATGAACAGAATTATTTTAAATGATCATTATAAAACCATACATTTGTTCAATTTTATAGTGCACTTTTTGTTTCTCAAAAAACTTAATGGGCGTCCGCTCAACCAAACCTTTTATCACGGGCGTAATCTGCTACTTCCCGGTGATTAAAATAATAATCTCTTTTACAATAGTTTTTTTTTATAGTCAGACCAACCTAGTCAGACTTTCTTTAAATAGCCAAATAACCTACGTAACTACCTGCGTGTCCTTTTAACCTCCCGGGGGACCGACCTAGTCCTCCGCGAAGGCACAACAACCTAACCTCCCGGGGGACCAACCTAGTCCTCCGCGAAGGCACAACAACCTCTTTAAACTAAATTCGTGGCGATTATCTGGACAGCGTAAGCATTTACACCTATTCACCTTAAAAGGTAAAAGGGGCAAAATCACTTACCTGTCACAAGATATCCCACTTCTGAACACCAGTTGTAAAGGTACACGTCTTTCTTCTTGTATTCTAAGTGCCTAGGCCAGGAATTGGTAGGAGCGGAGATCCCAGTTCACCGGTGGTTAACACACACACACATACACGGGTTTGTAAGTGTAAATGGTTACAAAATTTAATAGACAATACGTTCCTCTTTTATGGGAAATGCAGAGGGAGGGGACAGCTTTCCCAAAAACCAATCAGACTTATACACATGTGCATACATTAACAACTTCTTGTCACGTGACAGTCTTCAGTTGAAATATGGAATATGGGGCAAAGGTCAGTCACGTGCTGGTGGTTAGCTTGCAACAGGAAATGTAAGGCAAAATTTAGAGTATGACAGTTAGTTCTGTTAACTGTACACACCTGCTGATTTGACCACAAGAAAACTCCTAAGTCACTCCATATCCTTTGGTGAAGTACAGAGTTAGAAAACCACATAACAGCTGCGTCCTGCTGATATGTCAACACTGGTCAAACCGTTTTTCTAAGAAATATACTTACACCAGCTTTGTTTAAAAGCTGAAAGTTAAGCATATTTATTTCAACCCCTATCAGGGTGGATGTAGCATTTGCGAAGGGAACAGTATTCAGATGGCAAGTGGTGAGATGGACGTTGGAAAGTAATTTAGCAACCTCAAAATAAATCAACAAACAACTCCGTGCTTAGGAACAAGCAGTATAGGTGTGCAGCCTTTCCAGAAAAAAATAACCCCCTAGAGGATATGGAACAAATGGCGCTCCCTATGGATCCAAGTGCACGGTGCCTAAAGAGGTTTGATGAAGTAGAAGTGTACACCTGGAAGGCTCAACACTGTATTCTCCCCTCTTAAGCAGTAAGTAATAAACTATGAGGTGGGTAGGGGGGGGGGGCAATCCCTAGATATAGGGGTATCCACCCCTAGCTTCCCAATCTCCAAAGAAAAGTGATTATATATGTGATAGTAAAAGTTGCAGTATAAAAGGAAATATAAATAAATATACAATAGCAATAAAACACGGGGGGAAGAGAGATAATGGCTATCCAAATAGCCTAGATCCGCTGCTCACCCGTCATAACCATAAAGTGTTCAAAAATAAATAGATTGATACCATAACACTAATGCAAGTGTGTAATGAAGGTGAGGGGTACCACTCTAAAAAATGGCATCTGTGTAATAGATACGCAGAAATGTGACAGTGTCAGCCCAATAAAGACTTGATTAAATATATAACAGTCCCAGTGAAAAATTATAAAAAAAATTCCAAAATAAATATGGACCAGAATTCGGCCCCAGGTGAATAATATAAGTCCAATTCCGGAAAAAAACACGCAAAAAACAAAAAATGTAAATCACGCTGTGTCAGGTAATCTTGTAGCAGTAATTCAAACGGTGACTTTTGTGCTTCAGGCAGTGATGGTGACTTTGTGCTGCCCCCTCTAGCTCCCTCACTCACCAGATTTAGGTACCCCTGCAGGGGTGAACAGCTTTTCAGATGTCTATATCGGATGCTCCTTCTGGTCCCACACTGGAAGATGACCTGGCCGATTGCTCCCTCCAATGGATCCACCCAAACTCTCCTTGGTGTGGTATTAAAGAGCCTCAGCAAGTGAGGGGGGATAACATCCAGCGATCCCCAGATGGTGTAAGGGAAAAAAGAAAAAGTGGAGATCCCATGTGTGATACCAGGTGGCAATGTTTATTAAAATAAAGAATAAAAACAACAAATATAAAAAACAGGGTATCTCAAAGGGCGTCGCCTTTGAGAACGTCTGACGACGAAACGCATAAGGCGTGATGACGTCACTTCCGGTGCAGGAACTAGAGGCTTGGTACGCAGCTGTAGCGCACGCTGCAAACTGGCCCTAATCCCTCCGTTCTTGTTTGCTAACCTGAAATTGTGTGTGGTGGAACCAGGAGTATCCTGCGAGATACCCTGTTTTTTATATTTGTTGTTTTCTTTGGAGATTGGGAAGCTAGGGGTGGATATCTAGGGATTGCCCCCCCCCCACCCACCTCATAGTTTATTACTTACTGCTTAAGAGGGGAGAATACGGTGGTGAGCCTTCCAGGTGTACACTTCTACTTCATCAAACCTCTTTAGGCACCCTGCACTTGGATCCATAGGGAGCGCCATTTGTTCCATATCCTGCACTCACAATTTAGCAACCTCATTTATAGTGGTGGGGTTGAAAGAGGGGAGTAATGATTATACCTGTGGACATGAGGTGTAAAGCATGAAGGGTATCTGAACAGTAGAGATCTCCTAGCGAATTGTATCAATCTTCTGTTTGAAGTGATTGGCGATCTCCTGGGCAGTGAGTGAGCTAGTGGGTTAAGGCAGTGGAGGGCGAATTAGAGAGTTGACGGTAAAGAAGAGTTGACGGGGACGGAATAAGTTTTTAATGAGAGTGATGAAATAGGTATGCTTGGCAGTGAGGAGGCTGGAATTGTATTTTTGGAGTGCAGATTTATACAGGCTGAAGTCTTTCTGGGACTTTGTCTTACGCCACAGGCGCTCGAGAGCACGGCTGTGTTTTTTCAGACTTCTGGTATCATCTGTTTGCCAGGGTTGAAGGGGACGGGGCTTGATTCTGTGTGTAGTGAGGGGGGCCAGTGTGTCCAGTGTGTCCAATGAGGCTAGAAGTGAAGTGTTGTAGACAGAAGTGGCTAGGTTGGTGCAGGACAGAGGTGCGATTTTGTCATAGAGGTGGTCAGTCGCAGAGAAGAGAAGAGTTGAGATGGCGAATGTTTCTACGGGTAACCTTTCGGTGTATGGAAGGTGAGAAGGCGGAGGTGAGGGAGAGAGTGAAGTTAATAAGGTAGTGATTAGAGATAGAGTAAGGATAGTTGGAGAGGTTGCATGGAGTGCATAGGTGGGAAAAGACGAGGTCAAGGGTATTGCCTTCAGAGTGAGTAGGAGCATGTATCCATTGCTTCAGGTCAAATGAGGAGGTTAGACTGAGAAGTTTGGAAGTTGCAGGAATGTTAGTACTAGTTGGGACGTTGAAGTCCCCAAGAATGATTGTGGGGATTTCAGAAGAGAGAAAGTAGGGTAGCCAGGCAGAGAAGTCATCAAAAAAGGATGATACTTGACCAGGGGGCCGATAGATCACAGCTATCCTTAGAGAAACTGGGGAGAAGAGACGAATGCAGTGCACCTCAAATGAGAATAGTGACAGAGAGGGAGGTGGGTGAAGTACTTGAAAGGTGCTATGTGGGTCTAAAAGGATTCCAACACCCCCTCCTTTGCGTCCACTGGGTCTGGGGGAGTGATTCCAAAGAAGACCATTGTGAGATAGAGCAGCAGAAGATGCAGTGTCAGATTTGTGAAGCCAGGTTTCGGTAATGGCGAGTAGATTAAATGAGGATTTCTCCAAAGATGTCACTTACGAGGTGTTGGAAAGTGTCTGGGGCCTGTATAGTCTGAAAGGCATTACAAGGTATTCAAAATGTCCGAAGCTGGTTCAGAAAGCCGTTTTCCACTCGTCTACCTCACTAATTCGGACTAAGTTGTAGGCACCCCAGAGATCTAGTTTAGTGAAGACTTGAGCGGCTCGAAATCTTTGAAAGAGTTCAGGTATGAGCCGGAGCGGGTAACATTTTTTAATGGTAATCTTGTAATCGACACAGGGTCTGAGAGTATGGTCCTTCTTTTCAACAAAGAAGATTCCTGCTCCTGCAGGGGAAGAGGATGGATGAATAAATCCCTTTTCCAGATTTTCATCTATGTAAAGTCGTAAAGCCTCCAGCTCTTTTTACAGATAATGAAAAAATCCGACCAAACTGAATTTCTGTCCCTGGAAGCAGTTCTATAGGGCAATCATAGGTTCGATGGGGTGGCAACACATTAACTTTCTTCCTATCAAACACATCCAGGAAATCATGATAGCTGGTAGGTACATACTGACTGCTATCTGAAACTGCTTGCACAGTCAGGCAACTGGGAGAGTCCATGGGTTCAGGAACGAAACAGTGTTGCCGGAAGTAGACTGAAGTGAACATGATCTCCATTTTAGACCAGTCAGTCTTGGGATTATGGGCCCGCAACCAGGGAATACCCAGTATCAGCGGAAACATGAGGGAGTAGAGGACATCAAAACACATGAACTCTTGTGGGTGTGACCAGGGCCGCTGATAGGGCAGTACAGGCAGCCCTGTTGTACCGGGCCCCGGCCTCCAGCAGCTCCACAGGGGGGCCCGGGCAACTTTACAGTTACTTTCTGGACTCTAAAAAATAGAGCTTTCTAAACTTCACCCCCACCCCCTGCTACTACTTGCTTAGGGGAGGGGGGTTTAATTACATTTTCCTGGGCCCCATCAGGTCATCAGAGGGGCCCAGGAGGTGAGCGCAGTGGTTGAACTATTTTGTCTTTTTCGGGCGGATGTACACAAAACCGCACCGCACATTGCTCTGCTTTTTAATTAGTTCCGGCCGCCGCTGCTCACTGCCTTCCCTGGCAGAGTGATGTTACGATGCTCCGCTCCACTGACTGCTGAGACCTCATGTGCCGACTGCAGCGAGAGAAGGATGTGACTTGTGAGGCAACAGGCGGCTCTGTGGCTGACATAGAGAAGGGAACCCGGACACCGTGGCTGCAGTGCACACAGTGAGTGGAGCACAGAGGATAGAATCCTCACTGTGTATTGCTTACACACAGCATAGCAAGTGTATGGTTATCAGCATTATGATACTCATGCAGGCAGCACAGTCAGTATGTGCTCTGTAATCTGTCACAGTGTGTCATATTGCTGTTGGGTGCACTTTGTTATGGCTGTACTGGGTTAGAGTTTGTAACACACAATACAGCAAAAGTCAGAACCCAAAAGCCATTTGACACTGACAGATCCATGACAGAACACATGCTGACTGTGCTGCCTGTGTAATTTTTATAATGCTAGAGAAGACGCAGTGAGATGCTGCTTTACACTTGGGGGGTAGTAAACATGTGCCCCCCAACCACTTCCCTTTAACCACTTTCTGTCCAGCAACCTACTGGTACATTGCTGGTTTGGAAGGGTGATATCTTGATTATCGCTACAGCAATGATCAAGATATAATTTTTTAGCCCCAGCGATTCTGCACAAAGTAAAAGTAATCTTAGTGGCTAAGAAGCCCCTCGATTACTTTTACAGGCAGCCAGTGTAAGGAGGTTCCACCACCTTTACTGGGCTCTCCCGTGCAATCAGGGGTCCTATTAGGATGTGAGCAGCAGCATCCAGTTCCTGGGACACAGTGACACAGTGTAACCCTTTTTTGGTAATAAAATAAAATTGAAAAAAAATTAAACTGCCTCTGTCCCCCTGTACTGATAAGCCATAATGATTATGTGTGCATATGTAAACGGTGACAAATCTGCAGAGATGGGGACAGGGGAGGGTCCTGGGGTGGGGTTGTCGGCGGGATTAAAGGGGGCCCCGTCAGGTAGGCTGTACGGGGCCCCATGATTTCTAACAGCGGCCCTGGGTGTGACAGTGGTGCGTTCAGAGACAGCAGAAGCTTGAGCATTAGAAAGATATATTTGCATATATTCAGCATAAAGGTCGTATTGGAAACCATTTAAAGTTATCAACTGTCAAATGGAGGAGGTGTAGATAAAGGATAGAAGGGTTCAAGGACAGAGCCTTGGGGGTCCCCTATGGAAAGAGGAAGTGGAGAGGAGAAAATAGTTGTGTGTGACACTAAAGGAGTAAGTAACAGGAGAACAAGGAAAAAGTAGTCTTGGAGGCCAAGTAAATGGAGTCTTTTAGCAGATAGCTAACTGTATCAAAGGTAGCAAAAAGGTCTAACAGTGAGGCCTGATTCACACCCATGTATTTTTAGTGCTTTTTGCAGATTTGCACTATAGAACGTGTTCCAGAGGATACCATGTTAAATGGACTGCACTATAAATCTGAAAAATGCAAAAAGCACTAAAAATGCATAGGTGTGATTCAGGCCTAAGGGCTCATTCACACCATACATGCATGAAAACTGATGGGAAACCCACGCAGATTTCACTTGCAGAGACATCAGTTTCACATCATTTTACATCAGTTTTGTGTGCGTTTCAGTGAGTTTTTATGCACATTGACATCAGTTTTCATGCGTGTCACTTATGTGCCCTGTTCACACCAATGTTGATGTCATATCATTTATTTCCCGTGCAGAAAACTGCATACACGTTGCAGATTCCTGCACATAAAAAATCCACATGTGATATCAGTGCTGTGGCGCGAACAGGGCACATAGGGAACAATTGTTTTTTATGTGCCCTTGCAGAACGCGGGCAGAAAAACGGATAGCTCTGCACCATGGTGTGAACGAGGCCTAAAAGTACTCAGTTAGGCCGGATTCACACCTATGCAGTTTTAGTGCTTTTTGGATTTTGCAGATTTGCACTACAGTCCATTTAACAAGGTTTCCTATGGAACACGTTCTGTAGTGCAAATCTGCAAAATGCAAAAAGCACTAAAACTGCATAGGTGTGAATCCAGCCTTAGGCCCCTTTCACACTGAGGCGCTTTGCAGGCGCTAAAGTTCTAAAAATAGCGCCTGCAAACAGCCGCTGCTGTGTCTCCAAATGTCCTGCAAGCTGCATCTTTGGAACGCTGTAGGAGCGGTGTATTTACCGCTCCTAAAGCGCCCCTTCCCATTGAAAACAATGGGGCAGCGCTCCAAACCCACTGCTGCGGGCGGTATTAACCCTTTTTCGGCCGCTCACGGGGGTAAAACCGGCTGCTAAAACGACGGTAAAGTGGCGCTAAATATCGCGCCGCTTTACCGCCAGCGCGCCCAGCGCCTCAGTGTGGATGTAGCATAAGGCTCGATTCACATCTATGCATGTTGCTTTTGAGCGTTTTTGCTGTGCTTTTTGCAGTGCTTACCGCGTTTTTGGACACGCGGTTTTACCGCGATTTTGCAGCGATTTGCGTTTTTTATTTTTATTTTCTTTTTTTTTTACACTGTGGTTGCTTAGCAACCAGCCATATACAGTGTAAAAAAAATGGGAAAAAAAATGCAAATCGCTGCAAAATCACAGTAACACAGTACTTGCGTTTTGGATGCGGGTCCATTGACTTCTATTACATGCAAAACGCTGCATTTTGCATGAACAAAAAAGTCCCTGACTAGAGTTGAGTGGACGAAGATGAAGAAACCGAAGGATGAAGAAAGGAAGACCAGAAGAAAGAAGAAAGAAGATTTTAATAAAGGAATTGTCAAAGACCGTCTCCTGTCATTTTTACAATTTTTGACACTTTTTTGGGGAAATGGTAGGGGTACATTTGTACCCCCTTACCATTTCACACGGGGGGGGGGGGCGGGATCTGGGGGTCCCCTTGTTAAAGGGGGCTTCCAGATTCCGATAAGCCCCCCGCCCGCAGACCCCCACAACCACCGGGCACGGTTGTGGTGGACGAGGCCCTTGTCCTCATCAACATGGGGACAAGGTGCTTTGCGGGTCTCAGACCCCCAAAGCATCCTCTCAATATTGAGGGCATGTGGCCTGGTATGGTTGCGTGCTCGGATAAGGGTCTGGTATGGATTTTGAGGGGGACCCCACGCCATTTTTTTTGGCTGGGGTCCCCCTTAAAATCCATCCCAGGCCCTTCAGGTCTTTGTTTTATTTTTAATTTTTTTATCAATGACTTTTTTTTATGAATGTCTTTCAATGAATGACTGTTCTCTGTGTTACGGGAGCCGACAATTCATATAGCCGCGAGTGATTTTAAATAGCTTTTTTTCCGGCAAAAATTACACTTTTTGCAGAGACAGTTCTAAGCACTGGAAACATGCGCCCCTTCACATGCATACTATAGACACCCCCCAGGTACGAAATTTAAAGGAATATTACACTTTTATTGTTTCACTTTAAGCATTATTAAAATCACCGCTCACGAAAAAACTGCAGTTTTTAAACGTTTTTTTTTTTTTTGCATTGATACATGTCTCCTGTGGCAGGACCCGGGTCCCCAAACACTTTTTATGACTAACTTTTTAAAAATAAATGACTTCAATGACTGTTCTCTGTATTAAGGGGGACAGGAGCCGACAATTCATATAGTCGCGAGTGCTTTTAAAAGACATTTTAAAAAGCACCATTACATCGCCGAACACCGGACCCGAACCCGAACATACAGTCAATTGTTCGGGTTCGGGTCTGGGACCTGAACACCCAAAAGTCCGGTACGGACCCAAACTTTACAGTTCGGGTTCGCTCAACCCTATCCCTGACCCTTTCCAAAAACGCAGAGGCACAAAAATGCATTGATGTGAACATGTTCCATAGGAACCCATGTTAAAAAAATTTCCTGCATTTCTGCAAAATGCATCAAAAAATGCATTAGTGTAAATCAAGCCTAGTAAAGGCCATTGGCTTTAGCAGATAGTAAGTTGTTCTACCAAAAGACCCTACCTGCTGGCAAAATGGGCTTTTTTTTAAGGTTTACTTTTATTTTAAGATATATTCAGAGGCATATTGTATCAATGTTTCTCTTGTTCATCTCTTCCAAGGGAAAGTTAAAAACAGAGATATTATTTGGAAGTCATTGGCTATTTTCTGGAGGAGGTAAAATCAGTTTTTTGCGAAGCTCTGATGTGTATGATGGCATTTGTTTTCCAGGTTGTATCACTCCTTTATCTTTAACTTCATAAAGTTCACCCCCTATGTCCTTGTGTAAAATGGTCAGGATGTTTTTCAAATCTTCTTGGCTAAGAAATAAAAACAAAATTGTAGAGAAAAGTGCAAGTTAATAATTGTTTTCTATTAACCAGTTAAAATTAACATTAACATAGGGAATACTGTAAATACTTGGATCCTGTGGATTGCTGAATCGAGGTAGCATTATTTTCAAAGAGTTTGGGGGCTGTTACACCATGTTAGACTTTGACTAGCTCTGGATTGAAGTGGTTGTAAAGACAAGACATTTTTTACTTAAAGAGGATGTCCACCAGATTTTTTTTTTTTTAAAAGTCAGCAGCTACAAATACTGCAGCTGCTGACGTTTAATAAATGGACACCTACCTGTTCCAGGTTCCAGCGGTGTCGGCAGAATGTGACGAGCGAGCGCTCGCCTCTCGCTGCCCCGCCGCCATCCTCGGTCAGGGAATCAGGAAGTGAAGACGCAACGTCTTCACTGCCCGGTTCCCTACTGCGCATGCGCGAGTCGTGCTGCGCTTCTCTATTGGTCCCCGCTGTGTCCTGGGAACTGTGTTTCCCAAGACACAACGGGGCATTCTCGGATAGGGCGGGCATCCTCGGATATGGGCGGGGATGCTAGTCCCGGAAGTGGGTGCAGATACCTGTATTATACAGGTATCTGCACCCCCCTCCCCCCTGAAAGGGAGGAATCCGATAAGCGGAAGTTCCACTTTAGGGTGGAACTCCGCTTTAAGCCCCTGTTCACATCGGCGCCATTTGACATGCAATTTGACTGGGGTCACATCGCATGTCAAATCGGAGCTTATTGCCGGCAATAGGAGAATCCCGATTTCCAAAAGTAGTTCCTGCACTACTCTTGGGGACTTTGGGGGCGTTTTCAAAAGACATCTGTGCATGAACCCACACAGATGTCTTTTAAGTCGCCCCCGAAGTCGGACTAAAATGCGGCTTTAAAATCATGCACGTTCAGGTGAACTCACATGATTTCAAAGCTGTGCTCAGTGCGAACGAGGGCAAAGGGCCAGTCCACACGACAATTTCTGCATTCCAGATTTGTTTTTGCATGCAAGTTTGATGCGTTCTGGTTCACTTTTGATGTAATCTGGAGCATTTTCCCCTCTTTTAGGCTGGATTCACACCTATGCAGTTTTAGTGCTTTTTGCATTTTGCAGATTTGCACTACAGTGTTCCATAGGAAACCATGGTAAATGGATACCATGGTTTCCTATGGAACACGTTCTGTAGTGCAAATCTGCAAAATGCAAAACGCACAAAAAAATGCATTGGTGTGAATCCAGCCATTTTGCAGAAATGCAGGGAAATTTTTTAACATGGGTTCCTATGGAACATGTTCACATCAATGCATTTTTGTGCCTCTGCATTTTTGGAAAGGGTCGGGGACTTTTTTTAATGCAAAATGCAGCGTTTTGCCTGTAATAGAAGTCAATGGACCCGCATCCAGTACCGCGTTTTTACTACGTTTTTACCGCGATTTGCATTTTGCGTTATTTTTTTCATTTTTTTTACGCTGTATATAGCTGGTTGCTAAGCAACCACAGTGTAAAAAAAAAAAAAAAAACGCAAAACGGGGCAAAATCAAGGTTAAAACACGTGTCCAAAAACGTGGCAAGCACCGCAAAAAGCACTGCAAAAACGCTCAAAAGCAACATGCATAGATGTGAATCGAGCTTTAGGCATTTTTAGTGCTTTTTGCATTTTGCAGATTTGCACTACAGAACGTGTTCCATAGGAAACCATGTTAAGGCCTGATTCACACCTATGCATTTTTTGTGGTTTTTGCATTTTGTAGGTTTGCACTACAGTCCATTTAACATGGTTTCCTATGGAACACCTTCTGTAGTGCAAATCTGCAAAATGCAAAAAGCACTAAAAATGCATAGGTGTGAATCCAGCCTAAATGGACGTAGTGCAAATCTGAAAAATGCAAAAAGCACTAAAAATGCATAGGTGCGAATCCAGTCTAAGGCTGGATTCACACCTATGCATTTTTAGTGCTTTTTGCATTTTTCAGATTTGCACTACAGAACGTGTTCCATAGGAAACCATGTTAAGTGGACTGCAGTGCAAATCTGCAAAAATGCATAGGTGTGAATCCAGCCTAAGGGTCGGTTCACACCAAATGCAGTCTTTCTGCATCAAAAATGCATTGAAAGAAGATTATGATTCCAATGGCATAGTTCACATCAGTGCAGTCAGTTCCAGTGTGTTCCAGTGCAAAAAATAAAATTAGAACATGCTGCATTTTTTCTACACTGAACTGTACTAGAACGCGGCAAAATGCATCAAAAACACACCTAACCACACATGTCACTAATTAGCCCCTTCACACTAGTGTAACTTCTGATGGACACAGAAGGGAAATCACATTGTTTTCATGGTGCCCTGTGATTTCAGCCCCCAGACTTCTTTGGTAAACACTCACAGAAGTCATGGAATTCATATGCGACTTTGGTACGATAAGTGTTTTTTTTTTTTTTTTAACGCTCACCTCTCCTCCCAGGTCATCCTTGCTGCCTAAAACCTCTCCTCTGAAACACATTCCGTTCACA
This sequence comes from Lithobates sylvaticus, assembly GCA_028564925.1. Lineage (NCBI taxonomy): Eukaryota > Metazoa > Chordata > Amphibia > Anura > Ranidae > Lithobates > Lithobates sylvaticus. The sequence continues at coordinate 128,796,309 of CM053031.1, forward strand.
CCTGAGAGTAGCGGAAACATGCAATCTCACTCGCCTTTTCTTTTTTCCCCACTATGCGTGACAAATGACTCAATGTAGCTCAAGAACCTTTTTGTTTGTGGAGCGTTGCGTGTTTGTTTAGTGCGTGTTTATGTGCAATTTTAGTGTGTTTTGTTGTGTGACAAATGCATGGCAAAACATGTGACTGATAACTGAGATTGGGGTGTCATTAAAGACTGCATTCAAATCTGTGCATTTCCAAATGTACAGAAAACGCACAATTTTCTGTACATTTTGGAAACGTGCTGCAAAAATTAATCACCCTTACATTGCCATTATGAAGACACAAGTGCAATATGGGTTTAAAGTGCATTTTTGAAACACACTGCAAAGCATACCATATCTGTGTGGTTGCCGCACGTTCAGAAACAGGCAGAAGCAAACACAACCTAAATAGCAAGGCAAGCATGACGTGCATTTCCCCGTACATTAGCAAAACGCATGGCAAAATGCTAATTTCCTGTGCAGCTTGCTGTGCATTCAGAAACACTCATATATGAGCGCAGCCTAAATAGAAACGCAAGCGTGACGCAAGTTTGCCGTTTATTAACGAAGCACATTGGCAAAACATTTGTTTTCTGAGCAGGTTACCTTTATGACCAGGCCATTTTTCACTATTCGCTATGTCAATATTGTAAATATTTTTTACTTTTTGCTATAAAACATATCCAATAAAAAATTTAAATGAATAAATAAAATACCTTCATAAATTTAGGCCACAATGTATTTTGCTACATGTCTTTGTTTAAAAAAAAATCCCAATAAGTCTATATTAATTGGTTTGCGCGAAAGTTATAGCATTTACAAATGACGGTATATATATATACACTGGATTTTTTATTTTATTTTTTATACTACAGTGCCTTGCAAAAGTATTCACCCCCCTTGGCTTTTTAACTATTTTGTTACATTACAGCCTTTAGTTCAATGTTTTTTTTAATCTGAATTATATATGTGATGTATCAGAACACAATAGTCTAAGTTGGTGAAGCAAAATTAGAAAAATATATACATAAAACTATTTTTCAGAAATAAAAAAATAATTGGCACGTGCGTATGTATTCACCCCCTTTGTTATGAAGCACATAAAAAGCTCTGGTGCAACCAATTACCTTCAGAAGTCACATAATTAGTGAAATGATGTCCACCTGTGTGCAATCTAATCTCTGTCACATGATCTGTCATTACATATACACACCTTTTTGAAAGGCCCCAGAGGCTGCAACACCTAAGCAAGAGGCACCACTAACAAAACACTGCCATGAAGACCAAGGAACTCTCCAAACAAGTAAGGGACAATGTTGTTGAGAAGTACAAGTCAGGGTTAGGTTATAAAAAAAAATCCAAATCTTTGATGATCCCTAGGAGCACCATCAAATCTATCATAACCAAATGGAAAGAACATGGTACAACAGCAAACCTGCCAAGAGACGGCCACACACCAAAAATCACGGACCGGGCAAGGAGGGCATTAATCAGAGAGGCAGCACAGAGACCTAAGGTAACCCTGGAGGAGCTGCAGAGTTCCACAGCAGAGACTGGAGTATCTGTACATAGGACAATAAGCCGTACGCTCCATAGAGTTGGGCTTTATGGCAAAGTGGCCAGAAGAAAGCCATTACTTTCAGCAAAAAACAAAATGGCACATTTTGAGTTTGCGAAAAGGCACGTGGGAGACTCCCAAAATGTATGGAGGAAGGTGCTCTGGTCTGATGAGACTAAAATTGAACTTTTTGGCCATCAAAGAAAACGCTTTATCTGGCGCAAACCCAACACATCACATCACCCAAAGAACACCATGCCCACAGTGAAACATGGTGGTGGCAGCATCATGCTGTGGGGATGTTTTTCAGCAGTCAGGACTGGAAAACTGGTCAGAGTTGAGGGAAAGAGGGATGGTGCTTAATACAGGGATATTCTTGAGCAAAACCTGTACCACTCTGTGTGTGATTTGAGGCTAGGACAGAGGTTCACCTTCCAGCAGGACAATGACCCCAAACACACTGCTAAAGCAACACTTTTTTTTTTTTTTTTTAGAGAGGCCCCTCCCCTTTTCTTTCCCCCCCTTGGTGCTGTTCCCACCACCCCACCCGCCCTCCTCCCTCCCCCCTCCCTCCCCTCCCTCCCTAACCCTCTCCCCTACCCTCTCCCACCTGGCCAATAGCGGCCTCCAGTCCATTGGCGAATTAGAACTTTCCTCTTCGCCTCTGGACTTCTTCCTCAAAGGTGGGGCTCTAGCCTCCTTCCCCCCTCCACCCCCCCCTCCGGCTTACGCCAGAAACGAGAAGGGGGTGGAAGGGACACCCAGACGGATTCCGTTCAGCCTGGGACCAAGACCCTCACCCCCCCCCTCCCCCCTCCCCAACCCACCTCCCAGCACCCTTGACAAACTCTATGTTCCCTAGTAAGATAGAGAACATATCTCAGCGGTATGCAACCTCATAAACCGTGTTCCCCAAAAAAAGGAAAAAAAGAGAAAGAAAAAAAAAAACAGAGGGGGGGCACTCCACTTAGTGGGAAACCAGGCTGGGCATCCTCCAAAGGACTAAAGTGCCCGCTATTTATTCCATTTGTAGTTATTCTAACCCTTCTCTAGCTACCCACTCTGGGATTTCTATAGGATGTACATCCATGTTTTTACAAAATTCTGGTAATTCTTCTGGGTATTTTAGCTTTACCGATCTACCGTCTTTAAATGCTATTAAACACGCTGGAAAACCCCATCCATATTTTATGTTTTCTGTCCGCATTTGGTTTAACAGTGGCCTTATCAGACGTCGTCTAGCCAATGTTTGTGGAGAGAGATCCATAAAAACCTGGAGGTCTGATCCCCCATATTTTAATGGGGGTTTTCCTCTTAGTTTGGTCCATATTTCTGTTTTTTCCAGGTAATCTTGGAATCTAACAAGAATATCTCTCGGTGCGTCTATTATGTGTTGGGGTTTCCTAACTCTATGTATCCTCTCGATTTTTGGTTCCCAGTCTGGTCCTTTGTTGATTATCGGGTTAAATAGTTCCTTTATAATTTTTCTGAGGTCCTCCCCTCTCTCTTCTGGGAGAGCACGGATTCTAAGATTCTGCCTTCTACTCTGGTTTTCCTGCTCCTCCAATTTATGTAGCATCTGTCTTTGATTTATCTTCATTTTCCTGAATTGCTCTTTAAAATCCAACAGTTCTTGTGCCTGCGTGTCTATTTTATTCTCTGCTTCCTCTAACCGGTTGAGGACGTGAGAAAGATCTGTGCGTAGTGCTATTATTTAATCTTTTATTGAGTTTTCCATTTTTATTAGCATTTCCGATAGAACTGTTTTAGTTAGCGCCTGAATATTTTCATTCTGATCTTCTAATCTACTGCTATCTGTTTCAGTTTCTGCAGTGGTGTTACTTCCTGACGCCGCAAGGGTCTCATCCTTTTTTTTATTCGCCTCCTTCTTCTTTCCCTGCTTAGCCGATTGTTTTTCCATACTCGGGCTTTTTGGGCTCAGACCCTGCAGCATGTATTGTTTAATTGTACTGGTGTTTGCTTTTTCATTAGTTGTTTTAATTTCAGCGCCCTTTGTAGTTTTGCCTTTCATACCTGTTTTCTTGTTTATGATCTTACGTTTCCCCAGTGTTAACTGGTGCAGTGTATAACAAGAAATTAGGGGGTTGCCCAAAATGGGCTTTTACTATGGGGTAATGTTCCCTGTATAAAGCCCTGTTTGTATTGCAGGTTCAGGGTATTTTTAAAGTGAACTCGCTGTGATGTCAGTGTTCAAAGGAATAATTACCCGTGGAGGTTGAGTTTTTTACTAGTTGTTCTGTACAGGAAATTTATATGTTGGGTAGTCTCAGTTGTTACTAGGGCCCACCTGTCCCGATGGGAGGGGTATCGCTCTCCCAAGTGTCAAGCACGTAGGTCTGCAATGTCCGACAGGGCTTCTCCCTACATTTATTTATTCCTAGGAGCTTTTTCCCTAAGTACGGCTGTCAGGGTTTTTCCTGGTAGTTAAATTTTTTTATTTTGGGGGGACCACCCACAGCCCGAGCACAATGAGGGTTGAGGAAAAAAGAACAAAAAGAAAAACACATTTTTCCTCTAAAACCCCCACGACTAAAGATTTATATTTCAATATTGCATTATTCATCCGTTCATGGACTCTTAGGAAATGAAGGGGCGGGGGGGGGGGGGGGAGAAGGGGCATCAGGCGTGAGTTTAGAACATCAGGGTTAATAAAATACCGAAAAAAAAAGGATAAGAACGGATACAAGAGTTGTATCTCCAGTCTCCAGTTAACTTTTCCTGTAGATCTATTCTCTCGCCGAGACTCTAAATAAGACCTGCATATATGCATAAAGTTATTTAATATATTGCGATAAATATTACCAAAGTTCAAACTGACGTTTGCTGCCTGTGTAGGTGAATATGCTTCTATTACCCAGTTTGATACAATCCAGAGATTTCCTCGTCCCTTTATTTTGAGGCTTAAAGGGTTTTTTCAGACCTTAATGCAGTTTCCAGAGTAAGAATTTAAATGTATTTCTTACCATTCCGCTGAGAGTTGATTAAATTTAGCTGGCCCCTTGCAATAAGGGGACTTACCCCTCCGCTCCGTTGTCTTCCGTTGTCCTCTTTAATGTAATGCTGTTTTCCTCTTTTCCTGAGGATCGGCTTTGCGGTAGGAGGTAGAGGGAGCAATGAGCCGGGTGGTGGTGTGCGGGGGCCGGAGTCCACTACAGGAGGTCAGCGGGAGGGAGAGTAGAGGGCGTCCCAGGCATTGATTCCCGCCGTCGCCGCTGCTTCAGCTGGTGTGTAAAGGACGCTATGGCCCTAACTGTCGGCAGTCCGACAGTGTCCTCCATGTGTAGCGTGGCGTCTCGAGCTTGGCGCGCGCTTCCATCACTCCGTCTGGCCGTCCTCTCCTAGGCTAGGCCCCTCCCTCTGCTGGACGTCCTCTGTCCTACGTCCTCATCCCTGGGGAAAATGGCAAGGGATCCGCTAAAGCAACACTTAAGTGTTGTGAACACCAGACCTCAATCCAATAGAAAATCTGTGATCAGACTTAAAGATTGCTGTTCACAAGAGCAAACCATCCATCTTGAAGGAGCTGGAGCAGTTTTGCAAGGTGGAATGGGCAAAAAAAAAAAAATCCCAGTGGTAAGATATGGCAAGCTTATAGAGACTTATCCAAAGTGACTTGGAGCTGCGATAGCCACAAAAAGTGGCTCTACAAAGTATTGACTTTAGGGGGGTGAATAGTTATGCACATTGACTTTTTCAGTTATTTTGTCCTATTTGTTGTTTGCTTCACAATAAAAAAAAAAAAAAAACACATCTTCAAAGTTGGGGCATGTTCTGTAAATTAAAAGATGCAAATCCTCAAACAATCCATGTTAATTCCAGGTTGTGAGGCAACAAAACATGAAAAATGCCGGGGGGGGGGGGAATACTTTTGCAAGGCACTGTATTTCCCATTGGGATGCATTGGCTAATGCCCTTATTTAATATGCTTTTCAAGCAAACCCATCTCTCCTTCGTGTTATTTGTTCCTAAGATTTTATCCCAATTTATGCCTTATAGCAAGGTTCACAGTTTAGGGAGTTTGGCTCTTTTGAAATTCAGTGTCTTTGTATTATGTTTCCTATTTGTGTGATTTTTACTAAAGCCAATTGACCTGCGATCGCTGTTTCCTAAATTGCCCCATATTTCCACATCTGTGATCAGGTCTGTATTGTTGGTAATCAGTAGATCCAATAACGCTTTATTTCTAGTTGGTGCATCTACCATCTGACCCATGAAATTGTCCTATAAGACATTTAGGAACTGGCGAGCCTTAGATGAATGGTTCCCTCCGCCCAGTCTATGTCTGGATAATTAAAATCCCCCATTATGATACCACTTCCCATCCTTGCTGCTAATCCATAGGATAGGAGATCCATCTCCCCCTCCTCCCTCAGGTTAAGGGGCCTATAGCATACTCCCAGTATTATTTTCCCCTTAGCTTCATCCCTTTGGAGCTCTACCCATAAGGATTCCACCTCCTCCCTAGCTCCCTTAGTGATGTAATTTCTCACATTCACTTGTACATTATTCTTGATATATAGGCATACCCCTCCCCCTTTTTTACCCTCTCTATCCCTGCGATAAATGGAATACCCTTGAATGGTTTCCGGCCAATCATGACAGCTGTTCAACCAGGTCTCTGAAATTCCCACAAAATCCAAATCCTCCTCGTACACAGTATCTCTAGTTCACCCATTTTCTTCTGGCATTGGTGAACATGCCACGTAGTTTAGACCGGTCGCATACTATCCTCTTATTGGGTGTTCCGAGATTGAAACTAGGACTTGTTACTATACTTACCTTGGGTTTATTTGCTTTAGTCAACCTACCACTAATGCCCCCAATACTACCCTCTGGAATATGTTCCGCGCTGACTATCTCTACCTCTGGACCCTCCCCCTCATCGCCTAATTTAAAAACCCCTCTAACTTTTTGGCCATCTTTACTCCCAACTGATCTGCACCCTCCTCATTTAGGTGCAGTCCGTCCCTTCTATAGTACTGGTGATCGACTGAGAAGTCAGCCCAGTCCTCCAGGAACCCAAACCCCTCCTTACTTCACCAGCTTCTCAGCCACTTGTTTACTTCCCTAATCTCCCTCTGCCTTTTATGGTGTGGCTGGAGGTACCAGTAGTATTCCTGAGAATACTACCTTGGAGGTCCTTTTCCTCAATTTAGCTCCCAAGTCCCTAAAATCATTCTTTAGGACACTTCATCTGCCTCTGACTTTGTCATTGGTGCCAACGTGCACCATGACAGTCGGGTCTTCCCCAGCCCCTCCTAATAATCTGTCCACCAGATCCATGATGTGCCGAACCCGAGCGCCCGGTAGAAAAACATCCAATTCGGCGCTTCTCTATCCTTCTAAGAATTGAGTCCCCTACCACCAGAATCTGTCTTTCCTTTCCCTTCGCTTCCACCCACTCTCACTGGAGGAGTTCTTCCCCCGGCAGCTAGGAGTCCCTCAGCTCCAGCAGTGCTGGTCCCTGACTGGTTTCACCAATGTCACTCAATGGAGCGTACTTACTGGATCGGCCTCCCTGACACTTCCCCTTCTACCCTCCCTAACTGTCACCCATCTACACTTTTCTAGTGCCTGCACCTCTTTGTCTCCACCCGCCTCTGTGCTGGCCCCTCTGCTTTAGTATGGAGGGTCTTCTCAGTGCTGACAGTTGCTTCCTCAGATTCATAACCCGGGCTTCCAGGGAAGCAATGTGCTTACATTTTGCACAGCAGTATTCACCCTCTATCAGATGATCAAGGAACGCATACATGCCGCAAGATGCACACCGAGTCGCATCTCCACACCTGCCGGGCAACATACCTACTAATTTAATAAGGATTGGGGATTATACTCTGTCCAATTTACCCAACAACTAGCTTCCTGACACTAATACTCAACAAGACAATACACAGGTACTCGCAGACCCACGTGCACTTGCAGACCCACATGCACACACAATATACAAGTATACACAATACTCAAGTACTAACGATCCACACACACTACTCAGACAACACTCAGGTACTCACAATACACAGGTACTACCTGACACTAATACTAAATACAGCCCATGTGCACTCGCAGCACTCATGTGCTTACAATACACAGGTACACACTCACACTACACAGGTACTATGACCCAGGGGCGTAACTAGAAATCACAGGGCCCCATAGCAAAATGTTGTTTGGGCCCCCCCCCCCCCCTCAAAAAAAAAAAAAAATTGAACTGTGCAAAACAGATGACAGTCTGACTCCCAATCCCTACCTCTTGTTCAGACTCCAGAGCCTCCTCATGTGCCGAAAACGATGTCCCTTCACAGGTGCGCTCGAGCGTTCTGCCAGCCAGCGGAGTGCTTCCTTACATCTCAGGTGTCCCCAGCCAGCGGAGTGCCTCCTTACATCTCAGGTCCCCAGCCAGCGGAGTGCCTCCTTACATCTCAGGTCCCCAGCCAGCGGAGTGCCTCCTTACATCTCAGGTGTCCCCAGCCAGTGGAGTGCTTCCTTACATCTCAGGTGTCCCCAGCCAGTGGAGTGCTTCCTTACATCTCAGGTGTCCCCAGCCAGCGGAGTGCTTCCTTACATCTCAGGTGTCCCCAGGCAGCGGAGAGTCTCCTTACATCTCAGGTGTCCCCAGCCAGCGGAGTGCCTCCTTACATCTCAGGTGTCCCCAGGCAGCGGAGTGCTTCCTTACATCTCAGGTGTCCCCAGGCAACGGAGTGCTTCCTTACATCTCAGGTGTCCCCAGGCAACGGAGTGCTTCCTTACATCTCAGGTCCCCAGCCAGCGGAGTGCCTCCTTACATCTCAGGTCCCCAGCCAGCGGAGTGCCTCCTTACATCTCAGGTGTCCCCAGGCAGTGGAGTGCTTCCTTACATCTCAGGTGTCCCCAGGCAGCGGAGTGCCTCCTTACATCTCAGGTGTCCCCAGGCAGCGGAGTGCCTCCTTACATCTCAGGTGTCCCCAGCGGAGTGCCTCCTTACATCTCAAGTGTCCCCAGGCAGCGGAGTGCCTCCTTACATCTCAGGTGTCCCCAGCCAGCGGAGTGCTTCCTTACATCTCAGGTGTCCCCAGGCAGCGGAGTGCCTCCTTACATCTCAGGTGTCCCCAGCGGAGTGCCTCCTTACATCTCAGGTGTCCCCAGGCAGCGGAGTGCCTCCTTACATCTCAGGTGTCCCCAGCGGAGTGCTTCCTTACATCTCAGGTGTCCCCAGGCAGCGGAGTGCCTCCTTACATCTCAGGTGTCCCCAGGCAGCGGAGTGCCTCCTTACATCTCAGGTGTCCCCAGGCAGCGGAGTGCCTCCTTACATCTCAGGTGTCCCCAGGCAGCGGAGTGCCTCCTTACATCTCAGGTGTCCCCAGGCAGCGGAGTGCCTCCTTACATCTCAGGTGTCCCCAGGCAGCGGAGTGCCTCCTTACATTTCAGGTGCCCCCCCCCCCCATTGAAGCCCTTCTATATCCCAACAGCACAGCAGTGTCTCCCAGGGGAGAACAAAATAGAGGCGGAGCCGGCCGGCTACAATAGAAATTGAGCTGCGGCACCGCCCACTCCCCACCCCTTTCAACAGCAGGTCACAGATGACAGACAGACCGGGGGCGGGGGGTGGGCGGCGCCACAGCTCTATTTCTACTGTAGCAACTGAGCAGGCTCCCTGTCTAACTCATCTGGTCTTTGGGAAAATGGCGGCCGGCGGAGACAATATCTCCGCCGGCCGCGGACCTCTAGCGGCGGCAGCGGCGGCGGCAGGGAAAAAGTAAAAGTTTGTCAACTAGGATGGGGCCCTACTTGGCTGCGGGCCCCATAGCAAATGCATGGGTCGCTATGGCGGTAGTTCCGCCACTGCTATGACCCCTGTTATAACCTCCTGTTTTGAACTCTGGTTCTCACCACTTAGTCCAGTTCCACTTGGTCTAATTTCCAGCAGGCTCAAAATGAGTTCTACAGAAAGTGATATAGGCCTCAAGCACCTGTGACCAATTAACCACTCCCCTTAATTAGTAGGCTGAATGAAGGAAAGAAAAAAAAAGGCTGTTTAAAAAGTGACAGAAAAAGGTGTTTAAAAGCTGCAAGGAAAAGTCCCCAAAAAAACCTAAAAATGCAAACACGACAATCAGCAGTCAAAAGCAAAACTTGTTCACACTCTCCACTCATGATCAATGGTACATGATGACGTGGTGCCTTTTGGGCACCACGTCATCATGTACCATTGATACATTACTCATCATGAACATACATATTCAGGTCAATATTACACCTCTCAATATCATCTTTTCCAGTATTTGTTGGGCACACCCATCATCCAGGGGAACCTCACAAGACGCCACCTCCCCTGGTGTCACACACTCTGCAGGCAGATGTCCTGCCATCTGACTTTTCCCAATACCATCTGGATTTCTATTCAAAATCTGACTGGCAAACTCTCGTCTGACCCACATACGATTTTTTACTGCAATTCTCATCTATTCCCCTGTGTCAGGTACTGTAATATGTTTCTCACATAAACCTGTTATTGAACTGGCCCTTCCATCTCATGAGGTTTGTGCACTAGTGCAGTAAACAAGCCCTTCACCGACTCCAACAACTTACCAGCACCATCCTGGACCACAGCAGCAGAAATGCTTCCCATCTGGCTGTTAAGAGACGAAACCTCTGACATTTGTGTCCCATTTTCCATTTCTCTAAAGCCTCTGCCATAAACCACAACTTCAGGAAATAATCAGGCAGCATACCCAGAGGCAACCTTTAACATTATTAATAAATTCTGAAACAGACTCTACAAGAATACCCACACACACCTGCACAATCAATCTCCTGACAATTCCCAAATCCTGGTCCCAGGATTGGAGATTTCCTCCCGCCCGAATCACTACGAAATCTTCAGGCTCCAGGTCCCAAACAGGATTCTACCAACTACGGAGGAAACTGAGAAAACTGTTTCCCCCAAATAAAACAAGTATCCTGGAGCCCCTCAACCTGCCTAGTTGAGAATCCTGGTTGACATACACCATAAAAAGGTAACTGCAATGTCACAATTAGAAAAAACAAAAGTCATTCACACAGAGAGGGCTATCTACAAGGAGAAAAATAGCGATACCTCTCTTGGGTGTACAGGTAACAATAATAGGTCTATGACCAAACAAACATGTAATTCTCAGTAAGTATTTAGGATCCAGAAAGCCTGGATAAGAAATGAAAGTAATTCTAGTACCAAAGAGAAAAAAAAAAAAGAAGAGGGGGGGGTGAAGGAAAATGCAAGGCCCAAGCACGTGGAAAAACAAAGTTGGGTATCCAATAAAGGAGACCATGTGAGAGTAAAAATCATCAGTTTTATCTTTTTCCCAGGAGATTCCATTTTCTGAATGGTAAATGGATTCTATCTCACAGGCCCACTCTGCAAAGAATGGGGCCTGTGGTTTATGCCATGCTATAGCTATCACAGTATGTGTGGAAGTCAGAAAGTGTCAGAGAAGACTTTTTTTATTTTGTTAATAGGATGCAGGCACCGTTGATAGGAGAGTGATAAGAGCAGAATTATTGATTCTGTCCCCAACTAAATCATAGTAAAGGTGAAGTATTTTGTCCCAGAAAGGAGTTATGACAGGGGGCAAGTGCTCCAGATATGGTACCCGGGGGCTGCAAATATCTCCAGCAGGTGTTTGGATTCAAGGGGTCTATTTTGTGTAGAGTAGTAGGGCATTGATACCACCTAGTGAGGATTTTGTAGTTGCGCTACTGTGCTCTAGAAGAGATGAAAGTCTTATAAGTAAATGTCAATATCTTGTCCTAAAATTCTTCACTGGGAATTATAGGTTCCTGTTCCCATTTGTTGATAAACTGTAGGACATGTAGTAGGGAGGCATTCAGTAAGACTTGATATACTGTATGTGAGATAAGGGGTGTTCCGGCCTGGTAGACTGGGCGAGGGGTCAGGTTAAGGCAGTCGTGGGCCCATAATGGCAAGGTAATGTTGGAGTTGGGAGTATTTCAGCCAAGCACTAGCCTGCTTATAACAGGTCACTAACAGCCGCGACAAGGGAAGCAGTGTGCCGTTCCACAAGGTATGGCAAAGCAGGGGTTTATCCTAATTTTTCCATAATAGAAAGCAAGATTGGTGAAGAGTGGGAAGAAATGCCACCATTTCAAAGAAACCTTTAGTTTGTTTGGGCCAAGCTGGCCCAAAACGAACACCCTAATCTGTCAGCCCGCTGGATGTGCGGTAATACTGTATGTAGCTTTGGCTGAGCCAATCACGGCGAGCGATGTATTCTATCAATGAATACAAAGCCTGCTCAGATTGCCTGAGTCAGAGAGGCGGGCTGATGATGTTACAACCTCTGCCAATCCGAGCAGGCTTTGTATTCATTAAGAGAATACATTGATCGACGTGATTGGCTCAGCGCGGTATACTGTTTGTAGCCGAAGCTACTGTATACAGTGGAACCTCGGATTATGAGCATAATCCGTTCCAGAAGTATGCTCGTAATCCAAAGTACTCGCATATCAAAAATAATTAGTTCTGCATTGACTTCAATAGGATGCAATACCGCATGCGACCAGAGGCGGAGGGCCATGGAAACAGCCGAAAAGGCCCGAGCACACTTCGGCTGACCTTGGCAAACCTCGGAAAGACTCCGTTCACGAGCCTTTCCGAGGTTTGCCGAGGTCAGCCGAACTGTCCTCGGGCCTTTCCATGCATTTCCGAACGCCGACGATCGGCGCTGTTCGGCTCCGGCGCCCCCCACCTCAGGCCAAAAGCAGTACTGTACACTTCTTTTTGCCTGAATCCTGCTCGTTTTAGGATATTTTGAAATACAGTGCTCGTTTTGCGAAACGCTCGTTAACCGTGTTACTCGCAAACCAAGGTTCCACTGTATACTGTATTATCGCACATCCAGCGGGCTGACAAATTAGTGGGTGTAAAAAAAATGGCTGGTAGACAAGATCCCATCATGGCTTCAGCAAAAAGAAGGAAATATGAGGCCAGTTTCAAGCTGAAAGTTGTAAACTTTGCCAAAGAACATAATAACATAATAACTGTGCTGCTGCAAGACAATATGGAGGACGACTACTTGTGTCAAGATGAAGGGGAAGCTGAAGCCACACCATCTGATTCAGAATTCGATCCATACGATGATGACTGTCTTACAAATGAACTTATGATGTCAGAGGATGAATATGAGAATTTTGAAGGATTTTAAGTACCGTCATAACCTTTTTTATTAAAATTATTTAAATCAAATCTGATGTTTTTAAATGGTGTTGCCTCGGAAAGGGGGTAGTCTTATATGGTGAGTATAGCACAAAACCTATGTTTAAACTGGAAAATTAGGGGGTTGTCTTATACGCCCAGTCACCTTATACCCCGGCAAATATGGTAGTCCTTTCCCTATGTAAGAGTCACATATACGAAGTGTGGAAGTTAGCAGAAGGGACAAGGTATCTGTATGTGGGCTGTTGTTAGGGTCTGTCAATGGCAAATACGTGATGTCAGGAATGAGTAGGTTATTTTCACGGGATTTTCATAACTTAGAGTCTCAGCTATGGTACCAGGCAAGAATCCTAAGTAAATGGAATGCATGGTGGTACAAGAGGAGCAATAAACCAGCACAGTCTAGGCACAGTGGTGGCAATTTATGGATACGGTGGCTGCGTTTTGATGGCACAGTGGTGGCAATTTATGGGTACAGTGGCTTTGTTTGATGGTACAGTGGCTGCGTTTGATGGTACAGTGGCTGCATTTGATGGGCACAGTGGTGGCAATTTATGGGTACAGTGGCTTTGTTTGATGGTACAGTAGCTGCGTTTGATGGGCACAATGGCTGCGTTTGATGGCGCAGTGGCTGCGTTTGATGGCACAGTGGCTGCGTTTGATGGGCACAGTTGTGGCAATTTATGGGTACAGTGGCTTGGCACAGTGGCTGCGTTTGATGGGCACAATGGCTGCGTTTGATGGGCACAGTGGCTGCGTTTAATGGGCACAGTGGTGGCAATTTATGGGTACAGTGGCTGGGCACAGTGGCTGCGTTTGATGGACACAATGGCTGCGTTTGATGGCACAGTGATGGCAATTTATGGGCACAATGGCTGCGTTTGATGGGCACAGTGGTGGCAATTTATGGATACGGTGGCTGCATTTGATGGCACAGTGGCTGCGTTTAATGGGCACAGTGGTGGCAATTTATGGGCACAGTGGCTGCATTTGATGGGCACAGTGGTGGCAATTTATGGATACGGTGGCTGCGTTTGATGGCACAGTGGCTGCGTTTGATGGGCACAGTGGTGGCAATTTATGGGTACAGTGGCTGTGTTTGATGGTACAGTGGCTGCGTTTGATGGCACAGTGGCTGCATTTTATGGGCACATTGGTGGCAATTTATGGGTACAGTGGCTGGGCACAGTGGTTGTGTTTGATGGGCACAGTGGCTGCATTTGATGGGCACAGTGGCTGCGTTTGATGGCACAGTGGCAGTGTTTAATGGGCACCGTGGTGGCAATTTATGGGCACAGTGGCTGCGTTTGATGGGCACAGTGGTGGCAATTTTTAGCACAGTGGCTGCGTTTGAGGTCACATTGTTTTGATTTTTTTCAGTTTGCGCCCCTCCCCCCCCAAAAAAACTGCAACGCTCTGCATGCAAACATTTTTTTTAAAAATGCACTTTTTTACGAGAGAGAGAGAGAGAGAGAGAGAGAAAGAGAGACAGACACTGACCGACCTCAATTCTCCTGATCCACGGACGGCCGTCCACCTCTCCTATTCTCCTCGTGCAGACCACCGTGCCGAACAGTGCTGGCGCCGCACGGGCCGAATGCTCCTCCCCTCACTCAGGCTGCAACAGGCATATCAGTGGGCGGATCAGAAGAGGAGGCACGCACACACAGATAGGTTGCATTGCAAAGTGTGGCGGCCCGCTGCTCATGCTGACACTGCCAGCAACCAAGCCCGGTCGAGACAAAAGCGGCCCCAGGACTGGCACCTCCAGGGGCGGACTGAGCCGGCCTGGGCCCCCCCCTGCACGGGGCCCTCGGGCGGCCACCGAGTCACCGAATGCTCAGTCCGTCCCTGCATCCAAATCAACAAAGGAATGGCTTCCCCAGAAGTAGATTAAAGTTTGGGAATGGCCCAGCAAGAGCCCAGAGTGGGGTGATCTGAAGAGGGCTGTGCACAGGAGATGCCCACGCAATCTGACAGATTTGGAGTCAAGTCAAGATGTGCCATGCTGGTAGACTCATATCCAAAAAGACTGAGTGCTGTAATAAAATCAAAAGCTGCTTCAACAAAGTATTAGTTTAAGGGTGTGCACACTTATGCAACCATATTATTTTATTTTTACTTCCCTCCACCTAAAGATTTCAGTTTGTTGTTCAACTGAGCTGTACAATTTATAGGTCACATTAAAAGGTGGAAAAAGTTCTGAAATTATTTATCTTTGTCGTGTTTTTTTACACCACAGAAGCCAGCAGTGACAGTGTATGCATCAGTGACACTGTCCCTCTTGTCCACCTGTTGGAGCACACGCTGTGTAGGATAATGGACAGGGCACTTGAGGCAGAACAGAGGGAGGAAGAGGAGGACTTCCTTACCTCTCAAGGCCCCCTTACTCCAGACAGTTTTCCTGCTGGCCCACCGTTCACACAGGAATAGGACGAGGAGGAGGATTGTGTCAGCATGGAGGTGGAGCCTGGCACTACGCATCAGCCTTTTAGGGATCATTCACAGTCTAAAGAAACCCGTGGACTTGTACGTGGCTGGGAGGAGGTGGCTGCGGATCATGTCATCCTTAGTGACCCAGGACTCCGGACCGAATGACTCAGCTAACCTACGCTGCATTGTCTCCCTGATCCTGCAAAGCCTGCCGAAGGATCCGTATTCGTTGGATCAAGAAGGGGGATCATTACTGGCTGGCAACCCTCCTTGATCCACATTACAAGGGTAAGGTTGCGGACCTTATCTTGCCGTCGCAGAGGGAGCAGAGGATGAAACGTCTTTGGGAGGCCTTGCAGAAAGGTCTGTGGAACGCGTTCCCAGAGACTGGGAGGTTCCAAATTCCTGGTCCTGGACAACGTGTTTCTGAGGCTTCGGTCAGTCACAGAAGGAGCGGTGGAGAAGACGGCCATCTGAGCGATGCGTTCAGACAATCTTTTAGTCTGCAGCCCCTAGGTATGATCGGTTCCAGCAACCATCGCCAGAGTCTGATTTACATGGTCAGTAGGGATGAGCCGAACACCCCCCCGTTCGGCTCGCACCAGAACCTGCGAACGGACCTAAAGTCCGTGCAAGCATTAGAACCCTATTAGTTATAATGGATGCGAACGTTCAAAATAAAAAGTGCTCATTTTAAAGGCTAATATGCATGTTAATGTCATAAAAAGTGTTTGGGGACCTGGGTCCTGCCCCAGGGGACATGTATCAATGCAAATTTTTTTTTTAAAAATGGACGTTTTTTCAGGAGCAGGGATTTTAATAATGCTTAAATTGAAACAATAAAAGTGTAATATTCCTTTAAATTTCATACCTGGGGGGTGTCTATAGTATGCCTGTGAAGGGGCGCATGTTTCCTGTGCTTAGAACTGTCCCTGCAAAAAGTGTCAATTTTGCAGGAAAAAAAGCTATTTAAAATCACTTGCGGCTAATGTTTCGACGGCTCCCGTAACACAGAGAACAGTCATTCATTGAAAGCCATTCATAAAAAAAAAGTCATTGATAAAAAAAAATTAAAAATTAAAAAAAAAATGCGTGGGGGTCCCCCCAAATTAAATAACCAGGCCCTTCAGGTCTGCTATGGATATTAAGGGGGGCCCCAGACAAAAAAATAAAAATGGCGTGGGGTCCCCCTCAAAATCCATACCAGACCCTTGAGGTCTGGGATGGATTTTAAGGTGAACCCTAGCCAAAAAAAATGGCGTGGGGTCCCCCTCAAAATCCATACCAGACCCTTGAAGAGTGCATTTGGTATCGATTGGGAGCTGGCGCTATACAGGAAGCATCAGCTTATGCGGCTCTGCTCTGGAGCTTCTTGCTTTCTCTACCGCCGGCTTCATTCACAACACTGATGCTCTGGGATGGTGGGTCGGCAACCTGCGATCTGGGCTTGTCAAGCCACCATCCCAGAGCAGGAGGTCGCAGGCCACATCAGAGGGCTCCGTGGGCCACATGTGGCCCCCGGCCACTGGTTGGGCACCCCTGCCCTACGCGTTACATCAGGTGACGATGACTTAACGCGTAGGGTGTGAGCGGAGGCAGTTTGCCATTTTTGCCCTGGGCACCAAATTACCTTATCCCAGCACTGGGCGGAGATACCCCAACTGCTTTCGCTCTCCTCTTTTCCGACTTCTTTCTTTTTGTTTTATTTTTTTATAACATGCTCAAGTTTGGAGCTGCTTGCTCCTTGGTTTTCTTCATTTCTAATGGTTCATTGTACAAGGTTATGTAGGGTGATTGACCACTACTTTAAGTGAGCATGGTCATTACTAGGGTGTCTCCCGATTTCATTTTGAAAAGCAGGTAACCTTATCTTGCATGCTGTACGTCCCCTTGTGGCTGGGAGCGTGAGCTCTTAGATGAATAAAAAATGTGTTGGCAAAGCAGCCAGGCACATAGCATTTTCAAAACACTGCCAGAAAATGGCACCCCCCCCTTTTTTTATTCTCATGACCGGTGTACTTTAAGAAATGCAACGTATAAAGAAAGAGGAAAGAACTAATAATCTCACCACATCAATTTCATTAATTTCCCATAACATCTATTGCACAAGATGGGAGTCTTGTCTTTGTGCAGTCAGTTGCCTTACACAACAGAAATATAGAAAAAAAGGAACACAACAAATACTGTACGTGGACAGGAAGGGAGTGAGAATAATACTGGAACAAATACGTCTATGTCAGGCAGAAAAAAAAAAACAATCCTGGCCAGGATCCATTCATATCTACACACCGTGCCCATGCATGCTAACCAGCATACTTCCCAATTCTTAACTGCTATCACATATAAAACATAGAGGAAATTAGAGATTCCCATCTATCAACCACGTGATAAGTAACTTTTTCTGCTCTTAAACTGAATCGAATGCCAAAGCTTCGATTTTTCATTTTAGGTAGAGTAGGGAATGGTTGTAATCCCTGTCTTTTTTTTTTTTTCTTTGTCATCGGGGATAAGGGAACACGGGCGCCGCCCCCTCTGTCACGACGTCCCCTATATGACAAATGGATAGATTCATGCATTGTATTGCAGGAATCTATACATGGGCGCTGTAGCCACCCCCTATTCAGGCGTCCGGACCCTTTTCGGACGCCGGGCACCTGACTTACAGCGGCAGGTGTGTTTTTTTATTTCAGCACCTGATTAGAGCCATAGGCTCTAATAGGCTTCAAAAAAGGTGGACTTGGAGCATAGAGAGCATTGCGCTCACTGTCCACCCAGGTGTGTTAGAAAATCAAATTAATATTTGCTTTTCTAACATTGAACCGCCTCTCTGCCAATCAGAAGGCGCGGGTCTAATATTGGTCACCTGATTGGCTGAAGGCACAGGTGATGCCATTGTCCAGCTAGCAGGAGCAAAGAAGAGACGTACGGAGGACACAGGAGCCATCGCCTGACAAACGCTACCATCCCACAGCACGTTGCCTGACCCGCCACCAAGATGGGGTAAGTGCCGGTCAGACAGCGGGCAGGGGCATAGTCGGACAGCGGGCAGGGGCATAGTGGCTGCATATGATGGGCACAGAGGCTGCAATTAATGGGGCACAGAGGCTGCATTTCATGGGCACAGAGGTTGTAAATTATGGGGCACAGAGGCTGCATATGATGGGCACAGAGGCTGCATTTCATGGGCACAGAGGCTGCATATGAAGGGCACAGTAGCTGCAATTGATGGGCACAGTGGCTGAAATTGATGGCCACAGAGGCTGCATTTCATGCGCACAGTGGCTGCATATGAAGGGCACAGAGGGTGCATTTCATGGGCACAGAGGCTGCATATGGTGGGCACAGTGGCTGCATTTGATGGGCACAGCGGCTGCATTTCATGGGCACAGCGGCTGCATTTGATGGGCACAGTGGCTGCATTTGATGTTTTTGTTTCTGTATTTTTCCGAATTTTTCAGTTTGTTTGTGCCCCCAAAAATTATGAGCACCAGCCGCCACTGTTAGGGAGATTTCCCTACTGTCCTGTAGAGGCAATAGGGAGAGAGAGAAAATCTCCCCAAAGTGAAGAAAATCCCTCCTAAGGCCCCTTTCACACATGCGGACCGTATGTCCGTTTTTCATCCATCCGTTTTTGGATGAAAAACGGACATATATGCATGTCTATGGGGCAGCGGGTGTCAGCGGATGAGCATCCGCTGACACCCGCTATCGTCCGCCTCCGCAATTGTCCGGTTCTGCAGACGGAGGAAAACCCTATTTTTCATCCGTCTGCAGAGCGGATCGGATGAACACGGACAGGCGGTCCGTGTTCATCCGATCCTCCATAGAGGAGAGCGGAGAACTGACAGGGCGGTCCCTGCACAGTGTGCAGGGACCGCCCTGTCATCAGTCGGCTCAGCGGGGAACAGCTGTGCGATCCCCGCTGAGCAACGGATCTTCACGGGGCGGATCATTACGGATCCCCCCCGTGTGAAAGGACCCTAAGGGGGCTCATTTACACAGGTGTTTCCCTCTGAAGAATGATCTGTGGTGATTGCGTTTCAGAGGGTATTTGAAAGGCAGTTGTTGGGCAAGTATCCTGCTGACTATACCAAGTTGTCAGCAGGGCTGCACATGGGGGTACCTTTCCCGTGAGTGCGCTTGTCATGTGAGGATCAAACATTAACCACTTAGCGACTGCCCACCCACAATGTACTGCGGACAGGCAGGCGCTGTAGGCAAATCGACATACCCGTACATCGCTGCCTACTTCTAGAGTTTGGGCGCCCCCACCTGGCACCTGATGTGACTATACACAGCGGGAGTCTGTCAGCAAGTCCCAGCCAATGATTTACTGCTGGACCTGCTGATCGGCTGTGTGCATTTACAGCCCAGAGCTCTTGTGTTTGTAAACAATGCAGAGCTCCGTAGGAGGGAGTGATCTGTCAGTTTCTCATCCCTGCAAAGCGTTTTCGGATCTTGGCCGGTTCAGCAGGGACTGGCCCAGATTTGAACCATGTATGGGTAGGCTGAATATACCCAAGTTGATCGACTGATCAAATTGGGTGCAATCAGCCTGTTGGATTTTATATGCATTTATTGCTAGTGGCTATAGCTGCTAGCAATAATTGCAAATGGCTCCACAGGAGGGATTGTCCCATCAACGCTGACTGTGTTGACGGGGGAATTGAGCGATTTTTTTTTGCTGCAACCACGGGGTTGCAGGAAAGAAAATCGCTCCATCTATGGAGAGGTTTAATTTCCCGAGCAGGGAAACAATTAGCCAAACCCCTGAAAGGGGTTTTTAACACTTCCACATTTTATCTAATAGCTTTAGATATATTTTAATTCTCTAACAAATCTATCTTGTGCTCCCCTAGTCTATTAATTTGTAAAAATTCCCAATGACAGTAGGTGGTTACTACTGATGGGGTTAGCTTATTGTTGCTAATTAATAACACTGGTACTACTTGGACAAGAGTCAGTTCACTAAATAAAATGTATTACAAATTGAATGTTCTGGGCAGTCTATCAGTATAATGGATCATGTTGTACTGTAATACTAAAGGTATTATGGGCTCAACCATTTGGTTTTAATCTCTAGGACCAGGCACAGAGTAGTGTTGACAGCTCCTGATTATGTACAGGTTTCTGCAGCATTGTAGGAATGTTAGACAGAAAACACCAACATTGCCAAACTTTCCACTTTTACACATTTATGTGATGCGGAAACATGTGTGGTATTGCATGCATGGGCGTAGCATAAGGGGCTGCAAGGGTCACAATCGCAACCCCACCTCTAGCTCCAGGGGGCCCCTGAAGCCTCCCTGTCATATTATCATATCCTCCACAAAGTCCAGCTCCGATCTGCCCTAGGGCCCCAGAGCCATGCTAAAGGGAAGGGCTTCCACTTTGCCTTCCACAGTCCACACCCTTCTGTTCTCATTGGCTGGGGAGAAGCTGTGAGCCATTTGCTGAATGGAGGGTGAGAACAGCCCAGGATGGGGAAGTGTCTGTGCTGTGTGCTGCCAACATGGAATGGTAACCGAGTTAAGAGGAGAGTGCTGTCCTGTAGCCACCATGGGACAGATGTCACTCACTGGTGAGGTAAGACACCGCTCAGTGTCTCCTAGTCACCAGCTGGATTCTCTGTACCCCCCCCCCCCCCCCACCCGGGATGTCCGCTTACCCAACTTCCCCTGAATGGAGAGGAGCATGGGGTGAGAACAGCCCAGGATGGGGAAGTGTCTGTGCTGTGTTCTGGCAACATGGAATGGTAACCAAGCTCAGCGAGAAAAGAGGAGAAGAGTGCCGTCCTGTAGCCACGATGGGACGGATGTTACTGGTGAGGTAAGACACCGCTCAGTGTCTCCTAGTCACCAGCTGGGATTCTTTGTACCCCCCCCCCCTCACCTGGAGATATCTGCTTACCCCACTTTCCTGACAACTGGTGAAAAGACACACACCTCCGGTAAGTGACCTTCCCCCAACACCTGCCAACACTGACAGAGAAACCTCCAGAAATTGCTAAAACAAATCCCTTAACACCTCCTGAGGGGCCCCTGGGGGGCCGAAGGCTCCAGATTTCATGTCACATGGCTTTTCCCCCCCAGATCTAAGTTGCGCCCCCCAAAAGCCCCCTGACCACCCCCTCTGCCCTGGATGCTATACCCGCTGCTGAGCTTCTTGCCCAGTACAGCACTCTATACTGCTCCTCCTCCGCAGGGCTGAAATCACATTCCTTTACAACACAGCCAGTCAGCCATGATCTGCATAGGGTGTATATGCCTACTGCAACTACACTGCCATTCCAACCAAGGGATTTAACAGCCCTGTGTATTGTGGGGGGGGGGGGGGGGGCTGTTTGCAGTGCCGGAATGGGAGAGGAGCTCTGCCAAATGACCTGCCAGGGGTCCCTGTCCTCTGATTCTCCAGGGTGATCCCTGTCCTCTAATGTAAGGAGGAACTCTAAACTCTTAAGCCACTTTGAGTATCTTGGTGTGCGGTGGGTGTATCTGCACACACAGTGGAAGTGGTGGGTGGTAGTGGGGGGGGGGGGGGGGCAGGTCAACTTTTGCATCGGGGGCCCACAACTTCAAGCTATGCCTCTGATTGCATGTGTTTCCACAGCACATGTTTAACGTGCTATGTTTCAGCAGGTGCTGTTCCATTCATTCTTAATGGTACTCCAAATGCACCAGCCAACACGTGTGCTAAATCGCAATGTAACACAATGTATCTTATTGCCAAGCCTTCTAACAAAGGTACCCAACCTTTTGAAGAGCGAGGGCCACTTTAGCGACTTGGTAACAGGTCTCGGGCCACGATGAGCAGAGTGGGCGGATGACAGGTCCATGTCCACTCAGCATATGCAGAGCTGATACGAACACAGCCCGCTCTTATCTATGGGCCCCCAATCTGCCAAGACGGAAGGGGATGAATCCCCTTCTTTTTTTTTGGAGGTAGGTGGGTGTAAACTGACTTCTGTCGCTCCATAAAGGTGAAAGGAGGGTCTGAAAAACTAACATGCGGACCCCATCGGACTGATTGCGTGAAAGGGGCCTAAGGCTGTGTAACAAGGTCCCAGTCCTCCTCCAGTCTAATGAGGACCTCCAGGGCCAGAGACATCCTTCTGTATGTGGTGGGTTGTAAGGCATAGTGGGTGTAATGCAAGGTAAATTCATTGGGCTGAATGCAAAGAGATTTTTATTTCTCTTAACAGAACTTTGGGAGAGAGGATTAGGGCCAGGACACCCTTAAGTAGTTGCAATGTTAATTGGCAGACTCAGGACAGCCATGCACGGAAAGGCCTCCAGCAAGACGCCACATCCGCATGCTGTCTCTTATGGCAACAGTCTTTATTAGTTTCTAACACGTTGTAACAGTTCCGTCCCTTCCACTACAATCACTTCTTGTAGTTCTTCAGCCCACTGAGCTCCCAGTCTCCCTCACTAGACTAGATGATTTACTGCCACTGAATCTATTGAGTTCCATGATTCTTCACTGTAGAATCTTCCTCAAGCGTCACCCTCTGCTTCTCTGCTTCTTCCCTAGCTTGGCACTCAAGATACTTCTCAAGCTTCACCCCACTGGCCTGCTCAGCCCCTGGCTTGACACACAAGGCTGCTCTGCGAGCGTCACGGCTTGATACCCACTGAAGTTTCCTGATGCTTCACCTTCCTGGTTGGTTAGAATTCTGCTCCGGTACTTGCTTCAGCTACTCTCTGTGGTCCCTGGTAATAAGGTGATTTGTCCCTTAATGGCGACAGCTTCCCCTTTACCTCCGACCACGACAGGTTCTCCGGCAGGCAGAATCGTCACTTCTGGTTGGACTACAAGCCGCAATCCCAACCCTATGCTGCTCTCTTGGTTCTGGATAGGCCCTCAGACAGCCTAGCAGCCAAATACAACACACGTCCACCCAGACAGCTGTCCAGGTGGCACAGAACTCTGATCACCTGTCTCCACCCAAATATATAGGTTCTCCCAGCAGGCAAAGGGATTTAAGAAAACCCCTGCCCATTGGCTGGGATACCCCATATACCCATAATCTGACCTTGCATTGACCTTCTCCTATCTAATGCCACCAGGTACCCGGCCACCTAGTGGCAAAAGAGAGAAGTGCAGCAATTACAGACTTATGCCCCGTACACACGGTCAGATTTTCCGACGGAAAATGTCCTATCGGACAATGTTGTCAGAAATTCCGACCGTGTGTAGGCTCCATCTGACTTTTTCCGTCGGATTTTTCGACGGACAAAGTTTTATCTCCTGCTCTC
The DNA here is from genome assembly GCA_028564925.1 of Lithobates sylvaticus. Lineage (NCBI taxonomy): Eukaryota > Metazoa > Chordata > Amphibia > Anura > Ranidae > Lithobates > Lithobates sylvaticus. The sequence continues at coordinate 128,819,791 of CM053031.1, forward strand.
AAATTTTCCGACAACAAAGTCCTGACGGACTTTTTCCGATCGTGTGTAGCGAATTCCGACGGACAAAGTGCCACGCATGCTCAGGTCACATTACAAGACCAAAGCTATTGGCTACTAGCCTCTACGTAGTCCCGTCGTACGCAACGAACGTCACCACGTTCAGGAAGATCGGATTTTCCAACAACTTTGTCCGACCGTGTGTATGCAACACCAGTGTCGGACAAAATTCGTCGGAAAAAATCCGACGGATTTTGTGGTCGGAATTTACGTCCGTGTGTACGGGGCATTAGTGTGAAATCGATTGATCCCTAACAATGGGCCAAGATACCTGGCAGGTAAATTTAGGAGCAACCCTGCCAAAACACCAGGGTGCTAAATCTGCTTTCACACTAACGTGCTGTGGTTTACCCACACCGTGGGTGCAGCGCAGTGCACCTGTGGCTTTCCTGCGGGTTACCTGCACTTTGCCATAGAATTCTATTATATCCTGCAAGTGTGGTGCACTTTCTGAAAGTGTACCAAAACTCCTGCATCCAAACCTGCAGGTAATAACAGAAGTATATGGCTCAGTGCATGTAACCTGCAGGTGCACTGCGGCGCAACTGTGGATCATTTTTAAAGCCGCCCAGAGTAACCAGTATAGAGAACAGATATGGCCATTTCTGTGTTATTTTAAATATAAATCTGATCTGTCTTCACTTTTCCCCACTTTGTCCCAGGCTGTTGCTGTCCCAGGTGGAGTGCATTTGGTATCACTCCGCCTGTGACAGGAGCCAGCACTATACAGGAAGCATAGGCATGCACAGGAGGTGTGCTGGGTGTGCCTGGGAAAACTCTAATCACCATGTGTGCATTGGCATTATCGCTTTCTGTGCTGGCAGGGAGATGGGAAATATCTCCTTCGGACCAGTGCTGCCATTCATTGAGTGCTACCATACTTCCCTTTACTGCACCGGCTCTGCCATTAGAGTGTGCATGTATGTATGTATATAAATATAATATACACACACACACACTCATATGTGTTTTAGCTTTGGGGTGCACACCCTAATGCAATAGGCTGCGCACACCTATGATAGGAAGCATAAGCTCTGCTCTCTACTGCAGTGGCATGCTTCTTCTGCCGCCGGCTTCATTCTTACCACTGATGCTCTGGGATAGTGGTTTGGTAATCTGCAACCTGGGCTTGTCGACCTGCCATCCCAGAGCAGGAGGTCGTGGGCCAGCGGTTGGCCATCCCTGCCTTATAATGTGATGAGATTTAAAATAAAGGTGCCCAAACTTCTTTGGACAACTGAGCATGCAGCGCAGCCCATTGAAACGCACCACACCTGAATGTGCAAAAACAAGGACACACCGTTTCACCTGCATAGGTGTGAATGGAGCCTTAACAATAGCAACAAAACTGGCTTCTTCTCTACAGCACTGTCATATTGCTTGGCATTGGGAGATGGATTGATGCTTTAATTACTATTATTATTATACAGAATTTATATAGCGCCAACAGTTTACACAGCACTTATCAACACAATAATCAGGGTGTTTGTTCGGCCCCGCTGAATGACCACAATGCACTGTGCCGCCACACAGTGCATTGGAAGCCCTGAGGCTTGATTCACACCTATGCATTTTTAGTGCTTTTTGCATTTTGCAGATTTGCACTACAGCCCATTTAACATGGATTCCTATGAAACACGTTTTGTAGGGCAAAACTGCAAAATGCAAAAAGCACTAAAAATGCATAGGTGTGAATCAAGCTTAATTGGCTGAAGCAATGAAAGCTTTGCCCAATCAGGGCACAGAGCACTGTCAGAGACATGATTGGAGAAAGTAATGATGACTCTATCCAATTATGGCTCATTGCTCTTAATCCTGCCCCACACTGTAAACATATTCTCCCCATAGCAGCCATTTGCAGTGTGATATTGGCATGGAGAGAGATAGAACTGGGCTCTGTTCAGTGCTACTAGTGAGATAGTGTGCTATAGTGTACTATAGTGATTATATTGTCAGTGTAGGATATCAGTTTAGTAGTGTGAATCTAGTCATAGTTCAGTGTGAGTGTAGTGTGACCATTCATTTTGTCAAGTTTAATTTGTCAGGGCAGGTTTCCTGCAGTATATATCATTGCGTTACTGAATGTTTAACGCAGTGTGACACCATAACCCCTGGGGGCGGCTATGAATTTGCTAGGCTTACCAATTACCTCCTCCTTGTAGCTCGTTGTTCGTTGTCTAGGGGTTCCCAGGGTTAGTACCCAGTAACTTCAGAAGCTGACACGCAAAAGTCCTTTTAAGGATTTTTATTTGCAAGGGTAACGTTCAACTATAACACAGTCTCTCAATTGGGAATAGAGGGCACGGGTGATAAAACTCAGGCACTTCAGAACTGCTGACATCAATTGAATGTCTCGCCCAGAGAGTAGCCACTCACAACTGGGCGCTTCACTGCTGGATAAACCTCTAACTGTAGATTTAGCAGCCAACAGGTGACTCAAAAATCTGCCACAGACTAGGCTGTAACTGAAGATAAATTAGGAACTTTTCCCACGGAACATGGATCTTTCAGCCGCCTTGGCGGTACTGTAAGAAATGTGGATTCACTAGTGTCCATACAACTTCAGCTCCCAGGCTCTTACCGAGCAGCCAGCTTCTTGGCCCTCCTCCGAAGAGTCCTCCCCTGGTCACTTTGCACGAGTTGCTGTGTCTCTCCAATGCCGAGATCACACCGGGACACCTCCGAATCCTCCTTCAGTTACTGAGCCTCGAACTAGCCAGTTCCGAGGCTCGGGAACGGTTGGAACCCCACCCCAGACCATGAGGGTCTCTGGGGCTGGTCAGGATGACCATGCTCACGGGGACGGCAGACACTCATGGGTCCAGCACCCCTCACAGGGTTGGTCCAGACCGGAACCAGGAATCAAAGAGCAAGCCGAACCCTGAACACGTGACTTCAGCATCTTAAATACCCCTTCCCAGACTACACAGCGGGGCCAGACGCGCCCACTGATTGGCTCTAAGAAAGATTGGTACCTAACACGTCCAACCAGGCTTAGTTCTCAGCCTGTCACAGGTGCCTCACTGCACCTATGACCAGGCAGAACTCCAGTACAGCCCAGCCAAACTGATGCCAAAGTAAAAGACCTATATAAATAACCCCCAGAACTCCGTTACAGTTCTGGAAAAACTAAATTTACATTATAGTGCACACTTTAGAAAAGTGTAGGCGCTACAGCAGTATAAATCAGTGCGTTACTGCACATTTAACGCAGTATATATCAGTGCGTTACTGCACGTTTAACTCATTCTATATCAGTGCGTTACTGTATGTTTAACGCAGTATATATCAGTGCGTTATTGTACGTTTAATGCAGTACATATCAGTGTGTTACTGCACGTTTAACACAGTTTATTTCAGTGCGTTAATGTACGTTTAACACAGTATATTTCAGTGTGTTACTGCACGTTTAATGCAGTATATATCAGTATATTACTGTAGTTTAATGCAGTATATTTGAGTGCATTACTGCATGTTTACTGCAGTATATTTGAGTGTGTTACTGCACGTTTAACACAATATATGTCCGAGTGCGTTGTTGCACATATAATGCAGTCTATTTCAGTGTGTTAGTGCACGTTTACCAGAGAATATTGCAGTGCGTCAGTGCAGTTTTACTGCAGTATATTGTAGTGTGTCATTGGAGTGTGTCTGTGTAGTGAATACTCAAGTTAAAGTGCACCAAACAACACTTTCCATTGATTAAAGTGCATCCACGTACACATTTCCACATCTTTATTACATTTTGTTAATCAGCATGCCCCCATCATGTCTGGGAGGCCAACAAGGAGAGACAGACGTTCCCATGGCACTGTAAGGGGGCCAGTAGCGTATGTGTCCACAGGCAAGGGTGGACGTGGTCCATCCTCAGGCAGGGCATCATTTCTTCTGTTTAGTGATGTTGCCCCTGCCATCCAGCCACAGCATGCAGAGGATGTGGTGGACTGGCTTACTAAACCATCATACTCCTCCAGTCCTCATCCTCCGCCACCCACACAGAGACTAGTGCGCAGCCTAGAGTGGCTTATTCGGCCTCCTTATCCACAGCTACTCCTGCCATAGCCTCAGCATCAGGCATGGAGGAGTCAGCTGAGTTATTTGAACACAGCATCAGCCACTTGCTCTTTGACGATGCACATCCATTACTTGATTCAGAACTTGGTTCTGAGATTGAGGAAGGTAGGAACATGAGCCTACAGACATGGGAGAACACTGGTAAACAACAAATTGGCAGTCATGTTCCCCCAGCCACAGCGTATTGCCAAGTTATCTCCAGTGATAATGAGGATAGAGGGGATGATGATAAGGTCACTAACGTGACTTGGGTGCCGGATAGAGCAGAGGAGGAAAGTGAGGGTGAGGCACAACCCCAAAGAGGCAGCCATCATGGAAGAGTAGAGAGCAGCCACCCTATTCCACGAGATTGTGGAGCTGTTATCTCCCAGCCCACTTCCCACAGCTCAGCTGTTTGGGCCTTTTTTAGCACATGTGCAGCCGATCGCACTGTTGTAATGTGCAAACTTTGCCTCAAGCACATCAACCATGGCAAAAACACCAGCAATTTGGGCACCACATGCTTGACAAGGCATTTAACCTCCCAACACTCAGCTCGTTGTCAAGAGCACCTGAAAGCCACACAAAAGGGACGCAATTCTGCTCCTCCCCACTCCGGTCTACATCCGCTATACCTCATGACCTCTCAGCAGCCTCCACTAACAGGGATGATATAGCGCAGGGTGTCCCAGGTTCTTGCAGCATGTCTGCCAGTAGCACACCACCAGCTGTAAACTACAGCAGGCAAATGTCTCTGCCCCGTCTGCTACAGCGAAAGAAAAAAAGTCACTGCCACCCACATGCCCAGCGTCTAAGTTCAAGCTTGTCAAAACTGCTGGCATTACAACTCCTGCCTTTCTGCCTGGTGGATTCTGCCCCTTTCCGTGAATTTTCAGAATGTGCTGTACCACAATGCCAGGTTCCCAGTAACTATTTATTTTTACGTAAGGCCATTCCAGCTCTCTACCATCACATGGAAGGCAATTTTGTGGCATCGTTGGGCAAGGCAGTCAGCCGCAAAGTCTACGTTACCGTCTACCAAGCATGGGCAGGGACGATATATTTAGTTCACAGCACACTGGGTAACTGCTTGCAACTTTGAAGGATGCAGGACAGGGCTCAGTGCGGCAGCTTGTTATGCTGCCATGTCCCTATACAGCTAGTGATGATAATGTGGGATTTGTCAGCTCCCTCCCCTCCTCCTCCCCCTCCATGCCCTCCTATGCTGAATTGTCCCATAAACTACAAATACCCCCTAAGCGTTCAATGGGCTATTCAATGAGTCAGACTGAAAGGTGCCATGCAGTGCTTCAGCTTGTCTGTCTAGGGTACAGGAGCCACACCGGAGCAGAGATTCTGGCAGCTCTGCAGGAGCAGCCCCAAAGGTGGTTTACACCACGCCAGCTGAAGCCAGGAATAGTGGTGTGTGATAATGGCACTCTCTGTGCAACGTTCACGTTTGGCCGGCAGACATCAAGTCCACCGCTCCCTCTGCGCGCATCGGGCGCACGCCCACAGTATATATTGAATGAAACAACGTACAGGTACGTCGTTTCGTGCAATAGAGCCACCCTGACGCCTGATGGATTTTTAGGGGGACCCCCACGACATTTTTTTTAATCTTGGCGCAGGGTTCCCCTTAATATTCACACCAGACCCAAAGGGCCTGGTAATGGACTGGGGGAATCCCATGCCATTTTTTTCAATGACTTTTATCTGTATTGCTGGGACCGACAATTCATTATAGCCGCGAGTACTTTTAAATGATTTTTTTTCCTTTAGAAATGTAATTTTGTGCAGGGACTGTTCTAAACACAGGGAAAATGCACCATTTTACAGGTATACTATAGACAATAAATTGCATATAAGCCTTTAAAATTAACACTTTTGATTTTTCATGTTAATGTCCCATAGACTTTAACAGCGTTTCGGCGGCTTTTGAAGTTGCCTCGAACACCACATATTGTTCGGTGTTCTGCAGAACGCCCGAACAACCAAAGTTCATCCCAAACTTATGCTCGGGCCGAACCGTTCGCCCATCCCTACTGCTGATAAAAGTTGCATGCAATGTACTGTCACCATTTGAAGAGGCCACAAGGATGGTGAGCCGTGACAATGCATGCATCAGTGACACAATCCCTGTTGTGTTCCTGCCGGAGCAGACTCTGCTTGGCATTATGGACAGGGCCCTTGAAGCAGAGCAGCGGGGGGAAGAGGAGGACTTCCTTTCCTCTCAAGGCCCGTTTTATGCAGACACCATTCTTCCTACGCCACAGAACACACAAGAGGAGAGGGAGGAGGAGGAGGATTATGGCTGCTTTGGAGGCATTGAAGCAAAGCAAGACATAAATCAACCCTTAACAGATGGTTTTCCATCCCCAGAAACCCTAGGACTAGTATGTGGCTGGGAAGAGGCAGTTCCAGATACTGTAATCCTCAGTTACCCAGAGGAGTATGCTTCTTATGTCTCCGCAAACTTGCAGTGCATAGGCTCCCTTGTTTTTCAAAGCCTGCAAAAGGACATTAGAATACATAGCATCAAGGAGAAGGATCACTATTGTTTGGCAACCCTCCTTGACCACTGTTACAAGGGGAAAGTCTCGGAACTCATTCCGTCCCCCACAGAGGGAGCAGAAGATTAAATCTCTTTAGGACATCTTAAAGAGGAGTTTATGTAACGCCTTTCCCGACTCTGGTAGGTTACAGTTGCTTCAGTAATGCCTTTCAAAAATATTTTTAGTCCTTGGGCGCCCAGAGCTGTCAGCTTCCACATCCCATCGGCAGCGTCTTCATCATATGGTGGGAGATTATCTTGGGGTGAAAACACATATGGAGAGCTTTCCAGTTGACGATCCACTGGGTTACTGGGTCATCAGAATAGACCATTGGCCAGAATTTGCCCAGTATGCAATAGAGCTGCTGGGCTGCCCTGCATCTAGCGTGCTTTACAAACGGGCATTCAGTGCTGCCGGAGGTTTTGTGACAGATAAGAGAGCGCGTCTGTCCACAAACTCTGTGGACCGGCTGACATTTATCAAAATTAATCAGTCCTGAATTAGCAGCAGCTATGAAGCCCCTGATGCCGATGTCGCTGATTACATGCTTTTTGGATCTCGAATCGATCTCTGAAAGACTGTCTAGGCTACCTAGATATGTGGGTGTTGATTTCATCTGGAAGAAATATTTTGGTGTAGGTTTCATGGGCACAATTAACACCTAAGGACCAATTTTTCAGCACCTTTTTGACAGGTGCATATCATTGGAATTTTTTACAGCAAGGCCAATTCTTGCTTTCATCAAGAGTTACACAGTAGGGTTACTGTGTGAAGGCACCACCGACACCCAAAGACCAATTTTTCCCCAAGCCGTTGTTCATAAAATAAAGAAAGCTTAAATGGAAAATGTAATTTTTTGGGGGATTTATAAATGTCATTATTGCTGCAGCAGGCTCTATACACTGGAACAGATGTGCCACATTACAGGCAGACTAAAGGGACCCCCTAGGCATATATTTAAAGGATTTTTTCATTTTTATTGTTATTTCTCATTTTGATGGTTTCACATTAAGAATTAGTAAATCACTGCTCATTTAAAAATGATGTTTTTTGCAAACTTTTTTTTCATTGATACATGTCCCCCAGGGCAGTACCCAGACCCCCATAAGCATTGTATGCCCAATTACTTGCATATAAGCCTTCAAAATAGTCACTTTTGATTTTTTCCAATTCGGGTCCAATAGACTTCAATGGGGTGTTCGAAAGTTCTGCTGCCAACCGAACAGGGGGTCGTTCGGTCCATCTCTATTAACCTTACTCTATCAGAAGCTTAGAAGGACTCTACAGAATGTAATAACTGCAAACACATTTGCTGATTCTGCCTCTGTTTCCTTCTACGTCATTGCTGCCTTTGTAAACTACAACAAAACACTTTAATAACAGTAAACCTGTAAACACAGATCCCAAAGTTTTAAACCTGCATTCACACTTGAGATGAGCTTCTTTGGTTGTTTTAGGGCTGGCCATACACAGCTTGGGTACATTCAGCCTGCCCATACATGGTTCGAATCTCATCCGGTTCCTGCTGAACCAGCTGAGATTCTAACCATCTATGGCCGACTTAAGGGCTTTTTTTGTGTTTGTATAGGCGTTTTAAGTGTTGTTGCTGGCAACTGAAGCTTGAGTGGTGTTTTTGAGCCAATGGAAAGTGTTTTACTAGGAAAGCTTTTTGAGACACTCCCATTGGCAAGTCTATTTGGATCAGAAATGCTTGAAGCGTGAAGTGTGTAGCTCAAACAAAGCTCGTGTACTTTTTCAAGGTACAAGCCTTAAGCAACACTACACTACACAGATGTGAACAAGTACAATCAGTGGCGTCTCCAGCTTTCATATTTAGGGGGGCACATGGGGGGACAGGGACAAAAGTAGGGGGGCAACTATAAAATGCAATTTTACAACGATCCCACAACAGGTCCTTTCACATGTTCTGCAGTGAGCTCCCTTCCTACTGTATTGGGGCCCCTCAGGGTGGCAGAAAACAAGAGAGATATGTCACCAGCATACCAAGAAAATATAAGGGTCCAAAGCAGTGGGAGAACTATCAGGGTTGCAAAGGTTGTCTTGCCCCCGGGCCTTGGTGTTCTGCCACTGTGGTGTTCCCCGGCCTTCTCTTGCTGTCCTGCCCCTGTTATTGACAGTGCTGGTCTGCCATCTGTCTCCTTGGCAGCGGCGGCAGTCTATTAGGACCTAGTGCTGGTGACATTATGGGTGCATGCAGGGGAAGGCTGGCACTATTGGTTGTAGAGAGCCGAGCCCCCTGCTGGTCACCTAGCAGCAGTAATGCTGTATAACCTTCTCTGTTGACATGCTGATCTGGATGTGATCCAGGTGATGCTCCCAGTCAGATCTAATAAACACAGTATTTATTAGCATCAAGAGTACAACCACATCAACCGTATGTTCAGCAGCCATGTGGGCTCTATGTCTGTAAGGTGTGGGCTTTGATCAATAAAATCACTATGATATTTTACACTAGGATTTGACTAGGAGCATCACCTGGATTGCATCACGATCAGCATGTCATAGAAGGCTGCACTGCTGCTAAGCAACCTGCAGGGAGGTCAACTGTCTACTCTACAACCATTATAGATGGGTTCAGGTGTGTTTAAAATCCTACATGCCCGATCCCGCTAGGAAGCCGACACTGCACACGGCTAATCACAGGCAGTGAGACATTCCTGATCTGTGCAGCTGTGGACCAGGAAATGTCTCACTGCCTGTGATTAGCACTGAGCAGTGTGGGCTTCCTGGCTGGCTTGGGCACGTGGGATTTTGAACATGCCCAGCCCATCTCTAACAACAAATTGTGCTAGCCCTCCTGTACATCAGCCCCATAAAGTAACCAGCACTGGGTTCTAATGTGCCGCCGCTGCCATGGAGACAGAGAGCAGCACTGTGAATAGCCGGGACAGGACAGCAACCCTGGTAGTTCCACCACTGGTCCACACTGGGACGATTCCCCCATCCACCTATAATGTGTAGATGGGAGAATTGGATCATTTCTTTTTTTTTTTTTTCATGCAACCTGCTAGTTAAATGAAAACAGTGATCAATGTATGGGCTGCCTAAGTGCTAAGACCAGCCATAGGCAGTTTAAATCTTAGCTGGTTCAGCAGGAACTGGCTGAGATTTGAACCATTAATGAGCAGGCTGAATGTACCAAGTTTATCGATCAAATTGGGAACAACCAGCCTGTCAGATACTCTTATGATTATCACTAGTGATTGCTATAGCCACTAGTGATAATCACTGTTTGTTGGGAGAATACAATTGCTGGGCAGGAAGGATATTCCCCTGTTACCACTGTCTGTTGATGGGGGAATCATGCAAGTTTCTTTCCTTCAATCTGTGGATGCAGGAAAGAAATTTTCACCGTCTATCACCTGCCTAACTGAAATTGAAAGTAAGTTGTGAAGGTCTTGAAAGAACCAGGAGAGGGGGAGGGACAGCTGGGGGAGAGAAGGGATGGAGATAATGCAGTTCAGTGATTACAGTGTACTGCAATGCACACACTTACCCACGGGTCCAGGCTAGAAGCTCAGGCAGTGACACACAGCCAGAAATTCTACTGATTTTCATATTTTCCGCCCACACATCCCCTCTCTTTAGATACAGCTTCACGCCGGGGATAGTGTGGGCGGGACTGGAAGACTCAGGAGGAACAGGGGCGGGGGGAGGAGGAGGAGCTGTATTCATCTCTGCTCTAACGTACATGAGGAGAGTGAGGGGGTGGCTGGACTTGCTGGGCTGTGAAAGAGTGTCATATACTGACACTCGGCTCAGCTTGCAGTCACCTCAGCTTACAGGCTGGTTCTCCTGTCCTAAGGACGGGAGAAATCAGTCTGTTTTTTCAGTAACTGAGAGTCCTGGTGGAGTCCTTCCTGCAACTCGCTCTTCTCCCTGCCAATGAGGATGCAGGGTAAGGAGCAGATCTGGCGGCTGTGATTGTGTGAGCACTCGCATTATGCAGTGTCAGTGAGCAGAGGGAGGGGGGAGGAATCCCCCGCAGGAGCTGACTGGGGATACTCTCCCTCTGAGTAAGATGTGGCGCATCCGCTACGAATGCAAACAAAAAGACATTGCCTTTTTTTTGGGGGGGGGGGGGGGCACATGGTGGGGCACAGCATAATGTTGAGTACAATTAAACTGTGATTTTGGATATTGAGCATTTTGGAGCTTGCTGTGAATGGGGAGGACGACAGACATGAAGCAATGAAGCAGTTACCCATGGCAACCAATCACCCCCCTCCCCAACAGATGTCCTTTTGCTCCAGTTTCCATAAGTTCTGTTGTATATTTGCATTCTGGGGAGTCTTAAAGATGGGACTTATAAAACATTGGCTTGAATAGTGCCTGGACTCATGTTTACAGTACACACAGCATTTCTAGGTGTTCACATTACTAATGCTGCAAGAAAAACCTCAACATGGCTCCATGGACACAGAGGCTGCATAGGTCAGAGGAAACAAGGCCAGTGCTATTTACACAACTCAGTGCTGTACCAAACTAATTGTACTAAATCAACTCAGCAATGGAAAAAGATGGTGTTGTGCTTTAAATGGCCAGCCTGCCTAAAACTCATATTTCAATTTTAGGTGGATGTTATATCAGAACCGTTTCTATTTTCTTGCTAGCTGCTTTAGTTTCTCTCTATATCCCAGATACCCCGGGGACTATTACAACACCTGATATCCAGAGCACTGTTACCCCTCTACACAGAGGCATAGCTTGAAGCTTGTGGGCCCCAATGCAAAAGTTGACATGCCCCCCCCCACTACCACCCACCACTTCCACCGTGCGTGCAGATACACCCACCACACGCCAAGATACTCAAAGTGGCTTAAGAGTTTTGAGCCGTCCATAGCATCCAGGGTGGAGGGGTGGTCAAGGAATGCAACTTAGATCTGGGGGGGGGGGCAAAGCCATGTGACACATAATCTGGAGCCTGCAGCCCCTGAGGGGCCCCTCAGGAGGTGTTAAGGGATTTGTCTTAGCAACTTCTGAAGGTTTCTTTGTCAGTGTTGCCAGGTGTTAGGGGAAGGTCCCCTCCCAAAGGTGTGTGTCTTTTCCCCAGTTGTCAGGAAAGTGGGGTAAGCAGATATCTCCAGGTGGGGGGGGGGGGTACAAAGAATCCCAGCTGGTGACTAGGAGACACTGAGCGGTGTCTTACCTCACCAGTAACATCCGTCCCATCGTGGCTACAGGACGGCACTCTTCTCTTTCCTCGCTGAGCTTGGTTACCATTCCATGTTGCCAGAACACAGCACAGACACTTCCCCATCCTGGGCTGTTCTCACCCCATGCTCCTCTCCATTCAGGAAATGGCTCACAGCTTCTCTCCAGCCAATGAGAACACAGGGGTGTGGACTGTGGAAGGCAAAATGGAAGCCCAGTATTGGAACGTGGCTGTGGGGCCCTAGGGCAGATCGGGGCTGGACTTTGTGGAGGATATGATAATATGACAGGGAGGCTGCCTGGAGCTAGGGGCGGGGTTGCGATTGTGACCCCTGCAACCCCTTATGCTACGCCCATGCCTCTACACCTTAAACAAGTACAGTGGTGTGAAAAAGTGTTTGCCCCCTTCCTCATTTCCTGTTCCTTTGCATGTTTGTCACACTTAAGTGTTTCGGAACATCAAACCAATTTAAACAATAGTCAAGGACAACACAAGTAAACACAAAATGCAATTTGTAAATGAAGGTGTTTATTATTAAAGGTGAAAAAAAATCCAAACCCTCATGGCCCTGTGTGAAAAAGTGATTGCCCCCTAAACCTAATAACTGGTTGGGCCACCCTTAGCAGCAACAACTGCAACCAAGCGTTTGCGATAACGTGCAATGAGGCTTTTACAGCGTCCTGGAGGAATTTTGGCCCACTCATCTTTGCAGAATTGTCCTAATTCAGTTACATTAGAGGGTTTTCGAGCATGAACGGCCTTTTTAAGGTCATACCACAACATCTCAATAGGATTCAGGTCAGGACTTTGGCTAGGCCACTCCAAAGTCTTCATTTTGTTTTTCTTCAGCCATTCGGTGGTGGACTTGCTGGTGTGTTTAGGATCATTGTCCTGCTGCAGAACCCAAGTTCGTTTCAGCTTGAGTACACGAACAGATGGTCGGACATTCTCCTTCAGGATCTCTTGGTAGACAGCAGAATTCATAGTTCCTTTTATCACGGCAAGTCTTCCAGGTCCTGAAGCAGCAAAACAGCCCCAGACCATCTGTCAGAGGTACTCACCCGGGCCGATATGCTGAGAGCTGCTCCCCTTGCGACTAAGCGCACAATGCCTCTGGAGTGGGTACAGAGGACACCGGGCTCAAAGATGCACGGGTTGCCAGCAGGAGTGTAGCAGGTGGTGTGCAGTAGCGTCGTAGACCAGGAGAGGCTGAAGCTGCACTGGGAGTAGACACCTGGCAGGGTAGTGATCCGGTAGAGGTTGCAGAGGTACCAACACGTATACTGAAGGAGGACCCTCGGGAGCATCAGAGAACTGCAAGTCCTGAACACTGAGCAGGAGATAGTCCAGCAAGCAGGCCGAGGGTCAAACACAGGCAACCAGGCAGTAGAAGTATCCAAAGGCAAGCCGGGGTCAAACACAGGTAAGTAACTCAGAGAATGTCCAGGAGGCAAGCCGGGGGTCAAGCACAGGTAATCAGGCAGTAGAGGTGTCCAAAAGGTAAGCCGAGGGTCAAACACAGGTAAGTAACTCAGAGGAAGTCCAGTAGGCAGGCCGAGGGTCAAGCACAGGTAATCAGGCAGAGCGGTATCCAGGAAGCAAGCCAGAGGTCAAACACAGGTAAGTAACTCACGGAAGGACCGGTAGACAGGCCGAGGGTCAAGCACAGGTAGTCAAGCAGTAGAGGAATCCAGGAAGCAAGCCAGGGGTTCAGACACAGGTAGTAGTGGTAGCGGTAGTCAGGAGGATTCCGGGTCGGCACTGGTAGTCAGGTAGATGCAGGGTACAGGGTACAGGATACAGGATACAGGATACTGGACTGGAGACAGGACTCAGAAGAGACAACAAACCAGCAATTTGGAAGCGGACAGGGAAGGCCTTTTATAGGCCAGGTAACTGGTCAGGTGGGATACCCGGACGAGTGCGCATGCGCACTCGTCTTCCGTCAGCGCCGCGCACAGTGGTGAGGCGTACTGGCTGGGTTGTGACAGATACCCGAGAGCCGCGGACCCGCGCATGCGCACCTGTTACCCGGCGTACCTGTAAACCTCGTTGCGCCGCTCTACCGCGCGTGCGCAGCCCTGGAACCCGGCGGAGAGACCTGGTATTTCCCTGACAGTGCCCCCCTCCTAAGGGCAGCCTCCGGATGCCCACTTCAGGATGTCTTTGGTGATATTCCCGGATTAAGCGAGGGGCATGAATGTTTTCGGATGGCTCCCAGGAGCAGTCTTCTGGGGGATACCCCTTCCATTTGACAAGATATTGGATTTGCCCTCTTCTTCTTCGGAGATCCAGAATTTTCTCAACCTCGAATTCTTCCTCTCCTTGGATGGTGATGGGAGGAGGAAGTGGCGTTTGCCTATCAGGGAAAGAATTAGCAATTACGGGTTTCAGCAAAGAGGCATGAAAAACTGGGTGAATCCTATAGGAACTGGGGAGATCTAATTCAAAGGCCACTGGGTTGATCACCCTCTTGACCTCAAAGGGGCCGATGAACCTGGGACCCAATTTCCGAGAAGGACAAGGGAGTTTTAAATTAGCGGTTGATAACCAAACTTTCTCACCAATCTGGAAAGGCGGACATTCCTTCCTGCCCCGGTTGTATTGTACCTCATAACCTTTCTGTGCTTCCTTCATGGCCTGTTGGATCCGGGTGAAGTTGTCTTGGATACTTTTGACTAGGTCCTGTGCAGCTGGAGTAGGGACGTCTGGAATGGAATCTGGAAGAAAAGAAGGGTGATAACCGTAGTTTGCCCAGAAGGGCGTCTGATTAATGGCAGAATGCAAAGAATTATTGTAGGCAAACTCCGCGTAGGGTAGTAAGCCTGACCAGTCATCTTGGGAGTAAGAGCAAAAACACCTCAGGTATTGCTCGAGGGTTTGATTCGTGCGTTCAGTTTGACCGTTGGATTGGGGGTGATATGCTGAAGACATGGAAGTCCTGATTTCAAGGGATTTGCATAGATCTCTCCAGAACCTAGAGGTGAACTGTACCCCTCGGTCCGAGGTGATGTTAGCTGGAACTCCGTGTAACCTTATAATTTCCCTGATGAAGATGTCAGTAGTAGCGGAGGCCGAGGGAGTACCTTTCATGGGTAGGAAGTGAGCCATCTTTGAGAGACGGTCAATGACAACCAGAATCGTGGTGAAGGAATCTGAAGGGGGTAAATCCACGATGAAGTCCATGGAAATCTCCTTCCATGGACGTTCCGGGACAGATAATGGACGTAACAGACCCCAGGATTTAGTGTTGGACCCCTTGTTCCTTTGACAAATGTTGCAAGAGAGAACGTATTCCTGACAGTCTTTTCTCCAGCCCGGCCACCAGTAAGATCGACCTACCAAGTCCACTGTTTTCTGTACTCCAAAATGGCCGGACATCTTGTGGTCATGAAGGGTCTGCAGAACTTGGAGTCTGACAGGAGGAGGGACAAAGATTCGGGCATGGGCCCAGAGTAAATCCTGCTTCCTTTCAAGAAAAGGTAATGTGGGAGAAGAGAACTGGTTGGAAGCCTGTTTGAGGGCTGTGGTTAAGTCAGGCTGAATGGCATGGAGAAAGTTGTGGGCGGATAGGATAGTAGCAGGTTCTTTCGAGGATTCAGTGTCCAGAAACATACGGGATAAGGCATCCGCCTTGCCATTCTTGGAGCCAGGACGGTAAGTGATGTGGAAATTAAATCGGGAGAAGAACAAGGCCCAGCGGGCCTGTCTGGGTCTAAGGCGTTTTGCAGCCCTGAGGTACTCCAAATTGCGGTGGTCAGTGAAGATGAGGATGGGTTGGGAAGCTCCTTCAAGCAGGTATCTCCATTCCTCGAGAGCGAATTTAATCGCAAGTAATTCCCGGTCGCCTACATCATAATTCTTTTCAGGGGGACTTAGTTTTCGGGAGGAAAAGGCGACTGGGTGAAGGAGGGCCTTTGGGCCACTTCTCTGCGATAGGATTGCTCCTAAAGCAGAGTCTGAAGCGTCCACCTCTAGGACGTAAGGGAGTTCGGGGTCAGGGTGCTGTAAGATGGGTGCAGAGGAAAAGAGTTCCTTGAGCTTCTCAAAAGCGCTCTGCGCTTGGGGAGTCCACTGGAACTTAACTTGCTGGCGAGTCAGTTGGGTGATTGGGGACACAATGGCAGAAAACCCCTGAATGAACCGTCTATAAAAGTTGGCAAAGCCGATAAAACGTTGGACTGACCTCTTGTCCGTGGGAGCAGGCCAATCCTGGATGGCCATCACCTTTTGGGGATCCATCAGTACTCCTCCGGTGGTTATGATGAAGCCCAGGAACTGGATGGTATCAGTCTCGAACTCGCATTTCTCTCCCTTGACGTAGAGCCCGTGTTTGCGGAGGATGAGAAGAACTTTCCGGACATGTTGGCGATGGGCTTCTAGGGAATCGGAGAAAATCAAGATATCATCAAGATATACAATGAGGAAGTTATCCAAATACTCACGAAAAATGTCATTGACAAGGTGCTGGAAGGTAGCTGGGGCATTACAAAGTCCAAACGGCATGACCAGGTACTCAAAATGGCCGAATCTGGACCTAAAAGCCGTCTTCCATTCATCCCCAGAGCGTATTCTAACTAAATTGTAGGCCCCACGAAGATCCAGCTTGGTAAACACTTTGGCAGTCCTGAGCCGTTGAAAAAGTTCGGGAATGAGCGGAAGTGGGTACCTGTTCTTGATCGTAATTTTATTGAGTTCCCTGTAATCTACACAGGGTCTGAGGGAACCGTCTTTCTTTTCAACAAAGAAGATCCCAGCCCCTGCTGGCGAAGAAGATGGTTGGATGAACCCTTTGGCAAGATTCTCGTCGATATATACCCGTAGGGCTTCAAGCTCAGTTTCAGACAAAGGGAAAATCCTTCCGAAGGGGATCTCAGCCCCTGGTAGGAGATCAATCGGACAATCGTAAGAGCGATGAGGGGGAAAGAACTTCGGCCTTTTTTTCATCGAAGATGTCCATAAAGTCTTGATAGGGTGTTGGGACGTGTTGCAGGTCCTTGGCACTGGGTTGCAAGGCAAGATGGGTGAGAGGTACTGCGGGTTGATCCGGAAGGCAGTGCTGCAAGCAGTAAGAGGAGGAGAACTCCACTTCCTTGTTGACCCAGTCAATCCGAGGGTTGTGAGCCAGTAGCCAGGGGTACCCCAGGATGATGGGGAACATGGGAGAATGGATAATGTCAAAACGTAAGAGTTCCTGATGACCTGATTTGGTGCAGGTCAGGATGGGAGCGGTTTCCTGGGTAACCGGTCCCGAGCAGGGTGGAGAGCCATCAGCTAGCTGGATCTGAAGAGGTTGTTTCTTGGTAGCTAAAGGGAGGTTCAGGTGTCGTGCCAGGGTCAGGTCCATGAAGCAACTGCAGGCTCCAGAGTCAAGGATGGCTCCCAACTGGAAAGACTCTCCCGCTACCTGTAGGGAGAGTGGAACAGACAGATGAAAATGCGGCACTTTAACAGAGTGTGAACTTGAGAGGGACCCAGAAGGACACTTACTGGGTCTTATGGGGCATTTCTGTAGGTAGTGCCCCGTGCCCCCACAGTAGAGGCAGAGGTTGGCTTGACGACGACGGAGCCTTTCTTCAGCAGATAGGGGGGACCGTGCCAGGCCCAGCTGCATGGGTTCCCCATGAGGAGGGGAGCGAGAGTTCCAAGAAGGAGAAGGTGCCGGAGGGACCCGGGGCATCGTCCAGGTGGGACGAGGGCTCTGCAGTCTCTCTGCTCGCCGTTCTCGTAGTCGACGGTCAAGTTTAATGACAAGTTGGCAGAGATCTGTGAAGGTACTTGGGATCTCTCCTCGAGCCAGTTCATCCTTTAATACCTCGGATAGCCCTAAACGGAATTGATATTTTAGGGCTGATTCGTTCCAGTCAGTATCAGCTGCCCATTTGCGGAAATCTACTACATAGTCCTCTACAGGTCTTCTCCCCTGGGATAGGGTATGCAGGGTGGTTTCTGCTGTACCTGTGCGTTGGGAGTCCTCGTAGAGTGCTGCCATAGCGGAAAAGAAAGTCTCTACAGAATTCAATTGTGGGCTTTTCTGTTCCATCAAATGGTGCGCCCAGGATTGAGGGTCATCAGAAAGAAGGGAGATGATGAACCCTACTTTAGTGGATTCCAACTGGAAGGTCATGGGTTGTAGGGCTAGGTGAAGCAAACAGGAGTTTTTAAAAGAGCGAAATTTCCTTCGGTCCCCGGAAAAACGTTCTGGTGTGGGGACCCTGGGATCAGGATGGGACACATCATAGGCAGGGAGAGCACCTCCAGGTGTTGATAGAAGAGTGGAGGTGCTGGCTACCGGGGGTGACTGGTCCGCTTGGTTTGGGGATAAGGTCAGATGCTGAAGACGCCCCTCGATCTGAAAGTATCCATCCTGGAGGCGTTGTACAGCCTGGGTAAGGGTTGTCACCTGCTGGCATAAGGCCTCAAGGGGTGAACCAGCTCTGTCGGCCTCGGACATTGGCTGGTTTGTACTGTCAGAGGTACTCACCCGGGCCGATATGCTGAGAGCTGCTCCCCTTGCGACTAAGCGCACGATGCCTCTGGAGTGGGTACAGAGGACACCGGGCTCAAAGATGCACGGGTTGCCAGCAGGAGTGTAGCAGGTGGTGTGCAGTAGCGTCGTAGACCAGGAGAGGCTGAAGCTGCACTGGGAGTAGACACCTGGCAGGGTAGTGATCCGGTAGAGGTTGCAGAGGTACCAACACGTATACTGAAGGAGGACCCTCGGGAGCATCAGAGAACTGCAAGTCCTGAACACTGAGCAGGAGATAGTCCAGCAAGCAGGCCGAGGGTCAAACACAGGCAACCAGGCAGTAGAAGTATCCAAAGGCAAGCCGGGGGTCAAACACAGGTAAGTAACTCAGAGAATGTCCAGGAGGCAAGCCGGGGGTCAAGCACAGGTAATCAGGCAGTAGAGGTGTCCAAAAGGTAAGCCGAGGGTCAAACACAGGTAAGTAACTCGGAGGAAGTCCAGTAGGCAGGCCGAGGGTCAAGCACAGGTAATCAGGCAGAGCGGTATCCAGGAAGCAAGCCAGAGGTCAAACACAGGTAAGTAACTCACGGAAGGACCGGTAGACAGGCCGAGGGTCAAGCACAGGTAGTCAAGCAGTAGAGGAATCCAGGAAGCAAGCCAGGGGTTCAGACACAGGTAGTAGTGGTAGCGGTAGTCAGGAGGATTCCGGGTCGGCACTGGTAGTCAGGTAGATGCAGGGTACAGGGTACAGGATACAGGATACAGGATACTGGACTGGAGACAGGACTCAGAAGAGACAACAAACCAGCAATTTGGAAGCGGACAGGGAAGGCCTTTTATAGGCCAGGTAACTGGTCAGGTGGGATACCCGGACGAGTGCGCATGCGCACTCGTCTTCCGTCAGCGCCGCGCACAGTGGTGAGGCGTACTGGCTGGGTTGTGACAGATACCCGAGAGCCGCGGACCCGCGCATGCGCACCTGTTACCCGGCGTACCTGTAAACCTCGTTGCGCCGCTCTACCGCGCGTGCGCAGCCCTGGAACCCGGCGGAGAGACCTGGTATTTCCCTGACACCATCACACTACCACCACCATATTTTACTGTTGGTATAATGTTCTTTTTCTGAAATGCAGTGTTCCTTCTACGCCAGATATACTTGGACACACACCTTCCAAAGAGTTCCACTTTTGTCTCATCGGTCCACAGAATGTTGTCCCAAAAGTCTTGGGGATCATCAAGATGTGTTGTGGAGAAATTGAGACGAGCTTTGATGTTCTTTTTGCTCAGCAGTGGTTTTCTCCTTGGACCTCTGCCATGCAGGCCATTTTTGCCCAGTCTTTTCCTGATGGTGGAGGCATGAACGCTGACCTTAACTGAGGCAAGTGAGGCCTGCAGTTCCTTGGACGTTGTTGTGGGGTCTTTTGTGACCTCTTGGATGAGTCGTTGCTGCGCTCTTGGGTAATTTTGGGCGGCCGGCCACTCCTGGGAAGGTTCACCACTGTTCCATGTCTCGCCATTTGTGGATAATGGCTCTCACTGTGGTTCGCTGGATTCCCAAAGCTTTGGAAATGGCTTTATAACCCTTTCCAGACTGATAGATCTCAATTACTTTCTTTCTCAATTGTTCCTGAATTTCTTTGGGTCTCGGCATGATGTGTAGCTTTTAAGGATCTTCTGGTGGACCTTACTGTGTCAAGCAGCTCCTATTTAAGTGATGCCTTGATTGTGAACAGGTGTGGCAATAATCAGGCCTGGGTGTGGCTAGAGAAATTGAACTCAGGTGTGGACAACCACAGTTATAGTATGTTTTAACAAGGGGGGCAATCACTTTTTCACACAGGGCCATGATGGTTTGGATTTTTTTTCACCTTTAATAATAAACACCTTCATTTACAAATTGCATTTTGTGTTTACTTGTGTTGTCCTTGACTATTGTTTAAATTGGTTTGATGTTCCGAAACACTTAAGTGTGACAAACATGCAAAGGAACAGGAAATGAGGAAGGGGGCAAACACTTTTTCACACCACTGTATGTAATGTACGTGTAACCCCACCACACCCCAAATACCATCATCATTTTTACCCCCACTACAGCCCAGATAGCCCCATCATTGCAACCATCCTCCTCCACAGATAACCCCTAGCAATGTGACCCTGTTACACCCCAGATATCCCTATTTTCATGACCCCCACTGCACCCCAGATGGCCCCATCATTGCATCCACCCTACTCCACAGAAACCCCCCAGCAATGTGACCCCAGATACCCCCAGTATCATGACCCCCACTGCACCCCAGATACCCCCACACTGTAACAACTCTATACCGCAGATAGCCCCACCACTTTAACCCTTCTACACCTCAGCTATCCCCAGCACTGTGACTGCTCTACACCTCAGATACCCTCTGCAATGTAATCCCTCTACACCCCAGATACCTCTGCCACTGTGACCCCTCTACACCCCAGATACTCCCAGCACTGGTACCCCCACTACACCCCAGATAACACCAGCACTGTGATCACTCAACACCCTAGATTCCCTGAGAACTGTGACACCTCTACATCCTACAGAGAAACAAATAGCCACATTCTGATGATGTCACAATTGGTTAAAACTTTATTCCACACAGTCACAACAAGTTCCTGCCTGTGGACCATCCACCCTAACACGATTCAGCCATCAGGTCTTAGTCATAGAGATTCAGTGTCATAGTGAAACCCACAGCACTGTGATCCCTCGACACCCTGGATACTTCCAGCACATTTATCCCCACTATACTCTAGATACCCCCACCACTGTGACCCCTCTACACCCCAGACACTGCAACAGTACTGTGATCTCTCTACTTCCCACATGCTTCTACCACTGTTACAACCCAGACAGCGCTATGAACATGATCTCGCTACAATATGGATACCCCCAGCTCCGTGACTCCTTTACACCTTCAACACCCTAACCACTGTAACTAATCTACACCCCAGATACCCCCACCACTGTGACCCCTCTACATATCAGATACCCCCAACCATTGTGATTCCTTTACACCCCACATACTTCCACCACTGTTACCCTTCTACACCCCAGATGTTCCAAGCATTGTAACTACTACCAACCCCAGATACTGCCCAGCACTGTTATCACCCCCACTACACCGCAGATATTCCCAGCACTGTGACCCCTCTACAACCCAGGTATCACCACCACTGTACCCACGCTACACACCAGATATCCCCAGCACTCTACTCTCTCTACACCCCAGATACCCCCCCCCCCCCCCCAGAACTTTGACACCTCTTCACTCCAGATATTACGACCACTATAATCGATCTACACCCCAGATACCCCCACCATTGTGACCCCTCTACACCCCAGATACCCCCAACACTGTGGCCCCTCTACACCACAGATATCCCCTTCAGTGTGACCCACCTAAATCTCTACAGAGGGAGTGGCTGAACTCGGTACCATGCAGGACCAAATCGTATAGTGTTTAATATACACAGCAGAGCACTACTTACAGAGCGCTGATCCCAGGACAAAGATGTCACAGACCAACTGCCTAAAAAGCAGGACTGTCCAGGCAAATCTGGAACAGTTTTTAAGTATGTCTTATCCTTTATTAACAGTCAGTTTTCACTTGTTTTACTTGAGGTATACAAATAATAATAATAACTCAGATATAAAAATCTCACAATGCTTGACTTGTTCATATGATTCTTTTTTTTTTTTTGTGTAGTTTCCAAACATGAATGACTTGAGAACTTCCCTTTACATCATACTTTAGTTCTCATTTCTTGGCCACTTCTCATTCATTCCACACTGCCCACGCAGAAACTTTTCAGATCTTCTTCATAGCAATAACAAAAAGGAAGTGAATACAGTGCCTTGAAAAAAATACAAACTAAAACGTATATGTATTTTATTGGGATTTAATGTTATAGACCAACACAAAGTGGCACATAATTGTGAAGTGGAAGAAAAATTATAAATGGTTTTCAATTTTTTTTCCAAATAAATAACTAAAAAGTGTGGCGTTCGTTTGTATTTAGCGCCCTTTACTCTGATACCACTAACTAAAACCAATTGCCTTCAGAAGTCACCTACGGTAATTAGTAAACAGAGTCCACCTATGTGTAATTTAACCTCCCTGGTGGTATGATTATGTCAGATTCTCGATGCTCAAGGCGGTACAATGTTTTGCATGGAAATTTGGCGTTTTATATTATAGGCCTGTAATTCTTAGTAATAACTCACTTAAATCTGTCCAAACAAGAGTTTAGTAGACATCCCGGGTATGATAAGTTTGAAACATAATCATAAACTATAATATAAAAAATAACTATAAATAATTATAACAAATAATAATATAATAATAATAAAATGTATTCAATAATGTAATCAAATCAAAAACACAGAAATTTGCTCAGTTGCTGAATTGTCGCTTTCATCACTTTCAGTGTTTGATGACTAATATCCCCGCAAATCACTATCGCTCAATTCTGCAAGTGATTCTAATTTATTATCGCTGTTTTCTAGCTGGTCTAAAACCATTTTTGACATAAAGGGACACTTTTTGGTTGCTATGGACAATCTCCAGTTTGCAGGCAGAAAGAACAGTATATATATTATATAAAACTGCATGCAGGGCACTGGACAAAGCACTGGGGACAAAAGGGATGTGAAATTATTTGATACAGTAATGTAATCTGTAAGATTACAGTGTACTGTATGTGTTTTTCACTTTTTGAATTTGGCAGGGAACGGAGCTTGGCACTGTGATAGATTGAGCGGAGACACAGCTCACACACACAGTGGGAGGACATCGCAGGATGCTGGGGACATGGATCCTGTGATGCAATCCCGAGTGTGGCTCGGGGTTACCGCTTTTGGTAATGAAAATTCACCCCGAGCCACACTCGGGAATACCGCCAGGGAGGTTAATCTCAGTATAAATACAGCTGATCCGTGAAGCCCTCAGAGGTTTGTTAGAGAACCTTAGTGAACAAACAGCATCATGAAGGCCAAGGAATACACCAGACAGGTCAGGGATAACGTTGTGGAGAAGTTTAAAACAGGGTTAGGTTAAAAAAAATACTATACTCATGGTTCTTACATCAGGTGTCCCCAGCGGATTGCCTCTTACATCAGGTGTCCCCAGCGGAGTGCCTCTTACATCAGGTGTCCCCAGCGGAGTGCCTCTTAAATCAGGTGTCCCCAGTACAGTACCTCTTACATCAGGTGTCCCCAGCAGAGTGCCTCTTACATCAGGTGTCCCCAGCAGAGTGCCTCTTACATCAGGTGTCCCCAGCAGAGTGCCTCTTACATCAGGTGTCCCCAGCAGAGTGCCTCTTACATCAGGTGTTCCCAGCGGCCAGTGTCCTCAGTGGAGTGTCTCTTAAATGAGTGCCCCCAGCGGAGTGCCTCTTAAATCAGTGCCCCCAGTGGAGTGCCTCTTAAATCACTGCCCCTAGCATAGTGCCTCTTAAATCAGTTCCCCCAGCAGAGTGTTGGCTGCAGACGGAGTGTTGGCTGCAGTCTAGCTACATCTCCTCTTGTTCCTGATGTTCAGTGGAGAGGGGAGGGGGCCGATCCGTGCAGCTAACCCTGGCTGGAGAATTATGAAGAGAGAAGCCGATTCATTGGTTGCATGGATCGGCCCCTCCCCTCTCCACCGAACATTAGGAACGAGAGGAGATGTCGCTGAACACAAGGGGAAAGTTCTCGCGGCGGCGGCGGCAGACATTTTGTTGGAGCCAGGAGCCAGCACTGCTGCAGAGCCAAACATTCCCGTTTTTCCATGGACAAAAGGCAAAATCCCAAATTGGGACGGCCTCCGATCGGGACGAGGGTCCCAAAATCGGGATTGTCCTGGGAAAAACTGGTTTTGTTGACAACTATGCATTGCCTGTCACAATAGGGAGCTGAGGGGATGCGGGGTCCAGTGGATTTGTAACATGTTGCACCCCGAATATGAATAAAGGTGAACTTATCCTTTGGCCCCTTTCCTACTGCTCTGTAGCAAAATCGCGGTAAACCGAATGTGCATTTTTACCGTGGGTTTGCTGTACTTCAGATGCATTTGTCCTGTGTTCCTGGTGTGTTTTTGGCCTGCCTGCACCTGTGAAAAATGTGACACAAAAAACGTCCCAAAAATGCAAATTGTAGGTGCATTTTTACAGAGATTTCCATTTATTTCAATGGGAAAAAACGTATCAGTGTGAAAGGGCCCTTTAAAAACATGACCCAACCGTCATCGGCATCTGTTAACTAACAAAACTTATTGTTGTCTGCTAGACATGGCTTTGGGTATGTTCGAAATCCCACGTGCCCGTTCCTATCAGGAAGCCAACACTGCACACGGCTAATCACAGGCAGAGAGACATTTCCCGGTTCGCAGCTGCACAGATCAGGAAATGTCTCACTGCCTGTGATTAGCAGTGTTGGCTTCCTGGCCGGATCGGGCACATGGGTATTCGAACACGCCTGAGCCCATCTCTTTTGTCTGCACATCACCTTTCCCTGGTTGTATTAAAGTGACCCTGTCCGAGACAAATACTAGGGCCATAATTGTTTTCCCTCTTTTGAAAATGCTAGTTGCCTGACTTTAATTTGTTTTAAGTCACAAAATTAGAACAAGCATGCTTTAAGGTTTGTCTCGCACAGAAACGCACTGTAACCACGCTGTACCATACCAAAAGTAGTGTATGCACTACTTCACAAAATGCTCAGCAATCAGATCGCATGGTACTACTATACCATGCAACCATGCAGGAAAATGCACTGCGTTTGTGTAGGGTTGCCACATCATCCCTTTAAAACCAAAAGCATATTAATTACACAGGTTCTGTGGCTGATTAAGGTAATAAATAAACACGCTTTGTGCCTTATCTGCATTAAATTAGCCTCAGAACCTGTATAATTCTTATGTGTTTGGGTTTAAAGGGATGAGGTGTAACCCTACTTTTGCGACCTGCATTTGGGGTGTTGCTAAAGCGTTTGTTACCCCAAAACGTCATATTCCTGATATGTGCCTGCTGTACCTTTTTACTTGTATGGAAAAGTATCCTCTTCTCTTTGTATTGCTTCCTTTATGTGAAATCCCATGTGTTCCTGCCAGTCCCTCTGCTTTCCTATTAAAAACTGACCACACTAAGCAGGAGAACACATTGTGGTCAGTTCTCTAGCTTTGCTGGGAACTCAGCCTACTCTCCTTCAATGATCAGACTTGTCCTGACACGCCCCCACTGTACAGCCATTTACTGGGAAGCTCAGTGTGCTGTTGCTTCTCCTTCCCCTTCCCCCAGCTCTTCCACAGAGAGAACAGAAAAAATGTGATCACAAAAGGGAAAAAGGGTATTTTTAATGTTTTTTTTTATATCTATACAAAAAACGTTTGCCTTTTATTTCTATTTTAAACTGAATGGGTTGTTTTACCAGGTAATCGTTTACAATCACCTAAAGTTAAAGTGATTGTAAAGTCTCTTTTTTTTCCCTACCAAACATATTATATTTACCTGCTCTGTGCAGTGGATTTGCCCAGATCCCTCTTCTGTGATCCGGCCCCTCCCTCCTATTCAGTGCTCCCACAGCAAGCAGCTTGCAATGGGGGCACCCGAGCTGAGTCAAAGATCCCTGTGTCCATTCAGACACAGAGCCTCAATCCGGCCCCACCCCCTCTCTCTCCTGACTGGCTAGCTGACTTTGATTGACAGCAGTGGCAACCAATGGCGCCGCTGCTGTGTCTCAGCCAATCAGGAGGGAGAATCTCAGACGGCTGAGACACTTGTGGATATCGCTGGACAGAAAGGGACCTCAGGTAAGTGTTAGGGGGCCGAGGGGGTGAGCTGCACACAGAAGGTTTTTTATCTTGCAAAGTTTTTTTTTTTTTTTTTTATGAATGCTTTTTTTTTTTTATTTAAGATTTAAAAAAAAACTGTATTTTTACTGTCCCCCCATTCCAAACAGCAAAATCAGCTGTATGGGGGTATACACATGCCACAGCAAAATTATCCCCCTGATATGAATGAATAGTTTTCTAACCCTAACAATTACCGCTAACCCTAATGATTATCGATAACCCTAACAATTGTTTTGATGTTTTTAACTAGATTGCAAGTGCAGTGCATTTTGAACAAGGTGTAAAAAACGCGTATGTCTCCCCCTCCTCTCTGCGGCGCTGGCATATTTACTGTGGGCTCCCAGCTGTGGCTTCACAGCCGGGAAAGCACTGTGCATGCGCGAGCCGAAGGTTGAAGGTTATAAAGTTTATGCTGTAACAGTGACACTGTGGGGGTTATTTACGGAAAGGCAAATCCACTTTTCACTAAAAGTGCAAAGTGCACTTGAAATTGCACTTGGAAGTAAAGTCGCTGTAGATCCGAGAGGGACATGCAAGGAAAATAAAAAACAGCATTTTAGCTTGCACATGATTGGATAATAAAATCAGCAGAGCTTCCCCTCATTTCAGATCTTCCCCTCAGATTAACAGCGACTGCACCGCCAAGTGCACTTTCAAGTGCACTTTGCATTTGTAGTTTGCACTTGTAGTGCAAAGTGGATTTGCCTTTAGTAAATAACCCCCTAAGTGATATTGGGAATTCTTCAAAAATAATCCGTACACATCCATTTCTTAATGGTCCTGTAATCTTATTTGTGTAAGCTCCTGAACGTTACCTCCCCCTCACTTTTGTTTATTTGGAATGAGCAGTGCAGGTTATATGCATCTGCACTGCTCTATGCACACAGTCCATCTAAGGAACAAGTAAGAAAGGGTGCCTGCCTTCCTACATACTGTGGGGCCATGGAGAACAAATATATGCCACCCTTTAACAGGAAGTCTGGTTATAGCAGCAAAAAATAAAATAAAAAATTGGACGAATGCTGAGAGCAATAGAAGGTATTTAGGCAGATTTTAGTGTCACTTTAATGATTTGAATCATTAGTTCTGTAGGAGAATGTGACTTATGTTCTGGTGACCTGTTCTCACCTGGACATGTTGGGATGAAGAGATCTACAGTGCAGAGCGTAAAAGGACTATACCTGATGCGGAGCATAAAAATGTACTTGTGTGGCTGAAACAAATTTATAAATATTTTGTGGTCCTATACAAGATTTGCTGTTGGTTCGAGCTTTTTGTATTTTTTATTTTATTTAATTAAAACCAATTAGTGTCACCTCCTTTCCGTCAGTTACTCCCTCTCTGCCAGATCACAGGGTAGGTGACTAATAAGTAGGGCAGCCCAGTGGTTTAGTGATTAGCATTTCTACCTGGCAGTACTAGGGCTGTTGGTTTCAATCCCAACCATGACAACTCTGGTTTCCTCCCGCACTCCAAAGTCATGTTTATAGATTGACTCCTGTCTAAATTGGTCCTATGCATGAGTTAAGCTGGCTAAACATTGTACAATTTTCCTTTAGATTTACCAAAACCATAAAATATGAGGTCAAACCTAAACATTCTCAAATTGTGTGCAACCAGGTAGACCCTGGCACTACAAATCTAAAGGCTCTTCCCCAGCCCAAGCTTTATGTCCAGACTCCTTCTCCCTGAATCTGGCAGGTCCCTCTTTCCTAGTCCAGGGCCTCCATGCTCCCCTCTCCTAGTCCAGGGTCTCCTGCAGACCCTAGTCCAGGGCCTCTCTGCACCCCCCAAGTTCGTCTTCCTCTGCACCCAACCCTCCCAATCAAGGTCCTTTGTACCACCAACACCCAGGGCCTCCTCTGCACTCCCATTCTAGTCCAGGGCCTCCTCTGCACCCCCCTCCTAATCCAGGGTCTTTGCCACACCAACCCCTCCCTTTTCTAGTCCAGGGTCTCTTCTGCACCCCCTTCTAATCCAGGGTCTTTGCCACTCCACCCCCCCTTTTGAAGTCCTGGGTCTCTTCTGCGCCCCCCTCCTAACCCAGGGTCTTAGTCACATCAACCCTTCTAGTCCAAGACTTTCTCTGCACCCCCACTGCCCAGTCCAGGTCCTCCTCTGTACCCCCTTCTCAATCCAGGACCAACCCCCCTCCTCTAGTTCAGGGCCTCCTCTGCATGCCCCTCCTAATCCAGGATATTTGCCACACCAACACCCCCTTTTCTAGTCCAGGGCCTCCTCTGCAAACCCCCAGTCCAAGACCTCCTCTGCATCTCCACCTCAGCCCAGGACCTCCTCTGCACCGCTTTCCTAGTTCTCGACCATCCCCCCTGTCTAGTCCATGGCCTCCTCTGCACCTCTCCCATCCTAATCCAGGGTCTTTGCCACACCAACACCCACCCCCCCCTTCTAGTCTAGGGTCTCTTCTGCACCCCCCTCCTAACACAGGATCTTTGCCACACCAACCCCCCCCCCCCTTTTTCTAGTCCAGGGCCTCCTCTGCAAAGCCACCCCAGGCCAGGGCCTTCTCTGCACCGCTACCCCAGGCGAGGGCCTTCTCTGCACCCCCTTCCTAATTCCAGGACCAACCCCCTTTTCTAGTCCAGGGCCTCTGCTGCACACCCCCCCCCCCCCATCCAGTTCCTCCTCTGCACCCCCACCCTTCGTAGTCCAGGTCGTTCAGCACACAACCCCCTCTCCTAATAAATGCCTTTCAGTTTTAGGCAAGCTCTCCCATGTAAATTTGTGCTGCTTCTCTAACACAAAAGGTGTGAGCTGTTTTGGCACAGGCAGGACTTATGCAGAAGGAGGAAGTCCTCACAGCACTCCAGTGCTGAATCACGCCTCTCACCGTTAGGGTGCCGCCTGCACCGGGTACCACTGCTCTAAGAGTGCCACTGCTGCTCGATAAAGTCTAATGGACAGGCGGAGCCCACTGCATAGTCCAGTATATAACAGACAAATGGAAGGGAGACCGCACAGCACGTGAGCGCTGCCTGAATCACTCCGCTCTTCCCACCGTGGGGGGGGGGGGGTGCCACCCGCACCAGGTACTGCTGTTCTAAGGGTGCCACTGCCACCCGATAAAGTCTAACAGACAGGCTGCGCTCGCTGTATAGTCCAGCATATACCGGATAAACAAATAGAAGGGAGACCGCACAGCGTACAAGCGCTGCCTGAATCACTCCGCTCCTTCTGCCTGCCCCTTAGCAACAGTAGCTAAAGCATTGCTCAGGAATCTTTTTCCAGGGGCAGGAGGAGCGGAGTGATTTAGTGCTCAAGGGCTGTGCAGTCTCCCTTCTTCTATTTGTTTCTCTGGGATATGCCAGATTATGCAGCACCACCTGTCCATTAGACTTTATCAGGCGGCAGTGGCACCCTTAGAGCAGCGGTACCCGTTGTGGGTGACACCCCCCACGGAGCCCCTCTTGATGCGGCGCCAGGTGCACATGCCCCCCCTAATTTTGGCCCTGTATCTGTGTGTATATATATACACACACACACACAGTTTATTGTACGTATAATTTCCCTTTTGGATTTTCCTTTGTAGTCACCCATTCATATGCACTGGGAATACAGAGTGTAATGGGCCGTACACACAATAGGATTTTCCGACAACAAATGTTCGATGCAAGCTTGTTTTCAGAAATTCTGACCGTGTTTATGCTCCATCGGACATTTGCTGTCGGAATATCCGACAACTGTTTGAGAGCAGGACTTGTCGGAAATTCCAAGTGTGTGTACACAATTCCGACGCACAAAAGTCCACGCATGCTCAGAATTAAGCCGCACTGGCTATTGAACTTAATTTTTCTTGGCTCATCGTGCGTGTCGTACGTCACCGCGTTCTTGACAGTCGGAATTTCTGACAACATTTGTGTGATCGTGTGTATGCAAGACAAGTTTGAGGCAACATCCGTCGGAAAAAAATCCACGGTTTTGTTGTCGGAATGTCCGATCGTGTGTACAAAGCATAAGACTGGCCATAGACGGTGCAAGTTTCTTTCCTGCAGCCACGGGTTGGTGAACTCCTTCTTGCCGAGCCACTGCCTGCTCCTGGCGGGAGCGGGTAGGGGAAGCTGTCCCCGCTGAGAGAAGAAAGTTATTATCGCTAGCAGCATTTTGCAAACCAATTCTGGGGTGTTGTTAAATTAACATACACACGGCAATCGGTTTGCATAAACTGTTTTTGATTTTGATGCAATGTGGAATCGGCAGGAAATTTGCTGTGAATTTGCACTGCATCTAGTGTGAACTGAGGCTCAAGGTGTAAGGCTGCCAGGATTTACATGACTGACTGTGTCATATCTGATATGCCTGAACAAGGATAGTGCCTTGTGTCTGGAGAGAAGAGCAGAGCAAGACACTGTCGGGTTAATTATTGAGATCTGTGTAAGAAATAATAAATGCTTGTATATTTTACACCGTACACGTTACTTAGCATCCATTTTTGGCTTCAACCCACCAACACCTTCTGTGCAATACTTTATTACAAGTCTGAGCTTTTGCTTGTTCAATTATCCTTTCTTGGCTCATCCAGTGATTTTCTAAGACTTGCAAAAGAAAGAAAGAAAAAAAAAAAAGTGCTCTAGATATGTACAAAAACATTAAGGTTGGGTTCACACATATGCCAATTGGATGCAGGTTTGCCGACATCCAATTCACATGACAGGCAAGAGTGACCGGCTCTTAATGGAGCCGATTCACACATGTCCGGGGCGGCCGCGGTCCGGACTGAAAAAGGGTCTTTGGGTCCGGTTCAGGTGCAAATTCAGGCTAAAATTCAGACCTGAACCGGTGCACAGGAATGCACCGGACCCCAGGCACAAACCCACAGCCGCACATACAGTATATGAACCCAGCCTAACTCTGCCTGGAGTTCAGCATTAAAAAAAACAACACCCTAAACTGGTCAACTTATTTAAAATCTATGTTTTTTCTGTTAGCCAGTACTTGGCTCTTTTGGTTTGCCAATATAAAAAATGTAATAAGTTTCCCTAGATTTCCACCACATGGCTGAGATAGGGGACACACCCATAAGTCACATCGTTGAACAATGAATGCTCGCCTTAGGCTGGCCATACATGGATTTAAATTTGTCTGGTTCACTAGGGACCGGACGAATTTCTATCCATGTATGGGAAGGCTGGTTGTACACAAGTTAATCTATCAATCGACAGCCTGTTGGAAGTTTTTCTCTCGATTAGTGCCGCCAGCTTGCTGATGAGTGTATTTTGATGGTAGGGAAATCGTCCGCTGTCAGAAAACAGCATGGATGGTGGAATCAAGCCTTTTCCTTTCATTCAACCAGTGGGTTGAACAAAAGAAAATGACTGGTGTATGGCCAGCCTTGGTGTGACTTTTTTGTATGTGTTGCTCCCTCACTTCCAAAAACACTGCAAAACCAAGTGCTGAGTGCCAAGTGCTGCCTCGCTCTCCAGCCAGTGAGGGTGTAACCTATGCAGGCAGGTGAGTGTTTCACTGCTTATTTTATTTCCAACGTTGACGAAAGCTGACAGTATGTCCCCAGGCATTACAGCAAACCGACAGAACCTGTAGAACTCCAACTCAACTCCATCAATAATAATGACGATGATGATAACAATCAGCATAAAATTCATACATGTATTAAAGCCACACCTCAGAACCCGTTCAACTACAATTCCCAGGATAATTATCACTCTAATAAATAGTATTAGTAATATCTTAAAAAATGTATTTATTGTTATACTTTAGCTTAGGAAAACGTGAATGGATGTGCTAGGTTCTATAGTTCTTTCAGTTTCCTGCCTGTGCTTTAAAGTTTTTTTAAATCCCAACAATGAACTTCTCTTGATCCTTTTTTGTCCATTAAATATACCCTTGGAAACATTTTGTTGTTATATCTATTGAATATGTTCCAAAAAAAAACATTTATGATTAGTACACACGATGAGAAAATCAGACGAACAATCTGATCGTTACACAGCTTTTAAGAGCAGATTATGACAGTTCATGAAAAATTATCTGAAGGGACAAGAACAATACCATAATGGACAATTTTTGAGTAGAGTGCCAGTGACTGATAGAGCTCTGTGATCAGAGAGCTGGGGACTGAGAACCAAACGACCAGCGGTCTTTGATTGCTTCTGTCTCAGTCTTAGAGCCAGCATAGAACCGATCTTGCATCCACCTAGGTAAGTATGATTTTGAAAAACAAACTTGAACTTCTCTTTTAAGAGCCAAGTGAATTTCTGTCAGATCAACAGGAGACAAGTTCTACACGCTGACATCACGCGGACGCATCTGGGTACCGGATCAGTGGCCATCCTGGTAGGTTCTGTCGGTTTGTATACTATATAAGCCACATGGAGTTTTAAATACTGTATGTTTTATACTACACTATTATAACACTCTGGGGCTCCTAGTGGTGAGCTCTTTTCCACTTAGGACGAGTTGCCAAGCCATGCATGATTGGTAATGAGGAACCTAGTTTGGTGATCAAGGCGGAGGCTCTGTGAGATGGTAACAGTCTAAGGCCTCATTCACATGAGGCGGATCATTTTAGCGGAATCCGTCAGCTCATCGAGAGATCGCTCCGTTGAGCGGATTACAGGTCCATCTGCTCACTGAGGGGGGAGGGGCCTGTCAGAGCACCACTGATTCCTAAGGAGGAATCAGACGAAAATGGACAGCATGTCCGTTTTTATCAGATCTCATCTGATCTGTCCAGACGGATGGCGAACGTATTGCCATACGTCTGATTTTAGCGGATCAGATGGCAGACTGGTGTTAGTGGACACATCTCCCCTGACATCCGTCTCCCCATAGGAGTCAGTGGGTGGCCCGCTCAGATCCACCTAAAAACAGACAGGTGGATACGAGCGGGCTTGCCGTGTAAAAGGGGCCTTATTCCATTTATTGTTCTGATGAGTGCATAGTGGTGGTGGAATTGACACACTCTGCACTTTAAGTCTAACTTTTGCATTACAAATCACTTTCCTGCTGATTGTTTGGAGGTGGATGTCACTGTGATTTGCGGATATTCCATCGGTTTACTATTTGGGATAAATTTTTGAACATCTTTTTGTGCTAGAAGCTCTTAGCCCCTTAATGCTCACTCTTCTTTACATATTTTAATGTAATGAAGAGCCAACTGGGCAGGTTGGGGCCTACGTACTTCCCCGGGCACAAGATACCAGGTACATTCTTCGTTGCACATTACAAATATCAATGTTCAGGGGCTCTTTATAAACCACCCACACCCAACCCCCAAGCGCAAAACAGGCAAACATTTCTTACTTCTCGCTATATGGACTTACAGTCCCGTTTTCATTGTGGTACTCTAAACAGCTTACAAGTTTAAATATCTTTAGCCTTATGGTTTTTTCCCTGGTGATTTATACATCTCTGCCACACTACACATCCAGGCAGATGACACATTTGCTGGTTCAGTAATTTGGCTTTTTTTGTCACCTGCTTGCAGCCTATTCACTGAGCTAAGAATCATCACCTCTGTTGAATAAATGATCCAGTAGGTTGAACTGGGAAGTAGCAGTGTTCTTACTGGAGGTGCAGAACAGAAGAGATATGTACAAGAATGCCTAAACAAAACTGCAAATCATTTGGCAGGTAACACGGTAAACATACTGTATGTAAAAACTGTGTATTTAGCCATTTGCCTTTCTACTTTAAGCTTTCTGTCTATGTGTTGTGGAGGACTGACAAATGTAGAAAAAGGAAGATAAGATAAAGCAAAAAATTAGGTAGTATTTTATGCAAGTCCGTTTCCACATAAATAGCATCTGACCTTCCCTTAAAGCAGTGGTTCTCAACTCCTGTCCTCAGGGCCCACTAACAGGCCAGGTTTGCAAGATCACTGAAATACATCACAGGTGATATAATTTGCTGCTCAGTGATTGCAGCATTCTAGTCTGCATTTCCCCAAGGTAATACTTAAAATCTGGCCTGTTAGTAGGTCCTGAGGAAGGAAGTTTAGAACCACTGCCATAAAAGGATAGGTTCACCGTTAGTAACATGTTACATCCATAATTGGGGTGTAACTGTTACTAAATAACCTGCTGCCAACCCGACCCGATCCCCCATTGTGACAGTGGGTGGATCTTCTCCACGCACCTCCTGTCACAATTCTGTGGGTTCTGCGAATTATTAAACTACAGCTGACAGCTTGTAGTTCAAAATAGACTAAAAGGGTGCTGGTGATCTCCCTGCAAGCCCATATCAGTGGCATGGGCAGCAAGCTCTACTAATAGTCTGCAGGAGCCTGGCTTTGCACCTGCAGTCTGCTGTTAATGATTGGAATGCTTTCTAGGCTCCCAAGAAAAATAAATGCACATTTTTTTACCCGCAAATAATGTGCATTTATTCTTTTTTTTTTTAAGTGAACCTAATCTTTAACCGCTTGCCAACCGTATAACTTACATATTTGGCAGCTCTTCCTCGCCCGATCACGTACTAGGTACATGAGCCAGCACTTCCGTTGTAGGTGGTGTGCGCACATGCCACCGGCAACCCAGCTCTGCTGCGATTATCGATTGTTGGGAAAACACACAGGACAGAACTCTGCCTATTTAAACGAGTACACATGGTACATCAAAACACTGGCTAGCTACACAGTTAACTCTATGATCACCCTAGATATTTAACCCCTTCCCAACCACTGTCATTAGTACAGTGACCGTGTATATTTTTAGCACTGATCACTGTATTAGTGTCACAGGTTCCCCACAAGTGTCAGTTAGTTTCCGTAAGTCCGCTGCAATAATCGCAATCCCGCTATAGGTCCCTGATCGCCGCCATTACTAGTAAATAAATAAAAATTCACACACACACACACACACACACACACACACACAATAGTTTGCAGATGCTATCATTTGTGCACAAACCAATCAATATATACTCATTGGCAATTTTATTTTCCCCCAAAACTATGTAGCAGAATACATTTTGGCCTAAATTTTCAAGTAATTAGATTTTCAAAAAAATTTTATTGGATAACTTTTAGAGCACAAAGTAAATAGTTTATTTTTTTCAAAATTGTCAGTTTTTTTTTTTTTTCAATAGCGTAAAAAAAAACAGTGGTAATCAAATACATAAAAAAAAAAAATTTGTGGAAAACAGCATAAATTTTATTTGTGTACAGCATTGCACAACCGCGCAATTGTCAGTTAAAGTAACGCAGTGCCGTATCGCAAAAAAAATGGCCTGGCCATGAAAGGGTGTGGGGGGGGGGGGGGGTTAAATCTTCCAAAGGTCAAGCTTTTGAAGGCATTTTTTTTTTTTTAATTCCAATATGGACAATTTTTAAAGCGGTATTAAACCCAAAAATGCAATATATTGCAACTTAGTTCCCCACTCTAGATGAATGGGCACAGCAGCATTGTCAGTGTGGAGAGGAGGGGGGGGGGGGGGCTATTATTGTTAGATGTACTAGCACACTAATAATTTGAAGCCAAACTCAAGCTCACACTGCAGTTACACAAGCAGTTAGGCCGGCTTCACACTGGGGCGGTGCGGGCGGCGACGGTAAAGCAGCGCTATATTTAGCGATGCTTCACCATCGCTTTAGCCGCGGTATGCGGCCGCTAGCGGGGTGGTTTTAACCCCCGCTAGCAGCCAAAAAAGGGTTAAAATCCCCCGCAAAGCACCGCTGCGCTTTGCCGGCGGTATCCCTGCGATGTCCCATTGATTTCAATGGGTAGGAGCGGTGAATACACCGCTCCTTCACCGCTCCAAATATGCTACTAGCAGGACTTTTTTTACCATCCTGCTAGCGCACCGCTCCAGTGTGAAAGCCATCCGGCTTTCACACTGGAGTAAAAGGACCCGCTTTTTTCAGGAGCTACACAGGCGCTATTTTTAGCGCTGTAGCTCCTGAAAAACGCCCCAGTGTGAAAGCACCCTTAGAGCAATGTTTTTATTTTTTATTTTGGGATAAAGGTTTTACATAACTAAACAAACATAAATAAAAGCGAATCCTTGTCAGTGCTAAATAGTTTGTCTCAACTCGAATACATTCGTAGGAGAGCTTGTTTTTTTGAAACACATCTGGCTTACTGGCCAGCTAAGCAGAAGAAATTAGAAGGAAAGCCTAAAAAAGAAAACCAATACAAACATCACATCTAAGATTTGGTATGCTGCAATATAATAAATGTTTGCTTTTGGAAGCTGCATTCCACTTTAGGCTTTTTGGCCTCATCTACACCGGCACAGAGGTCTGTAAAGTGCGAGAAAGGCATATTTTGTACACCTGTCCCTGCACGCTTGTCAAACTTGGCTGTATTGCCGAGTCCATACAGCCGCTGCGTCTTGCACTCTCTTTACATAGGCTGTCTGCATGTAGCCCCAGGCAATGCTAGGTGCATAAATAAACCCTCATTTATGGTGAAGAATAATCCACCCAAGCCTAAACACCTGCCCTATCTAGTACTAGCATGTTAGCCTTGTTCACATTGCCGTGATTTGACAGGCCAAATCGCATGTCAAATTGGAGCCTATCACCGGTAATAGGGGCATCCCAATCGGTGCAACGCTGACTTTGCAGCACCGCACAGATTTCCAAAAGTATTTCCTGCACTACTTTTGGTGACTTTGGGGGTGATTTCAATAGAAATCTGTGCATGAACCCACACAGATGCCTTTCAAATTGCCCCTGAAGTCGGACTGAAATGCGGCTTTGAAATCGAGTATTTCAAAGCGGTGCTCAGTGTGAAAGAAGAGCAATGAGACACGCATAAATACAGACAAGAGACACTGAGGTAGATTTGCTAAAACTGCTGCACTGCTGAATCTGGTGCAGCTGTGCATGGTAGCCAATCAGCTTCTAACTTTAGCTTGCTCAGTTAAAGGGATTGTAAAGTCTTGTTTTTTTTTTTTTTTCTCAATACTTACCTGCTCTGTTGCAGTGGATTTGCACAGAGCAGCCCAAATCCTCCTCTTCTGTGCTCCTGGCCCCTCCCTTCTGTCGAATGGCTCCACAGCAAGCAGCTTGCTATGGGGGCACTCAAGCCGAGTCACAGCTCCGTGTGTCCATTCAGACATGGCGCTGCGGCCTGGCCCTTTTCTCTCCCGATTGGCTGACTGGCTTTGAATGACAGCAGCAGAAGCCAATGTCACCACTGCTGTGTCTCAGCCAATCAGGAGGGAGAGATGGCCAGGACATTCGTGGACATCGCTGGAGAGAGAGGGGGCTCAGGTAAGTATTAGGGGGTGCTGGGGCAGCTGCTGCACACAGAAGGCTTTTTATCTCAATGCATTAAGATAAAAAAAAACTTCTGCCTTTGCAACTCCTTTAAGCTTTGGCAATAAAACCTGCAAGGCGATTGGTTTCTATGCAGAGTTGCACCAGATTTTGCACTCTCCAGTTTTAGTAGATAAACCCCACCATGTACGAACCACAGGCTGACTCCTTCTGTACCCCTTATTATACATTTCAGTATAAAAAAAAAAAAAAAAAAGGCATTCCAACTGTCAGACTGATTTGAAAGTTTAGTTCGTATTAGGAGAATAATCTTCCTCCAAAAGTATTACACATGATTATGACAGTGGACAAAAAAAAAAAAAAAAAAAGCACAAAAATGACACTGAGCAACGTGCTTTATTGCAAAAAATGATGCAACTGTTTAGTAAACTCTCTTGAAATGCTGTTTAACTGCTTGCCGACTGATAATTGAAGGCCAGGCGGCGCAGCTCTCGTTGCGGGAGGGTGTCATATGACACCCTCGCCTTCCCGGCCCACGCGCCATGTCACTGGGGACTCAATGCGCGTGCCCGGTGGCCGTGATGTCTGCCGGGCAACTGCGATTGCCCGGTAACACAGCAGGACCGTGGATTTGTGTATGTAAACACACAGATCCACGGTCCTGTCAGAGGAGAGGAGACCGATGGTGTGTTCTCAGTACAGAGAAACACCGATCGGTATCCTCCCCTTGTGAATCCCTTCCCCCTACAGTTAGAATCACTCCCAGGGAACATATTAACCCCTTGATCACCCCCTAGTGTTAACCCCTTCCCTGCCAGTCACATTAATACAGTAATCAATGCATTTTTATAGCAAGTATCGCTGTATAAATATGCTTATTGCTATTTTTTTTACCAAAAATATGTAGAAGAAACTGAGTAAAAAACATTTTTTTTTTTTTAAATTGGATATTTATTATAGCAAAAAGTAAAAAACATTTTTTTTTTTCAAACTTGTCACTCTTCTTTTGTTTATAGCGCAAAAAATAAAAACCGCATAGGTGATCAAATACCACCAAAAGAAAGCTCTGTTTGTGGGGACAAAATGATAACAATTTCATCTGGGTACAGTGTTGTATGACCGCGCAATTGTCATTCAAATTGTGACATCGCTGAAAGCTGAAAAATGGCTTGGGCAGAAAGGGGGTGAAATGCACTGTATTGATATGGTTAAACAGTTAAAGAAGTTGTAAACCGCTGGGCGAGTTTTTTTTTCATACCTGCAAGGAAAAGGCATAATGTGCTAATATGCATCGCATACTAGCACATTATGTGAAACTTACCTGAAAACTAAGCATTCCAGCGATGCAATATCACCGCTGGGGGCCGCTTCCATCTTCACCTGTCTTCCTTCCAGGTCTGCGATGATGTCACTACCGCATATGTATGGGGGAGTCGCCGTTTAAGGCACAGGACTCTGAAGGAATGGGCCGGGTGGCCGTTCCTTCAAAGCGCATGCACCGATAACGTCTTCCGTTACATATATAGTAAATATCTCCTAAACGGCGTACGTTTAGGAGATATTTACAGTACCTCTAGGTAAGCCTCATTATAGGTTTACCTATAGGTACAAGTCAGAGATAGAAGATTTCTTCCACTTTAAGCTCCACTGATATTACTTGTTATCTTCCCATTTGATTTGCACTGAATATTAATGTTTATCTTAGGAGCACAAAGTAACTACACATCGAAAGTAGGGCAGATCATTTTAATAAAGTTTAACAGACTTTTTATACATATTTTAATGGTGTCCACTGGTTTTCTTAGGTGGAAAAAGGGCGTACTCCACTGCAAGTGACACAACAAAGGCAGCGAAGCCCCATTTAAAACCTTTGAAGATAACATTGCTTATGGTGACAGGTTTAGCAAAGACTCCTGAGTATCTCCAGACTTCATTCCTGTAAATTAAGCAAATGTAAACAAATCAGTCAGCAAACATAAAATAAGTAAACATACACAACTTGCACACTAGAAGCAGCCAACACGTGACACCCCCCCCCCCCCCCCCCCCCCCCTGTCTAAGTAGGCTAAACTAGACAATCAGCAGGGATCATTTTAGTTTTAACCCCATTATGACAGGTGATACAAAAAAAGCATACTGCTGCTTTAGGCCTGGTTCACACCTATGTATTTTTTTGGTGCTTTTTGCAGAAACGCACTACAGTTCATTTAACATGGTTTCCTATGGGACACGTTCACATCTTTTTTCAGCCGCTACGTATTTGGAAAGGGTCAATGACTTTTTTAAATGCAAAACGGTGCTTTTTTTGCTTTTTTGGTTCAATAGACTTCAAGGGAGAAGCTGCAGAAAAGCATGTAATGTGTTGTTGCTGCGATTTGCGTTTTTTAATCTGCCCAACAAATTGTCCGAAAAAAAAAAAAAAAAGCATAAAAAAAAAGGCCAAACGTAAATCGCAGCAAAATAGCCTGTGCAAAAAAGCACTGCAGAAACAGATCAAAAGAAAACTGCATAGGTGTGAACTATGCCTTATGCTGGCCATACCCGTATCAATTTTTGGACGAGAATATTCATACGAAAAACCTTTGTACATTTGCTGAAAGAATATCGTTTGAAATTTTCTCTTGCTTTTAACATTAAAATTTTAAAATGAATGTAATTTCTGAACGAAAAAATCCATACACTGTCTGAAAATTCCTTTGACCAAGAAGTTTTCTATTCTGCTCCTTCAAATTTTTCAGTCACTGTGGTCAAACACGAACGTCGATTTGACCCCACTAACGGATTAGAAAAATCAACGAACGTTCTAAAAATGATATTTTTTTGAAGGAAGACATTATTTTTGTATGGCCAGCATAAGTGACAGCAGGCAAAAGGTAGCTTTTATCAACCCATCACAAGAGAGTCTGTCATACATAATATATTACAGTTCTGTCTGAAAATCTGCAAAACGGTCTTTAATTTTTTTTTCCTTTCGATAAAAAAAATTTGATCCGAGTCTGATGAGATTTACCAGATTCAACCTATATATACACACAGTATATCTCTTCTGTCTGTTATT
This sequence comes from Lithobates sylvaticus, assembly GCA_028564925.1. Classification (NCBI taxonomy): domain Eukaryota; kingdom Metazoa; phylum Chordata; class Amphibia; order Anura; family Ranidae; genus Lithobates; species Lithobates sylvaticus. The sequence continues at coordinate 128,860,221 of CM053031.1, forward strand.
CTGGATTAGAGATTTTGCTCCCAAACCATACATTTGGTTATTTATATTTAACACTGCATATAGATATTTAAGAATAAATTGCCTTTTATTTTAATCTTTACATATTAACCGCTTCCCGACCGGCCACTGCATATATACGTCAGCAGAATGGCACGGGCAGGCAGAATCACGTACCTGTACGTGATCGTGCATGTGCCTGCCCGTGGGTCGCTCCGTGACCCCGGCCGCTGGACCGGCGGACCCGATCGCCGCTGGTATCCCGCGATCGGGTTACGGAGCGGAAGAACGGGGAGAGGTCTATGTAAACAAACCTCTCCCCGCGCTTCCTACACTGACTGTCAGTGATCGGCGGTTCCCTGTCATCGGGAACGCCGATCAATGACGTCAGACGTACAGCCACGCCCCCCCTACAGTAAACACAACACATCACGTCACACTGACTCCTCCCCGCCCCCTTGTGGTTAACCCCCTAACTACAACTGTCATTTACATAGGAATCAGTGCTATTTAAATAGCACTGATTTCTGTATAAATGACAAATGTCCCAAAAATGTGTCAAAAATGTCCGATGTGTCCGCCAAAATGTCGCAGTCACAATAAAAATCGCTGATCGCCGCCATTACTAATAAAAAAAAAAATATTAATAAAAATGCTATAAAACTATCCCCTATTTTGTAAACGCTATAACTTTTGCGCAAACTAATCAATAATCGCTAATTGCGATTTTTTTTACCAAAAATATGTAGAAGAATACATATCGGCCTAAACTGAGGAAAAAAAATGTTTTTTTATATATTTTTTGGGGATATTTATTATAGCAAAAAGTAAAAAATATTGCATTTTTTTCAAAATTGTCGCTCTATTTTTGTTTATAGCGCAAAAAATAAAAACCGCAGGGGCGATCAAATACCACCAAAAGAAAGCTCTATTTGTGGGAAAAAAAGGACGCCAATTTTGTTTTGGAGCCACGTCGCATGACCGCGCAATTGTTAGTTAAAGCGACGCAGTGCCGAATTGCAAAAAGGGGCCTGGTCCTTTGGCTGCCAATTGGTCCGGGGCTGAAGTGGTTAACTAAATTATACACCACACTTTTTTTAAGGGTATTATCAGATTAATCAAAGCAATAAATCGGCCAACTAATCGATTATGAAAATAATGGTTAGTTGCAGCCCTAATGTTCACTTCATGGGCAGACTTTTACCAAAAAAAAAATTTAAAAAATAATTTGAACTATGCAGGTTACATACTATTATGGGTAATGATTGTGATGGGCAGACTTTTACCAAAAAAAAAATTTAAAAATTTAAAAAATAATTTGAACTATGCAGGTTACATACTATTATGGGTAATGATTGTGATGGGCAGACTTTTACCAAAAAAAAAATTTAAAAATTTAAAAAATAATTTGAAGTATGTAACATACTATTATGGGTAATGATTGTTTAGTGGTGAGTAAATGGGAACCCTTTCCTTCAACTTTAATAAAGCCATATTTACCTTAACCATGGATCCTTCAGACCTCTTTTTGCAAGCCTGGCCTGTACGTCTTCTAGGGGTGTTCCCTCTATTTTCCATATCCTGTAATCTGGTAGGTGGAGCTTCCCATGTCCATGTCCATGTCCGTGGTGTTCAGGTCCATGACCCATACCTGTGTCAATGTTTAAACAGTACACAGATCAAAACACGCGTATAGAAAAATGATATTCCCTATAGAATGTCTGTCACTAAGACAAAACAAAACTGTACATACCAATTACAGCTCAAATCTGAACCAATAAGATTATTCATTCTAAAGCTGGACCTCACTCACTCAATAAACATTGACTATTTTTTAATTCTTATGCTGCTAGCATTAGTAAACAGAATGAATGAAAGATACAGTAATATCATATTTGTTTTAAACTTTTTTTTACCTTTCTTCAGTTACTTCCTGGTTTCCAGGCTTAGACATCCCAGGAGTCTTCAGGAGGGGTTCTCAGCTAAGCACACCCTCCGATGGATTCCAGGAAGTAAATGCTACATGAATCATCTGCCTTTACTTTCACACTGAGGCATTTTACAGGCTTCCCCCCCCCCCCCCCCCCCCCCCTAAAAATAGCGCCTGTAAACAGCCTCTTCTGTAGCCCCAGTATGAATGCCTGAGTGCTTTCACACTGGGGCGGTGCGATTGCAGGAACGGGAAAAAATAGGATTTTTACCTGTAAAACCTTTTTCTTTTGAAGTACATCACGGGACACAGAGCCATAGTAATTAATATTAGGGTTATAGTCCACCTTCAGGTGCTGGACACTGGCACACCCAAAACAGGAAGTTGCCTCCCTATATAACCCCTCCCACTACTGGGAGTATCTCAGTTTTGTAGCAAAGCAATACACGTGTATACTACAAAGAGGGGCGAGACCTCTGTGTCCCGTGATGTACTTCAAAAGAAAAGGATTTTACAGGTAAGCTGATAAAAAAAAAATCCTATTTTCTTTAAATTGTACATCACGGGACACAGCCATCGTAATTACTATGTGGGATGTTCCGGAGCAATGCCAACTGAGGGGAGGGAGATACAACCAAAGTAAGGCACCATGAGATCAGAGGATTTATACTGCTGCCTGCAGTACACTGCGCCCAAAGGCGACATCTTCATGTCTTTTTACATCCACCAGATAGAATCTGGTAAATGTATGGATTGAAGACCAAGCGGTCTTGCAGAATTAAGCCATGGAGGCTTGGTGATGCACTGCCCATGAAGCAGAACTACCTCTTTAAACCATAAGTTTGAACGATTACTTGTCAAATCCATTTAGAAATAGTAGATTTCGATGCTGCCTGTCCATTTAGGACCTTCAGGCAACACAAACAAAACATCAGTTTTCTGAATCTGAGCAGTTTCCTGTCAGGTGGACCAGTCAGCTCTCAGGTTATGCCGTCCTGGAAGATGACTAGAGAAAAAAAAGTGTTTTTCTTTTCCTATAGGAATTCCACCTTTTTATCTGTTGCACCCCCAAGCATTTGAGCATTGTCTGCCGGTCAAGTCAAACTTATTCACAAAGGATATAGCAGCGTTAATTGCTGGTATACCCTACTTAGTGAATTTCCTCCACCATAGGATAAAGTGTGAAAACTTTTTAGGAGGAAAAAAAATAAAATGCTTATCTGGGTGATCCTCTTAGATACAAAAAAGCTTTTCCAGCAATGAATGGACAGGAAAAATTCATGCACAGCTTGAGGAGGTTTTAGTGAACCCAAAAACTCAGGTTGGATTCACACCTATGCAGTTTTAGTGCTTTTTGCAGATTTGCACTACAGTCCATTTAGCATGGTTTCCTATGGAACACGTTCTGTAGTGCAAATCTGAAAAATGCAAAAAGCACTAAAACTGCATAGGTGTGAATCCAGCCTTAAGGGTACATAAATGTAGAGCGATCATTCAGCAAGAAATTGCACCATCAATCTTAAGATTGGAACAGCTGATTCTCCCGCATTTGACACCTCAGAAGAGGACTCATCAGCCTCACCATGGCCCCCTGAGGGAATTAGTCTTCTCCTGCTCCTAATTCCTCAGTTTGAGGGTCCTGGGTAATGGAAGAGAACCTGGTGCATTTTGACCCATACTGGAATGCGATTAGAGTCGCTAAACTTTTTTTTTTTTATTATCATAAAATAAACAGGGGCTGCAGTGTTAAAAACAGTTGCAGACATTTCATGGCCCTGATGCTCACTCTGACCTGCCATCCCCTCTCAGGGGAGGATGCAATTTGTAGAGAGGAGTAGGCTTTCCAGAGCTTGAGGGAGACCCTTTTAGCTCTTTTTTGGGGGTGTGTCACCCCCCCCCCCCCCTTCTGACCATAGCCCGATGCACAAAGCAGAGGTACTACCAGAAGAAATCGCATCCACTGCTTGAGCAATAGCCCAACTACTGCCGCTGCTATTAATGCTCAGCCTGATGCAAATAGTAAATGTGTCAAAAAGGAAATGCCTGTATCACCAAAACCTCTTTCATGCTCTTCTTTGCGCTTATGTCTCTCAGACATGTTTGAAGCCAGCATAAATGGAGATTCTTTTTTTTAAAACACACTCCCACACTGGAGGATGCCAATGCCGCTCTAAGCCCCGCCCCCACATCATACCCCCTTAATTTCTTTTTCAAAAAAGAGTTTTCTCGCACAAGCACGGGACTCCGATCCGACGGGATCAGCTGAGTGAAGGAGGGATGGCGTGGAGGAGACCTGGAAGCTGCCACCGTGTAGAGGTGGTGAAAGAAAAAACGGCATTGCTTATCGTTTTTAGTTCTCCCTTATACTCAGCCTCTTGAAGAGGGGGGGGGGGGGGGAAGAGTTCAGCTCAGGTGGGGGGTGTCTGAAGGAAGCAAAACCCCCCAAACTTACCGGAGGACTGCCTGCTAGGCAGAGCAAAAAAAGTTTGCTGCTTCTGTGACACAGCGTGACTGTGAGCAAAGCATTAGAAGGTACTTGCTCCATACAGCCCCCAGTGGTGACACGTAGGCATGACAACATTTACTTTAACAGCTTCCCGACCGCCTCCTGCACATATACGTCGGCAGAATGGCACGGCTAGGCAAAAGCATGTATATATACGTCCCCTTCAATTGCCTAGCCGTGGGGTCGCGCCGGTGCGCTCACGACCCGGTCAGGAGCTCCGTGACCAGCGGACCCGATCGCCGCTGGTGTCCCATGATCGGGTCACAGAGCTGAAGAACGGGGAGAGGTCTGTGTAAACAAACCTCTCCCCGTGCTTCCTACACTGCCTGTCACTGATCGGCTGTTCCCTGTCATCGGGAACGCCCCCTAGTGGTCAACCTCTTCACTGCCACTGTCATTTAAAAAAAAAAATATTATAAAAAATAAAAATGTGTCAAAAATGTCCGATGTGTCCGCCAAATGTCGCAGTCACAATAAAAAAAAAAAAAAAAAAAAAAAAAAAAAAAAAAAAAAAAAAACTCCCCTATTTTGTAAACGCTATTTTGTAAACGCTATAACTTTTGCGCAAACCAATCAATAAATTGCTATTTTTTTTTTACCAAAAATATGTAGAGGAATACGTATCGGCCTAAACTGAGGAAAAAAAGTTTCTTTATATATTTTTTGGGGATATTTATTATAGCAAAAAGTAAAAAAATATTTTTTCAAAATTGTCGCTTTATTTTTGTTTATAGCGCAAAAAATAAAAACCGCAGGGGCGATCAAATACAACCAAAATAAAGCTCTATTTCTGGGAAAAAAAGGACGTCAATTTTGTTTTGGAGCCACGTCGCACGACCGCGCAATTGTCAGTTAAAGCGACGCAGTGCCGAATCGCAAAAAGGGGCCTGGTCCTTTGGCTGCAAATTGGTCTGGGGCTGAAGTGGTTAAAGGAGACATTTCATAAGAAAATGTAAAAATTCCTTAGAAAAACTCCACTTACTTTTCCCGCCGCAGGGTTTTCTGTGGTGAAACCAACAGACCCAAACTTCACCCTTCATGGTGGGTTCTGCTAACAAACCTTCAGGAACTGAGGACCCACGGGGGAACCCACAATCCTGGACCTGTAAAAAGCACCCCGCCAGTAAAACTTTATGGCCTTAATACCAAAAGTACTGTATCCCAGGGTCCAGCTCTCTAAAAAGAGAAGCGTTACAGGCAAAACCTTGTTTCTTTAGATACGAGGCCCAGGTACCATTCAATTCGGCCTAAAAAAGACACTTTGAATGGATCTGGCTGCATAGCTAGCCCCAGCAAGGATTGCTCCAGTGGAGCTCAGCACAGCCTATCTTCACTCGTGACCAACACCATAGACACTGGTGAAAAAAAAAACAGATACTCCCAGTAGTGGGAGGGGTTATATAGGGAGGCAACTTCCTATTTAGGGTGTGCCAGTGTCCAGTCCCTGAAGGTGGACTATAACCCACATAGTAATTACTATGGCTCTGTGTCCCGTGATGTACAATTAAAGAAAATGCTGCAAGCAGGATCTTTGGGGCGGTGCGGGAGTGGTGTATACACCGCTCCTAAACCACCCCTGACATTGAAATCAATGGGCAGCACTTCGGCAGCGGCGCTTTCAACCCTTTCCTCGGCCACTAGCGGGGGTAAAAGTGCCCCGCTAGCGGCCAAAAAGCACCCCTATAACAGCGGCAAGCGCCACTAAACTTAGCAGCGCTTTACCGCTAATGAGAATTTCCGTTTCTGACCCCCTAAGTCGACCGGAACGGAAGTGGCAGTGGGTACCTGTCAAAATCAGGTACCCGCTCCCCTCTCCTCCCCAAAAGCTCTGTTTCACAAACAGGAACTGGGGAGGAGGTCTTAAAGTGGAACTTCCACTTTTGGGTGGAACTCCGCTTCAAGATGGCCATGGCTAAAAATGCTCAGCAAAATAAAGTATGGCGGCATAGATGGATATGCGATTTGCTCTCAATATTAAAAATGAATTAAATACCATTTTTGGTTTTGTGGCACTCAGATGCAGTGTAGTTCCACCTCAAGGCCTCTGACAAAACCAGGGTGAAAATAAATCAATAATTTTTATAAAAAGGTTTTGATGTAAATCAGATTTTTTTTTTTTTTTTTATTTAAAATAGATTTTTAATCAAATTTATTTTAATAGAATGCTTTTGGAGTAAAAATCTATATAAAAGATAGCTTAATAATTTACCGTATTTGCCGGCGTATAAGACGACTGGGTGTATAAGACGACCCCCTATTTTTTCAGCAAAAACTTAGGTTTGGGGCTATACTCGCCATATAAGACTACCCCCCTTTCCGAGGCAACACCATTTACAAAAAAACATCAGAAACAAAAAAAAAAAAAAAAAGTCCCAGAGATCCCACAATTGGTGGGCAGCAACAATGAATCCTCTCCTCCAAAGCACCATAAATCATACCTGTATTTTAGGGGAGATCTGGAGCTGGATGTGCAGTACAGGATGCTTTGTTAATATGTAGAGCACCAAGTACACACAGTATATGATGCTGTGTTAGTACAGTAGTGCCAGGTACACTTCAGAATACAGTGTGCAGACAGTGTGCGCCGCTGAGCCAATCACGGCAGGCATGTATTTTACTAATCTGTTGATGGATACAAAACCTGCTCGGATTGGCAGAGGCTGTGACATCAGCCCGCCGCTCTGACTCATGTAGCCTGCTCGGATTGGCAGAGGTTGTTACACAATCCAAGCATCCGGGATTGACTGAGCAGCGCATACTGTATACATATTACAATTTTACAGAGCGCCCGGCAGACTGATATCCATCTGGCGGCTTCTTCACCCGGCGTATAAGACGACCCCCACTTTTTGGCTGTGTAATTTCGGTGTAAAAGGTAGTCTTATACGCCAGAAAATACAGTAGTTTATTCAGCCTGAAATGGAGCTTAGTTATGTAGTATGAAGCTGTACATTCTGCAATATTAAAATTTTTGGTAAACTCATTCAATTAATCAAAGCTCTGCAAGCTTAGATAACATGCACTGCATTGATGCATTCACACAATTTCACAGTAACCATGAGATAAAACAAAGTTCAGGAATATTCCTTTATCCCATTGTGTTGCAAATCTTTGTACGCTACAAACTGTACGATTGAATCAGTTCTGATATCGCTGTTTTACTAACCTGGACAGCTTATTCTAAATAGGAACCCTCCATTCTCTTTGCAAATATTAAAGATTCTAACTACCAGAAAGAATAAGTCCTTATGTTTAAAGAGCACCTGTCATTTCAGATCCATCATGGCAGCGCCTGTTAGCGGGTATCCACTTACCTGCTACCGCCACGTCCCTTACCTTGTTGTGTCGCTGCCACATTAGGCTTCATTCACACCTGAGCGTTTTGTCGCCTGAAGCGACAAAACGCTAGAGGGGAAAAAAATACATTATTCTCTATGGAGACGGTTCACATCGCCACTCCAAAACGCCTGAAGCCCTACGCCTGAAGCTCAAACAAGTTCCGGACCCTTTTTTTGTCGCTCGAATCGGGCAGATTTGGGCGCTTTTCTTCTTTTTACACTGGTGACCTTTTGCTCTGCACAAAATCACGGAAAAACACGCCGCGAATTGCGGTAAAAAACGCAGCAATTCGTAAGATTTTCTGCCTGAAAAGCTACGCTCAGGTGTGAATGCAGCATTAAAGTGAATGGGACTGTCGGTGAATCAACAGCGGGGTCAGAGGAGGAGCCTCAGCAGGACAGAGATGACAGTTGCTTTTTAAAAACTATGATTTAAAATCGAGTTTATTTAAATCAAGCCTTTTTACTAGTGATTTAAATCGGGATTTAAGTCGACTTGATTTAAATCAAATCCACCCTGAAAACCCGTTTCATGTACCCGGGTGGCACAGACGCAGCATCCGTCTATGACCGGCTGAAATACACTGGAGCTGGACACTGTACGAAGTGGTACTCGTATGCCTGGAGCGCAGATATTCTACATTCCGAGCATGCGTCCCTAAACGCATAGGCGCTAAGCGTGAGTATGACTTGATTTAGCTTTAAGACGCAGTGTATTTCAGCCTGTCAAAGATCTGTGTCTCCCAGGTGCACAAAAATGCTGGGATTGGACACATAGGGGCTAAGAGCCCAGTGTGCATGAGGCCTGGCTATTACTAGTTGACAAAAAGTTGCTCAGTTTTGTTATACACGATATTACTACACCTCATACAGTTTTATCTCTTGCAAAGACAGTCCTTTTAAAGCATGAACATGCATGGAATGACGAGAATCAATTTATAAGACTAAATACTGCCATCTACAGGTAGATAAAGAAAAGCGATAGCATGGTCTGATGAATTAGCAATGCCGTGGACAGTTCTAGCTTTTACCATCAACTCACCAAATGAGACATCATACACAGCCAGGCCACTAATGCTCTGATTCAGAGTACTAGCAGAATCCTTCCGTAAGAAAAGCTACAGCAACAAAGCCATTAATACAAGCATAAATTCCACCCTGAAAATCCCAAGAGAAAATCTCCCATCTTTTACAAGAGGAAAAACTGCTGTGCACTTCTAATAACTACATACACTCCAGCACTAAAAAAGGTATACAAAAGATAATTAAAGAGCAGCAATCCATCATAATAGAGAATGAAATAAACCTACAGACAACCCCCATAGCTGGCCTTCAGACAACAAGCCAATTTTAGACTTAAAAAGGAAAGTTTACCTTTGTTTGTTTTTTTTTTGTTTTTTTCACCCTAAATTCCAGCTCCCCTATGTACCAATATACCATTAATGAACGTCTTTTGTAAAAATAAAACAGCTTTCCATTTATTCTACCCACGCTTACCTCACTCTCTTCATGGATGTTTGAAAACACTGCTCCATTACTTCTGCCTTACTTCCTGGACAGACTTTAGGTCATGACATAGGAAGGAGTTGACCAGCTGAGGGTAGATGATGCAGGGTGTGTGTAAATGAGATCAGCTGGTCAACTCTTTCCTGTGTCATGACCTACAGTCTGTCCAGGAAGTAAGGCAAAAGTAATGAAGCAGTGTTTTCAAACATCCATGAAGAGAGAGTGAGGTGAGCGTGGGCAGAATAAATGGAAAGCTGTTTTACTTGTGCAAAAGAAGTAAATCAATGCTATACTGGTACATAGGGGAGCTGGAATTTAGAAAAAAATAGAATGCATCAATAACCCACGTTACGTTTTTGATGCGGTTCTTGAGTCACATGACCTATGAAAAACACACCATAAGCGCAGTAAAATGGTAGTAAAATTGTGGCATAATCGCATGTGTATTCTGTGCCATTATTGGCACCTTTTTCACTTATCAGCAAAATGCTGATAACACCATTTCCGGGCAATATGTTTCCGCAGCCAAAATTTCTAAGCATTTCCAACCTTTTTATAATTTCTGATATGTGACTCTTTGTATTGCTTCCTTTGTGTGAAATTCCTGGTGTTCCTGCCAGTCCCTCTGCTTTCCTATTAAGAACTGACCACACTAAGCATGAGTGCACAGCATTGCCAACTTTTTTAGCTGTGCTGGGAACCCAGCCTGCTTGCCACCAATGATCATACACCTACCCCCAGTCCCCCCCAGAAAGCCATTCACTAGAAAGATCAATGTGCTGCCACCCCCCCCCCCCCCCATCTCTCCATGCAGCTGAGAACAGAAGGTATATTAAAAAAAAAAAAAAAAACGAGAAAGAAATAATTTATAAAGTTTTTTATGTATATACAAACGTTTTAACTTTTCTTTCTATTTTAAAACGGAATGGGTTGTTTTACAAGATGAGAATTTACATATACTTTAAACGAATAAGCAGGGAAATCCTTCTCACGCTTAGCCTAGGTTCATATTGGAGTGAATTTGCGGCAATGTCCGAATCGGTGCGGCGCCGCACTGATTCACAAAAGTAGTTTCTGTACTACTCTTGGCGTCTTCGGGTGCGATTTCAATAGACATCCGTGCAGGAACCCGCAGGGATGTCTCTGAAATCGCCCCCAAATTCAGACTGACATGCGGGTACCAAATCGTGCGAGTTGAGTTGAACTTGCACTATTTAAATCCTGCAGCAGTGTGAACCTAGGCTAAAGCCAAGTGATTTGGGGCATTTTTTTTGGGCACATTTCAAGCTTGAATTTTTATTTTTAGCCAATAAAAACCTAGATACTAGGCAAGGAAATGCACAGAAAACAAGCATTACCACATATTTTTCATGTGCTTCCATTGAAGTCTACGGGAGCCAAAACCCCCAAAATAAACTCATGTACTTTTTTTGATGAGCTTCATATGGCTCAACGTGAGAACAAGGCCAAGGCCAAAAAGCTAATTTGTGGGGATCCTTCCCCCGCAGAGACAGAACTGGGATCTGCAGAAGTAAGCAATGCAAATCTCCGTTCTCACAGGGGATTACACTGTGATCTTGTCTTTCTCCTATGCAGGAAGACTGATTTCTGTGTTATCCCGGGCAGTCCCTGCCCCATACAGTTAGTAAACACACCCAGGGAACAGTTAATCATTTGATTGCCCCTGGTGTTAACCCCTTCTCTGCCAGTGTCATTAGTACAATGTCAGTGCATATTTTTAGCACCTATCACTGTAATAATGTCACTGGTTCCCCAAAAAAAAGTGTCAAAAATGTCAGTTAGGTGTCTGATCTGTCCGCTGAAATGTTGCAGTCACGCTAAAAAAAAAAAAAACACACTAATCGCTGCAATTACTAGTAAAATAAAAAATAAAATGCCATAAATCTATCCCATAGTTTGTAGACGCTATAACTTTTGTGCAAACCAATCAATATAAGCTAATTGGGATTTTGTTTGACCAAAAATATGTAGCAGAATACATATTGGCCTAAATTGAGGAAGAAATTTTTTTTTTTTTTATTTATTGGTAATGTTTTATAGCAGAAAATAAAAAAAATATATATTTTTTTTTCAAAATTGACGTTCTTTTTTTGTTTATAGCGAAAAAAATAAAAAAAAAAAATAAAATAAAAAACGCAGAGGTGATCAAATACCACCAAAAGAAAGCTCTATTTGTGGGGGAAAAAAAAACCACATCAATTTTATTAGAGTACAGCATCGCATGACCGCGCAATTGTCAGCTAATGTAATGCAGCGCCCCATCACAAAAATTATTACGGGGTTAAAACTTTCCAGGGCTGAAATGGTTAAGATGAAAAATCTTCTGCAAAATGGTGCATTTTCTGGTTCAATAGACGTCAATGGAGAAGCTGCAGAAAAGCATGTAGTGTGTTTTTTGCCCCTATTTGCATTTTTTGATCCACCCAACAACAAATTGGCCAAAAAAACTGAGAATCAATTAAGGTAAAATACCTTCAGCCTTTAGAACTACTTTAAATAAGCCATGTAGGTATTAAAAAAAAAAAAAAAAAAAGTACTTGCCGCCTATTTTCTTTCCTATGCACATTTTCTACTCCTAGTTATACTGATGGTCCTCTTTCAGGTTGAAGAATACAAGCGTGGGGGTGTAATTAGGCTTCTAATTTGGGCAAAAAATATTTTGGCCACAGGAATAATAACTGAAATAAAATGGGAATGTAAGCAAACTTGTTGCACATTGACAGTCAATTTCCTTGTTTCCGCTTATTTCTTTTTTTAAATATACTGGAATTAGGCTTTGATGTTTATGTTTTAAAGGTTTGTCGAAATTCAAAAAAAAATAAAAAATAAAAATGCAAAAGGGATTCTACTTACAATCAATGTGGACGGTCCCTTGTGCTGCAGTTTTAGTTGAAATCCACTAAAGCCCCTGTTCCCCCCCACAGCCATAATCTTCTGGTGCCATGAGGGTTAATAAAGTCGAGGGACCTGAACTACAGAGGAAGCTTGGGGGACTTATTATACTAGAGGGAAAGCTTGGGGACTCCCTGTACTACAGAGAATGCTTGGGGGGGGGTGCCCCCCCCCCCAAGCATTCTCTGTAGTACAGGGGGGGGTACTCACAGCACCACATGGAAAGCCTAGGGGACTAACTATACCACAGGGTAAGCATGGGGGTGGGGGAATGTCATTACATTACATTGTACTACAAGGAAAGCTTGGAGACTCACTGTACTGGAAGGAACCAAATCAAAGTTTAACTTTGAATGAGCAAAATGTGAGTTTCATAGGCTGACATGCACTAGATATGTGGGCATGTCCCTGATTTTGTTTTTTATTGGTTCAATAAAGTGAAATGACACTATTAAAAGGTTTTTCATCCTTTTTCTGAGCTGCTTTAATCTGACATTAATGTACATAACTTGTGGAAGTGGAGTTTCTGGTAAAACTGGAGAAAGTTCATGGTAAAGCAGTGCTCCAGAAGGTCTATGTGACTTGCCATATACTGTGGAAGTCATTGTTATTTGTTGAGTTTATTTCAGTTCATTGTTCAAGATTTCCATTTCTGGACTGTTACATTGTTCCAATTCCTCTTGTTCTAGGCAAATTACCAGTCCACAGTTATCAGAAAATATCATTGGGTTCATGTATGAAAAGTGTTCTATAACAAAAATCAGTTTTTCGAGTCACCATCAGGTAATTGGACACTGGCAACCCTAATTACAAGGCCAGTTCCTCCCCTATATAATCCCTCCCTCGCCTCTGATATACCGGACAAATCCTGGGCCTGTTGATCAGGAATAACCTTGAGTACTTCTATAAACTGGTCCTTTAAGGATTAAGATAGTCCGATCGCTGCCAGTGCAGGCTGAGCGACCGAACCTGTGAGCAAAATATAGTTTTTAAAAAAGGAATTCCAACTTCTTATCTGTTGGATCCTTTAGCATATGAGCATTGTCTACTGGACAAGTCAGTTTTTTGTTTACAGAGGATATAGCAGCGTCAATTGCTGGAATTCCCCATTTCTTATAGCACTTTTCCTCTATAGGATAAAGTATTGAAAACTTTTTTGGAGGGAAACACTGTTTATCTGGGTGCTCCCACTCAGAATACATTAGCTTTCTTAGCCAGGAATGGAAAGGAAAGGCATGAACAGATTGGGGAGGCTTTAGTGAACCCAAACCAGAGGTGGGCTCATCGACTAACTGCGTTACTGGCAGTAAAAATGTGGAGCGGACCAATTCAGTGAGAGATTGTACCAACAACCTTTCCTGCGAACCTGATCCTTCCGTATTAGGTTCTTCAGAAGAGGAGACATCAGGCTCTTCCCGGTCCTTTGAGAGAAATTTGTCATCTCTCGCCCCTTGTTCCTCAGCATGAGGAATGGACGGGGACCGGCTACGCTTAGTCTCACTCTGGGATGCGATTACAGCATCAATTTCTTTGCTCCAAACTTAAAACGGTTAAAGAAAAAAAAAAAAAAAAAAAAACTCCTTAGTAATATACCCAGGGGCTGCAGTGTTAAGAGCCGCTGCAACACTTGCCCCTCCTGATTTTTTGAGATGGTTCTAGGCTGCCGTGTGACTATAGTCCTTCTAGAGCCCTTTTTTTTTTTTTAAAAGGTATTTTTAACCCGCCTTCCGACCATAGCCCGATGCACAAAGCAGAGGTACTACCAGAAGGAATGCATCCACTGCTTGAGCAATAGTCCAGCTCTGCCGCTGCTATTAATGCTCAGCCTGATGCAGTAGTAAATGTGTCAAAAGGAATGCCTGTGTTACCAAAAACCTCTTGCATGCCACCTTTGCTCTTGTGTCCCTCCTGCAGCTTGCAACAGCAACAATGGTGGCTTTTAAAACACACCTTCCCACGCTGCGCATTGAAGGCTGCATGGCTAGCCCCAGCAAGATTTGCTCTAGTGGAGCTCAGCACAGCACATCTTTACAACACCTTAGACACTGAAGAAAAAACTGAGGTACTCCCAGTAGTGGGAGGGGTTATATCGGGAGTGCACTTTTTGTCTTAGGGCGTGCCAGTGTCCATCACCTGAAGGTGGCCTATAACCCACATAGTAACTACTATGGCTCTGTGTCCCGTGATGTACGATAAGAAATGTATTTTTAAACACAATTAGTGTAGGTACATGAATTTCACCTTGTATCCGCTTTGCAGGCTCTGTACAGCAGGGCTGGAGTGTGAGAGGAAGAAGCAGCACAGGCAGTCATCCAGTTCATGTTCTGACATGAGGCATGGTGATAGGAGGAGAGGACAGAGAGGTGAGACCATGATTATTCTGCTTGTCCTTTCACTGTCCAGTATAACCTGGGTACAGAGGACATCTAGTGGCATAAAGAGTACTACAGGTGAAATCTTTGGATTGAAGGTGAATGTTGCAGTAAAAAGCTGGTTTTCGTATTTTATCTCATAATAGATTATTCATGTTTATCCTTTTTTGACTGGAGATCTAATTGGCTGCCATGAACAATTATTTTCTGTAAGCACACTCTTCATACATCAGAATGTAGCTGTTCCCAACCCACTGCTTCCTTTTTTTGTTTGTTTTCTTTTTGTAGAAATCCCATGACAGTCAGACTCATGCTATAAAAAACCAAAGCTTGCAAACGAGCCCACACATCACCCTTATATTTCCTTTACCGAAAGAATTAATCCCTCTTCTCACCTGCAGTCACAGCCTCCGTAGCAGGGCCACTTCTTGCAGAACGGAACCGGAAACGGGTTTCAGTGAAGGACGGATGTCAGAGTAACCTTGTGAGCTCCTTGACATATAAATAAAGTTATTGAGTAAAAAAAAAAAATCTCTCCAAAGCCATTTACTACAGAATGACCGCATCCAAAACCATTGTCTAATCAGCGGTGAGTATACCGAAACGAGGCTTAGAACGCAAACAGCTGTCCCTGCTTCCGCGGTGACGTGTGCCCCGAGCAGCACACCAATCAGGGCGGCGCTTGCTTGTGCAGCGGCGTTGTCCTATGGCAGGTGGCGTTGGTGCTGTGCTGCAGCTTGTCAGGAAGAAGCTGGAGGGGAGACATGACCGGGGCTCCGGGAGAGGAGGAGGAGTGAGCCGAACCGAGCGGGGGTGGCTGTGGCTGAGGAGCTCATGTCATTAAAGCAGGTGAATGAATGAAAGGCTTTTGGAAGGGAAAGGAATGGGGTTTCCCGGACGAGGAGAGGAGAGGAGGAAGGAGGGGGGTTCCCTCACACTCACCTCTGCAGCACACGTCAGTGGACAGCCGTGCAGCCCAGACATTCCTCCGTGTGTCAGGAGTGTGAGCCCAGGGGAAAGGTCTGCACACCAGGCTGTGCCATCAATGACATCTCTGGGTATAGCCATCTACAGAAACACACATAGACACTCCATTCATGTCAGTGCATTGCCATTCATCTCACTGGAAATTTATTTTCACATTAGTTGGAAAATTAGGATCTCTCTCATCTCATCCTGATCTTTGTTTTTCTGACCTGTCTATGAACACTAATACACTAAAGCTGGCCATACATGGGTCCACAGACGACTGGGTCCGATGAATTTAGATCAGCGTGTGGTAGGGTTGCCACCTCATCCCTTTAAAAGGTTCTGTGGCCGATTAAGGTGATGATTAAACTTGCAGAGCCTCATCTGCATTAAACCGGCCTCAGAACCTGTGTAATTCATATGTTCGGGTTTAAAGGGATGAGGTGGCAACCCTAGTCTGTGGCCGTCTCTGCTTTACACAAGTGGATCGTTTCAGGGACTTCTGTTGAAGGGTCTTGTTGGGACTTTTTTTTTTTTTTTCTCAATCAGCAGCTCCAGCCTATCAACTGCAGCCGCTGGTCAGTGTATTCTGACAGCATGGGGCCCCACTGTCAGAATACATTGGCTGGGGAATTCTTCCGTCCATCTAACTTGTGTGCCACTGGTTGGATGAAGGAAAAATAAAATAAAAAAAATACTTCCCCTGCAGACATAATACTACCTGACAGTCCTCTCATTGTTCACTTTAAATACTGCATAATTAAAGACTGGTTTTATTTGTTGTGTTCTTACTCACACTGGGGGTTGATTTGCTAAAACTCGAGAGTGCAAAATCTAGTGCAGCTCTGCATTGTAGCCAATCGGCTTCTAACTTCACCTTGTTCAGTTAAAGTGGATGTAAACCCTCGCATATACCTAATGAAGTGAACAGCCTCAGGAGATACACCCTCAGTCAGTGGATGATACACAGAGGTGAAACAAATCTCCCTACATAAGTTTAAACATGTATATCTTCAATCTTGCTCCTCCACATAGGCAGAGGAACAAAGATACTTGCAGAGCTGTGCTGTGATTAGACAAGCTCTCTGCTTATCTGTCTCCAAGTTCCATCCCAGACACAAATTTCCAGCTGCTTTTTCCATGTTTGAGAACTTGTCAGAAGTTATCATGCTGATTGCAAAGGAACGAAGCAGCAGAAATACACAATACTTAGTGCTTTGGAGAGAGATCATCAAACACTACAGATATATGTGCCTAAGTCAAATTTAATGAATCGGGTTTGCATCCACTTTAAGCTTTGACTCCAAAAAAAAAAAAAACTAAAAGCTGATTGGGTTCTGTGCAAAACTGCACCAGATTTTGCACTCTCCAGTTTATAGTAAATCAACCCCACTGTTTGTAAGATCCTCCTTTAAGTGTTAGTAAACCGCAAAAAAAAAAGAAAACCCTGCAAAACAATGGGATAATGTGCTAACATGCATAGCATACTAGCACTAGGGATGAGCTCAGGCGTGTTTGCATGGTCCACGTGCAGAGCCCACCAGGAAGTTGGCGCTGCGCTAATCGCAGGCAGTGAGACATTGCCCGATCTCTGCATCGGGACAATGTCTCACTGCCTGTGATTAGCGCATTGCTGCGCTGACTTCTTGGCGGGCTCTGCACGTGGACCATGCGAAAACGCCTGAGCTCATCCTTAACTAGCACTTTATGACATACTCCTCTTAGAACAAAGTCCTTCCAGCAGCGCCCACTCATTGCTGAGAGGGCTGACATCTTCTCCTGTCCTTTCTTCCGGGATCACGAGCTCTGGTGCTGTGAGTGGCCGGAGCCGTGATTACGTCACTTCCGTGCATGCGCCCTTTGGTTATGGCAAGAAGCTCTGAAGGTCCAGCACGGTATGCCGGACCTTTAGAGCGCATGCCCCACTGACAGTCAGCTGCTGCATGAAGGGTGAATATCTCTTAAATGGCGCACGTTTAAGAGATATTCATTTTACCTACAGGTAAGCCTTATTACAGGCTTACCTATAGGTTAAAAATAAAGTGGGTTTTACAACTGCTTTAAAAGCTAAGTTCAACTTTGGGGAAAAAATAATAAAATGCACATATTTTTGCAGATATTTATTTCTTTTTTTTTTTTTTTTTTTTTTTTCTTTTCACTTTTTCCCCATGGAGTATGCAAAGCATTGCACCCTCAGTCGGTGGATCAGGCTCCTGCAAACACTCCAGCTTTCTTGCCTGTACCTCTGTTCAGGCTTCTGTTATAAATCTGGAGGAAGTGTTAATAAATTACGACGGCACTCACCAGCACCCTACTAGTTCTCTGACAACTTCACGCCATCTGCTGTGGTGACAGACAGGACTTAGTGACTTCATTCACAGATTGTTGTAAATGAATGATGTGGCTGTGCAGGTGGAGCACTGCACAGCCACGCCGATTTTAAAAAGTGATGGTGGGTGTGGGGAGAGGATCCCTGGACAGAGGTTTTGGAATATGTTACACCCTAAATACAGGTGTAGCATGCTCCAAAAGGTGAACTTGGCCCTTAAAGTCATATTGTCTGTTATTTTTAACATAAAAAAAAAAAAAAACTTACCTGCTCTGTGTAATGATTTGCACAGAGCAGCCCAGTTTCTCCTCTTCTGGGGTCCCCCGCCAGCGATCTTGCCCCCACAGCAAGCAGTTTGCTATGGGGGCAGCCTAGCCACTGCTCTGTGTCCATTCAGACATGGAGCTGTGGCCTGGCTCCATCCCCTCTCTCCTCATTGGCTCACTGCCTTTGATTGACAGTAGCGGGCACCAGTCAGGAGGGAGAGTCTCGGGCAGACTCTGGATCATCGCTGGATAGAGATGGATAGAGATGGGGCTCAGGTAAGTATTAGGGGGCTGCTGCACACAGAAGATTTAGGATAAAAAAACCTTTTGCCTTTAGAACCACTTTAAACTTGTTGATTTACTTAGGGCTCGTTCACACAATCTGTGTTGAGCTGTTGGGACATATAGAAGACAACTGTTTCCTAAATTTTAAAAGCCAGTATGAAGGAATAGTAGTAGTAAAAAAATCCCTTGTGGATTTAATTAACCTTTTTTTTTTTTTTTTTTTGGTAATTCTCCTTTTTAAGCGGGGTGTGTCCTATGGCCACATGCATTTGCTAGTAGGTGTCCCTCATTCCCATCTCAAGATGTTGGGCGGCATGCCTTTTCTCCATGTGTATGTGTGCAGCACCATGGCCTAAAGCCTCGTACACACGATCGGATTGTTGGACAACAGAGCGTCAGACTTTTGTCCGACGGGCATGTGCCAGGAACTTGTCTTGCATACTAACGGCACACACTTGTCGGCCAACAAACGTGAACGTAGTGACGTACTATGTGGAATTTCAGCTCTTGAGCGCCACTCTTTGGGCACCTTCTGCTAATGTTGTGTTTGAGCATTGATTCCGAGCATGCATGTTTATACTTTGGACTTTTGTGTGACGGACTTGTGTACGAAAAGCTGACCACAGACCGCTGCTGAAAATGTACTAGCCTGCCATCCAACATTTGTTGGCGTAAAGTTGGACAACAATTGTCTGAAGGAGCGTACTAATGGTCAGATTTTAGGCAAACAAGTCTGTCATCACACAATACCCTGCCGAAAATCCGACCATGTGTACGAGGCTTTAGACTTATCACAGGGAAAGGTTTGTGATTGAGAAGCACAGGCTTCAGCAATGTGGCAATCCCATCCGCAAGATCTGATGCAGAGACTAGCAGAAGCAGTCACAGAACCACTACTTGGAGGCACCAAAAAACTTATGTAGACTAAAATACTAAATACTTATTACCGAGATGTATTTAGTGTGCAAAGGCTGTGTTTTATGTGTCTGGAATTCAATGTAAGCCTGTTTATAGACTGCTATTATGTCTTGCAGTAGAGGAACGTGTCCACCTTCCATTTAATGTGATTATCTGTGAGGATGATTTACTAAGATGAGCAGACAGAAGCTGGATCAGCTGTGCATGGCAGGCAACCAATCAGCTTCTACTTTTCATTTTCAAAGCTTAACTACACAAGCAGAAGATAGAAGCTGATTGGTTACTATACACAGCTGCTCTAGATTGTCTCTTCCTGTTTTTAGTACAGTAATTTCCCCCTCAGTGTGCTTTGACATTAGGGTTCTGATTGAGATAAGCCATACAGTCAAGGCATACATAAATACCAAGTTGTGGTTTTATTCCTGCTTTGGCTAGCTTGGGTTTCTAGTCAGATGAAAACTGAAAATATAAATGATATGAAATATATTAAATGAGTGTCACTGAAAATATACAATATGAATTAAATATATTAAATGAGTGTCTTAAAGCTAATCTTCACTGCATTTGAGCACCACAAACCAAAAACACTGTTTAACTCATTTTTAATATTCAAAGCAAACTTCCCCCAGCCATCCATGTCTCTATGCATTCATTTGTTGAAAAATCATTTTGAAAAACACCCTCAGAATTTTTGACCTTGGCAATCTTGAGTAAGGGCAAATGATTCATATAGCATTTCCTGGAATTCATCTGCCCTTAGATCAGGCCTGCATGCAGGAAAGTGTGCTTAGCTGAGACAACCCTTCCTCCTCTCCTAAAGACTCCTGGAATGTATGACATCATTTGCCTAGGCAAAAAACAGGAAGTAGCTGAGGAAATGTAAAAAAAAATAAACAAGTAAATATGGTATACTTTCCTATCTATTTACTAATGCTAGCATCATAAAGATTAATAATAATCAATGTTCATTGGGAGAGGGAAGTTCCTCTTTAATTTGAATAATAATGGCATTATTTGCTGTGGAATGACCTTTTTCAAATGGAAACCTTATGAGGATCCTTTTGGATAAAAGTTCCAGTGAGAAATTTGTGCAGTGATTGAAAATCAAAAGCAATTTATTGATAGAGGATGAATTTATTTTTATGGAATGTTCTACTGAGTCAAAGTAAATCGCACCAGCAAACACTGCCTGTCTTTCAACAGATGCTGATTACTTCCAGGATGGCTAACGCGTTCTATTGAAAGGTAAGCATTGATACATGTTGCCCTCTGCATGGCTGACATTTATGACATTTATGTTCTGTACATTCAGACTCCAATCTGGAGGGAGTCATACTTTATCTATTGATTTTTTTTTTTTTATAATTTAAATTTGTCAAGTGATGCTTTAGACATGTCATCACTAGTCTTATGTTGGGAGATTGTCACTGGAAAGTATACATGTTTAATGATCTGTTTTGAGCATTGTTTGTATTGGTTTGGGTTATGTCCTTCATTGTCCTTGTGGAGGAGTATAGTGATGCAAGTGAGCAAAGAACATCTACTTTAGAAATAAGAGAAGCCCTTGATATAAGCGAGTAGAGCTTTATCGGGGATCTATACCTAGCGGGTTTATTAAGGTTAAATGGTGACATATGTAAGAGTTTAGATTTAGCAGAAACACTTTTTTTTTCCTATTTGCTGATATATAAAGATTTTATTAAAGCGGATGATGCCCAATGATGTTTTAGTTTGCTGTTCAGAAACAGATCCTGTAAAGCTGTATATGTGGGTGGAACTCCGCTTTAAAGAGAATGATACAATGATGATCATTGCATGCTTGAGTAATTTTATGGACAAGTGCCCAGACCTCCAGTACACTCATTAGGCCTGTTTCATAAAGTGCAGCAACCTGCAGCCATAATCCTACATTGCTGTGGCTTTTGGGATCGGTTACTTCTCCAAGCACATCCATTATTGCTCTTTACAATGTCAGATGTTTTGTAATGTTTTGCATTGGGAGAGTTTGGATTTTTAAAGACTTTTTGTGCTTGCTGCTATGTGTATGCTGTTTCCAAGTGCTAAGTGTTAGAATTAAAGCGGTTCTGCACCCATTTCATTTAGTAAATCTCTTTGCCTTCCAAATCAGGCAAAGAGTACTAAATGAAATGTTTTTTTTTTTTTTTTTTTTTTTTTTTTTTTACTTACCTTGTAATTGATGACTTCCGGTCTTCTCTCTCTTCGGCGGCGGGCGGGGTCTCTGCGTCGATCGTCGTCACGCCGCACTGTCTCCTGGGATCTGGTGTCATTGATCCCAGGAGTCAGTGCGGGCATCTTCCGAAATCTCGCGAGATTTCGGCCACATCTTCCGAAATCTCCCGAGATTTCGGCCACATCTTCCGAAATCTCCCGAGATTTCGGCCACATCTTCCGAAATCTCCCGAGATTTCGGCCACATCTTCCGAAATCTCGCGAGATTTCGGCCACATCTTCCGAAATCTCACGAGATTTCGGCCACATCTTCCGAAATCTCACGAGATTTCGGCCACATCTTCCGAAATCTCACGAGATTTCGGCCACATCTTCCGAAATCTCACGAGATTTCGGCCACATCTTCCGAAATCTCACGAGATGTCGGCAGATGTGCCGTTACTGCGCACGCGCGAGTAACGGCGGTGCATGCTGGGCCATCTCAAGTGCCTGTGGGGTTTCACATGCCCACAGGCAAGATGGACCCCAGCAGACAAGAAGAAGATGAAGATGAAAACCGGCAGCGATCGAGATGGAAGATGGAACAGGTAAGTCCCCCAATTGAGCTATATGCCCTTGGCATATAGCCCAAAAAAAAAAAAAAAGAGTGCAGAACCGCTTTAATGTGGATCTTCCCTGCATGTGCGCATCACAAACCAAAAAACACAATTTTAATTTTAATATTCAAAGCAAATTCTCCCATCCATTCATGTCTCCATGCTTTATTTTGTTAAGAAATCACTTAGAAAAACACCCCCTAGCATTTTTGGCCCTGGCCATCTTAAGTAAGGGCAAATGATTCATGTAGCATTTACTTCCCTGAATTTATCTGCCCTTACTGCAAGCATGCATGTAGGAGAGTGTGCTTACTCAGAAAAACCCTCCTTAAGAGTCCTGGGATGTATGACATCCTTTGCCTAGGCAAGAAACCAGGAAGTAACTGAAGAAATGTAAAACAAGTAAAAATTTATATACTTTTTCATCTATTTGCTAATGCTAACAGCATGAGAATTAAAAATAATCAATCGGATCAAGTCAAAATTTGTGACATTTTGGGTGCCGCGTCCATACATATAATCTATTGTCAAAAATAAAACTATGGTATTGGCATGGGACTTTTGAGGCACAACATTGTGCATGCGAGAAGCACGCTGCACTTTCTTATTGGCCCGGCGGTGGAGGAAGGGCCCGAAATTCCACGCCCCCCCCTCCCAGAAGTGGGAACGGTACCTGTCAAAAACGGGTACCTTTTGAGTGGAACTCCGCTTTGTTATATTATGATTTATTTTTTTTTTTTTTTTTTTTTAGGGCTGTGGAAATTAAAGATTAATTCCTTGATTTATCTATTAATTTTTTTGATCGATCAAAATTCTTTTGATCGGTTCACACCTCTCCGCCGGCTTCTGGGTCTTCAGGGAGTTCTGTCGGAGATCCGGTGGCGTCACCGGACTCCTCCCCCTTCCCCAAGTGCCTCCATCTGCTAACGAAGGGAAGGGGGGAGGAGTCCGGTGACGTTGAAGTTCTGATTAAACGTAACGCGTACGGGGGAGGAGCTACGCATGACGTCGCCCGCTGCTGCCCTACGGAACTAACACGATTGTTGGCTTTACATGCTGTGTTTTTATCATCTTTTTGTGAGTAGTTTTGTGTTTGATCACAAAAATGTAATCTTATACTTAAGCTGTGAGCACTTAGATCTTTTCTTTCTACCCATGACCTGGCGTCCTTGCTGAGATCTAAGGAGATGTGAGAGAAGTTTATGGTCTGTGTTAACTCTTTTGATACCCGCTTGTATGACCACCTGTTTGCACAGGGGTCCATGCCATAAAGTGAGAGTGATTTAGTTAGACCGGAGGTTGGGGGGATTGTCACGCTACTGTGGGGAAAAAATGACTTGCGTCAGTGCTACAGTTTGAATTTAAAAAGTATTTGTGTGAACTGTGAAGTTAAGTCATGGATTGTGGAAACTAACTAGTGTCGGGTGATTGTATATAGTGTATACCACTGACTAATGCAGAGTTGCAATGCAAGGAGATCAGCTAAAAGTAGTTGGATCTGTATGTTGGATCTGTATGTGCTTTGTAATTAATCGATTTAAAAAAAAAAAAAAAAAAAAAAAAACGATTAATCGAACACGAAAATTTTAATCAGATTTTCTTTTATTTAATTTATTTATATAGCTCTGTATTCATGCTTATAATCGCACATTCCACTTTGTTGATCTAAATTTAATTGCTTGCATTATACTGCAAAACGTCAAACTGTAGAAGTTAACATCTATACAATTTTAGGATATTCCTTGTTTTGATGATTTTTTTTTATTTTTTTGTATGTTTTGATTAGCATAAATGTTGCTTGCTACCTTTGTCCTTATTTCCTGTTGTGATGGAAAAATAGTTCAGAATTTAATAACATGGTAACAGTCCAATCTGTCAGTTGTATTGTTTCTGGTTGCTAGATGCTGTAGACTTGTTTGTTGTTTGTTCAGGAAGCCCTGCTGATGGATGTGACAATAACATTTTTGTTGGAGTTGATGCCTCTTCATGTATGCTGTGTCTAGTAATTTATAAATGAAATGTTTTATGTCCGAGGCTGACTGGATTCCTCACGCTATTTCAGCTGGTTTGCAAACCAAAAAGCAACCACAGGCGGAACACAACTCAGGAAAATTCAATAAGCTGTTTGTTTAAGGCAGCATGGCATGTTTATGGGTCCTCCCATAGCATACATTACATGTAGCAATGACTGCACCTTTTAAGCTACTTAAACGCTATGGAAAATGTTTGCAATTCGTTTTTTAGGCATACAGCAGTTAAGACACATTGGTTTAAATTGCATTTTCTACATTTCTTTTTTTTATTTATTTTGCTTTTACAAATACTTTCTGTCAGCCTCCGATTTATAAAGTCCCCAGCCTGTTAGCTTGTGAAACACTTTCCAATATAACAGGTAGAGGGGAGCCATACTGAGTACAGGGGGTCCCCGACTTACGAACGCCCGACCTACGAACATCTCCTACTTATGCGCGGCCAGACGGAGCCTCGGAAAGTGCCCAATGCTCTCCTGGTGTACTGGAAGGCTGACAGTTAAGATAATGACTATGGTAAAGGTAGCTAGATACTGCAGTTTGTTCTTTATTTTCTGGCTTTGCTTATGTGTCAATATACTAATAGCTGTCCGGTATTAGTTGACAATATAAGTTTATTCATTGTGATGTCCCCTGTTGGCATGCCTGGAGCTCCGCCCCATCCAGTTTCTACATTTCCCCATAGTGGAATATAAGCCTACTCCAAAGTGCAATTTCCACTACCTGTCATCTGGTCTAAGCAATGTCACATGGGATGCTGATTACCTATAGATATGTGAATAGCATAGTCATGACAAGTTCAATAGGTGGTTCTGTTGGGGGATATCTGTAAAAAAAAAAAAAAAAAAATGTATAGATGTAAATTATATTATATTTTATGGCGTTGGCTTATTCTGCTAAACATTTCAGTTCTGCCTGGGATGAACACACATTTACTTTAAAGCTGAACGCCAGACAGGTATAAAAGCTGCAAATTAATGCACCTCTGTACCCATTCTTACATAATTTTTTAAAATGAGAATGGTGTAAGTACTTGAGTTAGACTTGGTATTAGCATTATGGAAATTCCTTGTGCAGCTGAGCTCAGACAGGGAGAGGAAGAAACGGCACAGTAAGCCAGTAACCTGTGCTTTAGTGGACCAGTACTAACAGGAACATACTAAAAGGAGAAAGCTAAGTTACCGAGAGATGAGATACCAGAACAACATATTTAAAGAAATGCTGGAAATGTTCAAAATGAATGTGCAATCTGATAAAGGAAAACTTCTTCATATAAGTTCAGTAGCTCAGGGAAGGAGGCTCCCACATAGCAAAGCTTCCCTCGATTGGAGCCCAACACTGGCTCAGACCATAGAAATGCAGAAAGGAACTGCAGACCAAAACTGGTTGGAAGAGTTCAAGATCATTTTATCTGTTAAGCAAGTCATTTTAAAAACGGCCAATGCATCTTTTTCATTGTTATGACGGCAAGCATTAGTATTGGTACCGATACCAGTATCAGTGCAACCTTAATGATAACAAATTTGTCACATGAGCTTCACTTGTCTTGATTTCACTTAGAAATGTTAAAAGATAAAATTATGTACATAGAAAAACAGAAGATAAATAAAGTAGATATATAAAATGTAGAACTATACTGAATTCAGAAATCAAGCTGCTTAAACAGGCCTAATTGGTTACGAGAACAAGTACTAAAACACACTTGGAGACCTAAACACTGAAGGGAAACGAATTGGCTCCTAAAATAAGTGAACCCCCCTAAAAAAAAAAAATGAGCAAGCTGTTTCAGTGGCTCCTTTTTATTTGAAGTGTCCTATGGAGCGACCCTTACATGCAGGGGCTTGGGTTTTGTCTTCCCACACTGTAATAAAAAATAAACACACACAGCCACGTAGCCTAGGATGGCAAGGCACCCCCCCCCCCCCCCCCCCCCCCCCTTCTCCTACCTTCTCCAAACTATTAGATGGGCTTGAGACTGCACTGTCCACGCTTTCCTGTGAAGATGGTAAGTTCAGGGAAGCAGCACTGCGACGGCAAGAGCCGGTAGCATTGAAAGTTGTGAACTGCAAGTGCTGGAGTACTTTAACAAATGGTTTACTGAGAATTTTTTTTATTTTATTTTTTTTGGTTTGATTTATATTTTTATATTTCACACCCCCTCGCCTTCCCTATTGGTGGTCGGTGGCTGTACAATTTAATCCCCCAACATTTGTAGTCAGTGGCTATTTTACCTAATCAGACTCCCACGCTGCTTTCTCTCCCACATCCAGCCAGGACTATACTTGTATGGTCTGGCAGACATCACTTTGCCCAACAGTACCAGCATTGTTGCAGTGCAGGGTGCTGGAATACAGAGCATTCCATCACCTGGCACCCCACTGTCAATCTACAGAGTGCCTAACAGATAGCAGACCGAGCCCATCACACAACAGGCCTTGGGGTGGGTACCAGAGTGCCACACTATATATCTTTATAAAGTAGAATATTTTAAATAATTGCAACAGTGCCTTAAACTCCAATGGAAGTCCTCATCGAAAGTAAGTTTTGCTGTATCAGCCAGTTAGAGGTTTGCTTTTGTTCTTTAAAGCAGAACTACACTGCAGCTGACGACCAAAAACACAATTTATTCCTTTTTTCAATTCAAAGCAAACTTGCCCATCCATCTAGGTCTCTATTCTTTTATTTTTGCTGAGAAATAACTTTGAAAGACACCGCCTGGCATTTCTGACTGGCCATCTTGACTAAAGGCAGATGATTCCTGTAGCATGTACTTCCTGGAATCCATCTGCCCTTAGCTCAGGCATGTAGGCAGGAGGATGCGCTTGGCTTTGAAAACCCCTCTTCCCTCCTGAAGACTCCTGGGATGTATGACATCATGTTGGCCTAGGCCTGGAAACCAGGAAGTAACTGAAGAAATATAAAAATAAAAATAAAAAAAATTTGAAGCAAGTAAATATAATATACCTTCCTATCTATTTATTAATGCTAGCAGCATAAGGATTAAAATAATCAATGTTGACTGAGAGAGTGAAATTCCACTTTGAGGCTGGGTTCACACTAGAGCAGCTCACAGCAGGGGGTCTGGTGTGTCTCCAGTGACCTGTTCAGGTCCGATTTTCAGCCTGAATTTTTGACTGAATTCGGACCTAAAACGGACCAAAAGACGCACAGGACTCCTGTGCAATTTGCCCCGAAGCCGATCCGGTGATGTGTAAACCGGCTCCATGGAGAGACGGTCAAAATCTCCTGCTATGCAAATTGGATGTGTAGAAAACCTGCATTTAATTGGCAATAGTGTGAACTCAGCCTAAAGCCTCATGCACACTGGACGTTTTTACAGTAGCTGTTTTTGGCAGTAGACGTTTTTTTTTTTTTTTTTTTGTACAGTCATTAAACTCTCCATGTTATCCTGTGTCCATGCACGCACAGGCTGTTATCAGCAGTTTTGGGCAGTGGCGTTTTTGAGCAGTAAACCCCCCCCCCCAAAACTAGTGGGTTCTGAAACGCTCTAACGCTGGTAAAGGGCGATAAACGCTCAAACGCCGCTCACCAGCGGTTTTTTTAAGTTTTTGATCATTTGAAAAAAAATTAAAAACGCTATTGCAAATACGTTGAAAAACTACTGCAAAGCTACTGGCGTTTTTATAACGTTATTTTAACGTCCAGTGTGCATGAGGCCTAAGTGTTAGGGTGTTTTTTATTTTTTTTCCAGAATCATACTTGCCTAGATGGATTCTGCATCTGTCCCCTGCCAGCTCTAAGACTGAGAACCGAGCGATCAAACACCACTGATCACTCCGTTCTCAGGGCTCCTTGAGCAGAGAGCTGGTGATTCTCAGTCACTGCTGTCTTCTCAGTGGCTCGCTGAGTGGCTGAGCCAGGTGCCAGTCCAGGCATGTGGACGGATCCTGACTTCACTGTTGCGATCTTGCCTGAGCCTGGACTGGCTGTGTGATGTCAGCTGATGATGGGCTTCAGCCCGCTGTCGGCTGAAAACAGGTCACAGGAGCACTGAACGAACTGCACTCCTATGATCCACAGACAAACAATCTTTGGCTGTACTTCTTTAACTTGTAGCAAGAAAAACACTGCATTTTCATTGATTCTTGATACATATCTTTCTTTGGACTAGTAGTATTTATTATTGTCCCTTTTAAATTTTGCATGTTATCTTCTTAGGAATACAAAATTTCAAAGCCTTTGTTTTAAATGAAAGGATGTCTTCATTGCTGTTTCCATTAGCAAATTAAAATATTCCTTGATTGCTCCTTGCTGTGTAATTTCTAGGCTAAAGTGGATTGATACGGCCCATCAGCATTAATTTCTACAAGGCCCTGTAGCAGCGTTATCACTCTGTTTTGCAGTCTATCCAAAAAGGTTTACATTTCATTCATTTGTGAAGAGAGGTCTGTTATCTCAAGACGGGTATAATTTTGGAAATGAAGCCATTCTGAATAAAATACTGTTTGGGTCCCAGCCATATTTCTGTGCTACGGTCATTGACCTGAAACACTATTGATCTGGTTCATTTTCAAAGTCATCATTCACTGACTGAAACAAGGCAATCTCTCTGTGTGGAATTCTCATTCTCGCTTTAAGATTTATATTTTTAAACTGTACACTCGGCCTTTTGTGACTGTGTTGTGCTGAAAAACAAATGTAAAGTAATATTGCTGCTAGAAAAATAAAGTAAAAATTTGAGATGGTTAATTGTCATTTTGTGTAATAAATAAATAAAAATACAATTCTGTGAGCCACCAATTCCTAGATGCTAAAACGTAAATAAAATACCTAAAGCTGCTAGCGTTACACAGGACCCATATATCGTGCAAAAACCATTCTCTATCTATCTATCTATCTATCTATCTATCTATATGCGCGCTGCGCTAAAAGGTATGTATAGAAAGTGCACAGTATATAATTGATCTCAAATTAAATAAATGATGAACCAGTGAATTATAAATGTTAATACATATATCATACTATGGTGCCTGGTGCATAACTGTGTATTACCAGCAAAAATAAAAATATATATTAAAGCAGCAATATATCAAAGTGCTTCTGTGCTTTCATACAGTGTCCAAATATGTCAATAATGACTGTGCTGAAAAACGATGCTGTAAGTGATTTAAATCATATAAGAAAGTGCTCATGTGCATGTAAGTAGTGACCAATTGCATCACTGATCCAGTATTGAGGAAGGTCTGTGTAATACAAAAGCTGTGATCCAAGCCGTGCTAAGGTGTCATCACTCAGGTTCCCCCTTAGGTAATAAATGCTCACCTTGGAGTGTGCGACTTTGCGATTTTAAGCTAAGTCAAAACATGCATGTGAACCCTTTCTGGGCTCTATAAGGGTATTGGGCTCCTGGATTCGGCATACACCAACCGGGATATGAAACATTTGATAGTGCAAGTGCAGTTTGAATCGTTTATTAAATAAAGCAAAAAAGATCTCCTTCAGGGGTACTCGCACAGACTAGGTGCGTCAGTGCACCGCTTTATAGTAAGCCTATACTGGTGTATACCAATGGTGGAATCGGGGTTATGCGGGCGTCCTCCTCAGTGCACAAGATGCCTGCCGTGCCATCCTGACCCCTCCCCAACGTGTATCGTTGCAGGGATTATGCATCTACTTCAGGGGGGGGGGGGTTATATATTTGTACGCGTTGGGGAGGGGTCAGGACGGCCTAAGGCCTTTATCACTTTTTTCAAATACTTTAAACCGGAAAGGTAGATTTCATGTAATCCGTACAATGACGTTCAGTGACACACCATCATATAGACAAAATTCAGGTAAGCAAGATGATGATTCGTACACATGCTCAACTATGATCTACCTGATATAAACATTCAATTTCCCCAGGAAAATTGGGAATAACTGTCCAACTATGCACCGTAAGAAAACGGGTACTACCTTGACCAAAAGCTTATCCCTTAGAGAGCTCTTCCCTCTTTGGAGTAGACAAACCTGTTCCAGAGCATCCAAGTCTTGGAGTAGCGTTCCCGTTGATGCCGTGCAGTAAGGATCAAGTCCTCCATTTTTTATTTTTATTTCTTCCACTTTGTGGAGCCAGTGTTTAATGGTTGGTGGTTGCAGATGTTTCCAAGTAAAAGGAATACACGATTTAGCGCCATCAAGGATATGGCGTACCACAGAGTGTTTTGTAAATTTTAGTAGAGGCATGGAGAAGAAAGAAGGCTGGATCATCTGGAACCACATAATCCATACATTTTTGTACAACTCTCCATACCCCTTTCCAGTAATATTCAAGTTTGGAGCAAGACCAAAAGATGCGTAGCAGGCCTTTATCACTTTGCCCTTAAAGCAGAGTTCCACCCAGAAATGGAACTTCTGCTGTCCAGATCAACCCCCCCCCCCCACCCCCTCCGGTGTCACATTTGGCACCTTTCGGGGGAGGGGGCAACAGATTCCTGTCTAATACAGGTATTTGCTTACACTTCCAGCGAAAAGATTGCCTTGGATACTACGCCATGTAGTATTTAAGGCAGAACTCCGCTTTAAGGCTGTCCACTTGTGAAACTCTTATTCTTCCATATTTTGAGTAGCATTGCCCAGCTAATTAACATTCACATGTACATTAGGATTCCATTCATACTGCTTATAAAGCACCTGACAGTTTAGGCAACTTTATTGTGTCCTAATGCACCCATCAATTCCTAGCGAATTAGTAGACTTTGTTTAAAAAAAAAAATGGGGCTGTGATACTATCTGTGGTTGAATGACATGCCTAAATGCATGAATAAAAGTCCAGGATGTCTACTATCCATTTATCTTTGCTGTCAAATTTCAGTCTCAGTGCCAGGAATGTCCATATTATTATTTAGTGTTTTACATTTCCCCACATGTGCTTCATTACAGAACTGGTTGCCTAATATTGTCTAGATCAGGGGTCTCCAGACTTTCTGAACTAGGGGCCAGTTTACTGTCCTTCAGACTTTAGGGGGGGGGGGTGGATTGTGGCCAATAGGAGTAAAAAATTGGGAGGAATAATGCCCCATCATTGGTGTCAGTGGGTGGAAGGGTGCCCATTGTTATCAGTGGGCGGAAAAGTTCTCCATTGTTGGTGTCAATGGCAACAACTAGCCCCCCCCCCCCCCCCATTGTTGGTGTCAGTAAGAGGAATAGTGCCCCAAGGGCTGGATAAAAGCAGGCAAAGGGCCGTATTCTGTAACTACTGGTCTAGATTAGCCTTTTTCAACCAGGGTGCCCAGGCACTCTGGGGTGCCTTGAGGTTTCTTCAGGGGTGCCTTGGCAAAATGCCTAAAAATTAAACAAAAATTGTATACAAGCCAGCAGGTGGATAAAGCCTTTTAGTTACAAAGTCACAGGTTTTCATTGTGCACCATTATGACTTTCTAGACACTGGCATCCTGACAACTAATGATGTTATCAGTTTATAAGGAGGATGTCTGTTGCCTCCACAGCATCCTTGTTTGACCCTCCTCTGCCCCTCTCCTCCCTCAGCACTGGGGTCACATTTTTTGATTGAGGGAGAAGAGAAACCTAGGAATACTAGACAGTACCAGTGTGCAAAAATGTATCTGCTTTGGAAGAATAAATCGCCTCCAAAATTGGGCGTCCTACATATGAATGTTGCTGCATTATGTAACACTATTAGAATGATGTTTTAAATTTTAGAATAGGGTTCCTCAAACCTGTCCATAATTTTAAAGGGTGTCTTAACTGAAAAAAGGTTGATAAACACTGGTCTAGATCACACATCCTACACTCAGTGAATAATAGAAAAGCTTTCTTCCTTCACAAGTGTAAGCATAGCGGCACAAATTGTTTCTTGAACCAGGTCCCAAACGGAATGTAATTTTATAATCCTGCTCTGTAGTAACACGCTATTGAGACCAGTTTATTTTAGTTCGTTTAGCCTGTGCCAGGGAAGGGCAACATGTGCTAGGATAAAACCTCTGCCATGGATACCACTGCTGTTTATGGAGACAGCAGAATTGGCACAGAGCAGAAATCAATATGTGAAAGGCATTCTGTTCTACCAGTTGTTTTCTCAGGTTGCTTCCTCTGTGGAGCTCATGAAACCGGCCTGGTATAGGATATGTACTCTTTGCTCTTACATGTATGTATGTGAGGTACATACTTATTCACAAGGTACCACGTACATCATGTAAAGTAAAGACATTTTTAAATTTTCAGATTCGCCTTTAGAGTCCATATATACAGACCTTTTCTGTGCACCATTATTCAATATTTTTTAATTGGATGTAGCTTGTATGATGTGCCACTGTCTTACTTTCAGGGATGTAAAAAAATGCTATGAAAATGCATATACTTTCATTCTGTGTGATTGGGGCAAAAATAAAGCGATTCCTAATGATGTGTTTTTCATTGCTTTAAAATGTACAATACTTAATTTGGCCATTAGATGGGCATAAGTATTATAGGAACGTCCTATAATATCTAGCGCTATCTAGTGGTCAAATGCAGCTATGCAAATTGTTTAAAATGCACCCTTTGGGTTGTCAGTGAAGTTCCTTTAAAGCCAAGTTTCACCCAAAAGTGGAACTTCCTCTTATTTGCTTCCACCCCCTCCTCCGGTGCCACTTCCAGAGATGGCACCATCCCTTGGAAGTTCAGCCCCCCTCCGCCTTCCTCTGCCGTAAGGCCAATTAGAAAGTGCAGCGCACTTGGCACATTCGCAGCAGGGAACAGTCTGTGAAGCCGGTTTCCCTTAGCCGAAGATCAGTTGGGGTGCCAACATCGTGGGCTCCCTGGACAGGTAATTGTCCATATATTAAGTCAGCATCTGCAGTATTTGTAGCTGCTGGCGTTTTTTTACTTCTTTCTTTATTTTTTTTCCCCAGGCTTGAACACCCTAATTTTTGCAGTCACTGATTTAAAAAAAAAAAAAAAAAAAAACACCTTGTCAATGCTTCATATGGATTCAAACCTAACCAACTTCCAATAAACCTACTATATATACTCTATACCGTATACAGAACTGCCAAACACTTCCCCTGCCTGTAAGCATGTGGACTTTTCAGAGTAGAGATGTCTTGTACTATGTTTTCTGCACTTTGACGGATTTGGAGAATAAGCAGCATGTCCCCATTCTACCATCTGTTAAATCAATACAGATGGGCAGCTTTCTGTATATTGAGGTCTAAACGGCTGCAGAGCCCTTGCTGTAAGTTTACTGAAATCTGTCTTGCTTTAAAAAAAAAAAAAGTACATTATATGTCATTTCTGATTACTGGGGAAGCAGAGTGGAATGTTAAAGTGATTGTAAAGGCTTGTGTTTTCTTTTTTAAATAACAAACCTGTTCTACTTACCACCTCTATGCAGTTGATTTTGCACAGAGCAGCTTGGGTCCTCCTCTTCTTGGGTCCCTCTTTGCTGCTCCTGACCTCTTCCTCCTTTTTGAGTGCCTTTCAGCCAGCAGCTTGCTACAGGGGGCACCCAAGCCGAGACGTGGAGCTCCGGCCTGGCCCCGCCCCCTCTCTTCCCTGATTGGCTCCCACGGCTGTCAAAGTCAGTCAGCCAATAGCGCCGCTGCTCTGTCTCAGCCAATCAGGAGGAGTGTCCTGGATGGCTGAGGGGATCGTGGACATTGCTGGAGAAAAAAGGGGCTCGGGTAGGTAATTAGGGGGGTGCTGCTACACACAAGGTTTTTTTTATCTTAATGCATAGAATGAGTTAAGATAAAAAAAAAAAAAAAAAACTTCTGCCTTTACAACTCTTTTAAATGCAAAACATCCAACTTGAATACCACTATACCGACAATATTCAATCAACATGTAAATCATAAGGGACTTGGTAGGCAATATCAAGTATTGTGCAAATCATTCAGCTGATGAAATCCTAATTTTATTATTGCCATGTTACAATAAAGCTGCAATGCATACTCCTAAAAAAAAAAAAAAAAAAAAAAAAAAAAAAAAAAAAAAAAATCCTTCCTCAGGGTGGGGGTATTGATATAGGATACAAAAACATATGGATGTGGACCTTTCTGTCACGTAGCATCACATAACGTTAGTTCAACAGTACAGGTACTGTGGGGTCCCACATTAGCAGAGTGGATCATCCACATGTGATCCATTGTTTGCAGGAAACCCTGCCGAGTCTCCCACAGGAAATCATTGTCTGTTTCAAATGCACATGTGAATGAGGCCTTTGCTGGAGGCTTGTGTGCATGCATGAGCCAAATGATCATTTTTATGAATTAGCATTGTGTAAATGGCCACATCAGGTAAAGGTTCTTTTATATCTGTAGGCACCTTTTAGATGGGTTGGAGGACATGCAGCTTTGGTGGTGGGGAGGGAGTGCAGTTTAGCTTAGGAGGGATTTTGGATAGGTTAACATTAGTTTAAAGAAAACCAAGCACTTCTTATACTTGCCCTCCCTTAGCTTCCCCTGTGCTCCATTTACCCACAGGGGTAAGGAGGAGAAGAAGTGGACATTTGATTCTGTCTTGATTGAAGCTTAGACAGTGCAGGCTTTTCAGTGAACCAATTGCTTTGTCTTGTCAAATCACAGGTTCACCTGAAGTTGGATTTTTTTCAAGTATTTAAAAAAAAATAAAAAATAAAAAAATCTAGACTGGCTTATTTGATCCAAATACTTGCGGGATGATTCATTCTGCGAAATGTTTCAGGACTGACTGTGTCCTCCTAGGACCACACCTGAGCCACGTCACCCTTGAGTTTGTGTTTGTATAGCAGTTAGTTGTTGTTAACCCATTATGTCCACATAATGTCCCAGAAGTAGAAGAGATTTTTGTGATCATTATCTGGGTAAGACCTTATCAGTAGTATATGACACTGTGCAACCAAAGTTTATGTTGGGAGTTAAATGAAAGCACACATGATTAGATTGTGTCAGTTGCAGTTCATCTGTTTGGGGCTTTTTTTATATGGGCATCAAAAAAGGCAGCATACAGTTGGCAAAGGGCCCATTCACACAGCCCACAGAATAATGCTGTACTGTGTTTAGCAGTGTTTAAATACCAGAACAAAGCTGTGTTTGGTGCCATATTTTGGTCTGCCATTACACTGTATGCATGTACGAGTTTGTGATAATGTTTACAGGCCTACAGTATAAGCCACTGCCGCTGTTCAGGGCCAATATGTAAATATGTACAATGTGTAGCAGCAGCACTACATGCTGCTTAAATATGTGATTAATGTTTACATTGCCAGATGGTTGAGAATGACGATTTCAGAAGCTTATGTGGTTGGTGGTCAGGATTCATGCACACTCCACTAGAGCTCTCACAGCGAGCAGGGCAGAAAGAGCTAATGCCACCCCCGCACAAATTTTGTAAGGCGGCTAGATGATTACATTTTTTTTTTTTTTATGACTTTTGTCTGCTACTACAGATTGGATCTCTTGACGGCCAAGGATCAGGCCTTTGGGGAGGGGGGCAGTGCTGTGCTGTCTGTGTCTATAGATGCAGGCAGCGTGGCTTGGTAGCGAGCCCACAGGTGTGCCCCCACAGCAAGCAGCTTGCTATGGGGGCACACTCTAGAAGAGTGCCAGCAGGAGACCTAACAAGAGGAGGTTTGGGGCTGCTTTGTGAAATTCCATTGCAAAGAGCAGAACGGTATAATGTGTTTTTGTAAAAAAAGATTAACGGGATCACTTCCTATCAGCCGTATGCATATAAGTGGCCTCTCGGCAGGTGGGCTTTAATGCCGAGCAGCCACATATGTGTAAACAAGTTACTGTGCCAAGACCAAACTCCCTGTGTGCTCCAAGCACGGTAAGCAATGGGTACTGAAAAGCTCCCGATGCATACTTGTGATCAGGAGCTTTACGATCATGTGACTGCTGTGACAGTCTCACAGTGGTCACATGATAAGAATACCCAGTAAGGGGTTAAATATAAGCTCCGCTCTAAGGAATGTTTTGAAAAGCTGTACTCTCATTTGTAAAAGTAGATCATTCTTTTAGAACATTAGCTCTTAGTGCTGGGTCTTCAGACTTTTTTGATTTACATTGCATAGGACTCTTGCCTTCACTAATATTGATTTGAAGCATTGCACCTGATTTTATTCCTGCCTATTCTGCAGTTCTCCACTTTTGAGCAAAGCTACCCTTCTGTGACGCGAAAACATCAGATGTCATTTTAGGTGTATGGCAAGAATGCAGACGTGTGAAACCCTGCCACTTTACAGTCCAGCCTATTTTCTTCAAACTCATGGTGGAGGCACTTCGACAGCATGCATGAACAGGAGCTGTCTGTACTTGTCACCTCTCTGTGTAACTTGGCTTTGCCTCTTAGACTTGTATGTTATTTCTTGGTGCGGGGATAATTGCTTCCAGTGCCAATTAATAGAACTACTCTGCTTTTATAGGCTGATTTACAGTAAGCGTTAGCTTAAAGTGTTTATTACCACAACATTTCCTATTCCTGAATATTCCCCCCCCCCCCCCCCCCCCCCCCGGCCTAGGGTTGAAAGATGTCTGGGCAAGCCTCTTGCCGATCCTGGTGAATGTCGTATGACAGCCTCCCGGATCGCGCGGGGCTGCGCAGCAGCGTGATCTAACACCGGCTGCGTCCATCGGACACAGCTGATGACTGCCGGTACCTTGTTACCGCTGTAACCAATCACAGCAGGTCACATGACAGTTGTAAACATGACGTGATCAGCTGTATTCAAAAAATTATACCTTGGACTGTCTACTTTTTTTTAAAAAAGACTTAATTTGGCCAATATCTGTACTGCCCTGACATTTTTGGGCCTTGTCATTACATAAGGATTGATTGGTTCCTACAGACCAAATAATATACACTGCTTTGGATCATTTTCACCAAAGAAATATAGCAGAATACAGTTTGGCCTAAATTCATGAAGAAAGATTATTTATTTGCAAAATTTTGTAACAGAAACAAAGAAATTTGTTGTGTTTTTTTTTTTTTTTTAAATTTTGAGGTAAATAAATTAACGACAAAAATTTGAGGTTAATTTATTTAGCAAAAAATAAAAAAAAAGTGGTGATTAAATACCACCAAAAGAAAGCTCTATTTGTATGAACAAAATTATAAAAATTTTGGGTACAGTGTTGCATCACTGTGCAATTTGTCATTCAAAGTGCGACAGCGCTGAAAGATAATTGGCCTGGGCTGGAAAAGGGTAAAAGTTTTCCTGTTCTCTTTGCAT
This sequence comes from Lithobates sylvaticus, assembly GCA_028564925.1. Classification (NCBI taxonomy): domain Eukaryota; kingdom Metazoa; phylum Chordata; class Amphibia; order Anura; family Ranidae; genus Lithobates; species Lithobates sylvaticus. The sequence continues at coordinate 128,897,519 of CM053031.1, forward strand.
TGCTTCCTTTGTGTGAAATACCTAGTGATCCTGCCAGCCCCCCTATTTTCCTATTGCAAACTGACCATGCTAGGTGAGATGAGAGCACATCTATCTGTGTGGTCTGTTCTCTGCCTGTCCTTTTAAGGGTAAAGACTTGTGCTGACGTGCCCCCTACCCCTATAAAAAAAAAAAAAGGTTTATATCTATAGACATTTTTTTTTTTTATTTTTTTGTTCCTTGTAATGCCATACCCAAGTAAAATTTGTCATTTTTTTTTTTTTTTTTTTCCTTCAAATAGATCTTTCCTTTGCCGGTATTTGATCATTTGGCAGTATTTGATCAACCTCTGCATTTTATTTTTATTTTTATGCGCTATAAACAAAAAAAGAAAATTTTTTTTTTTTTTTACTTTCTGCTATTAAAAATATGCAATAAAAAAAAAAAAAAAAAAAATCTAATTTCTTCTTAAATTTAGGCCAGTATGTAGTATTCTGCTACATGTTTTTGGTAAAAAAAAAAAAATCCAAATAATCCATCAATATGATGAGGCGAACGTTACAGCATCTACAAAATATGGCATATATACTGGAATTTTTCTTTTTCTTATTCTAGTAGTAATGGTGGCAATCAGCGACTTATAGTGGAACTGCAATATTGTGGTGGACAATTGCATACTAACTGACATGTTCCTTCATTCCTGTGCAGTGTGAATGGGGTGTGTCCCTTTCCTCCAATCAGCTCTCACACACTGTACACGAGCTCTAGCTAGTGCTCCCTGCCCCCTCCTCTGTACTACTGACAGATAAAAAAATAATTTTATTTAAATTTAGTACTTTTGAAGGGATGTAAAAAAAAAAAAAAAGAGAAAACCTGAAGATAAACAAGCCAAACGTATATAGGAGGATTTGTTTCATCTCTGTGTATCATCGCTATTCACTTCACTGTGTATATGTGAAAGTTTACAACCACATTAAATAGCTGCCAGCCAAGGCCCATTGCATCTGGTGTGAACAAGCCCTTAGTGCCGGTTCACACTGAGGCCGCACGACTTGCAGCGCGACTGCCTCAGGCGACCCGAGGATTTGTAATTCTGTTCATCCCATCCTGAGATTTTATGAGTCTTATCTGCAGATATAAAACGCAGCCCGTGACTTTTATCCATTAGAACTTGGTAACTTCCCTGTCCCAGCCTGGGATTTGGCAGTAAATGAGTAACAGGCTGTTAGTCTGAGGTCATCTGTCTGCTCCCTCTGGCTGTCAGCATTTTCCTTTTCAGCATCAGAATACATTTTTTTTGCATTTTATTTTACAGACTTTACATACTGGGCAAAACTTACATTTTTATATGATCTGCTATAATAATATAAGTGGTTGCCTGGGATAAAGTAACTTTAAGAGATTACTGTATATACTCGAGTATAAGCCGACCCGAATATAAGCCGAGGCCCCTAATTTTACCACAAACAACTGGGAAAACTTATTGACTCGAGTATAAGCCTAGGGTGAGAAATGCGCAGCTACTGTAAGTGGAAAAGAGGGTCAACAATGCCCATTTGCAGCCTTACTGTGCCCATTTGCATGCCTTACTGTGCCCATTTGCAGCCATAGGTCCCCCAAACTTCAAACTTGGAAGTTAAGGGTTCCTAGATGCCCCCTAGCTGCAGCCAAAATTTGGGGTCTCTGGACCCAAAGGGTGCCGAAATTACATTGCTGCAGGTGGACACAGTTGACCGACTTTGGGGCCATGTATCTCGAGGTCACTTGGTGCTTGGTTATCTTTGGATATGTTGTAGTGCTTGTTCCACTGAGTTTGAATACCAAATTTGGGGATCCTAGCACCAAGTGTCCCCAAGATAAGGGGCCCCAAAGTCGGGTCGGAAAATGTCAAGCACTTTTCTGCAACAGAGAATGACATTTTCCAACCGACTTTGGGGCCCTGTATCTCGGGGTCACTTGGGGCTAGGAATCCTATCTTTGGATATGTTGTAGTGCTAGGTCCACTGGGTTGGCATACCAAATCTGACACGAGATACGGGGCCACAAAGTCGGGTCGGACATTTTTTTTTGCTGCAGAAAAGTGCTTGACTCGAGTATAAGCCGAAGGGGGCACTTTCAGCACCAAAAAATGTGCTGAAAAACTCGGCTTATACTCGAGTATATACATTTTTTTTTTTTTTTTTTTTTTTTTTTAAGATATATTCTTCAGAGCAATCTAGAAGCCATTGCTATTTGTATTTATACTGCATGTTCTTGTGTTAGATGTGTGTCATTGTGAGCCAATCATTATTTGTGGCCCTTTCATCATGGATATTTGGGGCTACAGGGCTGCTATATTAATTCCTTTATCTATGTAAGCGTTACTTGATGTATGTCAAATTAGAGGGAAGCTGAAGGCCGTGTACAGTATGTTCTAGTGCAGAATGGTATCCTAGCGTGCTTCTTGCAAAAGCAAGGCAGTAATAAATCGTTTTCTCTATTAATTTGTCATCAAACACCAGGTGACATAGCTGCCAACTTCCTTACCCTTATCTATTCGTTTCACAAATGGTTTATAGATCCAAAGCACTAAACAACCAGCCAGCCAACCAACCCCCCCCCCCTTTTTTTGGGTCCTAGTGGCTTAATGTCATTTGATTTTGATTTGCCTAAATATGGCATACTAAGTTTACCTGTCTGATCTTGAATTCATCAAGAAAAGGATTACTGGAAATAACGGTTTCCCAGCCTTTGTGAGGCAGGAACTATCCAGAATGTCTGGTGGTGCTGTGAGGATTTGTGGACAAGGTTACCACTTGTCTCTTAAAGATTGTCTGTACTTGACCTTCGCTAAGCTTGTAATACTATTTTATCTATAATTTATTATTTATTTGAATTTCTATAGCACTCTTCTCCCTAGGGACTCAAAAGCACATATCAAATTTGAGTTGAGGCAGATAGCGGGCGAAGCAATCATCTTGGGTAAGCTCAGTGGAATTATCATACTAAGGCTAGTTCCAGACAGGAGCCAAGTAACAGCATGTCTTTGGGGTGTTGGAGGAAACTCGTGCAAGAATAGGGAGAACATGAAAACTTCATGCAGCTAGGGCAGTGGTTCTCAACCTCGGTCCTCATTACCCCCAAACAGGCCATGTTTTGGTAATTTCTCTTAGATAAAATAGCTGTCCAAATTACCAAGCCATTGACACTGATTTAGAGCACCCGTGCAAGATCAAGAAAAACCTGAAAACATGGCCTGTTGGGGGTAATGAGGACCGAGGTTAAGAACCACTGAGCTAGGGTCTCCGCTGAGATTCTAGGCTGCCCACAGTGGCTTAGTGGCTATTCGGTCAATATTATTGTACTTCTAAAAACACACACATAAAAATGTAGTAATGTGCAAAGGTGTGGGTTTATCACATTTTAAAGCCAAACTCTTCTTCCCCAAAAAACATACATACATGGATGCATACATACCTTCTGATCAGTCCTAGACATCAGGGGTCTTCCTATTCTCCTACTGCTGCACTGAACGACACTCACGTAAATGTGCGTATGTCATCTAAAGCAGTCATCTGCGTGCATGGGGTTTTTTTTTTTTTTTTTATTTATTAAAAAAAATTTTGATCAGTGTAGGATATTTTTGCAGGACTGTCCAACCTTTTTAAATAAATAGAACGACTAACATTGACATCAAAGAATTGGACCATACTAAAAGGTGAACGGAATCTATTACAATGTTTTGTGAAAACTAAATAAGAGGATTAAAGTGGAGTTCCAGGCTAAATTGAAACTATTTCTTAATAGTTGCAATGCCCTTGCCAGCACCCAAACCGATGGACAAATCGGCTATGGGGGGGCCGACATAGCGGAATCCCTGGAAAGGTAAGTGTCCTTATATTAAAAGTTAGCAGCTTACAGTATTTGTAGCTGCTGACTTTAAAAAAAATAAAAATAAAAAATTATAATTTTCAGAGGCAGGAACTCCGCTTTAATAATACATTCTGCTATTTGATTAAAGTGACTGTAAACTATTTTTCTTAACCACTTCCATACTGCAGGCCGTCATATGACGTCCTTGGCTTTCAGTGGAGATATCTGAATGATGGCTGCAGCTACAGGCATCATTCAGATATTGTTTTTTTAGAGCCGGCTGATACTGTTCAGCCGCTTGATCATTCTTAGCGGCAATGGGAGGGGACACTCCCCCCCCCCCCCCCCCTTCTGCCCTCCTGGTGCTTCTCCAGGCTTTTGTGTGCGATCGGGCACCTGGAGAAAGAATCGGCCGGCACCGGAAGAGAGGCATAGAGATTTCAGAGGAACAGATGGTCCCCGGCAATCTCTATGATCCTCGGAGGACCGGCACGATGTTATGACGTCATGTCCGGGCCACACAAGTAAACAAAGCCTAGATCGCGGCTAGAAAAGCATCAGATCGTCAATTTTTTTATTTTTTTTTTGATCTGATGCTTTTCAGCCTGGAGGAGAGATGTGAGGTCTTATAGACTCCAGATCTCTCCATAAAGAGGACCTGTCACGCACCATTCCCATTACAAGGGGGGTTTACATTACATTATTATTTATTATTATTATTATTACAAGGGAGGATGGCCTGGTGTAAAGAAGGGCAGCAAAAAAGCCACTTCTCTCCAGGAAAAACATCATGGACTGCGGAGGACTGGGGTAAAGTCATTTTCTCTGATGAATCCCGTTTCCAATTAGTTTGGGGCATTCAAAAATAACCTTGCCCAGAGAAGAAAAGGTGAGTGCTACCATCAGTCCTGTCATGCCAACAGTAAAGCATCCTGAGGCCATTCATGTGTGGCGTGAGGTGGGTTGCTTCTCAGCAAAGGGAGTGGACTCCCTCACAATTTTGCCTAAGAACACAGCCATGAATAAAGAATGGTACACAACCATCTCCCAACCATCCAAGAACAGTTTGGTGACATACAATGCCTTTTCCAGCATGATGGAGCACCTTGCCATGTAATCAAAAGTGATAACTAAGTGGCTTGGGGAACAAAAATATCTAAATTTTGGGTCCATTGCCAAGAAACTCCAGACCTTAATCCCATTGAGAACTTATGGCCAACCTTCAAGAGGCGGGTGAAAAAAAAAAAAAAACAACTTGCAAATCCTGACAAACTTCGAGCATTGGTTATGCAAGAATGGGCTGCCATCAATCAGGATGTGGCCCAGAAGTTGATGGCATGCCAGGACGAATTGCAGAGGTCCTTCAAAAGAAGGGTCAACACTGCAAATATTGACTCTTTGCATAAACTTAATGTAATTTTCAATAAAAGCCTTTGACACTTATGAAATGCTTGTAATTATACTTCAGTATACCATAGCAACATCTGACAAAAAGATCTAAAAACACTGAAGCAGCAGACTTTGTGGAAAATTTATTTGTCATTCTCAAAACTTTTGGCCACAGCTGTAAAGTGTGCTTGTTACCTTCCTACCTACCGTCAAATGGCGGAGGGACAGTGCGCCTCTCGTTCTGGGTGGACGTCATATTATGGTGCACCAGAACGGTCGATATTGTGCACCTGCGGCAATCGTGGCCACGCTGTGTTGCTAAAACACAGTGCGACCCTGATCTCTGTGAAGAGCCATGGTCACGCCTCTTTTAACCATGTGATTGGCTGTGTCAAATCACAGCCGGTCATATGGAAAAGCTATGAATCGGCTCTCACTGACGGAGTGTGTGGCAAGGAGTGCTGATCGGTGACATCTCCTCGCAGGAGAGACCTAGGCAAGGTAATCAGGGCACTGATCGGCAGTGCCCATAAGTGATGCCAGTCAGTGCAGCCTATCAGTACCCATCAGAGCTGTCTATCCATGCTGCCCACCAGTGCTGCATATCGGTGCCCATCAGAGCAGCATATTGGTGCTGCCTTATCAGTGCCACCTCATATGTGAAGGAGAAAAATTACTTACCGTATTTATCGGTGTATAACTTGCACTTTTCCCCCCTGAAAATAGGGGGAAAATCCCGGGTGCGTGTTATATGCCGACAGCGTACCTCGGAGGGGAAGAAGGGACGAACGCCACCAGAATTCACAAGCCGTCATCTCCTGTTTATCTCGGCTCTCGCTCAGCTCCCACGTCACACACATAGTCCCGTCTCCACCACTGGCATTGAACCAGTGTTCTGTCTATCACAGGAGCTGGTCCAAAACCGATGGTGGGGGCGGGACTGTGTGTGCATGTGTGAGAGCCGAGTAAACAGGAGTGGACGGCTCAGTGATTTCCTGCACTGTCTAGGCTGTATCAATGGTGAGGCTGCAGATGGGCATTGTTCAGGCTGCATTGTTTGGAGATGAGGAGGCTGCAGATAGGCACTGACCCTTATTTTAATTCAAAGTTGTTTTGTTTATTTAAAAAATATTTTTTCCTGAAACTTCCCTCTTAAAATTAGGGTGCGTGTTATATGCCTGTGCATGTTGTACACCGATAAATAGTATTTACAACATTTACTGACAAACTAAAACTTTTTTATTTAAAAATTTTTTATTTTTTTTTTTATAAAATCTTCGTTTTTTTTATTTTTTGTAAAAAATAAAATCCCAGCAGTGATTTAAATACCACTAAACAAAAGCTCTATTTTGTGTAAATAATTTTTTTTTTTTTTAATTAATTTGGGTACAGTGTTGCATGACTTGGCCTGGGCAGGAATTAGGGTGAAAGTGCCCCAGTACTGGGCCAGTTAAATGAGAGCCTGATTCTGTTATGGAACTTTGAGTTTTATAATTTGCCTTATCAAATAGGCCTGCAAGTCAAAGCACCGTGTTTTCATATTCAGACATGGTTTCTGATTTCTTCGGGCAATAGGGTGTTACATCTTGTTTTTGTTTAATAATATTGATCTGCTCTTCAAATTATTAGTAACCTTCATGTCTCTTCCTCCATTATGAAAAGCTACCCCATTGTATTGGCTCTTTGTATTGATCCGCCTTGAGATTACAGCAGTGCTTTGGTATTTTAAACTGTTGCGTATTTTTCTGGCCTTGCTTGAAGACAGCTAACCGGTATAGTTTGACATTTAGCAGGTGGTGCGTCTGCTTTGAGGGAGGGGTCTCTTGCGGTTATTTTAGTTGAATAAAGTGGGCAGTGTTTGAGAATGAAGGTAAACAGATTTGTTTTATGCACAGCAGGGTGAAGGTTCCCTGTAAAATGGGTATTGATTCTCTCCTGAGGCAGAATTGAAAAACAGTTTATTGTGAAAAGGTTAATAGTCATCATTATCTAATTAGCATGGACCGTGAGCCACCAAGTGACTCCTGTAGGACAATAGACTGCATATTTGTACATTATGTCCATCCATCGTTTACGGAATTGTAACCAGCTGCGAGGGCCCGTTCACCATATTGTGTTTTATGTGCTTTTTACAACACAGGAAAGCGGCGTGCTAAAAGAGCATAAAAGCTAGTTACCATTATATTTTTCATGGAATATGTTAACTTTTTTACCACTTTTTTTTTGTACCCAATAAAAAAAAAAAAGCGCTAGTTACCACTATATTCTATGAAGCTCTTTACATCAGGACATTGCATTGAACGGTTGCACATTGTGTTTTTGAAAAATCCTGCTTGTTGTATCTTTTGGGCATTCCAGTAGAAACTTGCATTACGCTTTAGTCAGTGACAGCGCATTGGAATTTTTTTTTTTAAGTCGCATGTCTATATTTCCCACAAAATGGAGACAGGAAATGAAAAGGTATGTAAAATGCATCTTACTTTGTGTAACATTTTATGTATGCATTTAAAATGCACTAAACACTTTTGAGGAAAATTCATGTGTGTCTTCTAATGTGATGGTGTGAGTTGGCCCTTTAGTATTCTATTCTTTGGTAAAATTTCAAAGTACAACACACAAGTTGCCAGTTATATTATTATATTATATTAATCTCCAGCTTTTAGTGACGTTTAAATAGTTTGGGCCAAGCTGGTCCAAACAAACTATTTACTTCACTCACCGAGACATGCAGTGGCTGTCAGCGCTGTATGGGCTGTATATAGCATTTACACACAGTATACATTGCTATGTTCCAGTCGGGCTGATCACTGCTCAGCCATTCACGGGAAGCATTGTATTCTATGAATGAAGAGACAAGCAGATGATGTTGTGATCTCCGACTCAGCCAATCAGACAAAGCTTTCTATTTATAAAATACAAAGCTGCCCCTGAATGGCTGAGCAGCAATCAGCCTGACTCAGTTTTGTTCTGGGTGTGGAACAGGAAGTACTCATCCCACTCCTGAACACAGTGCTGTATACTGTAAGTAGCGGAGAGTCGTTCCTTGTCTTAGTGAAGTAAATCGCTTGTTTGGACCAGCTTTAAACTATTTAAATTCTCTGAAGATCAGCTTTAAATAAAAAAATAGACTCCATGGGGGAGATTTACTAAAACTGGTGCACTCAGAATCTGGTGCAGATGTGCATGGTAGCCATTCAGCTTCTAACTTCAGTTTGTTTAAAGTGGAGTTCCACCCAGAAATGGAACTTCCACGTTTTCCATTGGCACCTTTCAGGGGAAAGGAGGAAGCAGATAACTGTCTAATACAAGTATTTGCTCCCACTTACTGGCATAGATCACCCCGGCGTTTGCGGTGACCTACGCCACTATGCCTATAATAAGGCTTACCTGTAGCTACCCTGCATATCTCCTAAACCTGCATGGTTTAGGAAATATATTCCCTGTATTTGCATGTGCCGACGTCATTGGCACATGCGTACTGACACAAACTGACACAATGGCTTGTGGCGTCACTGCGTGCATGCGCGGGAGTGACGTCATTGGCACATGCGCACTGACACAAACTGAAGCAATGGCACGTTGCTTCAGTGAGTGTGGCTCATTGCGGCTCCGGCCATTCACAGCGCCGGAGCTGCGATACCTGGTAGTAACCCCCGGGAGTGATGACGCCGGCCGGTGCTGTGTACGGGCGCCACAGTGAGGGCTTCAATCTCAGGTGAGTATTGCATAATGAGCTTGTATGCTATGCATACTAGCTAATTATGCCTTTGTCCTTGCAGGTGGGTTGTTTTTTTTTTTTTTAAAGTGGGTTTACACCCACTTTAAAATTCAGCTTTAAATTAACATTACAGAAAGGTCCACTTGATTATTATTTTTATTATATACAGTAAATCCTGAATAATAATAATCAAGTAAACCTTTCAGTAATGTTACAATGTGTGTGAATACATTCCTGACATTGTTTGTTTTACCTGCCAGGATATGGGGCTTTTTCACACAGGTGATCTGTCCCCTGATCCCTGCTGTGTAGGCAGATGACAGGATGCAGAGTGGACACGGAAACACAGCCTGCTGTCATCTATGGGCAATGGGATGTAAACGGTCCGCCTGTCCTTTTTACATCTGACAAGCAACCGATCTGATCAACCGTGGACCCCTATCCATCTGTTTTTAGCTAATTGGTTGTCAGCGGGTGTCAGTGGGCACATGTCTGTTGACACCTGCCGCTCCATAGAGACTGGGGGATCCGATCTTGTCCGCCTGAAAGACTGACAGGTGGACATGATTGATTTGCCTGTGTGAAAGGGCCTTGGTTCTTCTGCCATTTGCACACCTCCTGCAGCTACTGCACACTAAAAAAAAAAAAAAAAAAAAATGATTCTACTGCTTCCAGGTTCAGCTTCACTGCTTATTATGGGAACTCCTCATCGGACAGAGGTATTAAGATGCCACTAGATACTCCTATGCTTCAAAATTATTCCATAAACATACACTACTTAGTAGCCCTGTGTTCTATTTTTCAAGAATTCGTTTTTTAATGTCCCCATGAGCTCCTGAGCCCCCCCCCCCCCTTACTTTTTGTTTGGAACAAGCAGTGCACTTTAGTTGTGGTTATGTGCACTGCTCTATGCACACTACAGATCCCATTGTTCATAGTCCCTAGTCCATCTGGGCGTGAGCAACAGAGGGACCACGTAGAACGAACGTTGCCACCCTCTAACAGGAATTCGGATCATAGCAGCAAAAAAACAAATGTGGAGATTTGAAGAAGGCTGAGAGCAATAGAAGGTTCCTCTTTTGAGTTAAAGGAGAAGTGTCGCCAAAGCTATTTTGGCTGTATTTCTGCTATGGATCACAGGAGTGCAGTTCATTCTGCACCAACTGACCGTTCCTGTCCCTTTTCTCTCAGAATGCTGAGAACTGAGCGATCAGCAGTGTTAGATTGCTCAGTTCTCAGTCTTGGAGCCGGCCGGGGACAGATGCAGCATCCACATAGGTGAGTATGGAGGGTTTTTATTTTATTTTTTTTTTTCGAAATTCCACACTTGTTTAAGCATATATACTTGAATAGAATCTTCTTTTTTTTTTAAACCAGAGTTTAGTGTCACTTTAAAGCTGCTTTACTGTGACGAGTAGCCCTGAGGTTGAGACGTGCCATAAAAAGCTGCTGGAATAGAGGCACTATCTGGTGGGCTTTGCAGTGTGAAAGATCTGTGTAAGGCCCCTTTCACACCATCGGACCGTTCAGATCCGCCTGTCAGTTTTGACGGCGGATCTGAACGGGCGCTCCATGTTAGTCTATGGAGCGTCGGATGTCAGCGGAGACATGTCCGCTGACATCCGACCCGGTCCGATCCGCCAAAAGCAGACGTATGGCTCTACATCCAGATCCGTCGCTAGATCAGGTGAGATCTGATGAAAACGGACACGCTGTCCGTTTTCATCCGATCTCTCCATTGTGACCAGCGGCGCTCGCAAGCCCCTCCCCGCTAAGTGAGCAGAGAGGGACCTGTCATCCGCCGGTTCAGCGGAGATCAACGGAGAGATCTCCCGCTGAGCCGGCGGACAGAGGCGGACTCCGTGGAAGCGGAGTCCGCCTCGTGTGAAAGGGGCCTAAATGACAAAATTGGCACATAAAATAGTAAACACATATGTATTCCCACTGTATGACTAGAGTTCAGCTAACAAAATGATGCTTTGTAAGCGCTGAATTGTGAAAGCAATGTGATAGAGCTGAGCCTGCAGACGGAAGGAAAGGCTGTCTTATCTCATGAGCTGAGACAGTACTTCTCTTCACAGATACAAAGTGTGTTGTAAGTAATAAAGTCAGCGGATGGTTTGCCTGAGTAGTACCATTTTGTTGCCAAATGTTCCATTTTGATAATACAGTTCATAAGGAAGAAACTCAGCAGGTATTAATCATCACTGCATTTATTGTCTTCTTCACAAATTATTGTTTTTACCGCAGTCCTCCAAGTGATGAGCCTTTTTTCTTTCCTGCTTCATATTTAGGACATGAGTACACAAGAGGTTTTTCCTCTGCTTTTGATGTTTCTTGGAGATAAAAAAAAAGGAAGCCAGACATAATGAATCTGCACCAGCCCTTCCATTTCATGTCTGATACACAAGTCACTCGTTAGAACCATAATTATTCTTTATTTTGGTCCTGTACACATGGACTTGTTTTGTGGTCAAAATTCTGAGAAAATATACAACACACATTGGACCAATAGTTTTCTATTAAAAAAACTATCCTGATATTTTTTTTTTTTCTTGGTATTTTTTATTTTTTTTCAAAGAATCATACTTGCCTAGGTGATCTGATGCTGCATCTGTCCCCCGCTGGCTCTATGGCTGAGAACTGAGCAATCGAACATTAACCACTTCAGCCCCGGAAGGATTTACCCCCTTCATGACCAGAGCGTTTTTTTGCGATTCGGCACTGCGTCGCTTTAACTGACAATTGGTCGTGCGACGTGGCTCCCAAACAAAATTGACGTCCTTTTTTTCTTTTTACCACAAATAGAGCTTTCTTTTGGTGGTATTTGATCGCCTCTGCGGTTTTTATTTTTTGCGCTATAAAAAGCGTCAATTTTGAAAAAAAAAAAAAAAAAAACATTATTTCTTGCTATAATAAATGTCTAAAAAAAAAAAAAGAAAAAAAAATTATTTTTTTTCCTAAGTTTAGGCGATACGTATTCTTCTACATATTTTTGGTAATAAAAATCGCAATAAATGATTGGTTTGCGCAAAAGTTATAGCGTTTACAAAATAGGGGATAGTTTTATGGCATTTTTATTATATATATTTTTTTTTTTTTACTAGTAATGGCGGCGAACAACGATTTTTATCCTGACTGCGACATTATGGCGGACACATCGGACAATTTTGACACATTTTTGGGACCATTGGCATTAATACAGCAATCGATGATATAAAATTGCATTGATTACTGTAAAAATGTCACTGGCAGTGAAGGGGTTAACCACTAGGAGGCGGGGAGGGGTTAAGTGTTCCTAGGGGCGTGTTTCTAACTGTCTGGGGAAGTGCCTGTGTGTGACACCACACTGATCGCTGCTCCCGATGACAGGAAGCAGACGATCAGTGTGCTGTCACTAGTCAAAACGGGGAGATGCTGTTTACATCAGCATCTCCCCATTCTTGAGCTCCGTGACACGATTGCGGGTATCCCCCGCAGCAATCGAGTCCACAGGACCCTCGAGCACGTAGCTCGCGGCAGGCGGGCATGGCAGGAAATTCAAAGTAACGTACGGGTACGTTACTTTGCCCAGCCATGCCATTCTGCCGACGTATTTATAAAGGGAGCCGATCGGGAACCGGTTAATTTGCCAATCACTTGGTTCTGTCAGTTACCGACACTCTGCCCCCGCGCTCACTGGAGCACTGGGCTGTGGAGGGGGCAGGAGCGACTGGCTCAGGATCTCGGTGCTATAAGTAAAAAAGACCGACACTTTCGAAAAAAATATTTTTTTTTACTTTCTGCTATAAAACTTTATCCAATAAATGTTAGTCTTCATCAATTTAGGCCAAAATGTATTCTGCTACATATTTTTGGTTTAAAAAAAAAAAAAGTCCCAATAAGCATGTATCGATTGGTTTGCGCAAAAGTTATAGCGTTTTCAAACTGGGATTTTTTTTTTTTTTTTTATCTTTTGACTAATAATGGCAGGAATCAGCAAATTTTATAGCGGGACTGCAACTTTGCAGCAGGCAGTCGGACACTAACTGACAATTTTTGGGGACCAGTGACCCTAATACAGTAATCTGCTAAAAATATGCACTGTCTGTCACTGTACTAATGACACTGGCTGGTAAGGGTTTAAACATCAGGGGCGATCAAAGGGATAACTGTGTGCCTAGCCTGTGTTTTTTACCACAGTGTTGTAGGTGCTTTTACTAGGAGAAGACATGAATCCATGTTTGCAGAAACACAGGATCCATGCCTTCCCTCCTGTCAGAATGGTAAGCTGCCTTGTTTACATAGGCAGACCGCCGCTCTGCCTCTGTGCTGGATGATCAGCGGGTGCCGACGGACATCGAGTCCGCAGTACCCACAGATCAGCTCCTGCTGTGCATAATTACAGCGGGAGCAGGCCACTGACGGTGCACATGTGTGCATCCTAACCGGAAGTGTCGGATCACGTACTAGGTACGTGATCCAGCACAGCAATGCCACCTTGCCGACCGTATGTACATTTTTTTTTTTATGTGGTTGACAAGTGGTTACAAAAGAGCGCGGGAGTGCGGGGCTCTGCCCACAAGGCAGCGCTATTCATTTGCAGTAATCTGTGAATGACTAAACTACTTTCACAGCGACAGATGGCTTGTAGCTCTCAATGAACTGCAAGGGCACTGGTGAGGAATATTTATGTCTGATATGTGGTGGAAATGCACAGCAGGTCACAGGAACAAGGAGTGCGATGTGGTACAGGAGCCAAGGTTCAGGATCCGGGGGAGGTACAAGGCGCCCAGGAAGAACACTGAAGCACTGAACTTCAGTTAAGGGTGGGATTAACCACTTGCCTACTGAACACTTGCCCCCTTCCTGCCCAGGCCAATATTCAGCTTTCAGTGCTGTTGCACTTTGAATGACAATTGTACGGTCATGTAACACTGTACAACAGTTTTATAATAAAAAAAAATCACACAAATAGAGCTTTCTTTTGGTGGTATTTAATCACCACTGTTGCTAAACAAACAAAAATTTTGAAAAAAATAAATAAACAAAACAATTTCATTTTTGCAAACGGGTAATTTTTCTTTTGCGCTGATGGGGGCTGCACTGATTTGCAGCACTGTTAGGACTGCACTGATAATCGGGACACTGATAATCGGTTCCTTGATTATCAGTGTAGATGTCCCTTTTTAGAGAAGCCGGTTCTCGGCTCTTTTCCTCTCCTTATGCTGTCAACATGAGGAAAGGTTTGTAGACAACCGTCATCTGTTTACCTCCGCGATCAGCTGTGATTGGACACGGCTGATTATGTGGTAAAGAGCCGCTGTTTGGCTCTTTACCTCAATCTGTGATCAGCAGTGTCCGGAGGACACTACGATTACAGAGCGCTGCCCGAGTCCAGCAGTGGGTGGGTGGGTGCAATCATAGGTAGGTGTCATAGAACACGTCCCAGAACTAGACAACCGCGCTGTAGCGCGTTTCGCAAGTGGTAAAATACTTCCCAGCAGCCCACATCTGGTGCAGCCTAATTACTCAGCCTGGCTGCTGGGAAATACCCGCTGGTGGCCACCGAAACTGGGCCCTTCGATTTCGGAAATGGTGCCACCAGCAGGTAACCCAGGTAATGACAGGTAAAGTTCTGACAGCAGGTAAATGCAGGCAACTCTCTGTGCCCCAGAGTTATCACACCAAAGATATGTTTCATACATTTTATACTGTTCCTTGAAGCTCTGTCTCTAAATTTAGTGTAAAAGTATGCAGGACTAGAGTGGCTCGGAATAGGATTCATGTGTTTATTGTCTCTGTTGCTCCTTTGTTCTGTTCCTGCTTACGTTTTTTTAAGCCAGCATAATCTGCATTACTTTATACAAAACTGAACTAGTTACATAAATCTCCACCATAAAAGTAGCTTACAGTCCACATGCTATGGACTTTGTAATCTGATTAGCCTACTAGCAAGTTTTTTTGGAATTCGGGGGGGACCTGAAGGAAATCCACACAAACAAAAGAAAGCATACAAACTATTTACAGATGGTACATTTTAAAGAATTTTACTTAAAACATCAGTACTGCAAGGTCAAAACAGTAGATATTAAAGCCCAACTCTGGGCACAAACAACTCAACAGTATTACAGCAATTATAGATTCCATTGAAAGAAATAAACCTCCCTTCATACTGGCTTTGTTATAAGGCTGTCCAATTTTTTTCTACAAGATTGTGTTGGGATATACTCCTGTGCCAGCTCGCATGTAATAGTTGCATGTCTCATAGACCTCAGTGCTCCTGTAGATGGATTTCCTCTCACTTCCTGTTTGGCTATGGGATGGGAAGTGAAGAGAAATCTCTAAAATGGGACACAGATGGCTGAGAAAAATCTGGCAGGGTTAAAACCCTCCCTTGTTCTATGCAAAATGGAAAAAACATTTTTTGCCTGTAGTTCTACTTGAATTTTCTGACTAAAGTCCAACTTTAATTGGGGAATGATTGCAGAGTTCCCTGCCCTGCTAGTATACCAATTGAATATTTTATAATCATAGCAAGCATGTAAATGTGTGAAGGCTACATATAATAATACTTGAACACTGCAATAATACCTCAGATATGTGCTCGCTGAAAATGTACTATACCCTGTTTTTAAAATTAGGATAAGGTTTTTCTATTGCATTTCATTATAAGCAGGGTTAGCTCTGCCCTGGCATAAATATAAAGTGCCCCATTATTACATCTCGCACATACAGCGCCTAAAAGCTGTTCTCTATGGGGAAATTAAGAAGCTGCCTCTCTTTTGCTGTATTCTTGTTTGCAAACTCTTCTCCAGTTTTATTTCTCAGAATTCTTTAACCTTTTTCTGCTGCTCATTGGAACTTTGGCTAGTTCTTACTAGCAGTGGCGGCCCGTACATTATGGGCGCCACCCCCCTAACGCCTCCATCGTCCTCCCTAGCCATGTGCCCGACCCCTTTGAGGACACCGGACACATGAATTACTATGGCGGTGGATAGGTGGGGGGTGTGTATTTTGAAGCACGTGTTTAGAGCCAGAGGCTCAAATAGGCTTCAAAATAGGGTGGGCTTGGAGCGCAGAGCACTGCAAATGAATTTTCACTATAGTTTCTCCCCGCCAATCAGGAGGCAGGTCTGTGGGACCTGTTTCTCGATTGGCCAAAGCGCCAGGCGATCCTATTGGATGACTAGTGCTTTGGCGGAAGAGGAGACACATAGGATAGGAAGCCTGAGGAGCAGACACTGGAGGCGCCACTGCCCACACTGGAGGAGAGGAGGAGGAGGAGGACAGCCTCGCAACTGCAGGAGAGGTAGAAAGGCCTGCCACGCAGCAGTAAGTGCCGCTGGACCACCCGTGGTCAGTGTGGCGGGTGCTGTTGGTAGTGCCGTGGGTGGTCAGTGCCGAGCCGTCAGGGGGGGTTGGTGCATGTTTGCCACCCCCCCCCCCCCCCAAAAGGAGAACCCACCAGCCGCCACTGTTTATAAGTGATTGATACATTTTTATAGCTGGGTTGGAATGTCATGTTTGTTGTGTATTAAAATTTGACAAGGTTCACAGCAGTACACCCTAGAAGTGATTGTAAAGCTTTTTTTTTTTTTTCCTTTTAAAATAATAAACATGTTACACTTACCTGCTCTGTGCAATGGTTTCACACAGAGCAGCCCCAATCCTCCTCTTCTCGGGTCTCCTGCCGGCACTCCTGCCCCCCCTGCTGAGTGCCTCCATATTAAGCCATTTGCAATGAGGGCTCTTGCCACGTGCTGGCTTCTGAGCTCTGATCTTTCCTCACTGGCAGTGTCTGTGCCGATGAGGAGGAATAAAGTCTCTGCTCTCGTGTACATCGAGGTCAGGCTCATGTAAGTATAAGAGGGAGGTATGGGGACAGGGCCAAGCCCTGTTCCGTATGGACTCCTAGAGCGGGGCTTGGGAGCAAGCATGCACGAGTGAGGGCACGTGGAGGAGCCAGGAGCGCTAGCAGGGGACATGCGAAGAGCAGGATCGGGGCTGCTCTGTGCAAAACCATTGCACAGAGCAGGTAAGTATAACATGTTTGGTATTTTAAAAAAAAACACCTTTTAACATCACTTTTAATGCAGAGAATGCATTGGGGTAAAAATCCTTCTGCCTTTTAGAACCTCTTTAACATTTAAGTCCGGAAATGTGTTTTAGTGAAGTGAAAAAAAATATATAAGGAAGATCAAATAAGTGGGTTTTCTGACCTCCTGTTACTACTACTAACGGAAAATATGATTTGGAAATCGATTTTCTAATCTAATAATGTGTGATTGGGCACATACTGTTGCCCCAGGCTTCATTTACAACATATATACATGAGTAAAGGAAAAGTAGGAAAAAAGCAGGGAGAGCTACTAAATGGAGTAATAATGGATCATCAGCAGACATCCAATGAGAGAGAGGATTTATTTTTTCATTACTTTTGGAAAACTAGTAAACACAAGAGAAAATGACGGCGATTGTTCATATGGACATTATGGGAAGCAGTGCTACACAGTGGCAACTGTCGGGCTTTGCTGCATTTAAATACTCCAGACGTCTCCTATGATATGTTTGCATTGTTTGTAAGGAGAAGGGGGAACAAACCCTTGTACAGAATGATGGATAGATACAGAGGGATGAGTTTGAACCTTTTATCAGGTTTTTATTGCGCTCTGACTCCATTGAGGAAATTTTCTCTTACTTTGTGTCTCAATCTCATGTGTGTGACACCAGGACAAGAAATAGGGGAAACTGGAGTCGCCAGGACAGAACAGGGTTTCTCAACCAGGGCTTCATGGAACCCTAGGGTTCCTCCAGAGTTTTCTAGGGGTTCCTTGAACAATATGCAATTTCTGCCTCTCTGGTAAATTCCCACCAATTCCATTGATCTTTTTGGCTATCTGTAAGGAGGTCATTCTTCCTAATAACCCCAGGCGTAAGGAGCATTCTTTCCACTGACCATCACACTAATGTATCATGAGTTGCAGCTATTGTCATTTTAGCCTTCATCTTGCTTTTGATGAAGGCCTAAGGCCGAAATGCGTCAACATTTTTGGATGATGTTATTGCTGTAATGCTTAAATAAATATTTTCTGTGGAGAAGCTGTCGAGTTGCCAGCCTGTACTTTTCTATTTAAGCAGAGTTTCTCTGAGACCGCAAAGTTATTTCAAGGGTTCCTCTGTGTTGAGAAAGGCTGATATAGAACAATAATATTCTGACTGAGATTCTAACATTTTCCCACTGTACAAATCTGAAGGCTGGCCATACATGAAGCAAATTTCTTTCCTGCAACCACTGGTGTTGACAGGGGAATCCCTCCTGCTAAACCATTGTGTTCTCCCAACAGGGGGGCCTAACGATTTTAATTGTATGTATTCCTTATTCGCTTCTCTAACACAGTGAGCAGTCCCCCACAGCTCATCTGTAAGCTGTGACCAGCTCTGGTTGCACTCCAATGCCCTCAACATACAGAGTAGAGTTACAGCGGTATTAAACCTCAAACCAAAAAGTGCATTCTATTACAGCTTACCAATTGGTTAGATGTGGTGGCTTCAGTAGTTTTCTGCTTTTAGGCTCCCCCCCTCTGTTTTTATCAAGTTATCCTGCCAGTAATGCATCTTCTGTATCCACCACTCTGGATGAAGGAGCACAGAGACCTCCTTGGACAGCGGCATTGTCAGTCTGGGGGGAGAAGCAGTAGTCAAACTCCAGCTAACACTTTTTAAGCAGTTACAGGAATCAGTTTTTTTTTTTTTCCTTTTGGGATAAGGGTTTTACATGAGTAAACGCTGACCATTGCAAGCACATCTGACCTGTCACTGGTAAATGGTTTGTCTCAACCCTTTAACTTCAAAGTGGTTCTAAAGTCATGAAGGTTTTTTACTTTTATAGCATTGTATGCATTAAAGTAAAAAAACTCCCAGTTGCTGTTGGCTCCTGCTGTCAATCAAATCATGTGAGGTGGAATGAGGGGCAGGGCCGAGCACGCCTGTGTCAATAGATGCACACAGCGCAGTTTGGGAGCGAGCCCACAGGTGCGCCCCATAGCTTCCTATAGTGGTGCACCAAGAAGAGGAGGGGCTGAGAGCGCCGGCAGGGGACTCCAGAAGAGGCGGACCAGGGCCACTTTGTGCAATACCATTTAACAGAGCAGGTAATTATAACATGTTTGTTATTTAAAAAAATAAAAATAAATAAATTAGAAGCCTTTACAACAGGGGTGCCCAACCTTTTGAAGAGCGAGGGCCACTTAAGCTACTTGGTAACCGGTCGCGGGCCACAATGAGCGGAGCGGGCAGATGGCAGGTTCGTGTCTGCTCTGTATACACAGAGTGGACACGGACACAGCCCACTAATACTCTTGATTGGAGGTAGGACACAAGCCGGTTTACATTTGCTACTCCTTAGAGGCGAACAGAGGGTCCAATTGGGTCAGACTGATCGTGTGAAAGGGGCCCAAGGCTGCTTTCACACAGATGCGCTGCAGTTTACCAGCGCAGTGTACCTTTTGACTTTCCTGCACTTTGCAATAGACTTTTATTATATTCTGCAGGTGTGGTGCACTTTCAGAAAGCTCACCAAACTCCCAGGTAATAACAGAAGTCTATGGCTCAGTGCAGGTAACCTGCAGGTGTACTGCTCTGTACCTGCGGATCAGTTTGAAAGCAGCCCAGTAACCACTGCAGAATAGATATGCCCATATATACCCAGTGATTTTATTAATAAAACTGACCTTTAATAACAGTACTCTATTCTATTTTATCCGAGAGCAGGAGGTCGCGGGCCACATCAGAGGGCTCTGCGGGCCACATGTGGCCCCCGGGCCACTGGTTGGGCACCCCTTTTTTTTTTTTTTTTTCTCTCTATTCTATGCCCTGCTTCTATGCCATCAATCACTGTTCATGCTGAATTGTCATGATCAAACAAACTTGCATGCAATGTGGATATGTGATGCTAAAGAGGCGCTCCAGGCTCCTGCAGAAAATAAATGAAAAGTCAGCAGCTAGAAATATTGCAGCTGCTGACTTAATATTAGGGTACTTGCCTGTCCAGGAATCCAACAGTGTCTTCACCCGAGCCAAATCTTCAGCTATCTGGTGCTGCTATCATCCCACTACAGGGAAACCGACAGTGAAGCCTTGCGGATTTACAGCTGGTCCCCTACTGCACATGTGTGAAGCACGCTGCACTCTCTGATTGGGTCGGCTGTGGTGGAGGGCCCAAATTCCGACTAAGTTTGCCACGGCAATCTTCAGGCTGAGTTTGCTGTGCTGAACTCAGCTGGAAGTGGGAGCGGGTACCTGCCCCCCCCCCCCACCCAAAAGGTACCAAATGTGGTAGCTGAAGTGGGGAGGAGGCAGACAAGCAGAGCTTCCCCTTTTGGGTGGAGCTCCGCTGCAATTTCTATCATTGGGCTTAATAACACTTGAAGTCATGCACTCACACTATATACAGTATACATGGTATAAAGTGGGTCCCCCACACTACAAGGGTTAAATTTGTTGTAAATTCTAGGGGGTTGCAGAAAAGACTATTACTTACCTGAGTCCCCTCCCAGCATGCACCCTCTATCTGTGTGAATGGTCTCCTGCAGGCTCCTTTGTAATTTTGCTCCCAGCTGTAGTCACACATTCTCCCAAACAACATACAGTGCAAGGTTAACAGCGTTGCACTCTATATGAGGCTGCCAAGGCTCTATCCACAGACTGGAAACCTTGAGAAGAGGAGAGTTCAGGAGCAGACAGTCAAGTAAGTAATAAAGCTCATTCTTGTACCCCCCCTAGAATTAAAGCGGTTCTGCACCCATTTTTGAATGTTGGTGCCAATGTTTTTAAAATGCTCTTCTTAGTGCAAAATTTTTATTTTTATTTTTCACCTACCTTCCGTTCTCCGCTGGTGCTTGTTGTCCTCCAAATGTTTCCCTGCGTCGATGGGCGGGGTTTCTGCGGGGATCAGTGTCATTTCTCCTGAGCTCCGCACTGTCTCCTGGGATCTCAAATAAACCATCCCAGGAGTCAGTGCGCCTAGCCGTAGCGAAATCTCGTGAGATTTAGACGACGTGACGTCATCACGCCCGCCTTAGCTCGCCTTATTCTAGGGCAAACAACGCCGCTCGTAGCTGTAGCCACTGAGCATGCGCGGGAACCAGCAAGGAATGCTGGTTCCTCTGAATGAGGGAAGGAGGAAGTGATTGCTTGTGGGTTTCAAATGCCCACAAGCAAGATGAGATCGGCCGAAATTTGCTTTCTAAGGAATCGATTAGGAAGAAAAAAGAAGATGGATAACGGGAGAAGACCCTTAAAATAAGTATATTAATAACATAACATCGTTTTTACTCATTTAGGAAGAAAAAAAATATTTTTTGTCTGTGCAGAATCGCTTTAAAGAAAGGAGACAGACATTTTGATAGCGAGCGTCTGTTTTGAAGTCTTCTAGGACCTGTTGTGTGTTTCAGAAGACTTCAGGAAGGAGAACTTTTGCTTCCGATTGCCTAAGGCGACCAGAAGTGGGAGCAGGTACCTGTCAAAATTGGGTACCTGCTCCCACCTCCCTTACCCCAAAAGTTATGTTTCACAAACAGGAGCTGGGGAGGAGGCCTTAATGCAGAAGTTCCACATTTGGGTGGAACTCCACTTTAGGCTGGGTTCACACTGGGACATGCAGCAGCTCACAGCAGGAGTGCGGTGCGTCTCCATTCACTGTTTCAGGTCCGATGAATTCAGACCTGAAATGGACCAAAAGATGCACCGAGCTCCTGTGCAATTCGCACCCGGAGCCGCAGCAGCGATGTGTGAACCGACTCCATAGAGAGCCCGCTGCTCTGAAAATTGGATGTGGAGAAACTCGCATCCAATTTGCACTGGTGTGACCCCAGCCTTAAGGTAAAAAAACATCTGCCTTTAGGACCACTTTAAGTACTGTATAGTTAGGATTTGACTAGCCTTGTAGTTTAAACATTTTAGATACCTTTCAGAAAATTTGTCATTTTTTTTTTTTTTTTCTATCTGAGACTTTAACAGGATTGTTATGTGGCTGTTTTTAAATAGAAGTTATGTTTAGCGTGTGAAATGATGGACACATAGTCAATAAATCAGGAATGCTACTACTTAGTCACTTCCATAAACATGAAAAAACAATTGTTAACTTTTGACCTGTGGACTTGGAACAGTGCTGAGCATTACAAATGTGCAAACATGACCACTAAGCAGATCTGAAACTTCATGTTTTTAGACTACTGTCTAATGCTGAGGTTGTTATTGCAGAATACAGAAAACTTGCAAAATCTTTCCTAAGCAGGGAGGCTGCCTTTGCTGACTACTACTGCTAATGGTAGTTGCCTGGTTGTCATGCTGACCATCTGGCTTCAGTACTTTGTGATTGACCCAATACAAAAATGCAGACAAGGCTTTCTAAGTATGCTGATCTCCATACTTGTTTTGGGTCACTGACTTAAAGTACTGAAGGGAGAGTGCATTTTCAAAAGTCAACAAAGGCTTTATCTAAAGTGAACCTGTGCAGTGTGCCCATACTATGAACTCTAAATTTACATATTCTAAACATGCAGTAAACAAGTGCTCATTCACCTTTTTAGCTATAGGCATTTTGGAGAAATTCATCATCAAATTTCACAACTATTTTTAATTGAGCAATATCTTGGCAGTCTGCTCTCCTCCTAATCTAAACACACAGAGGGCGTTTATAAGCTCTTGGAAAGTCTTTGTTGTGATTTTTATATATTTTTTTTTAATTTTCTTTTTTTATATTTTTTTTTTTAAGAATTTGAATTTTCTCACTATTCAGGAAAACAAGTTATTCCTTGATGTGGTTACAATTGAAATGAAAGAAAATGCATCTTGATGCATGTTTCAAGTCATATATGTCGATGCGTCATACATTAAATTTAAAGAAAAATATCCAGCTAGAAGTCTTGTTGATAATTTCCTGTGCTTTCTTCGTTTGGAGTTTACATTGTTCCCTGCTACCTCCATGGACTACAACCCCCCCCCCCCCCGGGTATGAAGCAGAGATGGAGGAGTTATGTAGTCCTAACACGCTCCCTTTCCTAGGGTGACAACACTGCTCAGTATGGTTGCCACTCTAGACCGGGAAGTGTGTTTAATGGCAGAATTACTAAGTTAAAGTAAATGGGGGGGGGGGGGGGGGGGGGGGGGGGGGGGGGTATTGCAGCCACAACATCTAAGGATCGGCAAGCTGCATTACTATTTGTTTTCTTGGGTTTAGGTATGCTCCAAATTTCAAACCATGCATTGTTCTTGATGCGGCTCTTCAGTCATTTTTTTCAACTTTCCATCTATTACATCCTCTGCCCTTGTGGTTTTAACTTTGGATAGTAAAACATATTTTTTCTGCCAGTAAATACCTTATACAGCCCACTTCCTGTTTCTTGTCTGGTCATTAGCCTAGGCTTATGACATCCATGCACAGCTCTCTACCTAACTCTTGTGAGAGTTTGCCAGTAAGGCAAGGCAGATGAGTCATAAGAGGGCCAAAGAGAGCTGGAGGTGTGTGCTAATCCAGGAAGTCAACAGGCAGCAGCTTCAGCTGCTCACAGTTAAAATGGCTGCAGCCAGATTTGGTAGAGGGAGATTTATGCAGCATATTTGGCAATTACAGAATCGCAGTATATATCAAATATTTTTTATTACAAATTGTGAGCAGACTGCAGTTCCTCTGTAAGGTCTAGTTTACATTTGCAGTTTGGGAGCTGGTAAAAATGTGGAGGTGAGCTGTGTTTTTACTGCCTCCCAGCCGCTCTCCGTTAACCTGCAAAGGCGTGTGTACACATGCCATATAAGGCATCACAGCATGGCAAAATGTTTCAATCACCCCATTCAGTGGAATAATCTGCATCTCAAGCATCCCACAACTGTGTTTAATGCACAAGGTTGAAACGCGAAGGATTGGTTGTGTCTACTGATTGACTTCTGTTTAACCACCCAGTCCTGTATTTTTTTTTTTTTTGTTTCTTTTTGCTTGATCAGCTCCGCAGGCAGTAGACTGCAGCCTTGATCAGTGGATTCTGATGGCAGAGGAGTCTTCCCGTTGTTAGAATGCAAAGACTCACCTCGAATGTGTGGATGGGGGAGTTGGGTTATTTTTTTTTTTTTTTGGGGGGGGGGGGGGGGTTCCATTCAACCAGCTGGTTAAGTGAAAAAACTGACCTATATATGACCAGCCTAACTGTCATAATAGGTGAATCAGATTCACAGGAGGTGGGGAATGCAGCTGCAACATGTGTTTTATTGTGGCACAAAAAGATGTTTACCTCCTACCAACGCTTCAGAGAACCATCTGGTATTTGGGTAGGTATACTAAGTGTCCTGATCTGAGGCCCATGTGTACAGGGTATTATCTGAATAGAGAGAAAATGAATGGACATACAAAATAATCACAACACATTACTGCAGTGCCATCTGTCCCTGCTTCTTGCTGATGCCCACAATGCTTCATGTAAGGGACAAACCCTGCAGTAAACCTTTTCCTTCATGGGCTGCTCTGGGTGTAGATTGCCTTCTGTATAAAGCAAGATGTATTTAACACACATTAATTGTTTCATTGTACTTTTTTTGCCCTAAGGCCCCTTTCACACGGACGGACCGTCTATCCGTTTTTCTTCCATCCGTCGACGGACGACAATGCATTCCTATGGGCAGACGGATGAACATCCGTCACCATCAGTTAACCTCCGCTTCCGTTTTTATCCGTTTTTTTTAAACGTACAAGGCTACGTTCAGATCCGTCAAAACGGATATTAACTGACGTTGACGGACATCGTCCGTCAACGTCCGATCCGTTAAGATCCGTTAAGATCCGTTTTGTGTTTATCTGTGAACTCAACCTCTTAAAGGCACAGGCACACATATAAACGGAACAAAACGTATACAAAAACGGATGAAAAAACGGACGTAAACGTGTGCATTTACGGATGTAAGCGGACAAAAAACGGATGAAAACGGACATTAACAGAACGGATGACAGATGAAAACGGATGAGACAACGGATAAGAACTGATACGTTTTTGACGTGCCTAAACTGACTGCGTCCGTGTGAAAGGGGCCTAAAACATCAGTTTTGTTAACCTTGTCCTCTAGGTCACAGTGTGGGTTACTTCTTCACACAATGGAGAACAGTTTAGTTTGTCTGATGTACTGGTGCAAACAATGGCAGTCTATGTATGCACATATTTATCTGGTGTTCACTCTCTTTGCAAGGTCATAGGTTATGTGGCTTGAGTTGTTGGTTTTGGTGACTGAGCCTATTCTTCCTTTTTTTCTTTTTTCTTTGTGGTCACTTAACATTCTCATACATTTATTCTAGTTGATCTTTAGGAGATATTAACCAATTCCGAACTGAACTATAGCAGATTTACCACTACAGGGTGGTCCTACTGTGCAGGATCGCCTATATACACGTGACTTTGCTCTTCCGCCCACAGGGGGCGTGAGCACCGGGCTGCACAAATCAGCAGAAGCCGATTTGTGGGTGCCGGACACTGGATGTCCACCAGCACCCGCCGATTGTCAGTAAAACAAGGCAGATCTCCAGATCTCCATTCTGACAGGGGGGCAAAGGATGGATTTTGTATCCCTGCAAAGCAGGGAATAAAATCCATCTCTTCCCCTAGTAAAAGCAGCACATACAATACACAAAAAACACTAGCTAGGCACACAGTTAACCCTTTGATCGCCCTAGATGTTTAACCCTATCCCAGCCAGTGTTATTGGTACAGTGACAGTGCATATTCTTAGCATTGATCACTGTATTAGTCACTGGTTTCCGTGTCAGTGTCCGAATGCCTGCTGAAATATTGCAGTCCCGATATAAGCCACTGATCGCCGCCATTACTAGTATAAAAAAATAACTAAAAATTCCATAAATAATTACCATAGTTTGTAGTCCACTGTAAGGTTCATGTAAACCAATCAATATACTCTTAATGGTATTGTTTTTTTTTTTTTTTTTTTCCCCAAAAACATGTAGCAGAATACATATTGCCTACATTTTATGAAGAAATTCGATTTTTATTTTGTAACTTTTTTTTTATTGGATATGTTTTATAGCAGAAAGTAAAACATTTTTTTTATAAATTGTTGGTCTTTTTTGGTTTTGCGCAAAGAATAAAAAATGCAGAGATGATCAAATACCACCAAAAGGAATTTGTGGGGAAAAAATGACATAAATCTTATTTGCGTACAGTGTTGCATGACCACGCAATTGTCAGATTAACGCAGTGCCATATTGCAAAAAATGGCCTGGTCATGAAGGGAGTAAATCTTCCGGAGATCAGGTGGTTAGAGGCAACTTTTTTATTTCTAAAAATAACAAACACCTCATACTTACCTGCTCTGTGCAGTGGTTTTGCATAGAGCAGTCCCGATCCTTCTCTTCTTGGATCCCCAGCTGGTGCTTCTGGCCCTTTTCCTCCTGCCTAGTGCCCCCATAGCAAGCAGCTTTCTCTTCCTCCTCGCTCCTGAGCCACTGCTCTGCATATCCATTCACACATGGAACTGTGGCTCGGCCCCGCCTCCTCTCGCTCCTCACTAGCTGTGATTGACAGTAGCAGGAGCCAGTGGCTGCTTTAGCCAGTGAGGAGGGAGAGTCCTTGGAGAGCAGAGGCTCTACTGCACATCTCTGAATTGAGATGGGGCTCAGGTAAATATTGGGGTTCTGAGGGGGCTGCTGCACACAGAAGTTTTTTTTTTTTTTTTTACCTTCATGCATGTAATGCATGTAGGTAAAAAAAAAAAACCTTGAGCCTTTACAACCACTTTAAAGTGGTAGTAAAGGCCTTTTGTTGATTTATACCTACAGGTAGGAGCCTATAATAAGGCTTACCTGTATGTACACTAAATATCTTCTAAATGTGCATTGTTTAGGAGACATTTACTTGCGAAGCACCGTCACCGGTGCACTGCGATCTGAATGGATGGCATGCCGTCCATTGGGGGAGCTGTGCCACGGCCGTGACTCCCGTTTGGCTTAGCAATTCAAACGGCAAAATTATGCCTATTGTGGGGACGGGAAAGATGGAGATGAATAACTGGTTCCGCTGGCCCACAAAAACATTTCTAAAGAATCTGCCCACATTCATGTAGATATAAACCTTAAGGGCTATTTCGTGTGTGTGTGTGTGTGTGTGTGTGTGTCTGTGTCTTTGACAGTTGACTTGGTCCAGCTCAAGATGATCTTGGAAAGATTGTCATGGTCACTTGCTTGCACCGACACTTGATGGTGAGGTCACTTGATGGCCCTGACTCTTGCTCACACCAACACTTTCCAATCCCAGAGGACACCAGTTGTGAGGAAACGCATCGTCACGTACCGGCTAATCACCGCAGCTGGACGTTTTTCACATTTGACTGTGGATGAGCGGCATTTGGGCAGAGGTAGTGGCAGGTTTGCCGTATGACGTATTCTCTATGAAGGAGATGTTATGTGATCATGATGTATAACAAATTCTATTGTTTCATTTGAAATGGAACAGTATTTATCGCATTGCACACATTAAAGGGGTTGAAAGGCAGAATTTTTTTTTTTTTCTCCCTAATACATTCTATGCATTAAGATATAAAAATCCCTCTGTGTGCAGCAGCCCCCCTAACACACATACCTGAGGTCCCTGTCTGTCCAGCGATGTCTGAAAGTGTCTCAGCTGCCTGAGATTCTCCTTCCTGATTGGCTGAGACACCATTGGCTCCTGCTGCGGTCGGTCAAAAAAAGCCAGCCAATCAGGGGAGCGAGGGGTCAGGGCACGGTGCCTAAATGGACACAGGGAGCTGTAACTCGGCTCGGTGCCCCCATAGCAAGCTGCTTGCTGTGGGGGGCACTGAACAGGAGGGAGGGGCCAGGATAACAGACGAGGGACCCAAGAAGAGGAGGATCTGGGCTGCTCTGTGCAAATTCTCTGCAACAGAGAAGGTAAGTATGACATGTTTGTTGTGTTCATAGAAAAAAAAAATAACATTTACAATCACTTTAAGGCCTCATGCACACAAGACGTTTTGCAAACTCTCTCCTAAAAGCCTTTCCTCCTGGCAGCAGTGTTCTGGCAGAAAAAAAATGCCTGCTATTTGTAAACATGTAAACATTTTAGGTCATTTTACAGGTGTCAAGTGCTTGGGCATTATTTAATTTCTTTGGCTAGAATAATAATTTATTTTGGCCATTGAAATGAAATAACACTCAAGCGCTAAATGCACATAACGTTAACACGTGTTTACAAGTGTCAAGAGTTTTTTTTCTTTTTTTTTTTTTTTCCTGTGGAGCGGTGAAATTTTAATTTCTATAGCCTGTGAGATTCGCACCTGAAAAGCACAAATCGCACTGCACTGACACTCCACATCACATGTAAAATCGCACCACATTGCATCGGTGTGAACTCGGGCTGATTCAGAAATTCAAACATCAGTTTCAATATGCTTTCTTTTTTTTTTTTTCTTTTTTTTTAAACACCAGTTGGTACGGCACGTGTACATGTTTACCTTGTACCTTGTTAACATATGCTGCAATTTCAGTGAGAATAAAAATAAACTTGAAACGCTTTTATAGCGGCTGATGAGATCCCTGGAGATTACATGTGTTAATTAGACAATACACTTTTAAGTTACTGTTTTACCTCAGCGGGGTTTAGTAAATCTTGAAATGTGGATTAGAGGCAACTTTGTTGTTGGAAATCTTGAAGCATAATGTTCGCACACAGAATTATGAAACGCAAAGAGCTTTGAAAGGCGAATTTATTAAAGCTGGAGGAATGTATATATAATATAAATATGTGTAATACAAGTCCAATAGTGAAAAATAGTAAAATACATTTATTATGCAATGTTGCATGTTCCTTAGAAAACACTAGTATGCAAAAGATGTGCACATTTATTGTAATAATGATGCAACTGTGTACCTGGCACCTGAGATGACATGATGTGGACGGTAATGCTGAATGAAGGAAGAATAAAAACACCTCTATGATTTTGCCATATGGGATCAGTCATTTCTCTTTACATTTTGATTTTAAAGGCTATACCTGTTTTTTTCATGTGTTATCCCTTTGGAAAAATGCCAAAAAACTGTTGACTTGCCAGAATTCCAGCCTAAGCTCATAACGCAGTGGGGGGAATTCAATAAAGCTGTTATGCCACTTTTCTAGCGTTAATCCTGATTGTTGATGTATTGCGCCAAATTCACGAAGCGCTTGCGACCCTTTTGATTCTGACAGCGACTCGTTCACCAAATTCTACAATGCGCCACGTTTACATTGTAGCTCAATGAATGTGCAGAATTCAAAATAACATACTTAGAGTTTGTACCTTATGAAAGTGCAGCTCTCTTTTGGCGTATAGAGAAACTGGCGCAAAAAGTGTTTCTCATGTATCCAAAAAGTGGCGCAGCATGTGCCAAATTCAAGTACACGTTCTAGACAGGAACATGATTTTGGGACATTTTCACAAAATCTGTCTGCCCCAGTCTCCAGTCTGTATGAATTTTAGGAAGTATCTTGCTAGTGTTTGTCAGCCCTGTCCTCTAAACTACAGAACTCTTCCTCCACCTCTCTATTCCATTCCATGTACATACATTGAAATCTTGGCTAGCAAAATAGTGCTGCTGACTTGCAGGGTGGATTTGATTTAAATCCTTAGTAAAAAGACTTGATTTAAATCCACTCGATTTCTAAATCATAATTTTTAAAGAGCAACTGTCATCTCTGTCCTAATGCGGCTCCTCCTCTGACCCGCTGTTGACTCACCGACAGTCCCATTCACTTAAATGGGACGGCTGGTGATGTGGCAGTGACACAACAAGGTGAGGGACGTGGCGGCAGCAGTTGCGTGGATGCCCGCTAACTGCTGCTGCCATGATGGATCTGAAATGACAGGTGCTCTTTAAATGTAAGGACTCATTCTTGCTGTTAGTTAGAATCTTTAATATTTGCAAACAAAAGGTTTCCTATTTAGAATGAGCTGTCCAGTTAGTAAAACAGTGATAGTTTTGAGTTGAGCTACTTAATTATTTTATTGAATTAAAACCATAACCTTGCCAGTGCATGTAATGTGAATGAATAAATGAGTGACTTGTATAGCGCTACCTATGGGAACCAAATCGACTCAGGGCGCTTTTTGCCGCCGGTGTCTATCTGCGGTATAGCGCGGTCCTTTTACCCCAAGGGGTTCCCGACGCGCTTGCATACACATATTTGTCCAATTTCTTTCGACAGGATCTAATTTACCTACCAGCATGTCTTTGGAGTGTGGGAGGAAACCGGAGTACCCGGAGGAAACCCACGCAGGCACAGGGGGAACATGCAAACTCCAGGCAGATGGTGTCTATTGCTGCTAGGTAAAAGTGCTAACCACTACACCACTGTGCTGTCCCAGCTTTGATTCATTGAATGAGTTTACCAAAAATGTAAATATTGCTGAATACACAGCCTCATGCTACATAACTAAGCTCCATTCCATGCTGTATAAACTAAAGTTTTTAATTTTATCTTAAATAGAAAACTATCTTTTAGATGGATTTTTTTTTTTTTACTCCAAAAGCATTTTATTAAAATAAAATTTGACAAAAATCAAAAAAATCAGATTTAAATCATAAAAAAAATCTTGATTCCCAAGAGCAAGTGCATGAAGAATGTGTAGGGAAAAGGGGCTCTGATCCTGCTAAATATTTACAAGCCTGGTGATATAGGACCCCCATAAACGGCTTTAATTTTGACAGAAGACTGCTGAATCGGCTGGATTTTGAGCTGTGGGTGGCCCTAAATACTCTACCTAACAAAAGTTAATTAAAAATCGACTTATCCAGGTGGAAAAATGATTGGAAATGCCATTGTATTCAGGCAAAATTAATATAAATTCTGTTCTGTTAAACTAGGAAAGACTGTTTTGTAAGTGTGAAAACCTGAACATAAGACTTCAAGCACACTTCTTAAATCGTTCCCACACTCAAATGACATACTGTATCTATAACCATTCAATTGATAAAAGCTATGATAACAAATAAGCACAAATAGATCCAAAACACATCTGTGACCAATCAGTTTCTACAGTAAAATCAAATAAAAGAATCTTGTCAAAAAAAAATGCATTACCATGTATGTTTTTTTGTGTTTATCTTTATTTTTGACAGCTGAAGTTAGGGGGTACGTTCGAATAATGCCTAGACAGACACTTAAAATATGAAATGCTGAACACACCACAGTAATATGCTTGTCGAAACATGCTCTGAAATTCCATGATCTTGTAAAAAGAAAAATGCAGTATGGCTTATAATTTAGAAGTCCCTAAATACCTTCCAGAAGGGATCATGTTATTGGTGGTAGTAATAGCAGTAACCGGCTGTTTGCCTTTTCCCAAGATGGCAACCTAATTTTGTTAGTGCAGATCTAACTTGTCCAACTAGAAATCCTGCAATCGTGATAGGAAGAGCTTCCAGTTTATGTAAACTGTGCGGTAACTTTAAATCAACTGAGCTGACCTTTTTGTTTTTCATCAAATTTGCATGATCCTCTCACCTACTTCTTATCTGTAGTGAATGTTTTATGGTTGCCCAGTACTTGCATATTTGAAATACCTCTATTGGTATTGGTAAAACCTGATCTTAGGCCTTGTGTGTGTTTATGGATTACCAAGATGTATGCTCTGTCTTTTTAATAGGCAGGTCTGTTGTCACAAGAACTTGTAAAAGTGGTTGTAAAGGTTATTTTTTTTTTTAAATGACACGTATGTCATACCTGCTCTGTGCAATGGTTTTGCACAGAGCAGCCTTGATCCTACTCTTCTGGGATCTCCCGCTGGCTCTCCTGGCTCCTCCCCATTTTTCAGAGTGCCTTCATAGCAAGCTATTGACACACACAGCTCGGCTTAGCCCTGCCGCATGCTCCCTCGTCACAGGATTTGATTGACTGCAGCAAGAGCCAGTGGCCTCCATGTCCAGCGAGTGGAGAGAGAGGAGAGCAGGTGTTCTGCCGAGATGGTTCCCCTCGGCGGATAAGGACCCCTCTGTACTGCGCAGGCGCATCACTTGCGCAGTACGAAGGACTAGGGATCTTCTGAAAATTGCCGAAGGTAAGCAAGTGGGAGTGAAGTGTACACCGCGCAGGCGCAGTCGGTGTACGAGACGATGCTGCACACTCCCGATGCTCGTGCTACTCTGCAAAGGGAGTCTAACTAAGGGGCGGATCTATTATTACTCTAAGCAAGGGGCAAAGGCGTGTTTAAATAAAAGTAAGGCGGGTTTTGCAATACTTAAAAATCTGGGCCTTGGTTACAGTAATAATAATAACAAATGTCTGCCTTGGTTACAGACCCGCCCCTTGCAGAGTAGCTTGAGCATATGGAGCGTGCGGCATCGTCTCTCGTACACCGACATGTTAACTGCGCGTGCGCAGTGTACACTTCACTCGCAGCTGTTTAGCTTCGGCAATTTTCGCCTAGATGCCTAGTCCTTCGTACTGCGCAAGCGATGTGCCTGCGCAGTAGAGGGGGGTCCTAATCCGGCGGGGGAACTTTCTCGGCAGGACACCGGCACAGTGGTGAATGGAGATCTGGCTCGGGTAAGTATTTAGGGGGAGTTTGGGGTGGGGGCGCCTGAACACGCAAAGTTTTTTTTTTTTTTTTTTTTTTTTTTTTTTTTTTTTACCTTTGATGCAGCGGATGCATTAAGGTGAAAAACATTCTGCCTTTACAACCACTTTAAAGCTGAACTATAGGAATTTTATTTGTTGTATACTTGTATATGTATGTTGTATATAAGCAGCCTTACCCTCTGCAGCTATGTATACTTGCATGGAGCCAAGCTGGCCCGATGGAAGTATAATTATCTGCAGAGGAGAATATACTTGCACAGAGAGTACCTGGTTTTGACAAGCGCCTGCTCCCACTTACTGGGCAAAGAACCGATTTGGGCTCTAAGCTGACCCCAGTCAGAATTTACATAGGGCTGTCTCCCTGACCCCCCCCCCATGTGACAATTTACATAGGGCTGTCTCCCTGACACATTAGAGGTAAGTAGCGATTCCCCCATATTGCAACAGTCACTCTAGTAAACCTAGGAGCCAGCAGGCTATCTAAAGCAGACTGGGCGCTTGTGCACTTTTTTTGGCACCGGGTGGAGTTTTTGGGTGTGTTTCACACGCCACTGGCTTTTCAATAAAAAAAAAAAGCTTGTTCCTCCATGGAGAGCAATAGAAAAAAACATGTGAGCTGTTCTGTCTGTCAGAGAATTTCCAGGATTCTAGCCCGATGCCTGCTGATTGGACATTGGCTGCTCTCTGATCCTGTCAGCATGTGTATTCTGCAGTGGCTTCTTGCTCCTTGTCTTTCCATCTGAGTGCAGCAATACATTTAATTATTTTTGTAGGACTACGAACTGAAATAAATTGTGTGTTTTTTTTTTTTTTTTTTTTTTATATCTTTTATGTAGTTTAGATTTGGGTAACCATTTCTTCTTTTATGGAAATAAAAATGGAAAAGGTCAAAAATGGGCACTATTTTTATTTTATTTTTTTTAATACATTGACTACCATCCTTCTGGGAGTTCTCCTGGGATTTTTTATCCTGGATTCTTTTAATTTCAACGTTAAGCTTTGGGAGAGCAAAACAAGACCGTTTAAGTCCAAATATAATATAACATGCCCAGTTCGCCTCCTACATGGGAAAATAATGAAAGGAAATAGCTGTGTAGTCCTGACTCCCGGAGGAAACCTTCTAAATACAAAAGTAAAATAAATATTTTATATGTATATTTTTATACTCAAAATCATTTCCTGCAGAAAAATAGAGCAAATTCCATCGGCTAATTATAGTACATTTAAATATAATTGCTCCGTTCCTGTCGCAAAAGTGCCTTGGAAAGTCTCTAATTCTCTTTTCCGCTGTCATTGTGTTTAAAATATTAACCCATTAATAATTGCAAGGCTAACTGGGTCATATTAAGCCGTTTGTCTGTGTGTTCACGACCAGTGTGCTGGTATCTTTCATTGGGAAATCATTGTGTGCTGAAACAATTGGAGCATTTTCCACAATTTGAAGGGTTGGGGGGGGGAGTTTTAATAGGATTTCTCTCTGTAATACCCTCCTAATCCATCCTGGATCAACTCTTGTGCATCTGTGCTCTGGATTGTTTGTCAACTGTAGAAGATGGTGAACCTTGAGCCAGGATGGGGCAGGTCATGTTGAAAGAGAGCGGATGTGTTACGTGGATATAGTTTGGACTGGGCTGTGTGGCATGTTTTTGTTTTTAGGATTTACTTGACATGTGACAACTTGCTGTCACTGTTTAGTAACAAAATGGGTTATGTGATGATCATGTGAGTCAGCTGCTATTTAAAGAGGGTCTGTCATGTCTGCAGATCACGCTATCTTATTTAATGGTAAAACCCTACCATGATATGGAACAAATTCAATAACCAAAATTATTAGGATCACATATGAGAACACTTTTTGTAAGGCAGACACATTGGTGAATTGCTATACCTTTTTGGTATATTTTATAAAACGAATAAAAATGTGTTTGGAAAAAAAAAATAAAAAAAATAGGCTCCAATAAAACATGACCAATATCCCCCAGCAGCATACTAAGCACAGTGCTAAATATCAGTGAATCTACAGTGTAATGAGTGAAAAACCACCACTAATATGCAGTGATGTAAGTAACTGAGTTAAAAAAAAAACTGAGTTACTTAGCTTTTGAGGGTAACAAGTAATCTAACTGATTACTTTTCCATCCCCTCCCCTCGCAGTTCCCATTACTTGGGCAGCGTAACCGCAGTTACATCTACCGCCACTAGATGGCAGTAGTGTAATTCCGGTGTCCTGCCGAAAAAGTTCCCCGCCGGATAAGGACCCCCTGTACTGCGCAGGCGCATCGCTTGCACGGTACGAAGGACTACGGAGCTTACAAAAAATTGCCGAACCTAAACAGCTCTGAGTGAGCTCTACACCACGCAGGCGCAGTTAACATGTAATTGTACAAGGCGATGCCGCACGCTCCCGATGCTCGTGCTACACTGCAAGGGGAGTCTATCGTGTAACTAAGGGGGGGTCTAGTATTACTGTAACCAAGGGGTGCATTTATTATTATTGTTATATATCGAGCTCTGCCCATTTAATTTAACATTCGCCCTCTTCTGTAGCCATCCGCCCCTTACACGATATAATAATAATAATAGACCCGCCCCTTGCTTACACTCTATAACAGATCTGCCCCTTGGTTAGAGTAATAATAGAGCAGCCCCTTGGTTACACGATATATAATAATAAATGCGCCCCTTGCTTAAAGTAATATTAGACCCATCCCTTAGTTACACTTGTAGAATATTAAAAAAAAGTCATTTATTTTGCTGCATAACTAATTACTTTTCCTATGTAGTATCTGAGTTACTAACACAATTACTTTTTGGGAGAAGTAATTTGTAACTTAAAGTGGTTGTGCACACATTTCATTTAGTAAATTTCTTTGCCTTCCAAATCAGGCAAAGAGTACTAAATGAAGTGTGTTTTTTTTTTTTTTTTTTTTTTTCCCACTTACCTTGTAATCGCTGACGTTCTTTCCTCTGTCTCTTCGGCGGTGGGCGGGGTCTCTGCGTCAATCCTCGTCACGCCGCACTGTCTCCTGGGATCTAGTGTCATTGATCCCAGGAGTCAGTGCGGACATCTTCCGAAATCTTGTGAGATTTCGGAAGATGTCCGCGAACGTGAGCTACACTTTGCCGTTACTGCACACGCGCGACATCGGCGCAGTAACGGCGGTGCATGCTGGGCCATCTGAAGTGCCTGTGTGGGTTCACATGCCCACAGGCAAGATGGCAACCAGCAGGAAAGATTTTTCCAAATTCTTTTATCTGACAAAAACCGGCAGCAGTGAGTTACAGAAATGGGACACGTGAGTACTTAAACTACATCTCATAAGCCATTGCACTAAAAAAAAAAAACACTACAGACAGTGCAGAACCGCTTTAACTAATTACTTTTTTAAAGTAAGATGACCAACACTGCTAATATCTAGAATGCTGCAATGTTCAAACATCATATGAATATCAACAACACAGTCCTGTGCCCAAAAATAAATATTGTGTCCATATATAAAGATCCCATCAAACCTTCAGTGCAATAATTGAATTACAAGGTAGAGCGGCCATATATGATTCAATCTTCTTTCCTTCCGCCACAGGTGGAAGGAAAGAAAATCACTTGCTTTGCCCATCAACAGTCAGTTTTCATTGGAGAATGCCTCCTGCAGCGCAGTTGTGTTCTTCTGGCAGGGACTGGACGTGAGGCGGCTTCTCAACTGGCAGATCACAAGGATTACTGCTAGCGTCTGTAGCTGCTGGCAGTAATCGTATGTAAAAAATCTGACAGGCTGGTTGTACCCAAGTCAATCAATGGATCGACTTGGGTACAATTAGTCTGCCCCATACATGGATGGGGTCCCTGCTGAACCAGACGAATTTTGATCCGTGTATGGCCAGCTTAAGTCTGTGAAAAGTGTTTGATCTTCAATTAGGAACCATCGCCTGCATTGATCCCTTCACCACACATCAGGTATCGCACTCGCCAAAAGTGTGTGCCTAATCCTGGTACAGGTATCGCAAACTCAGCTTGCATCTCTGTATCCTCCATGGGAATGCTATAAAGTAAGCATCGGCCCACATTCTCCAGGCTATCATGGACCCGCCTCCAGCCTTTGGACAGTGAAGGAGAAGCGGCACAG
Organism: Lithobates sylvaticus; assembly: GCA_028564925.1. Classification (NCBI taxonomy): domain Eukaryota; kingdom Metazoa; phylum Chordata; class Amphibia; order Anura; family Ranidae; genus Lithobates; species Lithobates sylvaticus. Next base: position 128,934,163 of record CM053031.1, read on the forward strand.
TGATGTGCTAATTTCTCCGTCTCTCTGCCTTCATTCCTGTCGGCATGCTGCTAGTCCGTACATGAACTGAACGGATTGCCTCTGTGCTGCTTCCTGAGCTTTCCTAGGCTGATACCAAGCCAGAATGAGGTAGTTGCACGGTTTGCATTTAACTGCTTGTTACTCTCGATTCACATTTGAGTGACCATATTTCTGTGTATTTTTCAGGCAGTTTTAGACTTAAGCATTTTTGTTTTTAGCCAATGGAAAGCTAGCTACTAGGAGGAGGAGATGGTTTCTAAGTGCTAGATGACCCAAAAATCGCATGTTTAGCCCCATTAACATCTGTTGGGGCAATAAACATGCAATCATGCCTCCAAAAAAGCTCTTGTTCTTTTTTTTTTTTTTTTTGAGTATTGATCCACAGCACATTGTTCAAATGTGAACAGGTACAATAGAATAACATGGGAATCTGGTGTCGGGCTACAAATTTTTATTTTTATTTTTTTAACATAAAACCTTTATCCCAAGGGGGAAAAAAATGTGTTTGCTGTAGCTGGAGTTGGCTTCAATTTGTTAATGAATTTAAATCTGCTAATCCATATAACATGCCCCCCTCCAGACTGACACTCATGCTGTCCAAATGTGCCCCCTGTGTGCTTTCATCCACAGTGGGTCACTCTAATACAGGAGGTGTGTTTGGCCTGATCAACAGGTGGAAACCGAGGGGAAAAAAGCCCAGAAAATGCAGCTAAGACATCTAATAATTTGTAAGCTGCAATATATTCCATTTTTTTTTTTTTACCATTTTAAAGGGAATATATGATGGTTTTGTTGCATAAGCTGGCCATGGATCAGTTCTTTTTAGTTCACTATGGGACTGTTCACACCAGTGCATTACGGGTGCGGTTTGAAAAGTCCTGCATGCTGCATCTTTGGTGCAGTTTTGAAAACCACACCAAAACCCAGCTCCCCATTGAAATGAATGGAAATCGCTGTAAAATTGTGGTAGAAATGCACACGAAACGCATCTAAAACACAGCAAAAAAAGCAATAAAAACACATTTTGCTACAGAGCAGTGTGAAAGGACCCATAATGTTTGCTAAAAAGGAGCCATACAAAGTGGGTCAAGTAGCAATTACCGCAGGTAATTGCTGGGTGTGATGACAGACACGGATAGCTGCAGCCACTGGCGATCTGTCATTGAAGTGTACGGGGGCTCGAGCACTGACAGGTAGCAAAATCTGCAGCAATTTCTACTACTGTAATTTGCACAGGGTTAGTCACCTATGCAATCGTAGCCTTATAATATTTATTTTAGAATGACAATATAAAGCCAGTTACTTGCAGTGTGTGCAGTTAGATTTTCTGCAGAATCTGTCCCTCTAAAAACACTTGATCTGTGTGCAATCCCAGCCTTCCACAAAATGAGAGAAGCTTCTTTTGCATCAGGTATGCAGTGGGGTTGATTTACTAAAACTGGAGAGTGCAAAATCTGGTGCAGCTGTGCATGGTAGCCAATTGGATTCTAACTTAAAGTGGAACTCCCGCTTTTCGGAACCCTCCCCCCCCCTTCGGTGTCCCATTTGGCACCTTTCAGGGGGGAGGGGGGTGCATATACCTGTCTAAGACAGGTATCTGCACCCACTTCCGGCATAAACTCCCACGGGAGTTTACGCAAGTTCCTTTCCCAGTGCGCTGTCTGCCGGGACACACACACGCGTGTCCCGGCAGACAGCGCTGAAGATTCTCATTGCGCCGCGCGGCTCGCGCATGCGCAGTAGGGAATCGGGAAGTGAAGCCACTTCCTGATTCCCTCACCGAGAATGGCGCCGGCTACAGCAGAGAGCCGAGCGATCGATCGGCCTCTGCTGCCGACACCGCTGGACCCTGGAACAGGTAAGTGTCCGTTTTTTAAAAGTCAGCAGCTGCAGTATTTGTAGATGCTGGCTTTTAAAAAAAAAAAAAATTTTCAGTACAGTCCCGCTTTAAGCTTTGTTCCATTTAAGCTTTGGCAAAAAAATAAATGAAAGCTGTTTGGTTTCTATGCAGAGATTTTGCACTCTCCAGTTTTAGTCAATCATCCCCACTGTTTCTTTCTGATCTGCTGAGGAAGAGTGGTCACACAGGTTAATTTTTTATTTTTTTTATCACCACGTGTACCTGTTAAAGCCTAACTCCAGCTAATTTTTTTTTGTTTGGGACAGGCCGGGAAGGGATAGAACGCTAAATGTTGAGTGAATGCATCGGCACTGCTTTCCTCTACTTTTTTTGGAGACCTCTATTCATTTGGTAATTGTTTTTTATTTCTTGCCCTTGTGCTGTTTTTCCCTTTTTTTGTTTAGAAGAGATTTGTCTCTTCCCTGTGCTGTCTTAGGAATGAAATGCACAGTACTGTACATGTTGTACCCGCAGTTCTATTGTGAGTGCTCTGGAGCTTGGCAGAGGAATGCACTGCATTTTTATATGAATTGAAATCGAAATCTAGGTATTGGTTTCTGCATTTGAATGTGTCAGATTTTTGCATGTACTGTTTATAGCTAAGCATTTCTTATAAATCAACTTTCAATGCTCCTCTTGTGTCATGTGTCCTCGAACCATGTTTTCTTGATATCATAGGTTAGAGGATTTTTTTTTTTTTTTTTGATTAACCATTTCACCCCCGGAAGGATTTACCCCCTTTCTGACCAGAGCACTTTTTGATATTCGGCACTGCGTCGCTTTAACTGACAATTGTGCGGTCGTGTGATTTTGTACCCAAAAACACTTGACATCCTTTTTTTTTTTCCCCACAAATAGTGCTTTACTTTTTGTGGTATTTGATCGCCTCTGCGGTTTTTATTTTTTGCGCTATAAATAAAAAAAAAGGGACAATTTAAAAAAAAAAGTTACTTTTTACTATAATAAATATCCCTCAAAAATATATATAAAAAAAAAAAAAAAAAAAAAAAAATTGCAATAGGCGTATATCGGTTTGAGCAAAATTTATAGCGTCTACAAAATAGGGGATAGCTTTATGGCATTTTTATTGGACCTGGTGGACATAGAGTCCGCGGGACCCATGGTCACGGAGAACGCGGAGAGCGCACGTGCCTGCAGCGCCGCTTCTTAAAGGCGACATACCTGTATGCCCTTTTGCCCTCCAGTGCCATTCTGCCAACGTAAATCAGGGTGTGCTGGTCGGGAAGCGGTTAAGGAAACCAGTAACTTTAAAATCCTAGTCTTTAGGGTTTCATTGGACAAAAACCTTGAATCCCTGTTTAAGGCTTCTCTTGCTCTAGTAGAAGCTGCAATGCAGCCTGTTATTGCCTGTATGGGGATATGTGGGACTATTATGATCTGGTCCAAGCATATAGCTTATGACCTGTATAATGAAACGTCCCACACTCAGCTTGAGTGCTTTCGTCATCTACCACTTCCTCCCAGTCTGAATATAGATATCCGATATTCCAACCGCAAACAACAAATATAACAAGACAATATTCCGTTTGGTTGCTGAACATGGACTCAACTGATTTATTTGAGATGCCACACAAGTATATACAGCAGGGCAGGCTGACGATACAAACTGTAACCAGAAACCTAATTAACATGAGCTAGTTATCTAATCATTTACCCAGACTAGGTGACTCAGAGATATGACCTCTCAAGGTAGTCTTGCCATCTCCTCACTCCCAACTTACAATACATGTAAGTATAAACACATCCCCCAATAGTTTGCTAGGAGACAAAGGTGTGTTAATGAGCACAAACTATTGGGTGAAGGACACAGGCTTTCCAGATCTCATTAATCAGCATTCCTTTCACATACATCTGTCCCCCGAGTCCCAAGGTGGCAGAGACCATCATGGCCCCCTTATGTCCTCTTGCATTACATAACAGAATATCTTCCGAAATGCTTGTAGCTCCCTCAAATGCCAGGACCCATAGTCGGTAGGTAAGAGGCTAGCATTCAGCCCCCTCCAAAAGCCTCTGTCCCGGGTGAGTCTGTCACAGGGGAGGGTGGCTTGTGTGCTTTCTCCAATAGGATAGTTATCTGTGGGAGGGGTTGTATGGAGGTCCTTACAGTTCTATTTGCCAGTGTCTAATCATCTGAAGATGGTAACATACAGTGGCAAGAAAAAGTCTGTGCACCCACTGGAATTACCTGGTTTTATTAACACACAAACAATTCTAATTTCTTGTATCTTTATTGAACATGTCCATTAAACATTCACAGCGCTGGAATAAGAGGTAAGTGAACCCTTAACCTATTTACTTTAACAAAAGCTGATTGGAGTAATTTGCACACCTGGGGTTCAATCGATGAAATGAGTTTGGAGGTTTAGATTAGAGCCACTTTTATAAAAAAAACACTACAAACATTTTAAGATTGCTGTTCACAAGAAGCATCAGCTGATGTAAACAATACAAAAAGGTAAGCCACTGGCCCTTGCAGCAAGGAGCATTGGAGGGCAACCTATGTTAGAAAAAAGTTGAGGGAAAATCCAACGTTTTTTGAGGCATCCATCAGTCGACAGTCAAATTGTCTATAAATGGAGACAGTTTAGTACTGTGGCTAGGCTTCGTAAAAGTGGGGGCCCAGTCAAGATGACTCCCAAGGCACAACACAGAATCCTCAGTGAGGTAAATAAGAGCCCATGAGTAACCGCTAAAGACTTGATTATATCACTGGATCATCCCTGTTCAGGAGTTTGCCTTACATAAGTCTTTGAACAGGCAGGGTGTCGATGGCTGAACACCACAGAGAAAGCCGCTGCTCTCCAAAAAAAAACATTGCATGCCTGAGAACACCTTGGCAAACTGCAACTCTACTGGGAAAATGTTTTGTGGACTGATGAAACAAAAGTTGAAGAATACTCAGCGTGATGTGTGTTGCAAAAAGTGCACAGTTTTACCAACATCAAAACTTCATCCAAATGGTGAAGTATGATGGAGGAAACTTCATGATTTGGGTTTGCATCACTGTCTCAAGGCCTGAACCACTTGCCATTATCGAGGGGAAAATTAATTTGCCAAGTTTACCAAAATATCCAACTGGACAATATCGGGGTGGCTGTCAGCCAGCTGAAGTTAGTAGAAGTTGAGTGATGCAGCAGGACAATGACCCTATGCATTAAGGTAAATCCACCACAGACTGGCTTTAAAAGAAGGAAATGCGCTTTTTGGAGTGGCCCAGTCAGAGCCCAGACCTTAACCCCATGGAGATGCTGTGGAATGAACTTGAGAGCCATTCACACCAGAAATCCTCCAAATTTGTCTGAAACTAAGCAGGTTTGTAAAGAGAAATGGTCAAAAATTCCTACTGAAAGTTGTGCAGGTCTGATCTGGTGATTCCAAAAGTGCTTGCTGCCAATGGAGGTTCAACCAGCTAGTAACATTTAAGGGTTCATGTACTTTTCCCTCCAGCACTGTGAATGGGTGTGTTCAATTAAAAACGCAAGAAATTAGAATTGTTGAACAGCCCCCCCCCCCCCTTGCCAGAACACTCCCATCAGTGCTCTCAGCCATTGGAGGGTCCTGCTCGTGGAGCTTACAATCTAAGGGGAGGGGGGAGGTGGTACAAAAGGTGATGGCTGCAGGGGATAATCCTAAAGGAGGTGACTCAAGTACAGTTCTTAGGTGGAGGTGGGGTAGGCTTCCCTGAATAAGTGAATTATCATGGATCGCCTAAAGATGGACAGGGTAGGAGCTGACCGGACCCCCCTACTGGGGGAGGGAGTTCCAGAGGATGTAGGAGGGCATGGGAGGAGGTAGCAAGAGCTAGAGAGCAGGAGGTTCTGGGAGGAGCGGAGAGGACGATTTGGGCGATGTTTGAGGATGAGATTGGCGTTGTATCAGGGGTCTTTGTTGTGGATGACCTTGTATGTTGTGGCTAGTAATTTGAATTTTATAAGGTTGGGTAGGGGAAGCCAGTGGAGAGATTGGCAGAGAGGGGCAGCAGTCACGGATCGGTTAGTAAGGTGTATTAGTCTGGAAGCAGTACTCATGATAGACCTGAAGGGGGGGTGAGGAGGGAGTTGCAGTAGTCAAGGCGGGAAATAATCAAGGAGTGAATAAGTTGTTTTGTGGTGTCGTTGGGAAGGGGAAAATTCTGGATATATTTTGTGGAGGTTAAGGGCTCAAGATTTCATATGTAAACTAATCACTTGACATAAATTAGGGCTGTGGGAGGACAGGATCTGAGGGATGGGACTCTCTCTGTTCACGCTGGTCGGCATATTTAATTTGGCATGATTGATTTCTAATTGTGATTGATTCCAGCCTGCTCAGCAGCAGCATGGCTAGCTTTTAGAACAGGCTGTGTATGAAGGGGTTTCCTTTATAAATAATGCTGTGATTTGTGAGACGGTACTTGGGAGGTTTAGACTCTTTCTGTAGGTGTGACTGGGTGGGATTAAATGCTAATAAGGATGTATTCAATCTCACCCACCACCAGAGCTGTGAAGGATGTTGCATCATTTTAGAGTCTGAAAGACTAGAGAGTGGTGTGTTTGAGGCTCTAGCTGCTGCAGGAAGTGGCTGTGGAAGAGATCGTTTTATCAGCAGGAAATTGTGTCACATGATACAAAGCCACAACTAATCCCAGAACATCAGAGGATATGCAGAGAAGAGTAGCATGGTACAGATGTATGATCTATGCCAGGATTGATCATTCCATTCCGATCTGGTAAAAAGAGTTGGAATTCAGCTTTAAATGTACAGTTGATCTCAGGCTTCCAAATAATATATAAAGTGTTCTTTTCCTTCCTTTCTTGCATGGACGTCTCCAAATGTACCCGTCATTCCCCATATTTTTGCACCATAACTTTTTTGGATTATTTTTTGGTAATTAAAGGCATAAAAAATGTGAATGTGTTTTTAAATATCCAAAACATTGTTTTATTATATTGTCAAAAACCTTTTTAGTTCGTCATGACACTAATAAAATTTCAGTCCAATCATAGTAAAGTCTTTAATTTTACAAGCAAATAGATATTTACACTTGTATGCTGAAAACTCACATGTCTGTATGCAGTACATACAGACAACGCTGACACCACCCTAACCTAAAGAATAATAGGCTGCTAACCAAACAAATCAATTTTACATTTTTGGTACTCTAGACATCTCGTTGTCCGATCTTGCTGACTTTGTCAGGATCAGGTGATGATGATTGGCTTGGTATTCTGTTAAAGCAGTTGTATACCCGCAGAAAAAAAAAGTAAAAAAAAAAACCCTGTAAGACATAATGAGCTAGTATGCACCTGCATACTAGCTCATTATGAAGTACTTTTATTAGAACGAGGTCCCGGTTTTGCAGGCCGGTCCACGCCGAGGGAGCTGACATTTTGCGCTCTGCGTGTCTTCCGGGTTCGTGGCTGCGGTGTTGTGAGTGGCCAGAGCCGTGATGATGTCACTCCTGCGCATGCGCGCGGGAGACTTCTTCCCGGAAAGGTCCAGCAGACAGGCATTTACAACGCATGCTCCACTGACGTCAGTGGCTGCATGCAAAGTGAATATCTCCTAATCCGTACATTTCCTGCATTAAGGTAAAAAACGTTTTACACTTGCCTCACTTTTATTCTGGTAATAACTGTAAAATTTGGGATTTACCTTTACAAGACAATGGCCACCAGCACAAAAGAGGTTGATTCTCCCCAGCATGGACACATACAGCCATAAAAACCTAAAAGGCGGTTCTAACACTTCAAAAAAATTATCCGAAAGTGGAAAAACGTTTTGGTTGTACATTTTTAAATTATAGCTTCTGAACCGTGTAAAGTGAGAGATGTAATGACTTCTTAACCTGTTTTTACAGAGATCCAAGGATCCCATAGAAAGACACCAAATGCATTCCAGGCATGAAGCCCACCACCTGCCACTGCTCTCTCTCAAGAACTGATTTCCTTGCAATTCAGGTAAGACTGAACCATACATACTGAATGTCTTCGAGTAGGTTTTCTTTTTTTGTAATTCAATAATTATGCACAATGTAAATACATTTAAAACCTGAAAAATGGGGTCTCTATGGTCATCTCATACATCGAGGATACAATCCTACAAAATACATGTTGGGAATGGGAAGACCATCATTGATGATGGTGACAACAGTTGCTTCTTAATGGAGAGACGACAGCTTATTTGCCAAGAGATTAACTTGTAAAGTAGGTTGAAATCATATCAAGTCTAAAAGAGTTGTCTTTGTGGTCCATATGAACAAATTGGCATCTTGAATTCATTTTCCAATGTGCTTTGACAGCATGTATGCAAACTGATTACCTTACAGACAGAGAGCCGTTTTTTTACAGACCTTTATAAAAATGCCCCTATCGCACTGTCAGACTCCATGAACGAATCTGCCTCCTCGGGGAGGAGGAATCTGTCCGCTGATCCCTGCTGAACAGGCGGATGACAGGACACAGCCCACTTTCCTCTATGGTTGGTTAGATGTAAACAGACTGCCTGTCTGTTTACATCTGACTGTCGTCCGATCCGATTTACCAGACAGATGAGGAATGGATCCCCCAACCGTCTGTTTTTAGAGGATAAGATGGGATGTCGGCGGTTGTAAACATTTACATCAGTCGCTTCATAGAGGACAATGAATGACCTGATCAGGTCCGCCCAAAAAACTGACAGGTGGACTAGATTGGTCCACTCGTGGGAAAGAGCCCTTAGTGACCAATATCTCCGCTGAGGAAACATTTTATCTCTGATTTATGCTTTCTTATGATAATAGTGATAATAGTACTTTTCTAATTGTGGTCTGCCTAAAGTCCTGCACAACTATTTTTGACCATTGGATAACAATAAATGAGAAGTACACATCCTTAGTATCCTCTTTCATTCCAGTAGTATGTTCCAAGAAGATCTGTTTTAGCATTGGCTCTCTAAACCTTGGACTCGTCCCAGGTGACAGCAAGCGTATATTTATTTAGGATTGGATTTCTGGGGCAGACAAAAAGTATTGGCTGAAAACCAAGCACACTGTGTGTTCTAGATGGCTTGAGCTCCTTGTGTAAGAAAGATAATACTTTTCTTACGAAACAACCATTTAGCAAAGATTTCAGAATGTTTGACTTTGATTTGGCTATATATTCAGATAAGATACATACAGACTGAGTCTAGGGTAAGTCATATAGTTGTAGGCCCCATTATAACAAATCCAGATAGTTTCTCATCCAGACAGGAGTGCAAATCGTACAGTCATTTTCCATGGAGATGTGGAGGTAAATATTTGAATATTATTTACATATGTGTACACTGGATTCATAATCTTTCAGAAGGCTGTAGAAAATATTTTGAGCCACGTGTGTATCCTTTAGTTGCACATTTTAGACCCAAGAATTGCTTAGCCGTGCATCATACATATATACCACAAATATTGCTTTATATTTTACTTTCTTTCTTTCAAGCCATGGACCATTGTCTAATTCTCTGCAGCTCTTTCAGACAGCAACACAAGAAGCTATTTATATATAGGTGAAAGGCAGGTGAAAAATAATTGATTTTGGCCTAGTTGAGAACAGATTGTATCTATCTGATATGTAGGATATTTCCAAACCTTAGCTCGCTGTGTGTGTATTTTGAGAACTCTGATCACTTGGCAATCTTTCTTGGCTTTTTAAAAAGGGTTTAATGAACCACTTTTTATTGTGTTTTATGGACTTTTAAACCAATGATGAAAACTTTGTAAAAGCCAAGGTGCAGCTTGCAATGACATAGATCCTGTGACCGTTAACGGGAACGTCTTGGCTGATCTACGTTTTCATAAAAGAACAACATACTGGGTTTCAAGGCTTCTCCTCGTGCTTTCCAAATTACACATATATATTCTCTCATTCAGCCCACAGGGGCCTCCCAGAGTTTGAATTTTAGCAGATTCAACAAGAAACTGACTAAATTCCAGCCATCTCTGGCAGCTTTTAGCTGTAATTGCATGCAGGCACCAAACCTGTTTCCATTACCCTGTTTCCCCGAAAATAAGACCTAGCGTGATTGTCGGTGATGGCTGCAATATAAGCCCTACCCCCAAAATAATCCCTACCCTGTTTCCCCAAAAATAAGCCCTACCCTGAAAATAAGACCTACAAGGACTTTAACTAGCGCTTTTTTGGGGGGTAGGGCTTATATTGCAGCTATCATCGACAATCACGCTAGGTCTTATTTTCAGGGAAACAGGGTAGAGGCCTATTTAGATCTGACTTGTGCAGGCTGGAACCTGTTCATATTGGTAGGATATTTAGATTGAATTTGTCATACCAAAATATACAGTGGATATTGTCAGTTAAAATGGTTCTAAAGCTAAAACATTTTTTACCTTTTTAATGCATTTCCTACATTAAGTTAAAACGTTTTAGGACTTGTTGCGGAGCCCCCCCCCTCTAAACACTTTGTGAGGGGGGGGAATCGGAGCAGTGGGGGGGGGGGGGGGGGGGGGTGAAGGCAGGATAAGAGTTAGAATGGGGTAGGGGGCATTTTAGATGACTGCAAAGGCAGGTGGAGGGGTGGGAGACATAGTGGCAGAGAAGCAACAGGTGGGGTAGGTCACATTTTAGGTAAATGGCTCTGATCAGCAAGAAGAAAAAATCCCCCACGTTGGGGTTTTTAGGCAGCGTACAATGAAAAAGTGAGAGTTAATATGTAAAGTTTTTTTATTTATTAAATAAAAAAATGGGACAATTGGGTTAGAACATGAGCTCCAGTGGGAAAAATGGTATATAAAAAAGCATGGATAAACATAAATCAGACTAATGTTCACATAACAACAGTAAAATACAAAGTCTGTCGTATAAATGAGAAGATATCTGACGCGTTTCAACCCAACAAAAGAGTCTTCCTCAGAGGGAAAAGAGTCACAATGATGTATATCCTGAAGATAAAAAGTATAATATTCCCACGTGGAGAGTTTTTAGTAAAGAAGACACCATCCACTTTCCATAGGGTGTGCCAGAGAGACTCCGCTGGAAGTCACACGGATCCTAAGGCGCCAGGTGAGCCTTACGGGAGGTCACACGCATAGAGTTCCTCTCCTTCTTCTCCCACTGCCGAAGGCAGGGGTATCCAGAGGGGAGGAAGACAACCTGGATGGGGCCAGAGAACACGTGGGCACCACCTGGGGGTATAAGACAAAAGGATAATACCAAATGCTGCTATTAGTGATGCAGTGTCACAATATCACTAGCAGATGATACGCTGAGAAGAAGTAGGTCCCAGGTCCTGGTCACGGAAGTGGTAATTTTTCAAAGGGACCTTGGGCCAGAGATGAGAGTCACCTAGTCGCATAAGGAAATCTCGGTGGGATGTAGTCCTGCTGGGATGATGGCAGCCACTGATCAGAGCTATCAGTTTGTTCAGCAGTGCCTGCTAAACAATTCTGCTATAAGCTTATAGCAGAGAAGGAATGCCAGGACCGTATGGCATACAGACCTGGCCATCTATATGCAGTGCAGCGAAAGGGTTAACGCATATTTATGTATGTCCCGGATGAAAAATACGGCGCACAGAATATTGGGATTTCAGTAACTTCCAGCTTGACATATTACCTTTTTCTTGCAATGGTTATTACTTTAAAGCGCAACTTCAGCCAAAAGGAGGTCCCACTCTTCCTCCTCCTCCTCCTCCTTTACATTTGGGGGGTTGTGGGTACCTGCTTTTGACAGGTACCTGCTCCCCCACTTTCAGTCAGATCGATGTGGCGATCCAAGCGGAAGTTCGACCCCCCCTCCTTCCCATGCAGCCTTCTGGGACATGGTACAGGTCCCAGAAAGCTACGAGACCATTCAGAGTGCAGTGAGCATCCGGCTGTGGAGCTGTTAGTTTGCCGCCACTGGGGACCAAAGCCCGGTGAAGAAACTGCCCCGGTGAGAAGCGCTGGATCCTGGGGAGAGTGAGTGTCTGTTTGTTAAAAGTCAGCAGCTACAGTTTTGAATTTTTAATTTTTCAAAAGATGACTGAATAACGACTTTAAAGGGTCTTATGTTCTTGGCCGACTATGGTGGCATTAATTGTATGGAACGTTTGGCATCTTTCTCTATGGACATTTTTACTGATTTGCACATACACATTTCTAATGCCAACTATTTGGTGCAGAGTGGCAAAAGACCAGCAATCTGTTCTGAAAATCTCCCAACAAATGAAACCCTTTTTGCATTATCACCATTGTAATGTAATGTGCAAAGTACCTTGAATCTTCTGCTAAGTCTGCTTGAAGCATAACTTTTACAAAAAATATTATTTTATAGCATGAAAGGAATCGCATTTCATACTATTAGTTTGAACCTGGCAAAAGAAGAGCTGCAGAAATCGGAGATTTGTGTACCATCCTCAGTCGCCTACATTACACAAACCAGTCTGCAGTGGAAACTTCACAAAATGGAATTTTACTTCAGAACGTAAACTATTCTAGAGAGTAATCACTATACAACTGTCTCCCTCTGTCTATATAATATATTATTTTTCATGGCACAGAGCTATTGTGAACATTTCTGTTGCTTATTTAAAAAGGTTTCTATATTCTGGAAAATAGCAAATCTCTAAAAGCCTCTGGCATTGATAAGTACACAACAAAGGTGCAGTCTGTCTTAACCCATCCTTCATAAAATCTATTGCAATAAATCAATTTGTCCAGGTGCCATAATTTATAAAAGTGGCTGAAGGATGAGCTAGCCAGACACCAAGCTTTGTTGATATACACAGAAGCCAGGAGGCTTGGCAGCATTGGTTTCACTTACTTAGTACTTGGCATTTTCCAGTCATTTCAGGTTATGCATTTTTCTTTCATGCCTTTCCTCCAGAGTTGTCAACTGTCCGTATTGGACATTTCATGCACAGATGCAAAAATTCTGAATTTTACAAACTGACTGTAAATTTACTGACTTGCAGACTGCACATCCGTAATGGACATTCACGAACAGATGCAAAGTTTACAGATTTTACTAACTGTTTGTAAATGTACTGACAGTTGGCAACCCTACTTTCATCTTTTACCCCCCCTACTGTTTCTCCTAGTTGTAAGAAAGCAGGTTATTTTACATGTACTGTACAGGAGCACTGCAAAATGAGACTTAGACTTTCATAATGCCTTGTGCTGGTTCTTTGCAATTGGCTGAATGCTCACTCATGACATGGAGATACTGGGCAGGGATTAGGACGGTTGTGGAAATTCACGGGAGCTATATTTCTGGGGTCTGGAAAAACACAACACATGTTCTAAAACTACTTGCCTCCTCTGTGCAGTTGCACAGAGCAGGCCGGATCTTCCTCTTCTCGGGTCCCTCTTTCCTGCTCCTAGTCCCTCCCTCCTTTGAGTGCCCCTCAGCCAGCAGCTTGTTACAGGTTGTCACCCAAGCTCCTTGTATCCATTCAGACATGGTGCCCCGGCCCCGCCCCCTCTCTCGCCCGATTCGCTCACTGACAGCTGCGGAAGCCAATAACGCCACTGCTCTGTCTCAGCCAAGCAGGATGAGAGTACTGGATAGCCAAGGGGGATCATGGACGTTGCTGGAGAGAGAAGGTCGTCAGGTAGGTAATTGGGGGGAGATCCTGGGGAGGCTGCTACACACCATAGAATGCATTAAGGTAAAATTAAACCTTCTGCCTTTACAACTCCTTTAATAGAAGCGTAAGTGTTTTTAAATGGCTGTAAACAGACAATTATTGTATACAATTTAAGTTGCTGCAAATAAATTCAGCCCTACTATTCTGAGTTTGACCTTTTTCCATCCAGAAAGATCTCCTTTCACTTGTCCTCATGTATTTTTAAAATGCCATGCTGCATCTTTCTTTTCTAAGAAGCACATTAGTGCCAGGACATACCATTATCACAATGGTTAATGGGGAATAGTGCCTGATTGTACTTGGCAGTAATATTCTGTATAACACAACTAAACCATCTGTAAATATGTACAGTGGGGAAAATAATTATTTGAACCCCTGCAGATTTTGTAAGTTTGCCCAAAATCATAGGTGTACTTTAAATGATAGAGACAGAATATTAACCAAAAATCCAGAAAAAAAACATATAAATTGATTTGCAGTTCAGTAAATAAAATGATTATTCGATCCCCAAGCAAAACATGACTTGGTACTTGGTGGAGAAACCCTTGCTGGCAAGCACAGAGGTAAGATGTTTCTTTTAGTTAGTGACCAGGTTTGCACACATCTCAGGAGGGATTTTGGTCCACTCTTCTTTACAGATCGTCTCTAAATCCCTAAGGTTTCTTGGCAACTTCTTCTTGAGCCTGCATGATGGAACATCTTGCCATAAGGCTTGGGGAACAAGACATCAACATTTTGGGTCCATGGCCAGAAAAATTCCTAGACCTTAAACCCATTGAGGACTTGTAGTCAATTGGGAGGTGGGTGAACAAAAAGAAAACCCACAGATTCTGACAAACTCAAAGCACTGATTATGCAAGAATAGGCTGCCATCAATCTGGATGTGACCCAGAAGTTGATTGACAGCACGCCAGGGCGAATTGAAAAAGAAGGGTCAAAACTTCAAATATTGACTCTTTGCATAAAACCTAATGTAATTGTCATAAAAAAAAAAACAGCCTTTGACACTTATGAAATGCTTGTAATTATACTTCAGTACAGGGGGTCCCCGGGTTACAAACAGGATAGGGACTGTAGGTTTGTTCTTAAGTTGAATCTGTTTGTAAGTCGGAACAGGTAAATTTTTTAAGTGTAGCTCCAGACAAAAAATCTATTTTTAAGTTTTTTAGATAACATAGGGAAGGGTTATCACCCCTGTAACATTTGTTTTACCATAGTAACATCTGACAAAAAGATCTAAAAACACTGGAACAGAAAACTTTGTGAAATTTTTTTTATTAAATTTTTTTTGTTTCTCAAAACTTTTGGCCAGGCTGTACACCTATGATAAACATTATAGACCCTTTGTTTCTTTGTAAGTGGGCAAAGTTACAAAATCTGCAAGGGATCAAATAATAATTTTCCCCACTGTAAGCAGTTGGTTAAAGCTGAACGCCAGCCTCACCTCCAGTCTTGAACAGTTATGGAAGTTCCTCCCGTGTACTGAAATTGGAAACGGATTTCACTGCACACCGTGAGCTTCTCACAATGTTCAATAAAAACTGCAGGTTAGTTTATTATGTTACTTCTCATTACAATGCTCTGAAGTACCTAGAGAACTATTGTCATCTTGTTACTCAGGCAATTGATCGGGCATTGGCCTTGTATGTTCTGCACTTTTTGTTCTTTTTTTGCTTTATGCCTATGCTTCTTTTCTTGGATGTATCTCTGTTACAGTTTTGACCATAACACCTATATTTAAAGTGGTTGTAAAGTCAGAAGTTTATTTTAACCACTTGCCAACTGGCTCACACCGATATACTTTGGTAAAGTTGCACGGGTGTGCAAAATCACCTACCCATGCGTCGCTGTGCCTAGCGGGCACGCACGCTCGTGCCTGCGGGTGCCGCGGACTCTATGTCCGCCAGTGGCCCGCGATCATGGCACGGAGAGGCAGAACAGGGAGATGCCTATGTAAACAAGGCATTTCCCTGTTCTGCCTAGCAACATGACAAGGATATACTGCTCCCAGTGATCAGGAGCAGTGATCTCTGTTGTGTTCTAGTGAGCCCATCCCCCCTACAGTTAGAACACGCCCAGGGAACACACTTGACCCCTTGATCGCTCCCTAGTAGTTAACCCCCTCCCTGCCAGTGACATTTACACAGTAATCAGTGCATTTTTATAGACTAATCGCTGTAGAAATGCCAATGGTCCCAAAATGGTGTTAAAAGTATCAAATCTGTTCACTACGATGTCAGTCAAGATAAAAATCGCAGATCGCCATCATTTAAAAAAAAAAAATCTAAAAATGCCATAAATCTATCCCCTATTTTGTAGACGAGATAACTTTTTGCGCAAACCAATCAATAAAAGCTTATTGCAATTTTTTTTTTCAACCAAGGATATGTAGAAGAATACATATCTGCCCAACCTGAGGCAGAAATGTGTTCTTTTATTTATTTTTTTTTTTTTTTTTTTTATTTAATATTTTTTTATTTATTATTTTATAGCGCAAAAAATTAAAGCCAAAGAGGTGATCAAATACCACTAAAAGAAAGCTCTATTTGTGGGCAATTTTGTTAGGGTACAACGTTGCACGACTGGGCAATTGTCAGTTAAAGCTATGCAGTGCCGTATCGCAAAAAAGGGCTTGGTCAGGAAGGGGGTAAATCCTTCCGGGCTGAAGTGGTTAATGCATTCTATGCATTAAGATAAAACAAAAACTTCTTTGTGCAGCAGCCACCCCAGTACCCCCTAATACTTACCTAGGCTCCATCTCTCTCCAGCGATGTCCACAAGTGCCTCGGCCCTGGCGCAACTCTTTTCCTGATTGGCTGTGACACAGCAGTGGCGAAATTGGCTCCCGCTGCTGTCAATCAAAGTTAGTTTGCCAATCAGGAGAGAGAGGGGGTGGGGCCTAACCAGGGCTCTGTGTCTGAATGGACACAGGAAGCTGTGACTCGGCTCAGGTGCCCCCATAGAAAGCTACATTACGTGACACTTACCTGCCACCAAAGCCTGCGCTGTCCCCGCTGGAGGCCGCATCCATGGTCGCCCCTCTTTCTTCCGGGGGCCGCAGACTCCGGCTCTATGACTGGTCGGAGTCATGTGACGTCACTCCCACACATGTGCACGGGAGCTGCCAGTCATGGAACTTGCAAGTGAAGAAACGACATGGAGGGCCGGCGCAGTACAAAGGAAATATCTCCTAAACGGTGCACGGTTTATAGGCTTATTATAGGTACAACTTGAAAATGGAAGTTTACAACCCCTTTAAGTGCTATTTGATTGTTTTCTGTACCCTCTGCTTCTTTACTTCTGCAGTCAGTGAAGTCAAAACTCCTAACTGTACACCCGCTCTGGCTATACACTGATAGAATTTTGTTTTGAAACCGTTTTTTTTTTTTTTTTTTTTTTTCATTTACTAATAGTTAATGGGGACTTATTAATTTTTCATTTTTAACTATATGGATGAGAAAATTCAAAGACTCACGATGGAACATTTTTGTTGATTCTTATTCGAATTATTGAAATTCTAACTGCTAATATGGTTCTCGTTTGTAAAAAAAAAAAAAAAATACATAGAAACAGAACATCATAGAAACTTAATTGCAGTCGATAGAAAATTCTTTGAGTCGATGATGCACACATTGAATGCTCTGCTGAACGATCTTTCACTAACCTTCATTTGAAAACCCAACAATGTATGGGTAGCTTAAATTCAGAGGGCAAGGATAATTACCAGGCACCTAACCAGAGCTAATGCTGGTCATACACTGTTTTACTTTGTGTCTGGTAAGGTCACTTTGCGTTGGAAGCAAGGAAGCTTAGACCTCTGTAGTGTATTAATGCACTTTAGACAAAAATGCTGTATATACAAACTATTATATTTATAGGAAAACAATGCAAGACTTGTGTGTGTAAACATATAAGGAGCAAAATGCTGCCTACTTCCTAGTGAATAAAACTATGGTCTGTATACATTAGGAATACGGCTTCACGATCTCTGTAGGCAACCAGGATCTAAAGCTTACTCTACATGCATCGTATAATCAGAATTCCTGGTAAAACAATGGAAGCATCCAATTGCCAACTGACATTAGCCCGACATACAACAATAGTATCAATGTTTATCATTGTTTTAGAGGACAGCTTGTGTAAATGTTGTTTTTTTTTTAAAACAGCATTTATTTGAGAAGTATCCACTCAAACACTAAAAGTAACCCGATTTCTGCTTCTAAAACAGATTCTTCTATTGTAAAGCTGGCCATAGACTGTTGGAACCTCCACTGGTTCAGCAGGGACCGGCCAAGATTCAAACCATTTATGGGCAGGCTGATTGTACCCAAGTTGATCGATCGATAGATCAACTAGGGTATAACCAGCATGTCGGATTTTTCATGTGATTTATTGCCAGTGGCTACAGTCGCTAGCAATTATCACTGCTTGTTCTCCCAGCAGGGATGACTCCCCTGCCAAATACCACCCACCACCCTCCCCTTTCCCCCCCGCTGGGATAACACAATAGCTCTGCAGGAGGGATTCCCCCATCAATACTGACTGTGTTGATCGAAAAAAATCTGAGAAACAGACTTGAATATGAATTGAATATGAATTGCAGCAATGGAGTCATATATTAGAAAAAAATATCTTATTACAACACTTAAAAACGTTAATTACATTGGCATAACCATTGTTAAAAATATGAGCTCTGTAGGAAATTGGCATACATACAGAGAGTACAAGAAGAAAACTGCTGAACAGTGTACATTAAAACTTTACATGATCTGACACAAACCATGCTGCAAGATTCCCAATGCGTCTCGACCATATGTAGTGTCTGACTTTTTCAAGGGAAAAGCATTATAGATTTCTAAAAAATACATTGTATGAATAAGTAATTCAACAATGTGTGTACAACAATACAGAAGTTCCAAAAATTGTGTATATATAGGTATATGATAGTTACCACTGGCAGCAGTAGAACAGACCACTCAGATGAATGCCTTAAAGTGTCATTCGAGAATCCAGACCGCTTGGCAGGAGCCTGACGCCAACAGAGGGGTGAGCACTCGCACTGCCAAAGAAGGGAACCACGGGAGGCCACACTTCCTCCCGAAACCAAGAGGAGATGTCGGGGGGGGGGGGGGGGGGACAAAAGGGTATGAAGGGGAGGCACCGGACCCCAAGCTAGGACTCCAAATTGCACTATAAGGGTTTAACAATACATGTAGTTGGTTGGTTATTCACTAAGGAAAGGTGTCATAATAGACACAGTATGTGAAGTGCCCATGTTTCATCACATATGACAACCCATCACATTTGGCTACCCGCTGGAGTGCGCATGCGCAACGCCACCATATGCGTTCCAACACTTATAAAACTTTTGTCACTTTTTTTATTTTTTTTAAACACTTTTTTAAAAGTAACGTAAAGTTTTAAAAGTGTTGGAATGCATATGGCGGCATCGCGCATGCGCACTCCAGCGGGTAGCCAAATGTGATGGGTTGCCATATGTGACAAAACACCCATACTAAAGGGAGTGACGATAGTGGGATGTGAGTACAGAATGCTGAAGGGACTTATATTGAACTATCAGAGTACAGTGATTGTCTGGAAGCTGTGAAGGTGAAATGAAAAGTGGTGTGGTGCAAGTGATGGCTCAAGTGAAGTCCTGAAAAGAGGTGAAACAAAGAGGACACCGTGGGGAAAAGGGAACAAGGGGCCAGGGCAGCAAATGTGTATGTTAGATAGGGATGGGTGAGGAAAAAGCCGCATTGAGTTCCAGGGTAAAGGACCAAAAAGGGGGAAAAAGAGGAGTGGAAACGTGCAAAACAAGTGAATGTGCAGAGACTAGCCTTGGGCTAGTCCAACGAAAGATATGAAAACAAAGCAACAGAGCGGCATAAATAAGGAACACTACAAGAGAAGGGGGAAGGAGAAAAAGAGAAAAGAAAGCAAAGGGAGTGAGACATGAAACAGATGGTGAAGGGAAGGAAAGGAAAAACAAGAAGGAAAACAGGAAGAGGTGATAGAGGGGGGAAAAAAGGAAGGGTGAGAAGTAAAGGAAAGGGACATGACTACGGGGGAAAAAGGGGGGGGTGAAGTAGAGGGCAAATCAACAGGAAAAGGGGGGAAAAAAAGATGAACAGAAATGTGATAAGGGAAGACTGAAAAAGAATGAGGGTGGATGAAAGGTGACGAAAGACCGAATGTGAATACTGGTGCGAATGGGACTGCTGTGCTAAGATATGGAGATGTGCGTGAAGAGTGAGTAAAGCCAGCAAGTACTAAACACTGTGTACCTTGTTATGGAAGGGGCCAGGCTTACATGGCCGCTCTTATGGTTTGTAGTCTGTATGATAGTATACAGGATAAACCTGTAGACCCAATAGTAAATCATTAGACTAGCAGTAGTAAATTAGGCATAAAGGTCCAGCAAATACTGGTCAATACTGTGTCTGAAAAGGAATCTAACCAGTCTGATGCCTGTTCAAGCGGTGATGATCTGAGACCAAGCCTACACTGAAGTGTTCTATTTAACTTGATACCTTCTAATGGGGGGGATAACCGGATTGGTCTGGTTCCCCCGACAAGCCTCCGCCCTCACCCCATCCCGCAACATCCCAGCCAGGTGAGGAGGAACGCCACTCAATGGCGTCCTCCATGTGGCATCCCGGAAGGGGAATCCCCCGGCACCGCCGTCACTTCCATCCACAAAAAAGTGCGTGATGTCATGGCGCACGCCGCCAAGGGAGGCTCGCGCATGAGCGCAGGTGGGTCAGAGACATCTGGAAGGATCGCGGGACGCCGCAGGCAGATATGAGTGGCCCCCAGCGGCCAGACAGAGCAAGGCCACCCGGAGGATGCAAACAAAGTGGATAAGGCTGCAAGGAAGTGCTGCCAATCCCCGGCCCGCCGTGGGGTCCCTAACAGGCTAGTGAGAAACCCACCCCACAGGTGGTGAGGGTCAACAGCTGGTGCCAAGTAGCCAGACCTCGATGACCTAAAAATTTGAAACGACAGAGTATGAATCACATAATGGATAAAAGTATAGCCCTTACGTGTATACAGAAATGCATATAGATCACTTTAGCATAATAGTTTAGTTAATAGTTATAAACAATTATGATGATCATTATTAAGATCATATGCAAGTATAGTATACTGGAGAAAACTATATTTGCATATATGTGAATACAATATTAAAGTCTCAATAGAAAAGTCCTGTAAAATATTGCAGCAGCGCTTCCTGTCCAATCTAATTGACCAGACAAGCATTCATATATAGTCCATACATGAGAAAACAAAGGAAACGGAGGAGGTCTATTGTAGCTTTTGCTGTGTTCTGTAAAGAGAAACTTCCACCATACACTTCACCACGTGTGGAAAACTTCCCCTATGGGGATGCACTCACCAGAAATACAGCAGTACTGCGCCTTTAATACCGTGTTTCCCCGATAGTAAGACACCCCCGATTGTAAGACGTATCGGGAGTTTCAGAGGGGTCAGCTAATATAAGCCGTACCCCGAAAGTAAGACATATGTCTTACTTTCGGGGAAACATGGGGGATTTGCCTCCAGTGACGTACGGTACAAGGAGTGGGGCTGGGGGTGCGGGCCGCCCCCCGGGGGGGGGGGGGGGGGGGTGCCAGGCCAGTGCCCTCCCCCTCCGACTGAAGAGACAGCGCCGTTTTGATCAGTCTCGGCCGAGCAGAGTGACAGCCGCTGCCCGAGACTGATCAGAACGCGCGACGCAATCACAGAGAAGGGGATTATTGTGCCAGGTCCCAGATCACTGCCGACAGGTGTCACTGGCTCTGTGTCCTCCCGGAAAAAGGTCAGTGCTGGTCATACAGATATAAGTACAATATAAGATATAAGATATAAGTACAGATATAAGATACAATATAAGACATACCCCGAAAGTAAGACATAGTGGGGCTTTTAGGGATAAAAAGAAAGTAAGACACTGTCTTACTTTCGGGGAAACACGGTAATCAACACGCTTCTCCACTGCTCCACTACAAACTTCCACCAGATGTCAGTCACGCTATCAGGGGCTCCAGTAAACCATGTGAGAGGAATAAAATAGCCACATAGTGTATTACTGCTTAAAAGTTTTATTAATCACAAACGACCCCTTTTATACAAATTAAGCGTACCAAATAAAAGTTAAAATGAAGCAAAGAGTAAAGTGCACTGTGCCTGTGAATTTACCTGGTCGCCGGAAAAGGTGAGAGAGCATCCGCTGTGTACAGCAGCGGTGTGCTTCCTAGATCCTCGGCCCGAGGAACATTCACATAACTGATGCATTTCGTCACTTTGTCTGAGGGCGTGCGGGGGAAATTCTTCCAATGGAGGCACTAGTTCTGGTGACACCCTGGGATTCCCTCACTTTGGAGGGATTTTCTCTCAATTCCTGTTTTAGCTGTAGGACCGAAAGTGTAAAAAAAATCCCCATAAATCCTCAGATGGCAAAAAAAAGACTGAGGTTATAATCCTTCCTTTCAAAATGAAAAAAGTAGGGTTGCACGTCTTCTTTTTCTTCTTTTTCTTCTTTTTCTTTTTCTTCTTTTTCTTCTTTTTCTTCTTCTTCCCAATACTTTTTGGTCAAGTACTCACCGATACCAAGTACTGATACTTTGCGTATCAATTTGCGTCAATCCAAAAAAAATTGGTGCAATTAGCACTCACAGGGCTGGAGGAGAAATTTTGGGACCCCGTGGGTATAGGGCGGAAGTGATGCCAGCTTGGAGGTGGACTGCCTTTACATCCCCAGCCCTGTGAGCACCTCCAGCGGCACTAATTTGCCATCATCGGCGGAACGGGACACCTATGTAGATTATCTTGCATGTGGTCAGATATTTACTGTGAGTTCTAAAAAAATTTTTTAAACTGCTCACTAGATGGTGCTTTAATCCCTTTCTATATGCGCACACAAACAAAGGAGCCGTGAGGGAAATCGCATGCAATTCAGACAAGAATCGTACCACATTCCTGTTCAAATCACAACGCGTTTCATTGCAGTGCGATTTGCGCCCATTCATTTTGTATTGACGCTAATCACACCGCAAAGTATCGGGAGCATTTGAGCGCTTACCAATACTCTCGCAAATGCTTGGCGACGGCATTGGTTCATCCCTAAAAAGAATAAGGTTTGCCTTTTAGTGACACTTTTTTTTCTTTCTGTCACTATGACAATTCGAGAAGGTAAATGTACCCGGCCACACAACAATAAAAACATGACTGGTGTTCTTATTCTTTCTTACTGAATCCATAAATAAAAAAATAAAACGTTTCTGTCTTTACACTAAAGCAATTGTTTTGAACAATGATAGTATAAGGATTGCATAATAAATGTAAAAAATTGCACCAAAATGAGTGTAAGAACTGGATTAAACATACAAAACATTACAAAAGTATTGGAAAAACTGCCTGTAACAGACAATTATGCTATTTTTATAAATATTGTGAAAATAGAAACGATGGGGACCCTGTCATAGGCGTGAATTTCCAAAAACCTATCCACTGTAGAAAAGAGCAGGGGACCTGTAACCACTAAGCACAATGGGGGACAGGATCGATCAACACTCTTGGAAGTTTTGGTAGCAAGTGTTTGAAATAACACAGTAAACTAAAGTGTCATTGCTAAATCCAAAAATTTTAAAGATAAAAACCTAGATAATTTTGCAGATTTTTACATATTATGTCTGTCATCCCAATACAGTTTTCAAAATGATATATGTCTTCTTACCAGGATCCATTTTTGATGAATAGTTCACATCATAACCCCCGAGTTCAGTGTGCATTTTAACAAGGTTTTTAAAGGTTCACACAGAACCAAAAAAAAATAAAAAAAATAGTGAGCAGCAAACACAAAATGATCAAATAACTAGAAAAATATACAGTATATGTGTGAACATGTTGTACTAACATATCAAATACTAAAACCTTTAAAATGTGCCAAAATTATTCACTTGATGCCAAATCATGTACATGATTAGCTTCAAGTGTTTAGACCTATGGCTGCAGCTATATGCCATAATCCCTTCCTTCTCTTTTTTTATTATTATTATTTTTTTTTTTTTCCAGCCAGCGATGCTTTTTCATTAAAAGCAATCCTAGCGGCCGATTAGCCACTGAATTGCTTTAAGAGGCTGCGGGAGGAGAAGACCCTCCTGCCGCACACCGTCTCTTCTCTGGGCCTGGTATCGTCATTACGCCACTTCTAATTAGGGCGGATGTAAACACTGCTTTTTTTTTTTTTTTTTTAACCCATGATTTTGAAGGTAGAGGAGAGATCGGGGGTCTTTCATAAACTCCATATTTCTCCAAAAAAGGGTACCTGTCATCCCTTATTTCTTTCACACAAGATGTTTAAATTTCTTGTGATTAGGAATAAAAGTGATCAAAAAAATTAGGCAGTGTAAAAATAGATAAATAATTTAAAATGTCATTTGTTAAAAAAAAAAAAAAAAAATTATTTAAAATGTTTTAAGACACCCCCATCCCTCTGTGCTCCTATGCAGAAGCGAGTGCATACGGAGGTCGTGCACGCATATGTAAATAATGTTCACATGTGATTCATCACCACCAATATTATAGCGAGAGCAATAATTCTACTGCTAGACTTCCTCTCTAACTCTAACTGTAAAAAAATTTAAAGCGTCGCCTATGGAGATTTTTAAGTATTGAAGTTTCTTGTTTCACAAGCGTGCACAATTTTAAAGTGTGACATGTTCGGTATTTATTTACTCATTTACTTATTAACATCTTTTATGTTTTAGCCAGAAATTGGGTTATATGCTGTTACTTTTTTTTTGCATTAAAATTCATTAAAAACACAATCTTTTCCCAAAATAATTGTGTTTGAAAAACCGCTGCACAAATATCACGTGACGTAAAAAATTGCAACAACCACCATTTTTTTTTTTTTTCTCTCTCTCAAAGAATTTTTCAAAGAAACCAGCATTAAACAGTCCAGGTATGCATTAGTAACAGATGACATAATCGGGTAATAAAAAAGAGGTCTCATAGTCAGTTATATAGCAACAAGCCCAGCTCTGCACCTTATGGCTGGTCCTGAGAAAACATTATGGTTTTGGAGGTAATCATCCACGTGCAAAGCTGAGGAGACAAACAGGAACTCAAGGGAGACCAAGACATAAAATCATTGGGAGCAAGTCAGCATACAAAAATAATGTAAAATAGAATGTATAATAAAGTGAAAGTTTTACAATATATCGGGAGACATTGCAACCCGATAGCCCGCTTAAGACGGGAATGGGACATTGAGCGGAGTGTGATGTAAGCATTCATACACATCATGTCCGGATTATATAGCCCATTACGAGCCAAGGATACGGGGAAAGGATGATTACCAGAGAAACAAGGGGGAGGGGGGATTAGGTGTCCCCCGAGTGCAAAAAAAAGGAAGTAGAAAGGAGGTTTAAAGACAGGGCCTCTCGCCCAGGAGATAGGACTAGTTTCATAAAGTTGGCCTGATTGCACCATCTCCTTAAGATAGACATCTGTGTATACAAAATGGTGCCATGGTCTCCAGGTCTCATGTAAGGTCTCCTCCCGGTTGTGCAAGGTAGCGGTGAGGTCCCTCCATATCTCTCAATTAATTTACTTTAGCAAACCACAGGGATATAGAGGGGGGTTTCTCCGATCTCCAACAGAGGGGGGGATGCATGTCTTGGCCGCATTAAGCAACTGTATTGTAAGGGAGGCCTTGTATTTCTTAATCGGTCTCTTTGAGAGATGAAGCAAGCATGCTGCAGGGTTCCCCTCTAGATTAGCATTTGTCAGGTGTTTGATCGTGCAGATCACTTCGCGCCAAAAGGCTCAAGCTTGGGACAATTCCAGAAGATATGCAGTATCGTTCCCTCAGCATTGTCACATCGCCAACATAAGCTGGAAACCTGAGGGAAAAACCGGTGTAAAACGGTAGGCACTCTGTACCATCTGGTCAAGATCTTTTAACAGGTTTCCTGGACTCTATGTGTGTGTATGTATGTGTATGTATGTGTGTGTGTGTGTGTGTATATATATATATATATATATATATATATATATATATATATATATATATATATATATATATATATATATATATATATTTATTTGTTTTTGCTCATAAGTTTACATACCCTGGCAGAAGTTATGATCTGTTGGCCATTTTTCAGAGCATATCATTGATAACGCAAAACTTTCTTTCACTCATTGTTAGTGTTAGGCTGGAGTCATTTATTATCAATCAACTGTTTACTCTTTTTAAATCGTAATGGCAACAGAAACTACTTAAATGACCCTCATCAAAAGTTTACATACCCTGGTGATTTTGGCCTATAACATACACACAAGTTGCTACAAAGGGGTTTGAATGGCTATTTAAGGTAACCATCCTCACCTGTGATCTGTTTGCTTCTAATTAGTGTGTGTGTGTGTGTGTGTGTGTGTGTGTATGTGTATAAAAGGTCAATGAGTTTCTGGACTCCTGACAGACCCTTGCATCTTTCATCCAGTGCTGCATTGACGTTTCTGGATTCTAAGTCATGGGGAAAGCAAAAGAATTGTCAAAGGATCTGCGGGAAAGAGTAGTTGAACTGTATAAACCAGGAAAGGGATATAAAAAGATATCCAAGGAATTGAGCATGCCAATCGGCAGTGTTCAAACTCTAATCAAGAAGTGGCAAATCAGGGTTTCTGTTGAAACCAAACCACGGTCCGGTAGATCAACTAAAATTTCTGCCAGGAAAATTATTCTGAATGCAAAGAAAAACCCACAAATAACTTCAGGTGAAATACAGGACTCTCTGAAAAGATGTGGCTGTTTCAAGATGGGCTGCTGTTGCCAGAAGAAAGCCATTGCTATGCAAATTCCACAAAGTATCCCGCTTACAATACGCCAAACAGAACCGAGACAAGCCTCAAACCTTCTGGCACAGTCATTTGGAGTGATGAGACCAAAATTTAGCTTTTTGGCCACAACCATAAATGCTACATTTTGAGAGGAGTCAACAAGGCCTATGATGAAAAGTACACCATTCCAACTGTGAAACACGGAGGTGGATCACTGATGTTTTGGGGATGTGTGAGCTACAAAGGCACAGGGAATTTGGTCAAAATTGATGGCAAGATGAATGCAGTATGTTGTTTTATCAAGGAATACTGGAGGAACATTTGCATTCATCATCCAGGAAGCTGCACATGGGACGTACTTGGACATTCCAACATGACAATGATCCAAAACACAAGGCCAAGTTGACCTGTCATTGGCTACAGCAGAATAAAGTGAAGGTTCTGGAGTGACCACCTCAGTCTGCTGACCTCAATATCATTGAGCCACTCTGGGGAGATCTCAAATGTGCAGTTCATGCAAGACAGCCCAATAATTTACTGGAACTGGAGGCTTTTTGCCAAGAGGAATGGGCAGCTTTACCGTCTGATTAGATAAAGAGCCTCATCCACAAATACCACAAAAGACTTCAAGCTGTCATTGATGTTAAAGGGGGTAATACACGGTATTAAGAACTGGGGTATGTAAACTTTTGATCAGGTTCATTTGGGTAGTTTTTGTTGCCATTATGATTTAAAAAGAGTAGCAGTTGATTTATAATAAATGGCTTCAGCCAAACACTAACCATGAGTGAAAAGTTTTGTGTTCTCATTCATAATCTCTGAAAAATGGCCAAGAAATCATAAATTTTGCCAGGGTGTGTAAACTTATGAGCACAGCTGTATAGTTAGTGGTTGGGGGTTCTAAGTAATTTTCTAGCAAAAAAAAATGCTGATTTTCACTTGTAAACAAAAAAGTGTCAGAATAGGCCTGGTCTTTATTATTTATAAAAAATAATCCATGGTCTTTACCTACATTGCGGTGCAAAAACAATGCATGCTGCCTGTTTTTTTTTTTTTTTTTTCTTTTCTAGGGCGATTGCAAAACATTGATCTTTAAGGTTTGTGCTGAAAGTCCTTAATGTAGGTGACTCGACATGATTTTTTTTTTTTTTCATGTTTTATGTATTTAAAAAATATACACGTTTTTCTTATTGTAGTCTATTAGATGCTTTTGAACTTGACTCCCCTGTGTCCATATCATTTTGGAACAACGTTTTGGCAAATACATTTTATTATGTCTGATAATACCATGGGTGACTTTACATTTTTTTTTTTCTCAGCAGTCTTTTACATCTGAATGAATACTAATGCAGCACAAAGTACATGTGATGCATAATGAAAAGACAGTCTGCTTTAATTTTCTGTTCCTGCTACTCGTATAATGGGAAACATGCAAGATTTTTATCAACTTCCTCCAATAATTTTGTCGGATATGCTGTACAACATTGGCAATGTCCTCACATACAGTTCTCTATCCTGTTGCTTAGAAGATAAACATTTTCTGCCACTTTGTATATTCTAACACAATAAGGAAGGCAGTTTGTCTGATTTATTGCTTCTACTCAAGCTGGCCATACATGGATCAAAATTCAGCTGGTTTAGCAGACGCCGGCCAAATTTTGAACCATGTGTGGCCGCTGAGGTTGAACAGAAGTCGATCTACTGATTGACTTCTGTTCAACCATCCTGTCAATGTGTTCTCGTTTGATCAGTGCCGTATTCTGACAGTGGGGGAGTCTCCCTGCTGTCAGAATACAATAACACAGCAAGGGGGATTCCAGCATCCACATTTGAGGTGTGTATAGCCAGTTTTAGTGTTTAGGTTGGCTGATCCTCTTCCAGCAGAGATGACATCACTAAATACTTGTGTCTTTGTACTGGAAGGAGCGTGTAGCTGTACTTCCCACAGTAAAGTAGATTATTTATTTCAACCCCTTGTTTAGCTCAACAAGAAATGACATTGCCTTGAATTGTTTTATCCTTTTTGAAGTAGTCAATTGCCGGTGTATGCAAAGGACTATTGCGTTAAAGGCTCCCTGTTGACCCTAGACACATCTGTGAAACAAGACTGTTGCCACATTCGGATTTGAGTAAAGCATCATACAGCTCACATTTCACATACCTCTGTCATACTGCGAAGCCAAGGAGACTTTGCCATTTCCTTGTTCAACTGTGCAACATCCTTGGTCACTTCCCTACTCATTGGATAGAACGATTCCTTGTTGAAATGAAAAAGTGACACCAGAAGTCTAGCTATGCAGTGTGGCAGGCAACGCATGTGTGGATCTCACAAGTGAAGTAAATTTCAGAAACATGTTGTTTTCCATCTCTGACATTTCATAGGTATATCATACAGTGCATCCGGAAAGTATTCACATCGCTTCACTTATTCCACATTTTGTTATGGTACAGCCTTATTCCCAAATGGATTAAATAATTTTCCTCTAAATAATGACAATGTGAAAGAAGTTTGTTTGAAATCTTTTGCAAATTTTATATAAAAAAAAAAAAACAACGATCACAAAAATCACGTTCATAAGTATTCACAACCTTTGCCATAACACTCAAAATTGAACTCTGGTGCATCCTGTTTCCACTGATCATCCTTGAGATGTTTCTTCAACTTGATTGGAGTCCACCTGGTAAATTCAGTTGATTGGACAGGATTTGGAAAGGCACAAACCTTTCTGTATAAGGTCCCACAGTTAACAGTGCATGTCAGAGCACAAACCAAGCCACGAAGTTCAAGGAATTGTCTGTAGACCTCTGAGACAGGATTGTATCGAGGCACAGATCTAGGGAAGGGTACAGACATTTCTGCAGCATTGAAGGTCCGGAAGCACTGCAAGTGTGTTTTAACAGAGATGCAATTAAATGCTAGTCTGCATGTGTCAGCTCATTGCTCATCAAACAAAATCTAGGCATGATGGGTCTTAGTAATCTGGGTAATTCTCATGGACTTGGTGTCCTGTCCAGAAGAGGCTACATAAAAGTATTTCTGCTATTTAAACTGTTAGTTATTCATGCAGAACCGTAAAGGGGACAAAATTCTGCGATAAGTAAGCAGGTAAAGTAAATAATGATACAAAGAAAAAGTAGTAAGGAAACCTTTCCCTTAGCAAGGGGCCAACCCCATATACCCTCCTTCCCTCCCCTTCCCAATGGGTTCTATTACAAGCGTTAATAGAAAATTGGTCTGGATTCATAACTTCCCATGGTAGTGTGCTATGCCAGTGGTTCTAAACCTAGATGAGAGCCAGACCTGGTAAATACAGTAAAAAAATGTTTTATACTCTTACAATAAAAGTACGTATATATGTAAATATGTATTTACATATGTAAATATGTATTTAAAATGTATTTTAAGGGGAGGTATCAGTTGAAAATATGAGTTATTGCTTCATCTTTTTATATTTTTTTCCCCATTTCATTTGTCGTTTTAATTCTCGCTCTCTTTTATTGTCTTTCTCCATTCTCTCCCACTCTCATTTTTGTCTTTTTTTTTTTTTTTTACTCTTTTTTTTTTTTTCTTTTCTGTTTGGTGCTCTCACTCTCCCTGTTTTTTTGCACTTTCATTTTTACCCCCCTCCCTTCTTTCTCTCGCTCTCCATCGATCTCTTTCCCTTTTCCCTTTTGTATGTTTTTTCTCTTTCTTCTTCTTTCTTCCTGTTCTCTCCACCCACCCTTTTGTTGTTACACATGATAGGTGTATGCTAGGGGTGCTGAAATTATTCGTTGCATCGCGATTCGGATGTCCCCGATGCGGCATTGATGCATACAGCCATAGAAATCGATTGCCGGGGGACGTCGACTTGCCCCGCCCCTCCCGGGAGAGCGCTCCATACAATAAATGCCGCTCATGTGACTGCCTGCCCCTCTGCTCTCACGTCTCTCCTGACATCAGCAGAGAATTCTCAGCCCCGCTGTGACTTCTCCGCTGACGGGCCATATCTTGACCTAACGTAACACCCTGGCATTTACACACAATCCTTTAATTAACCATATGGACAGGAGAACTAGTGTAAGAAAGGAGCTGCCCAGTTTGTGGGATAAAGTGAGATATTTGAAGCAGAATATAAGAAGAGGAAGACTCCATTGTGTTCCGTGCTATGCTGTGTCTGTATATGTGGCTGCTATTTGCCAGGCCAATTTCAGGCACTACACACTTTGTGTTTACAGATGGGGTCAAAGGCCAAGTGTTGTGTGTGCAATATATATATATATATATATATATATATATATATATAATCTGATTAAAAAGTGAACATCTTTATTTTTCAATGTGTGTTTTATTTGTTAGGATAGCCATGCACAATACTTTGGATAAATCAAATTTTTCACAAACCAAGCACACCTTTTAAAAAAAAAAAAAAAAGAAGAAAAATTTCAGTTATTTTCAGAGAGACCAAAGCTATTTGAGAATAAGAGTCACATAACTAAAATAATGATCCTTATTCGTTTGTTATTTTGGTGTGGCTAAGGCCTTGCTCATATCTAATGTGTTGCCATGCATGTTACTGCATTCTTGAAAGCATCAAAATGCATAAATAAAATACACTTATCGTGACAATGTAGTAGACAATGTAGTAGTGCATTGTAATAAACTTTGATAGTCTTGTATTCCTGAGCAGAGCCGGGACAAGAGGGAGGCAAAAGGGGCACATTTCCCAGGGCCTGTATTGAGGGGGGGATGCTCTAGACAATTTGGCTGCCAGTCCTGCTCCTCACTGACAGAAATGACTGCAGCGTCACTTCTGTTAGGAGCAGGGGCCGAGAGCCGATGGAGAGACAAAGTAAAATAGGTACATGCTCTGTACTGACAGTTCCCCGGTTTCCGGTGGGAGCTCGTGGGTAATTGTGATGCATCGCGGAGTCGAATCGGTGACCAGATAATCTTAATAGAATTGTGAGACCAGTGAAGATGCACACCCCTAGTGTCTGCTGATCTGCCTGGCCCGTTCACACCACAAAAATATCCTCCAGATCTGTTCCAGATGCATATGCACATTTTTAACGCTTTATTAATACATTACTGAATTCCAGTACAGTTCTGTGCAGGAAAAAAACGTCATATAGTACTTTTTTTTGGAACTGAAAAGCATTGGAATGCACTGCACAGGTGTGAACTATGCCATTGGAACCCATATATAACTGACTTTCCATGCATTTTTGTTGCAGAAAAAAAGCACTGCACTGCATGAGGTGTGAACAGGCCCTTAAAGTAATCAAGTA
Source organism: Lithobates sylvaticus (assembly GCA_028564925.1). Taxonomy (NCBI): domain Eukaryota; kingdom Metazoa; phylum Chordata; class Amphibia; order Anura; family Ranidae; genus Lithobates; species Lithobates sylvaticus. The sequence continues at coordinate 128,965,808 of CM053031.1, forward strand.
CTGCATACAGGTTAGCTCTTACATTTTAGGAATACTACCATTATGACTATGGTTATGACACACTGAAACTTGTACTTTCACAGCACCAGCAATGGTTACAGGCTTTCCTGTGTGAGATGCTGCTTTCCCTACCCATCATCTAGAAGTCCATCTCCCTCACAGTCTACTTCACCCTGCCCTCTGCAGTCATGGCCCCATTCCAGCATTTGCCAAGAATTTAAACTGGCATGAGATGAGCTTTGCCAGCAGATGGCAAAGTCGGAGCAATAACTGTACTCGAGTGTATAGACAAGCTCTTCATTAGAGAGGACAGTACCATCTAGTGGCTACAGACTGGTATTACAGCTGTTTTCCTATTCCAAATATGGTGTGACAGTAGCTGTTAGCAGACAGAAAGCTGTGGCCTGGCAGAAGGCCACAGAGCGGTGGTTGCGAACCACTGTATAAAGGTTTTTCCATCTGCCATTTAGGCTATTGGGATTGCAGTTCTGGTGCAAATGCTGGGTTATTGAGTAGTGGAGTAAGCAGGGATTTCAGAACAAATAGCCTGCCAGACGTATCCTAAAAGGGTTAAGGATTTGAGGCATAAAATTGCTCCTTTTTTTTTTTTTTTTTTTTTTTTTAAATGTGAGAATCGCATTAGGTCTATGGGATGAGGAGCATCCACCCAAGATGTATTGTTTATCCAGTCTGGGTTATAAGTAGTGGAATACATTTTTAGCAGTTGGGTTGCCCTAAAATATTTTTCGAGGCATGAGACCCCAAATCATTCTGACGATTTGAGGGTCTATAAAATCTGCATCCCCTAGAGACCCCAGACAAAATTTTAGGATACGAAAATAACATTTTTTTTTTTTTTTTTTTAACAGATCAGAAGAGGTAACATTGATTGGTAGAATTCTGAAATAATTCAGTACTTTTGGTAGCAGAGAGATTTTTTTGTCACAGTAATTCTTCCCATCCAATCTATCTCTAGAAATTGTTGCTTTTATTAACCAATGTAGGATTAAATTGATGGAAAAGCATGGTCAATACACTGACAATATTGTAACATTCTATTTCATATAACTATTTAATAAAAAAAATATTAAAGTGATGGTAAACCCTAAAGTTTTTTAAATTTCAGCTGTTGAAGTCATGCTTACCTTGCATGCTGCATCTTCATTTTTTAAATCTTGCCTTTTCTCCCAGTTTCAGCAGCTGGTTATTTCCCATGTGGTCATATGGTTTTGGGGTTGGTTGTCAGGACACTGCCTGCATTGACATGCACAGGTAGCCGGAGAACACTAAAGCATGCCTCTGCTGCTCTCCCTTCTCTTACCAGTGATTGGCAGCAAGTTCACACTGCCTTTGTTTTTTGTGGTTCCATTTTCAGACTACCTCTGTACAGTCAGTGTCCCTGCTCCCAGGCCACCATCCTATGCATTAAGGTAAAAAACCTAGAGGCAGCTCAGCCACCCTTATACTTGCCTGAGCCCAATCTCAACCGCGCAATGTGCATGAGAGCAGCAGCTCTCTCTGCGCTCCCTCTCCTCACTGGACAGAGGCAGCAGGGGGAATCATTGACTCCTGCTGCTATCAATGACACCCAGTAAGGAGGGAGCAGGGGGTGGGGCCCAAGTCATGCTCTGTGTGTCAAACACTCATAGCTGGGTCAGGAGCGAACAAGCACAAGTTCTCTCAGAGCAAGTGGCTTACTATGGGGACACTTGGTGGGGGGAGGAGCCAGGAGTACCAGCGGTGGACCCAAGAAGAGGCGGATCGAGGCTACTCTACAAAACCATTGCACAGTGCAGGTAAGTATAACATGTTTGTCCTTTTTAGAAAACATTCCCTTTAGAATCATTTTCTTTGTGTTAACCAGTGATTTAAAATTCCCTCTTGAATTAGAATCACTAAATTCCCTCATTAATCTGTGTAGTCTAAGAATTGGCTAGTCATTTCAGAGTAGTTTATTTACTGTGGACCTAAGGTATTACTACTATCCAGTAACCAGATATGTGGTCTTTTTGTAGTGAGAGAGCAGTGGACGTGGTAAGAAGATGCTGGGATCTGAACGTGGAGTAGTGGAAGAATGGCTTTCGGAATACAAGGTGATTCATTTCTTTCTTTCATGAGATTGTTGCTTTTTAAAACTGAAAAAAACGTTTTCAAAAAACGGTTATAAGTGTTGCTAATTCTTGAATGTATCCAATCAGAATTTGTCCCGCTGTAGTCAGACCAGTATAAGATAAATTTTGAGGCTGATATTGGTTGGTGGTTGTAGGAATTGTTCGACTAGCGTTTCTAGTTACCTGCTTCTATGGCATTCTTGCTGGCTGCAACAGGGAGGGATCAGCCCCCCACTAACTGGAATGCTACAGAATTTCCATTGCCAGTGAGGAAGTGATGCCTCCCCTCTTTCAGATAGCTAGGCAATGGTAAGTTGTTGTCATTTTTTCCACTATTGCATTCTTTTGTGTATTTTAAGTCCATGATATCCATGATCTGAGCAACACTTAGCCCTATCCAAAATAGATGTTATTAATTATTAGTACATAGTAGAAAATGAAGATATTGGAGTTTTTCTCTTCAAGCAGTGTACTTCTGTTGCTCATATACAACACAAAGAGCTACAAAGTGGAAATAAATAATTTGATGAAATGTATGAACAACTATAGAGTTTTGCCCTGACTGATGTTGACTTTAAAAGTGGATGTTAACCTTTACATATACCCAGTGAAGTGAACAGCCTCAGATGATACACAGAGATAAGAGCTGCACGATTCTGGCAAAAATAAGAATCACAAATTTTTTTTTGCTTAGAATAAAGATCGCGATTCTCGCGGCATTACAACATCTTTCCCATTATACAAAACAATGGGACTAACTTTACGCTTTTTTTTTTTTTTTTTTTTTTTTTAATTCAATAAAGTGTATTTTTCCTCAAAAAATTTTGTTGAAAGACCGCTGCACAAATACAGTGTGACATAAAATATTGTAACAGCCGCCATTTTATTCTCTAGGGTCTCTGCTCTTAAAAAAAAAAAAACAAATATATATATATATATATATATATATATATATAAAAATATATAATATATATATATATATATATATATATATATATATATATATAGTATATGTTTGGGGGTTCTACGTAATTATCTAGCAAAAAATACAGATTTTAACTTGTAAGTGTCCAGTGGTTAAACTGACCTCGTTTTCAGACTGATGTTCATCCCTTTAATCTAAAAGCACTAAATGTTACAATGTTTCTCTTTATCTCCACCTGAGAAATGTGATAAACTTGGCAGGCTGCCTTTTTTTTTTTTTTTATAGCTGTCAGCTGTGAGCAGAGAATGGCTCTGAATCATACAAATGCTGTTTTAAGATCGTGAGGGGGGTTGAATCGCGATCTCGATTTTTTTTTTTTTTTTTTGAAAAAATTAATCGTGCAGCTCTAACATAGATGAAATAAATCTCCCTACATACGTTTTACATGTACCGTATATTTGCTGTCTTCAGCTTGTTATATTCTTTAGAAAGTGCACATCGTGTTAGAGATTTTCTCTTCCTGTTCAGCACTGGGTGTGGATTTTTGGCATACACTGATAGCTGATTGGAGGAAAGAACCCCCCTTCCACATAGGCAGAGGAAGGAAGGAATGTGCAGAGCTGTGCTGCGAATCGATCAACTCTCTGCTAATCTATTTATAGCACCCATTCCGACACAAATTTCCGGCTAGTTTTTTAATCTTGGTTATTGGAGACTTGTCAGAAGTTATGCTGATAACAGAAGAACGGAGCAGCAGAAAGACAAGGGGAATCAGGGCTTTGGAGAAAGATAAGAAAACACTACAGATATATGTGCTTGGGTTCAATTTCATGAATCAGGTTTACATCCACTTTAAATAGGTTGGTGCTTCAGTGATAAATTTGCTAGAAGGGCTACTATAATTACTGTTTTCCTGCAGTTTACTGCTTACTCTAGATTTTTGAATACACATTTTATTAGCTACTATTTATCTTGTAGTTTTCTATAGTCCTTTATTTACCGTTTAACAACCCACAAAGTGCTTGAACAGGAAAACATCCAAATTAAATTTATATTTGATGTGTCCACACTTTACCCTTCAGGCTGGGTTAACACTGGTACGAAAAACGCTCCGACATTCGGAGGTCATGTCACATGACGTTTGAAAATCAAGGTTTCCCTATGGGAGCCATCTTAACTGGTCCGACACAAGTCGGTCTGACTTTGAAAATGCTACCTGCACTACTTTGGTCCGACTTTGATCCTACTTCAGCCCATTGACTATCACTGAAATCGGATCAAAGTTGGATCGCCGTCTTGACTGATCCGACTTTGAAATACGCCTTTTGTGCTCTGATCTTGAAGGGGAACTCCACGCTAAATTAAAAAAAAAAACAAAAACTGCATGGGTTCCCCCTCCAAGAGCATACCAGGCCCTTCGGTCTGGTATGGATTTTAAGGGGAACCCCCACGTCGAAAAAAACAGCGCGGGGTTCCCCCCAAAATCCATACCAGACCCTTATCCGAGCACACAGCCTGACATGTCAGGAAAGGGGGTGGGGACGAGCGAGTGCTTTAGGGCAGGATGGCCCTGTTCCCCACCCCCACCCCAAAGCACCTTGTCCCCATGTTGTTGAGGACAAGGGCCTCTTCCCGACAACCCTGGTTGTTGGGGTCTGCGGGCGGGGGGCTTATCGGAATCTGGAATCCCACTTTAACAAGGTGCGCCCCCCCACCCTATGTGAATGAGTATGGGGTACATTGTACCTCTACCCATTCACCTGAAAAAAGTGTCAAAAATAAAACGCAGTACAAAGTTCTTTTAAAGTAATTTATTAAGCAGCTCCTGCGTCTCTTCAGACTTCTTCTCCCCTCTTCGGCTCTTTTTCCCTCTCCGATGTCTTCTGCCCCAGTTTTTTTTTCTCCCCTCTCCGGCTCTTCTTCTCCCTCTCTCTCCGACTCTTCTCCCTCTCTCTCCGACTCTTCTCCCTCTGTCCGCTATCTTCTCGCTCTGTTGCTAGCTCTATTGCTCACTCGTTTGCTCGGTCTTCTCCGCTGTGTTCTCCCTCTGTTTTTTTTCTGATGTTGACTCGTCGCTCTCTCCCGCTCTATTTCCCCGTGCGTGGTGTGCCACTACTTATATATATATATATATATATATATATATATATATATATATATATATATATATATATATATATAGGCATTGGTCACAGCGTGACGTTATTTGGAGGCCCCCACCCCTTATGATATCAACACCCGGGGGAAGATGGGCGGCAACATCATAAGGGACGGGGCTCCGGTGACCTGCCCCATGCCTATATAAGTAGTAGCACACCGCGCACCCGGCATTGGAGCAGGAGAGAGCGTTGAGTCAACATCGGAAGAAGAACAGAGGGAGAAGACAGCGGAGAAGACACAGCAAAAGAGCGAGAAGATAGCGGAGAAGACCCAGCAGAGACAGAAGACAGCGGACAGAGGGAGAAGAACCGGAGAGGGCTAGAAGACTTCAGCGGAGAAGAACTGGCAGAAGAGTCAGAGAGGGGAGGAGAAAATCGGAAAAGACGGAGCTGCTTAATAAATTACTTTACTTTTAAAAACCTTTGTACTGTGTTTTTTTTATTTTTGACGCTTTTTTTTCAGGTGAATGGGTAGGGTACAATGTACCCCATACTCATTCACTATCCCAGGCAGCGCTCAGGGCTTCGTTGGGGAGCCACAAAAGATATATACCGTATTTATTGTTCCTTGGAGGGGGCATGACGAGTGCTGTCAGATTACATACAGGAGAATCTCCTGTTTACTCAGCGGCCTTTGTAATAGGAAGGTCCCGTCTCCTGGGCTGGCATTGGATGACTGTTCTATCTATCATAGGAGGCGGGACTTTGTATTAAAGAGACCGTAGAGTAAACGGGAGATTCTCCTGTATGTAATCTGTTGGCGCTCGTCCTGCCCCCCTCCCTGTCCCCTCCGAGGCTGCAGATGGGCATGGATCAGGCTGCACTGATGGCACTTGTGAGGCTGCATTCATGGTACTTGTGAGGCTGCATTCATGTCAATGGTGAGGCTGCAGGTGGGTACTGATGCTGAGAACAGCCTCGGACCCATGCCTCCACACAGCAAAAAAAAACAAAAAACTGTCCCTCCGCATTGATGGACACCCCAGGGGGCACTGACCCTTATTTTGCTTCACAGCTCTTTATTTGGGACAAAAAAAACAACCCAAAAAACTTCCCTCTTAAAGTGAAGTTGCGTGTTATACGCTGATAAATTCGGTATATCCAAATAACCCTCCCGAGCTCATCCTTAGACCATAACATACTAGTAGTGGGAGGGGACTTTAACCTAGCACACTCCACTCAACAAGACCGCCTTGCAACCCCCAAGCCCCCCAGACAAGAGCCCTCAGGGACTCTAAACAATTCCGGCAGATCACCAGGAGATATGCTATTAGACACATGGCGGGCCCTACACCCAAAAGATAGGCAATATACCTTCTACTCTGCCCCGCACCACACCCACTCAAGACTGGACTACCTCACCTCCACCCAACTAACGTCCTACCTCCTCCCAGGGCCCCCCTGGTCGTCGAACCTCCTCCCGCGGAGGCCACACTCCCGGACCAGACCTACCCACCACCGACCGGATCAGATAACTAACACCACTACCACCTACCCACCACCCCCTACCACAAACCATGGCCAAGGTAGTAACACTTAATGTCCACGGCCTGAACTCCAATAAAAAAAGACACCTGGCGCTCCGAGAATTCAGGCAATCTGGGGCAGATATTAAAATGATACAGGAAACACATTTCGGTAGGGGCGACTCCTTCACATTTGCCTCCAAGTCCTACCCCACAACATTCCAGGCCTTTAACCCACGTAAGAAAGCTGGGGTGGGCCAGACTCATCAAAAAAGGGTCCCCATTCTCCCACACAGAGACATACATAGATCGACCCGCTAGGCCACTACGTTATTGTACAGGGCACATGGCAAACTCAAGCCATAACCCTGTGCACACTATATGCCCCGAACGTACTCCAGCACCGGTTCCTGAACAAGGTCCTTACTCGCCTCTTTAAAACCCCATAACATACTAGTAGTGGGAGGGGACTTTAACCTAGCACACTCCACTCAACAAGACCGCCTTGTGATCAACCCCCAAGCCCCCCAGACAAGAGCCCTCAGGGACTCTAAACAAGTGGGATTCGTCCCCATGAGACAGGCAGGAGACAACACCAGAAAAGTCATAGACCTCATAGACGTAGCGAACAGAGAATCCACACAAGCCCTGGTCCTTAGTCTAGACGCAGAAAAGGCATTCGACCGCCTCAGCTGGCCCTTTATGACGGCCACACTGCAACACATGGGATTCAAGGGTCCCTTCCTGAACGCAGTCCAGAACCTTTATACACACCCTTCATCCCAAGTAAAGACACCCTTTGCCACATCCCCCACCTTTCCGATTACGAATGGTACCCGCCAGGGGTGCCCGCTCTCCCCCTTGCTATTTGCACTATGTGTAGAACCCCTGGCGGCTACCATTAGGAACAGCCCTGACATCAGAGGCATTCCGGTTAGGGGCAAGGAATTCAAGATATCGCTGTTCGCGGACGACATTATCCTCACCCTGACCAACCCTCGAATCTCCCTACCCAACCTCCACACCATACTAGACCACTACGGCACGCTGTCGGGCTACAAAACCAACACCTCTAAGTCAGTTGCACTTCCACTCAACACCCCGACAGACGAAACGAACCACCTGAAAGCTACCTTTCCCTACAAATGGGCGAACACCTCACTTAAATATCTAGGGGTATCCATTACCCCGTCATTCCACACCCTATATCAGGCAAACTTCCCACCGATGTTTAGATCAATCCGTGAACTGATCCAAAAATGGAAACCACATCACATCTCCCTGTTAGGTCGGATCACCTCCGTCAAAATGGTCATCCTCCCAAAACTGCTATATTTATTTCAAACCCTGCCTATACCCGTCCCCTACATACAACTCCGTAAACTACAAAAAGATCTCCTGAAATATGTCTGGAATTTTAAAAAACACAGAGTACCCAGCTCAGTCCTGACAGCCTCACGGTCGGACGGGGGCCTGGCATTCCCTGACCTGGTCAGGTACTATCAGGCGACCCAGCTCCGCGCACTGACCTCATGGTTCACCCAGAGGTCCTATAGCAAGTGGTCGGAACTGGAAAAAATCTGGCTAGCCCCAGTACACCCAAATAGCATAATATGGAGTGCAAATGTGGAGGTGGACCCCAGACGCATGCTAGGCTCAATGTCACAACTCCACTTACTGTGGCGCAAGGTCTCCCGCGAACACAACCTTAAATCCAACAACTCCCTGATGAACTCGTTCCTATGCAATCCTAAACTACCAACCAGCCTAACACACCAGATGTCGTGGCCCTGGGCCACACGGAACCTGTTCCATTTTGGTCACATTGTGAATCCCAGATCTCGCAGGTTGCTCACATTCTCGGAGCTCCAGTCCAAATATGACATCCCAAAACAAGCGTTCTACAGTTATCTTCAGATCAGACACTTCGCCCAATCAATTGCTCCACAACTCCTCTTTTCCCCACCGTCTCCATTTGAACAGGTTATATTAGAAGGTCGCAACCGCAGGGGCCTGATATCGGACATTTACAAAATTATAAACAAATACCAATTCCTAACCAAAGGCAAACACTCATACATGTGCAGGTGGGAGAAGGAACTAGGCGAAGAGCTCCCAATGGAAGCATGGCAGGCGGTCTGGAGACAGGCAACCAAAACCTCGATATGCACTCTATACAAGGAAAACTCCTACAAAATTCTCTTCTGCTGGTACCAGACCCCTGCCATACTCCACAAAATATACCCCTCCACCCCGCTAGGCCTGTCCCAACCAAAAATGTCCAAGCCTAGCAAAAAACTCCTCAGGCACATACTGACAGCCGCAAGATGCCTAATAGCCCTAAACTGGAAATCCCCCACCCCACCCTCTCAAGAGGCCCTATACACCAGGGTCAAAGACGTTGAACTTATGGAAAAGATGACGGCCAGGATCCGACAAAAATTGGACGAACACAATGAAGTCTGGGAGATGTGGCATCGGCGGGAGGACTAAGACAACCCATATTGGCAACTGAGGTGAGAACGTATCTACACCCCCTCTCTTCCTACCCCCCCCCCCCCCCCCCCACCCTTATCTACCCCTCTCTCTACCCTCTCTTCTCACTTCCTCCCCCCCCCCCACACCTCATTTTTCTTCTTTCTTTCCTACCATCTGTAAAGCAGACCAATCCTGCATGTTGTTACATAAACGTTACCATAGGTGTTATATGCTAAAGACCTAACCCCCTGCATTTCTGCAGAGGGAATGCTGTTTAAGATAACAATGTTCCACCTATGGGCATACCCATGGACTAACCAGAACACGCACGAAGCATATTTTCTTGATCATGGGAGCTCGTTTCTGCTAAAATGTATGTAAAGTTACATAACCTGTTTGAATATGTTGATTAATAATAAAACGTTAATTGGAAAAAAAAAGTGAAGTTGCGTGTTATACGCTGATAAATTCGGTATATCCAAATAACCCTCCCGAGCTCATCCTTAGACCACACAGCTACAAAGGCAAGAGAGTTCTTATTTGGCAGTGTATTAGTTAATTTGAATTTCATTTTAATGGTTCAAAGAATGTCAGGCAAAATGGTCGGCCCTCGCGCATGTTCACGTCTTCAAATCTGGCCCTCTTTGAAAAAAGTTTGGACACCCCTGCGGGGGACCAAGGAGCAGACACGGAGCCCAGTGATCACAACCTAATATTGCAGCCAATTTGCCCAAAGCAACCAGAATATTTAATCAGACACCATCAACAAAGCATCAGCCCCCCCAATACCTTAAGATTTTTGCTGGCATATGGGGCCTTAAATAAAGTTAACGTTAACCCTTTCCAGGCTGACAAAGAGGGCGCTGTTTTTTTTTCCACAAAAAGAATAAGCTTTCTAGCATAAAAAAAAATAAAGTAAGCAAAGTACGTATCACCTTTGTAAGAGCTAGAGAGTCAACCAGACTAGAGCAGATTTCTAATGGAAGGTTGTATATGTATCGTGAGCGACATAATACATTGCACAACCTCAAAACAGAATTCTCCTTTTGCCTATTTATTTGTGATTGAAGTGCCTGGACAACACATTTGGAAAAGCCTTTCTTTAAATTCTTGCATGTGAGGGACCTGGTTCATGCAGTAAGGTCACTCTGTATCTTGGTATTGTATTTACCTTTTGTGTAAGATTTTTTTTTTATTTACATAGAACCGTAGAGCATGTCTTGTCCCCAGGTAATTCTTCCTACATTCTGTTTTATTTAATAATATTTGCCTTACATGTTATCTTGTTGATCATTAACACCAGTTCAGTAGAATTTGTCTAATCATTTGCTGGACTTTATGCTTGCAAAATCCTTAAAGTGATACTAAACAAAGAAGCGCTCGTTGCCATGATTCAGTCACATAAATCATGTATATCATGCCACTGTATTTTTTTTGTTTTGTTTTTAAAAAACATTATTACAGCACTGTTGTGTGGTCACATTACCTTTCCTTGTTTGGCATCTGCGGGGAAAGAACCTTGAGAGAGACGTCTATTACTCTGCTGATTTATATGCGCTCTACAGTGTGAGTCTGTGTCTGGCAAGTCTTAATGGACTGATTGGTGCTATGCCGGTCACATGACAAAAAAAAAAAAAAAGAAAACCGTTTCAGAAGAGCAATTCAGATTGGATTATGAATATAAAAATAACTGTTTTACAGCTCCCAATAAATCTTTATTAATCATCAATTTTTTTTGTGCAAGCAGAGTCAAAAATGATTGACCCTAGTTTTTCATTCTGTTCAGATGGTATCGGTGTCCGAGGCTCTTTTTTTATTTTTTTATTTTACAGGTATTTGCAATTACATGTGATGTATTTAATACTGATTTATATTAAAGCGACTCATTTTTGTGAGTTTCTTAGTCAATTTAATCAACCAGCATACTATATCCCACCTCCATAGTGTTTAGCAAGAGGAGGGAGGGGAGTGTCATTTACCACTGTGCATACACCCACATGTGTGACTCTATAGTCATGTGGTCTGTGCAGATAAGAAAAAGGACATGAACAGTTTAGAAGGGAACTGAAACTGAGCATGCTCCATAGAGGACACCAATTAGTATCTACACAATCTCAAACTGCAGGGGGGGGGGGGGGGGTTATACAGTAGCTTGTTGGCAACAGCTTCTGCTTGTATTGTTGCCTATAGCAAAAAAACTTAGATTCTTACTAATTTTACAGGTATTACCTGAAACTCAGCTCACCGCTTATGCTGCAACACTTCATCGTAAGAAAAGTCTAGTCTCTGCTCTGTATAAAGTCATTCAAGACCCAAATAATGAGGTGAGTTGCTTTGTCTGCAATGAAATGTGATAGATTTTCTGTCTTCTGATTCTGCCTACCTACCTCCAAAGTAATATTTTCTGTAAAATGGCATGGTAAAATTTCATTTGTCGATCACCTTAAGAAAGGATACAATAGCGTCTCCAAAATGCTGATAGTTTTACATTGCATGCGCTATATTACAGCGGACATCTTAGTAGACTTAAAATGGAACTGTAGGCAAACCCCTTTTTTAAATTTTAGATAAAGGGAGGGTTATAACCCCTGTCAGATTTTTTTTTTTTTTTTTTTTTCACTATCTGTGTGCCATTGGGGAGATTTACCCTTCACTTCCTGTCACATAGCCACACAGGAAGTGAGAGGAAATCCCTGCAAATTAAGGGAATTCCCTAGGTCACCAGGGCTAGAGTCCATATTGGAAGATTTCTTCTCTCTTACTTTTCTGGGGACAACCCAAAATTGGTATTTTCTTTTACTTTCACTTTCAATAAAAATGGCAAACAGGAAAAATAGAGAGGATGAATCTCCTTAACGGGGGGCCACAGACAGAAATACAAACAGACTTTCTAATCCCTCTGCACTCTATCCAAAACTTAAAAAAAATAAAAAAATTGCACTTTGTTATTCTTTAATGTCTTTATTTTTTGATTTGCTGGGCATTTTTGTCATTTCGGTTTTTCATGGGATCTCTGAGGGCTGTGCACCCTCCTCAAGACATTAAAAGCAAATGTGCAGAATGGATTTTTCTTCATTTATAATGGGCTTTTTGTGGCTTCTCTTTCTTGTTTATCATGTATGATTTTAATTTTGTACTATGCTACTTTTTTTATATAGTTGCCAGTTGTTTAATTCTCATCCTTTCTCTCTCTTCTCCTATCTATCTATCTATCTATCTATCTATCCATCCATACTCTCACGCACAAATTTTACTCGCATCCCAGTCTTAGTCCGTAGGGTTCAATATTGAGTTGGCCCACCCTTTGCAGCTATAACAGCATCAACTCTTTTGGGAAGGCTGTACACAAGGGTTAGGAGTGTCTATGGAAATGTTTGACCATTCTTCCAGAAGCTCATTTTGTGAGGTCAGGCTGATGTTGGGCGAGAAGGCCTGGCTTGCAGTCTCCGCTCTTATTCATCCCAAAGGTGTTCTTTTGGGTTGAGGCCTGGACTCTGTGCAGGCCAGCCAAGTTCCTCCACCCCAAACTCGCCCATTCATGTCTTTACAGACCTTGCTTTTTGTCAGGATTTTGTATTTATTTACCAAAATAATTTGTTTCTTGGAGTTCACGAAGGAACACAAGATCATTAAGTAGTTTTGATACAGTTGGATTATACTGCCACCCTTAAGAATAATTGGACACTGGAAAACAAAATAGCATTGCCAGCCAGGTATAACACCTCCAACTTTACATTAATAAAACTCCAAACAAATGGATTTTACAGTAAGTGTTAAAGGCCTGTTTTCTTTATTAAGGGACATAGAATCAGTAGTCATTCTGATATGGTTGAGTTCATCAGTTCAACTGAGGGGGCCAATGACTATTTTGTTTAGGAGTGTTTAGTTCCTGAAGGTGGCTATATAACATAACTATGTCAGAAGAACTACTGGTCATGATAAAGGGGGAAAAAAAAACACTTGGAAAACTTGTAGAATACATTTTTACATTCTTCCTCAAAAGCTTCTCCCGAGAGCCCACCTGAAACCCTGGGGGACTCGCATTTTTGATTTCAGCCCACTATATTCCACCTTCTGCAACTCCCAATTAACCAATCAGTAATATAGGCAGGCTTGATATGAAAGGCAGAGAGGCTGTTGGGTTGGCCTTTTCACTGCCAAGGTCCCAGGGCAAGCTTGATAATGTGTGAAGTTGTTAGGTGGTTGTATTTTGTAGCAATGCTCACTTTACCCAGTTTTTTTATGTCCTGATTTTGAAAATTTTACTACATTTACATCTTACTTTGCCATATATTCATGTAGCATAAAATGGCTCTTCAGTGTCAGCTTAATTTTTTTGGTTTCTTTAATGCATTTGCTGAAAAAAAAAATAAAAAAAATCTCTAATGATGATGCATTAAATGGGGGGAAGAGCCTGACAAGTAGAGAAATATCCAAATGCTTGACATCTGCCACCCTGAGTTGCAGCATATGTTTGATTAAATTGCTGTCAGATTGAACAGATAATAAGCATTCAGCAGTTTCGTAGTTCAAATAACTTAATTGCTGCTGAAAAAAGCACAATGTGTTCCAATATTTTATGCACTATTGCAGATGTAACCCTTCCATGAAATGACCCGTGCCAGCAATTCCACAATACAGAAGAAACAAGCTGTGTTCCTGTAGTTGGTTTAATATGTTTGTTAGAACAGTGAACTGTCAGGGACCCAAAACATATATTGTTTTCCATTTTTAAAGTGATTGTAAAGTCTCTCGTTTGTTATTTCTAAAAAAACAAAAAAACAAAAAAAAAAGTTATACTTACCATCTCTGTGCAGTTGGTTTTGTACAGAGCAGCCCAGATCCGCCTCTTCTCGGGTCCCTCTTTGCTGCTCTTGGCCCCTCCCTCCTATCAAGTGCCCCCACAGTCAGCAGCTTCCTATGGGGGACACTGGAGCCGAGTCACAGCTCTGTGTTTATTCAGACATCGAGCCCCGCCCCCTCTCTCCCCTGATTGGCTGGCTGGCTGGCTGACTGACTTTGACAGTCACAGGAGCCAATGGCGCTGCTGCTGTGTCTCATCCAATCAGGAGGAACGTCCCGGACAGCTTAGACATTTGTGGACATCGCTGGAGAGAGATGGGGTTTAGGTAAGTAATTAGGGGGGTGCTGGGGAGGCTGCTACACACAAGATTTTTTTTTATCTTAACCATCTCAATACAGTGCATTTTCACCCCCTTCCTGACCAAGCCATTTTTCAGCTTTCACCGCTGTTGCACTTTGAATTACAATTGCGCGGACGTGCGACCTGGCTCCCAAACAAATTTTTTTTCCCACAAATAGAGCTTTCTTTTGGTGGTATTTGATCACCTTTGCGGTTTTTATTTTTTGCGCTATAAACAAAAGAAGAGCAACAAGTTTGAAAAAAAAAAAAAAAAAAATATTTTTTACTTTTTGCTATAATAAATATCCATTTTTTTTTTTTTAAACAAATTTTTTTTCTCAGTTTAGGCCGATACGTATTTTTTTACATATTTTTGCTAAAAAAAATTGCAATAAGCATATATTGATTGGTTTGCGCAAAAGTCATAGTGCCTACAAAATAGATTTATTGCATTTTTATTATTATTTTTTTACTAGTAATGGCGGCGTTCTGCGATTTTTATCGTGACTGATATTGCGGCGGACATTTTGGACACATTTGACACATTTTTGGGACCATTAACATTTATGCAGTAATCAATGCTGTTTCATTGCACGGATCGCTGTATAAATGTGACTGGCAGGGAAGGGGTTAACCACTAGGGGGCGCTGAAGGGGTTAACATGTTCCCTGGGAGTGATTCTAACTGTAGGGGGAGGGGATTGACAAGGGGAGGAGACCGATCGGTGTTTCTCTGTAATGGAACACACCATCGTTCTCCTCTCCTCTGACAGGACCGTGGATCTGTGTGTTTACACACACAGATCCATGGTCCTGCTGTGTTACAGGGCAATCGCGGGTGCCTGGTGGACATTGCTGTAGCTGGGCAGTGCACCGAGTCCCAAGTAACACGGCGGGCGTGTGCGCATCCCGCTGGCGGCACACCTGCCCCCTGGTGGGACGAAAAGGCGAGGGTGTCATGACGCCCTCCCGCCACGAGAGCTGCGCCGCAGTGTTTTTTTTTTTTTTTTTTACATACCTTATAATGCCTGTTGCTATGTGGTCCCTCGTAATCTGCCTCCTTCAGCGTCTGGGCTCCTGACGTCCCTTCCCTCAGCGCCCTCCCTCTGTCAATCATCTGGGACACGTGACAGGTCCCAGATGATTGCGCGGCCAGTCACGGCGCAGCTCGCGCATACGCAGTGGGTGCCCAGCTGTGAAGCCACAGCTGGGCGCCCACAGTTAAAATGCCGGCACCGCCGAGTGGAAGGGGAGACGAGCAGGGCTTTGTTCCCCTGCATCGATGTACCCTGGGACAGGTAAGTATCCGATTATTAAAAGTCAGCGGCTGCAGTATTTGTAGCTGCTGACTTTTTTTTTTTTTAAATTAGAATGCCTTAAGATTAAAAAACCTTCTGTCTTTACAACTTCTTTAAATAAAACCCTCTCCATTGAATGACTTGTTCCACAGTTTACCTCTGTCTTCTATAGGTTGTAATCAAAATTGAACTTTAGTTTAAATATTTGGTGTTGCTGCCTGATTATCTAACATCTGTTGGTGTCAGAAATCTTTGGTGTTGTCTATGCTTAAGACCCCTTTCACACTGAGCCGCCCCGGGCGTCTGCGGTAAAGCAGTGCTATTTTTTAGCGTCAATATAGTGGCGCTATTCGGCAGATATTGGGGCGGTTTTAACCCCCCACTAGCAGCCGAAAAGGGGTTAAATCCGTCTGCAAAACGCTGCTGCAGCAGCGCTTTGCCGGCGGTATGGCGACGGTGCCCCATTGTTTTCAGTGGGCAGGAGCGGTGGAGGAGGGTGTATTCACTGCTCCTCCACCACTGCAAAGAAGCTGCTGGCAAGACTTTTTGTGATGCCCTACCAGCGCAGTGCCCCAGTGTGAAAGCACTCGGGCTTTCACACTGGGTTTACAGCTGAGGCTTTTTTTCAGGCGCTACGCTGGTGCTATTTTTAGCGATGTATCGCCTGAAAAACGCCTCCGTGTGAAAGGGGTCTCAAAAGAAAGTAAATGTAGAGTAATATAAAATCGAGTAAATGCAACTAACAATGTAATACCCAGACCCTGCACAGGCCAGTACCAACTCCCAATTCATTGTTTATCAAGCTTCATAAACTTGGGGCTCATGTACACTACAGCTTCTAAACTTGAGTTTAGGAGCTTTCTGAGTGTTTTTTTTTTTTTTTTGCCAAAGCTCTGGGAGTGCAATTTCACCAACGCTTGGTAAATGAGAGGAAGGTTCACGTTTCAAAGAATACCCAATCACATGCAAGGAAAATAAAAAAAACGCATATTTGTTTGCATGTGGTTGGATGATGGAAGTCAGCAGAGCTTCTGCTCATTTACTAAGCTCTGGAGCAACTGCACTTGAAGAGTGAAACTGCACGTTTTATATGCCTTTAGTAAATCAACCCCTATGTGACAATGTACACATAGGCTTTTACAAAAGTTTAGAAGCTGCTGCGGTTAGTTGAGGTTCAACCTCCCTCTCCTGAACGCAGAAGAATCGCATTCAGGATAGGAACGTTTTGACCACAGGCCGCAAATTGCTCTGCGATTTTGCTGTGTTTTGCTTTTTTTCCCGGCCCTTAGAAATATGAAGTTCATTGCATGGTAAAAGACAAGTAATGTTTTACTCAGAATGGGATTTCTGGATGGATTTTGTCTACCCCTGAATACAAAGTAATTGAGCAATAACACAGTGGGGTTGATTCACTAAGCGAGTAGAGCACTTTGCAAAGTGAATTTTTCTCTAGCTTAATGAATGCAGTGAAACTTCTGACTTCATCCAATCATGTTCCAGCAAAATCCTATTTTTATTTTTTTTTTATTCTGCTGCACATGTTATAGTATTTTATTTATAATTAATTTAAGTGATTGTGCACGTAGGTTTACCTTATTCATTATGCTACGTGAACATTAAGTTTACAACATGAACATTCTCTACTACTTTAGTAAATCAGCCAAAATGTGATCCTCCACATTTAGGATAGTTTGCTCTGACAGATGACAAGCATTACTACTACTCTACGTCTTCAGAGGCCTGTTTTTCTTTACATTTTCATGCTGGTTTCTCAATTGTTGTTTTTTTTTCTCTGTTATTCTTAATAGAATATAACTACGGTAAATTTTGTTGTTTAGATGAATGTGCAGGGGATATTTCATACCTAAATTTTAACTCTTAGGTGGGAATATTCCAGCATCCACACTGAATAAAGGGGGTTGTTATTCTAGTATCTACACTGAACTGATGGTGGGTTAGGAGCAGACAAGAATATTGCAAAATGATCGCTTCTGTACAGCCTACATTACTTGTACATCTAACACGCTACTGCAGATGCCCTATGGGAGATCATGGGTCATTAACAGAGACAATGAAAGAGCTTAGATATTTTACCAATGAAGCTGAGGATGAAGCAGGCAACTTTGTACACAGACAGCTCATTACACTCCAACATAATTGCTTCTATCAGTTCCCTTACATTGGAGTGCACTGTGGATATAATTTAAATTGACCTGTTCACAGATAGATAGTGGATGACACAGATTCCTAGCACATAGCATGGATTGTGCATAATGTGAATCCTATTATATAGTTCTAGTTTGGATTGTACAGTTTTTAAATCCCATCTGGGGCATACATTTTCACATAAATTGGTTTGTGAGGCAGTTCGGCATAACTAATTTTCTAAGTAGCATTAAAGTGATTGTAAACGATCACCTTGTAAAGTAACCCATTGTGTTTAAAATAGAAATGAAAGGCAAAACATTTTTTTTTATAGATATAAAATACATTATAAATTTCTTTCCCCTTTTTTATAAGTGATCACAATCCCTTTGTTCTCAGCTGCATAATAGCTGGGGGAGGAAAAGCAGCAACACACTGAGCTTCCCAGTGAATGGTTGTGCAGCGGGGGGCGTGTCAGGACAAATCTGATCATTGGAGGAGAGTACACAGAGTTCCCAGCATAGCTAGAGAACTGAACATGCTGTGCTTTCCTGCCTAGTGTGGTCAGCTTTTAATAGAAAAGCAGAGGGACTGGCAGGAACACCAGGGATTTCACATTAAGGAAGCAATACAAAGGGAACTAAATATTTTCTCATACAAGTACATTGTACAGCAGAGCACATATCAGGAATATGAAGTGTAGGGGTAACAAACACTTGAATAACCTAGTGTGCCTAACAAGACATTTAAAGAAACCCTGTCACCAACCATATAACTGAAGGTAAAAGCACATAAAAAAAATAGGTATTTTAAATTCATACTTGCAGTTTTTTTTCCTTTACAATTTTTTTTTATTAACCTTAATGCACACTGGACATTTTTGGACGTTTTTACAGCAGATGTTTTTGGCTTCAGACTTTTTTTTTATACAGTCAATAAACTCCCCATCATGTTATCCTATGTGTCCATGTACACATAGGCTGTTAGCAGCAGTTTTTGGCTGGGGCGTTTTTTTGGCTTTAAAAAAAAAAAAAAAAAAAAAAAATAGTGGGTTCTGAAAGCGGTTTGGTACTCAAATACACATTCATCTTTTTTAAAACTGTTCTGCATACAGATCCCCAAATGAGCATTTAAAAAAAAAAAAAAAAGCATTACTTACCTTGCTGTAGTCATTCTTAGAATGACTTCCAGTCTGTCCTCCCGTGGGAGTAGGCATGGTTTCGGCTGTCCCCCGGCTCCGCAAAGACCCCTGGGAAATATTTTGCATTCTTCCCATGAAGCCACGGGGGATGCCGTCAGCAGGAAATCTTGCGAGATTTCGGCCACATCTCAGAACGTGAGATCGGCGCAAATACGGCGGTGCATTTTGGGCCAGCAACCAGGAAGAAAGGGGCCTGTGTGGTAAAAAGCACATCTCACCAGCGTTTTTTGACGTTTTTTTTAAACCATTGAAGAAAAAAGATAATGTGGAAAAACGCTAATAAACGCTATTGCAAAAACATTGAAAAACTCACTGCAAAGCTACTGGCGTTTTTATAACGTTATTTTAACTGCTTCCCGACCGCCTCATGTATATATAAGTCTACAGAATGGCACGGGCAGGCAAAAGGACTTATATATAAGTCCTCTTTAATTGCCTAGCCGTGGGGTCGCGTGCGCCACCAGCGACCTGATCGGGAGCTCCGTGACCACGGCCGCGGGACCAGCGGACCCGATCGCCGCTGGTGTCCCGCGATCGGGTCACAGAGCTGAAGAACGGGGAGAGGTATGTGTAAACAAACCTCTCCCCGCGTTTCCTACTCTGCCTGTCATTGATCGGCTGTTCCCGGTCATCGGGAAAGCCGATCAATGACGTCAGACGTACAGCCACGCCCCCCTACTGTAAAAAAAAACACAACACGTCACACTAACTCCTCCCCGCCTCCTAGTGGATAACTCCTTCACTGCCACTGTCATTTACATAGGAATCAGTGCTATTTAAATAGCACTGATTTCTGTATAAACGACAATGGTCCCAAAAATGTCCGATGTGTCCGCCATAATGTCGCAGTCACAATAAAAATCGCTGATTGCCGCCAATTACTAGTAAAAAAAAAAATATTAATAAAAATGCTATAAAACCCTATTTTGTAAACGCTATAACTTTTGCGCAAACCAATCAATAATCGCTAATTGCGATTTTTTTTATTTATTTTTTTTACCAAAAATATGTAGAAGAATACGTATTGGCCTAAACTGAGGAAAAAAAAAAGTTTTTTTTTATATATTTTTTGGGGATAGTTATTATAGCAAAAAGTAAAAAATATAGCATTTTTTTTCAAAATTGTCGCTCTATTTTTGTTTATAGCGCAAAAAATAAAAACCGCAGGGGCGATCAAATACCACCAAAAGAAAGCTCTATTTGTGGGAAAAAAAGGACACCAATTTTGTTTGGGAGCCACGTCGCACGACCGCGCAATTGTCAGTTTAAAGCGACGCAGTGCCGAATCGCAAAAAGTGGCCTGGTCCTTTGGCTGCCAATTGGTCCGGGGCTTAAGTGGTTAAAGTGGTTGTAAACCCTTACAAACCACTTTGACCTACAGGTAAGCCTAGATTAAGGCTTACCTGTAGGTCCAATAAATATCTCCTAAACCTACATGGTTTAGGAGATATTTAGAAAAGAAAAGGCATCGCTGTCTAGACAGCGGCGCACTGGTGCACTGCGATGCGCCTTAGACAGCGGCGCGCTGGCGCACTGCGCATGCCGGGTTCACGGCTATATGCCGCTTTCCTGCGCATGCGCGGGGGTGACGTCATCGCCACTCCAGCGAATGACAGCGCTGGAGCGGCGAGACCCGGAAGTCACTCCGGCGCTGGATGGTGGCGCAGAAGATCGTGGATGAGGACTGCTTCGGGGCTTCGTTTTCAGGCAAGTCATTCATAATGAGCTAGTATGCTATGCATACTAGCTCATTATGCCTTTGCCTTGCAGGGTGTCTTCTTTTTTTTTTTTTTTTTTTTTTTTTTTTAAAGAGGCTTTACTTCCTCTTTAACATCCAGTGTGCATGAGGCCTTAATGTGCCTCTAAACTTGCTAGCAAATTGCGCTAATCCGTTTCCCAGTACAAGCCTCTCCCTTCTGCAATGTCATATCCCTTTCCTCTGCTGAGAGTGTTTAATCAATCAATTTTATCAATTTGCTGGCCCAGCTCCTCTGCTGAGACTTCTAATGTTGCATCCAAGATTGCGACACAGTAGCAGGCTCAAGGCTCTTGGATGTTTACATAAGGGAGGCTTTAACAGGTAAATAACATGCCAGAACTGTGTTAAATGCACATATAATCCTATGGGAAGGATAGGATTGTTATTAAAATGAATGGTCTGGCGACATGTCCTCCCTAAGGTTTTTGCTGGCCTTGTCTGCTTAAAGCGATTTCTGGAATATATATACATGTTCTTGAGATATGTGGAGAAATACTGCGCCAAACCTAAATACACTGTAGCAGCTAGCACAACAATTAGACGTGAATTGTACAAAGAGAGAATAGAAAAAAGTGCAGCGCTTAAATAATCAAACAAGTGTCCCTGATTTTCACAAACAGCCACACAGGGAAAAGACAGCCTGTGGGCAATACTGTGAGGCAGGAATTTCTTTGGTAAGTGTTCCCGTGGATGGGGGTGCCAGTAGGATTTCTCCACTGGTATGTGCAAACAAATCCCTAAAGGGTAGTGTTACAATAGTGAAAACAAAAGAATAAGGAAAAAACAATATCAAATCATTAACCAACTTGTGAATTGAAGCAAGGAATGACCTCTAGTTAAGAGAGGCATATATTCAATGCCCCTCTAGTGAAAAAAACGTGATTTTCTATACAGCATGCGTTTTTCTCAAGGTTGCAGCAGAAAAGATTCAACTCCCTAAAAATCGCAACAAAGGTTATGGTGTGATATCACGTCAATCAAGATGTGGAAAAGGTGGATGAAGGAACTGCACTAAAGAAACCTTCAAAATTCTAGGGCATTCAATGACGTAAATGGAAACTGCAATATCATCGCTAAAGTAAGAACGTTGCGTTTGGCATTTAACATATGTCTGA
The DNA here is from genome assembly GCA_028564925.1 of Lithobates sylvaticus. NCBI lineage: Eukaryota > Metazoa > Chordata > Amphibia > Anura > Ranidae > Lithobates > Lithobates sylvaticus. Next base: position 128,987,607 of record CM053031.1, read on the forward strand.
TTGAACGTCACATCAAAAAGTTAAACAAAGTGGAGTATTTGCCTTATAAACATCTCAACAATCTAAAACATAAAATGACATGATATATAGTGATTGTGATAGTATAAAAGATTGAAAAAAAAGGGGTTGGTCAGCAGTGAAAGGTTAGCATCAAGCAAACTCTCATGCTAAGGTTAATATGAAGCTAAAATAAAATAAAATAAAATAAAACATATAGGTAGTCCGTTCTCATGGTGTATCTTTCAACTGAGGTGATGTAACCGTGTTCACGAAGTCCTCAGAGGAGTACAGTTTGTCACTGGGGGTGCTCTAGGTTTACGATCGACTTATTGGACTCTATACGTGAATGAAGAAAAGGATGGGTACCCTTACCGGAACTGTTGGACTCACAGACCTCTCGGTGGTGAGTCAATAAGGCTTAGGCCGGATACACCGGATTGGTAGTAGACTCCACTTTGTTTAACTTTTTGATGTGACGTTCAATCAGACATATGTTAAATGCCAAACGCAACGTTCTTACTTTAGCGATGATATTGCAGTTTCCATTTACGTCATTGAATGCCCTAGAATTTTGAAGGTTTCTTTAGTGCAGTTCCTTCATCCACCTTTTCCACATCTTGATTGACGTGATATCACACCATAACCTTTGTTGCGATTTTTAGGGAGTTGAATCTTTTCTGCTGCAACCTTGAGAAAAACGCATGCTGTATAGAAAATCACGTTTTTTTCACTAGAGGGGCATTGAATATATGCCTCTCTTAGGCCCCTTTCACACCGGGGCGTTTTTCATGCCGTGCAGCGCTAAAAATAGCGCCTGTTCACCGCATGAAAAAATCCGGCCCCTTTAACTCCAGTGTGAAAGCCGGCGGGCTTTCACACTGGAGCGGTGCGCTAGCAGGATGACAAAAAAAGTCCTGCTAGCAGCATCTTTGGAGCGGTATAGGAGCGGTGTGTTCACCGCTCCTATACCGCTCCTTCCCATTGAAAAGAATGGGAGACCGCGGTAAAGCCGCGGCAATACCGCCGCAAAGCGCCGCTACGGCGGCGCTCTGCGGGGGGTGTTTAACCCTTTTTTCGGCCGCTCGCGGGGGGTAAAACCGCACCGCGAGCGGCCGAAAACCGCGGTAAAAACGACGGTAAAGCAGCGCTAAATATAGCGCTGCTTTACCGTCACCGCGGCTCACCGCCCCAGTGTGAAAGGGGCCTTAACTAGAGGTCATTCCTTCCTTCAATTCACAAGTTGGTTAATGATTTGATATTGTTTTTTCCTTATTCTTTTGTTTTCACTATTGTAACACTACCCTTTAGGGATTTGTTTGCACATACCAGTGGAGAAATCCTACTGGCACCCCCATCCACGGGGACACTTACCAAAGAAATTCCTGCCTCACAGTATTGCCCACAGGCTGTCTTTTCCCTGTGTGGCTGTTTGTGAAAATCAGGGACACTTGTTTGATTATTTAAGCGCTGCACTTTTTTCTATATACATGTTCTTGTTTGCATGATTGGTGGTTTAAATATGAGGAGAATTCATTATTAATTTTATATCGGTTTCGTCCTTACCCCTGCCCATCAGGCTGAGATTCTCGCACATCACTGTGTGCATGCATGTTGCATAGCTGCCAACAGTCCCGATTTTCCCGGGGACATTCGCAGTTTTTAGACCCTTGTCCCGGGAAAAATCATGGGAATTTGTCATTGTACCGGGAACCCGTCACCGGCTGACCACAGCTCCCGCCTGTGAAAACATGGCCGCTGGGATCTCCATGCAGCTAGCAGGTTTCTTCCATGTGTACAGTGCAGAGGGGCCTCTGACCCGGGCAACTAACCGGCTTTTCTCTTTAGTGTACACACAGAGCAATTAACGTGTACACGGATGCCAGTTAGTTGTCTGGGTCGGAGACCCCTCCCCTCAGCACTGTACACATGGAAGAGACCTGCTAGCCGGAAAGAGGTCCCACGGGCACCACAGAGCTGCCCCCCCCCCCCCACTGTACACAAGGAAGAGACCTGCTAGCCAGAGGGAGGTCCCATGGGCACCCAAGAGCTGCCGTCCGCCCCCCTCTTAGTGCGCTGACAGCCAGCAGAGGTTCAGGGGGAGATGCTGCAGGCACCAGGATGTTGCAGGTGAGTGGTCATCATGGGGGGGGGGGGGGATCTGCTCAATGGTCTGTGTGTTGGGGGGGGGTACATAGTGCTGTGTTTGAAGCGCACATTAAGTGAAGTCCTGTACCATGTCCACGCCCTCTTGTACCATGGCCGCGCCCTCTCTTGTACCATGACCGCGCCCTCTCTTGTACCATGGCCGCACCCTCTCTTGTACCATGGCCGCGCCCTCTCTTGTACCATGGCCGCGCCCTCTCTTGTACCATGGCCGCGCCCTCTCCTTGTACCATGGCCGCGCCCTCTCCTTGTACCATGGCCGCGCCCTCTCCTTGTACCATGGCCGCGCCCTCTCTTGTACCATGGCCGCGCCCTCTCCTTGTACCATGGCCGCGCCCTCTCCTTGTACCATGGCCGCGCCCTCTCCTTGTACCATGGCCGCGCCCTCTCCTTGTACCATGGCCGCGCCCTCTCCTTGTACCATGGCCGCGCCCTCTCCTTGTACCATGGCCGCGCCCTCTCCTTGTACCATGGCCGCGCCCTCTCCTTGTACCATGGCCGCGCCCTCTCCTTGTACCATGGCCGCGCCCTCTCCTTGTACCATGGCCGCGCCCTCTCCTTGTACCATGGCCGCGCCCTCTCCTTGTACCATGGCCGCGCCCTCTCCTTGTACCATGGCCGCGCCCTCTCCTTGTACCATGGCCGCGCCCTCTCTTGTACCATGGCCGCGCCCTCTCTTGTACCATGGCCGCGCCCTCTCTTGTACCATGGCCGCGCCCTCTCTTGTACCATGGCCGCGCCCTCTCTTGTACCATGGCCGCGCCCTCTCTTGTACCATGGCCGCGCCCTCTCTTGTACCATGGCCGCGCCCTCTCTTGTACCATGGCCGCGCCCTCTCTTGTACCATGGCCGCGCCCTCTCTTGTACCATGGCCGCGCCCTCTCTTGTACCATGGCCGCGCCCTCTCTTGTACCATGGCCGCGCCCTCTCTTGTACCATGGCCGCGCCCTCTCCTGTACCATGGCCGCACTCTCTCGCCATCTCCTATCATGTGTGTGCTCTCTGACCGTCTCTTGTATCATGTCTGCAGTCTCTGACCATCTCTTGTATCATGTCTGTACACTCTCTGACCATCTCCCTTTCTCTCTCTCTGCCTTTTTCCCCCTCTCTTCCTTCTCCCTCCATCCCTCTTTCATCTCAGACTCTAACCACACCCCTATTGTAGCTAGTTTAAGCCCCATTTTGCCACAGCGCAACATTTTTTTTCTCTAAGATGCACCTACAAAATAATGCCCCTAATTAAAATAAGACTCGGCCTACATACAAAAACTGTCCCTTTTAATTTTTTTCAGAGTGTTGGCAACTATGATGTTCTAATGTTATTAGTGAATTGCTATATAGTGAAGCCAGGATGAGGAAGACACCCTGTAAACCAGATCCATTCGAAGATATTCCTGCTCTAATGACCGCTCCAAGTGACAGTGGTTATTAGGACAAATCTTCCCAGTGTGGACACAGCTTTTAAAATAAACTACAAAAATGTTTGCTGTAGATACTTTATACTCCTATAATAAAAAAAAAGTGGGGAAATTCTTACCTTTTTTATTAAAGACCCCTTTCACACTGGTAGCGCGGCCACGTTAGCCGTAAAGCGCCGCTACTTTTAGCAGCACTGTGCGGGCAGGAGCGGGTTGCTTTTAACTCCAAAGAAGGGGTTAACAAGGGGTTAAAAGCGCCACTGCCAATGCGCTGCCCATTGATTTCAATGGCAGGGGGCGGTTTAGGAGCCATGTATACACCGCTCCTTCACTGGCCCATAGATGCTGCTTGCAAGATTTTTTTTTCCGTCCTGCAAGCGCACCGCCCCCGCATGAAAGCACTCATGCTTTCACACTGGGGATGCTTGAGAGGCGCTTTACGGGTGCTATTTTTAGTGCTAAAATGCCTGAAAAGCGCCTTCTGTGTGAAAGGGGTCTTATTTTTGCTTGTTAGCAACATTTGGCAGTGTCCAGTTTTATTTTATAAATTTTTTTTCTCCATTCTGTAGAATCTGTAGCTGGGGTTTTGGTGCACTGCTTGTATTTTTATTTATTTTTCTCTGTTCTACACTTTCCTTTTGTTATTTCAGATGTTGATTGTATCACAAAGTTCTCTTTTTTTTTTTTTATATTGTCAGCTTCTGGAACCAATCTGCCACCAGCTTTTTGAACTCTATCGCAGCTCAGAAGTGCGGCTGAAGAGGTTTACCATGCAATTCCTGCCAGAGTTGGTTTCCATCTACCTGCGCCTCACTGCCAGCCGTGATCGGCAGAGCAATGGTTGTATTGAAGCTCTTTTGTTGGGAATTTACAATCTGGTAAGGACCTTTTTTGTGATAGAATATCACTTTTCTATGCTTATGGAATTTTATCTTGCCCAATTGATAACCTTTTCAGGAAATCCTTTTTTCTTTTTTTTTTTTTTTTCTGCAATAATTTTTACTAGTTTTTAGACATTTCTTTTACAATACCAACAATCGTGCAATCCAATCTTTCGGTTAGTTAAATGTCAATATAATTATAAATCTTCCAGAAATATAATTATCCAAATAACATCTTAAATAATTTGTATACAAGAAAAAAATCTACAATAAAAAATATACCACACACTAAAAAATGTGATGTTTCTATGTCCATGAGTTTGTCTAATATTCTATGTATTTTTAAAATAAATAAGTAATTAAAAGTAAAATAACTTTTTATCTGTATTACTTGTTGGTAGTGCCTTAACAATCCCACCCTAGGGGTTCTTTCCTGTTCCATTATCCTTTTTAAAGGTGTTCCAATATTATGTAATACTATTGTATAATAAAAAAATACTTGCCATAAACCGTGTCTAAAACTGTACATATATTACATTTTTTCTCCTGAAAATGCCAGTTTCCTGGTTGTCAGCTGATGGCTTCATAATTTCCTGGGTTACTGACCTGGAACAAGTATAGAGATAAGGAATTCATCACTTTCTGATATTTGTTTACAGCAGATTTATTCTAGGTTTGACTCAAGAAGCGCTGACACCACGCAACAAGCATTTTCTGGAGGGAGGTTTGTAATGGCAGCGCAATTCTCTCTTGACAGGGTGCATTTTTGTTTATGTACAGTTCTTAGTTTTGCTGTAAAACAAAAAATCAGCAATGTTTGGCAAAACTCACATTAAATATGCAGCCTACACATTTACATAATGTAAGGTCAGTCTTATTGCCCCATAACAATAAATACGGCACATACATATGTTTCAATGCTTACTTGCTAATTGTACTTAATGACAATGTTTTCCTGATTTATAGGAAATTGCTGACAAAGATGGAAACAATAAAGTACTATCATTTACTATACCATCATTATCAAAGCCTTCAATATATCATGAGGTAAGTAGGAAAGAGCAATATATATATCTGTTCTGTGTGACAAAGAAAGAATATCCGCTTTATATATTTAAATTAATTAAGAGAAACATTAACACTGTCGGTTTTTGTGTGTTAAGTTTATTCAGAAGTGTTGTTGACACCACATTCAGGACCTGATTTGTTATTTTGTAGTATATCTACTATCTTAGGCCAAGCCCACACTGGTGTGCTGTGTTTTGGCCACAGTATATGTGCAGTTTAAGTGCATTTTACACGCGTTTTTAGCCGTGGTTCCTTTTACTTCTCTTAGCTTGCGAGTTTTTTCTGAAAGTGCACCAAAAATCCTACATTCCACATCTTTGGTGCGAATCACAATCAATGCAACTGATTTGAGTATTATTATAATTGGGTATTGTATAAATTAACTCCTAAGTGGGGGTGAGTGAAACCAAGCGTGGTCATTCCTGCAAATTTCAGTAAAATGCATTGGAGTCATTGGGAAAGAAAATTTTAAAGCAGAACTTCATTTAAAAGTGAAAATTCCACTCGATCACCTCCCCCCACCCACCTCCTCTTCTATCATTGGAAGTATATGTATATATATATATATATATATATATATATATATATATATAATATAATATAAAAATTTCCCTTTTTTAGGTTGTTTTTGGTGCAATCGACTTAATAGATCCTGATGGCAAGCTCCTTTCAACTATCCTGGACCTGTTCTTGTGCCAAAAAAATGGTGCCCCAATAACTATTTTAATAATAATATCTTCTGCTTGATTCCGAGCATGCGTGGAATTTTGTGTCGGAATTTCTGACAACGGATTTTGTTGTCGGAAATTCTGACAGCAAATTTCCGTTGGAGCCTACACACGGTCGGAATTTCCGACAACAAGCTCACATCAAACATTTGTTGTCGGAGATTCCGACCATGTGTACACGGCATTAGGGTGTCTAAATTATAAAAAAAAAAAAGAAACAATCAAGCACAGCGGTGTGCTTTACAAATGTGCTTTGCATTTTTTCGGCTTTGGTACTCTGAACCTAATGGCGAGCAGAAAAGAGGAGCTAAATTTTTTTCAACAAAACAAAAAGCCAGGGGGAGAGCCTGTTCATGTGATCTGTCAAAGTCACATGATCGGCCTGCCTCCAGTCACAGAGCTTTCTCTGCTTCATTGAAAAGAGAAAAGTCTGTGAGGCTTCACAAGCTACACACTACAGACCGTGATTGAATTACTACTCCAAGTCCTAAGTGATACCTTTTGGGAGATTGTCAGTCATGTAGAATGAGAAGTGGACTAGTATGCACCAGTCCATTAAAAACTAGCCACTTCAAACACTAGACAGATTCTATGTAACCAAATGGCTTTATTTAAAAACATCTTCACAAAGAGTAGGGAATGATGACTGTATCAATAAGTAAAAGCAATTCCCCTTTAAAGTTCAGACCTCAGTCAGTCTTTGTTCTGCAAGAAGGGAAAAATGTTGGGAAATGAATGAATGAAAAGTGCACAAATGCCAACCGCCAAATACTGTGGTCATCTACGCCTGGCACTTCAATGAGCCCAGGAATTCGACTATGGCCCCACTTGGCCCAAGATGCTTTTTTCATAGATTTTTTTCAACTTACCCTTTTCTGAATATCTTTGTGTGTCCCCCTTGTATGTTTAGTGGTGATTTATGTCACTTTACTTTTTTTCACACCTACATACAATTTTGATGTTTGTTCATATTTTCTGTTGGATTCATAATACTCTTAAATGAACCCTGTGCTCGGAGTGTGCTGTCCAGTGCGCTCCCAGCACAAACACATGTCACATGTAGGCATATGTGCAGTCTTGCGGAGGAAGACCCACTTCATTGAGGCTGCATATACGTGTACATGCGGCGGAAAGGGGTTAATCTATAAAACAAGGTTCTTATTAGAAGTCACTCTTCCATAGGACTGCAACACCCCATCTCTAAAAAAACATCTGCTGATTAACCACTTCCTGCCTTTAGGACATACCTGTACGTCCTCAAATTTCAGTGGTTATACCAGGGTCATGGCTGCAGTCATGACCCCGCTATGCTTTTTACAGCCTGTGATTCTGAAAAATGTAAAAGCATCCAAGCAGCTATAGAGCCACTGGATCGCTTTTACATGTGGCAGAAGGGATGTTGCTTATCCCTTGTGATGGCAATAAAGTTGATAACAAAAAATGAAAGTGTAAAAAAATTAAATTAAATAAATAACTAAAAAAATGTTAAAGCACCCACGTCCCCCTTTGCTCACGCACAAAGGCAAACTCAAAAGTCAGTCCTGCACACATTTGTATCCGGTAATCGCATCATGCATGTGAGGTATTGTCGTGAATGTCATAGCGAGAGCAATAATTCTGCCGCCAGACCACCTATGTAACTCTAAACTGGTAACCTGTAAATGCTTTCAAAGCGTCGCCTGTAGAGATTTTTTAAATACCATAGTTTGTCACCATTCTACAGGCATATGTAATTTTAAAGCATGTCATGTTGGGTATCTATTTACTCGATGCAAGATCATCTTTTACATTTTACAAAAAAATGGGTATTATAGTGTGTGTATTTTTTATTAAAAAAAAAGTGTTTTAACCACTTGCCGCCCGCCCTATTGTAAAAGGACGTCGGCAAAGTGGTTGTCAAATCCTGATCGGACATCATAGGACATCCTCAGGATCTTGAGCCGATGCGCGCCCCCGGGGGTTGTTGTCAGTCTGACACCCCACAACTACGATCGTGTCCAATCACGGCTGATCACAGTGTAAATAGGAAGAGCCGGTGATTGGCGTTTCCTCACTCGCGTCTGTCAGACGCGAGTAGAGGAGAGCCGATCAGCTGCTCCTCTGACGGGGGGGTCTGTGCTGATCGATTATCAGCGCAGCCCCCCCGAGGATACTGGACCACCAGGGACACCACCAGACCACCAGGGTTGCCCAGCACAAGGTATGCCACCCTAGACCACCAGGGATGCCAATCAGTGCCCACAATGGGCATCACTGATTGGCATGCATTATTGTTTGGCACTGATAGGCAGCATTGTTTTGTACTGATGGATGCCAATCAGTGCCTATCCGTGCCACCTATCAGTGCCCATCCATGCCACCTTGCAGTGCCGCCTATCCATGCCTATCAGTGCCCATCAATGCCACCTCAGTGCCACCTCATCGGTGCCCATCTGTGCCGTCTTATCAGTGCAGCCCCATCAGTGAAGGAGAAAACTTACTTATTTACAAAGTTTTGAAACTGAAACAAAAAACATATTTTATATATGTTTTTTATTTGTTTAGCAAAAAATAAAAACCGCCAAGGTGATCAAATACCACCAAAAGAAAGCTCTATTTGTGGGAAAAAAATGATAAAAATTTAATTTGGGTACAGTGTAGTATGACCGCGCAATTGTCATTCAAATTGCGACAGCGCTAAAAGCTCAAAATTGGTCTGGGCAGGAAGGTGTTTAAGGGCCCTGTATTGAAGTGGTTAAAAAAGCTCAGCAGAAATATCATATAAAATATGATATGAGGTAGATGGCAAAGGAGAAGTGCTCACGAACACAGATTTAGACCCCTTTCACACAATACAACTTGTCTCACGATTTGCGACTGCAAAGTAGCATGACAAGTCTTTCCCCATGATTTCCAATGACAGTCATTCATATTAGTACGACTTCAAGTAGTTCCGACTTCAAAGTAGTCCCTGCACTACTTTGGTCCGATTTTCATGCCACTTACACAGGCATTTCTTGAAATTGCGGTAAAAAAACTAACAAAAGTGTTGTGTGTTTATAATTTTTCTCAGTGTATGTTTGCAAATGTATCTCCTTTGCAATGTGATTTTTATTTATTTTTTACTTTTGCTGTATTTGGCATTGTAATAGCAAGGGCTGTGAATCAATGTGAAGCACTGATGTAGGTAACAAAGACCTTTCAGACCTCATAGAGTTTTTGCTGGAAAATAATATCTTAAGCAATAGTCAGCATATATTAACAAAAGACAGAAGTTGTCAAACAAATCTGATTTATTTCTATGAGGAAGCATCAACTTAGACAAAGGAGTGGCTGTTAATATAGAATACTTGGATTTTGCAATAGCATTTGACACTGTTCCCCACACGTGGCTAATATGTAAAGTAAAGTCTACAGGCTTGGAAAATTCTAATTGTAAAAGGACAAAAAAATGGATAAAAGACCCTATTCAGAGATTAGTGGTTTATGAGCAGTACTCCGAATGGTCTAAGGTTATTTGTTGTGTTTTCCAAGGTATAATGCTGGGTCCCATACTTTTTAATATATTCATAAATGTTTGAGTGTTTGGGATTTACCATTTCAGTATTTACAGATGACACCAAGCTATGTAGTGGAACAAATGACCTTACAGGATGTCTCCAACTTACAAGCAGACCTCAATACACTAGTTGCACAACTGTGACAAATGGGGTTTAATGTTAATAAATGTCAAGTTATGCACTTGGGGGCTAAAAACATGCATGCATCATACAGCCGAATCAGTGGTGGGGAAGGATCTGGGTGTTCTGGTAGATCATAAACGTGATAACCGCATACGTGTCAAGCTGCAGTTCCTAAAGCAAATATAATGCTTTCTTGTATTTAAAGAGGTATAGACGTCAGAGAGATAACCTTTTCCTCTGTACAAATCATAAGCAAGACCCCATCTGGAATATGCAGTTCAGTTTTGGGTACCAGTTCACATATATTGGGAAACTGGAGACAGTGCAAAGAAGGGCAACCAAATGGGCAAGAGGCACGAAGGAGCTCGGCTATGAGGAAAGATTAGCTGAACTGAATTTATTCTCTATTGAAATGAGGCAAGTGAGGGTGGATATGATCAACACGTGGTCAATATAGTGAACTTGATATTATGCGCTTTAAGGTTATCACAAAGGACAAGGAGACACTGGCTGGTGGGGAAGATTTAACCTCCAAATACAGAAAGGCTTCTTCACAGTAAGAGCTGTGAAAATGTAGAATAGCCTCAAGAATTAGTTCTGGCCGGCTCCATAGATTTGTTTTAAAAAAAGGCCTGGATGCTAATATTTTTAGACAATACCAGGCGTAGATGATCCAGGAAATATCGGATTGCCTCTTGGAGAATCAACTGTGGTTATGGGATTGTGTATATGGAGGTTTTCTATTTTGTGCATGCCTGTGTTTTTTTTTTTTTTTTTTTTTATTTATTTTTCTATTGGTTGAACTAGATGGACTTGTGTTTTTTTTATTTATTTTTTGTTTTTTCACCGTAACTATGGACACAGGCTACTTATAAACTATGGGTTTTAGGCTTGGCGATTGTACACTGGCAATCTTTTAAGGACAGACCCCCTGGGTCGCTCTAGTCCTACCCCACTGTGACAGTCCTCGGTTTTTTGGTAGTGTCTGAAGGTGATGGACCTCTTCTTCTTTGCAGAGGAATCCACTTCATTAGTTTATTCTTTTTTTTTTTTCTTTGTTACTTTTATGGAATTCTTCACTCAACCCTCACTGTCTTCTAAGGCCTACACAAAAGCAGTGTATCTGGATTGATGCAAGCTTGGTAAAACCCTTTGAAGCTGTGCCTGCACCTCATGCAGTGAGGACATTTGTAATGTTGCTTTGGTCACTGAATCTTGTGTGAGTTGCTCACCTTGGCACTTGTTGCGACATGTTGAGCTAGCTGGAGGGTGCTATATAGGTCCATGGCCGTGCTCCATCATGGAACCCAGTCCCTGAAGACCCCTTTTTTAGAGGTGTTCCCAGTGTGAAGGACAAAGCCTGAACGTCATATGCAGTCCAGTGTTGTGTATCTCTGATCGTTACTGTATAAACAGGACTATGATTGGATTAATTTCACAGTGCAAACTTTTCAACCTTACTTTTACTAAAACTTTCACTAAACTTTAACCACTCAGAGCTCAGTCCCAGATGGATGACCAGGTGTTGCATCACACCAATGGTCACACACTTTAATGCCAGTTTCACCTAGAGCCCTCATAAGGTACTCGTGTGCTTTCCCCTGCCTTTTTGCCACGAGGATTTATTGCAAGATGGTTACTTGGGTTATCGTGTACTCCTTCCGGGCACTCTTACCTTATTTCTGAAAACTCTTCTCTGTAGGTACCCCTGGGGAAGTACCCCCTCCCCTTGTAACTATGATGGAGACCAGGCAAAAGGGAGCCAATTCAAAACAGCATGCAAACATTTGTTCTGCCAAAAACCTGCACAACGCATTCTTGGAGTGGCAATGCGTCCCTTGAACCAAAGCAATAACAAGTCTAACACTAACACATCTGATTCTAGCTCTATTTTAGGCATGCAACAAGCAGCCAACTTTAAAAAGCAGAATTTTCTGCATTCATGTCACAATTTCTTGGTCAGATTATGGCCTTAATACAACCATCTTTGTCCAGGGCTCAGAAAAGCCCTGTCTCCTTTCTCTTACTCCTGTTTCTTAACCAGAGTCAGACCCTGAAATGCCAGTCCTAGAGGATGCAGAAGGCAATGAAGAGAACTTTGAGGAAGCCATGGAAGCAATTTCTCCCCCATATTGTCACTATATTGAACAGAGAGCATCACTCAACATGCTTGCTAACATTTAGAAGCTCATTGTCTGCAAAAGCCTTGGCACTGGGCAAATTAACTCTCCTCCGTCTAGCCATGTGCCTTCCCAAAGAGACCTACCTGAAGGTGTGAGCCTATAACCCGTGGTGTATGAATAAATTTTCTGTGTCCTTCTTCTTTTTTTTTTTTTTTTTATTGTATTCTGTTTAATATCTTTTGTTAGAGTGCATCATTTACATTTTGAGCTTATTGGATGATTCATGTATGTTGTTTTCACCCTCCTATTTTGTTTTCTCTTTCTCTTTCCATTGTGCATCTTCTTCTCATTCGTGATTCCAATGGTTTGGTTAGCCATCATCATTAGGGTCTATGGCTTTGACGGAGGGAGCTTTGAGTCAGCATGATCTCATCAGGGTTGTTTACAGTGATCTGCATCCCCAGAGGGAAACCTTTACAGCACAAAACAGGTAAGAAGGACTCTAGTGGGAAGAGGACTTGCTGAACTGATGATTTCTGGCTATAGAGGGATCAAAATGTGTCCAGTTTAGTAGGGATTGGCCGAATTTTGATTAATGCGTGGCTGTCCCTGCTTGACAGAAGTTGACTGTTTGATTGACTTTTGTCGAGCAGACATGCTGGAAATCTTTTGTATGACAGCAGTAAGTCTTGCTGTTAGAATACAACGTCCTGGATGTGAATAAAGGAATCGATGAGTTATGTTTTAGTTCAGCTTGCTGGGTGAATGAGAAAAACTAACAGTTTTTGGCCAGCTTTAGTTACATGAGTCATGAACTATATTTTTTATGTTCTTGCAGGTTTGAAGTGCTGAGCTTTCTCATGTTGTGCTACAACTCTGCTATTGTGTACATGCCACCTTCCTCCTACCAGTCACTCTGTAGAATGGGTTCCAGGTAAGTAAGAAAAACTAACCATAGTAGATGGGTGTTCCCAAAGTATGACTGCCTGTTGTCAGTGCTTGGCCATCTGGAGGCTAGCAAAGAACACTGTAAACCAGAAGAGGCCCAGTCTTTACAGGAAACTTGGCATAGTCCTTGAAATCCTTGTATCTCCTTCATCTTAGTCCAGACTTGTGTTAATCAGACACTGAGGGTGCCAACTTACGAAACCATTAAGCTCCTGTCATGTATTTTTTCCCATGTATCGGTTTGAATAAAATGTTTACTGAGATAGATAACCTGTTTATTTTCACATCATTGGTTGTGTAATGTTTGCCTCATTTATTCATTTCCAAATGCAAGTCATAGCATTTTTTAAGAAAAACATAATATAGATTTGTAAAAATGTGAACAGATATGACCGAAAACTGTTGACATACTTTTCAATGTGATTCTTTAAATGCAACTAGGTAGATAACTTTTTCAAAAAGGAGGTCAGTAATGGCAACCTATAGTATTCTCTAAGGTACAGGTTTTCTTTACCGGTCCCTTCAAGGGTAGTGCTAGCATGTTCATCGCGCCTTGATATTTGTATAAAAAATGTGTATTTTTTTATCGTAAATCATGGGACACAGAGCCTTAAGTAATTACTTAATGGGTTATAGGCCACCTTCAGGTGTTGACACTGGTTATACCCAATCAAGGAAGTTCACTCCCTATATAACCCCTCCTCCTCCCAGGAGCACACCAATTTTTTCGCCAGTGTCTAAGGTGTTGGTCACGAGTGAAGATGTGCTCTGAGGAGCTCCACTGGAGGCATCCATGCTGGATTTAAATAGCCTCCATAAAGAACAGATCCATCCAAAGTGCTACTAAGGCCTAAAAGGATGGTACCTGGGGCCTCGTATCCGAAGCACAAGGTTTTACCTGTAACACCTCTCTTTGTAGGGCTGGACCCCAGGAACCCAGGGCTTAGGTCTTGCTACATTACCTAAAGCTTCCTGATGGGGTGTTTTACAGGTCCAAGGGAGTTGGAACCCCCGTTTTAGGAACCCGGTCCTTGAAGGCTGGATTGTCTGTTAATTCAGCAAATCCTGCAGCGGGGATAAGGTAAGGGAAGAAACTTGGGTATTAAAAACACCTATGTATTTCTTCCATTAGGGAAAATTTTTTGTCATGCCTTAAATCTCCACTAGAGGGAGTCTATGCACATACCTTAATCTGTTGTCTTCACTGTAAAGCTCAGTCCGTGTCTGGTTGCAGCAGCGTGTGGAGGGGGATTTTTTTTCAAGGTAAAGAAATTCTGCAAAAATGTTTTCTTTCTACCCCTGATGGGACCAGAGGGTTAGGGGGGTGCGGAGGTCCCACTAATACCGCTAATTGTTTTACCGTGGCTGATTTCACTGTTTGTGCCTGCTGCTGGATTGGTCCCTGCTCCTCCCCCCTATTGGGTCGGTGGACCCGAAAATGCCACGCACAAGCACGGGAACATTTTATATGTAAAAAGGGGCAGAATTTTTTCTCTGAGGGGGCGGGCCTAAGTGAGATGCTGTGAAAGTCCACAAGGACACACGGTAGGCTAAAAACAAATACAACACAGCTGTGACAGTCTCTCTTTGGCTGACGAGGAGAAAAAACAAGCAGCTTGCAACACAAGGACACGAGCTGTGGTACATGTGAGTGTTGCAAACTGGCATTCCTGATACAGGAACGACACCTTTTTCCCAGCTCTAGGCTGAATTTTATAGTGGCTTTAAATGTCATGACTATTTCAGCTTCAGCGATTAGGTGCAATTTGTATAGTGCCTCTGTTTTTGTATTTAGGACTATGCCTACCAAAAAAGACACCACAAAAAACTAAAAAGTAAAGGTTTCACCCCCATGCTGTTATCCTCGCCTGAATTACCAGTTATGGCAAGCCAGGGTGAGCCAATGGAACAAATTGATGGTGCAACTGCTTCTCACATCTCAGCCCCTGTATACGTGACTGAAGATGTCCTTTCCTCCTCCCTGCAGGGTCTGGAAGAAAGATTAGTGGCTTTAATCACATCCTCCATTTAAATGGATAGGAAGCATACTAGATTCCCCCACTTCAGAACCTTTGCAAGGGGAACAGTGGGCACAGGATGAGGTGTTACCCTCAGTCAATAATTATTCCTCTGCGGGGAAACAACGGTAGATGAGCCTTTTTCAGCCTCTCAATCTGAGAAATTGCTAATACAATCTCTTACGCAGATAGTTCGTTCTTTCATGCTACCCATGCATTCATGCTAACCCTCCTGAAAGTTCGAGTTTCTTCCTTGGGTTTCTAAAAACCCTCTCAACCTTTGCATGCCTTTCCTGCACATGCATTACTAGAACAGCTTATTTTTGCTGAATGGGATCACCCGGATAAGCATTTTCTCCCTCCTAAAAGATTTGCAATTCTCTATCCCCTGGAGGAGAAATTCTCCAAAAGATGGAAAATACCAGCAGTTGACGCTGCGATTTCCAATGTGAATAAAGGCCTAAATTGTCCAGGAGTCAATGCACAGATGCTTAAGGATCCAACAGATAAAGAGTTGGAATCGCTGTTAAAATGTACTTTTTCCATGGCAGGTGCCATTACTCGTCTGCAGTCGCTGCTCTGTCAATCCCAAAAGGACCGATTTAAACAGGCCCTTAGAGAGCTTCCTGCACAACAAGCTCGGGATTTGGCTGAACTACCAAAGGCATTATGCTTTGCTATAGATGCTGTTAAAGATTCTATTCGCCAGGCATCCCGCCTTGCGCGTATGCTTGTGCATATGCGTAGAATCCTGTGGTTAAAAAATTTGGTCAGCTGAAGCACCATGTAAAGACCTAACTTCCCTTTTCTTGGGGTGCGACTATTTGGAGAAGACTTGGACAAATCCAAACAATTTCTTGTGGGAAAAGTATCTTTTGCCAGTCAAAAGAAAGTATAAATGCCCTTTTATTTAAACGGGCTCTTTCCCCAAGCCAGGGTCTTTCACCTCTAGGCAGGGGTGACGGCCTCCGCCGTCAGACTCTAGAGGAAGATCTCAGAGTCGGACCCAGGATCAACAGAAATCCTGGGGTCGGAAACCTGCAAGTCAGAATCCTAAAGCCTCATCATGAAGAGGCAATCCCCCGCTCCGAGGTGGGGGGGGGGGAGACTTCTGCAGTTTACAGAAATCTGAAAAGAAGAAATTGAGGACAGATGGGTCATCTCCACGGTAACGCTGGGGTACAAGCTGGAATGTCTGGACTTTCCACCATCTCACTTTCTGAGGTCAAGTGTTCCCAAAGATCTAGAGAAAAAAACATCTCTGTTTCAGGCTCTAGACCAATTAATATCTCAAGGGATGATCATACAGATCCCCACAAAAGAGCAAGGTTTGGGGTTTTATTCAAACTTTTTTTTTTATGGTACCGAAACCAGATGGAGATGTCAGACCCATTTTAGATCTAAGAATCAGTTCCTGAAGATCTGCTCCTTTTGCATGGAGACGATCAGGTCCGTAGTTTCTATCCTTCTAGGAGGAGAACTTCTGGCATCAATCGACATTGGGGATGCATATCTGCATGTCTCTATTTCCCGCTCATCAAAAGTTTCTGTGGTATGAGTTGGAACACTAGCATTTCCAGTTTGTAGCCCTGCCCTTCGGGCTAGCCACAGCACCCCGGGTGTTCACAAAAGTGCTGGCCCCACCTCTAGCCAGGTTAAGGGCACAGGGCATAACATTCATAGTGTACCTAGATGATCTTTTACTAATAGATCAGTCGGTGGCTCATTTGGAGCAAAGCATACGCACTACAACCAACTATCTGAAGAGTTGGGTTGGATCTCAACCTAGAGAAATCTTCCTTAAATACCGCTAAAAAGGCTGGAGTACTTGGGTCTGATCATAGACACAGCCTAGGAAAAGGTGTTCTTGCCTCAGGCAAGGATCAACTCCATAAGAGAGTTGGTGCAGATGGTCAGGTCAAATGGCGATCCCTCCATTCGCCTTTGCATAAGGTTGCTAGGAACCATGGTGGCTTCGTTCTCTATGCCCAGTTTAATTAAAGACTGTTGCAAAACAGTTTTCTGTCTGCTTGGAACAAAACAATTCAAGCTTTAGACTTGCCAATGCAGCTGGTCCCGAAGAGTGTGTCAAAGTCTCACTTGGCTGGGGAGCAGTACTAGTAAAGACAACTGCCCAGGGACAGTGGTCAAGAACCGAAAAGAACCTTGTCCATCAATATCCTAGAGATTCGGGCCGTACGTCTGGCTCTAAAGGCCTGGACTTTTAGGTTATGGAATTGTCCTGTCAGGATTCAATCCGACAATGCCACAGCTGTGGCCTATATCAATCACCAAGGGGGCACCAAAAGTCTCTCAGCTAAGAGAGGTGAACCATATTCTAACCTGGGCAGAAATGAATGTTCCATGCCTATCGGCAGTCTTCATTCCGGGAGTAGAGAATTGGCAGGCAGACTACTTGAGTCGCCGGCAGTTATTCCCAGCGGAATGGTCTCTTCACCCCAACATATTTCAGGCTGTTTGCCAAAGATAGGGGACTCCGAATGTAGATCTTCTAGCATCCAGGTTCAACATGAAGTTAGTCAACTTTGTAGCCAGAATAAGGGATCCATTCACATGTGGAACGGATGCTTTGGTGACCCCATGGGATCAGTTCTCACTGATCTATGCATTGCCCCCTATTCAGTTGCTGCCACAACTTCTGTGCAGGATCAAGCTGGAAAGAAAGCCGGTAATTCTGGTGTCACCAGCGTGGCCCAGAAGGTCATGGTATCTGCTCTCACAGGGACCGATATTCCATCCTTCCTTACGGTCTCTAAATTTAAAGGCTTGGCTATTGAAACCCACATTCTAAAGAAACGTGGGCTTTCCGGGTCAGTTATATCTACCCTGATTTAGTGCAAGGAAGCCAGCTTCCAGAACTATATATTATAGGGTCTGGAGGGCTTATGTTTCCTGGTGTGAATCCAAGGGTTGGCACCTTCGGAGATATATCGTAGGCATAATTCTTAACTTTCTACAAATGGGGGTAGAAATTTAAATTGGCCTTGAGTACTATTAAAGACGAGTCTCCGCTTTATCAGTCTTATTTCAAATGCCACGTGCCATTCATTCTTTAGTCTGGGGTTTTATACAAGTGGTGACTTTGCTTATTCCGCCTGTCAAACCTCCCTTGAACCTTTGGGACTTGAACTTCGTTTTGTCTATGTTAAAAAAACAGCCATTTGAACCAATATAACACATTACCCTAGTCCTTCTGACAAGGAATTTGGTATTTTTGGTTGCTATATCCTCGGCAAGGAGGGTTTCAGAATTGGCTGCTTCTTTTCTTGTAAAGAGACATATTTTATTTTTCTTGAGGACAGAGTGGTGTTAGGCCCTCATCCAGACTTTTTTGCCAAAAGTAGTTTCAGGTTTTCACCTGAACCAAGATATTGCCCTGCCATGGTTTTTTTCCAAAACCATGTTCCAGGGAAAAGAAGTCACTACATTGTCTTGATGTGGTGAGAGCAGTGAAAATCTATTTAAAGACAACTGCTCAGATTCGTAAGACTGATGTCCTAAGAAAGGACAGGCAGCGTCGAAATCCACTGTCGCTAAGTGGATTTGGCAAGTGATAATTCAAACTTATGATTTAAGGGATAATATTCCCCCTGTTTCAAGTTAAAGCGCACTCTACCAGGTTGGTTAGTACTTCTTGGGCAGTGCGTCACCAGGCCTCCATGGCTCAGATCTGTAAGGCCGCAACTTGGTCTTCAGCAGTGATGTAAGTAACTGAGTTAAAATAAACTGAGTTACCTAACGCAGTTACTTTAGAGGGTAACGAGTAATCTAACTGATTACTTTTCCCCTCATGGTAACTCAGTTCCCATTACTTTGGCTTAGTTACCCCAATTACATCTACCGCCACTAGATGGCAGTAGTGTAATTCCAGTGTCCTGCCGAAAAAGTTCCCCCGTCGGATAAGGACCCCCTGTACTGCACATGCGCAGGGCTTGCGCAGAACGAAGGACTACGGAGCTTCCGAAAATTGCCGAACCTAAACAGCTCTGAGTGAACTCTACACCGCGCAGGCGCAGATAACATGTAATTGTACGAAGTGATGCCGCACGCTCCCGATGCTCGTGCTACTCTGCAAGGGTCGTCTATCGTGTAACTAAGGGGAGGGTCTAGTATTACTGTAACCAAGGGGCGCATTTATTATTGTTATATATCGAGCTCTGCCCATTAATTTAACATTCACCCTCTTCTGTAGCCATCCGCCCCTTACACGATATAATAATAATAGACCCGCCCCTTGCTTACACGCTATAACAGATCTGCCCCTTGGTTAGAGTAATAATAGAGCAGCCCCTTGGTTACACGATATATAACAATAATAATAAATGCGCCCCTTGCTTACAGTAATACTAGACCCGCCCCTTAGTTACACGTATAGAATATTAAAAAAAGTCAGTTACTTTGCTGAGTAATTACTTTTCCAATGTAGTAACTGAGTTACTAACACAATTACTTTTTGGGAGAAGTAATTTGTAACTTAACTAATTACTTTTTTAAAGTAAGATGACCAACACTGGTCTTCAGTGCATACATTCACAACATTTTATCAGGTGGATGTAAGAAGGTATGAGGATATCGCCTTCGGGCGCAGTGTACTGCAGGCAGCAGTATAAGTCCTCAAGTCTGTGGGTACCCAGCAGGTTGTCTCTCCCTCCCCTCAAGTAGCATTGCTATGGGACCCATGATGTACGATAAAGAAAATAGGATTTTTATTACAGCTTACCTGTAAAATCCTTTTCTTGGAGTACATCATGGGACACAGGTCCCGCCCCTTTTTAGGGACTAAGTGTATTGCTTTGCTACAAAAACTGATGTGCTCCTGGAAGGAGGAGGGGTTATATAGGGAGTGAACTTCCTTGATTGGGTATAACCAGTGTCAACACCTGAAGGTGGCCTATAACCCATTAAGTAATTATATAAGGCTCTGTGTCCCATGATGTACTCTAAGAAAAGATTTTACAGGTGAGTTGTAATAAAAATTTATTTTTTTTGTTCTTTCTTTTTTGCAGATTGTGTGTTAGTGGCTTTCCTCGGCAGCATGAGAAGCGCTGGAAAGAGTTGTGTGGTCGTGTTGTGCTTGATCCTGATTTCATGGTCCAACTGCTCACTGGTGTCTATCATGCTATGTAAGTCTTCTCAAAACACAAGAAATGTACTCATTCAGAATCTTTAATTTACTTTCCAATACTGCTATGGTTGACAGTATATGTATGCATACTTCATGTTTTCTCCCTTGGCAGGCATGGCACATTTCACTTATAAACTAATAAAAACCTGTTCTGATTGGGCTAATTTTACTTGGCAAGTAAGGAAAACTATGTCCTGTTTGATCCAATTTTTCACCAGCAGTGGCATGAGCTTGGACTAATGTACTTATTCATCTAGATTGTGCAGTTAAAGAGGAAGTAAAGCCTCTTCACACAGGAAAAAAAAAAACAGAACCTGCAAGGCAAAGGCATAATGAGCTAGTATGCATAGCATACTAGCTCATTATGAATAACTTACCTGAGAACGAAGCCCCCGAAGCGGTCCTCAACCACGACCTTCTCCGGCGCCATCAATACCGGAGTGACTTCCAGGTCTCGCCGCTCCAGCGCTGTGATTCGCTGGGGCGGCGATGACGTCACTCCCACGCATGCGCAGGAAAGCGGCATATCGCCGTGAACTCGGCATGCGCAGTGCGCCTGCGCGCCGCTGTCTACGGCGATGCCTTTTCTTTTCTAAATATCTCCTAAACCATGTAGGTTTAGGAGATATTTATTGGACCTACAGGTAAGCCTTAATCTAGGCTTACCTGTAGGCCAAAGTGGTTTGTAAGGGTTTACAACCACTTTAACATTAAAGGAGAAGTATAGCCCAAGCTTTTTTGGCTGTACTTCTCCTATGGGTCACGGGAGTGCAGTAGTTTCTGCATTCCTGTGACATGTTTTCAGCATCTCCTGCTGAAACCAGGTCACAGGAATTCCATACTTCTCTTCTCCTAAAACATCTAGAATAACCATATCTCATATAATAACCAATATGTTTTCACTCAGACAGATTTCTATCAGCCAAGACATGACTTCTTACTGGCTCCCATGTATCTCTATACTTTTATAAGACACTATGCTATGCAGAGGTTTTATAGAGGATTCTAGAGTTGAACTGTTCTTAATGGGAATGAAGTTCTTCAGTTCACCTTAGACCAGTAACTTCATTGTGATTTTATATGCAATAGTGGTCATTCATAAGATCTGAGAAAACACGATAAAGTAAAAACGATTTTAATTCTCGTATTTCTGCAAATATTATTTATGTAATTAGCTGCTGTGTACTTGTACAGATACAATGGAGAATGGGAGCTTGGACAGGAGGTTCTTGATGACATCATCTATCGAGCCCAGCTGGAGCTCTACTCTCAGCCCTTATTGGTAAGTGCTTCGTTTCGGAATTTACTGTGCTCTGATCAATACTTGTTGTGCAAGGTAGAAGATAAGTAGTATTTTTGGCTGTCCGGCCAGTAAGCAGCATGTAAGCAGTGTTGCAGGCAATTCTATTTCAAAGATGTTTTGCTAAACTGGTCTTTTTTCTGTGTTCAGGTTGCAAATGCTATGAAAAATTCCTTGCCGTTTGATGCTCCTGACTCATCACAACAAGGGCAGAAAGTATTGAAGGTTGAAGTGACTCCAACAGTCCCCCGTATCTCTCGAACGGCCATCACCACTGCCTCTATACGTAGACATCGGTGGAGGAGAGAAGGTAACGACAGTTTTTAATAGATACCTTACTGGATGTTATTTTCTTCATTGATTACGCTAAACATTTAAAATATTGCCACGCATGCCAGAGTGAAAGTTCTAATTCTAGGGCCATTATTAATGGTTAACTCTAAACTGATGACTTGCAGAAGCTTTTAAACTGTCCCCTATAGAAATTTTAGTGTACTACAGTTTGTCGCTGTTTCACAGGTTCAAGCAGATTGACACATTTGTATCTACAGTGCCTTGAAAAAGTATTCGTACCCCTTAAATTTTTCACATTTTGTCATGTTGCAACCAAAAACGTAAATGTATTTTATTGTGATTTCATCTGAAAGACCAACACAAAGTGGCACATAATTGTGAAGTGGAAGGAAAATGATAAATGGGTTTTCAACATTTTTTACAAATATCTGAAAAGTGTTGCGTGCATTTGTATTCATCCCCCTTTACTCTGATACCCCTAATTTAAAATCTGGTGGAACCAATTGCCTTCAGACGTCACCTAACTAGTAAATAGAGTCCATCCGTGTGTAATTTAATCTCAGTATAAATACAGCTGTTCTGTGAAGTCCTCAGTGGTTTGGTAGTGGACAAATGGCTTAATGAAGGCCAAGGAACACACCAGACAGGTCAGGGATAAAGTTGTGGAGGGTTAGGTTATAAAAAAAAAAAAAATATCCCAAGCTTTGAACATCTCAAGCACTGTTCAATCCATCATCTGAAAATGGAAAGACTATGACACAACTGCGAACTTACCAATACATGGCCGTCCACCTAAACTGATAGGCCAGGCAAGGAGAGCATTAATCAGAGAAGCAGCCAAGAGTCCCATGATAACTCTGGAGAAGCTGCAGTGATCCACAGCTCAGGTGGGAAAATCTGTCCACAGGACAACTATTAATCGTGCACTCCATAAATCTGGCCTTTATGGAAGAGTGGCAAGCAAGCCATTGTTGAAAGAAAGCCATAAGATGTCCCGTTTGTGGGAAGCCATGTGGGGGACACAGCAAACATGTGGAAGAAGGTGCGCTGGTCAGGTAGAGACCAAAATTTAACTTTTTGGCCTAAAAGCAAAACGCTATGTATGGTGGAAAACTAACACTGCATATGACCCTGAACGCACCATCCCCGCCGTGAAACGTGGTGGCAGCATCATGTTGCGGGATGCTTTTTTTCAGCAGGGACAGGGAAGCTGGTCAGAGTTGATGGGAAGATGAATGGAGCCAAATACAGGGCAATCTTAGACGAAAACCTGTTAGAGTCGGAAAAAGACTTGAGACTGGCGAGGAGGTCCACCTTCCATCAGGACAATGACCCTAAACATACAGCCAGAACTACAATGGAATGGTTTACATCAAAGAAAATGTATGTATTAGAATGGCCCAGTCAAAGTCTAGACGTAAATCCAATTGAGAATCTGTGGCAAGACTTGAAAATTGCTGTTCACAGATGCTTTCAATCCAATCTGACAGAGCTTGATCTATTTTGCAAAGAAGAATGGGCACAAATTTCACTCTCTAGATGTGCAAAGCTGCTAGAGACATACCTAAAAAGACTTGCAGCTGTAATTGCAGTGGAAGGTGGTTCTACAAATTATTGACTTGGCGTGGGGGGGGGGGGGGACGAATACAAAGCTATGCCACACTTTTCAGATATTTATTTGTAAAAACTGTTGAAAAACATTTTATCATTTTCCTTCATTTGCCAGTGGCAACCTGTGAAGCTCTGGTGAACTCCACGCCCAAGAGGGTTAAGGCAGTGCTGGAAAATAATGGTGGCCACACAAAATATTGACACTTTGGGCCCAGTTTGGACATTTTCACTTAGGGGGGTACTCCTTTTCGTTGCCAGCAGTGTAGACATTAATAGCTGTGTGAGTTATTTTGAGGGGACAGCAAATTTACACGGTTATACAAGCTGTACACTCACTACTTTACATAGTAGCAAAGTGTAATTTCTTCAGTGTTGTCACATGAAAAGATATAATAAAATATTTACAAAAATGAGGAGTGTACTCAATTTGGTGAGATACTGTATATGTGCCCAGGTCAGCTTTCATGAATGGGGTTTACAACCACCTTAAGGTTTTCGGGTGGAAGGGCTGCAAACACACAAATCTAATAAAAATTATTTTTCAGGATTATGAAAAGCCATATGTGCATTTTCAGGTGACTTCTTTTTTTTTTAGAAAAAAAGATATATATATATATATATTTCTCATTTGTTTCCATCGCTAGTTATGAAAAAAAAAATCCTAATTGTACAGTACAGAACACGGAGAATATTCATACACCATGGGTTATGGGTATGTACCAGTGTGGCGTGGGATCATTCATGTTGTTCACTGCGAGGCTCCACCAGCATAGTGCTGACTGTCACTTACTGAGCAAGTGTGCAGGCCTCATATGGACACGGTCATCTGTGCTGCCTGGCCTGTGTGAGAATTAGATTGGTTGATGTTCGGAGCTGCGGCCTGGCTGCCAGCAGTGTGCCAGGACAGGTGCTGTGCCAGGCAATGGGTGCCAGGCAATGAGGTGCTGAGCACGGCATGCCTCAACGTGACGTCAATCCCTCCTCCAGTCACACCCACAACCGAGCAGAGGAGCTCGCAGTCCCTGGCTGTCCCACACGGTGTGGAGCTGAGAAGGTAAGACGAAAGAAGAGATGGACAGACGGACCAGTGTGTGATTTATATCGGCAGTAAATATAAGCAGCAGTCTTGTGTGAGCCCCAATATTATATCAGCAGGAAAATATAATATATACAAAAAGCAGCAGTCTTGTGTGGTCCCCAATATTATAGATCAGTGGTATATAATATTGGGAATCACACAAGACTGCTGCTTTTTGTATATATTGTATTTACTGCTGACCACAAAAATTGTTAAATCTTTTCGGGTGCGCCGCAAGACAAAAAAGTTTGAGAAACACTGGTATGTACCCTCAGGTGATTGGATACTGGAAAATCTTTAGAGGGCATGCCCCTGGGTGTCTCCCCTATAACACTACCCCACTTTGTGAATCCTCGGTTTAATATTTGTGATGGACCTTTTCTCACCCTTAGCTTAACTAGTGGTATTATTTGTGACTATTTTAACTTCCAATTCTTCACTCAAGTTCTTCTTATGTTTATTTATTAAGCCAGCATAGAAGCAGTGTATCTGGATTGGCACAACCCCAGTAAAACCTTGGGAGTAGTACCCCCCAGATCCTATGCTGTAAGGACAGCCTGTAATGTTTCTAAAGGCACTGGATCCTGCGTGGACCCTCACCGTCTCACAATCTCACCTTCTCAGTTGGTACAAAGTACAGAGTTAGCCGCACAGTGCGATACAGGTCCAGGACTGTGGCCCATCACTTTTGAACCCAGTCCCTGTGGACCTCTTTGGGGGGTATGCCTACTGTGATGGACGAATATTTCTTCAAGGTGTACCTCGTAATAACACACCTCCCCCCAATTTGCTTCTCCTTGTGCTTACTTGGGATCTAAATTACTTGGTCCTCTCTGGCCGTTGAATCTAGAGGATCTATCTTGCAAAGTAGAATTTTTGGTCGCTATCATATCTGTCAGACAGGTTACTAAACTAGTGGCTCTTTCCTGTAAAGTGCCTTTCCTCATTCTTCACAATGACTAGATTGTCTTATACCCAAGGCCATCATTTTTTCTAAAAAAGGTATCGGCATTCCACCTCAATGAGAACATTGTCCTCCCATTCTTATGCCCTGCTCCTAAACAGCCAAAAGAAAACTCTCTGCATTGCCTAGCTGTACTCCGAGTCATTTGAGTATACCGTAAGGCTACATTCAGATAGATGGATTTTCTCTTTGCCCTGTTCCCTGGACCTTACAAGAGACATCCTGCTTCAAAATCCACCATTGCATCATGAATAGGAAAATTAATTGCAAGAGCTTACATTCTTAAAGAGAAATCTGCGCTTCTACGCGTTCATTCCACCTGATCGGTGGTGTTTTGTGGGTTTTTCAGCACAAAGCCTGGGTGATCCAGTTGTGTAAGACCATCACCTGGTCTTCTGTTCATCATCCTTTTTCAAAGCTTTGCCAGATGGACATCCAATCTTTTGCTGATGCAGTTTTTGCACGTAAGATTCTTGCAGTGGCTCTCTGAGGTTGGGTATAGTGGCACACTTCTGTTTGCCTCCTTGTTGCCCACCCTTCCTATTCATTGCTTGGGGATGTCCCATGGTGTATGAATATTCAGTCTGTTTTTTCTGTACTGTACAATTAAGAGAATTTTTTACTTATCTGTTAATTCCATATCTTGGAATACAGTACTTGACACAGCCCACCCTCCCTTTCATTCCATAGTTTAGTCTCTATTGCTTGCTGCAAAACTGAGGATTAATGAAGCAGGGGTTATAGAGGAAGCACCCAGGGCGTGTGTCCTCTAGCGCTTTCCAGGGTCCAATCATCTGAAGGTACACGCCAGTGACCCATGGAGTATGAATATTATGCCTGAGTCCTGTTACAGTACTTCAAGATATGGAATTTTATAGGCAAGTCAAAATTCTTTTTTTTTTTTATTTATCTTTAAAAAAAAAAAAAGTCCATCAGTTACTGTATTGTGGTGTTACTGTATTAATAAAGCTCATCCTTTCTATGTTATGAAGTGGTCCAGTCTTGCAATTACAGTCAGGTGACCACATTTTGGGGACAGACCTCATGAATAAGGTTTTCAGAGGTGGAAAACCCTTCTTTAGAATTACTTTTGCAAAAGTAATAAGTAGCATTCGTCACCACTTTTAATTCTGCTGGCCACTATCTCTGCTCCAATATCATAAATGCAATGTGTTGTCGTTTGCTTAACCAATATACTAGCCACATCTGTGTGAAAGTCTTTTCACCTATCTGCCCTTCAGCTTGTTATGCTTACATTTGTTCAAATGCTAATGGCCCACATCAGTTTACTGTTTCATGAATCTCTGTTCTGTCATGTATGTCTTTATCTTCTCTTGTGCATAATCTGGCTGCCGTGATTTTATTTATAAGGGTGAAAGTTTTGTTAGTTTTTCCGACTGTAGCAGACCTTCCAAACTTGCAGTTCTTTTAAATATGTTTTGCCTTTGAGACCTTCTTATGTAGACCATTGGAAATGTATCTGGTTCTTTAACTCTGTCTTTTGCATAAGTGCTCCTCCCACCTTTTGTGATTTTTATTTAGTTTTAGTTCCTTTTTTCATACTGTGTTGTTTTTTTTTTTTTTTTTTTAAACTGGCCTGGTAACTATTTTATTGGTTTTTTAATGTAACCTTACTTTTCAATGCCATGAAAGATGGTCTCTCAAGACTCTAGTGCCATTATTATAATTTCATTATTATGATTTCTTTTATCATTTTTTTTCCTTTTTTTAATGGTCATTTTGATTTTGTTTGCAAGCTTACTTGTCTGTCCCCGATATAAGCTTTTTCTTTATACCAACTTTATTTGTACAAGCCACAGCGAATAAAAGGGAACAGCCGCTTTGTACAAACTCTAAATTGTTCCTGTGTTGCATCCCAGATGGTTTTGACCTCACAAGCGACTCGAATCCGGGCTCCCCGATCTTGCACATCATTCCAAGCCTAGGGGACACTCGTGAGGGGGATGTTCTTGTGTACCTGACACCCGACACATCTCCAGATGCTGCTTCTGAGGGTAGGCCAGATGTCTTCAAGCAGGAGTTAGCAAGAGAGGATAACGATTGCGCTCTTCATTTGCATAGGCTGCTTCTCTGCAGAGCATTTAATAACTTGAGTGTGCTAGATTCTCCATGCCTCCTGGTTAAAGCTTATAATAAGGTATCCGGTATTAATTCTGTTCAATAACCCTGCCAAACCTATGATCGCAGCATCCCCTACATGCGAGCAGCTTGGCATGGCTAGCAAATACATATGCACGCAGGAAGGCTCAAGAAGCATGCAGGCTACCAAAGAACTCCCATAGTGTTTGTTCTGGTATAATATGGTTTTATGTTCTCTTCCAGTGTTTTAAACTGTCTTGAAGTTTCTTACATAAATTGGAACTTATTTACTACTCAGAAAATGTTAAACTGGGTGTGTTTTTCCCAATCATATTACTGCAGTTATAGCGTGATTGTGATTTAAGGAAACAAAAGTGGAGAGATGGATTAATACCATCCCTCATCCCTGCCATTAACTACCGTTTTGTATAGGCGGACATATAGATATGGAAAAACTAATAAAAAGTTAGATAACAATGACATTTAAATATTCAGGTGTTGACTTTAAACTGTGTTAACAATCTTCTAGGGATAGGTAAGTTGGAGTAATAGCAGGGCTTAAGTTGAGAGAAAAAAGGTTTATCTGGGCTGCCTCCAGTGCTGTCTAATTTAAATCATTATCCCCTCCTACAACAGAGATCACATACCGAAATGGCTAGCATCTTAACCTTGTTGCAAGCACTAAAGAGCCTGAAGTGGCATCTTCTCCAGGAAAGATACAATTTCAGTACTTCGATTACATTCCATAGATCAGTTTCATAAAGCGTTTTACCATAGGCCTTGTCCACACAAATATTTATCAGCTCCTGTTGCTGAGGAGTAAAATCTGCGGTGCTTTCTGCCCCCCTGGAAACATGTGCCCCATCAATATAAGTGAATGGCTGTACTGATGCAGAAGCTGTTTTCCTGAGCATTGCCGCATACAGCCATTCACTTGTATTGGCGACTGTGCACGGCACAGGATAGGCAAGGATATGTCTGCTTTAACAGTTTCATTTAGTTTGGTAGTACTTCAAACCCCCCCATCAAAATTAAAATATCCATTTGCTCCAACATAAAGTATAGTAGTCTGCTTTTTAGACCAGGAATTCATATTGCCACATCTTTACAAACCCAAAATGAAATTCCTATTTTTCGCTGTAGGGTTTGTTGATGGAAACCTACAAATCCAGGTTTATTTTTCACTTAAAGGGTAACTCCACTTTTGCGGGGGGAAAAAATAGCAAATAAAAAATAATAATATAGCGCATAGAATTGCGACACTAATCATTTTGTGATTGAAGGTTATTAAAAATTACCTTTCCTTTTCAATCTGCAGCCAATGTAATTTTCTGAGAATACATTGCAATATGGCTACCTGGAGTTTTCTGTACACAGAATGTGTACTAACCACTCCCCAGAAACATAATTTCCTGCTTGTGTGATTGGCTCACCAATTTTCCCAGAAGTCTGCTTAAGATACAAGTCAGATTTCAGGCATCCCTTGCCACAAAAATTGTATTTTTTGAGAGATACTGTCAATAGGAGCACATCTAAAGGGATGCAGGCCCAGCAGATTTCCTCATTATGAAACCACTCCCATTAGACCTACTCAGAACAGAGGCACAGAAACGCACATGGATTTCTTCAGAATAACAAAAGGTAGGAATCTGCAACAAAGTTTGTTATAATCCTTGCAGTGCACTTGGATCACCCAGGGGGGGGGGATATTTTTTTTCTCAACAAAAGTGGAGTTACGCTTTAAAGTATTACTAAACCCAGGATACACTATATCTGGTCTCCAGCAGTACACAGAACATGGAAATGCAATTATTTTAGAAATGTTCTCAACACCAGTATATAGCAGTCTAATGACTTCTATTCGTGTCTGGTTAAAGCTTGTAGGAGGAGTTTTCTTTCTAATCTGACTATGTTTGAGGCTGCAGGACCCCTGACCCTCTGTCTGGACAGTGCTGAATAGCCCTGTGCTGATCACATGCACCCTCCCAAGAAAAAAGAAAAACTCTCTAGCAATACACACCAAACTGAGCATGGGCAGAGTGCTCCCAAGACTCTGTACTGTCAGGAGATGGATTGGGCACAGTGGAAATGGGAGAGGATCAGAGAAGACAGGATCAAACAGCCTTTTTAAACAATGTGCAGGATTACCCCTTAGGTTCCACAGTGAGTATAACTAGCATGCTTTACTGCATATACAGATTGATTTTACTGTTGTGGGTTTAGTAACACTTTAATAAAATGGTGACATGCCGACTATTTCCCTGTTTCTCACACCCATTATTGATGACACCAACACAGTTAGGCCTCATGCACACTGGATGTTTGTGGATGTTTTTACAGCTGCTGTTTTTGGCTTCAGACTTGCAAGCCCAGTCTATCTATTTTTCTATTAATCTAACTGTACAGCAAACCTGTTGCCCTTTAATGTTAACTGGCATCAACATATAGTATAGTCTTTAGACCTAGCTTGGATTTACTTCATGACAGAAATCTGGTATTCTTTGATGTACAGTATCTCACAAAAGTAAGTACCACCCCCTCACATTTTTGTAAATATCTTAATAAAATCTTTTCATGAGACAACAATGAAGAAATTACACTTTGACACCGTTTACAAGCTTTACACTGTAGCAATTTGCTGTCCCCTCAAAATAACTCCACACACAGCCATTGCTGTCTAAAGTAAAAATGTCCAAATTGGGCCAAATTAGCATTTTCCCTCCCTGGTGTCATGTGACTTGTTAGTGTTATAGGGTCTCAGGTGTGAATGGGGAGCAGGTGTGTTAAATTTTGGTTTTTTTTCGCTCTCATTCTCTCATACTGGTCACTGGAAGTTCAACATGGCACCTTATGGCAAAGAACTCCTCTGAGGATCTGAATAAAAGAATTGTTGCTCTACATAAAGATGGCCTAGGTTATAAGAAGATTGGCAAGACCCTGAAACTGAGCTGCCGCACGGTGGCTAAAGAGGCTGAGGGTAAAGGTGATGGACTGGCCAAGCATGTCTCCAGACCTAAACCCTATTGAGCGTCTGTGGGGCATCCTCAAATGGAAGGTGGAGGAGCGCAAGGTCTCTAACATCCACCAGCTCTGATGTTGTCATGGAGGAGTGGAAGAGGACACCAGTGGCAACCTGTGAAGCTCTGGTGAACTCCATGCCCAAGAGGGTTAGGGCAGTGCTGGAAAATAATGGTGGTCACCCAAAATCTTGACACTTTGGGCCCAATTTTGACATTTTCACTTAGGGGTGTACTCACTTTTTTGCCAGCGGTTTAGAAATTAATGGCTGTGTGAGTTATTTTGAGGGGACAGCAAATTTACACTGTTATGCAAGCTGTACACTCACTACTTTACATTGTAGCAAAGTGTAATTTCTTCAGTGTTGTCACATGAAACGATATAATAAAATATTTACAAAAATATGAGGGGTGTACTCACTTTTGTGAGATACTGTAAGTTCAGATCTCACTATTAAATCTCATTAATTAAATTCATATAAACCAAATTCTAATTTAAGGTGATCTAAGGATTTTTTTTTAATAAAGAACTCCCTTTTTTAAGTGGTACGTGCAGTAACCTATAGCATCCAGACAGAGCCCACACTTGTGAGGAGTACACTAGATCCTTATGAATTCAGTTGAACATCTATTGAGCATTGTAGATTGAAAATTAAATGATTCCAATAAACATGTCACTTGCACTGAAATTTAAACAAAAAAAAAAAAAGAACTTTTCCAGCATGATTGGATGTTTTAAATAAACAGATTCAAACGATTATATGAGAAAACCTTTAGTAAATCAACCCCCCCCCCCCCTCCTTTTTTTTTTTTTTTTTCATTGACAAGGAGCACAACCTTATTGGTGATGGTAATGTCTGCAAACATTTGCAAAAAAATGATAGCCCAAAACACATTTGAAATGAGACTTTAGGGTTCCTAATCCTATCAATCATTATAGAATGGTAGCACAGACTCAATTTGGCTGCATGTGCATGAAGAGCTCAAAAGAGATTTGGTACTTTGCCTCCTGACATTTACGTCTCCCCAACTTTTTGAGCTGACCCTTTTTTAAGCCAATTTTTCTAATTCCTAATATCCTTAAACTTTTCATGGAGTTGTTCCCGTACAACATCCTTCACACTTCATGGAACAATGAGGAACCCTCACTGATACTCTAGTTATACTTCTGCCTGTGCTCTGCATAAATTATGACAGCTGACATAAGTTCAAAGAATATATGTTTGTTTTGCTTTAAAGCAGAGCTTGGTGTACAGAAGAACAGTGTAGAGGTAACATACAGTTGTGCTCATAAGTTTACATACCCTGGCAGAATTTGATTTCTTGGCCATTTCTCAGAGAACATGAATGATAACACAAAAACTTTTCTTTCACTCATGGTTAGTATTTGGCTGAAGTCATTTATTATCAATAAACTGTGTTTTACTCTTTTTAAATCCTAATGGCAACAGAAACTACCCAAATGAATCTGATCAAAAGTTTACATACCCCAGATCTTAATACTGTGTATTGCCCCCTTTAACATCAATTACAGCTTGAAGTCTTCTCAGATGGTAAAGCTGCCCATTCCTCCTGACAAAAAGCCTCCACTTCTTGTAAATTCTTGGTCTGTCTTGCATGAACTGCACGTTTTGAGATCTCCCCAGAGTTGCTCAATGATATTGAGGTCAGGAGACTGAGATGGCCACTCCAGAACCTTCACTTTATTCTGCTATAGTCGATAACAGGTCGACTTGGCCTTGTGTTTTGGATCATTGTCAGCTTCCTGGCTGATGATGCATTCATCTTGCCATCAATTTAGACCAAATTTCCTGTGCTTTTTGTAGCTCACACATCCCCAAAACATCAGCGACCCACCTCCGTGTTTCACAGTAGGAATGGTGTACCTTTTTATCATAGGCCTTGTTGTCTCCTCTCCAAATGAAGCGTTTATGGTTGTGGCTCAATTTTGGTCTCATCGCTCAAAATTACTTTGTGCCAGAATGTTTGAGGTTTGTCTCTGTGCTGTTTGGCGTATAGTAAGTGGGATACTTTGTGGCATTTGCATCCCATCTTTCTTCAAGTGTCCCCTTATTGTTCATCTTGAAACAGCCACACCACATGTTTTCAGAGAGTCCTGTATTTCACCTGAAGTTATTTGTGGGTTTTTCTTTGCATCCCAAACAATTTTCCTGGCAATTTTAGTTGGTCTACCTGACCGTGGTTTGGTTTTAACAGAACCCCTCATTTTCCACTTCTTGATTAGAGTTTGAACATTGCTGATTGGCATTCTCAATTCTTGGATATCTTTTTTTATATTCCTTCCCTGTTTTATACAGTTCAACTACCTTTTCCCGCAGATCCTTTTGACAATTCTTTTGCTTTCCCCATGACTCAGAATCCAGAAACGTCAGTGCAGCACTGGATGAAAGATGCAAGGGTCTGTCAGGAGTCCAGAAATTCATTGACCTTTTATACACACACACTAATTACAAGCAAACAGATCACTGGTGAGGATAGTTACCTTTAATAGCCATTTAAACCCCTTTGTGTCAACTTGTGTGCATGTTATCAGGCCAAAATCACCAGGGTATGTAAACTTTTGATCAGGGTCATTTGGGTAGTTTCTGTTGCCATTATGATTTAAAAAGAGTAAACACAGTTGATTGATAACAAATGGCTTCAGCCAAACACTAACTATGAGTGAAAGAAAAGTTTGTGTTTATCATTCATATTCTCTGAAAAATGGCCAAGAAATCATAAATTCTGCCAGGGTATGTAAACTTGTGAGCACAACTGTATATGCAGATGCTTAACATGAACTGTGTTTTCTGACTTCTAGTTACTCCTTATTTCTGTTCGGTCACCTACCTTTTGACATTACAACTGTGCACTCCCCTATACCTTTGTTCCAAATGACCCGACTCGCCAAACTAGGCCAGCATTGCAGCTTTCTTGATGACATTTAAATATAAAATATCTATTTATTCAAACAAAAGCCCCTATGCATGGTACTCGCATGGTACAGGTGCTTCAGTGCACCACTCTGTCACAAGCATAAAAATGTTGAGATTATGCGTCAGGGAGGGGACAGGACAGTGTAGAAGTCAGCAGCTGGTCTGTTTGGAGCGAGGGGACACACAATCTCAACATTTTTTTGCTTGTCACGGAGTGGTGCACTGAAGCACCTGTACCATGCGAGTACCCTGCATAGGGGCTTTTGTTTGAATAAATAGATACTTTTTATAAACGGTATCACACTATCCAGTCATTTCTCATATACATGTGGAGACTACGCTATTGGACAGCATAGGATATCACAGATCCATCTACACAGTACCCAGAGTTGGTTCGCTGGCGTGTTTAGACCAAGCTTAATTGCAAGGTCACACACCCCGAGGTGAGCATACTCGCATAGGGTGGGAGCACAAGAGTGGTGTCACTTGAACATGTGTGGAGTATGACTACAGCCATGGCGAAATTGTGGATGAAATTTGGTTATTGATTTTCAAAAGCACTATAGCACTATAGCACTTTATAATCGCAGCAAGATTTGAAGCATGTTATATGGACTTTAATGCAATTTTTGGTTTGTTTTAATGTATTAATTGATGTCACTTAGCACTTTGGCACTTTATTTTATATTGATTTGATCGATTTTTATGTCTAATTATTGATTTTTTTTTTTTTGGCACTATATTTAGCACAGTCAGTACTGTTTATTTTTATTTTTTATTTGTTATTGCTACTAGCGTGGCACGGTATTTTTATATATTTAAATTGTTTAGCACGGCTGTATGGGATGCGATCAATACTAGCAGCTGAATATTTAGATTCAATACTTTTTGGTAGCTCGCAAGATTTTTAGTTTATACCATTGGGCTGCTTTCATACTGAGGTGCTTTACAGGCGCTATAGCGCTCAAAATAGCGCCTGCAAACCACCTGTAAAGAGCCTCTCCTCTCCAGTATGAAAGCCTGAGTGCTTTCACACTGGAGCAGTGCGCTGGCAGGACGCTAAAAAAAAGTGCTGCAAGTAGCCTCTTTGAGGCGCTGTAGGAGCGGAGTATACACCTCTCCTAAAGCGCCCCTGCCCTTTGCCCGCGCTGGCCATTGATTTCAAAGTGCCACTGTAGCGATGCTTTGCGGGAGCTTTTAACCCTTTTTCGGCCTTTAGCGGGGGTTAAAAGCTCCCCGCTAGCGGCCAAATAGGGCCGCATAAACAACGGTCAGGTGTCGCTAAAAATAGCACTTCACTGCCGACGCCCCAATGTGAAAGTAGCCTTCTTCTAATGGCTCTGGAGGTAAATAAAGCAGTGAGCGGAATCCCTTGGGGCAGTTTTCTGCTCTTGTGTATGAATCTAGTTATATGGAAGAGACATTCCTCCCTCTCAATATGGCAACATGTGAGCGTGTGGAGCACATATAGGTGTGCTCATAAGTTTACATACCCTGGCAAAATTTATGATTTCTTGGCCATTGTTCAGTTTTTGGGTTTTTGTGTTTATCATTCATATTTTCTGAAAAATGGCCAAGAAATCATAAATTCTACCAGGGTATGTAAACTTATGAGCACAACTGTGTGTGTGTGTGTGTGTATATATAGATAGATAGATAATCTCTATATCTCACACATAGATGATTAACGTATGCCATTGCTCATGTAGAAAAAAAATGCTCTCTAAATGTAGAAGCTAAACACAATCATGGAGGAGGATAATGTACTCGCATTACTGTATTATTGTTTGTAGCAGAGAGCTCTAGCTGAGAGTTTCATCTGTTGCCTTTTTTGCTATGTATTATTGATGATAGAAGAATTGGTTCTGTATGGATACAGAGACAAAGAAAGTGATTTCTGTCTAAGTTAATAATAGTTCTTTATCTCTCAGTGCCTACTTTCCATCCATAAATGTTTCATGCTGATTGGAAATGAATGATCTATTACAAGGTTTTTCAAACTTCTGCATTGTGTGCCTCATACCTAGGGTTGTTTGGGTGCTTGCCAATTCTACACTTAGCTTAGCCTAGCAGAGCTTTCGCATATACTGTATACACAGATCAGCCATAACTTTGTGACCACCAACCAAATATTAAGTAGGTCCTCCTCTTGCAACCAAAACAGTCCGGACCCGTTGAGGCATGCACGCCACTATTCCTCTGAAGGTATGCTGTGGTATCTGGCACCAAACCATCAGTAGCAGATCCTTTAAGTTTTGTAAGTTGAGAGGTGGGGGCCTTCATGGATCAGACTTTTTCCAGCACATTTGATTGGAGATCTGGAGAATGGAAGCCAAGTTAATATCTCAAACTCATTATTATCCTGCTGAAATAGGCCCCTGCCATCAGGGAATACTGTTTCTGTAGGAGTGTACTTGGGTAGCTACAATGTTTTGGTAGTTGGTACAGGTCAAGTAAAAGCCACATGAATGGCAGAACCCAAGGTTTCCCAGTAGAACATTGCCCAACACATCACACTGCCTCTGCCGGCTTGCCTTCTTCTCATTATGCATAATGGTGCCATGATGTAAAAGAAAATGTGATTCATC
Source organism: Lithobates sylvaticus (assembly GCA_028564925.1). Lineage (NCBI taxonomy): Eukaryota > Metazoa > Chordata > Amphibia > Anura > Ranidae > Lithobates > Lithobates sylvaticus. Next base: position 129,023,650 of record CM053031.1, read on the forward strand.
AGACCTGTCACCTTCTTCTATTGCTCCATGGCCACTGTAAGTGTTTTTGGCAGTGAACATGGGTCAGCAAGAGCGCCCCTCCAGCAGTCTGCGGCTAGGCAGCCGCATACACAACAAACTGTGATACCCATTTTTTTTCTTCCTTCAACACATCAGCTTTGGGGACAACATGTTTACGTGCTGCCTAATATATTCCACCAACTTTCAGATCCCATTGTAACAAGACAATCATGTTGTTCACTTAAACTGTCAGTGGTCATAAAATAATCGCTAATCGTGGCATAAAGATCAGTAAGGCCCCTTTCACACTGGGGCGGTGAGCCGCGGTGACGGTAAAGCAGCGCTATATTTAGCGCTGCTTTACCGTCGTTTTTACCGCGGTTTTCGGCCGCTCGCGGTGCGGTTTTACCCCCCGCGAGCGTCCGAAAAAGGGTTAAACACCCCCCGCAGAGCGCCGCCGTAGCGGCGCTTTGCGGCGGTATTGCCGCGGTTTTACCGCGGTCTCCCATTCTTTTCAATGGGAAGGAGCGGTATAGGAGCGGTGAACACACCGCTCCTATCCCGCTCCAAAGATGCTGCTAGCAGGACTTTTTTTTTCATCCTGCTAGCGCACCGCTCCAGTGTGAAAGCCCGCCGGCTTTCACACTGGAGTTAAAGGGCAGGATTTTTTCATGCGGTGAACAGGCGCTATTTTTAGCGCTGCACCGCATGAAAAACGCCCCAGTGTGAAAGGGGCCTAACTTAAAAGTTATGTACTTTTCTTTTTCAGCGGTTCAATTATGTTGTATTCGATACAGTTCCCCTAGTTTGAAAATCCCTGTTGCATGCTTGATTTAGTTACTGGCTTGCATGAGTCTGCATGGGATCATTGCTAAAACATTTAAAGCTCTGTGTGTGTATGCGCCTGCACTGAATCCTTATGCCTGCGCTTCCATCAGAGGAGCTATCACTTAGGGAACTGATGGTCATTGTAGGACTTAAACAGGTAGGTGAGGCTTCCAGTCTTTTGATGCATTGATTAATATAAACAGAACGTGATATATTTGATCTTATAGTATTATTTGTTACAGCTAACATTTTAGTTTTACTTTAAGGCCTGTCTGGAAAATGTTTAATTTTGCTTCTGATAGAGGGCACTATGGCAGTCTGTGATGTGGCAATCCAGGGATGATTCTCTGAGTGCTCTCCTCTACTCACTGAACATGCTGCTGCCTCCTTGTCAGAGTTTTTTTGGCTTCAATAGGGAGTCCTTCAAAAACAATAAGGCAGCAGGGGCAGCGAGTACAATAGATCACTAGACAAACTTCACTGAACACAAAGAATTTTAACATTTGGACTTTTATGGTAAGTATAATTTTGAACTCAAGCTTCCGTACACCAAAAATGAAATGGCTTTGGGTGGAGGTCTACACCAACAAAAATGTTTATGCTCAGTTCATTTAATTTATTCCAATTTTTGAACATGCTCATTTTAATTACCCTGCTCTTCATCAGATCACATTTTCTTTATAATGCAGTGTTTATAAGATACACTGCACTCGAAGTCTACAGGGCATCTGTTTGATTTTGGACTAGTCTGTGGCTAGTCTTTGCCTCCATAATACAGTAGGAATGCCCTTTCTTGCATAATGCTATGGGAACTTTAAGATATCAGGGCTTGGCTAGCATGATAACATCTTAGACTGGAGGGGAAGGTAGGTAGACATGGTGCCTAAAGAAAATTGTGTATTTTTCTTGCACTAAGAAGATTAAATGCTTAGTTTCATGTGATCCACAAGGAGTCTATTCTTTGACTTGCTGTATCAAAATTGGCGCACAACTTTGGTGTATGCTGGGTATTCTGAAAATTTTGACTTTTCATTAATTTTCTGAAGGTGTACTCCAACTATTCATCTTTCATTATGTGCTTAAACAGTTTGAACTGCCCAGATCTGTGATGGGCTTACCTCAAAGATGATGGCCAACAGTACAAGTGAATTTAAAGCAACTCTGTCATCTATCTGACTAATTCTAAAATTAAGTACCCTGTAAGAGAAAAGGAGGAGTATTTAAGGCAAGTGTAATGTTTAATCTTCCAGGTGTGCCAGATAGCTTGTCCCCTACTGGTTGCTTTAGTACCTCCTGCCAACCTCGTACATGATTATAGGATACAGTGGAAGGAGGAACCTTAGGGGCCATTGGTGGACACGCAGACACACCTAGAATTGTCAGATAGCTGCAGTGCTCGAGGTTGTGCAAGAGGGCGAATATTCAACATGCCACCTGTCAGGTGAATATTGCTCCCCTTTTTCTGCAGGGTACTTTCAGTTTGGATAAGAATCAGGGTTGCTTAAGTTAGGCCCCTTTCACACTGGGGCGTTTTTCAGGCAGTACAGCGCTAAAAATAGCGCCTGTACACCGCCTGAAAAAATTCGGCCCCATTCACTCCAGTGTAAAAGCTGGCGGGCTCTCACACTGGAGCGGTGCGCTAGCAGGACGGTCAAAAAAGTCCTGCTAGCAGCATCTTTGGAGCGGTATAGGAGCGATGTATTCACCGCTCCTATACCACTCCTACCCATTGATTTCAATGGGATACCACGGTAATACCGTGGCAATACCGCCGCAAATCGCCGCTATGGCGGCGATTTGTGGGGTATTTTAACCCTTTTTCGGCCGCTAGCGGGGGTTAAACCCGCACCGCTAGCGGCCGAATCCCGCGGCTAAAACGACGGTAAAGCAGCGCTAAATATAGCGCTGCTTTATCGTCGCCACGGCTCCCGCCACAGTGTGAAAGGGGCCTTAGAGATTCTATGCATTTTTATTGGGGAAAAAAAAGCTCCAGCTCTAGTTGGAAATGGTCATTGTTATTTCTAGTTAATAAAGTATTTTTCCTTCAATGTGAGGGTAATTTTAGTGCATTAGGTTTTTTGCCTTCCTTGGGATCCACATTAACAGTATCAGAAGATATTAGAATAGACTGACTCTTTTCAACCCTGTTTACTATATTTGTTTCCTGCTCACTGATTGCAGCTGGGACAGAGCAACAAGGAGAGGATTACTGCCAACTGTTCTATGAAAGCAGCTGGGACATTTTACACCTGTGTCAAAGGACAGTGTACTGTGTTATGAAGAGAAGAAGCAGTGTAGACAAACCTTTAGTCCTTAAACAGTCTTAAATTAAAAAGTCTTCCCTTGTTTGTATTTGAAAGACCAATTCGGAAAATAAAATAATTCATAGAGAACCTCTTCCTTTGCAGTTTATAGAAACCGCCGCCAAGTATGAACTATTCAGCTTTAAAAACTCGCTGGTGTATAATCAATGAATGCAAATTCTGCCCAAAAATTTTCCCATAGACTCTGCTATTCCCTGTCGGGTATTGTCATCTTTTGCAGCATAGAGAAGCTGAAGCCCTGAGTGTCCCTGCATACATCCAGGGGAAGAGGTTTTAGATGGATGGAGATGAGAGCTTAGTTGACCTTTTGACAAAATGTCTAAATTTGCATATATATACTATATATAGACAGTGCTGCCTAGCTTTTTTAGGTTGAACATTTTGGGTAATTGGTGCACTTAAAACCATTTATGGAGTAGATTTATGAATGTACTATTATATTTTGTATGCTTGGAGAATGAAGAGGTTCACTTTAACATGAATGAAACTTGTGCTGCAATGAGATAATTGACATTGTCTTTATATTTTAGGACCTGAAGGCACCTTTACTGGAGAGGACTCTATTAATCTTAATGATGCAGATGAAGGTTTTTCATCAGGGGCCTCCGTTAGTAGCCAGCCAGTTGGAGCCAAACCAACTTCAGCTTCATCTCAAAGAAGTGGTTCAAGAAAAGGTGGCAGCGTGCGATCAGTCAAAGAGAGAGAACAACCTAGTCCATCCAAGACTAATGAAAGTCGGGAGAGCACACCTAGAAAACAGCCTGTTCCGACGGCTGCAGATACTTCACTTGAAGCAATTGAGCTATCGCCTATGAAAAAGCACCTGAGCCTTCCAGCAGGCCACGTGGTGCCAAAAGCAAATAGTCTTAGCCTGATCCGAACCTCCAGCACTTCATCCAGTAAATCTTTCGATTATGTTAATGGCAGTCAGGCTGGTGGAAGTGGTGGGATAGATGGAGTGACAAACCTTTCCACTTGCAACACCAACCGCTTTTCAACAATAAGCTTACAAGAGGACCGATTAGGCCAAGCAGGAGAGGGCAAAGACCTATTATCAGCTGGTGCCCCCTTGACCAAACAATCTCGATCCCCAAGTTTCAATATGCAGTTAATCTCCCAAGTGTAGATTCCCCTGCTGTCTTTTAGAAACTGTGCAACTCTGCATAGGAAGAGAAAGTTCTGTTATTTAGTTTCAAATCCTGTTGATTTCTCTCATAGAATTGTGTTCATGCAAAGCTAGAGCAATACAAATTACTGTCCCCATATTCCTGATCCCTATTCTACATACATGCAGTTTTTCCAAAACTCCCACCATTTTCTTCCCTTTTCTGGGTGAAGTGCAATTTAGAAAAAAAATCCCATTTCATTACTGTGAGTCTGCAATGGATTTTCACCAGAAAGATGGTCAACTTCAAGGAAGTGTTGGGAATGTGCTTGTAGCTTGCACTCAAGTTACACAATGTCTTCATCTACCACATGTCCATTTTACCTACTTTAAGTGCATTGGATCTTTGAGTTGCATCTGTCTGTTTTACTGTGACTTTGGACAATCCCATTTACTGCTTATTTCTGGTAATCTTTGGCAAACATGTACTTCAATAGATGACATTTATCATCTGACAGCGTTTTGATTTTGGTTTGCTTTATTTTTCATTTCCCAAAATATGCGTCTTCCCTCCCTATGTGGGGTTTGTCTGACCTGAGGATTTAAACTTGGACAAAAAAAAACTAAACAAAAACCAGATTGTCTTTTTAGGATGTTCACTTTACCTACTGGCCAATGCTTGCAGTTGGATGTCAAGTTCAATGTCGGGTAAAAGGAGGGACTCTATAGGCTGTCTTTCGATTTGCAATCAGTCAAAGAGCCCTCTCAGCTGCTCCCCTAAATCCCCTTTTCCCAGTATCTATTTAGATCTCAAACCCACTCACAATGTTTGTTCCAATCCAGCCAGGCCAGTTATGAGAACACATCAGGGAGTGTCGTACAGCCTGCTGGATTTGCTGTTGTACAAAATGATATTATGTTCTCTGTTATTTTGGTAAGCCTCTTGACCACACTGCCATTGGTATTAATCATTTGTTTTGTAAGTTGTGATAACATCCCTAGACTTACATGATTCTGGAAGGGTGGGGATAGTAGGCATGATGATTAGTGCTGTGTGACTCCCACAATCGCCACCAACCCACTAAAGCAGGATTAAATGTTTTAGCTTTCCTTCTGCTAATCTAGCTGTAAATGTATTGGGTTATTCAATGGCAGCATCTGGAAACTAGTTACATTATCCATAAGAGTACTGTGTGGTTGAAGATGTTATTTTTCTGTCCAGTAGCTTGTTTATTTGGAGCAGTACTAGCCTGCTAGTGTCCCTTGGCTTTTAGATGTTTACACTGTTACTGTCTATATGACAAACTACAACCTTCTGTCGTTTGTTTTGGGCAACTAAGTTATTGTTAGCTGCAGATGCTAACAACCAGGACTTGACATTGTATTCCGTACTAGTTATTCGTTCTGATGAGGCCTGTCGTCTTGCCCTATAAAAATAATAGCTGGTTACTGGTGCGCACAGAAGTGCTGTGTCATGCTGTGTGCTTGCTGTAAAGTGACATACTTTTGTGTTTTGACGTATGCTAAGAGAGATTCTAATGTCTTCTTCATGCTGGATAACTCAGAATAGCAACAGCCTAACTTGCAGCTCTCAATCAAATGAAGCTTGGAAAAAGTAGCTGCTAACTGGCACCCGTAAAAAGTTCAAAAGGGACCAGTATACTGTATTAACAAGTGGATGTAATGCTGGCTGTAAGTCCTGTCTACTGGGCTGCTGCTATGGTTGTGGCAATAATAATATAAACAATTATATTGTGTATATGCAGACTTATTTCTTTAGCTGAAGACAGCTGATGCAATGTTTCGCTCAGCGTCAAGGTCAGTGTTGATTTGGCTGAGCTGATGAAGCAGTAGCTTCCATATGTTACTTTCCTTCTATTGTAAAATCTGTTCTGACATTTTCTACAATGGGGTAGAGTTAATGTTATACATGCAGTCTTAGTAAGGTTTACTAGGCTGCATTGATCAGGTTTATTTAATCAGTAAATGAACAATGTGAGTAGAAAACCTTCAGAATTAATATGTTACTTATCTTATTACAGTAATGTAAAATTTAAATAGTTCTAAATAAAACTGGCCATACACTAAATGAATATTGACCTTTTCCTATTGGCTGAAATTTTGACCAGTGGGGTAGCCCTGTTGGCGCCACTCCGCCCAACATCCTTCAAATGAAAAACTAAAGGAGTAAGGCAGAAAATTGGCGGCCAAGTGGCACCTACATCCAGTCAGATGCACGCGCTGTTCAGGTATTCTGACAGCCCATGGTGGTCGCAGTCGGCATTTAATAGCCATAGCGGGAGATTCGTCCATTTGTGCTATTTAGTAGCTTATCTAGTTTACACAACAGCTTACAAAATATAATTATTGAATATTTACAACTAAAAGACCTTCCTAAGAGCAAACATCACAAGGTGCTTACTGTGTGAGCCCTTGGCATACCAGAAAAGCTTCTACTGCACCACTCTCCTAAAGAGGAACTTCACTTCCTCCCCACCCCTTTAACTTTTTGCCACTACACAATTCACATACTCAACCAGCCAGTGAATCCAGTGTTATACTTTGAGCTGCTGTCACAAGCCAGGTCTTGTGTTGCCATTCTTGTTGCTGAAGTCATCAGGTACTGGCTGCCTTTTCCTGGTTCAGGTAGCTCAGACCCCTGATGATGCACTGGCGGGTCGACCCACTTCCAGCCACATGAATGCAACTTGGAGCATTCTGGGGTATGTGACATGCATGTCCCAGGAAGCTTCAGAGTGCTAGAGATGTCATTTTCACCTAGGCACGAATATCGTTTGGGAGACTGGGCACACAAAAAGAAAAAATAATTGCTATTTTAGATTTGTAAGGGGTGAGAGCAGTGATGCCCTAGTGCATCTTGTGGGTGAAGGTTTTGCTTTAGGCCCCTTGCACATGGGCACATGTACACTTTCCTTTTTGATCAGCAGTGGATCTGTCTGCTGATCAGAGTAGGGCAGGTCTGTGTCTGCTCTGTTAATGCAGAGCGAACATGTATAGAGCCCGCTCTGCTCTGTTTGGGCCGCTGGGTGTAAACCGACTCTGCTGTCTGTCTACAACTTACTACTCCCTGATCCACCTACACGAAGGAGAAATGATCCCTTTCCGTTTTTTGTTTTTAGTGGATCGGATTGAAGGTAGGTGGGTGGAAATGGACACAAGTCCGTTTCCACCCACCAAGTCCATAGGGGGAGTGGAGGGTCCCAACAGGTCCACCTGATTAGGCAGATCTGATCGGAGCGGTTGTGTAAAAGGGGCCTCAAGCTTTACCATATAAGTTACAATCTGACAGTATAATCTTTGTACAATCTCTCATTTTGATGTATTAAAACTGTGTAGCGGGAGGACCTACCAAAAGTATAACTTCAAGTTGTATCCAATCAAGCAGGCCCCTGAACTACCTAGTTTTTGGTACAACTAAAGAAGATTGTATATTCAGATTATAATGTGTGTAGCTTAAAGTGGAAGTATAGGCTGATATGTCTGCTTCTGCTTAAAATGTTAAATTGGCTGACAGGAAAGAACCAAAAACAGACATGCAGCATTTTTTCCCCACACAGTGCACTACAATTTGTGTTACTGTGCATTGTTGTGTTTTGTAATGTAATTGCCTAAGAGCTGTTGCTTCATTACATTGGGGTGCCTTTCAAAATAGCACCAGAATGCACTAATGCACAAAATGGCTGTAAGGTAATGCAGCGTACAAGTTACAATCTGACTGACTATACAACCTCTGTACTGTCTCCTAAATATGAGTATCAAAAATATTTAATCGCTTTGTATCCAGCAAGGCAGCTCTTAAACCAACATAGTTGCTGGTAGATTTAAAGGTAATTATATCTCTAAATTGGAGTGTTGGGAACAGTTGCTGCTCTTCAACCACCTGACCTCCCACATTGCACACTGAGAAGATTGAAGACAATGTATGAGGTGAGGCAAGTGACCTCTGACCCTCTATTTACCAACAATAACAGCCGCAGTTACTCTATTTCTTTCCTAACACTTGGTAATACAGACATGATCCCATTTGCATATGAGCTGAATTCTTACAGATAATGTGCCAAGATGGCTCCATATCTGTATATACATGACTGGTATATTTTAAAGTTTACTTTACCATAACATTAGGATTAAAAGTTCCTACCTGTACCAAAACTAAGATAACAGAAATTTATAAAACTTTGCTGTGTGGCCTATTGCTTGTTTTAAGCTAACATTTGAGGCCAAAAAGATGCACCAAAATCACATCTGATAGTGTTCTACAAGAAAGTTAAAGGGGTGTAAAGGAAACTTAAAAAAATTAAATAAACCACAAACCTCTCTATACTTAACTGCTCTGTGCGATGGAATTGGCCCGGAACCTTGTCTTCTCACGTCCCCCGCTGGCACTCCTGGCTCCTCCTCTGTGCAGTGCCCACAAGGGAAAACGCTTCCCACAGACAGCAGAACTTTGCCCCCGCCCCCTCGTCACTTGCTTTGCTGAGGCAGCAAAAGCCATTGGCTTCCAGTGTTGTCAATCAAAGGCTGTGAGACACAGAAGTGAGGGGAGAGAAGAGCTTCAGATGCGCACAGCGCTGGTTTGAAAAGGGGGGCAAAACCGCTGCCTAAATAAGGAATGCGTTAAGGTAATAAATGTTTAGACTTAAGAACCATTTTAAAGGACAGCAAATCAACTGTGCATTGGATGATACCACTCCCTGCTTTGCCATGGTGGCTTTAAATATTTTACCTTTTGATAACCTCCAGAAATGTAGGCACAATATTCATTGATGTTATTAAAATCATATTTATATAAATCCATTTAACAGCAGTAAATAATTTGACTATGGTGACCCTTTACAATCAACCCCTTTTAATGAATAGCAATTGTTAATAATATATGTTGATGTAAAATAGGCAAGCATATATTTTTCTAAGTGAATCTACAGCTATTAAACCCGTAACTAAAAGCATTACTTCCTGTACATTAAAATGTATATATCATTAGAATTCTATTTAAATGCAAACCATTATAAAGCTTGGCAATTCAAGCTAGTCATATGATCAAAAACTACATAAGCAGAGGATAACCTCAGTGCAAACTGCAGATGTATGCAAATCTCATCTTTTCATGCAAATGTCAAGCTTGGCAACCTTCTCTCTCCCCCCAGGATCCTCTAAATTGATTAGTTAAAGTGATGAGGCGTGATCATTGACCAATGGGAACCTTCTTAAGGTGAGGGGGCAGAATTTTTTTTAAGGTGGGTGTAGGATGTTAATTCTGCCCACTTCTGTTAGCCATGTCCTCCAACCTGTAACTCCAAAGTGCTGGTTTCAGAGTGACTCTGGTTGCTGCATCTATTTTCTCATGCTGAATCCAGGGCCTATAGAAGGCTGTGAGGAAATCCAGCGACTCTGGAAGATCAGAGTAGAATGCCATGGCTGGCAACAGAAGATTTGCTGTTTAAAGCAGCAGATTTGTGAATCGAGGCTCCAGCTGCGGGTATAAGTAATGTCCTCCTTGCTTTAAATGATGCACAGACCTCTGATCTTTGTACATTTTTACTTTAAATCATCAAACATGGGAACATTGTCTTAACTTGTAAAACTGATCTAAAGAGCATCAAGTTTAGCCTGCATTTTTTTCCTGCCTTTGTACCTACCTACTCTTGTCGGGGCAGGAGGTGAAGGAAAAATCTCACTAGGAGAAACAGACTGCAACAATAACCTGACAGAAGTTTTGATCCTTACCTTGCCTATAAAAAAAAAAGTTATGGCTGTTGATGGTAGCACAGCTTGAAACTTGCTTAAAGGATAAATAAATAAATGTGCCTGGATAACATTGGAGCCGCGATCAGCAGATCACGAATGCCGTGCAGGACTCCTACAGACTGTCGGTGTAAGCTGCCTGCCCGTACATTATACGGGCAGGCAGTTTCACAAAGACAGGAAAAATCGATGAACTACCAGGGCACTCAACAGCACCCTGGTAGTTCATTGAGAACTATAAGCCGACACCTGCAAAGGCTGTCGGTACTTGTAGTTCACTCATTCACAGAACTTTGTGAATGAATGACGTGGCCGTGTAGGCATCATTCATTCAGCAGGTACAGAGAGAAGATCCCCATCCTGCTGTCACAGGGAGCTGCTGCACGATCAGAAACACTTTACCCTAAAAACGGGCAGAACATGTAGCATGTCCCCGAAGGTGAACTTATGCTTTAGAGCTTATTTAATGCTACCGACAGCAGTCCAATTAAAATCTATATTCAGTACTCCTAAACTGCAGTTAAATTGTGCTTTTAGGTCCAGCTGCACTTTTAATAAACATTATACATGTGTACCTGTAGCTAATGTAGAAATGCCAATATGATAGGTTGACTTTACTAAAGATATACCACTTTTCCAGCGTCATTGCCTGGTCATGTGTTTGTATCCATCTTTGTAGGAAAGAAGCTGCTTGTGGCCACCACTAGATGTATTTCAAAGCCGGGTGTACTAAGAGCCAGGATGTCTCGCAAAATTGATGGAGGACTCCTCATCAGAAAAGAGAACACATTATATTGACATTTTTCAGAAGCTGCTGGGACAAATGTATAATTTTTAGCGAAAGTTTAGTCATACTTAAAGGGGTTCAGAAAATCTCCTAAATGCTTGTTAAATGCTTTGGAATGGTTTTGAAAATGTCACTTCTCACTCCAGCATTTACAGGCTTAAATTAAACAGTACCTGTGTGTTTGAGGCCTACACACTTCCTATAGCTCACTCTGTCAAATACATTTGTGCTGGTAGCTGATATATATGGTGAGTTTAGAGCCCGATCACCACCACAAAAACTAATATGGACAGTGGCAGTTTAGGGAACAGAATATATAAATGAATGGCGGGAAGCTTTTTTTCGTGTCTGAATTTCAGCTAAAATTATCGACTTAAAGCACAACTTCATGTTCTAGCAAATGTAATACTGTAAGGAAGGGAAAAATCAATCCGTTATAAATCATCATATTAATTACTTTGTTACCCTATGTTATAGGTTTCTGCAGCATCCAAGCTGTAACTCTGAGAGACTTGTGTAGACAGTTGTTGTCTATAGTACCTTTTAAAAGAACAAGTAGAATTTGAGTATTTGTCATTGGACAGAAGCTATAGTTCTAAACCCGGTGCAAGCATAAGGGTCTACATTATAAATATGTGTCATTTTTTTCTGCAGTGTTACATTTTTTTAGAATGGTGTAGTGGTAGAGAGATCTCCTTTAAGTATGAATTTGCTGGATTTTGTGGTACTTATTTATTATCATCCTAGTAAAGAAAATAACAGGATTTTGTCATGCATGGACTGTGTGTCTGTTGATACTGTAATGGTATTGAGAACATATGGAGCACATTGGTGTATTTTTATATCATTGAAGATGGAAAATTTTTATATTTTTGGTATACATTTAGAAATGTGTCATTTTAGCATGATCTATAGAAATATTGCTGAACAAGCACAGTATTTCCAAGAGATTTTTGCCACTTAACCTTTCGCAACAGTCCCACAGAAAGCTTTTAGGGGTCGTTTCAAATCCTATTTTATGTCCTCCTTGGCATAGTCAGTACTAAATATTAGTCTTGTAAAAATGCCTGTTTCTTAGTTTAAACAAACTTGCTTGAACTCCCATTTTTTTTTCATAAGTCAGTGTGTGTATGTGGCATGAAGGGATTATGAGAAATCATAGAACAGTTCTTATTAATGTGATGGCCAAAGTTGGTCCATGGAATTTTGTCACAGATATTCACCCTCCGCATGAATAAAATTATTCCTATGTAAGCAAAAACTGTGGATAGGGCTAAGATGCAGAATGTGATGATAGAAAATGTGCAGCAATATTTTGTTAGATCTGTCCAAAATTTGCACAGCCGCGGAACTAGGGGAGCTATACTCAACCTTTCCGCTAACTGTTCTGTGCACAGGAGTCAGTCATCCCAGCACACAGGGATCAAGCCAGAGCTGTAAGCTAAGCTGCTCAAGCGCAGCTCCGTTTACATACTGGTAGAAGGTGGGTGCATCTTATTGCAGAAGAGACATTGCATGTTTCTTCTGCAATAAAAAGCCTGCCCGTTCGCAGTGAATAACGGAACTTTAATTCTGCTTTAATAGTATTGGTCCAGTATTCTCAGGATTTCTACATGTATTTCATTACAAAAGATTCCAGCCTACAGTTTTCTTTTTGTTTTTACAGGATATTGCTTTCAAATTTCTTTTAGGAATTTTATTGACAATCATTTGGTATGTAAATCAAAGCATAGAATATTTTGTGTTCAGGAGTTATTATGCTGTATGTATGAGTGTTTTAGTTCTGTTTGTTATATATATATTTGTATATGAGAACATTTTAAGTTTGTTTTTTAATGTTGGCAAGACTTGTCAACATTCTAATCGTGTACTATTCAAGTATTTCTTTTACATGACATGGCACTTTGAAATGTAACAATCTAAGACAGATGTACAGGCTGGGTGCTGGGGTTCCGTTTCAAGTCCTAAAATCCCTGATTTTGATATATTATTAGTCACTTTGTGGGTCCCAAAACAAAAGCACATTGGAAGGTGTGGTAGAACATGTATTCTGACCTGTTGACTGGGCTTCCATTCTATTCAAATTTTTTCATATATTAGATGTTACTTTTTTTTTGCTCTTTTCTGTGACTGTTTTCATGAAAAGTAGGACTTGTTGGCACCTTTGAATGTTGTTGGTTATACAACTCTCTCTACAGTAGTTTGTCAATGCATCCACATGCCAATAAATGTCTTGGTAATTTTTATACAGTGCTGCAACACACAACTTGGAGTATGTTTTGCATATCACAGAAAGTTGTCTAACAATGTCTACAAATTAGAGAAGAAAAGTAATTTTATATACTGAAAGCAATTTCACCCTACTTTCTGTTTCTTTCCATCTCTACTCCATTCTATTTAGAACTAACAAATATTAAATGAAACTCCTTAATATGTCGGCAATAATGGATAACTTTGTTTCCTAGAACAGTTAGCCAAAAGCTATCCACAGAGGTAATCCATAAATAACATCGAATTTTATTAAAACATAAATACTTTTTTTTTTTAAATTAAAGTAACTACAGTATATCACTAAAATAAAGGTTCAATATACTTTTTCCCCTACAAAGAAGACATGAAATGCCTATCCTGATGCCCACACTGCCAGTCTTTGCAGTGGTGAGGAAGAGCGATGACAAGCAAATTAACAATCCTGGAAAATTTTGATCCTACAGGATCTTTAGCCTGTGTGTTTTCTTTAACTATTTTAGAGATTGACAGCAGGTAAGCTGAGTATTCAATGTTTTCTTTGCAAGGGTCACTTTATTTTAGTGACAGTTACTTTTAAGAAGAGCTTTGTAATAAAAAGATTAATGTGCAAAGTTCATTACTGTCCTTTTATGTATAAATCAATTGGCAGCCCATGGGAAATTAATATTTGATTGCTTGATTGATGACAATCTTGCTGTTTGAACAAACCTACTAAAATCAAAAATCCATCTAGGCTGTTTACTAGCATTGCCTAGATTTGTTCTCCCAGTGGCAAGGCAATATCTTAAAGGGCTTGGTCAAAAAACATGTTACTCAAATAATTCCCCACCATTTGGGTCCTTTTACGAGGTTTATGAGCAGATTTGTGAATTAGGTTTTAATGTCTCAAGTTGTTGTTTTTTATTACTATTATTATTTCAATACCGTATTGTCTTCTTACATTTTTTTTATTCTATGCTATAACTCAGGGTTGGACCTTTTGTAATATCACTAGAGATGGTTGCACGCAGTTAAATACATTTTCAAGTTTTCTCATTCTAGAAAATAAGCCACAAATCAGATGTCTATTATGCAGTGAAATGCATAATAAGTAAAGTTCCAAACCTAACAACTTGAGAAATAAAAGAAGCTTGTGCTACTGTATGTAGAAAGGGTTACGGGACCTTAGTAGATTATGGCTTTTCATATAGAATACAGTTTTTTCAGAGCACTACTCCATATATAAATCCACCGATCAAAAAATGTTGGTTAATTTCACCACCACACCAAAGCATTGACTACTTACTGCCTTTAGGTTTTACATAGTGAAATACTTGGAGTAATTTCCATGAGCCAATAACACACAGTGCTACCAATGGCTTCCCTTTTGTAGCTTGCTGTGAAAGTGAACTGTACATGGCCCAAATATGTTCATTATGTTCATGTAGTAAGGATTCAAACTGAATCCTATTTTGAATAGTTAGCTACATCGATTCAGCAGCCATCAATAGAAACAACTCGTATTTAGCAATCTTTTGCGGGCTATAGAAAAGTTTTTGTTTTTTTTTTTTCACTGGTATTTCATTTTAGGTGGCAAATTATTTTAAAGTTTATCTGTGCCTAGACTAGTGACATTAAAGTTATATATTTTTAAGAAACAATAAAAGCTCTTTAAAGATGAATGATCACCATTGTTTTTAAATTATTGTTGTATCTCCCAGGTGACCAAGTACAAGAAGCACTTGTTCCCATACGGATTCATGGCTGCATTGTATTGTAAAAAACATCTTTTTTTTTTTTTTTTCTGTTTATGCTGGCTGTAGTTCTACCCCAGTCTGAAGCCCAATTTATAGGGATTTGGGAGAGTTACAGCCAGCATTAACCCCCACACCCTCTGGTTAATGAATAGTAATGTCATCCTGAAACACTTTTTGGGGGAAGCTCCCTCTTCTGTGTCATCCACTGCACCAAGATTCCTCTATCCTCACGCATTAGCAGTATCAGGCTGGAGGAAAAAGCAAGAGAGAATGACAGTGGCGGCAGACCAGCATGCTTAATTATAATAACACAAGCCACAACCCAAACTGTCAGCTTTTTTTACTCTGGCAATGGAGCCCAGATCTGCCAACCTGCTATTGTGGGGACAGGACCAGTTGTCAACTTGACTTGTATTTTTACGAATGACCACGCGCATCTGCAGCCACTGCCATTCAAACATAAGCCGGCATATAATACTACTGTAGTCACTCTAGCTGCAATAGCAAGCAGGCAGGTCAGAGCTTTATAGTATTTTCTCACTCTGTTACGAGGCAGAGGAGAGGAGGCATATAGCTACAGATGTGTGCCCCTCTGCCCTGTGTGCACGGTCAATACCCCCTAAACTCAGTGTAAGCTGTCACTGCCCCCTCTCCCCTCTCTGTCTGTCTGCCTCCTGAAATAACGTGTCTCCTTGCTAGCAGCTTAACTGAACAGCAGTGGGGGGAGGGGGACAAGCTATCCAACCACACTTCTCAGCAACAGGGCCACAGATGAGAATGGAAGCAAGTGCTCCATACACTAGGTTGGATTCTTGCATTTGTCCTTTGGTGCATGGGGGTTGATTTACTAAAATTGGAGAGTGCAGAATCTGGTGCAGCTCTGCAAAGAAACCAATCTGCTTCCAGTTTGTGTTTTTTTTTTTTTTTTTGTCAAAGCTTAATTGAACAAGCTGAAGTTAGAAGCTGATTGGCTACTATGCATAGCTGCACCAGATTTTGCACTCTCCGAGTTTATTATTATTATTATTATACAGTATTTATATAGCGCCAACAGTTTGCGCAGCGCTTTTCAATGGGGGGGGCAGCACAATTGCAATACAGTTCAATACAGAAGAGACAGGGGGGCTAAACAAACCCCAATAGGGCCATAAGTTCTTAATTCTCAAAGATCACCACAAAGACTCAGATATTGACTGAAACCTAATTTTAAACAACTTGGAAAAACCTGTTGTGTTGGAGGCCTCGCAGACAGACAAGATTTTGGTGCAATAGAAAATATTAGGAAAAATAATCTGATTAATGTGTTATTAGTGTGTTCTGAAATTTGAAGGTTAATTTTTCTGTAATGTCAAGGGCTAGAGAGGTGAATAAAGAGCTTTTATTGCTTGTTTAGAATATGTAAATACGTGTGTGTGTCCATAGTTTGGGGCAAAGGTCCACTTTAAATTATGCCATTCTATTTTATTCAATTTCTCTTGTTCTATACAACGGTTACTGAAACTGTAGTCATTCATTCTGAGAGCTATTACATTTCAAAGGGCAGATATATTTCTATCCTTGAAGGACAACTTCACCCTAGTGTATTGGGGAAAAGGGGTTGGTTGTAGGCATGTGTTACCTGTTGGCACATTTCACCAGTTTAAAAATGACAGTGAAAGTCATTCAAATATGTGAATTGTGTTTTTGGAGCCAGGATAATATTTAACTCATTTCATTGACTTCCCCTTTCTCCTCTAAAGCTTGCCAAAAAAATTATCAGTCTGACAAACAATTTGGAGAAGCCGAGTACTACCATCGAAGAGCATCTGCAGCAGCTTATTTATATCATTTCCATTACTGTTTTTTATTATAAGCTTTCTTTTTATATCTGTTGATTTGCCATCACTCAAAGCTGGTGAGCTAACTGGTGCCCCTTTGCCTGCATGAAGGCATTCAGTGGTATGCTAGTGTAAAACAAAGTTTAGTTTATGTGCTAAGAGGAGCACTGCTGCTTTCTGGGCTTGCACACTTTTGCAGGCTCACTGATCTCTATGGTGACAAGTAAGCTGCGTCTTTCCACATTGTCTGGGATTTAGCAGTTTACTCCTGCCTCTTGGGACCAGTGTACTTTTGTTATTTCTGTAAAGTGCAGAAGGAATAAAACCTATTGAAGATCATATTATCGGTGCATGTTAGACAATATTTATAACTGTCTTACTGGAAGCTGGTAAATGCTGTTCACTGTTGTTGAAATGTGAAACTTAGTTGCTGTTAACAAATGTAAATATCTACCAGAGAATAAAAGAAATATTTTAATTCATTGTAAATAGAGATGTACAAATTTCCGAATCATCCAGAATATCTATACTATGTTAAATAAATATTGTACTGTTTCTTGCTTCACAAGTCTTTTTATTTAACCACTTACCCACTGGGCACTTAAACCCCCTTTCCTAACCAGACCAATTTTCAGCTTTCGGTGCTCTCACATTTTGAATGACAATTACTCAGTCATGCAACACTTTACCCATATGACATTTTTGTCCTTTTTCTTTCACACAAATAGAGATTTCTTTTGGTGGTATTTGATCACCTCTGTTTTTTTTATATTTTTTGTGCTATAAATGAAAAAAATAACAAATGTTGTTAAAAAAAATGAATTTTTCTTAATTTCTGTTATAACGTTTTACAAATTAGTAAGTTTTCTTCATAAATTTTATCCAAAATTTATACTGCTACATATCTTTGGTAAAAATAATCCAAATCTGTGTAAATTATTTGGCCTTTGTCAAAGTTATAGAGTCTACAAGCTATGGTGCTAATTATTAAAAATTGATCACACCTAATGTATTGAAGGCCTATCTCATTTCTTGAGACCCTAACAAGCCAGGAAAATACAACCCCCCCCCCCCCCCCCAAATGACCCCTTTTCAGAAAGAAGACATTCTAAGGTATTTAGTAAAAGGCATGGTTAGATTTTTGAAGTTGACATTTTCTCCCACAATTCTTTGCAAAATTAAGATTTTTATTTTTCCTCACAAAATTGTCATAACAGGTTATTTCTCTCACGTGGCATGTGCATACCACAAATTAAACCCCCAAAATACATTCTGCTACTCCTGCCTGAGTATGGCAATACGAGACTTTTACACAGCCTGGCCACATACAGAGGTCCAATATTGAAGTAACACCTTAAGGCGTTCTAGGAGCCTAAATTACACATCTCATTTCTCAACCACGTACTTATTTGAAGGCCCTGGAGCACCAGGACAATGGAAATTCCCTAAAAAATTACCCCATTTTGGAAAGAAAACACCCCAACGTATAATCTGAGGCTGGTTTCACACCAGAGCGGTGCGGACAGCGGCGGTAAAGCAGCGCTATATTAAGGGCTGTTTTACCGCAGTTTTAGACACGGTATGCGGCCGCTAGCGGGGTGGTTTTAACCCCTGCTGGCGGCCAAAAAAGGGTTAAAACCCCCCGCAAAGCGTCGCTACAGCGGTGAATACACCGCTCCTTCACCGCTCCAAAGATGCTGCTGGCAGGACTTTTTTTTACCGTCCTGCTAGCGCACCGCTCTAGCAGGGCTTTCACACTGGAGACACAGCAGCAGCTGTTTCAGGTCGGTTTGCAGTCGCTATTTTTAGCGCAAAAGCGCCTGCAAACAGCTCCAGTGTGAAACCAGCCTAAGGCATAATGAGTCTTTTGGACGGTTCATTTATTTTTTTTCCAGAAGTTGTTGGAAAATAAATATAAACGTATTTTTTTTTTAACGCAAAGTTGTCCATTTAGAAGATATTTCCAACACATAGCATGTACATAGCAAAAATGACACCCCCAAAATACATTCTGCTACTCCTCCTGAGTATAGCGATGCCACATGTGCGAGAATTTTACACAGCTTGGCCACATACAGAGGCCGAACATCCAAGTAGCGTCTCCAGGCATTCCAGGAGCAAAATGACACACATAATTTCATGATGACCATCTCAATTTTGAAGGCCCTGGAGCACCAGGACAATGGAAATGCCCACAAAATGACCCCATTTTAGAAAGCAAATACCCCAACTTATAATCTATGAGGCATAATGAGTCTTTTGAATGACTTAATTTCTTTCCAGAAGTTTTCGGAAAACGTGGGGAAAAAAAAATTAAAACGCATTTTTTTTTTATTTTATTTTTTTTTACACAAAGTTTTTCCATTTTATAAGATGTGTCTAACACATAGCATGCACATAGCAAAAATTACACCCCCAAAATACATTTTGCTACTCCTCCTGAGTATTGGCAATACCACATGTGTGAGACTTTTTACACAGCCTGGAAACATACAGAGGCCCAACAACCAAGGAGCACCATCAGGTCTTCTTGGGACATAAATTACATTTCTTGGGACATAAATCACATTTTTGAAGGCCCTTTATATTCCTAACATAGCATGTACATACCAAGAATTACACAAAATACATTATGCTGAGCAAAGGGTAAACAAAAGCTTACCTGTGGTTTTAGTAGTGCAGTTGTCCACGGGAGGAGAGCCCTGATCAAGGCAGCAAGCAGGGACGTGGTCAGCGACAGAGGCCTAGTTGGGAAGGACATTAGGGACAGTAATAAATGGCGTCTCTGGAGCACAGCCGGCATTTCTTTTGAAGTCTGTGGCCTGTTTCACGGGGGGGGGGGGGGATTTTTCAGGAAAGTGGCGTTCGTGGACTCTGCTCACTGAATTGGAGCGAATATTTTCTGGTGGGCCTTCAGGGTACAAAAGGGCGGAGATAATTTCATCTTCATAATGCTGATAGGATACGGGGTCTCTGTATATTTTTGGTAAATAACATAAGTGTTGTACATGAAAAAAATAAATGGAGACTTTTTTTTCTTTAGGATTTTCTTGTGGGAAGGTAGGGTTCGATCATCTGATCATTGAAGTTCACCCCCCCCCCCCCCCCCCCCATGAACAAATTATAGTTATGGACACAGACTGGTTTCTGGACTTGGCCGTTTTGTTCTGGGGAATTCCACATAGGTGATGTTTTGGATAGATGTGAGCATGTGAACGTTTCGTCTGTCCCTGACAGCCAATAGCTCCTGGTTCCGCTGTCTCCCCTCGTAGCCTTTCATTGATGAGTTTTTGCGGGAAGCCCTTTCTATTGGCTCTCACTGTACCACATGCTGGAGTGTCCCTCCAGTGAACACTGCGGAAGAGGGGCAAGCTCATG